>OZ020479.1:43781543-46181543 GCA_963971345.1 Andrena flavipes | reverse complement strand
AATTTGTGTTACTTGTTTTTTTACAGCATCAATATGGCATTTAAACAAAAATGGTATGTTCGTGGTGCAGGTGATTTCCCGGCTTAGGCTTATCCGAAACAAAAAATTCCAAGAGATTCTTAATCTGTATAAGTGTCTCTATCGTCCGTACCTCAATTAACAATTTTTGCCAAAAAATAACCGAGATTTTTCTCGGGGAACAATCGAGAAACACTATTTTGGGAAACTTTTTCCTTCAAACAGGCGCCATTTTGTTATTTTTCAACAAAAATTGTTAATTGAGCTACGGACGATAGCGACACTCGTACAGATTAAGAATCTTTTCGGATTTTTTGTTTCAGATAAGCCTGAGCCGGGAAATCACCTGCACCACGTTTTTGTTTAGGTGCCATATTGACGCTTTGTAAAAAACAAGTAAAACAAATTAAAATATTTTATTCATTTTTTTGGTATAATATAAAAGTAGCTTTATAAAAACCAAAAAGATTTATTTCATTATATGTTGCATTTACTGAGAAAAAAATCTTTAAATATAGCTTGAATTTTCGACCGTTCACAGTGGAGTACCCCCTTAAAAAAATAATGTCAATACTTCCAATAAAACTAGTACAATTTGATAAATATACCTGCATACTGTGGTAAGTGAAGAAATATTTGCAAACCTGTATGCATGTTATCCTATATAGTTACCAAATACTGTTCAGAAAGGGTTAATATATTCCTACGAAATTATACAATATTTGAGCAACCGTCCAATCGGCTAATTGGATGACGGGATCAAAGATGCTAGAAATAAAGGTTTTAAAAAGTAAAGAAAAGATTGTACGCTCAAAATATTCTCATTGTGATTCAAACGAAGATTTTCTAAACTTCTTATCGATTCCTTCAGATACACTACTGATGTTTTGTAAAGTAGCTTCATAAGATTCGACATGTTGATTGAAAAAAGTGGCATGTTGAATTTTTTTGTCTATTCTTGAGATTGACGCCCATTCGGCGTTTGGACAAAACCGGGATCAGAGCCAAGCGAGAATTAATTCGTTGTTTTCGACCGATAATTTCATATTTACCCAAGAACGTATCGACAACATCTGTTTGCCAGCATTTCTAAACGGCAGTTAAGGACGTAGTACCGTCTTTAATTTTTGACATTCTTCAGTCTCACAATGAGTTAATCCGTATATTGCTCTGTCGGTGCTTTCGTACGTACGATGGGTTCGGACCCGGTCCTAGGTACTACTATTAACCGCCGCGCCGACACGTGGGACAATATGGTCATAAACCACGACTCTGGCCTGACGCTTTGGTCTATCAGCTTGAGATATTCTTAAATGTTTGTACAATAGATCTTGTATAAACAAATTTTTATTCCCCTTAACATTAACAAAAATATGAATAAAAGGAGATAAACGTGCAGAAGTAGACGCGCAGTAAGTATTTGTACAGTTAAATAAAAGATCAATAAACTATGGAAATAAACTAAATATTTACTGTTTTATTAATTTGTGGGATTGCCTTTTGATTTTATAATAGCTTCGAGCCTTCTTGGTGTAGAATTTTTTTAGTTTGATGTTATGGCAAGTTGTATTTTACTCTACTACATACAGGGTGATTCTCCAGCGGCGCCTGTTCTTTGAGGACAACCCGTCGCAGTGCTTCACCGAATTTTATGGCATTCGACCCTCGAAAGGGTTCGAATATCATTAAAAAGTCAGAAATGTGCAAGATTTCCGCATTTCCCATCAGATCTTTGCAAAAACAACGTCAATAGATTCCTTATATTTCGCGGATTAAACTGACACCACGAACGACGTAATTCGGACCATGTGAAGGAAATTCCATGAAAAATTCATTTATATTACATGAAATTTCGTATGATTTTCACCGGAAAAAACATAAGGAATTCATTGGTGTCACTTCCATATCGATACGATAGAGAATAAAAAATTATTTTATTTCCGAAGCAGGTATGAATCCTTGACCGTAGACCTTTTCAAGTGCGTTCCTCGACCCAAAGTGGGACCCTGAACACTGCGCGGCTGGAGCCTAGCCGCCGCGGCGGGCCAGTGGCCGGTGTCAGGCCGCCGGCCGCTGCTAGGAAACTCGACCTTAAAGGTCCGTTTATACAGCCACCGAGCCGAACCTTCCGAGCCGTCCGAGTCTCTATAGTATGCTTATGTGGAGGAACACGGGTACATTACAGGTTATTGAATCTGACTTGAAACGCACTATCAATTGATTTCTAAAAAAATATATAGTTCTATTTAAAAAGCAAGCTTGACCATCGTATCTTTTAAAATAATAATCTAAGAAAAAAATTTGTCGCGGCTAGTAAATTAGCTCCCTTCAACCATGCAATTGCATATAAACATTTCTTTCTATTCTGAATACGTTAGGAAATATCCAGCTGTTTACTGTTCCCGCGGACACCCTGCATATTTGTATGCTACGGTTTGTGCACGTTTATTATTACTATTTTCTGTTATTTCCTGCATATGAAACAAGTAAACTTCTGTACCTACCTCAGACAAATTGCTAAGCTTTCTCTCGGCGATATCGACCGCTTCCAGTTTGTATTGTTTCTGCTTATTAGTGCTTCGATTCTATCCAGTAGGGCATCAAACGTATTTCTGGACATCTTGAAATAATTGTAAAATTTGTCCTCATGGTCGACTAACGTGTTATAGATTTGAAATTCTCCTTGCTGGTTTCTATTTTTCCAGAGGGTGGACACTCCACCTTCTCTGCCTTCTTCTGTTTTGCGGTTCTTCCAAGATAATTACCATAATAGCTAAGTGCTCCATGGGAAATGAGTAAGGCATTACGAATGACGAAACTCCAAGGTCTTCACTGATCGAAGATTTGTTCAGAACTGATTAGTCACTCGCTTTCAATCAGCTAAAAAGGCGTAGGCAATAAAGTCATGAAGCTACACTTCGCGTTCTTCCCTTGTCAGGTATGACTCCTCTAGGGAAAATCCCGGAGAGTTGGTCGAGTCGCCATATTTCAGACTCTATACGGAAAAACACGTTAAAGTACAGACGAATTACTTCTCCAGAAGCCAAACAGTTGAATGAATAGCGTCATTTCGCTTCCTTCTGTGTTTTTTTTTTCATTTATACGCAATAAAAGATAAATTGAGGTTACGCTTAACCTCTTTTCTCAACCAGTGGTGTACAGAATCGTATTTAAAATATACTTCTAAGTTTATTTTCGTTTAATGTTTGGGATGACAAGATAGGTAGAGATATTGAGGGCCAATGCAGCCAAAGTATTTGGCTATATTAACTCTTCCTCTGAAAGCTAACGAGAAGACCATCTCTCGCTGCAGAAAGGTGACATTGTCGAGTTATGATTTTTTTATTATTTTTGTTTATTTTTATTTATTATTATTATTTTCTCGGCGGTCCCCCTACCCCCGTAAAGGGGAGCGGGGGACTAGATCGGCCCGTGTCGATCTAGGTTGAGCACCAACCGAGCGCGTCTCCAGGTGGCGGATAGGAGAACGGCCAGAGCGTGAAGCGGCTCCTCTGATCGCCGCGGACTGGATCACCACACGGTGACCGGGCCGCGGCGAAAGGGGGTGTCGGGGAACGTGACGGTTAGCGGGTGCTATAAGCGAACCCCGGGGCCTAACAACCCCGCGTGGCAAGCGAAGGCCCTGTCGTGGACCAACTCCCCAATCCAAGGTGGAAGCTATCGTGCCGAGGGATGAATGGTACCGGGGTATGGTGCCTCGAACGATGCCCTTGGGGTACCAGGCGACCCCCCATTGTATTCAGCCTTACCCCCACATAGCAGGCTCTGTGGGGGTGGACCGCATACTTCCTGCACACTCGTGGGAACTTTATGGAGGAAACAAAAACCCCAAAACCCAAAACCACAGCGGGAGAAGGGCCCTCGAAAGAGGGAACATCTCCCGTACACACGGCGGAAGTCACCGTACAGGGACCGGCAGAGACTGACGCGGCGCTAGCCGCGGCGGTTGAAACCGGGCTCTCGGTGGCGGAAGCTACCGCACGGAGGACGGGCGCGGGCGACGGTGACAAAGCCGAAGCAGCGCCCGACACTCCGACTAAGCGGAGGAAGGCGACCCGCAGCGGGGCGGCAAAGAGGAGGGCCCGAAAAGCCAAATTGGCTTCACTCGGGACCACCTTGGAGGCGACCCAAGCGGGAGCGCCGACCTCCGGAAAGGCAACGGAGGGGGAGGTGGGCCCGCATGACGGGCAAACAGACCCCTCCGCAAAGCAGGGTGGGAAGGGAGGAGAGACCACGGGCAAGGGCCTGAAAAGGGCCCGACAGACCGATGGCTCGACCCCCGAACACCCTGCAAAAAGAAAAGGGCTAATCTTCCCAGAGCCCTCCAACTTCAAGGAAGCGTTGGTGGGGGGTAGGAAGGTGGCGATAGCGCCATCTGACTACCCCGAAACCACGCTAACACCGGAGCAGGGGGATCTGGTGGTTAGGAAGCTCGGAGAAGCGATGGACGCCATTCCCAAGGAAATGGCGGCCCCCCGCTTCGAAGAGTGTAGGTTCGTGCAGGGCATCCTCTGGGTAACCTGCACGGACGCCGCAGCCAAGCAATGGCTAAAAGAAGCGGCAACAAACCTGAAGCCCTGGGAGGGCGCATCTCTCCAGGTAATGGAGAGAGAGTGCCTACCCAGGCTTCGAAAGATGGTGACCGTCATCCCCGGACCTCCGGAGAAGACGGAAGTCATCATACAACGGATCGGCCGGCAAAACCCGGGCCTCCGCACCCAACTATGGAGGGTGTGGGGCAGAAGGGAGGCGGAACGATCCGTGCACTTGATCCTGGGGGTGGACGCGGAGTCGCACGAGGCGCTAAGCAAGCGGGGCTTCGTCATCCACGTGGGGCTGGGCAGGGCGCTCCTTAGGGAGTTCCAGGCTCGGACCGGCGGGGGTGGCGGGGAACCGGGAGCGGCGCAGGGGGCGGCGGCAGCGGCACCCCAGGCCAGTGCAGGGATTGGGCCGGGGGGAGTGGGGGAGGCCTCGGGCGCGGGGGCGATACCCAGCACCGGAGCCGACCCGGCCCCTCAGGACCAAGCCCAGAGCGGAGCAGCGGGGGGAGGGAAGGAACCCTCGGTGGGGGCGACCGCGAGGGAGACCCCCGGCGCACCCACGGGGGGGGACCGACTCCCCACGACGAAGGAGGTGCAGGCACCCACCCGCGGAAAAAGGGGGAGACCCCTGAAGGCCGTGGGGTGGGGTAGGGCTGGGCCCTCGGGGACCCGAGGAGGAGTCCAAAGGACTACCAACTCGGGGTCACTGAGGGACCAGTTCCTCAAAATCGCCGGGGTGGAGAGCAAGGCCGCCACGGTAAAGCGAAGGGGGAAATAGAAGTGGACCGTAACACGGGACACACTACTTCCCCCGGAGCACGTGCGAGAGCGAGCAATACTGCAGCCATCATGGCTGCAGGATGCATCAGCATCTCGCAGATCAATCTGCAGCACTGCAAAGCGGCGACGGACTTACTCGACCGCCGCATAGTGGGGCAGCAAACAGATTTAGTACTCATACAAGAACCCTGGCTGATCAGGGGTCGAGTAGGAGGACTGAACACGAAACTGGGCACGGTAATACACGGGCCCGGTGATCCCGGCCCAAGAGCGTGCGTCTACGCGAGTAAAAGACTAAACGCCTTGAGGCTGGGAGAATTCTGCACTAGGGACCTAACAGCTGTCCTAATAGAGCCAAAAATGGGTGGGAACACGGAAAAGATCGTGGTCTGCTCAGCATACCTACCATACGACTCTGAGGAGTCTCCCCCAACGAGAGAACTCAGAGTACTGGTGGAGGCATGTAAAAATAGGGGGCTGCAACTGGTGGTGGGTTGCGACGCCAATGCGCACCACATCATATGGGGCAGCACCGATATCAACAAGAGAGGGACGAGCTTACTCGAATACCTCTCGACAACGGAACTGGAGATCCTCAATCGAGGTTCCAAGCCCACGTTCGTTACCTCCAGAAGGCAGGAGGTAATTGACATCACGCTGGGCTCCAGAAAGGTGGCTCAAGCAATAAAGGATTGGCATGTGGCGGAGGAGGTAACACTCTCCGACCACAGGCTAATCGAATTTAAACTGGCGGGAGACGCGGCACACGAACCCACGGGAGTCTACAGGAACCCCAGGGCCACCGACTGGCAACTCTACAAAGAGGAGCTAGAAGGAAGGCTCGGGGGGAACTTCGGACCCCCGAGAACGGGTGGGGGGATCGAGCAGGCGGTTGAGAAACTGCAGGCTGCGATCACCCAATCGTATGAGGCGTCATGCCCGGCCAAACAAAGGAAAAGCAGCAGACGGGTACCCTGGTGGAACCAGGAGCTGACCAGGCACAGGACCAGAACCCGGAAGCTGCTAAACAGAGCCATGAGGCTTGGCACGAGGGTCGAATGGGAAAACTACAAGGAAGCCCATAGATCATACAAAAAGCTCATCAGAGCATCAAAAAGAAAAAGCTGGAGGGGATTCTGCCATGAATCCGAGGCCCTACCACTAGTGGCTAGGCTTCGAAAGGTTTTTGCAACCGGACCTCCGGAAAAACTGAACGGACTCAGACTCCCGGACGGGAGGTACCTAGAGGACCGACAACAAATCCTAGAACACCTGATAGAGGTCCACTTCCCAGGCTCGGGTTTCTGTCAGCAGGGGCAGCCAACAGTAGAGCTGGAACCTCAAAGCGACGGACCGAAGGACTGGGGGATGGCCTCCAGAGTGGTAAACCGAGACAGGATCAGATGGGCCATAAACTCATTTAAGAGATTTAAGAGTCCGGGGGTGGACGGGATCTTCCCCGCCCTTCTACAGGAAGGGGGGGAGGACCTGATAAAACGACTGGACCTTATCTTTAAATCCTGCCTTGCTTTGGGGTATATACCCAGAACATGGAGAACGGCTAGAGTCGTATTCATACCCAAACCAGGGAAGAAGGACTACGACTCTGCCAAATCCTTCAGGCCTATCTGCTTAACGTCCTTCCTGCTGAAGACGCTGGAGAGACTGGTGGATAGGCACATCAGGGAACATGCGCTGGTGGAAAGACCAGTACAAATCTCCCAACACGCGTATCAGGCCGGCAGATCCGTGGAGACGGCGCTCCACCACCTGGTAGGGGTGGTAGAAGGGGCCCTGGAGCGGAAACAGTCGGTCCTGAGCGTATTCCTGGACATCGAAGGAGCGTTCGACAACACATCCTTAGATGCAATAAGCAGGGCCCTAGACAGCTTCAAGGTCGAAGACTCGATCAGAAGGTGGATCCGCAACATGCTGCGGACTAGAGCCGTGATGGCCAGCTGGGAAGGGACCACGATAAGGGCTCGGGCCGACAGGGGCTGCCCGCAGGGGGGAGTTCTCTCCCCACTGCTGTGGACCCTGGTGGTGGACGAGCTACTGCGTGGGCTCGGAGAAGAGGGTGTAATAGTACAGGGCTATGCTGACGACATAGTGATTGCAGTCAGAGGCACGAGCCCGACGTGCATGGCCAGGAGAATGCAGAAGGCGCTCACACTGGTTCAGGAATGGTGCCACAACCAAAACCTAAGGGTAAATCCGTGCAAGACGGAGATGGTACTGTTCACGAGGAAGCGGAACCTAAAGTTTAAGGCCCCCTCAATCTTCGGAGCGGAGCTACACACCTCCACGGAGGTGAAATATCTGGGAGTGACCCTGGATAAGAAGCTCACGTGGAAAAGCCACATCACGAAGCAGACCCAGAAGGCGCTCGTCACCTACTGGGCCTGCAGAAGGATGTTCGGCAGCACATGGGGGTTAAAACCATGGGTGGTCAAATGGATCTACACAGCCATCCTGGAACCCCAACTGACATACGCCTCAGTGGTATGGTGGACCTCCATGAGGAGGGACACCCACAGGAGGACACTGAGCAAGGTGTATCGCTTGGCACTGCTGGGGATGACGGGTGCGTTCCCCACCACGCCTACCCTGGCGATGGGGGTCTTGCTGGACCTGGCGCCACCGCACTTGGCTGCGGAGGCCGGGGCTAGGAAGGCTGCCCTGAGGATACACTTTGCGGGAAGATGGAAAGGCACGGGGAATGGGCACGCGGCGATCCTGCAGCACGTAAGGGACTCGTACGAGGCTCTGGACTGCGGAGGAGACCAATGTGACCCAGCCTACCGCTTCCAACATAACTTCGTCGTTCGCTTTCCAAGCAGAAAGGATTGGGAAGAAAACGAGAAGGAGTTACTCTCTCCGGGGGGACTTATCTGGTATACAGATGGTTCCAAAACCAAAACCGGAACCGGAGCCGGGATATGTGGGCAGAGGCCCAGGGTGGAAAGATCCATCGCCCTGGGCCCACACGTATCGGTCTTTCAGGCGGAGGTGCAGGCTATCAGGACCTGTGCCAGATTGAATCTGGACAGGGGCTATGAGGGCAAGCACATCTATATCTGTAGCGACAGTCGGGCCGCACTCGGATCCCTACGCAACACAGTGGTGAGATCCAGTCTGGTGCTAGACTGCGTGGACACACTGACGCAATTGGCAAATAGCAACCGCGTCAGTCTACTATGGGTTCCGGGACACGCCGGAATCAAGGGAAACGAAGGGGCAAACGACAGGGCCCGAGAAGGGGCACGTAAACCAAATCGGGACCTGTCCTGCACCGTAGGTGTCTCCATGGGGACTGTGAAGGAGTGGACGAGTCGCTGGATCAGACAGCAACTCGAACAACTCTGGGAACGGACCCAACAGATGAGACACGCGAAGGCTCTGCTGAAGCGGCCTTCGAAAAAGATAGGGGCGGTACTCAGCCGCCTGGACAGGTCGCAGTTGCGACTGCTCGTGGGGATGGTCACAGGACACTGGCACACGAGGAAGCACCTGGCGCGCCTTGGGATCGTGCAGGAACCAGGGTGCCCGTGGTGCGGGGTGGGCGACGAAACGCCGCTTCACCTTATGACGCAGTGCGAGGGTATGGCGGCCCAAAGACAGCTATTGCTGGGAGCTGCCTTCCCCCGCACGGCGAATCTGGAGGACTGGACCGTGAGCGGGCTTCTCGAGTTCGCACGAGAGGCCGGACTAGCGGCAAGCCCTCTGAACTAGGACTGCCCGCAAGGGCTCGGGCACAATGGTCCAAATAGGACTGAGCGCCCGGAAAACGCCCAATTTATTATTATTATTTTTGTTTATTTTTATTTATTATTATTATTTTTGTTTATTTTTATTTATTATTATTATTTTTGTTTATTTTTATTTATTATTATTATTTTTGTTTATTTTTATTTATTATTATTATTTTTGTTTATTTAGTTTATTTCTTCACTTTAGTATTCATTTGCCTTACTAACCGCCAGTAGGTAGTTCACTTTTTCTTTCATGTGTTCTTTACTTGTTTAGCGTAAATAAATTAAATATTCACTCATAAATAATTTTACTTTATTAGTTTTAATAGCCATTTTATATTAGGTCGACCGCGTCTCTCGGATTTACCCTACGTGTTGGGAGCATAACATCCAGCAGCGTTGCATTTCGGCAGGGCACGGACTCGGCCCGTCCGTCTAGTCGTCTCAACGAGTGGCCACCGAGCCCGGGCACAGCGGGGAGCCACCGAGCCGTCCGTGCTTTCCGTGCCTTCCGTGCCGCGCCGACCTCGGCGCCTGCACGCTGTCCATGAGCATACTATAGAGGCTCGGACGGCTCGGAAGGCTCGGCTCGGTGGCTGTATAAACGGACCTTAAGAAGTGCGCATCGCAGATCTTCCTGTTGCGAAGAGATTGATGCATTAACAATGGATTGCCGCAAGCACCATTTTAAACACGTCTCTCGGTCTTTAACAATATCGGAAAATGCTCTTAGTAATGGATTTCCCGATTCGCAACCTTTCACTTCGCACTTCTTAGGCCCGGACATAATCTGAAATTCAAATTTATACAATTAATAAAATCTAGAGACGCGGTAGCGTCTCGACGCCAAGTACATGAAAGACACCCTGTATATGTCGACTGTCGCTACCGCAATCATTTACTCGAGAAACGGCTAATCCAACCTAACCTGAAACTTATTTCATTAATATCTCATCACGCCTGCAATATTTTCTAAATTTAAAGGCATTTTTCTTATGTAAACCGCTGTGACGTCCCACTATTTTTCGCGCGGTAATAGTACAGGTCTTTCACAAAATCACTCCACCAAAGTCTTCCAAATTCAAGTCTTACCCTTTCCCCAAACCACTGATCACTTTGGCGATGTACCTTAGCGGTCCCCATCTCAAGATGGTCAACGACGACCCCCAAATCCCCTCTTCACCTTACGTGGCACGACCACATCACTCCAAATCTAATACATACAAGTCCCTCGTCCCTAAAAAACCCCTCTTAAATCGAGACCACGTCTCACAACCCATGACCAAAGAATATATGACCCTATATACCATATTTCTACACCATCCATCTATCACTGTAAGCAATTATCATTATTATTAATACCATTGTATATCACCCACATTTCATATTATTATTCTTATTTGCTTTTCATATTTATCATCCTATTAACGCTTATTGCGATCATACTATTTGCTTGTTAACGCTTATTTCAACCTTACTATTTGTCTTATTAATGCATACTGCGATCATATCAATTGTCTTGTCAACGCTAAAGCTTATTTCATACTATATTATTATCTTTTACTGTATCGCATGTCCATCCATAAACATTATATTTTATATACATTTATAAATGTCATACGCTAACGATCATCGCTTACTGCACCATTAACGCAGTGCATGGTAAACGTTCATGTTTAAACTGAATAAACAACCATTTAAATCAACCGTCAAGTTACTGTGTTAATCCTTCGGCAACGAAGATCCCAAACATAACGGGCCGCTGCAACAGCTGATCTCGGTTCGCGAGCTCGAGTGTTCTTATAGTGTTTACGAAACGTTCTTCTGCACGGGCCGCGTACAGACGTATGCCTAGACGGATTTCACGGAACCATAGCGAGTGATTTCTTATATAGATGCAACAGTAAATCCAATTACCGAACCGGTACAAAAACCCACAAGGGTCTAACGGGTGTCCATCGGGTATAATTTCGTCATTTAACCCTCCTTGGTCGATCAGTGTGCAGGATTCAAGATCCTCGCCTAAATTCCCTCGACCCCAGTGTGCAGGATTCAAGATCCTCGCCTAACCTCCTTTTACCCCAGTGTGCAGGATTCAAAATCCTCGCCTAAATTCCCTCGACCCCAGTGTGCAGGATTCAAAATCCTCGCCTAACCTCCTTTTACCCCAGTGTGCAGGATTCAAGATCCTCGCCTAAATTCCCTCTACCCCAGTGTGCAGGATTTAAGATCCTCGCCTAAATTCCCTCTACCCCAGTGTGTAGGATTCAAGATCCTCGCCTAAATTCCCTCTACCCCAGTGTGCAGGATTCAAGATCCTCGCCTAAACTCCCTCAACTCTCAGTGTGCAGGATTTCAGATCCTCGCCTGTGTTCCATTAACCCCACAGTGTCATTGTCCCTCAAAGACCTCCACCCGGGACGTGACACCGCATATAAGCTTTCGAATAAGACCAAATTTCAATAAAATCTGTCCACGCATAACAGAGATATCATAATATCGTCTCGTGGATCTGTCAGAAACGGTAAGATTTTCTTCTGATTCTTCAAGCCAAATTTTCGTCAACATAATACGTATACGCGTTACACGCACATCTTCAGCCAAAACGGAACTAATACATGTTTCGTTCATCAATCGCTATCTTCACTATGCAATCTACTCCAATATACGCGTTACACGCACATCTTTAGCCAAAATGATACTAATACATGTTTCGTTCGTCAATCACTATCTTCACTATGCAATCTCCTCCAAATTTTGACAGTTTACCGTCAAGTTATAACCAAGTTAGAAACGTGTTTTTACAAGTATGTATCGTTGTACCATTGAATTGCAATCAAAATGCAGTCTCAAACACAAGGTAAGTTGTCGAAATTTGAATTGCGCCATGTGTAAATATCATCAAACTGTTTTTTATTTGTAAATAAACCGAGGATTTTATGTATATATAGATAACACTAGTTTACAGTCATTTCTGTAGACTCCGCTATGAAATTCTTATGTAAGGTGGTCCCCTAAACGCAAAAGTCGACACGAAACAAAATCCTATGGATACGATTTTTGAGTTTAGGGGATCACCTTATAAGAATTTCATAGTGGAGCCTGGATCAAAAATAATTTTTTGGATTTTGTAAACTAGTGTGATCGAAGCGTAAAATAATGCTGTGACTGAATTTACCCTTAATTCTGTCCCGTGATAATTTGTAAATTATAATATTAAAAATTATCTCAAGTCATTCTCTATGCAAATATTCTTTGTAAAAAGAAGTGAGATCCTCATAAAAAACTTCAAAAAAGTAAAAAAATTACGCCAAGTACATGAAATCAAATAAATATAAAAAAATATGTGAAATCAAAATGAGCTGCAAGTACATAATGGAGCTTTCCAACTGCGCTTAAGATGACACAACTTCACATACACAGCTGAAATGCTGTGTTCATACATTCCATTACTTATATCGCGGACATTTTAATTAATGCATCAAAAAGAATCCCATTTAAAAACATTGTCGTAAATTAATTAATAGCTTTACAAAATTAATGATATAAAAAAATTGTGCCACTTATAACAATGGCTATGTATACAAAGAAAAAAATGTATTAAATAATATTAAGCAGATTTATTTTTATACAAATAAATATTTCAATACGAATAAATATTTTATTCAAAATACTTGGCGCTGCGCTCCGAACTGGTGTTGCTAAATTGAATAAATATGGGACATTCCACGCCAAATCGGACACTTTTTGGAGTAACATTTCGGATGTGGCTCAAAATTGAATATGTTGTAGTCTTTAGGGATGTATAAACATATGTCGAAGGATTTTTGAAAATTTTGAAAAATGTAGATTTTACAGCTGTTTGAAGGTAAGTGCTAACTTTTTTCCAATAAATTATAGCTATGGAAGTAGTGAAAGGATGGAGTTGAAATTTATGGTGCTTATAGAGAAGACATTGAAGTTTTAAGAAAAAATTATTTCAATTTGAAAAAAAAATAATTTGAACCATTTCTGTGCAATTATTATAAACAAATGCAGTTTTTTAACATCGGGCGCGATTTTAAAAATCTGGAAAAAAAATTAGAATATAGTTCTATCCTTCCCCTTCACGGTCCAATTGCCAAAAATATGGACATTTTAATATTAGCCCTGTAAAAATTGCCGAAAGTCGACGCCGCGTGCGGGCGCACTGCCGCGGCAGGCGCGTCGTCGCCGGTAGCCTCGACGACTCCAGCGTGCGTTGCTATCTGCAACCAAGGTGACTATCAACCGACATTATTCTAAATGATCTCCGAATATTTGCAAGATTTAAAGCGATTAATCAATATTGGTAACTCACTCTTTTCCAATGGTACTTATTGATGAAAACATTTCAGTTGCCATTGTCCAATGGAAACCACGAGAAGGTGGTGAGTTTTCTTCCATCGCACAGTGGAAAATTTTTGCGATTTTATGGCCAAATCCTCAAAAACAAATTTTGTGAATTCTACAAAATAAATGCAATTGTCAATTAAAGAACTAATATGTGCATCAAATGCCTCCAATTTTACTGTTAAATATTTTAATACAAAGCTCGTACAGACGCACAAATGTTTATGTTTATGTGAGGTTAGACCGACCGCAAAGAACTACCCAGATTTTCAAGTTGCTTCAAACACTTATATTATGTTATTCAAAGTTCTGAAAATAATTTGAAGGTATGGATTCAATTCCTGGTAGTGCGTAAGATATCCTTTTGTCTTCAAAATAATTATGATTCGGTTTTTAATTCGTAATTTATACAATTTTGAAAGTAGTGTTTTAGAAATAACGTTTTCATATGTGACGTCCCAATATTTTTCGCGCGGTCTTATTCTAAAATTCTATCATAAATCACGAAATCACTCCACCAAAAAATCCTTCAAACATGAAATCTATTAACAATATTTATGTCATATGTTATACAAGACACACTGGGTCATGTTTAAAAAAATGCATACAATTACAAGATTAGCAGCTATTAGCAGTTAATAATTGCATGTATAGAATCAAAATAGTCCAACACAAAATAGGAATGAAAATCATTGCAAGATATTATGGGACATATAAGTATTTTATGTATTGAAAATTGATTCTTATATGTGTCACGTCCCGGGTGAGGTCTTTGGGAACGATGACAATTGGGGGAAGGAATGGATGTCAGGCGCGAATCTATAATCCGTCACACTGAGGTTTTGGTAGGAAATTTAGGCGCGAATCTATAATCCGTCACACTGAGGTTTTGGTAGGAAATTTAGGCGCGAATCTATAATCCGTCACACTGAGGTTTTGGTAGGAAATTTAGGCGCGAATCTATAATCCGTCACTCTGGGGTTTGGATGGAGTACAGGCGCGAATCTATAATCCGTCACTCTGAGGTTTGGATGGAGTACAGGCGCGAATCTATAATCCGTCACACTGAGGTTTTGGTAGGAATGCAGGCGCGAATCTTAAATCCGTCACACTTAGAATTTCTGGAGGCGATCAGGCGCGAATATTGAATCCGTCACTCTAATCGACCAGGGAAGGTAAATGTACACTTGGAGAGCACCCGTTATATTACTTTATATTTGTTTTGGTTTCGGTAATAGGATTTACCGTTGCATATAAACAGGGTGTCCCAAAAATGCTGCGGGTCCTTAAAGGGGGTGATTCGGGGGATGATTGCAAACAACTTTTTCCTTTGTAAAAATGCTCTCCGAGGTTTCGTTAACGAGATATTAACAAAAAGCACCGACCAATCAGAGCGCGCGCATTCCGTCCGAGCTCCCGCGGTGGCGTTGGCTAAGCGGTAGGCGACTACGCTTGTACTACGAACGTACGAACAAGCAAGTCGGCATACTAACCGCGTTACACATTTTTTTTTAAAGTATAATCTTAAATAAGAATTATTTGAAGTGAGAGGATAAGAAGTATGTAAATTTCGATTTTAAATAAGGCATAAACGAAAAGGTAATGTAATTCGTTATTGAGGTAAAAATCCGTAGTTTAATAACGGCCAACACAACTAAATTTAAACAATAATATTAGGTGTATGAATAAATTCTTTCCGACTGGATTTACATAATCAGTACAAAGGTACTCAATTTCTATCGCGGTGGTATTCATAAGCTGCCAGAAAAATGGCAAAAGGTAATGAACAATAATGGAAATTATGTCGATGATTGAGTTGTTTTCATATTTTTTAAATCGAACTGTTATTGTACCCTAAAATCGGAAAGAATTTATTTCTACACCTAATAATCACCAATAAATTAAATAAAACTCACCCATTCGGACATTCCTTTCCTTCTTTTTCGGAAACCTGTGTCACTGTGTCACTGTACCGATTCTGGTCATCGGTGGACGAAAAGATTTATGGTAGGGTAGTGCCCAGTGCTCAGCTGATCGCAGGTATTCGCAGGACACCACCCGAAAGTAAGGGTCGCAACGTCAAGTGCGTCCGGGTTAATGTACCGAATATTCACTTCACTGCACTGATACTAACACTGATCACTTAATTTATTTTCTACGGAACGTGTTGTTCCTACGTTCCACTGCCAACGCTCGCACGGTAGCACTCGCGTCCCCGTCGTTCCGCGCGTACACCCAGAACATAGCGTAATACTCTTTGGCGGAGTACATTTCTGGGCCGAGATTACTAGCTGACTGACAGTATTTTTTCCCAAACAACTTCCTCTACCCCCAAGTAGTTTCTCTCGTTCCATTATGAGTTTACTCCCACCAGGACAAGAGGCTTTAGGTAAAAAGAAGCCAGCACCGTCCTTCTACTGCCAATGTACCCATTGCTTCGAGATAGAAAACAGACACCACGTGTATCGGTTCGAAAGGGTCCGAAGGGAAGACAAGCAGAAAGTCTTCGAGTTGCTATAAAGAAGAAAATTCACGTCTACTACGAGGTGGAACCAATTAAGTCATAAATTATCCGAAACTGTAGGAAACCGTTCTCTAGCGTCGACTTGCGGGACAATACGGTCATAAACCGCGACCCTGGCGAAATGCTCTGGCTGATCAGTCTGATTAATTTTGGATAACTAGAAATTACAAAATATTATCCAGCATCAATACGTCTCGCGGAGACACACGTGAAAAGAAGGGTAGTCCGCTGACTGCGCGTAGTCCCGCCTGCTTCGTCCTACCCTCAAATTAAAGACGTGTCTAAACACGCGTTCGAATTTCAAAACAAAAGCACGCGTCGACGTATTCCGTGCGAAGACTTTCTGCTTCTCTTCCCTTCGGACCCTTTTGAACCGATACACGTGGTGTCTGTTTCCTATCTCGAAGTAATGGGTACATTGGCAGTAGAAGGACGGAGCGCTGGCTTTTGTGATAGTGTTCGTTGCACTTCTGCAAAACACGTGTGTTTCGAAAATGTGCTGGCTTCTTTTTACCTAAAGCCTCTTGTCCTGGTGGGAGTAAACTCATAATGGAACGAGAGAAACTACTTGGGGGTAGAGGAAGTTGTTTGGGAAAAAATACTGTCAGTCAGCTAGTAATCTCGGCCCAGAAATGTACTCCGCCAAAGAGTATTACGCTATGTTCTGGGTGTACGCGCGGAACGACGGGGACGCGAGTGCTACCGTGCGAGCGTTGGCAGTGGAACGTAGGAACAACACGTTCCGTAGAAAATAAATTAAGTGATCAGTGTTAGTATCAGTGCAGTGAAGTGAATATTCGGTACATTAACCCGGACGCACTTGACGTTGCGACCCTTACTTTCGGGTGGTGTCCTGCGAATACCTGCGATCAGCTGAGCACTGGGCACTACCCTACCATAAATCTTTTCGTCCACCGATGACCAGAATCGGTACAGTGACACAGTGACACAGGTTTCCGAAAAAGAAGGAAAGGAATGTCCGAATGGGTGAGTTTTATTTAATTTATTGGTGATTATTAGGTGTAGAAATAAATTCTTTCCGATTTTAGGGTACAATAACAGTTCGATTTAAAAAATATGAAAACAACTCAATCATCGACATAATTTCCATTATTGTTCATTACCTTTTGCCATTTTTCTGGCAGCTTATGAATACCACCGCGATAGAAATTGAGTACCTTTGTACTGATTATGTAAATCCAGTCGGAAAGAATTTATTCATACACCTAATATTATTGTTTAAATTTAGTTGTGTTGGCCGTTATTAAACTACGGATTTTTACCTCAATAACGAATTACATTACCTTTTCGTTTATGCCTTATTTAAAATCGAAATTTACATACTTCTTATCCTCTCACTTCAAATAATTCTTATTTAAGATTATACTTTAAAAAAAAATGTGTAACGCGGTTAGTATGCCGACTTGCTTGTTCGTACGTTCGTAGTACAAGCGTAGTCGCCTACCGCTTAGCCAACGCCACCGCGGGAGCTCGGACGGAATGCGCGCGCTCTGATTGGTCGGTGCTTTTTGTTAATATCTCGTTAACGAAACCTCGGAGAGCATTTTTACAAAGGAAAAAGTTGTTTGCAATCATCCCCCGAATCACCCCCTTTAAGGACCCGCAGCATTTTTGGGACACCCTGTTTATATGCAACGGTAAATCCTATTACCGAAACCAAAACAAATATAAAGTAATATAACGGGTGCTCTCCAAGTGTACATTTACCTTCCCTGGTCGATTAGAGTGACGGATTCAATATTCGCGCCTGATCGCCTCCAGAAATTCTAAGTGTGACGGATTTAAGATTCGCGCCTGCATTCCTACCAAAACCTCAGTGTGACGGATTATAGATTCGCGCCTGTACTCCATCCAAACCTCAGAGTGACGGATTATAGATTCGCGCCTGTACTCCATCCAAACCCCAGAGTGACGGATTATAGATTCGCGCCTAAATTTCCTACCAAAACCTCAGTGTGACGGATTATAGATTCGCGCCTAAATTTCCTACCAAAACCTCAGTGTGACGGATTATAGATTCGCGCCTAAATTTCCTACCAAAACCTCAGTGTGACGGATTATAGATTCGCGCCTGACATCCATTCCTTCCCCCAATTGTCATCGTTCCCAAAGACCTCACCCGGGACGTGACACATATAAGAATCAATTTTCAATACATAAAATACTTATATGTCCCATAATATCTTGCAATGATTTTCATTCCTATTTTGTGTTGGACTATTTTGATTCTATACATGCAATTATTAACTGCTAATAGCTGCTAATCTTGTAATTGTATGCATTTTTTTAAACATGACCCAGTGTGTCTTGTATAACATATGACATAAATATTGTTAATAGATTTCATGTTTGAAGGATTTTTTGGTGGAGTGATTTCGTGATTTATGATAGAATTTTAGAATAAGACCGCGCGAAAAATATTGGGACGTCACATATGAAAACGTTATTTCTAAAACACTACTTTCAAAATTGTATAAATTACGAATTAAAAACCGAATCATAATTATTTTGAAGACAAAAGGATATCTTACGCACTACCAGGAATTGAATCCATACCTTCAAATTATTTTCAGAACTTTGAATAACATAATATAAGTGTTTGAAGCAACTTGAAAATCTGGGTAGTTCTTTGCGGTCGGTCTAACCTCACATAAACATAAACATTTGTGCGTCTGTACGAGCTTTGTATTAAAATATTTAACAGTAAAATTGGAGGCATTTGATGCACATATTAGTTCTTTAATTGACAATTGCATTTATTTTGTAGAATTCACAAAATTTGTTTTTGAGGATTTGGCCATAAAATCGCAAAAATTTTCCACTGTGCGATGGAAGAAAACTCACCACCTTCTCGTGGTTTCCATTGGACAATGGCAACTGAAATGTTTTCATCAATAAGTACCATTGGAAAAGAGTGAGTTACCAATATTGATTAATCGCTTTAAATCTTGCAAATATTCGGAGATCATTTAGAATAATGTCGGTTGATAGTCACCTTGGTTGCAGATAGCAACGCACGCTGGAGTCGTCGAGGCTACCGGCGACGACGCGCCTGCCGCGGCAGTGCGCCCGCACGCGGCGTCGACTTTCGGCAATTTTTACAGGGCTAATATTAAAATGTCCATATTTTTGGCAATTGGACCGTGAAGGGGAAGGATAGAACTATATTCTAATTTTTTTTCCAGATTTTTAAAATCGCGCCCGATGTTAAAAAACTGCATTTGTTTATAATAATTGCACAGAAATGGTTCAAATTATTTTTTTTTCAAATTGAAATAATTTTTTCTTAAAACTTCAATGTCTTCTCTATAAGCACCATAAATTTCAACTCCATCCTTTCACTACTTCCATAGCTATAATTTATTGGAAAAAAGTTAGCACTTACCTTCAAACAGCTGTAAAATCTACATTTTTCAAAATTTTCAAAAATCCTTCGACATATGTTTATACATCCCTAAAGACTACAACATATTCAATTTTGAGCCACATCCGAAATGTTACTCCAAAAAGTGTCCGGTTTGGCGTGGAATGTCCCACTGGCTAGCGCGCAAATCACTAAATTGTTACAAACCGCAGTACAGCATCTCCCAAATGGACTCACATTTCCGATAGCACCCAACTTAGAAAACACTAATGTAATCGAGAAATTATCATCGGTCACCGCATATTTCGATAGGACCACGTTGATAGCAGTAATAACCGTTCCCCTCATTTCCTTACAAACATTCACAGTGATCGAGGCAACCCCAGCCCCAATCCACGTGCACGAAAATTCATACGCGGTATTAGTAATAAGAACACCGATACTCGTCATTGACGCAAGCAGCGACCAATATGTGCTCACCGATCAAGACGAGTTAAAGGGTTGTAAACGAGTAGTCACTCAATATTACTGCGATCAACCAATGTTAGCGCATAACGTAAATAATGACCTCGAGTGCGAAGCAAGCCTATGGCTGCAACCCGCGGATGAGTCCCCCAAAAATTGTGAGATAAAACACATTGCAGCGAATCATACAATGTGGATAAGAACCTCAAACGCGGACACGTGGATTTTTGCGACGCACCAGCCCGAAACACTAACTGTACAGTGTAACAAACGACAGCCTGAGCACGTCAATATAGATAAAACAGGAATCCTCAGGATTACGGGAAATTGTAACATCCGAAGTAAGGACGTAGTATTAAAAAAGCGACAAACGTCGTACAGCCAAGATTTCGAATTACCAACTGCGCCACGTTACGACATAACAGTAGCGCTAAACGCGACGCGAACAGACAAACCAGCGCACCTCTCGCGTTTCCAATTAGATAAACTTCTGAAAAACCCATCTGAATTCTCAGCGCTGTATAGCCAGCTTAACCAAATAGAAAACGAGTTAACTACTAACAGCTGCAAAACAGAACTGGCGACTTGGCAAATTGTACATCCGACCACGTCAACCGGCGTACTAGTAATACTTATTATACTCGTCATGTACTTGTTAACACGCGACTACCAATTGCGCCGAAAACTACAAATTCCCAGACCGGCGAAACGAGGGAAGACCAGGAAGTCAACGAGCTCACCCAACACAGCACAAACCGGAGAAAACGCCGCGGACCCACTGTACGCCGCGGCCGATTCACTTTAGGGCGCAGGGGAAATTGCCAAAATTGTAAAATTTCCCTTAAGCACCCTTCCCTTAGGGGGGGGGGGGGGTTGTAACTAGGCCAACGACCAAACGTTACAACCGCCGCGCATTCCGATATCACGCGCGAGCGCCAAAGCGCGGGCAATAACCCGCGAGCACCATCAGCGTTTCCCCCAAAATCGCCGAAGAAGGAGCCAAAGGTGGTGACTCCTCTGGTCCCCGCTTCGTCCCGATTTAGATATAAGAACTCCTACAAGCTAGGGGACGACGTCTTTGTAATTAGCGCTTAACCGCTACAGTACGTGCATAGCCTGTCACCCAGATCGGGACAGAATAAACTTGTTTAACCTTACGGTGAGTTCCAACTCTTTAACCCGCAACGATCCCCTACCTTCGGTTTCAAACCGAATCCTTCCGTCCCGGCACTCTCTCCCGAACCTTCGGGGCCCGTTGGACGACGAACGTGAAGGACGACCCGGAGCAACCCGAGATTCTAGGCCAGAATCTCGCCCCCAGGCGTCCAGACACAACAGTACTTTCGTTTCAGATGACTAGGACGGCCGCATTCGTGCGCCCGATGGGGCCGGTTTTTCATAACATGACCTGCGCTTCGGCGTGTAACTTGTACAAATTTCAATATAATGCATTCCAAAAAATTATGGTGATAGTTCAAACTAGACTAAATATGTGTGCAAAACAATATGTGTGTTCCACATATCAACTTCAAGAACGAGTGTCTAGACTAGAATACCCCCCTAAAGAGCTTTTCTGGCAAGTGTTCAGAGATACCTATAACCGTCGGCAGGATAGGGGTAGTGGGGGGTGGCGAGGATTCCTTGTAGCCTACAGGTATTAGGAAAACTGCGTTAGTAATCGCAAAACCATCCACGGGGACGCACGCTGCATACACAGATTTTTCATACGCTTTTTACATATTTTTTTCATTTTATTGTTAGTTGTTGGTAGATTATTCCTAGTTTATTTCCTATACATATTTAGTTATAGTGTATTTTATCGTGTTTTTCTTGTATTATTATCGTGTTTTATCTTTTTTTATCGTATTTTTAAGGTGTTTTACCGTATTTTTAAGGTCTTTTTCTCGTATTTTTTATAGTATTTTTATTCTGTGTGTTTTTTTATTAGTAGTGTAACGTATTTAAAGTTAGTGTAATTAGTGTGTTACTTGGTGTTTGGTGTGCACCACATCCTCCTCATATTCTCCAGGTAAGTTCTACATCTCTATATTTCTGAAATCAGTGTTGCATTTTGTTTTTCCTACATTACAGTCAGTTTATTTCTATTTTCTTCATTGCTTTAATAGTAGTAAATCTCTCCTCTTCTTTCCTCTTCCTTTATGGAAAATCAGCACCTTAGATTTCTCTGCGTTCAGTTGCAACCCTTTCCTTTCAAGGTATTTTCCGAATCTTCGTATCATGTCCTTAAGGTCCTTTGGTTCATTTGCTAGTAACGCTATACCGTCTGCATATACTAGAGTCCAGATTTTTTCTTTTCCTACTCTAACTCCTCCTGCTTGGTTTTTCCTCATTGTTTCCTGCAAGTCCGCTATATATATTGTAAATAACGTTGGACTCAGTGGGCATCCCTGTCTTACCCCTTTTGTTGTCCAGATTTGGATGACATTTCTCCGTTTGCTTATATAGTATTCCTTGTTTGTTTGTAAATTTCTCCGATTCTCATCATTAAGCGTTTACTTATTTCCTTTCTTTTAACTCTATCCACCTTGTCAAATGCAGCGCTTAGGTTCGCGAAAAAGGTATACAGCTTCCCCCCTTTCTTCTGTATTTCTCTGTTAACTCCATAGTTCAGAAAAAAAATGTTATCTGTTGTCGACCTACCGCTCCTGAATCCTGCCTGCGTTTCTGGTATTAAGTGGTTCTTTTCCAATTCCTCTTTTAATCTTTTTTCTAGGACCACAGCATATATTTTGTACACTGTGTTTAGGATGGTTATCCTCCGGTAGTTGCTTACCTTTTCTCTATTTCCTTTTTTAAATATTGGTGAATTCACCCCTTCTTTCCACCTCTCTGGGAATCCTTCTCTCTTCCACACTTTATTGAAAATTTCTGTGATCTTTTTTACTATTTTCATGTTACCGTAAATCCAGGCTTCATTTTCTATTTTGTCTTCCCCTGCTACTTTCTCCTTTTTGAATTGTCTAATTTGTTGCTCCTGTTATTTCGTCTTCCTCTTCCTGTTTCTTCTCTCCTTTCGTGTTGTCTATCTCTTCCAATTCTCCTACTTCTTTTTTAGAGTCGGCGCCTTCTAGTAATGTTTTAAAATGATCCTTCCATACTTTTAAAATGTTAATTGTCTTAGTGTCACGTCCCGGGTGAGGTCTTTGGGAACGATGACAATTGGGGAAAGAATGGGTGTCAGGCGCGAATAATAAATCCGTCACGCTGAGGGTTTTGTGGGAATGCCAGGCGCGAATATTAAATCCGTCACTCTGAGGGGTTTGTGGGAAGGCCAGGCGCGAATATTGAATCCGTCACGCTGAGGGTTTTGAGGGAATGCCAGGCGCGAATATTAAATCCGTCACTCTGAGGGGTTTGAGGGAAGGCCAGGCGCGAATATTAAATCCGTCACGCTGAGGGTTTTGAGGGATTGCCTGGCGCGAATATTAAATCCGTCACGCTGAGGGTTTTGAGGGAATGCCAGGCGCGAATATTAAATCCGTCACGCTGAGGGTTTTGAGGGAATGCCAGGCGCGAATATTAAATCCGTCACTCTGAGGGGTTTGAGGGAAGTCCAGGCGCGAATCTTAAATCCGTCACTCTGAGGTTTGGGGTAGGAAATTTAGGCGCGAATCTGTAATCCGTCACTCTAAACGTTAAAGAGGAATCAGGCGCGAATGTCAAATCCGTCACACTTAGAATTTCTGGAGGCGATCAGGCGCGAATATTGAATCCGTCACTCTCATCGTTAAAGGAAGGTAAATATACACTTGGAGAGCACCCGTTATATTACCTTGTTTTGTTTTGGTTTCGGTAATAGGATTTACCGTTGCAGTTATATATATAAGAAACCACGTTTAGTTTTTCGTGGATTGCACGGCTCATGCAACAGTATGTTTGTAAATACTAGAGCCGTTCTCGCGTTCACGAATGGGAATCAGCTGTTGTGACAGCTTGATTCCGTTTGGGAATTTTCGCAAACAGATGACTAGACACAATAAATCGTAACGTGATTTAAATGGAAATTGATTATTCAATTCGATGCACTGTTGGTGATTTTTACGTTATAATTATGCTCCAGGGATTTATCATTAGTACATGGCATTCATTATATACAATGTTTATTGAAACGTAAGAGTATGAATATGAGTTACATATGAATAAGTAATAATCAATTGTTATTGAAAGAAATAATATGAAATCGAAATAAGCGTAGACAAGACAATGCAATAAGCAGTAAATAAGATAAATAATATGAAATCGCTATAAGCATAGACAAGAAAATGCAATAAACAGTAAATAAAGTAAATGATATGAAATAGCTATAATATGATGAATTGCAATAAGCATAGACACGAAAATAACAATAATAATACAAGATTATGTGATGAGGATGATATGCAATGAAAAATGGTACCTATGGTTTAAATGCTTACAATGAGTTGCGAGATGATTGTAACACAAAATATAATAGACTTTCTTGTTTTAACAATGATACTCGGTTGAATTGTTATCGTTGAAAGAGCACTTCTGTCTCGGTCCCCTCGTATTTATAAGCACGTTGCGGGGGTACGCGCGGTAGTGGCCTTGACACATTTCGGAATAAGACGCAGTAGGACTTCCGGGTTTTTTGTAAACGGTATAACTATTAATAGACATATTTATGTCACGTACGCCAAATATGTGTCGCAGTTGGATTTTTGGGGTTTTATGACTGTGAAAGGAGATACTCAACTCATCGAATGAATTTTTGGGTGTTTAATAGGAAAGGGGTTAAAGTGGCTTGGACTTCATGAGTCGTAAAGAGGGGATTGAGACTTGGTCTCGATTTAAGAGGGATTTGTAACGAAGGATTTGTTTGAATTCATATAAGAGGGAATGATTCGTGCCTTGTAGGACGAATAGGCGAAGAGGGTTTTGTAACGATTATCTCGCGATGGGGATCTCTAAGATACATCAGCGAGGTGGAGTTTGTATCGATCATCTTGTGTTGGTGACCGCTAAGGTATAACATCAAGGTGATCGACGATTGAGGAGATGGGGTAAGAGTTGAGTTTGTTAGAGTTTGATGGAGTGATACTGAGGTTTACGAATAGAATTTGGTATAGAACCGCGCGAAAAATCGTGGGACGTTACATTAGTATTAGTAATTTACAATAACTCCCTTACAATCTAAAATACATAAATATATACATACACATATTAGAAACGCAGCAAATTAATTCTACATATATTTAATTCTAATATCATACGTAGCATATGCACACGCACACATACACACATGCACGAACGCACGCCCAAGAAAGAAAGAAAAAGATTTAATGCAATTTATACATATTTATTCAGTTTAGCAACACCAGTTCGGGGCGCAGCGCCAAGTATTTTGAATAAAATATTTATTCGTATTGAAATATTTATTTGTATAAAAATAAATCTGCTTAATATTATTTAATACATTTTTTTCTTTGTATACATAGCCATTGTTATAAGTGGCGCAATTTTTTTATATCATTAATTTTGTAAAGCTATTAATTTATTTACGACAATGTTTTTAAATGGGATTCTTTTTGGTGCATTAATTAAAATGTCCGCGATATGAGTAATGGAATGTATGAACACAGCATTTTAGCTGCGTATATGAAGTTGTGTCATCTTAAGCGCAGTTGGAAAGCTCACTTATGTACTTGCAGCTCATTTTGATTTCACATATTTTTTTATATTTATTTGATTTCATGTACTTGGCGTAATTTTTTTACTTTTTTGATCTCATTTTCTGTATTTTCTTGTAATTCCCATCACCTTTCCTCGCACACTTTTTTGTACTCCCTTCTTTTCTTCTGGTAGTCTTCTCTGCTTCCTTTGCCCCTTCTTCAGTTCCTCAGTGCTTTTCTGGCATCTCTTTTCTTTTTTGTACAATTCGAATTTCACCACTTAAAGCTGCCTAATTTCAATTTTTTTATTTTTACTTCTCCTTTCCGTACTGCATTGTTTATTTTTCCTATCGTTTCTTCTACCATTTCATTCACCTCTGTCCTATTGAAGCTTTTTTTGTTTAAGGGGGAACACCACTGTGACGGTCGGAAAAATGAGCCCATTTTTAAGATTTTTTTAAGGAATAACTTACAGTTTTATTATAAAATTGTTATTACCTATCTTTAGTATAATGTCTTAAGAGACTATAAAAAAAAAGTAATAGAAAAACATACATAGATTTCTATATACAGTTAATCTCCTACACCCCTGACAAGAAAACATAGGTCGCTTATCGAAACGATATCTTTGGAACTGCAACTCTGAAATCAATTTTTTTTGTTTAATATAATCGGTATGAGTGTAGTTTCCGTTGTACGTACCGATTTTTAAAAAAAATTATTTTTGTAAAAATGGCGCACTTGGGAAGAAAAAGTTTCGAAAATCCGCAAAAAAATGGATAGTTTTTCGAGCGTATTTCAAAAAATATGTTTTCGATCAAAAAATCGGTACGTACAACTGAAGATACTCTTGTTTTAAAGATCCTGTAAAAATTTCAAGTCGATCGGATAAAAATTGACAGAGCTATTGATTCGATCAGTTAGAAAAATGTCGTTTCGAGAAAATCGCGTTTAAAGATACATAGCGCCATGGAACGGCATCGTGACGCGCCTCACAAAATGCACTGTATCTTCGTCAATTCTTCGAATATTAACTTGAATTTTTCAGACAATATTTTTGAAGAGTTAAACATTAAGAAAGTGAAGAAAAAAAAAATCGAAATTTTTTCAACTTTCACAGTGGTGTTCCCCCTTAATTCCGTTTGAAACTCTCTTTTTCCTTCCTCTCTCTCTCTCTCTCGCTCTCTCTCTCGCTCTCTCTCCCCCCTCTCTCTCTCCTTACTTTAATAATCACTGTCAAGTTGAAATTGAATAAGTACTATATGCATGCTAACAAGATCACTTTTATCGTTTTGTTCTGGAAGCCAGAACATCACTAGATGCTAATTCTTCACATTTAACATCTGCAATACATTTTTTTAGTACCCCTCTAGTGATGTTTAACCTGGAATTAGTTCACAATTATTACCACATTCAAAATCTTTTGTCCGTATCTTCTTCTTACCAATATACTCATATGTTTCACCTGGCACAAGTTCCCAATCTTCTTCCAATATTACCGAAAGTAACGTAGAATTTTCTCCGAATTTAGAAGAAATTCAAAATTTT
This sequence comes from Andrena flavipes, assembly GCA_963971345.1. Classification (NCBI taxonomy): domain Eukaryota; kingdom Metazoa; phylum Arthropoda; class Insecta; order Hymenoptera; family Andrenidae; genus Andrena; species Andrena flavipes. Next base: position 46,154,487 of record OZ020479.1, on the reverse strand, counting down.
GCCTCCTTCGAAAATTCAGAAACTTCTGAAGAATTTTCAACTGAATTGAGTAATCCTAATTCAGCTTCTTCATTGACAGAGTGGGCTGCATCACATCAAATTTCACATCAAACAATAAATGATGTACTCCAGGAACGTAGGAACGTAGAATTAAACGTATCAAAGCAGCAAATTATCACTATTCTGGATTAAAAAATAGCATTTTAAAACTCATTAAATCTATAGGTGTATTCCCGCATAAATCTTAAAAATTAGGAAATTCCCTTTCAGAAGAATTCAATTTGGGTCTTTCTCTACTTTTTAATGTCGCAGAAATAGCGTACAAATGTGTGAACTTAGAATATGCTCATTCAATGTTTGTACTGTATTTAGAACGTCTTTATGATGATAATATTAATGATTCAGATTTCGATTTTTTCTGGTCTCAATGTCGCTATACCTTTCAAGCTAAAAATACCCGCTAGCAAATTTCTAAACATGTTTCATTTCAGGAATACTTGTGTACCTATACACGAGCAGAAATGTCGCAGAAGGGTTGGCGAATAATCGAATTCCACTGTGATAATTCGGTGTTACAAGTCCCCTCGGATTGGGTGGTGGAGGGTTTTTGTTACTGGCCACCCTACAAGCCAAGCCGGATGACAGTGGCAATCAAAAAACTGGAACCTCGTGACAGTTCCTGGGAGAAGTTCTCGGTATCGGTATTTCCTGGTGGAATTTGTTGTAGGTTGAAATTATTATTATATTTACTTATTAATGACTATTATATTTACTTATTATATTAACTAATTAATGACTAATCATTATACCCATTAATTATTAATGTGTTCACCAAATGATTATGCCAAGGCCAGGGAAAGGGCGAAGAGAGCCGAGGAAAGCAGCGACCTACAGTCGGACGCAGCCAACGAAAAGAGGAGGAAAATTATTCCGAGGAGGTGGTCCAGCAGTGATGAGTCGTGGCAAGAATTAACAACGCTGATGCACCCCCCTCCGAAAATGGGGAAACCCATTATAATATCAGGTATGAAAATATGCTACATACAAATTACATTACATAGCTCGTTCCTGTTTGTTCCCACTTGAAGTACCCCTGATTGAAGCACTGACGAACGCGCGAGATATAAAACATATATGTTTATTAATGTTTGCAACAGCACTCTTTAATAAAAATAATTTTGATTTTTAGACGAAATAGTGTACCCGGCGGGGCCCAGCACCAGTCATGGAAGCGAAGGGAGTTTCTCCCGCACGATTAGTTCAGTTGGTAAGTCAATATACGTGTATATATATTCTATGCGGAGATAGTTTTTTATCATGAAAAGTTATAGTGAAAAGATATAAAATGTAATGAATAATTTTCTATAAACATAGATACAGGCCCCGGTTGCAGCGCCGGCAGCAGCAGCAGCAGCAGCAGCAACAACTGCAACTGCAACTGCAGCAACAACGCTGCCGAAATACCGACATTATTAGAGCTGAACCGTTCACTGGTTACCCAGAACAATTTAAACAGAGTATTGCTACTGAAGACTTTGGAAAGGGTGAAAAACCTGGAGCCAAAAGGTTTAACACAAGCAGCTCCAGTGCTGGAACGGAAGCAGTCCTTTCTGGCAAAATTGAATCAGCTACAGTTTCCTTTCAACACTTTAGAAAGCATTAAAGAGTTGGAAGAAATATTAAAAGACGACAGCAATTTCCAAGATGCAGTAAGTAAAATATCATTATAGTCTCTCCCTCTCCCTCTCCCTCTCCCTCTCCCTCTCCCTCTCCCTCTCCCTCTCCCTCTGAATGAATTTGCAACATTCGGGGGAGCAAATATATATGATTTTGCAAAAAGGGTTTTGAGCTGCATCGTAACAAACGATTTGGCCCTATTGTTCAGTTGGCTGGGGAGGCAGGGGAAGCAGCCATTCAACAAACTTGCATTAGCGCAAGTCATTATAGGTATGTAATTATCACCCAAATTTCGCCATAGCTAATACTGATTAATGCAGAATTCAATATATATATATATATGTAACATCTTATTGAAATTATTGTTTAAGATGCTGCGGTGAAGGCAAAAATATGCGGAACCAAGAAGGAAGCGGAGTCCGCCATACAGAAATGGCTAAAACGGGCGTGCGACCGGAAAGCGGCGCAAAAATCAACGTAGTTTAAGCAAGTCTGCCGCCAGATCCGGTGCCGTCTGTGTCCGCATTTAAGGGGGTACTCCACTGTAAAGGGTCGAAAAATCAAGCTATTTTTAAAGATTTTTTTCTCAGTAAATACAACATATAATGAAATAAATCTTTTTGGTTTTTATAAAGCTGCTCTTATATTATACCAAAAAAAATTAAAAAAATATTTTAAAGGATCTAGCCGGATAAGCATAGTGAAAAGTGGCCTTGAACCGATTTTAGCTGGCAATGCACCTTTCAATAGTGTAGCACAGGAAAACATTGTACACCAAGTTTCAACCCCCTATCTCAACCAGGAGGGTAGTTATAGGGTAAATTCGAATTTTCGGTTTTTGCTATATTTTCCTTATATAATGGTCAGCAAAACTTCTAAAAAAATTTTGAAATATTGTAGACATGGTTGTGCATGATTATGAATTTTTTCAGATTTTTTCGTTGCAACTGCTAAGTGTAAGAAATAAAAAACGCAAAAAAATGTCGAAAAATGCAGATTTTGTATTGAAGTTTTCGAGCGACTAGATTTTTAATTTTACAGTAGTTAGATATTGACATGACTATTATCTACAATTTTTTTCAGATTTTTCGGCAAGGTGCGCCATAGTTAAAAAAATCAGAAAACGATATTTTCGAGATATTTCGCGTGAAAACGTGATAAGTACTTTCAATTTTTGCATTTCTGTTATACAGTGAATGCATTATATGATTTTTAATATCTCTACATTCGATAGAGTAATATGTAAACGGAGGGAATCAAGTTAATCCATAAGTAGGCGCACTGGCAAAATCACATAAGTGGGCGCATGGGGTCAGCAGGGACCCCAACTGCTTTTTTATATTTATGGTAAATCAAAAGGTTTTGAAAAGTAAAAACAAGTATATTTGTTAATCAACATTTATTACTTTTACAAAAAAATACAAAACTCAAATAAAGTCTTCTCATTATAATAACATCATCTCATAAAGACATCTCATTATAATAAAACTAAACATTTCTTAGATGTATTGAGAAACAATGACCCCATGCGCCTACTTAAGGGTTAATATGATTAATTGGAAGTGTATACGCACCATATATCATATGGTACGAAAGAATTATTCAGCGTTGCAGTTAGCGGAGCGGTTAGTGTTAGACTCCAAAACCGCTGCATACTCTCTTTTGTCGTAGGTTCGCACCCCACCAAAGTCCAATTTTTTTTCACGATATAAAATTTTTTTCATCGTTGATTACATGACAATACACGATATTCGTTTAAAAACGTTTCTAGAATATTTTAAAAATATTTTATCACAAGTTTTCCATAAAAATAATTTAAATGAACCGCCGCGCCGGTTTTCTGCCTATGTATTGTTCTAGTTCCGGATAGTTTATAATATTTTGTCAATGAAATAGATGTGTGGTATTGGCTTATGATACGTATTCTGAATCCATTAGTTAGATTCGCCATTCTTTTATCAACGTACATCGTCCTCATTCGATTAATGGCTGATTTAAAAAAATAAACGTAAAAATATTGCCATAAGCTGGCTGTAGTGTACAGCTGTTATGATGCTTTATTATATTATAATATATTATATTATATTGCACTGCATTGCATTTTTGTTATATTTTCGTTGTTATGTTATACAATGTAACATCCCCGCTAAACAGTAACCGCTAACTGCTAACGCCTTTGACTGAGTGGCGGCACGCGCGCCTTCCGTCAAAGGCGGTGCATCGCGTTTAGTTTTCTGACAAAATCGGTCACACGCGTGTGGCTGTCAAAGCGAATCGAGTCCTCGATCGGTGCAGAACGACTTTTGAACCGGTGACCGTTTTTCCGTTTCAACATATCTAAATAATTCTATACCTAATAGAATACGCCGCCCTTATTCGATTATGGTCGCGGTCCGTTCACTTAGTGTCTGATTTCCTGATCAATAAAATAATATAATATAACATAATATAACAACGAAAATATAACAAAAATGCAATGCAATGCAATATAATATAATATATTATAAAGTAATAAAGCATAATAGTAGTAAGGCAAGGGGGATTCTAACCCATGGGGCAATGAGGGGAGCGTGGGGGCGGGGGGAAGTGAGGACGCGCGGGGGAGCGCGGTGGGGGGAAACCTGGGCGCGGGGCCTGCGGGGGGAGGAAGACCGGTTGCGCGCGCACGAGCCGCGGAGTGGGGGAAGCCGCGATGATGGAGGGGATCAGTCCGGACCGAGCCGCCGCGGAGACCTGACCCACCACCGGAGACCTCTCCAGACCTGACCCACCCCCGAAAATTTTTTAGTCCTAACCGATGCTGGGGACGACCTTGGCCCACCGCCGGAGACTTGACCCACCCCCGAAAATTTTTTAGACCTAACCGATGCTGGGGACGACCTTGGCCCACCCCCGAAAACTTTTTTAAACTCCAAAAATTTTTTAGACCTAACCGATGCTGGGGACGACCTTGGCCCACCCCCGAAAACTTTTTTAAACTCCAAAAATTTTTTAGACCTAACCGATGCTGGGGACGACCTTGGCCCACCCCCGAAAACTTTTTTAAACCCCAAAAATTTTTTAGACCTAACCGATGCTGGGGACAACCTTGATCCACCCCCCTCCAAACCATTATGAAGCGGAAATTGTTTCGGACGATGTCGGGATTTTACAAACCGCGTCTTCGGAGGAGGGAAAGAGACAGCGCATTTTTTTAATTCAGAGGAGGGAAAGAGAGAGCAATATTTTAAAGCTACATTCAGAGGAGGAGGAAAGGGATGGCATTACATAGCGGTACAATCACATTTTATTCTAAAGCTAACAGTATTCTAAAGCGTCTCGCGCGATCGCGCGTAACCCGAATCCTCTGGAGCGGTCGGGCAGGGTGACGTCATTTTGGCGGTGCGAAGAACGAAGTAGAATTATGCGACGTCAGCAAATCTTAAAATTAGATGATGAGGAGAGAAGGAAGAAATATAAAAATGGAATAAAAGAAAAAATTAATATATATATGTAAGTTTGTACGTACGCGCCAAACTTGGTCGCCGGACTCTGACGGCCCCACGACCAGGGACAACGCTCGCGAGGTGACGCGGTAGACGTTAAAACTAACGGAGGATAAAGACACGTGCTTCAGATAAAGCTAAGGATTATTAAGGACAATAATATTGATTCAGGTATCTTAGTAATTATCATTTTGTAAATATGTTATTAGCCATGAGCTAATGTGTAAATATGTTTATATTTAAATCAGTTGTTTTTCTGCATCAACGAGGGTCATCTTAATAACCTACAAATCCGATCCCAAATCTGCTAAGTCTTGAATCCAGACTTACATATATATATATATATAATAAAAGAAAAAATTAATATAATAAAATACAATACGATGTAAAAAGTATATAATAAAATAAAAAATAAATATAAATATATATATATATATACATTTAAAAATTTGGAGGTGGTGGTGATGGTGATGATGATGATGATGATGATGATGAGGAGGAGGAGGAGGAGGAGGAGGAGGAGGAGGAGGATTAGGATGCAAGCAATCGCCGCACATGTCCTGCCATTATCGGGACGATTACTGCCCCCAACCGCCGCATCTGCACTTCGCGGGGTCGGGTTTGATTATTCAGCCACCCCCGCAATTCTTGAAGTGCGATACCCTATAACATACAAAATATTAACATAACATACAAAAATAGATATAACATATCAAACATAATAAACATCCAACATGCAAAAACACTGTAAAGTATTACATACATGATGAGGCGGTGGTGGCGAAGGTGGCGGTGATGGGGGTGGCGGTGGCGGCGGCGGCGGGGGAAGCGATGGTTGAAGCAAGTTCTAGAAACCACAAACATCAATAGGGTAAACCGACCAGTGAATGACCGAATTGTTGAATGAGAAGCCCAATAAATGACCGCATACTTTTATTAAGAAACGTACTTATTAATGTTTGTTTAATACGCATAACTAAAAATATGGGATATTAAACGTGCAACTACACTCCATTTATAAACATATAGTAATTTTTAAATTTATAATTGACATTTCTTTGCCTAATGGTCATTCACTGGTATGCGGTCAATTACTGGTTGGTTTACCCTATAATATTTACGGCTGTGAGATCGAACTCGATTTCAGCGGTCAAACATGATAAAAAACATCAAAATATTGTTATATACATACCTCGGGGATGTCTTCACACGGCTCGGGGTTTGAGTCGGGAGCGATTCCCTTTAATCCCATTATTATAATTAAAAAATCTTTGTCTGTCTGCCTGTCTGTCAAGCTTTGAAAATGTGACTGGTCTCGCTACATCTTCAGGCTCGCTCAAGGGGCCCTTATCGGGGACCCATGAAATCGAGAAGTGCTTAGCTTTGCAAAGTAAGACGCTGTTGTTCTCTAGATTCATTTCCGCTGACCATTACATTTATTCTTTGCACACATCATTTCGTTGAACCGTTTTCTCCTTCTTCTTTGACACATCATTTGACTAGATCACGCCACTTTGAATGAGTATGAAACGTCTATCGTATCACTTTTAATGCCTAACATACCACTTCCAACGCGAATCGAACGGGTATTGAAGGCGAATCGAACGGGTGTCGAACGGTATCGAACGGGTTTGAACGGTTATTGAACGCGAATCGAACGGTATCGAACGGTTTTGAACGGGTATCGAACGGTTTTGAACGGTTTTGAACGCGAATCGAACGGGTATTGAACGGTATCGAACGGGTTTGAACGGGTATCGAACGGGAATCGAACGGTATCGAACGGGTATTGAACGGTTTTGAACGGGTTTTGAACGGGTTCCACATAATAATTACAATTATCGTCTTAATCTAGCGTACATGTAGGAAGTTGGAGAGGGTGAAGAAAAAAACATTTATGCATTAAAATTGATTATATTTTATTTAAGCATTTCTCTCTGGCGTTTAGACCACCAGTTGAATATTTTAAATACATTTTGCATGGCACAGTGTTTCGCGTGTCTGCCACATCGCAGTGTATTAACTACATTTAGCTTATTTAGTGATTTGATATACTCGTAGTCAATGTCCAGCGTCTCGATGACCACGTCCGCTATCGTATTTTCGTCGGGGAAATCCATGAGCCAGTCGCGTTTGTGCAGCCCTTTAACGTATATGATATGGGATGCGTCATCTTCTTCGTCGATCGCATCAGCTACAGCTTTCGTAATTAGCCGTTTAGCCATACTGTACGGAACGTCTCCATCGTCCCAACGTAGTCCATGATGTTTTGCCACCAGCCACCGAATACTTGATTTGTCGGATTTCGTAAGAAGATATTGCGGCATTGAACTCCCAAAAATATAGTGCGAGAGACTTAATCCATTTCGTAGGATCGCCACTTCCTTGACGACAAATCTTCCATCGACAACGAACCCTTGCAGGTCAACAAATGTTGGTATAGTCACCATCGGTACAATTTGGAGGTCCGTTCGCTTCCAAGACAGACGGGAGAATGCAGCTTTTCTCGTAAAGCTTGTCGATTTTCACGAAGAAATTGTATGCCGTATTATTTGCAGGTACATTCTCTTTACACTCGAATTCTATGCGCACGTCCACGGTGCCATTCTTGATCGACTCATTTTGTCGCGAGCAATCAATCACCACGAGGGGGCCAAATTGTAAAAATTCAGCCACGGTGAATAATGCCTCGTTGCAACTATGTCCATAATACGATTTATGGAATTGCGTATACATGTTAAACAAGATGGCGTGCTTATTCTTGTCAAAGTCAAGTTCAGATCATCGCAAATTCCGAGTTGAGAGAAAGTTTTACATTGGTCAATTTACAATTGTTGAACATAGTAACGTCTTCGCTCATCACATTCTTTCGAGCAGTCTGTAGAGCAAAGATAATGTATCGCGGCTTCTCCAGCTGCACAGCTGCCTTTACAGCCCACAAATGTTTGGTCGTGCTCTGTAAGAGAGGATACTCGTATAAATCTCACGAATGAAAACAAATGCTCAGGTTTTGTCCACTTTCCAAAGCACGTAGCAACGATAGCTTATTAACGTCGTTCAGCGTCACATGAGGCAGCCGCCATTGCACTTTAAGTAATTCGATTTCTGGTTCCAACATCGGCGATCCTATTAGAGAATTGTTATCGTTGCGTGATCGTATTAAAATCAATTCGTGGCGAGCATTAATAATCATGCATTTATAGTCCTCGCAAAATCCCAGCAAATATTTTAGTGGGACGCAAAAATTAAAATGATTTTTCAATATTAGTCCATCGCGTCTTTTCAAGCCCCATCCTGCATTCTCCATATTTTTGTCTTCGTCGGATGTCAACGATACATAGTTTTTAAGCGTGCTAGTTATTCCGACGTTTCTGTTGCGGTCAATCTCCACGCCATTCAGCTCGTATCGAATCTCATCGAATAAGAACGCCATGCAATTATTTCCCAACGTCACAGTTAACGCATAATTTGGCTTATTTATCTTCAATTTCCCCTCCACGTAGAGGAAACTTTCACACGGCAATGTGTATAAATCCTGCTGCTGTATAGGTATTCTTATCTCATCGCTGTATCCAAACGTCGTGTTGACGTATGGGTTGTACGTGTGAGTCTCGAGCTTGACAATGCGATCATCAAACGTCGGCTTCCCTCCAATGCTTAGAATGTCAGACATTTTTTCAACTTAAATGCGCACAATGAATCCTAATGTTTTCAAAAATGCAATGTTCGCAGCACTGAGCCTCTTCTTTTTAGCGTGATCAGAGCTGTTGCAGTTGTTGTTGTTGTTGTTGCAAACAATTTCACTTGGAAGAAACGGGTTTCTGGAGTCGTTCAATACAAGCATCTCTTTCGTTCGCACCACATGTATTATCGTCGTCGTCGTACGTGCAATCTGATGGTAATCTCTTCACCTCGAAAATCAAGCAACCGTCCGTCTTGATCCACAACGCGTATCGTCAGTTCCGAAATGACCTGTGCGGTGATTGGAAGGTAAATGATCTGTGTAGGCGTTTCCGATATCTTATATCCTGGTGGGACTCTCGGAGAAAATTCGTGTATCGTATGTACACGTCTCCCATTGCTGTACGCGCCAGCGGTTACGCTACATTCTACGCGAATAATGTTCACGTTCATGATATTAATCGGATCGTCCGATTCGTGCCACCGTCCAGGTTCTAATACCCGATTCGTCGAGAATCCCAGTAGCGATCCAATGTTATTGGGCTTTGTAAAGTCTACGGTGAACCGACAGTACAGTTCGCTTTTCATGGTGTTGTTGTTGGGACGCAACACTATAGGATACGCATCGTTGTCACTGTTATCGCCGGTGCCACCGAGATTTTGAGGATACCGCTGCTTCAAATACTTGGCGATGGCGTCTAGTTCGTAGGAGCCGTGGGGAATCGTAATGTATTCATGAGTGGTGTCGATGCTGTTGTTGATATCATAGTTTACGGCGAAGTAGAATTTATCGTTGCTCGAGTCGATGTTCGGTATTGTATGATAGGTTTCAAAGGTTGTTAGACCAAGCTCGTATTCATCGTCGCTCAAATCTATGGGTGGAAAGTAGCTCACCGCGAGGGTGCTACTCTTGCCGGTTAGAGTGAATGTTAACGACATATTCCGAGCTGTATGACTGGACTGGTACTGACTCAGAGTGGTGGGAAGTCAATCCTTAAATTTGGTGCCGATCGTTTGTAGAAAGCGTACACATAGTTGTCCACAAATGCTCTGATTGTACTTCTGGTAGGACGAACGATTGTATTCAATTTCCACAGCATCTTTATCCAGATATTTTACCAATTCCTTGGGCGGTCGAAGATTCCCAAAGCTGTCGAAATATATAGCTCGACACCTTCTCTTCGCATATGCCACCCAATGAGTCCCTGATCCCGTAGCATTGTCCAAATTTACGATACCGCTCTCGTTTCGACGTACTCCTCCGGCTGGTAACGCGTTTCGCATAAAAATACCTCTAAAGAATGGGATACGCATACGTTTTGCCAACTCCTCCAATTGCAAATCGGTAGTTACGCCCGCAGGCATTTTTATTTTCTTCTCGACGTTTTTCTTTTCGTTTCGATATTCCCTGTCCGCGCTTGTACGGTGTGAGATAAAGTCCGCGACCTTCCATGGAGCGATTATGGCGTTGCATTTCCTGCAGCTGATGTTGCGCCGCCTTATTATCGTTGACCGCCTTGGCGATCCCCGCCGCTCCACCAGCTAACGATCCGAGGACACCTAGCAGCGGGAGAAGCGGTAATATACCACCCCGTTTTGCTACTGGAAGAATCCGTTTTTCGATGCTTTCTTTGGAGTCCTTTTGCAGGTTTTTGTTTTCATCCCCATTCTGATTTTCGTCTTGGCCTTCATAGCTGCCCAAACAGCTGTAGCAGCACCTCTTTCACCCAGAGTCGAGTCTCGCGCAACGATGCGTTTTCGTGCTTTGTCAGCGAGTACCTTATCTGCCGCGTGCCTTTCGTCGAGATCGTTGCTACGCGAATACGCAATATCGTGTTCGCGACACGCTGCGTCCAACGGATTGATGCCTCGATCACCTCTAGCCAATCGTTTTGCCAGATGAGTTCCTGGACCGCAAAACTGATATCCTGGGATATGTAATACGATAGGTAGCGCGTTTATCGCCCGATTTAACAAACCACGACCTTTCTTTACTCTCGTCGGTGACATTCGCTACAGTTGTTAATCAATGTTGCCGGACCGTCGATATGCGTTCGCTGCCAAGGGCGATTATAATGCTCCAGACACCGGCGATGCTGCTGAACCTCAGGATCTGCTTTTATATGCTCGGGGAGCCTGTTCCACAACTGATCAATGTGTCTGCCAAACTCTCGCAGTAGAATAATCTTTGGTATATATTTCAACTGCTCAGAGGTTAGGGCTCGAATATTGAAATTATCCGACAGGACCTATAAATAGACCGCTTCGACGTATCAAAAATCAGTTTTCATGGTTCACGGACAGGATGCGATTCGTACGGCAACCTGTGGCGATACGCGTGACAAATTTTGACGATAAATCGCAGCTGATGTCCCCGAAAACAATGCGCAGACACGGTAGCATGCTGCCAAACACTATCCGCTGCCTCATTTGCGGTCCATCAAATTGTGGAAAGACCAACGTGCTGGTGAGCTTGTTGGAAAGTCCTCACGGCGTCCGCTTCGAGAACGTGTACGTGTACTCCAAGTCGTTGCAACAGCCGAAATATCAGTATTTGGATAATTTATTGACTCCTATAGATGAAATTGGCTACTTTACATTTTCGAATAACAGTGACGTCATCCCACCGAGCGAATCGTTTCCGAATTCCATTTTTATCTTTGATGACGTGGCATGCGACAAGCAGGATACGATAAGGGAATACTTTGAAATGGGGCGCCACTCGAACGTTGACTGTTTCTATCTCTGTCAGACGTATGCAAAGATTCCCAAACATCTTATACGCGACAATGCCAATCTGTTGATTCTGTTTAAGCAGGATGGTACCAACTTGAAACATGTGTACAACGATCACGTAAACACAGACATGTCTTACGAGGATTTCTGCGCTTTGTGTCGTAATTGTTGGCAACGGGAGTATGGTTTCGTGGTGATAGACAAGGATAGCGCGATGTCCAATGGACGTTATAGAAAGGGATTTAACGAGTTTGCCGTACCGTGAGATGGTCAATTGCCGTCAAAACGTCGGTGGGAACGCAACGTCTGCGGTACAACGACGATGATTGATATCGATAGTCTGGAGATTAAGGATCGCGAGAGAATAGCGAAGGAAATTGCAAAAACCAGCGAAGCCATTCGCCGGAAACGTCAAGCTTTGAAGACCGGCAAGATGGAGGAAGATATCGCGTTGGAGAGATACTTCAAACCGATTGTGGAACCCTTAAAACATATTGTGGAAAATACTGCAACGACAGAAGCTGACACATTACCGCCGATGAGCACAGACGTTGAAGAGAATGAAACATTAACGTCTAAAACAAAAATCGTGTCGAAAGGGAACACATCGCGTAAGAGAAAGAAGAAACGACGCATGTCATCGGAATATTCACTCGTAACCTCCACACCAGTTCAATCGAAGCATAAACGGCGGAATGCCGCATCAAACGAGTCTCCCATTCCACCAGCGCCAATAAATACAATTCCTCGCGTACAATCGCTCTCAGCCATTGATGATGATGATGATGACGACGTTTTCGAAACTACACCAGACAAGTCGTTTGCAACATCTATTAGACATCACCTCCAAACACCCGAGGGACAAGAAACGTTTCGCAGTCATTTCGGTCCGCTGGGGCAAAAATACATGGGAGCGATCCTAAGTGGTGATAGGGATACGACAATGGACTATGTGTACGGTGTGTACTTTGGTAATAGTGGAACGATGCTTGGGGATAAGGCTTTCGATATAGACAGGGGCGATAATATAATCATAGACGGTGTAAGGTACGGAGGAACACCCGGTCTTTACGAACTGATTTTCAAAAGAATTCCAGACGATGCTGTGTACACCGATGCCGATAAACAAAAATACAAAAGTATACTGCTGGCGACGAATGCCCACAGACGCGATCATAATGCTAAATACCCCATATTAAGCAACAAGGGATACAAGTACAAGCATGTAATTGCACCTCTACTTCCCCGTGTCTCGACTAGTAGGGCGGGGAAAGGTCTAACGGTGCCACGAGCCATGGTGGTAAACGATAACAAGATCGATTACGTGCACTGGGACGATCCCAACGAGTTGGTGGATCGGTTGCGTTTACTTGAAGCGTCGTGTCAGGCGGGTAACAACTCTCACGATCTCGAAATTCTATCGATTATCGAGGAACTCCGCGAGGTAGGCCTCATTATAAATTAAACCGCACACCAATGATTTGCACTGTATACGTCGAGATGCCGATCAACAAATTTGGGGTATCGCTCGAGAAAAGTGGAGCAGCTACAATGGACTATTACAAATGGACCGGTCTGCTTCGAAATTACATGCGAGATAACGCTCTTTGCGTGACCGGTGCCGACTTTGATGCAAAATCACGCAAGATACGACGCGTAGCTCAGCCGGTGACCGACACCGATGCCGTCAATAAACTATACGTGGAAAAGAACATTAAACTTTTGCGAGAGCAGCAGGAAGCTGGTCGTGTTTCAAAGAGATATGCTGACGTTGCAAAACAGCGTTCAAAAGATATCGGAGGCGTTAAATCCGCAGCAACAATGCGAAGGAGAATCATGCGAGACGGTTGAACTTGTCCTCGGGCCGACGGGGAGTACATAATGCACGTACACGATAATTATCACATCATTCGCGTCAAACATGCAGCCATTACCGAAATCCAAGAGTAAAGAAGAAAACCATGGCCACAAGAAGCGACGACTCGTTGACGAATTGCATGCTCCAGCTCGAAGGCATTTCTCGCGGAGGCGCGTCATAGTGCATGGATACGACGATCTGTGGCAAGCTGACATTGTAGAAATGCGACCATACTCGCGATTCAACCAGGGTCACCACTACATACTCACCATCATCGATGTGTTGAGCAAGTATGCATGGGCGTTGCCGCTCAAGACTAAAAGTGATGCTGAGGTGACTAAAGCGTTTGCAAAGATATTTAGAGATCGATATCCTAAAAATTTACAAACCGATCAAGGAAAAGAATTTTACAACGCTGATGTGCAGAAACTCATGACAAAGCATGACATTAATCATTATTCTACGTATTCGGTGATGAAGGCCTCCGTCGTGGAACGTTTCAATCGAACATTGAAGAACAATATGTGGAAACTGTTTACGTTGAATGGAACCTATAGATGGACCGATTCGCTACCGCGTCTGCTCGCAGAGTATAACGCGCGAAAACATAGAACCATCGGAATGCGCCCTTGCGATGTTACCCCTGCAATCGCCGATAAGCTGCTAGCCACCGTATACAACAACATAAAGATCGCTGCTCCGGCGAGATTCAAGTTGGGCGATTTTGTGCGCGTGAGCAAATTTAAAACCATCTTCGATAAAGGCTATACGCCGAATTGGACAACGGAGGTGTTCAAGATAGCCAAAGTACAGACAACTAATCCCGCGACCTATCTGCTGATCGATTCCTGTGGAAAACCCGTTGCTGGAGGATTCTATGAACACGAGCTGCAACGCGTCACCGATCCTGATGTATATCTAGTGGAAAAAGTGTTGCGTAGAAAGGGGGATAAGGTGTACGTCAAGTGGCTGGGGTTTGATAAATCACACAATTCTTGGATAAATAAAAATAATGTATTGTAAAATAATCAATAAATATAATTATACATATACATGTGTGAACAATTTTTTATTTTAACACGTTAATTCCACCATTTATAATTTCTATATATGTATGAACAATTTTTATGCAATAATTTCGCTATTTATAATAATTTCTATACATGGGAATACAATTTCTATTTTACAATAAATACAATTTCTATTTTACAACGATATATTATAATGTCCCCAGGGCAGAGTGTCAGTCGAATCGGGTACGATATACCGCTTGTCGTCGTACGGACTTAGAGCGATTTTAGACTCCGAAATGGTGTACACTTTGTGCAATTTAGACCGTATGCACGATTGTCTGCGAATCATTTCGATCTACTTATGCAAACACTTCGCGTAGTCGTCGAAAGTTATCGTTCTGGCTATGACGTTGGTCTTGACGCCTTTCGCCTTTTTCGTATCTTTTTTACCGTCTACGCGAAGCGCATACATTTTCGCTCTAAGACCTACGAATTCGGTCATTATCGCACCGTTATTTTCGTCCTTCATCAGCCCTGGTACCTTCTTATATACACGTGGCATATTATATGGATTGTCGGTAGGATAATCGCTCGTGTCGAATCTATCGATATTGCGTTTCATGGACTCGTAGATATCGTCGCATCGAATGTGATGAATGAGGCTGTCTGTATCGGTGTATAGTATTTTACATTTTGATCCGTGCTTGGGAGACATGTACTCGTGATGAAATTCGTACAAACAAATTTTTGATAGGTCTAGAATACACATACCCACGTATATCGGTTTGTTGAATTTCACCTCGAGTTTACGCAATTCAACAGCTATTAAATTTTCCGAAAAAACACTTCTGCTGTGGAAATTCGGCTTCGCGATCATTGCCTCCGCGCCATATCGCCCTTCCCAATGTGTCAAAAGCTTTACGTCCACGTGGTTTCGTACATTTTCCATAGTTTTGCCGAATACCGCGTTGTTCCTCAATTTGTACAAATTTTTCTCAAAATCGTTTGTCGCGCTTGTTCTGAACCGTGTAGTGAGTTCGATGTAATCGCGGAGCCAGGGGGATTGAGCTAATTGAAGCACGCGGTGTATCTTTGTAATACGAAGACCGTGACGCGTGCACTGCTACAGGTTGCGATAGTGGATAACGTAACGCTGCTTATCGTATACCGCCGCGAGTAATTTGTCCTGCCTGCTGCCGGGTGGTTTGGCACGCGTCGGGCAGAACGGTAGATCGGCGTGAGCGTCGTGCAGACGTTGTGGATATTCCAGATCTACCTCGAGAATGTACCCCGTGGGCGAATCGACCGGGATCGAAAACACGTTAAAACTCGCAACATCTTCGACCCATTGAAATTTGGCGTATGGTAGGGGCTGACACATTGCCCATCCATACAAATTGTTTACGTCAAAGTACATCAAGTACGATGACTGTTCCGATGCGTCGTAAGATGGTATGTACTTGTTATTGGCATGTGCGTATCTTCCGGAACATTGGCTTAAACCTCCACGTATACCGCGTTCGATAAACATGAACATGTCGACATCTGTGAGCAATTCGAATGTAATTTTGGTATGTTTTAGCATTGCATCCCAGGTGAAACCAGGTAAAGTATAATAATGCGCTGAATCTAATCCGTAACTCTTGATGCAACTTTCGCGAAAATTTTCAAAAATATCTGCCAATAACAAGACATCAGTTTTCAAATACAAATCGCTGTATTCGCCCAAGGTTCTAATCCCGAAACGCTGCCAGACTGTCTCGGCGTGTGCGTAATCGGTCTCGGATACAGTCTCACCCGTTAACAAACTGTAGAATGACTCGCGCGGCGGTAAGCATGGATCCTGCAACTTGTTCGCGCAATCGAGGTATTCGTACGGAAAGACACCCTTTCGCGTTAGTAAATTGAAATCCTCGGTGGATAATGTTTCAAATTGGGATCGTAAAATTTTTAATTGATCTGTGCTAAGAAAAGATGCAAATTTGTTGAGACTGGTATTGAGAAATTTGTACGAATCGATGAATCGCAATTTAATATAATTTCGCGAGTCTGAGTCAGCCGTATCTTCGACATTTTTTGTGAATGAAATATACTTTTCTTTAGTTATGGGCAATTCGTCAACGCTGCCTTCGAAAGCGGTAGCTATTTCCTTGATAATAAAATGTGAATCGTAGCCGGATAAATTATGGAAAACTACGGGGATGTAAAACGCATTTTTATAATTTAAATTGCACTCCGAATGTGCCGGGCCTCTGAATCGTCCGGACAGATGACAATGATCGCGAACTCGTTTATCGTCAGCCTCGAATGGTTTTTCGCAAATATGACAGTGTGTTGCATTGTGAAATGTCGTCAACTGTTCGGGAGTTAAATCCAGCATGGGAACATTACTGGTCAAGATGGGTTTGGCGAAGTTTGCAAAATTTTTAAGTTCGTCTGCGAACCATGAAACGCAATCCGCGTCGCGGCGACATCGATACGTCGACAGTGATGTATCGTACGAACAATGCATATAATAGGCAATACTGTGCACTTTATGGTGCTGGTATGTGTGTAATTTATTGTCTGTATCACCCACTCGGTGACTGTCCTCTGTTTTCTCGATGATGCATTCGAGATCTGCATATACCACGAAGGGAAGTCGCTCCTTCATGCGGTGGTTGTCGAAACTGAGGAGATTTTTGCCTTCGCTGGGCAGCAGAATGGCGCAGTCGTTCATCTTGCCGCAGTCCACTGTATGCGCCTCCAGCTTCTCGGTTGAGCTAAAGTAGTGCATGCATCTGTAAACACAATTTTTTTTATTTAATTTATTTCGCGAGACATTTCAACATTTCATACGTTTTCTATACGTACCGATCGCAGATGAATTTCTTTTCCTTGTGTCTGCTCAGCTGCGTGCTCACGAGTCGGGACAAGTTCTTGATCCATACAAAGTGCCCTACATCGCCGTGCTCTTGATTCGGTGTGTAGAGCAGGTTGACGTGTCGATCCCTCTTTTGGCTGGTGAGGTGCAACGGAAAGACCGTCGACCCTTTCTCCGCCTCGAAGCTGTACACGTTGATGGAGATGTCGTTCAACCGTTCAAACTTCCTAATCTGTGCTAGAGACATTGGAAACTCAATGCCCTGGAGATTTAATACGGAAGCATAGTCGGTGTACGAACTTGGGCGATCGGTATGTCTTTCCGCAGGATGGAGAGCGGCGACCACTGCCCACACGAAACACGCATTGTCCGAGCATTGCACACTGATCGTTGCCTTCTTCAAAGATAATATCTGTGGCAACTTGATGTGGCACCCAGCACGCAGTGGATTGTACTTGTTGACATTGACGGTCAGGTTGAGGATTCGCGTCAATGCCCATCCGCTGTCGCGTTCCTGGAACTCTTCCAGCGATGCTAGGGTGGGTTCGATAACGCATCGCTGGTACCACTCCTGCAGATCGGATGTGCGGAAGAGTTCGCAGTTTCAGGTGTTGATGCTTTTACAAGCATGCTTGTCATCCGCCACAAATTCGCCGTTGAACACCGTGTTCACTTTGAGGTTCCGCTGTTTCCTCAAAGCGCTCCGCACATGCTCCAGCACAATGATCCCCGCATCTTGGAGGAAGTTGCGCGGCTCGATATAGTTTGAATTTAGCACGGCACCAGTTAATACGCGGTTATCGAACGCAGCGTCTATTTCGCGCCACAAAAGTCCTAAGCTAGAATGTCCGGCACCTTCGCGCACGAAACGGCCGCGCAACGAATGTTTCATCCCTTCGAGCTGCGCGATTCGAGCAACCAACGATTGCCGAACACCGATTGATAATCGCGGACGTTTCACACGGCTCTGTTCTTCCAACGATTCGATACACTCGTTGCACCGTTCTTCCCACGCGAGGTATTCTTCCCGCGAAATCAATCGTGCGGATTGATCCAGCAATTGGTGGGTTATGTGCCCGAATTCTCCCATGGCTGTAAATGTAAATGTCTTTTCCTCGCAACACGTTGCAACGATTTGAGGCTTTGTGCAGTTTACAGCGCGCTTTTATGCATGATTTAGTATCTCTGTCTAACTCTTTTGGCGTACCCCCTCCCTCGAATGTAAAAACGACGATCCATCCCAACACGGTTCTATGCAGTTTCTGCTGATATCGCATAATTCGTTCCATGATTCATGCATATGACCAATTAGCGCGCAACATCGTCCAACACAGTTTCTGCTGACACCTATTTCTAAGATTCAACGCTTCCACATATATCATATTACATTCAACACGTGTCGAGACTTTTATCCTTGAAGGTGGGGCTCAAATTACATGCAATCGCGCGATATGCTGCGATGTTAAGATTGAAAAACGTTATGAAAAAAATTGGTAGCTTTAAAATAAAATGCTGTAGTGGGGGATGCAATTGCACCTCTATTTAAGCCGAGCTCTCGGACGCTATTCCATCAATCGCTCAGTAGCCTCAGTGACTTTGACGGAACAGACGATACTCCATAAAAAATATAGTGCACATCAAAATGTACAAACACAGCTTAAACGATTTATCGTGCGCAGTCGGCAACGATTGTGGGTTTCCAAATAAATGCCAACAACAGCAGCAACAACAACAACATCATCAACAATCCAATATGAGGTACGTACGCGTTACTATACATTTTTCATTTACTTGATTCACTGTAAACGCAAGCGAACCGAGTATTAATTTCATGTACTTGTTTCTTACAGTTCTGGATCCACAACACCGAAACCAACAATCGTACGGATCTTGGGGCGTGATTATCCACTGACTGCAACAGCTTATAAACGGTTAACTATTGGAATTCGCATTGGTATGGATTTGTGTCACGTCGAGATAGCCATAGCCGACAATAAAGGCAGCGAGGTATGTTTTTCAATGTCAACGTGGAAGCTTCTACTTCAAAACGAGGTGGACATACTCCAACGATTACGCAGCAACGCAACATCGCCCCAAACCCACATCGTAATTGATCATTTACGACAAGAGTTCACGCGTATGCATGACGATCAACTTATAAAAATCACCGATAATCGCGCTGTCATATATATGACTGAAGCCACGATGCGTAAACTGTTCGCGTACAATCATTGCATTGAACATATGTACACGCGGCTAACTGAAAATATGTACTCTGTCAGTAGTAAATATGCAACCTTCGTAGAACTGCTGCGTACCGCTCCCGTACCAACGAATTATGTGAAATTAATTTCCGAAAGCGAGCACTTTGAGCAACATTCTTTGATTGATTGTGAATTGTTGGCGTTAGGATTACAGTCTATGCTGCATGATGTAAACCACGTACCACTATAGCACTATATATATACTCCCATTTTCTTTTATTTTATTTTTATATTATATGTAACAATATATATTCTTAAAACGTATTTCATTGTACCATTTTCTTTACCCGTCTTCCATCTCTCCTCCTCCTCCTCCTCCTCCTCCTCCTCCTCCTCATCATCATCATCATCACCATCACCATCACCACCACCATCACCACCACCTCCAAATTTTTAAATGTATATATATATATATATGTATATATATATTTATATCTATTTTTTATTTTATTATATACTTTTTACATCGTATTGTATTTTATTATATTAATTTTTTCTTTTATTATATATATATATATTAATTTTTTCTTTTATTCCATTTTTATATTATATGTAACAATATATATTCTTAAAACGTATTTCATTGTGCCATTTTCTTTACCCGTCTTCCTTCTCTCCTCATCATCTAATTTTAAGATTTGCTGACGTCGCATAATTCTACTTCGTTCTTCGCACCGCCAAAATGACGTCACCCTGCCCGACCGCTCCAGAGGATTCGGGTTACGCGCGATCGCGCGAGACGCTTTAGAATACTGTTAGCTTTAGAATAAAATGTGATTGTACCGCTATGTAATGCCATCCCTTTCCTCCTCCTCTGAATGTAGCTTTAAAATATTGCTCTCTCTTTCCCTCCTCTGAATTAAAAAAATGCGCTGTCTCTTTCCCTCCTCCGAAGACGCGGTTTGTAAAATCCCGACATCGTCCGAAACAATTTCCGCTTCATAATGGTTTGGAGGGGGGTGGATCAAGGTTGTCCCCAGCATCGGTTAGGTCTAAAAAATTTTTGGGGTTTAAAAAAGTTTTCGGGGGTGGGCCAAGGTCGTCCCCAGCATCGGTTAGGTCTAAAAAATTTTTGGAGTTTAAAAAAGTTTTCGGGGGTGGGCCAAGGTCGTCCCCAGCATCGGTTAGGTCTAAAAAATTTTTGGAGTTTAAAAAAGTTTTCGGGGGTGGGCCAAGGTCGTCCCCAGCATCGGTTAGGTCTAAAAAATTTTCGGGGGTGGGTCAAGTCTCCGGCGGTGGGCCAAGGTCGTCCCCAGCATCGGTTAGGACTAAAAAATTTTCGGGGGTGGGTCAGGTCTGGAGAGGTCTCCGGTGGTGGGTCAGGTCTCCGCGGCGGCTCGGTCCGGACTGATCCCCTCCATCATCGCGGCTTCCCCCACTCCGCGGCTCGTGCGCGCGCAACCGGTCTTCCTCCCCCCGCAGGCCCCGCGCCCAGGTTTCCCCCCACCGCGCTCCCCCGCGCGTCCTCACTTCCCCCCGCCCCCACGCTCCCCTCATTGCCCCATGGGTTAGAATCCCCCTTGCCTTACTACTATTATGCTTTATTACTTTATAATATATTATATTATATTGCATTGCATTGCATTTTTGTTATATTTTCGTTGTTATATTATGTTATATTATATTATTTTATTGATCAGGAAATCAGACACTAAGTGAACGGACCGCGACCATAATCGAATAAGGGCGGCGTATTCTATTAGGTATAGAATTATTTAGATATGTTGAAACGGAAAAACGGTCACCGGTTCAAAAGTCGTTCTGCACCGATCGAGGACTCGATTCGCTTTGACAGCCACACGCGTGTGACCGATTTTGTCAGAAAACTAAACGCGATGCACCGCCTTTGACGGAAGGCGCGCGTGCCGCCACTCAGTCAAAGACGTTAGCAGTTAGCGGTTACTGTTTAGCGGGGATGTTACATTGTATAACATAACGACGAAAATATAACAAAAATGCAATGCAGTGCAATATAATATAATATATTATAATATAATAAAGCATCATAACAGCTGTACACTACAGCCAGCTTATGGCAATATTTTTACGTTTATTTTTTTAAATCAGCCATTAATCGAATGAGGACGATGTACGTTGATAAAAGAATGGCGAATCTAACTAATGGATTCAGAATACGTATCATAAGCCAATACCACACATCTATTTCATTGACAAAATATTATAAACTATCCGGAACTAGAACAATACATAGGCAGAAAACCGGCGCGGCGGTTCATTTAAATTATTTTTATGGAAAACTTGTGATAAAATATTTTTAAAATATTCTAGAAACGTTTTTAAACGAATATCGTGTATTGTCATGTAATCAACGATGAAAAAAATTTTATATCGTGAAAAAAAATTGGACTTTGGTGGGGTGCGAACCTACGACAAAAGAGAGTATGCAGCGGTTTTGGAGTCTAACACTAACCGCTCCGCTAACTGCAACGCTGAATAATTCTTTCGTACCATATGATATATGGTGCGTATACACTTCCAATTAATCATATTAACCCTTAAGTAGGCGCATGGGGTCATTGTTTCTCAATACATCTAAGAAATGTTTAGTTTTATTATAATGAGATGTCTTTATGAGATGATGTTATTATAATGAGAAGACTTTATTTGAGTTTTGTATTTTTTTGTAAAAGTAATAAATGTTGATTAACAAATATACTTGTTTTTACTTTTCAAAACCTTTTGATTTACCATAAATATAAAAAAGCAGTTGGGGTCCCTGCTGACCCCATGCGCCCACTTATGTGATTTTGCCAGTGCGCCTACTTATGGATTAACTTGATTCCCTCCGTTTACATATTACTCTATCGAATGTAGAGATATTAAAAATCATACAATGCATTCACTGTATAACAGAAATGCAAAAATTGAAAGTACTTATCACGTTTTCACGCGAAATATCTCGAAAATATCGTTTTCTGATTTTTTTAACTATGGTGCACCTTGCCGAAAAATCTGAAAAAAATTGTAGATAATAGTCATGTCAATATCTAACTACTGTAAAATTAAAAATCTAGTCGCTCGAAAACTTCAATACAAAATCTGCATTTTTCGACATTTTTTTACGTTTTTTATTTCTTACACTTAGCAGTTGCAACGAAAATATTTGAAAAAAATCACAATCATACACATCCATGTCTACAATATTTCAGTTGTTCTTTAGAATTTTTGCTGACCATTAAATAGGGAAAATATGGCAAAAACCGAAAATTCGAATTTACCCTATAACTACCCTCCTGGTTGAGATAGGGGGTTGAAACTTGGTGTACAATGTTTTCCTGTGCTACACTATTGAAAGGTGCATTGCCAGCTAAAATCGGTTCAAGGGCACTTTTCACTATGCTTATCTGGCTAGACCCTTTGTTTTACTTGTTTTTTACAAAGCGTCATTATATTGTTAATTGAGGTACGGGCGATAGCGACACTCATACAGATTACGAATCTTTTCGGATTTTTTGTTTCAGATAAGCCTAAGCCGGGAAATCACCTGCACCACGTTTTTTTAGGTGTCATAATGACGCTTTGTAAAAAACAAGTAAAACAAATTAAAATATTTTTTTAATTTTTTTGGTATAATATAAGAGCAGCTTTATAAAAACCAAAAAGAGTTATTTCATTATATGTTGTATTTACTGAGAAAAAAAATCTTTAAAAATAGCTTGATTTTTCGACCGTCCAGAGCGGAGTACCCCCTTAACTACGGTTCTGCCGGCAGATGAACAGAGCAAAGAGTAGGTATGATAAGAGGCGTCACTCAACAAGGACAGAAGTAATCTGGGGAAATCAATAAACAACCAATTTAAGTGCCCATTCGGCAATAATCAGCCAATTGTGGTAAGGTACATTTAGTCGATTTGAATATCCCGCTCGAAATAGACAACCAATTTAAATGCCAAGGTCAAGCAAGGACTTCAAAGGTTCCGCCCGGAGTGACGCCTCTCATTATACCTACTCTTTGATAAGAGTCTGATCACGAGAAGGCCACTTTTTGATTGGTCCACCATTTTTGATCGAAAACCTGCGAGAGATAATTTTATACGTACTTGCTCTAGCTGTCAGAGAAATAAGGTACTTGTTCCAAAGATTAAACAACCCATGAGAATCACGGACACACCTAAAAGAGCGTTTGAAAAGGTTCAAATGGATATAGTTGGCCCCCTCCCTGTTACTAAAAAAGGAAATCGTTATTTACTTACACTCCAGGACAACCTAACGAAATATTTCGATGCGATCCCTCTTTCAAATATTGATTCCATCACAATAGCAGTTGTCCTTGCTGAACAGTTCATCAGTAGGTTTGGTTGTCCTCGGACCATTCACACTGATCAAGGAAGTAACTTTATAAGTAAAATAATGAACCATGTATGCAAAATCTTTAAAATTCAAAAAATAACATCCACGGCTTTCCATCCACAATCTCTTGGATCATTGGAGAGAGCACATCGTGTTTTTGTAGATTACCTTAAACATTACTGTACACAAAGTAATTGGGATGATTGGATCAGATTTGGCCTCTTTTCATATAATACTTCGATCCATGAGCCACTGGGTTCACTCCGCACGAACTCGTGTTTAGTTCCATAGCCTTGATACCTTCAGAATTCGCTAATCAGGAAGTTCCGAGAACATTCATTAAGTATCTAAATGATTTGTTTTTGAAAATTACTACCACTCAAGCCCAGGCAGCAAAAAATCTAGAAAAAGCAAAGCGTAAAAGTAAATTGAATTTTGATAAGAATAAAAACCCTTATAAGTTTAATGTTGGGGATCATGTTTACCTTGTGAAAGATCCAAGGGTATCCAAGTTCGATCCCGCATGGGTAGGCCCTTACGAAATTACTAGGGAATTTAATGATCTCACTGTTGAAATAAAAATTGGCAATAAAGTAAAAGTAGTTCATAAGAATAAGCTTAAGTTAGTTTTCATAAGACTGGATTCTTCATAATATTGTCACTGAATAAATTAAATTTAATGTGTGTGTAACGTCCCACGATTTTTCGCGCGGTTCTATACCAAATTCTATTCGTAAACCTCAGTATCACTTCATCAAACTCTAGCAAACTCAACTCCTACCCCATCTCCTCAATCGTCGATCGTCTTGATGTTATACCTTAGCGGTCACCAACACAAGATGATCGATACAAACTCCACCTCGCTGATATATCTTAGAGATCCCCATCGCGAGATAATCGTTACAAAACCCTCTTCGCCTATTCGTCCTACAAGGCACGAATCATTCCCTCTTATTTGAATTCAAACAAATCCTTCGTTACAAATCCCTCTTAAATCGAGACCAAGTCTCAATCCCCTCTTTACGACTCATGAAGTCCAAGCCACTTTAACCCCTTTCCTATTAAACACCCAAAATTTCATTCGATGAGTTGAGTATCTCCTTTCACAGTCATAAAACCCCAAAAATCTAACTGCGACACATATTTGGCGTACGTGACATAAATATGAAAGTCCTACTACGTGAAAGTCCTACTACGCCTTATCCCGAAATGTGTCAAGGCCACTACCGCGCGTACCCCCGCAACGTCCTTATAAATACGAGGGGACCGAGACAGAAGTGCTCTTTCAACGATAACAATTCGTCCAAGGAACATTGTTAAAACAAGAAAGTTTATATTATAATCATCTCGAAACTCATTGTAAGCATTAATAACCATACCATTTTACATTGTATATCATCCTCATACCATAATTTTGTATTATTATTGCTATTTCATATTATTGCTATTTCATATTATTGCTATTTCATATCATTTACTTTATTTACTGCTTATTGCATTTTCGTGTCTATGCTTATTGCTATTTCATATTATTTACTTTATTTACTGTTTATTGCATTTTCTTGTCTACGCTTGTAGTGATTTCATATTATTTACCTTAGTTACTGCTTATTGCATTGTCTTGTTTACGCTTATTGCGATTTCATATTGTTTCTTTCAATAACTATTGATTATTACTTATTCACATGTAATTCATATTCATACTCATACGTTTCTATAACCATTGTATATAATGAATGCCATGTACTAATGATAAATCCCTGGAGCATAACCAAACGTAAAAATCACCAACAGTGCATCGAATTAAATAAACAAATTCCATTTAAATCACGTTACGAGTTATTGTGTCTAGTCATCTGTTTGCGAAAATTCCCAAACGGAATCAAGCTGTCTCGACAGCTGATTCCCGTTCGTGAACGCGAGAAAGGCTCGAGTGTTTACAAACATACTGTTGCATGAGCCGTGCAATCCACGAAAAACGAAACGTAGTTTCTTATATATATAACTGCAACGGTAAATCCAGTCACCGAAACCAAAACAAAACAAGTAATATAACGGGTGCTCTCCAAGTGTATATTTACCTTCCTTTAACGATTAGAGTGACGGATTCAATATTCGCGCCTGATCGCCTCCAGAAATTCTAAGTGTGACGGATTTGACATTCGCGCCTGATTCCCCTTTAACATTTAGAGTGACGGATTACAGATTCGCGCCTAAATTCCTCCCTCAAACCCCACAGAGTGACGGATTTAATATTCGCGCCTGACATTCCTTCAAAACCCCACAGAGTGACGGATTTAATATTCGCGCCTGGCATTCCTTCAAAACCCCACAGAGTGACGGATTTAATATTCGCGCCTGGCATTCCCTCAAAACCCCACAGAGTGACGGATTTAATATTCGCGCCTGGCATTCCCTCAAACCCTCAGTGTGACGGATTCAATATTCGCGCCTGGACTTCCCACAAACCCCTCAGAGTGACGGATTTAAGATTCGCGCCTGACATTCCCTCAAAACCCTCAGTGTGACGGATTCAATATTCGCGCCTGGACTTCCCACAAACCCCTCAGAGTGACGGATTTAAGATTCGCGCCTGGAAATCCCTCAAACCCCCACAGAGTGACGGATTTAATATTCGCGCCTGACACCCATTCCTTCCCCAATTGTTATCGTTCCCAAAGACCTCACCCGGGACGTGACAGTGTGAATTCTAATATAAGATCTAGATGTACAAAAATTTGTGTAATTTGCTTGTGACGTGCCAAGTAGTCTGCTGGGTCCTTTGTACCTTTGTAAATACACTGCGAATTATATATTTTATACAAAGCATGGTATGTAATAGTAATAAAGATAAGAAAAGAAATATATAATATATATGTGTCCAATTAAGAACCTCGTTGCTTTTTCAACTATCTGTAAAGAAATTTTAAATAAACAATGGAAATGAATTTCTATCGTGTCCGATTTTATTTTGATAACCCTTCCTTTTATTAAATTTATGTTATAATTAATCCGTATCGATAACTATCTTAAATAAGCCCTAATGACGATTTTTAAACAGCTGCATTTGACTCAATGATAGTTAAGACGCCTGTCAGTCCTAATCCAGGCCCGTTTAATGTGTTTTTAAGGCGCCTATTCCAGGCGTCTGTAGGACGCCTGTTCCACGCGCCTTTTAGGCGCCCCTTTCAGGCTCCTTTGAGACGTCCCGTGTTGTAACATCCGGCGTTCCCAAGGCACATATCGGACGTTCGCGGGACACTCGAGGCGCCTTCGGGGCGCCTCGAGCGCCGGGGCCGGGCGCCTGTGTGCTGTGTGGGTTGTTGACGGAAGAAATACAGTTCGAACATTTTCCGCAAGATCTTAATGTTAAAACTCCTCAACAAGTTTTGCCGCTACAAGTTGCACGGAAAAAATGTTACGAAAGGTTACACCAAAATATTCGAAATCGAAAAGTCAAGGTAGATGTTAGACAGCCATCCAACGGTAATATAATGACTGAGGATAACAAAAAACTGTTTGCTGATGAGGATAAATTTATTATGAATGATAAAATAGTAACTGATTTGAAACATCCTCGTAAGCATTCGATTTCGAGAACAAATAACTCTACAACAATTCCACGAGCCAGGAAATTGAGAAAAGGGGAGTTGTCAGAAAAAGATGAAAAGAGCATTCAGATAGGGGAGTGGTTAGAAGACACGCATATAAGCCATTTTCACAATATTCTGCGACAATTTCATGGTTATGAACCCATAGATCCGCTTTTACTACAATATCCAGATGCAATAATCCCAGTAGACGAATCGAAAGAACATATACAAATTTTATACAGCCAAGCGACCGAAAATTGGTCTGATAGCACAGGTGGCCACTGGGTTTGCTGTTATTATGATACAAATTTTATTTATATTTATGATTCTCTGAACAAAAGAATTGTACACCGACCAGAGTTCTGCAATGAGCGGATTTGACCCGCCCGTCACCCGGCCGTGACGTCGATTCACCCGCCCGCTCGTAACCGTATCTGCACTCACCCGGCGATACCCGTTACCAAGCTACCCATACCCGCCCGGACCCGCTGGCGGGTTAGCGGGTCAGCGTCGAGTTCTAAGGCCCGAAGCTCTCGTGACGCGTACTTGACTCACCCGTAGTCGCACTGTTATCCGTTCGTACCCGTGCCTTTAGCTGCACTTCAATTCCGACTTTACTGGTACTTTATTCGGCAGTTGTTATATCAAGACGCGGATTTATTTCATTCTACGAATGAACAGTATGGCATGCATTGTATCAAATTCAAGAAAATATGAATACATGCAAAAGTTTAATTTAGATTGTGAATGCAATATGTAATGCAGCCATTGAGTATTTCTTGTCTTATGAAGAAGTGGAAATATCATTTTTAAATGTCACTTTACGTTTAATTACAATGTTTTGTGTTTATTATTTTGTAATAGTATGTATATAGTGCAATATTACTTTTATGCTATCAGTCCTATATTAAAAGCTTTTATTTTTTTCTGCAGTATTGGAATTTTTGTTACTTTCCCTTTGTTAATAATTATAATATAAATAAAATATTAATTCGGTTTGAACGCGCGGGTATTAGCGGGTATAGCGTAGCGCGAGTATTAGCGCTGATACGGGCGAGTCAGATAAAAGTTCCGTCAGCTCCGGGCGGGTATGGGCGGATAGAAATCGACGCTGACCCGCTTACCCGCCGGCGGGTCCGGGCGGGTCGGGTGAATCGAGAAACGGACGGGTAACGGACGGGTAAACCCGCGATATATCCGCCCGTTGCAGAACTCTGACACCGACACCATGAAATTATCCTAAAACGATTATTTCCATTTTATCCTTTTGAAGAAAAAGGTGTCATTCTTCACTCGGTACAGATGCAAACAAATTTCAATGATTGTGGCGTGTAACGTTCTCGAACGAGACGTTGCCGTTCTTACAGGAGTTTTCACAAGTAGAGCGGTTTACCTGTGAATTTGTAGGATTTGGTTCGGGTGGCGTGCGATTAAGAAATGAATTTCAAGATACTAGAGTCCTTCCTTTAACAATACGTAACAAAAGATTTATTCAAATAAATGGTTGAGACACTAGGTCTATAATGAACATAAATGAAGGTGGTTTTGACAATTAAACGGACGTTTGTGCGTAACGACGTATCGCAAGTGTTCGGTTTTAACGCTAGGTCGGTAATAGTAGTTTTTAGGTTACGACGCTAAGTCGGTAATAGAGTTTATTCAGTTGGTAACGCTAGGTTTATTAGTAAGAATATTGAAACTAGGAGTAAATAGGTATAACGCTAACTAAATATTAATTATATCTAAAGAACAAGGTTTGCGACACTAGGTCGGATACGGTACAAGAGTTTGACGCTAGGTCTTTTGGTTGTAGTGGAGAAGATCTCTTTCTAGAAGAGTCGTTTTGGCTTTGGGTGCCTATAAGCTGGCCCCACGCTGTGGTACTGGTATAGGCTTAGGTTAGATGAGGAGCTAATTAATGCTACCTCGGGAAGATTTTGAGGGGGCTAACTAAAGCGACCTCGGAAGGATTTTGAGGGGGCTAGTTAAAGCGACCTCGGAAGGATTTTGAGGGGGCTAGTTAAAGCGACCTCGAAGGATTTAGGTAGTAGGTTAAGGAGATACTCAGACTTTTCCCAAACAAGGGGGCTAGTTAAAGCGACCAAGATTTGGTAGGTTCGGTGGCAGAACCAAGTCTGCTTTTCAGCTGCCGGCGGGCCGGTATTTATACCGGGGTGCTGACTGGCCTGCGCCAATCACAAGCCTGCGCGATTTTGCGCACCAATGAAAATTAGCTTCCGGTTCACGCCACTCGCGTACTACGCTCGGAATATTTGGCGTCCGGTTGTTCGTACGATATGCGCATGCGCGCTCGGCTCACTCGCGGCGCTGACTCTGTTGCTTGAATCGGCGGCTACGCGCCTGCGTTGCTAGTTACTATATCTTCTAGCGCGTTGTTTGAAACGTTTTAACACGCGTTATACACTATCTTACATTTAATATAAGGAATTTAACAATATAAATGGAAAAATTTATGGCGGTTGGTAGCGGTACGTTACAGGCGTATACGCAATAGCTAATGCCGTGTCACTTGCATTAAGAGTAAAACCTACTGAAGTGCAATATGATTGTAATAAAATGCGTGACCATTTGATCAAAATGTTAAAAAATAATACCATAGACCTGTTTCCTGTACTTCAATATTGTAATTATCAAAGAAACTTTGATAACAAATTAATGAAGACTCCTTCTAATATGGTGGAACAAATTTTGCAAACTGATTCACAAAAAAATAATCCCAAGATTAATGATAGAAAAAATCTTGATCGCAACTATTATAGGAAAAAAAATACGAATAAAATTACTTGAAAAAGAATACAATATATGCAAAAAACATCGCATTGCACAAGTCGGAAAGATACGAAAAAACAATTACACCATAAAGTTTCATCTTTCTTCTGACAGATATATAAAAAATATTTCCAAATCTCTTCTTTCAGAAATGAAAAAGAAATGTGTAGTGAGTAGTCGATTTGAAGCTATGAAAATGTATAATTGGTGTATGCAGAAAAGGAAAAGCTACTTATTCTATTTGAGAAAAACTATAAGACTTTTGAAAGAAAAAGCTGAGGTTGCTTTGACTCGAGCCAACAATTGTCCAGAATGCAATATTTCGGATAGAACTGAAGCATTATGTGGATTTTCAAAGCATTTGCCGTCTTCTGAACCGTACTTTTATGAGGCGGCATACAAACACAAATTCCTGATAAAGAATTCTAAATGTGATTCTCATCAGAAAGATAAAAATGAAAAGGACGACGACATAGAGGTAAATGAACATGAAAATAAATTCACAGAATTGGAGGATCAAACAGAGACGAAAAAAGTAAATGATGTGAATATTGACAAAGTTTTAGAACCTCTGCCAATTGAAACTAAACTTCTTATTCTCAACGAGAAAGGCCAAGTTACGAATGTATTACCATTATTAGACGACAATAACAAAAAACAAAGCAAAATATGTATGTGTGATGATATTTGTAAAATTGATAACGAATCCATTATAAAAAGATATCAAGCATTGTTGAAGACTGCTGACAGGCTCAAAGTAAAGAGTGTTTATAAATTTGCCAAAAACTTGTTATCTTGCAGTAGAAGTTACATGCCCCGCAAATTAGGACATTCATTTCTTTGTTATGTTGAACCTGATACATGCTCTTCGACATTTTTACCAGTTTTACTTTTAGCTCCCCATTTTGTCAATGTAAGAGTTTTAAAGAGAATTCTTTGTAGAATTTTGGAACAGTGCAATAATATAAAGAATCTTGACAAGAGTTTGGATGACACTGATATAGAATATCTCAAAAAAATTAGTAAAGAAGCGATAGAGAAGAGTAGAACTACGATACCGAAATCGGATGAAATAAAAAATCTAAATGAACAAAACATAATGTCTAAATATAAAAATGCTTTTAAACAATTTACCAAAAGAACATTAGATACTGCTAAAAATGCATGCATTTCATGCGAAAAATTGTGCTACCGTAAAGAAGTGATCAAAATTGCAGATATGAGGAAGCCCTTGACATCAGAATCATGGGAAAACTTTAGTGTTTTCGCAGAGAAAAACGGATTGTACAGTGATTTCATATGCAAATATTGTAAGGAAAAATTTCAAAGGAATCAAATGCCTCCAACTTGCGTTAAAAATAAGTTATATGTTGAAGAAATGCCAAAAGAAATATACCTCATCAACATATGATCCAGAAAGTAAAAGGAAGAACATTTCATTTGCCATTGCCAATAGAGGAAACGCTCAAAAAGATTTGTAAACCAACAGATCCCATCAATATCAATCCAGAATTTTACATACTGGTGCGTAGTTTACCAACAAAAGCGAAAACGGTTTGGGAACATCTTGTAAATGTAAATAACGTGTATAATGTTTTGGTACGTTTGAAACAGATAAATCGCCTACATGAAAATATAATTTTGCCTCCAAATCCAAATGAATTATTAAAAAATGATTGGCCGGAAATTGAATATAAAATAGACGACTCCGACGCACAAAAAGAAAATAAAACAGCCGAAAACACTGATAAGCAAATCAAATTACCTGCATTAGTAAGTCAAGCTGATAAAGACGATGATATTTACGAACAATACACAATTTATCCGTTATACGAGAAAAGGATTAATGAAAAAGCGCCTACATTATATCAGCAAAAAAAGGTAGAGGACGCGCCAATTGATATTTATTGTAAGACCGTTGATCTCCAATGCTTCCCACATTTGTATCCTTATGGAATGCATGGAGAACATGAGCATAGAGAAGTCTATTTGACTGAATATGAATATATTAAAGCACGGCTTAAATCTAAACATTCTCAGTTTCGACTGGACGTGCAATACCTATTTTTTTATTGAATCAAACAAATATTAGACGTTTGAAATCTGGTATTTATCAAAAATTTAACATAATTAATCCAAAAGAAAAATGCACAGCAAGTACATATTTGAATCTAATACAAAAGGACCTTTTCGAGTGTAATTTAACGACTATATTCTCTCGAATTCCAAATACAGAACCGTTCTGGCATATACCTAGAAGTAATTTGAGATGCATGCTGGAATATTATGGGCCAGCTACCTGGTTCCTCACTCTCAATCCAGCTGAATGGTTATGGTCAGATTTAATTGAATACGTTAAAGAAGTTAATACACCGATTATGGATAAAATGTCGCCAAATGAGATTCTAACAAAAGATCCAGTATCCGTGTCAAGATTTCTCGATAATAAATTTTATGCGATGCTAGAGTTTCTTTGTTCTATCGATAATCCAATCGGGCACGTGGTACATTATTTCTGGAGGAGAGAATACCAAGGTAGAGGTTTGCAACATTTCCACCTATTAATATGGATCAAAGATGCTCCTATTCTAAGCAAAGATTCAGATGAAATAGTAGCTGCTTTCATACAAAGATATGTAACATGTAGACTTCCAGATCCAAAAATCTCGCCTACTTTGTATAGACGTGTGAATACCCATCAAAGGCATCATCACAATTCGTATTGCATGAGTACAAAAAAGAGCAATAAAAACCGTATAAAGCGAGTGTGTCGTTTTGGTTTTCCTAGACTTGTTACAGAAAACATAAAGATGAGAGACGTAGCTACATCTATAGCTGGTAGGAAGCAATTAAGATGTCGCAGTAGATTATACGACTTGCCCCGTGACAAACAAGAAGTAAATATTAACGATTATAACCCAATTGTCTTAACAGCATGGGAAGGAAATATGGATATCCAATTTGTAGGTGAAAACTCAACTACTCTGTGTTGGTATTGCACTAAATACGTGACAAAACATGAAAAAAGTTATGCAGCTGAAATGTTTGTAGACGTTGAATCAACAAAATCATTATGCGCCCGATTATGGAATATTGGAATGCAAAGTTTAAATAATAGAGAATGCGGTGCTCTAGAAGCTGCCGATACTTTGTTAGGAATATCTTTATACAGTACGGATGGCGAAACAACTATTAGATGGTTAGACGTCAATGTAATCAGAAATCGGAGAGTGAAACGCAAAGAAGAAATAGAAAACTTGGATCCCGAATCGACTGATATATTCTTCCCAAATATAATTGACGGTTACTACCCAAACCGACCAGTCCAACACGAATCGATGAGTTTGTACGAGTTTGCAAGATGGTACGATACCAAAAAGGCACAAAACAATGATGATTGCAATAAAGATGATGATCAAGATAATAATGATGATGATTCCGGACTCCAATGTTTCGAAATAGGAAATAAGTATTTCAAAAGAAGAAAGAGACCTTATTTGGTAAATCACTACAGGAATAATTCAAAAACTCAGCCAGAAAGATATTTCTATGCCCTACTATTGTTGTTTCAACCTTGGAGAGATATAGATGAATTGAAAAATGGATGTGAAACGTACTCAGAGTCATTTTTAGGAGTACAAACTATTTTAGAAGAAGCAATGAAATATCATAAAAAGTTGAGTGATTTAGAAGAATGCATTGAAGCCGTTAAGGAAATGGTAAATGAAAAAACAAAAGAACCATCTCAAAATAATCCTATCGACCGCGAAGAAAATGCATTAGAATGTGATCCTTTCGAAGTTGGCGATGCGATGAAAGATTTTCATGACGCAGCTAATAATAACGTAAACGGAGAGGAACTTTTGGAAATGATTGCTGGCTTGAATATTGATCAAAAAAGTATTTTCGAAAAAGTAGTTTCGGCTTTAAATTCAGAAAATGAAATTTTGAGACTGTTTGTCAGTGGAGAAGGTGGTACCGGTAAGAGTCGTTTGATTCAAACTTTACAGGGTTATATTAAACAAAACTTGGGAAAAGAAACGGCTGTAATGGCGCCTACCGGAATCGCAGCTTTCAATGTTAATGGTTTGACGGTACACAGACTGTTTCAATTACCTGTCGAACATGGCGGTACAACAAAATATAAACAATTGTCTCACGCCGTGCTCAAATTATTACGAAATGAATTGAAAAATGTTTCATTAATAATAATAGATGAAGTATCGATGATATCAAATATTACATTGATGTATATAAACCTACGTCTCATGGAAATATTCAATACATATGAATGTGACGAGGGCTGGTTCGGTAAAAAGCATATACTGGTAATCGGAGATTTACTACAACTCCCTCCAGTTCGCGAAGATCCTTGTTACGTGCAAATGTCTGCCGAACAGGTACAAAAGTTTCTAGGTTGCTTAACAGGTCATAATTTATGGTCTTTATTCCAATACAAAGTATTAACGATAAATATGCGACAAAAAGGCGATGAAACATACCGTCAACTATTATCGAGAATTCCTTTGGGCACACTGTTGACTTCAGATATGCAATTGTTGCAAACGAGACAACTAAAATTCAAGTCGACAAGTTATTCAATGAAACTTGATGAATTATGTGAATACATCATTCGTTTACCTGCTGACACTGTTTGCCTGTTACCTACATGCCACCTGTGTGATACTCTAAACAGTGCAATGCTTGGAAAAATTGAATCTGAAAAGATCGAGCTTATTGCTCAGGACCAGCTGAATTGCTAAAAATTTTTGAAAAATAAAGTAACGAAATTATTAAATAAATACGAAGAAGATCATTCACGAACTGCTGGTCTGGCCAAAAGTATTACAATAAAAATTGGAGCGAGAATTATGATTCGTAGGAACGTCGACGTCACTTTAGGAATAGTTAACGGTACTATTGGAACAATCATTTCAGTCACCCGATCTATTGACAATAAAGATGATATCGACAAAATAACCATTATCCTTCCAGGAGGCAGAGAATGCGCTATAGAGAGAGTATCCGTTAAATTTGAAGTTATGGAAAGGGTGTTCGTTGTCAGAAAACAATTTCCCATATGTCTAAGCTATGGAATCACTATACATAAAAGTCAAGGCTTGAGTTTGGCAAATGCTATCATTGATGCTGGCAACAGTGTGTTTTCTACTGGGCAAGTTTATGTGGCTCTCTCAAGAATCACTACTTTGGAAGGACTGCACTTGATTAACTTTGACCCGCAATCTGTGGCAGCTAGTGAATCGGCAATTCTTGAATATAACAAATTGGGGGCCACTCATGATCCGCCACTTCCAAGTAACGAAATTCGAAACATCAAACATAAAAAAATTGGAGACAATTTGTGGGCCGTACCCAAAGGAGTACTAGCTCATAAAATTCCCATTGAGGATAATGCTGAAGATTGTATAGAAATTCGTGGAATACCTAACACTGATCAAATATCAAGTTACGCGAATGCTATCATGCAATGTATTGTACAATGTAATGTAATCGAAACAAAATTATTAGAGTTTACAGAGTTCGACGAAATTCGAAATTTCATAAATGATTACTCGGAACAACATAAAAAAATAACTTCTTTGAAAATTAGAAGTGTCGTAGGAGGCAAATTTTTGCAAAAAGTTTAACAAGACGCATTTGAATTTCTTTTAGCATT
Organism: Andrena flavipes; assembly: GCA_963971345.1. Classification (NCBI taxonomy): domain Eukaryota; kingdom Metazoa; phylum Arthropoda; class Insecta; order Hymenoptera; family Andrenidae; genus Andrena; species Andrena flavipes. The sequence continues at coordinate 46,118,539 of OZ020479.1, read as the reverse complement.
ATGCAAAAATTTACAAGGGCTCCGAAAAATAATTCAATTGGAAATGACAACATCTGTACAGTGCAGAAAATGTCCTCATAAAGAAACAACCACTAACAAGTATTATATTCTCCCCTTGCCCGTAAAAGAATTGTGTTTAAAGTCGAAGAAAGGTATACCTTTACAAGATTATGTTAACATTGCTTTACCGATTGGTTGGAAACCGAGTCCGCAAAAACCATGCGAACAATGCTCGGAGCAAATGTTAACTAAAATTGAAATAACTACTCCGCCAAAAATTATTATAATGCAACTATTGTTGTTCTCTTATGATAAAAAGGCGACATTATAAAAGAAATTAATTGTAAAATAACAGCTGCTCCACAACCGATATCAATATGTAATAAAAAATATAAATTACCAAGTGCCGTATTTCATAACGGTCTTCATCCTCAGAGCGGTTCATATGCATGCATGATACGTGATGGTACATCAGCATGGAAATGTATCGACAACGACAAAATTAACCAAACGAAATGGCCCAAAAACGCTAAAAATGTGTATATTCTTTTTTTGCAACGTCAAAAATGAAAATAAACCATACTTTTTAAACGATTTTATTCAGACTTGATCATCTGTTTGCTTCTTGGACGTTTGCTTCATATCTGAAAACTCAAATCTAAACCAATTCCAGCAATCCAAATGTCATGAAATTTTGCAGGCGAGCGTAGTACGGATGACAATACAACATTTTAAAAACCAAATAACCCCGAGGGAGTGAAAAAAGCATCCAGGCAGCAAAAAACAATAAATATAATCCATAACCAGAAATCGAAACGACTTGAAATTAGTCTCTCGCGGTTTAACGAAAAAGTCAAAAAGCCGTGTGATCTACGTCGGACTATGTACACACAAATTCTGCTGCACGAGCAAATGTAATAAGTACATTTTCATGTATATATATATATATATATACGTCGAGACACTATCGCGTCTCTAGATAATATAAAAAATAAATAAAAAATTTATTTCTTTAATATTATTACCACGATGTTAAAAAAATTATTTAAATTTCAAGATATAATAAAATAAAACACATTATCTGGAGGCTTGCGAGAGGGAAGGTATGGTAATTATTTTAGGAATAATTTATTTTATTATATTAACATGCAAAGAAAAATAGATAGAATACTAAAATAGATAGTACTTAGTAGGTACATAGAAAAATTACGGCTGCCCACGGCCACGGCCACGGCACCAGCCACGACACTGTTCAAGTATTAAAGCTTTTACAGTTTGAGCCTGTTCGCGGAGGCTCCGTGCCTGCTCCCGCGCCAGCTGGAGGGGGGCCCATTGTTCCTGCTTGACCCTCACCCTTCAGCCACTCCTCTTATGGCGCCGGGTTGCATATCCTCCTGTAATTAGAAAAATAAAATAATTAGAGACACTTTTATTTGATCTGTTATGTAAATACATAATTAATTTTCAAATTTGGTTCATTTTTATGAAAATTCAATAAAATTCTGCAATGATTAATTTTCTACTAATTTTTTATCTAATTAAAGTATTGAGAATTAATACGGTGTGCCGTGGCCGGGTCCTGTGCCGGCTGCTGTGGCTTGGGTATTGATGATGATGATGGCGGCGGTGTGACTGTTGCGGCTGCCAGTGGCAGCAGCGGCGCAGCCGAAAACTGTTGGCCCCCAACATGGGCTAAAGTGAACAATTTTTAAATGATAATGCATTTTTAATAAAACCGTTTAACATAAAATTTTTATATATATATATTTTTTATTTAAAATGGTATCGGCGCACTGATTCGGTCCCTATACGAAGTTTATTTTATTTATTTAAAAATAAAATAAAGTATCAAAGCTATTTGTCAATAATTATAAAGAAAATCCGACGTTTCGGTTCTTGATTTGAACCCTCTTCAGGAAAGTGAGATTTATTATTATAATATTGCGTTTGCTAATGAAAAATATGTCGCAGCGTTATATCAAGCAAACGACACGCGAGTCGGTTGAAAGAAGACTGAAGTAAACAGCGGGCAAACCAAACATACTAGAGGTGAACACGACTTGTGACCGAAAAAGCCGTTGACCGTTTCAAAATATCGAACCCCAACGGAATTTTAAATCTGTCGAGGCAAAAACCAATTTCAAACACATGTGGTCGAATGTATCATCTCATAGGTGTAATAGAGCCAATAACAATAGGTACATACCATTATAAGATATGTAAATAATAATAGAGTGATCCTAGAGTTAATAATAGAGTGATCCGGAGTTTCATAGACAACCACTTCATAACCCATTACTTCTTTAGTAATGTTGCGTAATAATCCTGTATTTTAGGTGTTTCATACCTAAGATTCACGCTAGGTTAGTTTAATCATATGTAGTGTCTCTAAAAGAATCCTCCGGTTCAAATTAGTTTCTTTATCAACTATTTTGGCATTGTTAAAGTCAAACCTATGATCAAACTCTAAAGAGTCGGGAAGATACATTAATTTCTGCTCTGCACATTCGATGCAACACAAGGTGGGTTTAATCAAAGGATTAATAGATCGTGCTATTTTGTTGTCTGATCCGAAATTTCGTCCGGATAATTTACTTCTGGTTAAAAACACTTTAAAAAGTAATGGATATCCTTTAGATATGGTTTCTGAGATTATTAAAGAAAGGATTTTTGAACTCTACCATCCATTATTAGTGGAAAAACGAAAAGAGATAAGAAATAATATATTAGGACCAATCAGTTGGAAAAATACGGTTGTCTTGCCTTTTTTTAACAATATTTCTAACGATATTAGAAGAATTTTCAGAAAATCCGGTATACATGCAATTTTTAAATTACCGTTTTACACCAAACATCTATTTCCTTTGATTAAGGATAAGATACCCTTATCCAAAAATTCTAACATCATATACTCAATTCCTTGTAGTGGCTGTAACCAAGTTTACATTGGACAAACTTCCAGACTTCTAGAGAGACGTATATATGAACACAAAAGAAATGTTTTATTATCCCCCCTACAACATACGGCTTTAACCAAACACTCTTTAGAGTTTGATCATAGGTTTGACTTTAACAATGCCAAAATAGTTGATAAAGAAACTAATTTGAACCGGAGGATTCTTTTAGAGACACTACATATGATTAAACTAACCTAGCGTGAATCTTAGGTATGAAACACCTAAAATACAGGATTATTACGCAACATTACTAAAGAAGTAATGGGTTATGAAGTGGTTGTCTATGAAACTCCGGATCACTCTATTATTAACTCTAGGATCACTCTATTATTATTTACATATCTTATAATGGTATGTACCTATTGTTATTGGCTCTATTACACCTATGAGATGATACATTCGACCACATGTGTTTGAAATTGGTTTTTGCCTCGACAGATTTAAAATTCCGTTGGGGTTCGATATTTTGAAACGGTCAACGGCTTTTTCGGTCACAAGTCGTGTTCACCTCTAGTATGTTTGGTTTGCCCGCTGTTTACTTCAGTCTTCTTTCAACCGACTCGCGTGTCGTTTGCTTGATATAACGCTGCGACATATTTTTCATTAGCAAACGCAATATTATAATAATAAATCTCACTTTCCTGAAGAGGGTTCAAATCAAGAACCGAAACGTCGGATTTTCTTTATAATTATTGACAAATAGCGTTGATACTTTATTTTATTTTTAAATAAATAAAATAAACTTCGTATAGGGACCGAATCAGTGCGCCGATACCATTTTATTTAATACTTACGGTCGAAATTTTAAACTGAAAATTATATAAATTTTTACATTATAAAAGATAAATAAAAAGATATTTAGTTAAACTAAAAAAGACTAGTTAAACTAAAAAAGATATCTAATTAAACTAAAAGATAACTAATTAATTAAAAGTATTAAAAATTAATAATACCCTTTGCCGTGGGCTGCTTATGTGGGACCACGGCACCCGAATTGCTGCTACTGGTAGCGTTCATAATAATATCGTTGTAACGTCCCACGATTTTCTGCGAGTTCTATTCCAAATTCCTTTCGTAAACCTCAAAATCACTCCATCAAACTCTGTCAAACTCAACTCCTACCCCATCTCCTCAATCATCGACCACCTTGATGTTATACCTTAGCGGTCACCAACACAAGATGATCGATACAAACTCCACCTCGCTGATGTATCTTAGAGATCCCCATCACGAGATAATCGTTACAAAACCCTCTTCGCCTATTCGTCCTACAAGGCGCGAATCATTCCCTCTAAAACGAATTCAAACAAATCCTTCGTTACAAATCCCTCTTAAATCGAGACCAAGTCTCAATCCCCTCTTTACGACTCATGAAGTCCAAGCCACTCTAACCCCTTTCCTATTAAACACCCAAAAATCCATTCGATGAGTTGAGTATCTCCTTTCACAGTCATAAAACCCCAAAAATCTAACTGCGACACATACTTGGCGTACGTGACATAAATATGTCTATTAATAGCCATACCGTTTATAAAAAACCCGGAAGTCCTACTGCGTCTTATTCCGAAATGTGTCAAGGCCGCTACCGCGCGTACCCCCGCAATACTCCTGTAAGGATATATAAATATGAGGTCCTGAGAGGCCTCGACCTCTTTCATCGCTGCTCTTTTGTCGAGTTATTATTCAAAAGTGTTAAACCGGTATAAAAGATTAAAATCAGTGCTACGACAACTACCGTAAGCCATTATAATTACTATTATTAAGGACTATCACTCTCATTCATATTTCTCCGCATAAATAACGCTTGTTGTATTTCATATATTATACTATTCTCATATTACCTTATATTAATAACGTTTATCGCATTTTAAAGCTTATTGCTGTTCATTTATTATTTTGTATTACCAACATTTCTATTATTTTGCATTATCACTTTAATGCTTATTTTGTTTATATTTGTTTATATTTGTTTATAATCGCTTATTACTTATATCATTTTCTTGTGCTAACGCTTATTGCATTTCATATATCATCATCGATTTATTCTCATGTATTTCATGTTCATATTCTCATATTGCTAATAACAACCATTTATATAAATGTTATCTGTTAATGCTAATAATCCCAAGCATTATTATTACCAAACGTTTAGATAAAGTTAATAAACGTATTCGTTTTCTATCACGTTTCGAATTATTGTGTATCCTCGAGTCATAAACAGTCCGAACGAAACCAAGCTGTCGCAACAGCTGATTTGCGCTCGTGAACGCGAGAACGGTTCTAGTGTTTACTAACATATTATTGCATGAGCCGTGCAATCCACGAAAATACTAAACGTGGTTTCTTATATATAACTGTGTAACGTTCGGTAGTCCGGAGACGACTAAATGCTAACAGGCTCTCGAACGGAGAGCGGCGTCCGTCGAGAATTGGATAGGTGGGGGTTCGTGCGTAGAGCAAAGGAGTAAAATCCAACTTAAAAATTAACTATGACTTTATTAACAACACTTATTTCTAATAACAACTATAACAATGCTTACAACTACGATTATATGTTTTATGTTTTTTTGTGTTTTTTTTTATGGTTTTTATCTTATTCTATATTAAGTGCTACGTGGTTATGTACTTATTGCAGAGCACAGCCGCTACCGTTTCCGGAGCGATCTAGTAACTCTTGGCAATATCTGTAGTAAGTACAGCCGCTACCGTTTCCGGAGCGATCTCGTACTTTTGACAGTGTTTTGGTTCTATGCTCCAACAGACCTCGCTTTTACCAAGTGCATCAGCCGCTACCGTTTCCAGAGCGATCTCAATGCCTTTGCAAGAGCAAGGTACTATAGTTTTCAAATGAAATAGTCCAAAGAGGTGCACCAGTAACTTTTATACACTGGAGATCAGCCGCTACCGTTTCCGGAGCGATCTCAATCTCACTGGTTGAAACTTAAGCTTCCTCTAGGTCTAAACATTCGTCAACTAAAGAGCGTGGTTTTGAATGTAGCTTGAACTGACCGCTGGGCTGCGTGCGCCTCCTTTTATACCAGAAAATTGGCGGCCTGGCGCATGCGCAGTGAATCGATATTCGTTATTTTACACTTTTCTCACTTATTACATTATATTTTGTGTTGCGCTTTTGACAGTACTTGTATTTAATTATTCCTAACGTGTCTATAATATTTGCTTCTTTAATCTCTGCTTGGTTTAACATTAATATATAAAAATATGTACAATGCTTGTGCGCGGTAACATAGGTTGGCTGTACGGTAATGCAGTACAGTTCTACTTTATCGACGGTCGGTAATTACCGGTTCGAGTCCCTGTGGGACGTTACACCTCCCCCCCTGGGGGATCTCTCGTCCTCGAGAGATTTGTATGAGGCGGGTAACGGAATAAACGATTTATTTTAGCTATACGAGTTTATTTATAAGCTAGGTTTATAAGGGCTGGCTGCGCCCGTTCCAAATAAAGCGAGTAGTCGCCATACTCTTTTTCTTGGGTCCTTTTTCGGAAGAGATCTGTATGTTTCCCAATCTGGGTTTGGGACGTCTATTGTAAATAATTTTGGCCATCGAGGTTGAGGTATTTCTGGTATCTTGAAATCTGGAGTCTTCGGGAAATCCGGGGTTGTAGGTATTTCTGGTATCTTGAAATCTGGAGTCTTCGGGAAATCCGGGGTTGTAGGTAGAGTGTCAGGTGGAGTGGTTGGCGGAGTATTTGGCGTGGTTGGCGGTGTCTTGATTTTAAAAGATTTCATTAATTCTTTGTCGGAAGGATAAGTTTCTTTTTAGTATTTTACCATTTTCCCTGGAGATAACGGAAGTGGAGAGATTATCGGAGGTATACGTATCATCTCCTTAAATATTCTTTCTAATTCTTTGCTTTTTCTGCTTCGAAAATGTCGATTACCTGAGCGTTTTGGCATTTTAACGATAAATGCCAATATGGCGCAAGCGCAAGTTTATGCAACGTTGGGGCCTCAGTGGTGGCGCCCTCTAGCGGATTTTATATGAAATTTTGTCTGCAACCTTATAGACTATGCAACAATATGATTCTTATGCTACTACTTTTTTAGGTTATCATGGATTTAGGTTATTTTTAGTTTTTAGGAGGTTATGGCTTTGGTTATTAGGAGATGTATAATAATTTTTACTTATTATTTTGTTTTAAAATAGAAAAATGGGTTTATTATAAAAATTTCTTAAAACTATGTGTTGGTGTTAATTACATTCTGTTCGTGTGTGTAGTGTGTAATTGTAGAGTGTAGTGTATAAAAAGAATAAATATATAAAAATGCTTAAAACTAGGTGTAGGTATTAAATACATGTTGTGTGTGTATGTAAGTGTAATTGTAAGAGTGTAGTGTATAAAAATAGAATATTTATAAATGTACAGTTTTTTCCTTTTTTTTTTTTTTTTTCCTATGGTATTGCGTTTTTGCAGACTGCGCATTTTTCTGCTGGTTGTCCGATGTAGAGGATCCGGCGGCACAGATAGCATAATCTCCAGAGCCTCCAATTCCTCACCCCGAATAAGTGATCTTCTAACTCCTCCTCGTCTTGTATGTGCACCTTTTGTGTGCACATAACACACACAATGCCATTTTTATAATTGTACACGTCTCCGTCGTATACTTTTTTAAAGCACGTGTACATTTTTAAAATTTTTTTTGTGCGTCAACCCGTTTCTTAATACTTTGTAAGAATGATGCAAATCCTTTGTCTCCGTTCCTTATATAGGTTCCTCTGCAGGGTTGCAACTTTGTATAGTTAATTTTCGTTTTTGTTTCACCGTACTAATGTGAACGGTCCTCTTTTGTTTAAAATTTTATTTATTAAATATTTTATTTAGAAATTCCATTTATCTTCTTTATGTGGCAGTGTTTTCTTGATTTTCTTCTGGTAAATAAGCCTTTTTTACCCTGTTCATATGTATGATTCTAGTTTGTTTTAAAGTTATTGCTACCTTCAGATTACAATTCCCTATAATTTCAGTAATTTGGTAGGGTCCGCTATATTCGGGTCCTAATTTCTCGCGCCTTGGATTTAATAACCAAACCCAATCTCCTACTTCGTATGTTTGAGGTTGTATCTTCCGATCATAGTAGTGTTTTTGTCGAACTTTTGATTCTTCTAAATTATTTCGCGCCATTTGTCGGATGTGGTGTAGTTTGTGAATTAATTCGTCGACATAATCTGGATATGTCTTAATATTATCTGTTGGAGGCATACTTGAAGGAAGACGTGCTTTTCTACCGTAGACAAGTTCGTGAGGCGTGAATTTCGTGCCTTCATGAGTGCTTGTATTATAGGAGAACATTGCTTGAGGTAACCATTGGTCCCATTGTCTTTCCTTTGATACATAATGTCTTAAATATTCGATAAGAACATGATGACTCCTTTCTAGTGATCCGTTGGATTGAGGATGGTATGCTGTGGTTCGATATTGTTTGATCTGGAATGTCCTGGCTAATTTCTTCATAAGGGAACTCATAAAATTTGGCCCTTGATCAGTCAGAATTGCTTTAGGACTTCCGTATTTGCAGATGAAATGTTCTGTGAATGCTTTGGCTATATCTTTTGCAGTGATGTTTGGTAATGGTATTGCAAGGGAATATTTGGTTAGGTTATCTTGGATTGTAAGTATATAACTATTTCCATTTTTTGTGAAAGGTAATGGTCCTACTATGTCCATAGAAATTTTATCAAAAGCATCCAATGGTGTGTCTGTCAATACCATTGGCTCCTTATTTTTTACTCTTACTAATTTGGTTTTTTGACATTCTAAACATGTTTTGACGAATTGTGCTATTTCGTACTTCATGTTTTTCCAATAATATATACTTCTTATTCGTTGATATGTTTTAGTGACTCCTTTGTGTCCTCCTATAGGTGTTTCATGGATTTCTTTGATAACTTGTTGTCTATCTTGTATGGAAGGAGTTATAAGAGTTCCTTTGCAAAAAATGAATTGAATTTCCTTATTTATGAATATTAACTCTATTAAGTTTCTTAATTGTCTAAGCGAAATTTTATTTTCTTCTCCTGATATGTATACTTTTGTGGCTTGTTTAAGTATTAGGTATGTGTAGAGTGTTTTTAATAATGAATATAAATTTTCTTCTGTTGGGTGATTTGGTATTACCAGTCCAACAATTGTTCGTTTCCCACTTCTTATTGTTACTGATTCTCCAACATTTAATGGAAATGGAAGTTTGTGAGCTCTTATATTCCTTTCTTTATATAAATTTTCTCCATTTGGTCCTATTGGTTTGCCTTCTGTGTTTATAAATGTTACTATATAATCCTTTCCCATCCATAAATGGTCTTCCACTTCAATATTTTGTTTTTTGACAGGTACGTTGGATGTTATCCTTGGTTTGCTTGTGGTGTGTTGTGGATGTGGTGTGGGTGGCACAGCTGATGGCAGGGGAGTCAATGGTGGGAGGGTTAATGGTGGGAGAGATAATAACGGGGATGGAGGTGGTGAAGGAGGAGTGAGTATTTTTCCCTGTTTGATTTTAATGGGAGTTATGGGAGCTGTATCTGTGCTAGATTTTAATTTTTGTTTTTTCCTTTTAGGTGTATGGTGAGTACTTTTGTCTGTGCTTGATTCTGCATTGATTTTAGGAGGATCTCTATAATTGTGTCTTGGTATTATGGTTGTCTTGTCTATTTCTTCTATTAAGTCCTCTTGAGGTTTCTTGATATAAGGTTTTTTTATTGCTTGTGTGTTGTTGTGTGTTGATGTTTCTTCTTGAGGAGTCTTATATACTTGTATAGGTACCGAAATTTGGGGGGGTATATGTACTTCAACAGGTACTGTGATTTGGGGGGGTATATGTGTTTCTATAGGTGTATGTATTTGAGGTATTTCTATACTTTGTTTTTTTTTCTGGTTGTGACGATGAGGTATTTCTTTTTATTTTTCGTTTTAATTGTTGTCGTTTTGTTCCTATTGCATCACTTTCGTCGTATGAAGAGTCAGAATCTGTCGAGCTAAATTTATGCTGTTTATGTGGAGCTGGGTTTCCTGAGGTCGAGTCGGTTGTTTCTCTTTGTCGTGTGTTGTATTGATGAAATTGTTTTGGTTTTTTATTTTCATGCGAGTTTGTTTCCGAGTGTGCTCGCTTCGCGTTTAGTGGTAATGCTATTGGATTCCTGGATAAAGCATCCGCGTTTGTGTTGTATTTTCCCGGTTTATATAAAATTTTGTAATCATATTCTGCAAGTTTAAGTTTCCATCGTAGTAGTCGTGACGTTGGGTTTGAAAGGGTTTGTAGCCATTCTAATGGTTTATGATCTGTTATTAAATAGAATTTCCTACCATAAATATAAGGTCTAAAATGGAATACTGCATATAATATAGCTAAAAGTTCTCGTTCTGTCGGTGAGTAACGAGTTTCTGCGTCATTTAAAACACGAGACGCGTAAGCTACTGGTAAATCTTTTCCTACTTCTCCTTGGCTAAGAACTGCACCTACAGCGATACCTGAGGCGTCTGTCGTTATATTGAATGTTTTTTCAAAATCTGGATATTGTAATATGGGTTCCTTGCAGAGAGTTTCCCTTAAAGTTTCAAATGCCTTTTGTTGCTTGTCTGTCCATTCAAATTTATAATCCTTTTTGGTGAGATTGGAAAGTGGTCTTGCAATTTTTGAGAAATCTTTTATAAATCTTCTATAGTAACCACTTAATCCTAGGAACTGTTTTACATTCTTGACGGTTGTTGGTGTTGGAAATTCCTTAACTGCCACTATTTTTCGTGGATCAGGTTTGACTCCATCTTCTCCTATTATATGTCCTAAATATGTAACTTCTTTCTTCAAAAATTCACACTTATCCGGTTGAAGGTGAAGATCTGCTTCTCTTAGTCTGTCCATTAATCTCTTGAATTTAGTCGCATGTTCTTTTAGAGAGCTGGCGTATATGACTATATCGTCTAAATATACAAAAAGTCTACTCCTTGAAGCCCGGTTAAGACTTGGTCCATGAGCCTTTGGAAAGTTGCTGGTGCGTTTTTAAGTCCAAACGGCATTCTGTTGAATTCGTAATGTCCATATACTGTAGAGAAAGCTGTTTTATGCAGGGACTCCTACCGGTACGTAAAATACCGGTATTATACCGGTATTTTTCGGTTGTATCTTCGTCTGGGACGTAATACCGGTATAACGCTCATACCGGTATTTCGCCAATACAGCTATACCGAAACCGATATCATACCGAAATAGATAAATACCGGAACCGATATCATACCGAAAAAGATAAATACCGAAAACAATCGGTTACCGAAAAGTATAAATACCGAAACCGATATCGTACCGAAAACAATAGGTAACCGAAAACCGAAATAAATACCGGTATTTTTTCGGTATTCTTTTCGGTAACATGGTAGATATCGGTATTTTCCGGCAATACTTTCATAACCCTTATAGAATTGGAACTATTATATCAAAATACCGGTATAACATTATACCATTATATAAAAATATCGGTATATTAGTAAACATTTACGGTTATTTTTTCGGTTTCATATTCCGTTATATCTAAATTTCGAAATATTTTTAATTATGTTTTTAACACGATATTTTAAGGGTATCTTTAATTAAATTAAGTAAAACAATTTAAAAGGAAGTGTAGGATAAATGAAAATACACAGCAGTTGGTGATGAATGTTTGTTTTTATCATAATTTATAAATTTACATTTTTGGTATTAGCTCTAAGCATTAAAATATCATCCAGAATTTGATCAGATAAATTGTAGCGTAAATAGGACAATACATATTTCAAAGAGGAGAATAATCTCTCCACACTAACTTGTGTCGGAGGTACTGATAAAGCTATTTTAGCTAACGAGTATAATTCCGGTTCATTATTTTTATTGGATTCCCAAAATTCTAAAATATCCTCTTTGGAATCCATACGAGGGTATTGTACAAATTTCCGCAGTAGACTCATAATATCCAAAGTATGTGTAGAAGTATGACTAGCACCGCGTTTCTTATTGTATAACTCCCTTAACATTTTTTCAACGTCGTCTTCCTCAGACTCATCTTCACATGCACTTGAAGTGCTCGGGGTACAGTTATTATTATTCTGTAACGTCTCATGTTCTTTTTGAATTTTCTGTTTGTATTGCCAAGTACGTATTAAATGATTATTGGCTTGCATTACTTGTTGTCGCGTTAAGACGATGTTAAATCGCACGTCAACAAACATTCCTGCAAGGAAAGCATCGTTATTAAATAAATGTTTTTCTCGAGCTGCCATTGCCTCAACAAGTCTACATGCCAATGGCGTTTTGATCTTGGCGCTGTCTAATTTACATCGTGACCACGTTCGATAAAAATCTCCAATCACAAGTTGTTCTTCTTGTAATCGTTTGGTTGCAATACGCGCAGGGGTTAGAGAATACACTAGATCTTCAATCTCTATCCACGTTTCTGGATGTAAATATAGATCTTTATTTTTTTTGTCACAGCATTCTTTTAATTCCAACAGACGTTCCAACATATCCAATGTTGAGTGCCAGCGTGTAGGGCAGTCTATTATGGGTTTCTTCTTTTGCATTGCCTTTAATATACTTCTCACCCCTGGTGCTCGTAACTTTTTGCAAACTCCTCGAGCTTGATTTATTATGGCTGCAGTTTTGTCATCTTTCAAAACATCCGAGACAGCTAACTGTAGTGTGTGAGCTGCACAACGGACAGATCTAATTTGATATTTTAATTTTTCAGCGTTCTCATCTTTATCATTACAATTTAAATTATTTAAAATGTTTTCTTCGTCATCCGATAGCGCAAATTCATAGTCTTCATCATTATCATTAAGATTTCTTTCATTAAGAGGTACCAAATTACAACTATCGCTATCGCCATCGCCATCGCTATCGCATTCGCTGTCGCTATCGTCGTTACTATTACAATATTCCTGTTGGTCGTTCCCTATGAGTTTGACGAGCTTAATCATGTTTGATCCGTTATCGGTCGTAATCGAATAAATCTGATGTATAGATATCCCGTACATGAGAAGGACATTTTTCAAAATTTGTTTCATATTCATAGCAGTATGTCTATTGTAAACTTCTTTCACTGCTAGAGTATTTAGAACCAGTTTCGTCCCATCCACGTACTGCACATTTATACCTAAAAATGAACGATCCATACAGGTCGCAGCATCGATTTTTAGCGATACTAATTTGCCGTTGAATTTCTTCCCAAGTTCTTCTCGAAACAACTTTGCTTTCATTATAACGGCATTACGCACTTCTTGGGAAGAAATATTTAAATTCGCAGTTGAACACGACGGTATCATATTAATAATATTTTGGAAAGCGGCGTCATTAATTAAACTGAAAGGCCGTCCATGATTTGTTATTAGATTCACGCATTCGTCTAACACACCCTGCTTAATGCGTTTGCTTTTATGATTAGAACTTCTTTCCGCATCTTCAGTTTTTCGCTTTTGCTTGTCAAGCATTACTCTTGTAAATTCAGCAGGATGATTCGATGATAAATGCGACAACAAATTGGTGCCGTGTTTTCCCTAAAAGTACGCAAATATGAGTCATAAAATAATAATCAAATAATTACAAACACTTACTGCGACTTCATGACCGCACTCATTAATCAAACATGTCGATTTATCATTTGAATTATATTTAAAGTATTCGTGAGCCGTATTCGTTCTCTTCCGACCCATTTCGTCTGTGTACTCAACCACTAACACTAACACTAACACTAACTATAATACGGATACTAACTCTAACACTGATATTAATACTAACTCTAATAATCTAATAATAAACAAACAATAACTTAGTAACTATTACACTAAACCGACTAAAGAAATAAATACTGTACTAGCTAGGTAATCTATAAATAAGTAAAAAATTAATAAATTTCAAAAATCTTTCCCTGCTGCTCTGCCCTCTTTAGTTAAAATGTCCTATCTAGCATTTTGAAACGTACCAATTAATTAATTGTTTTAGAAAAGATATTTTAACCATTTTGAAAGAAGTTAGGTTAAATACATTAGACTGATTACAAATCTTTGCGAAGCACGTAGAGTTTTTTTAACTTTATTTAAAAGGTAAAAGGCGTGTGGAACTTCAAATATTTCGACATATCTCCAAAAATGAAAAATGCTAGATAGGACAGTTTAACTAAGGAGGGCAGTGTTAGTACCTATTCACTCAATGGTCGATCATCAGACTGACGTGTCACCACGCTCTTCTCCCTGATGTCGGAAACAAATCTTCATTTGTTTATGTTCGCGTACTTTTAGGGAAAACACGGCACCAATTTGTTGTCGCATTTATCATCGAATCATCCTGCTGAATTTACAAGAGTAATGCTTGACAAGCAAAAGCGAAAAACTGAAGATGCGGAAAGAAGTTCTAATCATAAAAGCAAACGCATTAAGCAGGGTGTGTTAGACGAATGCGTGAATCTAATAACAAATCATGGACGGCCTTTCAGTTTAATTAATGACGCCGCTTTCCAAAATATTATTAATATGATACCGTCGTGTTCAACTGCGAATTTAAATATTTCTTCCCAAGAAGTGCGTAATGCCGTTATAATGAAAGCAAAGTTGTTTCGAGAAGAACTTGGGAAGAAATTCAACGGCAAATTAGTATCGCTAAAAATCGATGCTGCGACCTGTATGGATCGTTCATTTTTAGGTATAAATGTGCAGTACGTGGATGGGACGAAACTGGTTCTAAATACTCTAGCAGTGAAAGAAGTTTACAATAGACATACTGCTATGAATATGAAACAAATTTTGAAAAATGTCCTTCTCATGTACGGGATATCTATACATCAGATTTATTCGATTACGACCGATAACGGATCAAACATGATTAAGCTCGTCAAACTCATAGGGAACGACCAACAGGAATATTGTAATAGTAACGACGATAGCGACAGCGAATGCGATAGCGATGGCGATGGCGATAGCGATAGTTGTAATTTGGTACCTCTTAATGAAAGAAATCTTAATGATAATGATGAAAACTATGAATTTGCGCTATCGGATGACGAAGAAAACATTTTAAATAATTTAAATTGTAATGATAAAGATGAGAACGCTGAAAAATTAAAATATCAAATTAGATCTGTCCGTTGTGCAGCTCACACACTACAGTTAGCTGTCTCGGATGTTTTGAAAGATGACAAAACTGCAGCCATAATAAATCAAGCTCGAGGAGTTTGCAAAAAGTTACGAGCACCAGGGGTGAGAAGTATATTAAAGGCAATGCAAAAGAAGAAACCCATAATAGACTGCCCTACACGCTGGCACTCAACATTGGATATGTTGGAACGTCTGTTGGAATTAAAAGAATGCTGTGACAAAAAAAATAAAGATCTATATTTACATCCAGAAACGTGGATAGAGATTGAAGATCTAGTGTATTCTCTAACCCCTGCGCGTATTGCAACCAAACGATTGCAAGAAGAACAACTTGTGATTGGAGATTTTTATCGAACGTGGTCACGATGTAAATTAGACAGCGCCAAGATCAAAACGCCATTGGCATGTAGACTTGTTGAGGCAATGGCAGCTCGAGAAAAACATTTATTTAATAACGATGCTTTCCTTGCAGGAATGTTTGTTGACGTGCGATTTAACATCGTCTTAACGCGACAACAAGTAATGCAAGCCAATAATCATTTAATACGTACTTGGCAATACAAACAGAAAATTCAAAAAGAACATGAGACGTTACAGAATAATAATAACTGTACCCCGAGCACTTCAAGTGCATGTGAAGATGAGTCTGAGGAAGACGACGTTGAAAAAATGTTAAGGGAGTTATACAATAAGAAACGCGGTGCTAGTCATACTTCTACACATACTTTGGATATTATGAGTCTACTGCGGAAATTTGTACAATACCCTCGTATGGATTCCAAAGAGGATATTTTAGAATTTTGGGAATCCAATAAAAATAATGAACCGGAATTATACTCGTTAGCTAAAATAGCTTTATCAGTACCTCCGACACAAGTTAGTGTGGAGAGATTATTCTCCTCTTTGAAATATGTATTGTCCTATTTACGCTACAATTTATCTGATCAAATTCTGGATGATATTTTAATGCTTAGAGCTAATACCAAAAATGTAAATTTATAAATTATGATAAAAACAAACATTCATCACCAACTGCTGTGTATTTTCATTTATCCTACACTTCCTTTTAAATTGTTTTACTTAATTTAATTAAAGATACCCTTAAAATATCGTGTTAAAAACATAATTAAAAATATTTCGAAATTTAGATATAACGGAATATGAAACCGAAAAAATAACCGTAAATGTTTACTAATATACCGATATTTTTATATAATGGTATAATGTTATACCGGTATTTTGATATAATAGTTCCAATTCTATAAGGGTTATGAAAGTATTGCCGGAAAATACCGATATCTACCATGTTACCGAAAAGAATACCGAAAAAATACCGGTATTTATTTCGGTTTTCGGTTACCTATTGTTTTCGGTACGATATCGGTTTCGGTATTTATACTTTTCGGTAACCGATTGTTTTCGGTATTTATCTTTTTCGGTATGATATCGGTTTCGGTATTTATCTGTTTCGGTATGATATCGGTTTCGGTATAGCTGTATTGGCGAAATACCGGTATGAGCATTATACCGGTATTAAGTCCCTGGTTTTATGACGATCATCTGGATGCATGGGAATTTGATGAAACCCAGATGCAAGATCGAATACAGAAAAATATTTTGCGCTTCCCAACTGATCTAATATGTCAGTTATATTTGGTAAGGGATAAGCGTCTCCAATTGTCTTTTCGTTTAATTTTCTGAAGTCTATTACTATCCTAGGCTTTCTTATTCCCTCTGAATCTTCTTTTTTTAATACTATCCATATAGGTGAGTTGTAAGGAGATAGGGAAGGTTGTATTATTCCTTTCTCTAATAATTCCTTAGTCTGCTTCCTTACTTCTTCTTTAAATGTTTGAGGATACCGATATTGTTTTGTAAAAACTGGGACTTCGTTTTCTGTTATTATTCTGTGGTAAGCTTTATTTGTTGCTTCTAATTTCTCTCCCGGAAGGTGAAATCTATCTGCGTGTTCTTTTATCAATTCCTCAACACTGGCTCGTTCCTCTGAGTTTAAATGGTCCAGTCTTAATAATCGTAATAACTGGTAAGTTCTGTTCGTTGCTTTATATATGTCTGACGACTTATCTTCTACAGGTGCTTCAATAAATGGTTCTAATTCAACTGATGGTACAGGAATTTTTATGTCTTTTGTGGATGTGTTTATTGCAAATAGGCATGCCATGCCATTATTATTTGATACAATTACATTTCCCATATGTAGATTAGGGTGAAGATTAATTTTAGGAATGTATCCTGTGTTGGTCTGTGTATTAAGAACTCGAACATATATTTGACTCCTTGTTCTGGCTGGTATTGTGACCATTTCGGGATCGATGAATGGGATGATTTCTGGTCCAATGGTTATTGCTGATCTCATGTAGTCAATAGTTGCTCCGTTGGTTTGAAAGAAGTCTGTTCCTAATATTCCATCCTGTCTGATAGGAAGGTCGTTTACGACGTGGATAATAACTTCTGTGTTTAAAATTCCTATTTTGATATATCCCATAGTGCTGAGTAAACCATCTGTGATGCCATTGAGGTCAAAGAGGGTATCCGTGAAGATTGGAATGTCGGGAGAAACAGCACATCTTTTAATTACATTCAGGTCTGATCCTGTGTCAATCATTAGTGTGGCTTGTCCTCCGTTAAATCCTATATCAGAAAGAAGAATGCTAGGTGGTTTCCTTATTTGTTCTGTCTTGAGTCTGAGTATGGCCTGTCTACGTACCATACGGGGTTGTGCCTCTTCTTTTTCTTTTCTATCGAAATACATCTTTTTCCTGCATTGGTCTATCGTGTGGCCTCTAAATTTGCAATATTCGCAAGATATGCTATTATAAGCTCTGTTTCTACATTCTTCTACTGTATGACCCGGTTTTCGGCAATAATCACAGTATACGTTGGATTGTGGAGTTCTATTCATGTAACTTTGACTTCTACAATCTCGCGTCGTGTGACCTGTGCTTCGGCAGTTGCCGCAATATTCGTTGGACTGAGGGGCTCTGTTGGCTTGGCTCCTGCAATCTTGCGTCATGTGACCGGTTTGTCGGCAGCTGCTACAATATTCGTTGGGTCTTGCGTTGTAACTTCGATTTCTACAATTTTGTGTCATATGACCTGGCTTTCGGCAAAAGTCACAGAATGTATCGTTTTGGCTTCTATTAAGGCTCCTACATTCTTGTATTGTGTGTCCTATTTTTTTACAATGTTGACAGGTTTTTTGTCGCCAGTCGGTGCGTGAAACTTGCTGACTACTACAGTTAGTGACGTCATGGCCGTATCCGAGGCAGTTTATACATTGATTAACTTGCGTTACTCCGGTGGCCATCTTTGCTCTTATCTGATATTCATTGTATTCGGCTTCTGCTTTGATGGCTTTATTAATAACGAGATCAAGATTACTGAAGGTGCATTCATGTATTCTATTATATATTTCGATCCTTAAACCCGTTAGAAAGGCTTTAACAGCATTTAGTTCCGCGTTTATATTAAATTGAGCTTCGTGTGCAGGTACTTCTACTGTATTACAATGTCTAATTTGTAAAAGTAAATTGGATACGCGGCTGCCATAATCTACTGTTGTTTCGTTTGGTAATTGTGCAATTTTTGATAATTCACCATATAATTGAATCGATGTGTGTAATGGAGCGAAACGTGAGGTTAATACTGTTATAAGGTCGTTAATTGTGTTATATTCTCCGCTTAAAACTACTCTTGAAGCTTGTCCGTAAAGCTTATTTTTTATTAATTGAACTAATCCATATTCTGCATTAGAATTTACCATACGTCGTGCGTTTCGGCAGCTTTTAGCGAATTGATATAATGGTATATTTCTACCATTGAAAGAAGGTACCGTGTCGGCTGTATCGCGTAAACTAATGTGTGGTAGGTGAGAATATGTATTCGTAGCTGTATTCATATTGATTTGAGGGTTTGATGTTTCTGGATTATCTGTATTTTCTGGACTTTCTTGAGTTTCTGTACTAATTGCTAGATTAGCTATTTTTTCTCCAAGTGTGTCAGGCATTGTGAAGTTTTAAGTCTCTACAAAATTTTTAGAAAAATTTTCTAAGAAAATACTCACTTTTGAAGTGATTTTACTACGCGAAAATATTCTTCTCAACGACATATCCCACCGCTGTCACCAAAAATAAATCCAACCTGTAACGTTCGGTAGTCCGGAGACGACTAAATGCTAACAGGCTCTCGAACGGAGAGCGGCGTCCGTCGAGAATTGGATAGGTGGGGGTTCGTGCGTAGAGCAAAGGAGTAAAATCCAACTTAAAAATTAACTATGACTTTATTAACAACACTTATTTCTAATAACAACTATAACAATGCTTACAACTACGATTATATGTTTTATGTTTTTTTGTGTTTTTTTTTTATGGTTTTTATCTTATTCTATATTAAGTGCTACGTGGTTATGTACTTATTGCAGAGCACAGCCGCTACCGTTTCCGGAGCGATCTAGTAACTCTTGGCAATATCTGTAGTAAGTACAGCCGCTACCGTTTCCGGAGCGATCTCGTACTTTTGACAGTGTTTTGGTTCTATGCTCCAACAGACCTCGCTTTTACCAAGTGCATCAGCCGCTACCGTTTCCAGAGCGATCTCAATGCCTTTGCAAGAGCAAGGTACTATAGTTTTCAAATGAAATAGTCCAAAGAGGTGCACCAGTAACTTTTATACACTGGAAATCAGCCGCTACCGTTTCCGGAGCGATCTCAATCTCACTGGTTGAAACTTAAGCTTCCTCTAGGTCTAAACATTCGTCAACTAAAGAGCGTGGTTTTGAATGTAGCTTGAACTGACCGCTGGGCTGCGTGCGCCTCCTTTTATACCAGAAAATTGGCGGCCTGGCGCATGCGCAGTGAATCGATATTCGTTATTTTACACTTTTCTCACTTATTACATTATATTTTGTGTTGCGCTTTTGACAGTACTTGTATTTAATTATTCCTAACGTGTCTATAATATTTGCTTCTTTAATCTCTGCTTGGTTTAACATTAATATATAAAAATATGTACAATGCTTGTGCGCGGTAACATAGGTTGGCTGTACGGTAATGCAGTACAGTTCTACTTTATCGACGGTCGGTAATTACCGGTTCGAGTCCCTGTGGGACGTTACAACTGCAACAATAAATCCTATTACCGAAACCAAAACAAATACGAAGTAATATAACGGGTGCTCTCCAAGTGTACATTTACCTTCCCTGGTCGATTAGAGTGACAGATTCAATATTCGCGCCTGATCGCCTACAGAAATTCTAAGTGTGACGGATTTGACATTCGCGTCTGATTCCCCTTTAACGATTAGAGTGACGGATTACAGATTCGCGCCTGGTCTTCCCTCAAAACCCTCAGCGTGACGGATTTAATATTCGCGCCTAAATTCCATCCAACCCTCAGAGTGACGGATTACAGATTCGCGCCTGAATTCCATCCAAACCTCAGAGTGACGGATTATAGATTCGCGCCTGGTCTTCCCTCAAAACCCTCAGCGTGACGGATTTAATATTCGCGCCTGATTCCTCCAAACCTTCAGTGTGCAGGATTACAGATTCGCGCCTGAAATTTCCCTCACATGTCATTGTCCCCAAAAGACCTCCACCCGGGACGTGACATCGTCATCAGAATCTGAAAAAATAAATTAAAATAAATGTATATATAATTTTGTTTTATTAGTTAATTAATTCTTCTGTAAGTTTATCATATTATAAAACTTACCAGCCAGTAGGTTGTTCTCCTCTGCATTCTAAAAAAAAATAATAAACAATTAAGTAGTAAAAAAGATCAAGAGAGATAGTTAAAGTCATAACGTTAAAGTTAACTATCAGTGGAAGTAGATACTAATTGTGTAGCAAGTAACCACAAGGAAATATATATTAGTCACGTTAAAACATTTTCTAATTACGGTCTACTTCCACTTATATTTATTTATTAATGTAGGCAAAGTTCCTACCAAAGACTTTCAAAATGTTGTAGTTTACATGCCCATTCGTTAGTTTTATTTTATTTCTGATTATGAATAAATTCAGATTTCCCCCAAACTATACTCGAAGTCATTTAAGAAGTATTTTATTCGCGCATGTAGAATGAGCTCTTCAACTGTCGCGAGGTCTCTGTTCCCCCACTTTACCACCCAGGCTTCCCTCTCTCCATGCACCATTCCGATTCTCTTTCATATACCGGGTAACCAAATAAAACGTGTATTCTATTAAATTCGTGCCATATTACAAATTTATTTATTAGTCGTATTATACTGAAATGTTTACGGTATTAATATTATGAAATATAACAACAAATTATTACATATAAAAATAAATTTTATTATACAAAACTTAAGTATAGTACAATTTGTATATATTTAAAAAACATTGGTGTATATATTTATAAAACGCTGGACAACGGAAGATTATTATAAATATTTACAATGACAAAAAAGCTCAGTTTCCGCATATGAAGTACAAGGAAATTATAACATTGGTTGCAAATACATGCGGCGTGGGATTTCGTTATCGTACCGTCCTCGACAATTTAAAAGGACGGAGACGGTGACTTCACCTTGGAAGAAACGGGTAAGGCCCGATATAATGCAGAAGATGTCGGAACATGAAATTCAAGCAATAAGGAAGCATGTACACGCCTTTTGGGAACGAAGAGAACTGCCGACAGTTCCGAGAATTTTGGCGGCGATTCGAAGAGATGAAAATTTACCATCTATATCGCAGAGTACGTTACAACGCCTGTTGAAGAAAATGAACTTCAAATACGTACAAAGAAAGCGCAATAGCGCCCTTATCGAGCGGGAAGATATAATTCGTTGGCGCCGAACGTTCATCACGAAGATTCGAGAATTTAGAGCAGCGGGAAGACCCATTTATTATTTGGACGAGACATGGGTGAATGCGGGCGACACACGGCAGCGTGTGTGGGTGGACAACACCATAGCTTCGTCATCGAACGCCAGAGAAAGGGGCCTGACGATTGGCCCACCCACTCCGACTGCGAAAGGAAAGCGCCTCATCGTACTCCATATTGGATCGGAGGATGGTTTTGTTGAAAATGGCTTGCTGTGTTTTGAATCGAAGACCAAGAGCGCTGATTATCACAACGAGATGAATGCGGAACACTTTTTCGAGTGGTTTAAGCGCATTGTACCACATTTGAAACCAAACGCCGTTATTGTGATGGATAACGCGCCGTACCACTCTGCGAAGCAGGAGCGCTGTCCCGTAACGAGCTGGAACAAACCGCAGATAAGAGAGTGGCTTACCAGCAAGGGAATACGAATGCCAGATAACGCACTGAAGTGGCAGTTATTGGACGAAGTTCGCAGAATTAAGGCAAATTATGATAAATATGTGATCGATGAATACGCAAAAACAACGGGGAAAACTATTCTCCGACTACCGCCTTATCATTGCGACTTGAATCCAATTGAGCTCGATTGGGCGGTAGTAAAAGGCCACGTAAAAGCCAATAACAATACTTTCCACCATTGCCGATGTAAAGCAATTATTGATACAAGGGGTGGAAAAGGCAACACCCGAAATGTTTGACCAGGTAATCGACGATATGCAGGATAATGCGCAGCATCCTTCACTCGATGAAGACGACCAAGACCACGGCGAAGGTGCGCATTCGGGATTGGCGCCGGATCCGGATTCAGATTGAGACATCTATAAGAATAAATAAAAATCACATTAATTCCACATTCAATGTCCTATTAGTACACGTAGTTGAAAGATACCATACTTCTCTGGCTGATCCGGTAATTTCAATCTGAATCCGACTCCAATTCCATATTCGGTTCTGGTGCACCTTCACCGTAGTCTGGGTCGTCTTCATCGAATGAAGAATCATCCATGTTATCCTGCATATCGTCGATTACTTGGTCCAGGTCGTATAATTTATCCTCCACCTTTGTCGTGTGGCGGATAAAATTTGCCCACATTTCGGGTGTTGCCTTTTCCACCCCTTGTATCAATAATTGCTTTACATCGGCAAGGTGGAAAGTATTGTTATTGGCTTTTACGTGGCCTTTTACTACCGCCCATGCGAGCTCAATTGGATTCAAGTCGCAATGATAAGGCGGTAGTCGGAGAATAGTTTTCCCCGTTGTTTTTGCGTATTCATCGATCACATATTTATCATAATTTGCCTTAATTCTGCGAACTTCGTCCAATAACTGCCACTTCAGTGCGTTATCTGGCATTCGTATTCCCTTGCTGGTAAGCCACTCTCTTATCTGCGGTTTGTTCCAGCTCGTTACGGGACAGCGCTCCTGCTTCGCAGAGTGGTACGGCGCGTTATCCATCACAATAACGGCGTTTGGTTTCAAATGTGGTACAATGCGCTTAAACCACTCGAAAAAGTGTTCCGCATTCATCTCGTTGTGATAATCAGCGCTCTTGGTCTTCGATTCAAAACACAGCAAGCCATTTTCAACAAAACCATCCTCCGATCCAATATGGAGTACGATGAGGCGCTTTCCTTTCGCAGTCGGAGTGGGTGGGCCAATCGTCAGGCCCCTTTCTCTGGCGTTCGATGACGAAGCTATGGTGTTGTCCACCCACACACGCTGCCGTGTGTCGCCCGCATTCACCCATGTCTCGTCCAAATAATAAATGGGTCTTCCCGCTGCTCTAAATTCTCGAATCTTCGTGATGAACGTTCGGCGCCAACGAATTATATCTTCCCGCTCGATAAGGGCGCTATTGCGCTTTCTTTGTACGTATTTGAAGTTCATTTTCTTCAACAGGCGTTGTAACGTACTCTGCGATATAGATGGTAAATTTTCATCTCTTCGAATCGCCGCCAAAATTCTCGGAACTGTCGGCAGTTCTCTTCGTTCCCAAAAGGCGTGTACATGCTTCCTTATTGCTTGAATTTCATGTTCCGACATCTTCTGCATTATATCGGGCCTTACCCGTTTCTTCCAAGGTGAAGTCACCGTCCCGGTCCTTTTAAATTCTCTTAGACTTTCGACGACTGTGCGAAATCCCACACCGCATGTATTTGCCACCAATGTTATAAATTCCTTGTATTTCATATTAGGATATTGAGCTTTTTTATCATTATATATGTTTATAATAATTTTCCTTTGTCCAGCGTTCACTATCTGTAAGAGAAACGTTTCCCATTAAATTAAAGCTTTCAGGTTAATATTTATCCTTATAATATTTGAGTTGTTTATAATACTTCAGTTGCTTATTATTATTATTATACTTCAAATACATATAATATTTCAGTTGCTTACCTTTCCTTTTGAATTTTTCTGCAGTGGCACCGGTATATTCATTTATATTTGCATTTACTGCCACTCATGGACCTCTTTTGCTTAGCCATTTTTGTATTTGACATTTACAAAAGACAATCAAAACCGACAAAAAGTCGAAACACGCGGTATATACGAAAGTGGCGCCAGGCCAATGCTTTCGGCGCAGACCGGATGCGCAGCCGAAAGACCATTGGTGGTGGCATAGCCAATGAGCGCCAATATGCGCAGAACCGATCTAAACTCGTCGATCGGCAAAATACTTCTTAAATGACTTCGAGTATAGATGCTCCATGATAAAGGATCCTGTGACGAAATAATCTCACGAATCACGAGTAAATTTCTCATGAATAAAACTAATGAATAAAAATAAATTCTCACGCACCGCTTCAAGATTATGAATAACGATAACTCTGCTATGAGTATATGAATATATATATATATATGAATATAGTAATTTTTATATATTATTATTTCTTACAGTTTGCTGCTTGTCCAGCATGGCCTGTTTGTATTCGTATAATAACTTCTCTCTGAAGCTGGCCTAGATGCCAGGTAAACATTTGACGATCAAAGAGCACTTTTTAGTCAATATCGATCTATCGAAATTCTTTATTACGTTTTGCTTTAATTTATTTATATATAATATATAACAAGGCTTTTTACATGTTTCAAATTTACAGTAAGTAAATTTATTAAAATAAAAGAAAGAAAAAGACTAATGCGTAAAAAGTACTATTACATGTATATAGATCGGCAATGTGGTGCACATGGTTTCTTTTCGTAGTTTTCAAGAAAATGCACCCGATACGGGCAGTGATGCCAGAATCGTGGGACGCGGGACCAAACGCTTACCCCCACTATGACCTACCGTCGTCCTCCACTTTCTTCCCATCGCACTGCACACAAGCATACCTCTACCCCTGTCCGTGTACTCGGCAGCCCAACAGGCAGCTCACACGGACAGGAGTAAAAAATATGCTTGTGTGCAGTGCAGTGGGAAGAAAGTGGGGGATAGCCACGTTAGGACGCCGTTAGGGCATAGTATACTGCATTCCATATGAGTGCATACCGACGCCCCTACCGATTTGCGACCGATCTGCGCAGCTCCCACTACTACCCACAATTTGAACTGCATGCGATTGGTCGTGGTAATTTCCAAGGAATAACTGGTACATCCCAAACGCGGGACCTGACCGTTGTCAACGTAAACAGTGCGCGAAAAGTTAACAGAGAGAGTAAGTAGAAGGTCGTGCGACGGAGAGAAACATAGGCGGTTCAGTGGGGAGTCGAGCGTACCAACGCCTCCTGAGGGTCGTGCCTGCGCGAAATCGGTATGCTCTAATGTGGAATGCAGTATAGGAGTAAACGTTTGTTCCCGCGTCCCACGATTCTGGCATCACTGGATACGGGCTTGTCGCTATCCCCACCACTTCTATTTCACTCTTGTCCGGCGAAGGCGAGAGCGAGGTGGAACGAGAGCGAGCGAGAGCCATTGAAAGTGAGCGAAGACGGTACGAGATAGACGACGCGTGGATGTTTAGTCTCACTCCGTCTTTCGAGCGCTATGACACTCCGTCCTTTGCGTGGTGAATTCTTTTAGGAACCAGTTTGCGTCATTGGGCTTTTGAAGGTCTTGATAAATGCCAATCGTTTCCACTTTATTGAATCCGGCAATGCAGGCTAAGATGGGGTAAACTTGACTCAAAGTGCTTTTAAAAAGTGGTAAACCGTCGACATTAATATTAATATAAATTGTGTTGTCTTTAATATGGGATAAATCTACAGATTGTACGAGTTTTCGAATAGTGGATTTGAAACCAAAATGGTAATAATGTCCTGGTTCGACAGTTTTAATCTCTAAAGTTCTGGGAGTTTTTAAAAGTGTCCTGGCATCTGAGGGTAAATGGCTTGAAATTGATCCTTTTAAAATGTGTAATAAATCATTGACTGCTCGATGCGAAATATTGTGCTTTACGGCCCACTGTGCTATTGTTACGTGAGGGCGTTAATTTTTAAGCGACCGAGCGGTTGAGTCTTTTTTTCTCACGCAACGCTTAACGAATTTAAAAAGGATAATAATAATTTTGTTATAAGCAAAAATTCAGGATTGTTTTGGGTAAGGCTTTTGTCTACAACCCATACAGGTTGCCCAATCGGGATGTGGTACTCTAGTAGAGACTGGTTCGAAATAAAATGAGACGGTTTAAAATAAATATTACCATGTATTACAAAAGTATGTAAAAGGAAATGTTGAAAGGTGGTACAAAAATGGGAAATTTACATGGTTTTGAAAAGAGTCGAAGATGACTCGCGAATATAAACGCGCGAAGTGAACAATGTTGGTCCGGTGTTGCAATTCAACGCAAATATTTTATGGACGACAATTGACCGAGGGAAACCCCGCAACTCACCAAGCCAGTTGGATCAATTTTTACGCAAGTATTTGAACTAACAGTCAATCGAGGAAAAATCCCGCAACCCACTAGGTGGTTGAATCGACTACTGGTTCCGTACAATATCAATATAATTTAGGTGACTCACCGATTTGTTACAAGAGGACTTAGATTTTTAACGCCTTACTCTCTCGCTCCCTGAGATACTCGTTTTCTGTGTTTGTTCCCTTACTCTCCGTGTGACCTGGAGAGCCCCGCGGTTGGTGATGAAACGCAGGAACTTCGCACAATACACCAATGTCGATGTTGATTCACAGTATATTGTATTTAAAATATTAAGCGCAAGAATATAAATGATTTAATTAGAAGCGGTTAAAATTAATTGAAATTTAAACGGTGAAAACGCAAAAATATGTAAATCTCTACGGGGACTGAGTTTTTCCACGCACTGCAAGACGCACGGGAACTCTGGCTCAAAGACTATTTAACAATAGTTAATGTCCCTCGGACAGAACAACCACGCACTATGCGACTTGTCAGTTGACTGCCGTTGAATGGTAAATTTTGGTTAAAATGATAGTTAAGTATATAATTTTTACGGGGACTGAGTCCTTCCACGCACTACAAGACGCACGGGAACTCCGGCTCAAAGACTATTTAACAATAGTTAATTAAGATGGTATCGGCGCACTGATTCGGTCACGGTTCGCGCCGAATCAGGTAAGCGGACCGGGTGTCGCGCGGGTGCTCCGCTATTTCGTTCGACGGACCGTACCGCTACCATGCCACATTACTTCAATGGGGTCTAAAAACAATATCGATGGATCCCGTACTCGTCTGAATGGTGCAATTTATACCTGCAGCAGAACTTTACTAATCGACACTTGGCCAATGACTTTTTTTATAATAATCAGATTTCGAAGTATGGAAACTACGTGAAGGTGGTGGGCTGCTTCCATCAAGGAGGGGGATAAGAATGGGTTAAGAAGGATGGCATGGTAGTGGAGTAATTCCGGCCAAATGACTATTTTTGTTACAACCCAAATTTATGCTTTCTCGGTCATACTAATCAAACTAGACACTTCAAACTATCAAGTAATATAAAAAAACTAACAAATGTGTAACTTGTTCAAATTTTATAGCTTTTACTGCTTATGTGGCCGAAATTACCCCATTTTCCCCTAAGTTACACAAATTAGTCGTTACGTATCGTAACTTCAGTCGTATAGGTCGTAACTGTATAAAAAACTTTAAACGCGTTTTTCTCGAAAGATTTTTTTTAAATCAGGCGCACATTTTTCTCAAAAACTACTGAACCGATTGACCTAAAATTTTACACACATTCAAAGTGAATGTGTACCTATAGCCCGAACCAGAATTATATCAATAGTTTTAATGCAACCTCCCCCGCACCTCGTTTTAGCTCAAGAAAAGTAAAAAAAAATCAAATGTAAATTCTTAAACAGCTGCGATATCGGCAACAATGTACGGACTTGATTACATCTGGTTCGGGCGATAACTACACTTATATAGATTACAAAAATCTTTGGTACATTCGGTTCAGATGACTGGGACGGCCGGAGCAATTCATGCGCCCGATGGGGCCAGTTTTTGATGACACGACTTGCGCTTGGGCGTGTAACTTGTAAAAATTTCTATATAATGCATTCCAAAAATTTGTGTTAATTGTTCAAACATTACTATATATATATATATATATATATATATATATATATATATATATATATATGTGCAAAACCCCTGCTTTGTAGGTGTGATAGATTCGTCAGCATTAATTTCTGACGAGAATACCCCCTTAAGCATGTGTTCGTCTGGATTCATACGCGACCTTATAGTTGATTTTTAATGTTTAATATTTTTAGAATACCCGATTCACTTAACGTTTCATTACGAAATCATATTTTGTTATGTGCAATCTTGTTTGAGACGTAGGATTTGTGCGTCAGGAAACAAATCCTTGACACGCCTATGTACGTGTCTTATACTTGAAATGTATGGATCGGAAGATGTTAATAGAAAATTGATTATGTCCTCGTTTGTATGTGAGAGAGAGAGCGGCGGTCAAAAAGCCCACAGATACTGATCTTGTTGGGGTGCGTTCCAATTGACGCAGTGAGTGCAGAGATCGCAGCGTAGTCGCTGCGCGCATTCATATCGTTCCCTTTCGTTACTACGGTTCATATGTTTTTGGAATTTGAAAATGCTACTATGGAGAAAGAAACGTTGTTTACAATAATCTTGACACTATTAAATCGACGTGCGTTACGAAAAGTAGCACGTTTCAATTTTCTTCCGAAAACTAGCACGTTTCGGTTTGCCACGAAAAGAAGCACGTTTCATCGTTTCTGACAAATACTAGCACGTTTCGCCTCCCGCCGCGAAGAATAGCACATTTCGTACTGTTGCGGCGAAAACTAGCACGTTATCTGGTTTGGCCACGAAGAATAGCACGTTCTGGATTATACTGCAGACTGCAAAACTATTACGTTTCCATCTATTTCATTCATATTGAATATTTCTCACTTTCGTCTTCTATATTATGATCAGATCAGGACAAAGTTTTAACTCGAACATATCCGATCATATCTGACTTATATGGCCCGCAAAAATCAAATCGTGTCGGTTGCTGTGGTATAAATTTTTTTTGTAGACACCCATTCAAATTTGCTTCTTTCCATCGCTACAAATGGTAAGTACATACTATTTTTCGTGAAAAATCACTCAAACGTGTTAGTTTTCCCATTAAAGACGAAACATGCTATTTTTCGTGACAAACCACCCAAATATGCTAGTTTTCGTGGCAAACCGCTCAAACGTGCTAGTTTTCGCAGCGAAAGATGAAACATGCTATTTTTCGTGGCAAGCCGCTCAAACGTGCTAGTTTTCGCAGCGAAAACCGAAACGTGCTAGTTTTCGCAGCGAAAACCGAAACGTGCCAGTTTTCGCAGCGAAAACCGAAACGTGCTAGTTTTCGCAGCGAAAAACGAAACGTGCTACTTTTCGTAAGAAAATTGAAACGTGCTAGTTTTCGTAACGCACGTCGAAATAATAGTGATGAAAGCGAAAATGAAAATGATTAGAAACAGAGAAATTCAAATAATCAAAGATTGTAGAAACAAACACGCATGCGCGCTGCGCAATGATTGCTTCACCTCTGAAATTTCTGCGTTTGCTACACGCTCGCTGCACCGGAAGTGGCATCGTATTGGTGGAAAGTGAGAGAAATTCTAGGGAATCGTACGATGCCACCAATTTCATGCACTCCCTGCGTTAAATTGGAATGCGCCCTTAAAGTGCTGTATAATTCGCTAAATGAATAACAATCAGCAACGAAATTCAAAATTCGGGCCGGACAGCAGGGGTGTGCGAGTACCCGACTTTTCGAGCTCGGGACGGGCCGGAAACTTTCGGGCGGGCTCGGGCGGGGTCCCGATTCATGCGTATTGCTCGAGATCCCGACGGTCTCGGAATCCCGAGATTCGATTCGGGCTACAAGCATAGCCGCCATGAGCGGGTAATTTGATTTCAGGCCGGCTCGGCAAAACTCGGACGCGATCGGACGATATCGTTACCAGTAATAGATCAAAATTATTACCTGAGAACATAGAAAAATTATGTTTCTTACACGTTAATCTGAAATAATAAAATATTCGCCTTCCTGTATATTGTTGTTACCATGAAACATCCAGGAAATATTCCTTTCTGTATGCTTATAGTTGTTCGTGCGTTTTCTATTTAAAATCTGAACCTATCCCGAAGAAGATAACACCCTATTGAAGTATATTTTATTATTATTCTAAAATATTGTCGATATAAAAATAGTGTTCTTCCCAGGTTCTGAACATGATATTTATTTAAGTACGTATATGGACGTATTCAGTATTTACAGACTATTAGGTAACAATGAAAATCGTAATTTGTATCTTATTATTTATTTACATATATGTATATGTAAATAAATAATAAGATTACAAATTACGAGTCAACAGGAGACAGAAAGGCAAAAACTTATCACTCTGGTATTGATATAAATTGATATACATAATTCTTTCCGTCTCGGTCCTGTCGTAGTAGCTGGCAGAGTTCTGCAACGGGCGGATATATATCGCGGGTTTACCCGTCCGTTACCCGTCCGTTTTTCGATTCACCCGACCCGCCCGGACCCGCCGGCGGGTAAGCGGGTCAGCGTCGATTTCTATCCGCCCATACCCGCCCGGAGCTGACGGAACTTTTATCTGACTCGCCCGTATCAGCGCTAATACTCGCGCTACGCTATACCCGCTAATACCCGCGCGGTCAAACCGAATTAATATTTTATTTATATTATAATTATTAACAAAGGGAAAGTAACAAAAATTCCAATACTGCAGAAAAAAATAAAAGCTTTTAATATAGGACTGATAGCATAAAAGTAATATTGCACTATATACATACTATTACAAAATAATAAACACAAAACATTGTAATTAAACGTAAAGTGACATTTAAAAATGATATTTCCACTTCTTCATAAGACAAGAAATACTCAATGGCTGCATTACATATTGCATTCACAATCTAAATTAAACTTTTGCATGTATTCATATTTTCTTGAATTTGATACAATGCATGCCATACTGTTCATTCATAGAATGAAATAAATCCGCGTGTTGATATAACAACTGCCGAATAAAGTACCAGTAAAGTCGGAATTGAAGTGCAGCTAAAGGCACGGGTACGAACGGATAACAGTGCGACTACGGGTGAGTCAAGTACGCGTCACGAGAGTTTCGGGCCTTAGAACTCGACGCTGACCCGCTAACCCGCCAGCGGGTCCGGGCGGGTATGGGTAGCTTGGTAACGGGTATCGCCGGGTGAGTGCAGATACGGTTACGGGCGGGCGGGTGAATCGACGTCACGGCCGGGTGACGGGCGGGTCAAATCCGCCCATTGCAGAACTCTGGTAGCTGGCTTTCGAGCCGATCGCGTCCGAGTTTTGCCGAGCCGACCTGAAATCAAATTGCCTGCCAATGCCAGTCATGCTTGTAGCCCGAAACGAGTCTCGGGAACCCGAAAACATCGGGATCTCGAGCAATATGAATGAATCGAGACCCCGCCCGAGCTCGCCCGATCCCGCATAATATTTTCCGACCCGTCCCGAGGGCCGGGAACCCGAGCCTCGGGTTGATCCGCACACTCCCATCCCCCACGCGCATGCCCCCCCCCCTCCACCACGGTTAGGGATTTTCCCACCTACTCCGACTTTGCGGAACCGCAGCACACGACACGGCAGTTACCGCTGAACCGTCAAAGGAACAGTAATTAAAACGACCACCCTTGATATTCCAAGTAACATTTATTCACAAAATTTTAAACAGTGCAGTGTTTTTGACGTTTTCTTCAAGTGCATATGTGTATCACTATTTGGCAGGTGAGTTCTATATCTATTCTCTTGCGTCACTATATTCTCTTGTCCAAACTACAGTCAGTTTTGTCTCTCTCCTTTTTTTACCGCAATAATGACTGACAAAATAAAGTCAAACAAATATTATAAAACAAAATCAAACACATATTATGTTCGCGCCAAGAGAGCTGCAAATAGGTCCCTTCAGGAAATCACAGCCACAATATCATCAGATGCCACTTCCCCGCATTCACCTTCACCCGGTACTAGTTCGCAGTCAGTTTTCCAATCACCACCTCCCGATGTCACCACCATTAATTCCCAATGTTCTTTCAATATCGTTCAGAGTAATTTAGATTTCCTTGAAAATGTGGAAGAAATTAAAAATTTCGCCACATTCGAAAATTCTCACACCACCACTGATAGCCCGGATTTATCTTCGTCAATAGCACAGTGGGCCGTAAAGCACAATATTTCGCATCGAGCAGTCAATGATTTATTACACATTTTAAAAGGATCAATTTCAAGCCATTTACCCTCAGATGCCAGGACACTTTTAAAAACTCCCAGAACTTTAGAGATTAAAACTGTCGAACCAGGACATTATTACCATTTTGGTTTCAAATCCACTATTCGAAAACTCGTACAATCTGTAGATTTATCCCATATTAAAGACAACACAATTTATATTAATATCAATGTCGACGGTTTACCACTTTTTAAAAGCACTTTGAGTCAAGTTTACCCCATATTAGCCTGCATTGCGAGATTCAATAAAGTGGAAACGATTGGCATTTATCAGGACCTTCAAAAGCCCAATGACGCAAACTCGTTCCTAAAAGAATTCATCACAGAGGCCATAGATGTAATTAACAACGGAATTCATATTAACGATCATTTATTCCACTTGAAAATAAAAGCATTCCTATGTGATGTCCCTGCTAAATCCTTCATCAAATACACGAAAGGCCATACCGGCTATTCGTCTTGCACGAAATGCTGCATCGAAGGTACCCGTGTAAACAATAGAACATGCTTTCCGGAAACACATAACCCTTTGAGGACAGATGCCGACTTCAGGTCACAAACTGACGAAGACCACCACAATGGCACTTCAATTCTACAAACTATTCCTCACCTCGACATGATCAATTCCTTTCCGCTAGATTACATGCATCTCATTTGTCTGGGCGTAGTCAAAAAATTACTTTTAAATCTGTGGTGTTGTGGCACTCCCGGTACCAAGATATCACAAGAATCAATATCCAATATATCATCGTCATTAGTAAACCTATCCATCAGTATTCCAAAAGAATTGAACGGGAAACCTCGAAGCTTGGATGATATACACAGATGAAAAGCAACAGAATTCCGTCAATTTTTATTGTATACAGAGCCAGTAGTTTTGTTAAAGAATATTAGTTCTGATAGGTATTTAAATTTTCTAGCACTCCACGCCGCATGTATCATTTTGTCGCACAGAACATATTTTACTCATATCGATTATGCATCAGAATTATTAGAGTATTTCTTCCAAACATTTAAACTCTTATATTGATCCGAACACATTTCACACAATGTTCACAATCTATTACACGTAGTAGATGATGTAAAAACTCACGGCCCTTTCGACAATTTTAGTTGCTTTCCCTTCGAAAACTTCTTACAATGTATTAAGAAATGTATTAGGAAGAGAGAAAAACCATTGCAGCAGATTGTGAAGCGCCAACTAGAGAAATCTCTTTGGAGCACAGAAACAGTACCCGATCATTCTAAATATCCGATTTTCGAGAAAAAACATTTTCGTGGTCCATTAATACCAAATATTGATATTTCGCAGCAATTTAAGAGTATTATTTTCAGTAATTTTATCTTACAGATCCGGCACCCCAACAATTGCTGCCATCTTAATGATGGCAGCATTATTATTTTAGAAAATATTATTATGTCCGAAAACAAACAGAAAATAATTGGCAGAAAATTTTACGAATTACTAGATTTTTATGACGAACCGTGTCAATCTTCCAGGTTGGGAATTTTCCTTTCGCGATGTAACAACTTAGGTCCTCTTCAAATTTTCGATGTAACGGAAATAGCACAGAAGTGTATCAAATTAGAAACTCCAAATAAAATTATGGTAATGGTATAGATAGAGGGCAACCTCACGGATTTTGACGTCCTTGAAATATGTTGTCAAGGACGTCATTCTGAACAACTTTTTCCTCTAAACTTTTTGGCGGTCGACCTTAGTTTCCGAAATAATTGCAAAAATCTTTGGTAATTATTTAGAAGTTTTCTACCCTCACCGATTTCAATGATTTTTGGATATGTTATCAAGATCAAGATTCTGAACAACTTTTTCTTATATATGTTACCGTCGCACGGCAGTAGTTTCCGAGATATTCGCACAGAACATCGTCGAACGCTGTGCTGCTACGAACACGTACGTATAGGTAGAATACAATGTCGACCTTTCGTTTGATTTATTTCGACGCAACGGACACAGCGATCAACTTGAGATGGTTGGTCATCTGGGGGATGTGTTTATCTCCGTCTCTAGACACCTCTAGACACATATTGGATAGCACGTAGTAATGTGATTGTAAAAAATTACATTCTTTTTGAAAACAATTATTTTCTTTTTTTCAATTACACCTCCACGTGCTATCCACCTCGAAGCGCCCCGAGGTGTCTAGAGACGGGAATAAACACATCCCCCAGATGACCAACCACCTCAAGTTGATCGCTGTGTCCGTTTTTCGCAAATATCTCGGAAACCAAGGTCGACCGCCAAAAAGTTTAGAGGAAAAAGTTATGGACGTGAGGTTACCCTCTATCTATACCATTACCAAAATTATAATTTTTCCTCTGCTTCACTCTACTCTTCCGACATACAACTAACATACTCGAACAATATTTCTGTTGTATTACTATAGTGCCCGACACTATTTTTCGCCGATCCGTCACGCGATCATTCAGGTTTCGAGGTATTCTGCTTTCAATGTTCATACTTCTATGCCAAGAACACATACCTACAAATTTCTTATGTATTATTTTTCTTACCGAGCATTTGCTGACATAGAAATGGCGATCAAATCGACATGGACGATCGTCCTATTCACCGAAGACGGAACCGTCGAAGCAGTTCCATCAAATTGGATCAACGGAGACAGGTGTTACTGGCCAAATTTGCCACGCAGTCGATTGACACGAGCCATAAAAAACTGAGAAGAAGTGCACGCAAGCTGACCAGTGTACGAAATAAAAAAATTCAACATTGCAAGGTATGAAAACTAATTAATATTGGAACATCAGGCGGGTAAATGGAAAGGGAAAATATGCTATTCAATAATTTTTCTTACTTTGAGTAAGCGATTCTTTCACATTCTTTTTCTGTATGTTTTCTATAATGAAGTAAATTACATGGGTCTGCAAATAGTGGGGCATACTAATCCCAACAAGTGTTTTACACGCTTACCCTTGTTTTTTCTTCGAAGCGTTGCCCGTTGTTATTTCACATGATGTGTTTCTGATCGTACCTAGGGGAGTACATAAATAAGGAATTCTCCGTTTTCAAATACGCTAGCATAGCAACGTCGAAAGCTTCCAACTGCCATTTTCGTTTTCACGGCCAATCAACTTTTCAATTTGATTCCTTATATGTCCCATTTTGCACGTAAATCCTCCCGGAAACGCTTTGAGACACCCTGTATATATATTGACTGTAGCTGCCGTGTATCTTTACTCGAAACACGGATATTCCAATCTTACCTGAAACTTATTTCATTATGACTAATATTGATTTAGAATCGAATGTAATGTCTCATCGAAATTATTGTTGAATGTGCAGCAGAAAACTGAGTGAATAGGGGCACCTCCGGGACGGTACGATGAGGCGGAGGAATGGGGTCGTGGTGGTTTTTAGTGGGTAAACTTGCGACAAGGGTTGGGCAAAATGTAATCTAATCACAACTTACAAATTACGATTAAAATGTAAATGCGTAGTTGATTACACATTATTTTCTGTAATCAACTATACCATTACATTTTAATCGTAATTTGTAAGTTGTAATTAGAATACATTTTGCCCAACTCTGCCTGCAAGGAGTCCCACACTACCCGGCACACAACATCTCGCCGGGTGTGCGCAATGCATTTTCCCCACGTGAAAAAAAAAACATGTTGACTGAAGATGAATGCGGACTGGCCGCCTCCCGATGAAATAGGACACAAGGCCATGTGTTATTGGAACTGTAACGAGTCACACGATAGGTAATTTTTAAAGCGCATGACAAGCTACTTAGTTGTGGCGCCAGGGGCCTGGCTTTATGTTATATCTTATTTGTTGATGTGTTTAAATTATTACCGATATATGATAAGTAAACTTTCATGTTTTCTTCTTTAGCGGTCCTTAATAAGTCTGTGCATCCCTGACGCAGAGCCAACATCCCGCAACAATACACGATTCACGGACCTGGAGAAGCGCAACATTATAGAAAAATCGCTGCCGCCGCCTTTTCTGGACACATCGCCGCTGGAGCAACATCACGTGTACTTATATTCTGCTACGTTCGACAAATTATATCCATTATAAGTGCATACGTTTATAAGTAGTATAAGTTTTTTCAAAGTCACAGAACACCTTTAACATTAGATTTACCGACGACGATGAATATTCTCTTCTTTTCTAAGGTGTGTCAACATAACAGAATTTGAAAATCGCTGACCTCGACATGTAGTAGCGATTTTCAACCTTATTCTGCGATGTTTAAGAGTTCGTAGTTCCGAGCAAAGCTAATCGATTCAGATGGAATGTGCATATATCTTACTTGTATCTATAAAGGGCATTTTGTAAATTTTCAATAGAAGCTCGGATAAGAAAGTCTGAAAAATTGACTTTCCTCGATTTTTTTTGTTATTTCGAAAAACCCGATTTTTTATTGAAAACGGTGAAAACACGATGTACACGTATGTAGTAATCTGATTCTTCTAACTTCGTAAAAAAACCCAACTCGTTTGGTCCAATTTTAAAAAAGTTTCGCGAACTTATACAGTGTATGATACTTTTGTCTACTCATACTTTATAAAATCCTATATAGTACTCTAACATATGTTTGATCTGTTATATACATATATATATATATAACAGATACTAATTTTTTTTATACTGCTTTGTATATTCTATAACTAACTACATGTGTATGCACAACTTATTGTAAGTGCATACTATATACTCATTTCGCGCATACACGCACTAGTAATCTTATAGAAATATAATAATGTTATTTAATTATAGTTTTTAAGAATTAAAATAATAATGTTATAGTATTATAGTTCTTTAATATTTGTAAACACACATAATAATGCAGTAGATGATATATTTTGTCGTGTATTATGAAACAAACGGAAATACATTTTTATCACGTTGGATTTCATTTTTGTCGTATCGATAACCGTCTTAAATTCCCCGCCCCAATCCATTTTACCTAATTTAGACCAGATAAAAACCAGGGCTGCGGAATCGGCATCAAAACTCTCGACTCTGACCCCGACTCCGACTCCTCTTTTCTTTTTACCACCGACTCCGACTCCACGACTCCGACTCCGACTCCACAGTCCTGATAAAAACGTTTTAATAACAATCTCCTAGGATGTACTATATTCGGCACCATATGACTCCTCATTCTCGGCAAAGATCTTCAAAAAGAAATTCGTAGGCACCCCTCTTACACGCGCACACATATACACAGACACGCACGCGCGAACACACAACACATCTTTCTACATTTCACAATACATTTTAGACTAGTACTTGAATTGGATGCTGTGTCCATCAATAGAGGACGCTACGTGCTGTCTTCAAATTAGGAGTCGGTAATACAATTTCCCTGAAATATCGTCTCACCTCGAAATGCGTCTTATAGGCGACGTCTTTAAGATATCTTTTCCAAACATCTTTAACATGTCTTTCTATAGACGTCTTTAAGATCTCTTTCTCCGAACGCCTTTAACATGTCTTTCTACAGGCGTCTTTAAGATCTCTTTCTCCGAACGCCTTTAACATGTCTTTCTACAGACGTCTTTAACATGTCTGTAAGACGACCACAAGATGTCTTTCACACGTCCGTATGACGTCTTAAAGACATCTTTGTCACGAATCAGGACATTCAGACGTTCAGACGTAAAGCAGACTTAAAATGGACGTCTATAAGACGTTGTGTGCTATCTGGGCCATTGTTCTGGAAGCATTCATAAACACTTGTATATATGGAGATCTAATTAGGCTTTACGTGTTCGATCTATCCATACTTCGTGGATGGTATGGGTTATTTAGACAGCGGTTACAATCCCTGGTTTCCTTTAACTAAAACATATTTTAAACGCTTCTTCCAGACCTAACCAAAACGTTTTAAAAACGTCTTACATTCGCCTGTTTCGAACGTAACCAAACCGTATTCTGGACGTTTTGAAAACGTCTGCAAAGTACGTTTTTAAAACGTCTGCAAAATACATTTTTAAAACGTCCGCAAAATACGTTTGTAAAACGTCCGTAAAGTACGTTTTTAAAACGTTTTCTGGACGTTTTTAAAACGTTTTCTGGACATTTTAAAAACGTTTTCTGGACATTTTAAAAACGTCCAGAAAACGTCCATAAAACGTCCAGGAAACGTCCAGAAACCGTTTTGAAAACGTCCATTTTCACAAATCAAGCCGTGGACGTTCAGACCTAAAATGGACGTAAAATGGACGTTTTTAAAACGTCCTGTGCTATCTGGGTGGCTGTTTTTAAAAGGGTTCTGGGTTCTAGCATCCCAGATAGCACCAAAACGTTTTAAAAACGTCCAAGTCGGACGTTCGGGACGTCCTAAAAACGTCCAGAAAAGGTCCAGAAAACGTCCTAGAAACGTCCATTTTCACAAACCAGAACGTTTTTAGGACGTTTTAAAAACGTCCAAGTCAGACGTTCGGGACGTCCTAAAAACGTCCAGAAAAGGTCTTAGAAACGTCCATTTTCACAAACCAGAACGTTTTTAAAACGTTTTTAGGACGTTTTCTGGACGTTTTTAAAACGTTTTCAGGACCTTTTCGGGACGTTTTTAAAACGTTTTCAGGACCATTTCTGGACGTTTTTAAAACGTTTTCAGGACCTTTTCTGGACGTTTTTAAAACGTTTTCAGGACGTTTTAAAAACGCCTTCAGGACTTCTTCTGGACGTTTTTAAAACGTTTTCAGGACGTTCGTCGGTACTGGTTCGATTGAATAAATTTAGAAGGAACTGATTTCGCGGATGTAGAATGAGCTCATTGGCTCCGAGTAACAACAGTAGCTTGTTTCACAGATCTGAACTTGTCTGTTGTAACGTTCTCGAACGAGACGTTGCCGTTCTTACAGGAGTTTTTACAAGTAGAGCGGTTTACTTGTGAATTTGTAGGATTTGGTTCGGGTGGCGTGCGATTAAGAAATGAATTTCAAGATACTAGAGTCCTTCGTTTAACAATACTTAACAAAGATTTATTCAAATAAATTGTTGAGACACTAGGTCTATAATGAACATAGATGATGGTGGTTTTGTTTGTACGAAACGACGTATCGCAAGTGTTCGGTTTTAACGCTAGGTCGGTAATAGTAGTTTTTAGGTTACGACGCTAAGTCGGTAATAGAGTTTATTCAGTTGGTAACGCTAGGTTTATTAGTAAGAATATAGAAACTAGGAGTAAATAGGTATAACGCTAACTAAATATTAATTATATCTAATGAACAAGGTTTGCGACGCTAGGTCGGATACGGTATATAATACAAGAGTTTGACGCTAGGTCTTTTGGTTTTAGTGGAGAGTCGTTTTGACTTTGGGTGCCTATAAGCTGGCCCCACGCTGTGGTAGTGGTGTTGGCTTAGGTTAGATAAGGAGCTAAGTAATGCTACCTCGGGAAGATTTTGAGGGGGCTAACTAAAGCGACCTCGGAAGGATGTTGAGGGGGCTAGTTAAAGCGACCTCGGAAAGATTTTGAGGGGGCTAGTTAAAGCGACCTCGAAAGGATTTTGAGGGGGCTAGTTAAAGCGACCTCGAAGGATTTAGGTAGTAGGTTAGGAGATACTCAGACCTTTCCCAAACAAGGGGGCTAGCTAAAGCGACCAAGATTTGGTAGGTTCGGTGGCAGAACCAAGTCTGCTTTTCAGCTGCCGGCGGGCCGGTATTTATACCGGGGTGCTGACTGGCCTGCGCCAATCACAAGCTTGCGCGATTATGCGCACCAATGAAAATTAGCTTCCGGTTCGCGCCACTCGCGTACTACGCTCGGAATATTTGGCGTCCGGTTGTTCGTATGATATGCGCATGCGCGCTCGGCTCACTCGCGGCGCTGACTCTGTTGCTTGAATCGGCGGCTACGCGCCTGCGTTGCTAGTTACTATATCTTCTAGCGCGTTGTTTGAAACGTTTTAGCATGCGTTATACACTATCTTACATTTAATATAAGGAATTTAACAATATAAATGGAAAAATTTGTGGCGGTTGGTAGCGGTACGTTACACTGTTGTAAGTTCCTTCTGAAATGACTTGGAGTATAAGGATGTAAATGGTTTTCAAAATAATTTCAAACTCGATAACAATGTATTTTGTTTATTTAATTTCAATTAAATTTATTTGAAAATGTGAGTGCAAGGGCGAATGTACAGAATATACCTCTTAAAATAAATATGAAATATAGATTATACAAAATTATACAAAATATAGGTACAGAATATGCAAAATATCTGCACTTACAATAGATGTTAATAATATTGTTGAAAGATCTCGGAATATTGAGGAAAATGTTTTCGCTGTATTATTAACAATTGAAAATGCTATTAATTTACAATACACTAAAAGACTAGCACAAAGTAAAATCACAATTTTGTTATATGTAATATAGAGTAATATTTAGAGCATAAATGTGTCTTATAATTATTTTTGTATATGTAGGTATACATGTAGTACAAACAATTGCTTTACAGTTTCACAGAAATTAACAGTATTACAAAGCCTCTATAAGTCGAAAACTCGATAAGCCGAAACTTCTACCCCACAAATTACCTTTTTTAGAAAAAGGTACAAAAAGAGCGC
Organism: Andrena flavipes; assembly: GCA_963971345.1. NCBI lineage: Eukaryota > Metazoa > Arthropoda > Insecta > Hymenoptera > Andrenidae > Andrena > Andrena flavipes. The sequence goes on along the minus strand of OZ020479.1, from coordinate 46,077,261 downwards.
CAAGTATATAACCCCATCAAAAAGAATCCCATTTAAAAACATTGTCGTAAATTAATACCCATCAAAAAGAATCCCATTTAAAACCATTGTCGTAAATTAATAGCTTTACAAAACTAATGGTATACATAAATTGCGCCAATTATCACAATGGCTATTTTTACAAATAAAAAAATGTATTGTATAATAATAAGGAGATATATTTTTATACAAATAAATATTTTAATAGGAATAAATATTTTATTCAAAATACTTGGTGCTGCTCTCCGAATTGGTGTTGCTAAACTGAATAAATATGTATAAATTGCATTAAAATATTTTTCTTTCTTGTCTTAGTGGTGTCTTGTCTTGTTTTATTTTATTTATTAACCAAGACAATTAACCTTCTTTTGGTTTCGCAGCGCCAAGTATTTTGAATAAAATATTTATTCGTATTAAAATATTTATTTGTATAAAAATATATCTCCTTATTATTATATAATACATTTTTTTATTTGTAAAAATAGCCATTGTGATAATTGGCGCAATTTATGTATATCATTAGTTTTGTAAAGCTATTAATTTACGACAATGGTTTTAAATGGGATTCTTTTTGATGGGTATTAATTTACGACAATGTTTTTAAATGGGATTCTTTTTGATGGGGTTATATACTTGGCGCTCTTTTTGTACCTTTTTTTAAAAAAGGTAATTTGTGGGGATTTCACACATTTTGTAGTGTTTATGTATTTACGGAAATCGTGAAGCGACTAGCGACTCGAACCTAGCGGCTTTTTGTCTTTATCGCGAGTGGCTGATTTCAAGTCGTTTGAATTTATGGTTATGGGTTATATATTTATTATTATGTATATCAAAAGTGATTTTAGAATTTTTTTATTTGAGAAATAAAATGAAATTATAGGAGAAATATTTAGAATCGAATCTAGACAAATGGAATAGAAATTAACGGAGATAGGTGATCGCAGCCAATCGGCTCGTATTACTTGTCATGTATTTAATATCGAAGTCCTGTGCGTCTCCTTCATTTCTACTATAATATAATAACCTTTACATAAAATAGAAACTCTAAATTGCTGGTATACAAATACAAATATCTGGCAATTTAAATTCAATGCAATTTTTTACTACAATATATTACTTTGTACCAGCATGGTACAAATTTCTAGAAACTTATGCGAAAGAAGGTGCTTCTCTGTCGAACCTTCTCCGGAGAACTTCCAAGTCTGTGACTCTACATAAAAATCTATTAAATAAATTTGGCAACTTACCTTGTTAATTCCCATATAGCACACTCCATTGCAGGAAGGTTCCATGAAGGATCCTATGTCCGCCCTTTGGGAACATTCCACGGAACGTTCCGGACATTCTCTGGGAATGCTCACGGAGCCTTCAGGACATTCTCTGGGAATACTCACGGAGCGTTCCGGATATTCTCTGGGAATGTTCACGGAGCCTTCAGGACATTCTCTGGCAATGCTCACGGAGCCTTCAGGACATTCTGTGGGAATGGTCACGGAGCGTTCCGGACATTCTCTGGGAATGCTCATGGATCCTTCAGGACATTCTCTGGGAATGGTCACGGAGGCTTCAGGACATTCTCTGGCAATGCTCACGGAATTGTTCACAGATTTTACAGCGATGTTGTTTAGGCAAAATTTGTGTGACATTACAGAAAGGATAGAAAATGTAAGGGACATTGATTAAATTACAATAAATATTGGTAATATTCATATATTTTTTTGTACAAGTCGACAACAGCAACAATAATAATAAATGCGGGACAATCCCATCACATTAGTTAAATATACAGTGTGTCCGTTGTATCTGAAAAAGTACAAGCATCTCGAAAAATATAAATACTACGAAAAATTGTTGCAGACGAAAGTTGTAGGATGTCGAGGGAGACGTAGGATACTCGTATTTTTTTATGTCTTATTCTTGTAAATGACATCGAAATGTTTACTAAAAACTACGTACATGTTTTTTTTTTATTTTAAACACATCTTCAGATTTATGGAGCGAAAATTCCATTCTACAATATAGTAATGTTGGTTAACCCTTATTAACATGATTTTTTTATCTTATCCAGAAAAATTTTCTCGTTGCATTAACAATACGACACAATATATCACAGTAGAATTTCTACGAATGTATTTTTGCCCTAAGGACACTTGTTACATATGGTAATAGTAAAGTAACGCTTTCAAGTTCATGAAAAAGCGCCCAAATGGCGCGCACGATTTTTTCAGTTCATGTAACACGGATGTTACACTACGATACTAAGGGTTAAAGACTGGGACGAAAACGAATGCGTGGGATGCGGAGAATACTATTTCGAAATCTCGAAAAGCGACGATTGGATTAAAGGTGTGTCCAATCCCTAGTCACATCACAAGGGGAAGCAGCGGTATTTGTGCTACGCATTTTTCCACGGTCTTTTCGATTATTCAATGCCAAGATCTTTTTTTCTTGGTACAGTAATTCGTCGTTATTGTCCCGTTTTTACCATTGCGTAATAGACCTGCTCACTATCCCCATCATTTCTTGGAATCCTTCGGTCGAGAGTGAGAGAACGAAAGAATCGACGGCAACTTCGTGTCAACTGTTTCGTTCGCTCTCGCTCGCCCGAATCGTGTCTTCATTACAGTGGACGCGTTTTCGCGCGAACTGAGCACCGCGCGAACCGCGCGATGTCGCGCAACGTCGTCGCCAAATGTCGCGCGAAAATTTATTTTTCAGAAGTACGTGGCTGTAATAGATATTTTTACTGTATATCACGATAGCCAAAATGGATACATCGTTTTTTAGAGGTGCTTTTCCATTATCCGCACGCCACAGCCATCCCTAAATTACTATTTTTTATTATTCAAAATCTTTATTTGACAACTGCATCAGATCTGTATATAGTGCGAGGTTAGACAATGTATATGTGTATGTAGTGTGACGTCGTAGATATTGTAGTTGTATTGCTCTACAGAGATTGTCGCCGGACTTCGCGCGACCAGAAACAAATTGATTTGATATTGCCAGCGAAAATCGCCTATCGTCGCTAGGCATTTGCAATCAATTTCTCACGTATAGATAACTATGGACGCCGAAAAATTAATTAATGCGACGATAGGCGATTTTCGCTGGCAATATCAAATCAATTTGTTTCTGGTCGCGCGAAATCCGGCGACAATCTCTGTACAGCAATACATCTACAATATCTACGACGTCACACTACATACACATATACAATGTTTAACCTCGCACTATATACAGATCTGATGCAGCTGTCAAACAAAGATTTTGAATAATAAAAAATAGTAATTTAGGGATGGCTGTGGCGTGCGGATAATGGAAAAGCACCTCTAAAAAACGATGTATCCATTTTGGCTATCGTGATATACGAGTAAAAATATCTATTACAGCCACGTACTTCTGAAAAATAAATTTTCACGCGAAAATTGACGACGGCGTCGCGCGACATCGCGCGGTTCGGGCGATGCTCAGTTCGCGCGAAAACGCGTCCAGTGTAACCACAGCCTAATACGCCCGCTGCCAGCTCCGTTCGTCGGGACTATATTACGAGGAATTACTGTATTCCGGAAACTGTTGAATGTTGGATTTCATATATATATATGAAATCCAACATTCAACAGTTTCCGGAATATTGATAAAAGAAGGATATTTTGTCATTGAACAACCGAGGGGATTGTGGAGGGATCCGTAGCACAAATATTGCTGCTTCCCCTTATCAGTTCAGGGATCACTCTCCGCCATTCACGTGCTCCAAGGATTGTTCGTCCGTCTCGTCCACAGCGGTTCTCTCCTGGTCCTTATTTGTTCTTATTTCTGCCCGCGTCATCCGCCTTTTTGTTTGGGCAAACCATCTTCCGGAAGCATTGACAATCTCCACATCCGTTGCCAACAACCCCCTCTCGCTGCATGCAGCGTGTACTGAAGCTGGAATAATACATGTATTTATTTTACAATTTAAATTGCTGAAGTGAGATAAATAATAAATTTACTTACCCAACACTAATTTGACTAAATTTTTATACGATTTCAGTGCTTTCTTTTTGTTCCTCCCACACCAACTGTATTTTTCAGCTACAGTATCGTTTATTAATTTTTCATATACCATCGCTGTTATTATCGACAGGTTCGTCCCACCTATTTTTTTCAGTACATCAACCTACAAAAAGTCATTAATAAATTATTATCTGTCATGAAACATGGCTTCAATAAAAACAGCATTTGTGTAATGCCAATCACGGGGTGCATTGAAGCATAACAACATGAAAAATAACAATCACCATTAGTTTAAATAATAGGTATAAAAGAGTTAATGGATATTTACAAGGAAACTGCATGAAAAGTAAAAGCTTGTCGCGCAGCCAGCACCGAAATACAAGGTGTCCCATAAAATTACGGGACTAAAATTGCGCCTTTTTGCATCAGGACGGCACATGTTCCAAAAAGTCCGCAATATTCATGTTCCTTAGTTTTATGGGACACCCTGTACATGCAAGAAAATCTCATCGTTGTGCAATAGTATATGAAGTGCAGTGCATTTTACAAATTGCGTGTATGTTGCTACTATTTATAAATTATAATAAATAACAATACTCAAGTAATTATCCTTTGCATGACTGCAATGCATCAACATAAAGTAGCTGTTGAATATAAAAGTAATTATACTATAAAGTTAATTTATATTTTTTACTCTTTATTACTCTTATGTCACTTACCATATTATCGAATACAGCCGTGTCTCGTAATTTATTATTTAAATTTCGTAATCCCTCTTCGTCATTAACGGGCAGATTGGGCGTTGCAGAAAAGTCCGTGTGAATATTAATTATTGCGTTTCTGTCCTCAGAATTAGTAGCCCCTCTTCTTTCAATTTTATTTAATTGCTTCTGCATATCGTCTAATCTTAGATTAATGGCTGCAATGCTCTTCCTCATAAATGTTTCGAACTCTGAATAAAGATAAGAGAAGTTAATATAACATATGTAATTTTTTTAAACAAAAATCACATTTAGGATTATAATCAATGGGTAGAAACCCATTGGATTTGATATGAGTTTGTAGCTGCGGAAACGTACGTGATGATAATGATAATGATGATGATGATGACGATTTCGCTCGTGGTAGTGATCGTGTTATTGATAATGGTCCTGTTGTTGCTGCTGTTGGTGCTGGTCCTGGTGATAGTACTGTTGGTGGTGGTCCTGGTGATGGTACTGTTGGTGGTGGTGGTTGAATATCATCGAGAGACGCGGGTAATGCATGTGTCAGTACATCCACTGTACTGGGCATTTCAAAATAGTCGTCCCTTGGCGTGTTTGTAAAATCTGCATTGAGACCCGCAATTCATCATGTAACACAGTCCAACAAAATGAAATTTTTTTTCTGTTCCGCAATATCCACCGGGTAATTCTTGTAGAGTTTTTCGCCTTGAACACGAATCCGTAAGCAGAATTACTGTATCACCCTCAGCTTTTGAAAAACATGAGTTTTTGTAAAAACACACGATTCTGGGCAAAAGTGATGTATTACGTGAAAACTGAGAACGCTAAAAAGTTCGACTTACTCTCAGAAGATAGAAGAGAGTTGTCCGAATATATCAGTGTATATAGTTAGTAAATTTGAATGTTCTCAATGGTTGTAAATGACCATCAAACTTTGAAAAAGGGCCGATGCGCATGGTTTCCACGCAATATTTTTGCCTTTTTATGAAAATTTTTTTATCTAGCCCGAAAACGTTACCCAGCATCGGATTCTGTAGACGTTTCTGAAGAAGAAACCATCCAGGAAAAGTGTCGGAACGGTTTTTAACTCGAACTGATAGAGAAAATATCCATCGGCAACGCGTTTACGGTGTTTTGCCGCCTGGCGCGACCCGTCAGGGCTGTCGCTACGCGTAATCGACGCCGATGTACCGTTCAGTGGACATCGACTTTCTATATGTATCATCCTTATTTTTTTTTCATGTATTCATGGATAAACTGTAATTTTCAGCTTGTCGCAGCACAAGTTTTATTCGATGCAAATAAAGACTTTCTGGACTGCTTAGCACGACTGACTCGAATGATTTTGAAGACAAAACTGAGATCTGACTAAGACGATGTATAGGAAAGCAGAGCATTTCAAGATATTTATTATTTCTCTGATTGTATCGCGCGTTAAGGAATAAATGATAAATTAAATGATACTTAAATAGAATTCGCGTTGACTTCAAATACTGTTCAATGAGTTTCAACTATTACCATATTTGGAAAAGTGTTCTAAATCTGATCAAACCATAATAATAAAAATGTTGTAAATTCATAAAGAATTGTGTTTGTTTCTATACGGTTCCATATTAACAAGTCATACGTAGGTATTCATAGATTGAACATCGAAATTGATTAAAACAGAGACTGATCGGCAAAAGTTTGTTTAAATCCGAGAATAGTATCTATGAATACATGAAAAAAACTAAGAATGATCCATATAGAATGTCGGTGCCCACTGAACGGTACCATCGGCGTCGATTACGCGTAGCGACAGCCCTGACGGGTCGCGTCAGGCGAGCAATGGCCGCCAGCCGGCAAAACACCGTGAACGCGTTGCCGATGGATATTTTCTCTATCAGTTCGAATTAGAAATCGTTTCGACACTTTTCCTGGATGGTTTCTTCTTCAGAAATGTCTACAGAATACAATGGTGGATAGCGTTTTCGGGCTAGATAAAATTGTTTTCGTAAAAAGGAAAAAATATTGCGTGGAAACCTTGCGCATCGACACTTTTTCAAACTTTGATGCTCATTTACAACCATTCAAAACATTCAAATTTAATAACTATATACACTGATATATTCGGGCAACTCTCCTCCATCTTTGCAGAGTAAGTCGAACTTTCTAGCGTTCTTAGTTTTCACGTAATATCTCATTTTTTCCCAAAATCGTGTGTTTTTACAAAAACTCATGTTTTTCAAAAACTGCGGGTGATTCAGCAATTCTGCTTACGGATTCGTGTTCAAGGCGAAAAACTCTACAAGAATCACCCTGCAGATATTGCGGACCAAAAATCGTGTTGTACAGTGATAATTGTCACCATCCTCCGATCAATGTTCATGCGGGAGTCCCAAAATGGCGAGACTTTTCGGATGATGCAATATACCGATGAAAAAAGACATCGAAATCGTTTTCGAATGCGAGGCTTCCGAGCCACGCGGTTTAAGGCCGTGCCAAATAAACGCGCAGCAGCGTACGGTAAAGGACTTTTCGATGTGTTTTTACATCGGGATATTATATGTTCCGCGAAGTCACGCAATTTTGTGACGCACTGTACATTACTTTACATGCATTTTCATAATAAGTAATGAATGATTAATATAAAAATACCTTGCTGCAATAACTTCCGCACAGGTGGGACAGGTAATCCAGTTTTGGCTTCTTTATTAGCCTTTTTAGTGGGGGGTTCGTAACAATTTTCGTCTTCCTCGCTGGAAAGTGCAACAGGTGTGTTGCTTCTTTTTCGCTCTTTTAATGGTCTTCTGATATAATATTGACCCTCGTTCCTCCCATCGGACTCCTCTACGTTTGACGTGTCCATTGCATCGGTCCTCCACTCAACGGCTCGAGTATATTTATCTGACACAGATAATTCATTAATACGTAACACATTAAGTTATATGTGTATCGAGGAAGAATTTATATAAATAAGGATTTCATTGAAAAAACATACCAGTTGAGCAAAACCACTTAATAATATCGCAGGTGACCCAATTATCATCTTCTCGTGGAGGGTCTCCCTTCATAATTGTTTTATTTAATGTGTAATCATTTTTGATGTGGCTCGGCCATGCGCTCTTAGTTTTCGCCGCATTCATCCAGCACGATGGTATTATCTGAACGCCATCAGAAAATTCAACAATACTGTACATTTTCAACATTGTTGAGGGTTATGCTAAAAAATAATTATGAGAATTTATTACAAAATTGACACTGCATTATATTATAATATTTATAAAATATTGCAGTATGATATAGTACAGTACTTACCGAAGATGACTGAAGCCTTCCTAAAAGGTGTTCGAAGATTGTTTTCGAAAAACAAACAACGAAAAAATTAAAAAAAAAATAACACGCACGCGGACTATAAAACGAATAAACTAACTGAAATATAGTAAAATAGAAACTAAACACACTATGATTATAAAAAGAATAAGTAAAATGGAATTATATATAATATTAAAAAACACACTTAACACACTATATAGAAGGAATAAAAAAATTGAATATGTGTCACGTCCCGGGTGGAGGTCTTTGGGGGACAATGACACTGTGGGGGTTTTTGAACACAGGCGAGGATCTGAAATCCTGCACACTGAGAGTTGAGGGAGGTTAGGCGAGGATCTGGAATCCTGCACACTGGGGTAGAGGGAATTTAGGCGAGGATCTTGAATCCTACACACTGGGGTAGAAGGAATTTAGGCGAGGATCTTAAATCCTGCACACTGGGGTCGAAGGAGGCTAGGCGAGGATCTTGAATCCTGCACACTGGGGTAAAAGGAGGCTAGGCGAGGATCTTGAATCCTGCACACTGGGGTAAAAGGAGGTTAGGCGAGGATCTTGAATCCTGCACACTGGGGTAAAAGGAGGGTAGGCGAGGATCTTGAATCCTGCACACTGGGGTAAAAGGAGGTTAGGCGAGGATCTTGAATCCTACACACTGAGGTCGAGGGAATCTAGGCGAGGATCTTGAATCCTACACGCTGAGCGACCAAGGAGGGTTTAAATAATGAAATTGTACCCGATGAACACCCGTTAGACTCTTGTGGGTTTTTATACCGGTTCGATAATAGGATTTACCGCTGCATATACATAAGAAGTCACTCGTAATGGTTCCGCGAAATCCGTCTAGGCATACGTCGGTACGCGGCCCGTGCAGAAGAACGTTTGTAAACACTGTAAGAACACTCGCTCGCGAACCGAGATCAGCTGTTGCAGCGGTTCGTTACGTTTGGGATCTTCGTTGCCGAAGGATTAACACAATAACTTCACGATTGATTTAAATGGTTGTTTATTCAGGTTAAACAAGTACGTTATCATGCACTGCGTTAATAGTGCAGTAGCGATGATCGTTGGCGTATGACATTTATAAATGTATATAAAATAAAATGTTTATGGATGGACATGCGATACAATAAAAGATAGTAAAATAGTATGTAATAAGCTTTTAGCGTTGACAAGACAAATGAAGTGATCGCAGTATGCGTTAATAAGACAAATAGAATGGTTGCAATAAGCGTTAACAAGCAAATAGTATGATCGCAATGAGCGTTAATAAGATGATTAATACGAAAAGTAAATAAGAATAGTAATATGGGATGTGGGTGATATACAATGTTATTAATAATAATGATAATAGCTTACAGTAGCTGCCGTAGATAATCGTTTCGTATAACACTGATTTGAACTTTAGAAATACTTGTTGCTTCACAGGAGATTTTCCGTTGAAGGGTCTCGAAAAGTTTCCGTAGAAGAGGACGAGGACCTCTTGGGTCCTCGTATTTATGTAAAATCAAAAGATTGTTAGGGGCGAAGGGCGGTTGCGGTATGCAACCTTGACCTATTTCGGCACGTGTCGCAGTACAGGTTATTAATAGATTTGGTCTTCCGGGGTTTTTATATGGCCTTGTAATGAATAATTGTCGTTAAGACTTCCGGGGTTCTTTTGCATAGAGTTTTGAAAGGGGATACTCAACCCATTGGATGGACTGTGGGTGGTTTGATTAGAAAGAGGGAAAAGGGGTAATGACTTCCTTGGTCATGGGGAGGTTGTGAGACGTGGTCTCGATTTAAGAGGGGTTTTTAGGGACGAGGGACTTGTATTTATTAGATTTGGAGTGATGTGGTCGTGCCACGTAAGGTTAAGAGTGGATTTGGGGGTCGTCGTTGACCATCTTGAGATGGGGACCGCTAAGGTACATCGCCAAGGTGATCAGGGGTTTGGGGAAAGGGTAAGACTTGATTCTGGAAGACTTTGGTGGAGTGAGTTTATGGAGGACTTGTACTGTTACCGCGCGAAAAATAGTGGGACGTCACATATGTAATTTTAAAAAATACACTAAGACACTATATAAATATATAAAACGAATTAGAAAAATTGAATATATAATTTAAAAAAAACACTAACACACGATAAGTACTAAAATAAGAAAAAAAAGGGAATATAATATATTATAACAAAAACTACGAAATATAAGAATGTTTGAAAGCTGTTTGATCTTCGAGGGTTAACTTCGATCTGGCTAGGTCTATCGATGGGTGAAATGCAGAGCTCGGAGCGATGGGGCTCCAGTGATGGAAGGGGAAACACCTACAGGTGCGTGGTTATGTGTGCGTGACTGACGCAGGCGCATAACACATAACCACGCTCCTGTAGGTGTTTCCCCCTTCCATCACTGAAGGCCCATCGCTCCGAGCTCTGGTGAAATGGGTCCCACGCAGGGTTGGCAAGCGCGGCTCAGCGAGGCGACAAAGAGCCGAGCCGAGCCGAGCCGAACCGAGCCGAACCGAGCCGAGCCGAACCGAGCCTTCATGCGAACTGAGCCATGCGCCGTTGCAATTCACTCTCACGAGGGGTGGACGAGCGATTTTTTAACGAAATCGGCCAGAAAATGTTGAGGCCGATGTGTATAACAAATTTCAGAATACATATTAGCTGTGAATGGCCGTCCATTTTGATAAAAAAAATGGGTTTAAAAATTAAAATTACGAAATCGTCTGATCGATTTTGTTCTTTGTTATTTGTAATGATGTGTAATTAATAAACACAGTATAATACCTGCGATATAGGATAAATATGAGGGAGTTACAATTGTACTTACACTATATACAGGTAATTACACTATATTATAATTACATTCGAGATGAAATGAGGTCGATCGAGATGAGGTTTGTGGAGAGGTGGTGTGAATTTTAGATTTAGGTTTACACCCCCTCTCCATCCCTCCCCCAAACATCATCTCGATCGGCCACCGCTCACTTTCGGAAGTATACATATTCATACGCAGTGTCATTTTTCACGGGCAGCGGAGCTCTTGCTGTAATACCTATAGTAATGGCTACATTGTATACATATCTCCGTTTAGAACGGTGTTCGCGTAGAAAGAATACTTAGTTAAGACGTGGTCGCCGCCCGCGTAGAGAAATAATGAGATCTAAAGACGGGATTTTTTAGCCGCGATCGGCCGCAGCGGTCCCATTAGCGCAACGGAGACACAGATGCATACTTCTCCATTGCACTGGTGGGATCGCCGCGGTCGATCGCTGCTAGGAAATCACGCTTTAACGCCGTCGTTGAAGGCTTAAACCACATACACGTTGAGATCTATAACCAATATATGTGTTGTCACGTCCCGGGTGGAGGTCTTTGGGGGACAATGACACTGTGGGGGTTTTTGAACACAGGCGAGGATCTGAAATCCTGCACACTGAGAGTTGAGGGAGGTTAGGCGAGGATCTGGAATCCTGCACACTGGGGTAGAGGGTATTTAGGCGAGGATCTTGAATCCAACACACTGGGGTAGAAGGAATTTAGGCGAGGATCTTAAATCCTGCACACTGGGGTCGAAGGAGGCTAGGCGAGGATCTTGAATCCTGCACACTGGGGTAAAAGGAGGTTAGGCGAGGATCTTGAATCCTGCACACTGGGGTCGAAGGAGGCTAGGCGAGGATCTTGAATCCTGCACACTGGGGTAAAAGGAGGTTAGGCGAGGATCTTGAATCCTGCACACTGGGGTAAAAGGAGGGTAGGCGAGGATCTTGAATCCTGCACACTGGGGTAAAAGGAGGTTAGGCGAGGATCTTGAATCCTACACGCTGAGCGACCAAGGAGGGTTTAAAGAATGAAATTGTACCCAATGAACACCCGTTAGACCCTTGTGGGTTTTTATACCGGTTCGATAATAGGATTTACCGCTGCATATACATAAGAAGTCACTCGTAATGGTTCCGCGAAATCCGTCTAGGCATACGTCGGTACGCGGCACGTGCAGAAGAACGTTTGTAAACACTGTAAGAACACTCGCTCGCGAACCGAGATCAGCTGTTGCAGCAGTTCGTTACGTTTGGGATCTTCGTTGCCGAAGGATTAACACAATAACTTCACGATGGATTTAAATGGTTGTTTATTCTGGTTAAACAATTACGTTATCATGCACTGCGTTAATAGTGCAGTAGCGATGATCGTTGGCGTATGACATTTATAAATGTATATAAAATAAAATGTTTATGGATGGACATGCGATACAATAAAAGATAGTAAAATAGTATGTAATAAGCTTTTAGCGTTAATAAGACAAATAGAATGGTTGCAATAAGCGTTAGCAAGCAAATAGTATGATCGCAATGAGCGTTAATAAGATGATTAATATGAAAAGTAAATAAGAATAGTAATATGGAATGTGGGTGATATACAATGTTATTTATAATAATGATAGTAGCTTACAGTAGCTGCCGTAGGTAATTGTTTCGTAGAACTGATTTGAACTTTAGAAATACTTATGGTTTCGTATGAAAGCTTCCGTAGGAGAGTTTCCGTAGAAGAGTTTCGTATAAAGTTTCCGTAGGAGAGTTTCCGTAGAAGAGGACGAGGACCTCTTGGGTCCTCGTATTTATGTAAAATCAAAAGATTGTTAGGGGCGAAGGGCGGTTGCGGTATGCAACCTTGACCTATTTCGGCACGTGTCGCAGTACAGGTTATTAATAGATTTGGTCTTCCGGGGTTTTTATATGGCCTTGTAATGAATATTTGTCGTTAAGACTTCCGGGGTTCTTTTGCATAGAGTTTTGAAAGGGGATACTCAACCCATTGGATGGACTGTGGGTGGTTTGATTAGAAAGAGGGAAAAGGGGTAATGACTTCCTTGGTCATGGGGAGGTTGTGAGACGTGGTCTCGATTTAAGAGGGGTTTTTAGGGACGAGGGACTTGTATTTATTAGATTTGGAGTGATGTGGTCGTGCCACGTAAGGTTAAGAGTGGATTTGGGGGTCGTCGTTGACCATCTTGAGATGGGGACCGCTAAGGTACATCGCCAAGGTGATCAGGGGTTTGGGGAAAGGGTAAGGCTTGATTCTGGAAGACTTTGGTGGAGTGAGTTTATGGAGGACTTGTACTGTTACCGCGCGAAAAATAGTGGGACGTCACAGTGTCAATACAGATCGCGCGATATATACAGTGGCGGACGAAAGAAAGTTTATAACTTTCAAAATCGCATAACTTCTTTAGAATTGGTTCAAACGACATGAGTTTTTTTTTAGAATCTACAAGGATGAGTTTGCTAAGTCACGTGTTTCGTCGTTTTGAAAAAAATGCAATTAGTCAGAATAGCATCAAAAATAGTAAAGGTTTTTTTAAACTTTTTTTTTGTGGGCCTGTAATGAAAATTCAAAAAACGCGTTTGTAGATTGAAGTAAGTTGTATATGTGTCTAAAATTTCATGAAAATCGGTTAACGTTGCTCTGAGCTATAAACGCTTAAAGATCGCAGAATAAGGTCGAAAATCGCGGAAATTCCCTAAATCAGCAATTTTCGACCTTAATCTGCGATCATTAAAGGTTTGTAGCTCAGAGCAACGTTAACCGATTTTCATGAAATTTTAGATACATATACAACTTACTTCAATCTACAAACGGGTTTTTTGAATTTTCATTACGGGCTCACAAAAAAAGTTAAAAAAAAAAACCTTTACTATTTTTGTTGCTATTCTGACTAATTGCACTTTTTTTTAAAAAAGACGAAACACGTGACTTAGCAAGCTCTTCCTTCTAGATTCTAAAAAAAAACTCATGTCGTTTGGACCAATTCTAAAAAAGTTATGCGATTTTGAAAGTTGTAAACTTTCTTTCGTCCACCACTGTATGTGCCTCAGATTTCGGTTGTGTATGAAACGACATATACACGGTCAGACGAAATCATGATACATCAGCTCACAAGTGTAAGATAAAGCTGAGAGTCAATAAATAAAAAATTACTTAAGGTAGTTCCTGAATAATCTACTAAATTACAGAATTCTTTCAAATTTCGTACAAAACTAATTTGGAATACAAGAAACCATTGTACAAAGTTTAAAATCGATTTACCGCATAGTTATCGAGAAATTGTTAATTAAAGTTTATGCATTTTAACACAGTGGCATATGGGGAAATCAAATAAAGAGGGTTATAGTTTCAGTTTTTCTTCTAAAACAGGAAAACCATATTTAAGAAATATACCAAAATTGGCACAAAAGTACAACGAAATGTCAGGAAATGAATTTATTAATTTCTGCAAAACTGACCACATAGTTTCTTCGTAAATGCCCATAGAAAAATAGGTTTACGTGCAAATTTTTGAGAAACTACGTAGAGCAGTGAACGTGGCAACGTCGCACAATCGATATGTTTAGACATTTAAATAGCAGACGCAGATTCAGATTCATATGAACATTTTTTCTGACATTTTGGTTATAAAAGACGCTCCGAATGAATGCGGCGTTGTCAAATCTGCTGCTCCAATTCACTACGCTAACCAATTTAATATTCCATTTTCGTATTACAATTATTTATATTAACATTGAACTTTTTAAAATATATATACATGATGTTAAAAATTATTATTATTATTTCCATAGTATCACACTACTTTATATTTATCGTTTATTATCCAGCTCTGATTTCATTAGCATAGTTGGTTAGGAACTACCTTAAATTACGTATCAAATAAAAGAGATTTTAGTCTTATTCGTCATGAATAAGACTAACCAGAGTCAATTTTTAATCGAAGCGCCCATGATTGAAATGATGGGGATTCAATCTTTTTTATTGCCTATGCCTATGTTGTGAGGAAGTTTTGACGGAGTAAGGAAGTAGGCGACCGTAGGTAATGGGTAGAAAAGTGAAAGTAGGAAAGGTCGTGGACAGGAACAACCTAAGGGTTGATGCGTAGCAGTGGGTCCAATGCTTTATGGGTCTGTTTTCGCTACAACGTTTATGATGGGTAACATTTGGCAGGCAGATGCGTAGTTTAGCCGCTTCAGGTAGTAATTGAGAGTTTTTCTCGCTAGGCACGTAAAGGTAGTTAAAAGATTGGCGTTTCACAACAATTTTAAGAAAATGTTTGTCGGTTACTGAACGGTGGGGTGCAATAACGGGACTAGCGCTGAAAAATGTGAAAAAGTATTGTCGAAACGCTAAGAAAGATTGAAAAACTAAATGTTGCTAAAGTGGATACTGTGTATGTAATTACTGCTTGGCACAATCGGTAAATTCCTTTGCCGATTCTTCTCGTCCTCCTTCGATCTCTGCCTCTATCGCTCTGTCTCTGTCTCTCTCCCTCTCTCTCTCTCTCCCTCTCTCTCTCTCTCTCTCTCTCTCTCTCTCTCTCTCTCTCTCTCTCTCTCTCTCTCTCCCTCTCTCTGTCTCTGTCTACCCCCATACGGGCAAATTACACAACCAATCTCATTTGACCCTATCATGCGCGACCGCGAATTTCGTGTTACAAATCAAAAAGTATTATTTTAATTACAATTAATAATTCAGTTTGTAAGTGCAATTGAATTAGGCGTCAATAAAATCATGCACAATTCATTAATTGTAAATTGTAAAAAAAAATTGACCAATAAATTGACCAATAAATTTATTTTTTAATTGATTGGTGCGAAACTCTGGTTAAGACCATCGCAAGGCAGAGCTAATATTGTTTTTTATTTGAAATAAATTTTTGCCCATCTCTGCCCATCGCGCACCGTCTTTTAATCCAATGAAGGGCAAGCGACGTTAAAATTCGCTCTCACTCTAGCCACTGAGTAAGCCATGCGAGCGGGAGAGTCGGACCGTCGGCGTTCTTTCAATTCGATCAGAAAAACATAATATCGCACACGGATGAATATCATACAAAGCAACAGGCGATCGTATGGGTTTTGAGATTGAATCGAATTAAAAGAACGCTGACGGTCGGACTCTCTCGCACGTACGACCCAGAGTTAGGTAAAATGTAATTTAATTACAAATTACGTTTAAAATGTAATTGTGTAATTGATTACACATTATTTTTTGTAACCGTAAATTTAGGTAGTTGACAACAATTTTGTCAACTACCTAAATTTACGATTACAAAAAATAATATCAATAATATCAATAATATAATAACTCAATTACATTTTGAAATTACGTGAAATTTGCATCTGTACTCCAAACGTCCGTTCGTTTGGAAAACTCTGCAGGGACCGCCCGCGGGCTGAAATCACGGGCCCAGTTGGGTTTTCTACACCCCTTGACCCTTGAAACACTTTATGATCGGCAAAGGCGTCCTTGCATCGGGGTCATCGCAAAGCTGCCGTTCCAATGCGCCGCCGGCGACAACGGCTGTCGACGGTCCCACTAGTGCAAGGGAGAAGTATGCATCTGTTTCTCCTTTGCACTAGTGGGACCGTCGCCGGCCGCACATTGGAACGGCCGCTTGCACTCATCGCCGTAGCCGTTGCACCGTAAATAAACACTAAACAGACCCACGATGCAACGACCTGCCTTCTCCGCACAGCGTCGAATTGTCTTACATAAGGCAAGATATCGAAAATTAAAGAAGTTATGAAACTTTGGGCGTACGTATTAATACATACCTACACAGGGTATTACTTTATAATACGGAAGTTTGCTTCCGGTTAAAAAATCGTTTTCACAATAATGACAATTATAAAGAAAGATTGATGTAACGAATTTAGGCTGAAGGCCGCGATTTTAAAAATCCGAAAATATACTACCACATTCGGTGAAGAATTTTGTATAAAATAAGCCTATCTCTTGTTGGTAATTTACATATTGAACGTCGTAGGAACTTAGGAAGCTGTTAAGGACAGCGGCGCGCCCCGTTTCAGGTAAGCGTGCCGTGCTCTCCACTATTACGGTCGGTTGACCGCAATACTCGCACCCTCTATTACATCAATCAGGTCTAACAACGGTAGAAACAATAACAACAGCTCACGTACCCATCACAAGGGTGTCAGTTATACCTGCAGAAGAATTTTACTAACCCACTCTTGGCGACCTTCAGCATGAATTTGCAAAATAAAACTTTGTATATGATTTTCATTATTGTAAATACCATTTTTTAACCGGAAACAAAATTATTCCGGAAGGCCGATCCTGCTAGATTGAAATAATGTGAGAATCAACTAAATCCCACAAATAAAAACTGCAAACGGAAAAAAATACACTGCTGGTAAAAATTCAGGGAACACTATAATTTCCAGGATAATTTGATCATTTTCAAGGTGCCATTTCCAATGCGCGGCTCGCCGCGGCGGCGAGCGGCACGGCGCGGTACATTGGTACAATGGAAAAGCATTCATCTGTTCTCCTATCTGCGACTTCGACCGCGCGCGGCTGCGGCAGGTTGCTACAGTGTATGCAAGTCTGCTCCAGGATTCCGCCATTATGGCAGAATCTACTAGCCGCCCCGCGGCCCATCGCCACAATGGGACAGAATCCCCAGAAATAAGGAAACAAGTCAGAATTTAAAAGTTATGGAATTATGTTTTTATATATTTTTTGCAACCTAATAATATGAGGTCTTAAAAACGTAAAAATATCATGGCAGCTACTTCTGCTGTATGTGTAAACATGTGTCAAAGTTTGTATGTTTTTTGTGCAGAATTTTAAAATATACTCATTGCAATACACACGAAGATATTTTAAACTTTTTTATCTAAATAGTTTTCTAGGCATCTTTGCAAAAAAAAATCTTTATGTTATAAAGTAGCCCGATACGATTCGACACCTTGATTGGAAAAAATAGCATGATGAATTTTTTCTCTATTCTTGGGATTGATGGCCATTGTGCGTTTGGTCTTTGCAAGAGGCGTGTTGATAATGGATAATACTTTGTAGTGGCTATACTGGTGGTATTTTGCTTACGTGCGTCGAAATAAAAGCGGGCTCAGAGCTAGGCGAAAATTCATTCATTCTTTACGATGGGTAATTTATTATTTTTCCAAGAACGTTTCGACAACATCTGTTTGCCACATTTCTAAAGGGCAATCAATTTTATGAGGTCTTTAAGGGGGTACTCCACTGTGAACGGTCGAAAAATCAAACTATTTTTAAAGATTTTTTTCTCAGTAAATACAACTTATAATGAAATAATTTTTTTTGATATTTATTAAGCTACTCTTATATTATACCAAAAAAATTAAAAAGAATATTTTCAATGTGTGTTGCTTGTTTTTTTACAGCATCAATATGGCACTTCAACAAAAACAGTGTGTTCGTGGTGCAGGTGATTTCCCGACTTGGGCTTATCCGAAACAAAAAATTCGAAAAGATTCTTAATCTGTATGAGTGTCGCTATCGTCCGTACCTCAATTAACAATTTTTATTGAAAAATAACAAAATGGCGCCTGTTTGAAGGAAAAAGTTCCCCAAAATGGTGTTTCTCAAATGTTCCCCGAGAAAAATCTCGGTTATTTTTCAATAAAAATTGTTAATTGAGGTACGGACGATAGCGACACTCATACAGATTAAGAATCTTTTCGAATTTTTTGTTTCGGATAAGCCCAAGTCGGGAAATCACCTGCACCACGAACACACTGTTTTTGTTTAAGTGCCATATTGACGCTGTAAAAAAACAAGTAACACACATTGAAAATATTCTTTTTAATTTTTTTGGTATAATATAAGAGTAGCTTAATAAATATCAAAAAAAATTATTTCATTATATGTTGTATTTACTGAGAAATTTTTTTTAAAAATAGTTTGATTTTTCGACCGTTCACAGTGGAGTACCCCCTTAACAATTTTAGACATTCTTCAGACCGTGCTAATCCGTATATTGCTCTATCGCCGGGTAGTACGTGCGATGGCTTCGGACCCGTACGTAGGTACAGTTGTTAATCGTCACGCCGACTCGCGGGACAATACGGCCATAAACCGCGACCTTTGCGAAACGGTCCGGCCGATCACCCCTGGTAAGTTTTTGGCCACCAGATATGACATTTTTCTCATGTTCGTTAAGGGTGAGAGGGTTCCTCCTTTACGAACGAATTCACTCAGGGAAGGTCCCCCCCAGTGATGCCAGAACCGTGGGTTTACGCCCACGGACCCTACTACCACTCCACGACCAAGCGTACCCCCCCCCCCCCTAACGCCTGTACTGCACCACACAAGCATACTCCTTTTGTTTTCATATTGTAGCGCGTGTTTATACTGAAGAGATAAGTGATCCATCTCCAATTCGAAGGGAAGACGTCAAGTCAGTGGACTACCCCTTTTCTTCCTGTGTCTCTCAGAGCCAGGCAAGAATTAATTCGTTCTATACGATCGATAATTTATTATTTTTCCGAGAACGTTTCGAGAACATCTGTTTGTCAAATTTCTAAAGGCCAGTAAAAAACGTGGTAACATTTTAACATAAATTAACTTTTCATCTAATTTCCTTCATTATGCTCCGAAATATGTCGTTCTTGGTGTTAGTTTCATCGACGAAACATACAGAATCGATTGGCGTCGTTTTCACAAAGATCTGATGCGAAATGCGAAAATCCTGGACATTTATCACTTCTTCTTCTTGATGGTATACAAACCCCTTCGAGGGTCGAAACACATATTCGGTGTCGAAGACGGTCCTCGAGACCTCATACAACAATAGACCCTGGTCAAGTGCTCGAAAAGGGCCAGCGCGGCGCGTCGTGGGGCCCTGGCGGTGACACTTATGTATAGGAAATGCCGTCTGCGGCCACACGACGAATCCTGCGGCGTGCTGAGGCGGCGCCGCGCCGCTCGCCGCCGTGTGCATTGTCCACAATTGCCAATTACATTGTCTCGCAGAAAATATAACTAATTTGTGTTTCAACATCTGGTAAGTACCACTGCTGATAGATCATCTCAAGTATATAGTTGGATATACTACGGTATGACCCAACCAACGGAATGAACTGATATTTTGAGAGGTTGGGCGGGAGGGGGAGAGAACCTCTAATATAAAATTTCAGCTGCGGGTATTTGTTAGTTGCTGAGATATTAATAAAAAACTTACTATATAATACATTGAAATCTACCTACAGTGACTTTTGAAAATATTCGAACACTTTAAAATCGCATAACTTTCTTAAAATTAATCCAAACGACTTGAGTTTTTTTGAGAAGCTAGAGGGTCATTTCACGCGAAGTCGGACAGTTTTCGGAATAACATTTCGGATTTTGGTGCAACTTGGATATGTTGTAGTCTTTAGGGGCATATAAACATATCTCAAAGGATTTTTCGAAATGTCAAAAATTGTGGATGTTACAGCTCTTTGAAATATAGTGTTTACTATTTTTCCGAAAATTATAACTCTGGAACTAATATACTGATAAAAATGACCTTTTGGGTGCTTACAGTGGAGATATAAGAATACCTAATAAAAATTATTTTACTTAATATAAACGAATATTTGACCATTTATTTAGCAATTGTTCTTAACAAATGTAATTTTATAGGTGAAGGCACGTTTTTAAAATTTTTGAAAAAATATGAGGATAAAGCCCTGCTTTTCCTCTTTGCGGACAGGTTTCGAAATGCGTGGACGTTTTAAAATTTGCCAAATGAAAATTAATCGAATGTAACGCTGCGTCAAATCACACCGGCTCGACTGGTCGCTCGGGCCGTGCGGTACCCGCAGCGGCCAAGCGGCTATACCTGACATTTTTATATACTCTATTAATTAATGAGGACCGCTGCAAGGTTTAATACCGTTAATAGTTACTGGAAACTCACTCTCTGTCGATGGCACTTATTGTTTGAAACATTTAAATTGCCATTGTTCAATGGAAACCACGAGAAGGTGGTGAGTATTCTTCCATCGGGAGAGGATGGGATGTGATGGGATTATGTTAAGGGGGTACTCCACTGTGAACGGTCGAAAAATCAAGCTATTTTTAAAGATTTTTTTCTGAGTAAATACAACGTATAATGAAATAAATCTTTTTGGTTTTTATAAAGCTGCTCCTATATTATACCAAAAAAAAATAAAAAAATATTTTAATTTGTTTTACTTGTTTCTTACAAAGCGTCATTATGACATCTAAACAAAAACGTGGTGCAGGTGATTTCCCGGCTTAGGCTTATCCGAAACAAAAAATTCGAAGTGATTCTCAATCTGTATAAGCGTCTCTATCGTCCGTACCTCAATTAACAATTTTTATTGAAAAATAACAAAATGGCGCTCGTTTGAAGGAAAAAGTTCCCCAAAATGGTGTTTCTCAAATGTTCCCCGAGAAAAATCTCGGTTATTTTTCGGCAAAAATTGTTAATTGAGATACGGACGATAGAGACGCGTATACAGATTGAGAATCACTTCGAATTTTTTGTTTCGGATAAGCCTAAGCCGGGAAATCACCTGCACCACGTTTTTGTTTAGATGTCATAATTACGCTTTGTAAGAAACAAGTAAAACAAATTAAAATATTTTTTTATTTTTTTTTTGGTATAATATAAGAGCAGCTTTATAAAAACCAAAAAGATTTATTTCATTATACGTTGTATTTACTCAGAAAAAAATCTTTAAAAATAGCTTGATTTTTCGACCGTTCACAGTGGAGTACCCCCTTAACATAATCCCATCACATCCCATCCTCTCCCGATGGAAGAATACTCACCACCTTCTCGTGGTTTCCATTGAAAAATGGCAATTTAAATGTTTCAAACAATAAGTGCCATCGACAGAGAGTGAGTTTCCAGTAACTATTTTCCAGTAACTATGAGTTTCCACTAACGCAGCGTTACATTCGATTAATTTTCATTTGGCAAATTTTAAAACGTCCACGCATTTCGAAACCTGTCCGCAAAGAGGAAAAGCAGGGCTTTATCCTCATATTTTTTCAAAAATTTTAAAAACGTGCCTTCACCTATAAAATTACATTTGTTAAGAACAATTGCTAAATAAATGGTCAAATATTCGTTTATATTAAGTAAAATAATTTTTATTAGGTATTCTTATATCTCCACTGTAAGCACCCAAAAGGTCATTTTTATCAGTATATTAGTTCCAGAGTTATAATTTTCGGAAAAATAGTAAACACTATATTTCAAAGAGCTGTAACATCCACAATTTTTGACATTTCGAAAAATCCTTTGAGATATGTTTATATGCCCCTAAAGACTACAACATATCCAAGTTGCACCAAAATCCGAAATGTTATTACGAAAACTGTCCGACTTCGCGTGAAATGACCCTCTAGCTTCTCAAAAAAACTCAAGTCGTTTGGATTAATTTTAAGAAAGTTATGCGATTTTAAAGTGTCCGAATATTTTCAAATGTCACTGTATACAGACGTTACTAACACAACCATCTTCTTCGTTTCACAGTCGACGATACAATGTACGATATTGACCTCATCGCGCGATGGTTGTAACTGCATCAGTTTTTATTCACAATACTATAGTATAGTAATACTAGAGTATTCCCAAAGTCACATCGGTTCGGTGCCATGCTTTACGCGCCCGCAAGCGCCCCCCCCCCCTTTCTTACCCAAACCAATACTAATACCCAAGAGACATTGGAAAGTCGAATGCGTTGTCTCGGAATAAGTCAACAGCAATACTGTACGAGTTCGTACGCAAAACCTAACTGAAAAGTAAATCTGACAGATTTTGGAAATGATCGACACGTTTTGATTAACATACATTTATTTATATACTTGGCTTGCGTCCAGTTTATGTTACCGTATCCCTATACATTATACCTGTCGTCGACTGCGAAACAATCGACGGCGACGAGAAGATGGTTGTGTTAGTAACGTCTGTATAGGTGAATTTCAATGTATTTTGCGTAGGTTTTTTTATTAATATCTCAGAAAGTAACAAACACCCGCAGCTGAAATTTTATATTAGAGGTTCTCTCCCCCTCCCGCCCAACCCCTCAAAATTTCAGTTCATTCCGTTGATTGGGTCATACCGTAGTACAGCCATATAGTTTTTAACAAATTGTTATAATTAACTTCTGATTTGTATATGAAATATGTTCAGGTTATTATGGCGGACAACAAACGTATTAGGAAAGACTATAGTCTATGTTCTGATAGACATCAAAGGAGGAGAATTCAGGAATATTTGAAGGATATTGAAAGCCAAGGAAATCAATCTGATGCGGAATTGGCAATTGAAGAGCTTCCTCCCCCTTCACGGTACTTAGAATATAAAAATTCTGAAGTAAATAGTTCGCAGGAAGTCTACGAGTCTTGCGATGAAGTACCGTGCACCGACAATGACCATTTGCGGAATATACACAATAATATTTGTGAAAATAATGAAGAAGAAGACAGTCATTTATTATTCGATGATAATAATGACTACTATCATTGCATACTGGATTCTGACACATCCGATGATGAATCAGCGAATGATATTTGTTTAGGACTGTATATCTTGTAAAAATTAGATTTAAGTTGTACATTGTTTTAGCTCCTAAGATTAGATTATCGCGCGCGGAGTTTCGGTAGCTGTCACAAGTCGACATGACCAAATGGTTTAAGTGTCACCATCTCGGTGATTGCTCCCGAAACATTGTAGTCTCCCCACTCTTATTCATTAGATCCGTTTCCGCGATTGTTAGCTACCGACACACGCGCGAAAGTATGTCACTTTCTCTTGGGGTTGTAAGGCCCAAGTAACTCCGTGGTACGCGGTGCTGATGGCTTATCACTCGCCAAGTTAATTTTGAGTGATTAGTATTTCTTGCGACGAAGACAAAGAGCTACTGATCCGGATGCTGATCAGAGTATAGCACGAATGTCTTTTGCTTGATAGTCTTAGTCACGAATGCTTGACTTGACTAATCGCTCAATTCCGAATGATGAATTGAGTGCAAGAGCTGCTTGACCGAGAGTGTTGGTCACTAATATTGTATTAAACAAAGTTAAGTATTCTGATCGTTGTTTGTATCAGGGAAATAGCGTTAGAACGAGAGATGAATGTGTTCGCTCGAGAGACGATTGAATTCTGACTCGTCTAACCTTTCGGCGTCGAAGCTAGACAAGACATCAAATTTTCGGGAGGTGTCAACTTGCTGATTGGCCAACTTTTCCTCCAAGAGGAGGAACCTTCCTTCCGCGATTTTGGTGGTAGAGGAGGAAGGCCTCTCCCTCTTGGTGACGTAGCGGAGGAAAAACCAGACATCTGGCTAACAAACCTAACTCGATGCTTCGGTCGGAGTGTTTAGCCAGGGTCACTGTTTATGATCGTATTGTTCTGTGAGTCAGCGGTGGACGACGGTATGTACCGGTCCGAGGCAACCGTGTACCCTTGCTGACAGAGTAATTTAAAGTCGAGAATACCAAAAAAAAAGGGCACGATGTCGATTGCCGCTTAGTCATCTGGCAGGCAAATGGTTCCCAACGAACGCTTCGAAAACAAACAATTGCCCACCATAAAGACGTTAAAATTTCGCCTCGCCTTGAGCTCGTCTTTGTCCTTTGAGACGAAACAGCGATCGCGGCCTTCTCGAGTCAGTCGGTTCCAAAATCTCGGAGAAAGAGCTCGCTTATAGCTCCGTACTGGTGTTTAGTGCTACTTAGACAAACTCTCGTGTTAAGAGTGCGTGCAGTATCGCTCTCCTTAAACCAATTCTCGGGTCAAAGTTAGTGCAATACCAGAACACTTTTATCAGAGTTAAACTCCTTCTTGAAATCTAAATCTAAGATACAATTCAAGCTGGAAGTTCATTAAAGCTATATTAATCCTTCTTAAGTGTACTTATATCTACCTAAACTTAATTAATACAAATTCTTAAATACTACTTACTCACTACTTATACTTACGGGTAAAACTAGAATTCTTAATCTAAGTTTACTAGAAATTACAGTTGTGCTTAAAACCCAACTCAAACAATATTGTTGATTACAATGAACCGGAGAGCCCTGCGACATTAAGACAGGATTTGTCCAACTGGGCACTACGAAATAATATTACGCATAAAGCCATCAACGAACTGTTGAGCATTTTTTTATCGTACGTGCCCAAATGCTTATTACCGAAAGATGCCAGGACATTGTTACATACTCCCCGTACAAGTAATTATACCAAAATACAAGAGGGAGATTACTTACATCTTGGTGTAGAACAGATGTTAAAATGTTATGCTCAAATGTACGTTGAGGCAAATATTAGCGTACAATATATAGATCTGTGTTTAAATATTGATGGCTTGCCGTTGTCACGGTCCTCCTCCAACAGTTTCTGGCCCATATTAGTAGCGGATACAATTTTTAAACGAATACAGATTGTTGGAATCTATTATGGGTATAAGAAACCAGGATCATCCAACGACCTGTTGGACAAATTCATTAATGAAATAACATATTTCATAAACAATGGATTTATATATGATACTAATAAATTTTCTATTAGGTTAACGAAAATTATCTGCGATGCTCCAGCAAAATCGTTTGTATTATATACAAAAGGTCATACAGGCTTTTCGAGCTGTTCGAAATGCACAATCGTTGGGAAATCAGTTAACAAAACTACGTGTTTCCCTTACAACGAAGTGCCTGATACACTGAGGACAGACGAAGAGTTTCTACGGCAAACCGACGACGATTACCATAAAGGTACAAGTAGTTTGTTAAACGTGCCAAATATTGGGTTAGTATCGAATGTGCCCCTAGACTATATGCACTTAATTTGTTTGGGAGTTATGAAGAAGCTCTTGCTATTGTGGATTAAGGGACCTTTAAACGTAAGGATTGGTGGACAAGCTAAGAATTTGATATCTGAACATTTGATATTGGCTGGAATTTCTGTACCGCGTGAATTTTCGCGAAAACCGAGAAGTTTGACGGACCTCAATTACTGGAAAGCAACGGAATTTCGCCAATTTTTACTGTACACAGGTCCTATTGTACTCAAGCGTGTACTCACGAAAGATATATACGAACATTTTTTAACACTGCACGTGGCTGTCAGTGTGTTAATTAGCCCTATGTTAATTAATAGTGAGGAGAATATTAAATATGCTGAGAAATTATTGGAATATTTCGTTGAACATTTCGAGATATTGTATGGGAAACAATATATTTCTCACAATTTCCATAACTTACTCCATTTGTGCAATGACGTTCGGAAATTTGGAGTGTTGGATAATTTTAGTGCATTTCCTTTTGAAAACTTTTTAGGTAGTTTGAAGAAGTTAATTAGAAAATCAGATAAACCATTGCAGCAATTGGCAAGACGTTATGAAGAACTGCAGCGGGGATCGATTCTAAAATCATCGGCAATACCGGGAAAATATATTTGTAAACGTTCCCATCACAATGGACCACTATTACCCATTTTCTCAAACAAAACTGTGACGCAGTTGTTACGTCCTGAAGGGACTTTTCAATAAATCATTCCGAGCGGCTGGAATGATCTATCGGGTTCTTACTCTGTTTAAGTGCTAAGGCACACCTTGACTATACTTACCGGGGAAGGATATAGAGAAAAGGGGGTTCAATCAATGGTTGACTCGGAAATTGAGGATAAAACATAAGAGTTAAATATATTCTTGATAAGATAGAGTCTGCTTACATACCCTTGGGACGGCGCTCCGTCCCAGCTGTCGCTCGCTGTGCTCTCGGGTAGCACGCGGCACGCTTGCCGTCTAAGGTTTCGCTCGCTCTCGGGGTCTCTGGCCCGAGCGTAGGTCGTGGTCGCTCGCTGTGCTCTCGGATGGCACTCGGAAGGCGGTGAACTGACGCCCGTCGTACCGCACTGTCTCTAAACGTCGGATAATAACGCGGTCCTACGTCGGTCACGATTGACGCGAAGGGCTCTTCCGGCTAGGCCGTTCTCGGTATGTCGGATGGAGTTACTCTTCGGACGAATTACTATCGGCCGATCGTGCTTCGCGGAATCTATCCGGAGACGGGGTCGCGGTATCTGGACGGTCCTTTAGTCAGTCGCGACTTCCTCGTTCGAGCTCCCGAATTCGAATTACTTATTCCTGCTTGTCGATCCCCGTTCTCGGCCGTGCCTCGATCAGTCCTCGCGAATGGGGGAAACTGCCCCGTCGGCAGTTATCGCTCGCTGCACGCGTCGGAAATATCCGGGCCCGGACCGCGGAAGGTCACGTTGTCCCTACTGTCGCTACGCGGCTCAGCGCAACGTGACTGACACGCGCGAGGCGATTCCGCTGAATCGCCGTTTACGGAACAAAGCGACGCGCGGACAGCAAGCACGGGAAAAGGGCCTGAAGGGCCCATGTAACACCTCCCTACCCAGACATGAAATGGTCTCGAGAGGCTATTTCATGGACACGCGCGAAGCTGTCATCGCGTACGCTTTACTTCACCACTTAAAATTATGCTTAACTATTCGCTCGCTATTAAGACTAAGGGGGACGTAAGGGGATAACCATAAATGAGACATTATTAAGCGAGAAAAAAGAAACAATATATTGTTATAGCGAGAAAAAAAAATACGTATGTATATGTATATAAGGGAGAAAAATTAAGAAAAGAAAAGAAAAGAAAGGGGAATATTGATTCTGATGGTCCTGTGATTCGGGCGGCACCCTGCTGCGAATTTAACAAAACGAAAAAAGTTACAACTTGATCGCGTCACTCCATGGTGATTACAAATTGTTGTGTAATTACCTAACGCTGAGGAGCTGTTATCGCTACTCCGCTCCTGCTGGGATGATCCAGGGAATGTCCCTGGGTTTGGGCGGCTCCAACGGGCGGGGTGCCTCCAATATCGGGAACGCTGGGAGATAACGCGGCTCAGTGTCCAATAGCGCCCTTATGCACCCAGTGCAGTTCCCGGGTGTAGTCCACTTCAGGTGCCGCCCTCGGCACCGTGCACATTTTGTAAGGTCGATGGCCCTTTTTTCTTCCACCAACCAGTGGACTTACAGTTTTATTATAAAATTGTTATTACCTATCTTTAGTATAATGTCTTAAGAGACTATAAAAAAAAAGTAATAGAAAAACATATATAGATTTCCATATACAGTTAATCTCCTACACCCCTGACAAGAAAACATAGGTCGCTTATCGAAACGATATCTTTGGAACTGCAACTCTGAAATCAATTTTTTTTGTTTAATATAATCGGTATGAGTGTAGTTTCCGTTGTACGTACCGATTTTTAAAAAAAATTATTTTTGTAAAAATGGCGCACTTGGGAAGAAAAAGTTTCGAAAATCCGCAAAAAAATGGATAGTTTTTCGAGCGTATTTCAAAAAATATGTTTTCGATCAAAAAATCGGTACGTACAACTGAAGATACTCTTGTTTTAAAGATCCTGTAAAAATTTCAAGTCGATCGGATAAAAATTGACAGAGCTATTGATTCGATCAGTTAGAAAAATGTCGTTTCGAGAAAATCGCGTTTAAAGATACATAGCGCCATGGAACGGCATCGTGACGCTTCTCACAAAATGCACTGTATCTTCGTCAATTCTTCGAATATTAACTTGAATTTTTCAGACAATATTTTTGAAGAGTTAAAAATTAAGAAAGTGAAGAAAAAAAAATCGAAATTTTTTCAACTTTCACAGTGGTGTTCCCCCTTAAGTGCTATCTTATATGCTATTATCCGTACCACCTAATTTTCGCAGCAGAGCGCCTCGCGAGGGTCGGTTCTTAGCCTAACGCGCGGGGGTTTTTGCTGCTCTCAGCAAACTATGGTCTAGAATACTTCAAAGTACGGCTCGGAACCTGCGAAACTTCTCGCTCGCTCTACGTGGGTTCTCTCTCTTGTCCTCGTGGATGGTATAACGGGTAGGTCGGGAGGAAAAGATGTGATTGCAAGAGGACGGGGCCTGGAAATTATCTGAGGAGGAGGGCGGGGTGGTACCATTTCTATATTAACCTTTGTCTCTTTCCTTAAGGGCTCGCGATGTTGAGTCCGGCGTGCCCTCAAAAAAAACGGTATCCAATCCAGACAATAATGATTATTATGAAGGTTCCTCCCAGTCCTGGTAGTCCATAGATGACGTATGCAGATAGATTTTCGGTTCGGTGGTGGGTGGCAATCTCCCTTGCCTGCCTTTCTATATCATCCAATGCGATTTCAGTTGCCTTCGCATGAGTGTCTTGGGGGAAGCCCAGTAATTCCTTTTCTTGATGGTCAGCCAATATTTTCACGTGATGTTCCGTAAGGGTAGGTAGGATTTCGGAAATGTTTATGCCTATGGATGGTTTGTATATCGTTGTCAATGCTTCGGTGTCGACTCCGGAAGCCCATATCTGATCGGTCCCGATCTTGGCCTGGCAATCCCTCCTCAATTGCAATATTCCAGCACCCTGGAGCATTTCGTATCCCGCCGCGTGCTTATTGCATTGTACCTGCAGTGCCAGGGTGCCCTTGACAGAATATAGCCAGGTGTTGGGTGCGACCATCTTCTTTAGGAAGGTTCATCTTCCGGGAAGAGTTTGAATATTACAGCCAGGCCATTTGATGTCTTGTGGTTTTAATAAGGCATCCGTTTCGCAACAAGGTGCCTTTTCCAGATCTTGAAGTGGTACACTGAGTTCGCACATGTACATCCGATGGTGTTTCCTGCATCCTGTGATGTAGCTTTCGTCCGGCATGAAGTATTGTGCGTTGATTCGGCTGATTGCCATATATGGTGCTCTTGGTTTAATAAATATTGGGGCAGAGACATTGGTCGATATAGTTTGAAATGACGGGCAGGGTTGGATGTAATAGAGATCGAAAGGAATTCGGTCTAATAGGGGGATGTCGAGTGACAAAATGATTCGACCCTGTGAATAAGCTACGTTCAATTTGGTCACCCCTTGTAACTGCTCGGAGGTTAATTCTTCCGTTGTCAGCGGGAATTCATATGGCGTGGTTTCGCGGATTCGTTCGCAGGTCCGCGCTAGCTGACTCGGGAAAAGAACGGCCGGATGTAAGATACCGAGTTTCGCAAATGTGAGCGCGTCGGTGATCACGATCAGTGCGATCACGTATTCGTCCACGTGCCTGGTTAATAGGAATGTCCATGACGAAAAAGCTGATTCCAATTCTAATTTTGTTTCGCGCTCGTCCAATTGACGGGTTCCCGACGCTATTTCTTTGATTTTGTCGCCCATGTTTAACGCGGCGATCATTACAGATTTTAACGTTTTGTGTATGTCCTGGAATTCCGATTTTATAATATGCGTTTGATTTCCTAATAATTCGGCGAGATGATTTTGATCTTTATACAGTTTATCAATTTCCTTATTATAATATTGCGCGTCGTCGCTGTCCAGGGTTCCAAAGAGGGCCTTACTTAGAGATCCAATGAATCTCAGTGGTACCGATCGTTTGGTACGTTGGAGCGGTTGTTTTCCTAGTATGCTCAGTAGCAGTTCTTCGTAGCGTATGCCATCGCGGAGTTTTCGTTGCAGGGCTGCGTCGAGGTCGTCAGCCGGACAAGACGTCCAATTATAAGTTGCGCATAATGCTTTATGAGTTATTATCACACGATTTAGAAAGAACTCTTCAGGCGTTAATTTCGTTTCGTCTAGGAGACCGGTTGCTATTAAAGTTTTACAAATCGAACTAGTTAATATTCTATCCAATGATATAAAATGAGCGTAATTGTCAGGGGAGGATGTAAGTGTAGTCCTTACGATTTTTACTAGACATTTCGTTGGTTGAGCTGTTGGTCGTCTGTCGAGGTGTCGATCGCGTTTCTCTGGTATTCAAACGATTTCAGTGGATTCTTTTGAAAATAAGGGAGGTCCTTGAATGGCCCCGCAGCTGTTCCGTAACTTTCCGACGATTCGAGTGATTTAATTACATCGGATGTTGGGCTCATGCCCGAGTCTTGTCTCGGAGGTGGTTGATTGTCTAATTCTTGCATTGTTGTATCCTTTGGCCCTATCATGGTTGATTGCGGGACGTCCAGGGTTTCCTCATAGAGAGGTACACCCCACGACACTCGCTTCCCAGGGCCCGAGCGTAGCATTTTCCTCTCAGAACTTTCCTTCATTTCACACGGGGGGCCTTTAAGGGTGGTGGTTCCCATCCCCAGCTGCTGGCCCTCTGGGGTATTAATGGTCTCCATGGTGGGGGCCAAGTCGACTCCTTCTATATAGTCCCACTGAGGTGGTTCGGCCAAACTTTTCAAAAATTCCCATTGGTCTTCCGTTTGCCCAGCGCCCGGGCCTTCCCTTATCCTCAGGGAGTAGTCTGGTTCGAAGTTTTCGAACTCCTGTGTAAACGGGCCTTCGGCAGAGTCACCACCTAGGGTGGTGGATTTTCGGTCGCCCACTCCAGATCCTCGTGTTCATCCAGGAATTCGGGCATTCCCGCTTGTGCGGCTGCTGTGTCCAGAACGGTAGAGTTGGCGTTGCCTTCCAGACATCCAGTGTTATCCCCTTTTGTCGGTGGCAGCTCCTGGCCTAGTTCCTGTCCCTCTAATGTGGAATCATTTCCGAAGTCGAATGACGGCGGCTCTTCATAATTTGGTCTTGACCTGCCTTGACGACGCGCTCCTGTACGCGTCGCTATACCCTCATTATCACTTGTTTGTGGGGTTTCTTTTGAGATTAACGGAAAAGCGTGTGAGACCGGATTTCGCGATAACGCGTCTGCGTTGGCGTTTACTCGGCCGGGTTTATAGATGATTTCGTAATTATAATCAGCAAGCGTAATTTTCCATCGGGCGAGTCGCGATACCGGGTCCTTTACCGAGAATAACCATTGTAACGGCCGGTGGTCAGTTACCAAGAAAAACTTTCGTCCATAGATATACGTGCGGAATTGTTTTACAGCGTAGATTATCGCAAGGCATTCCTTTTCTGTGGTTGAATAGTTTTCTTGTGCGGGGTTAAGTACCTGCGAGGCGTACGCTATCGGCGGGTCCTCGCCTATTTTGCCTTGACTCAAAACCGCGCCGACAGCTATGTCGGAAGCGTCCGTTGTGATGATAAATGGTTCGTCGAAGTTTGGATAGTGTAGGACCGGCTCCTTACAGAGTACATCGCGTAGGTCCTCGAAACTTTCCTGTTGTTTTTCAGTCCAAAGAAATGGAATTCTCGGGCTAGTCAAACTTGTGAGAGATTTAGCGCGTTTTGCCATATCTGGAATAAAACGGCGGTAGTAATTTACAAGGCCTAGGAATTGCTTCAAATTTTTTCGAGTTTTAGGCACGGGGAATTCAGCGACGGCCTTGATCTTTTCCGGATTAGGTCGTACGCCGTCAGCTGCTATTATATGGCCCAGATATATGACTCTGTCCTTCAAGAACTTGGCCTTCTCCGTCTGTAGGATTAAGTTATGCTCGCGTAAGCGTTCGAAGAATCTCTCAAGTCGGTGTTCGTGTTCCGCGAGTGTACGCGAATACACGACCACATCGTCTAGATACACGAATAATTCCTTTCCTATTAGCCCTCTCAAAACGTGGTTCATTAAACGTTGGAAGGTAGCCGGAGCGTTTTTTAATCCAAACGGCATGCGGAGGTACTCATAGTGTCCGTCGGGGGTAGTAAACGCGGTTTTTGCTCAATCCTCAGGAGCCATAGGGATTTGGTGGAAACCGTTAGCTAAGTCGAAAACTGAGAAATATTGGGCCCCACCTAATCTATCAAGAATGTCCGAGATTCGTGGTAAGGGAAAACGGTCATCAATCGTTTTGGCGTTTAAAGTTCTGAAATCCGCTACCACCCTATAGCGCTTGTTTCCCGCCTCGTCGGCCTTTTTCGGGACAACGTGCAGGGGTGAGTTATGCGGTGATGACGAAGGAGCGATTATTCCCAACTCTTCCAGATTATGCGTTTGTTTAGCAATTTCCTCGTCCATTAACGGTGAATGTGGGTATTGGCGAGTGAACACGGGCGTTGAATCGGTCAACGGGATAGTATGCTCTATAGATGTTGTTTGGCCCAACGGGTCTCTGGGTACGAAAAATCTATCTGAATACCGTACAACTAAGTTTTCGATGGTCTGACGCGGTCCCGGGTCTAATTCTTCCAATTTCAGCGTTTCGATTATGTGTTGTAATCGCTCCCCGGTAGGTTTTTGCTCGACACGGTAATTTCCCAAATCCTGATCTTCGTTGCCGTCGAAATCTTCTTCGGGAAAGGGGAAGGGAAAATCCCGCTCGTCGTCTTCGGGGCAGCAAAAGTTTATATGTTCGCCGTTTGACTCTAATGCTAATGGTTCGTTTGGACGTGTTAATACGCCCTTACGATTCTGTTTGCATGCCGTTAACGCATCTTCCAATTCTGCCGAATTGGAGAAAACCACGGGGCGGATTGGGTGTTTCGCTGTTACCATCGTACGTAGATGATACGAGACGATGGCTTCCTCCTGAAGCAGATACGGACTCCCGACCAAACCGGCAATCCCCTCAGGTAAATTAGGCATGCTCAGTACGTGGAATAACGCCCAGCTACCGTTTACCTTTAATGAAGTCGTCCCTAATGTCAAGACTTTCCCATTTAATCCGTTAATTTCGAGGGGTGTAGTGCTTATGACAACGGCCCTTGAGCTCGCGGAACCTATGTCTAACAGGTTCAATGATGAACCCGTGTCTACTATGAATTCTGCCTCGCCGTTCTCCAATTGTTCGGCCTTGACCCGGATGCGGGGGGACTCCGCGAGTATGAGTCCCGTTGCTGGTTCTGATTTTGGGGCGATTTTGGCGGTGGTGATCTTTGGGCCTGCGAAGAGGACCCGCCCGCCTCGTTCCGGTCGAACGGGCGGGCGCGCTGGGAGTTTAAATGATTGCGATTTTCTGGGTACGACTCGTATTCCGTCGTTCTTGGCGTGCCCAGAGGTTCGTTTCCTCTTGGTTCCGATGATTCGCGAGGTTGATACCTTTCGGTTTCGCGTGGGTTATATCTTTCCATATCGCGAGGGTCGTAGTTTCGGGGTTCATACCTTTCCGACACCTGGGGTTGGTACCTTCCTTGTTCACGAGGCTGATATCCGCGAAATTCACGAGGTTGATACGATCTAGCCCCACGTGCTCGCGACGGCCTGTTATTCCAAAATCTCCCACGCGGGGGTCTTTCACCGGGATCGTACAGCCTACCTTCGTAATCCAACGGGCGTTCGCCTTGCCTCGTCAGCAAGGCTCTTGGATGGTACTCCGGCGTCGGGTAGCAATAATAAGGCTCCCGATAATATTCGTCTCGATAGCGGAGGGAGCTATACGCGGAGTACGGGGAAGGGGGTTCGTAATACAAGTCCTCCTCGCGCGGTTGTCTCCATTCGGTCCATCTACGCTGGGGGTCGTACGGTGACGGGGGACGCGCGCCACAAGGGTGCCCATACATCTCGTCGCGTGGCAAACCGGACAATTCCTGTTCTCGTCTTTGGGCGTGTAATGCCAAATCGAACGCGTCGTCCAAAGATTCGGGATTAGACAAAGCTACTTTAGTCGAAATTCTTTGAGGTAATGCAGTGATAAATGAGGTTCGGGCCAAGCGCTCCACGTCCCTAATGGTCCTATCGACGTTCTCTCCGATTAATTCTCTTGCTCTCACGGTCACCTGTCGGTACAGGCGGCCCACGCGATGAATAAAATCTATTAGACGCTCCCGGGGAAACATGCTTATACGTTCTAGTTCCAGTCGGAGCTCCTCATAACCGCGGCATGGGGAATATCGGACCCTTAGAAGGGAGAGCAGGTCGGACACGCTTTGACAACCTTTCCCGTCGACATAGTATCTAATAGGATCCTTTAATTTATATATGAGCTCGGTCAGGAAACGTTCTTCCTGACCAGGTGGAACACGCTGTGTAGCACGCTGTATCGCGGCAGCGAAGTCCTCCAATGTTACAAAATCAGGGTCGAAACGGGGAATGCTGTCAAGAGCCCGGTATACTCTCTCTTCATCTTCTCGGGAACGCCATACGTCTATTGCAGACATTTCAAGGTCGTTCGTCCGAGAACCGAAAGACGGTCGACTATTCAGGGGTGGCGGTACAGTGGAAGGAACTACAGGGGGAACATTATCTAAGGAAGGGAAATTGGTAGTGCGTGTCGGAGGAGGTGATCTCATAGTTCCACCCGTCATTGCTAGGCAATGCTCGGCAGAATGTGTTGAGTAGCAGGAAGTGTAGTCAAGTTACGAGCAGATAAGATTGCGGCAGGTCGCGATATGTGGCGACGGCGCGATCTCTTCTTCTAATTAGAAATAATAATAAGGGAAAATAAAATCCCACTTCTGACACCAGTTTGTTACGAGCAGATAAGATAGCGGCAGGTCGCGATATGTGGCGACGGCGCGATCTCTTCTTCTAATTAGAAATAATAATAAGGGAAAATAAAATCCCACTTCTGACACCAGTTTGTTACGTCCTGAAGGGACTTTTCAATAAATCATTCCGAGCGGCTGGAATGATCTATCGGGTTCTTACTCTGTTTAAGTGCTAAGGCACACCTTGACTATACTTACCGGGGAAGGATATAGAGAAAAGGGGGTTCAATCAATGGTTGAGTCGGGAATTGAGGTTAAAACATAAGAGTTAAATATATTCTTGATAAGATAGAGTCTGCTTACATACCCTTGGGACGGCGCTCCGTCCCAGCTGTCGCTCGCTGTGCTCTCGGGTAGCACGCGGCACGCTTGCCGTCTAAGGTTTCGCTCGCTCTCGGGGTCTCTGGCCCGAGCGTAGGTCGTGGTCGCTCGCTGTGCTCTCGGATGGCACTCGGAAGGCGGTGAACTGACGCCCGTCGTACCGCACTGTCTCTAAACGTCGGATAATAACGCGGTCCTACGTCGGTCACGAGCGAAGGGCTCTTCCGGCTAGGCCGTTCTCGGTATGTCGGATGGAGTTACTCTTCGGACGAATTACTATCGGCCGATCGTGCTTCGCGGAATCTATCCGGAGACGGGGTCGCGGTATCTGGACGGTCCTTTAGTCAGTCGCGACTTCCTCGTTCGAGCTCCCGAATTCGAATTACTTATTCCTGCTTGTCGATCCCCGTTCTCGGCCGTGCCTCGATCAGTCCTCGCGAATGGGGGAAACTGCCCCGTCGGCAGTTATCGCTCGCTGCACGCGTCGGAAATATCCGGGCCCGGACCGCGGAAGGTCACGTTGTCCCTACTGTCGCTACGCGGCTCAGCGCAACATGACTGACACGCGCGAGGCGATTCCGCTGAATCGCCGTTTACGGAACAAAGCGACGCGCGGACAGCAAGCACGGGAAAAGGGGCTGAAGGGCCCATGTAATACAGTACAAAAAATTGGAAAGTGATGGGTATTATATACATTGCGATGACAATCGAAATAATTGTTTCTTGCTGAAGGATGGAACGATCATTCGCATTGTAAATATAGTGCAAGTACGGACGGAACAGGTGTACAACGTAATAGGTCACAAACGGAAAGTAGCTGCCGATAATTTGTTTGAGAAACCCTGCCCATCTTCAGTTTTAAATGTTTTTATTGTTTCCGAAGGGACGCGATTACATTATTGGCCGGTTTCACAAATAAAATGTAAAATGTGGACTGTAAAAAGAAACGAAACCCAGAATTACGTTATGCCCTTGCGACATAAGCATGACTAAATATGAAGAGAGGGGCTATGATAGATTTTATCGGTCATGTGTCGCTCCGCATTGTAAAGTGCGGTACCACTGATTCTGTCAGTGGTCACATGTGCCTGCAATGGCACTTGTACTCGCGGAACGTAGAATCACGCGAGTCGATCCACGCAAGCATAAGTATACCAAAAAGGTGTCAAAGAAAATGATAGATTTTATCGGTCATGTGTCGCTCCGCATTGTAAAGTGCGGTACCACTAATTCTGTCAGTGGTCACATGTGCCTGCAATGGCACTTGTACTCGCGGAACGTAGAATCACGCAAGTCGATCCACACCCTTTAAATCATTCATACTTACTATTTCGTACTTTGGTATATTATAACCACCTCAAATAATTTATCAATATAATACTGTTACGCCGGGGTGATTTCATTACCGGCCACCCCGACGCAAAGGAATTATTGAATAATAGACACGGGTGCACGACATGACTATATTTGAAGGTACAGAACCATACACGTCCGAACGCTAGGGTGTTCGGTATAAGACAGTGTTTTGGCGTCTTCCTGACAGTCTTCTCGAAGGGGTCGATCCTCTTCTGTCAGCCGCTGCGAGCACCAGCAGGCTATGCACGGGCCTATACCCGGTGCTCGCAACACTGCTCCCCCCTCTGGAAAAGCGGGCGTCCCGATCGCGTTGACTCCTCTTCGGAATCTTCGTACCCTGGTTTGAAGAAGTGGTCGTGCCGTCCAGGTGGCTTCCTCAGACCGTCGCCTCGGCATTCGCCTTCACGCCCCAAGGGAAAACCACCAAAAACGTGGGGCAAGGCTTGGGTACAACGGGACGGCTGGTAGGGTCTCCTCGTCGCGAAGTACTCCAACGATGATTCCACTGCGTTGCGTTCCATCCAGTGGCGAAGCATCCTGGCCTCGTGTCCTCTGGAACTCCAGCGATGCTCTCGTCCCGTGTGTCCCGCGACGAAATCCTGCAGCGTCCTTCGGCAAAGGTTCAACGTCGACGTTCCTCCGAGGGTCCAATGACGTTCTCGCCTCTCCTCTGCGTGTCCCACGACGAGGTCCACAGCGCCGGAAGCCCAGCGACATCCTCGTCCTTGGAACCCCGGCCAGCCCGTCTTCCTCGCCGGGTCGTTTCAGCTCTTTATCCCGCGACGCCCCTGGAACTCCGCTCTGGAACGTCCCACGACGGCTCCGCCGCTCCGACACTACATCCTCCTTTCGAACTCTGCTCCGACGATGCCCTGCCGGTGGCCTGGTCCGGAACTCCAATCCATCGATGACTCCGAAGTTCCTTTGAAAAAGGGGTAAAGAAACATTAACATTCTGTCTCACTCGTGAGAATCATGACATCAGAAACATTTCTCGAGCAAGACACTTCCTTGACTTTCAGCCGACGAACGGCCCATCCCGACCAACGACTCCACTCCTCGGGACTCCTCTCTCGGGGTTTTGGCGTTCCTGCAACGGTATTCGCCCTCGAACTCCCTCCGTCGCGACTTCGCACTCGGCCATCCTGCGACGATGTTCGCCCTCGAACTCCCTTCGTCGCAACTCAGCAGCTTCGCGCACTCCAGGCGTCTCCAAGCTGCCTCGGTGGTGCCGCGCTCCTGGGGACGCCGCTCGCCAGCAACACAACTGCATGGATCCCCGGCCGTCACCCAGAGCCGTACACCCACCCATGGTGTGGTCCGTGCACTCCCGGACGTCTCCACGTCTCCGCCGGAGTCGCACCTCCACCACCAATACTCCGACGCTCCCTCTACAGCGTCCTAACATGGCCTCTTGAGATAACAATTCCCCGGAACCGACGAGTCCCTCGATTCTACTTGCAGCTCCAAGTCGAATCGGCATTCCTGAACGTCGTTTCTGGATGGCATTCGACGACTCATGCTGTCCCCACGGAAAACCGTTCTCTCCGTCTCAGCAGAAATCAAAACGTCAACGTGTCAAAACGTCAATATTGCTCGATACTCGCGAAAGAGCCAACTTCAGCGCGCTCCTGTCAGTCCCCGAGCGCGCGTCTCTTCGTCTTAAGCTTCATAGATAATCGTTTTCTACATTACCCAATGTGAACGATACAACCAAAATCTGGATTCCTTTTCGTAGTTCGGCTTCCCAAGCCGACCCAGCAATAACCTCCTAATTTCCCTCTCCGGCTGTATCCTCGCTGAAGCCTCGCAGCCGCTCCGATGTCGGTGAGTTTCTACCGCCGTCGTCGCTTCGAATGTCCCTCGATGTCAGTGAGTTTCCACCGCCGTCGTCGCTTCGAATGTCCCTCGATGTCGGTGAGTTTCCACCGCCGTCGTCGCTTCGAATGTCCCTCGATGTCGGCGGGCCTCAGCCGCCGTCGTTGTGCTTTCTTGACTGTCCCTCGTTGCAGAGATGGGCATTATCTCGTTGGTGCTGCTGCTTCTGCGGCTGTCCCCCGTTGTCCTGCTGCAGACTGGTTCGTACGCAACGGCTCCTTGCGTATCGCACGCAACAGCTCCTTGCGTCTCGTATGCAACGGCTCCTCGCGTATCGCACGCGACAGCTCCTTGCATTTCCTCGGGATCCGTGACTACGGATCTCACTTCTGACACCATTGTTACGTTTTACGCTCACGGTAATTCAACTTTAATGTACAACAACAAGCGAACATGAACAGAGCAACTACAACTCAAATAACTCAATATAATCCATACAGCAAGGGAATCTGGTATCGATAGGTCTGCTAGGAATGGCGGCTGACTCTCGAATGACTCCTTGACAGGCGATCGATACGATCGCCTTCTTCTTGCTTTCTGTTGTCTTCGTCGCGAGCACCAGCGGGCCATGGATCCTATCCATCGGGTGCTCGCAACAATACATAGCCGAAAAGGCATTATAATCGAAACTCGCGATAAGAAGAAACCAAGTCAAGAATCAACGAACGGCAACAGTGAGCAGGAGGACCAGCACGAAGGAGGTAGCCGC
Organism: Andrena flavipes; assembly: GCA_963971345.1. Taxonomy (NCBI): domain Eukaryota; kingdom Metazoa; phylum Arthropoda; class Insecta; order Hymenoptera; family Andrenidae; genus Andrena; species Andrena flavipes. The sequence goes on along the minus strand of OZ020479.1, from coordinate 46,037,821 downwards.
ACACCAAGGGGACCAGTAGACGCCAGCTGATGGGTCAGAAGCCCCTTCCGCCAGCGGAGTCGACACCTTCACGAAGCTGCGCTCCTCATCATCGCCACAAATTTGCCCCCCCGGACGTCAGGGCGATGGATCTTTCCATCCTGGGCCTCTCCCCCCATATCCCGGCTCCGGTTCCGGTTTTGGTTTTGGAGCCATCTGTGTACCAGGTGAGCCCCCCCGGAGAGAGTAACTCCTTCTCGCTCTCTTCCCAGTCCCTCCTGCTTGGGAATCGAACGACGAAATTATGTTTGAAGCGGTAGGCTGGGTCACATTGGTCTCCCCCGCAGTCCAGGACCTCATGCGAGTCCCTTACGTCCTGCAGGATCGCCGCGTGCCCGTTCCTCGTGCCTTTCCATCTTCCCGCGAAGTGTATCCTCAGGGTAGCCTTCTTAGCCCCGGCCTCCGCAGCCAAGTGCGGTGGCGCCAGGTCCAGCAAGACCCCCATCGCCAGGGTAGGCGTGGTGGGGAACGCACCCGTCATCCCCAGCAGTGCCAAGCGATACACCTTGCTCAATGTCCTCCTGTGGGTGTCCCTCTTCATGGAGGTCCACCATACCACTGAGGCGTATGTCAGTTGGGGTTCGAGAATGGCTGTATAGATCCATTTGACCACCCATGGTTTTAACCCCCATGTGCTGCCGAACATCCTTCTGCAGGCCCAGTAGGTGACGAGCGCCTTCTGGGTCTGCTTCGTAATGTGGCTTTTCCACGTGAGCTTCTTATCCAGGGTCACTCCCAGATATTTCACCTCCGAGGAGGTGTGTAGCTCCTCTCCGAAGATTGAGGGGGCCTTAAACTTTAGGTTCCGCTTCCTCGTGAACAGTACCATCTCCGTCTGGCACGGATTCACCCTTAGGTTTTGGTTGTGGCACCATTCCTGAACCAGTGTGAGCGCCTTCTGCATTCTCCTGGCCATGTCGTCAGCATAGCCCTGTACTATTACACCCTCTTCTCCGAGCCCACGCAGTAGCTCGTCCACCACCAGGGTCCACAGCAGTGGGGAGAGAACTCCCCCCTGCGGGCAGCTCCTGTCGGCCCGAGCCCTTATCGTAGTCCCTTCCCAGCTGGCCATCACGGCTCTAGTCCGCAGCATGTTGCGGATCCACCTTCTGATCGAGTCTTCGACCTTGAAGCTGTCTAGGGCCCTACTTATGGCATCTAAGGATGTGTTCTCGAACGCTCCTTCAATGTCCAGGAATACGCTCAGGACCGACTGTTTCCGCTCCAGGGCCCCTTCTACCACCCCTACCAGGTGGTGGAGCGCCGTCTCCACGGATCTGCCGGCCTGATACGCGTGTTGGGAGATTTGTACTGGTCTTTCCACCAGCGCATGTTCCCTGATGTGCCTATCCACCAGTCTTTCCAGCGTCTTCAGCAGGAAGGACGTTAAGCAGATAGGCCTGAAGGATTTGGCAGAGTCGGCATTTTCGGCTCTATTAGGACAGCTGTTAGGTCCCTAGTGCAGAATTCTCCCAGCCTCAAGGCGTTTAGTCTTTTACTCGCGTAGACGCACGCTCTTGGGCCGGGATCACCAGGCCCGTGTATTACCGTGCCCAGTTTCGTGTTCAGTCCTCCTACTCGACCCCTGATCAGCCAGGGTTCCTGTATGAGTACTAAATCTGTTTGCTGCCCCACTATGCGGCGGTCGAGTAAGTCCGTCGCCGCTTTGCAGTGCTGCAGATTGATCTGCGAGATGCTGATGCATCCTGCAGCCATCTTGACTGCAGTATTGCCCGCTCTCGCACGTGCTCCGGGGGAGATAGTGTGTCCCGTGTTGCGGTCCACTTTCCTATTTCCCCCCTCGCTTTACCGTGGTGGTCTCACTCGCCACCCCGGCAGTCTTGAGGAACTGGTACCTCAGTGACCCAGGACCGGTGGTCCTTTGGACTCCTCCCCGGGTCCCCGGGGACCCAGCCCTCCCCAGCCCCTCGGCCTTCGGGGGTCTCCCCCTCTTCCCGCGGGTTGGCATAATTGCCTTTTTCGTGGGGGGTCGGTTCCCCCCCGTGGGTGCGCCCGGGGTCTGTCTCCCGGTCGCCACCATCGTGGGTCCGCCCCTTCCCTCCACTGCCTCTCTTTGGGGTTGGTCCTGAGGTGCCGGATCGGCGCCGGCGCTCGAGGCCTCCCCCGCTCCCTCCGGCCCGTCCCCTACCCTGACCTGATGCCGCTACCGCCGCCTCAGGCGCCGCTCCCGGTTTCCCGTGCTCCACGCCGGTCCGGGCCGGGAACAACCTAAAGAGCGCCCTGCCCAGCCCCACGTGGACAACGAAACCCCGTTTGCTGAGCGCCTCGTGCGACTCCGCGTCCACCCCCAGAATCAGATGCACTTATCGTTCCGCCTCCCTTCTGCCCCGCAACTGCGACAACGCCGAAGCAGCGCCCGACACTCCGACAAAGAAGAGGAAGGCGACCCGCAGCGGGGCGGCGAAAAGGAGGGCCCGGAAAGCCAAATTGGCTTTACTCGGGACCACCTTGGAGGCGACCCAAGCGGAAGCGCCGACCTCTGAGAAGGCAGTGCAGGGGGAGGTGGGCCCGCATGACGGGCAAACAGACCCCTCCGCACAGCAGGGTGGGAAGGAAGAGGAGACCACGGGCAAGGGCATGAAAAGGGCCCGACAGACCGACGGTTCGACCCCCGAACACCCTGCAAAAAGAAAGGGGAAGATCTTCCCAGAGCCCTCTAGCTTCAAGGAGGCGCTGGTGGGGGGTAGGAAGATGGCGATAGCGCCATCTGACTACCCCGAGTCCACGCTAACACCGGAGCAGGGGGATCTGGTGATGAGAGGGCTCGGAGAGGCGATGGACACCATCCCGAAGGGGATGGCGGTCCCCCGCTTCGAAGAGTGCAGGTTCCTGCAGGGCATCCTCTGGGTAACCTGCACGGACGCCGCCGCCAAATAGTGGGTTAAAGAAGCGGCAACCAACCTGAAGCCCTGGGAGGGCGCATCTCTTCAGGTAATGGAGAGAGAGTGCCTACCCAGGCTTCGGAAGATGGCGACCGTCATCCCCGGACCCCCGGAGAAGACGGAAGTCATAATGCAACGGATCGGTCAGCTGTTGTGACAGCTTGATTCCGTTTGGGAATTTTCGCAAACAGATGACTAGACACAATAACTCGTAACGTGATTTGAATAGAAATTGTTTATTCAATTTAATGCACTGTTGGTATGATTTTTACGTTATAATTATGCGCTAGGGATTTAGCATTAGTACATAACATTTATTATATACAATGGTTATTGAAACGTATGAGTATGAATATGAGTTACATATGAATAAGTAATAAGCAATTGTTATTGAAAGAAATAATATGAAATCGCTATAAGCGTAGACAAGACAATGCAATAAGCAGTAAATAAAGTAAATAATATAAAATCTATAAGCGTAGACAAGACAATGCAATAAGCAGTAAATAAAGTATATAATATGAAATCTATAATAATAATGAATAGCAATAAGCTTAGACACGAAAATAATAATAATAATACAAGATTATATGATGAGGATGATATGCAGTGAAAATGGTATGGTTTAAATGCTTACAATGAGTTGTGAGATGATTTTGACACAATATTTAATAAACTTTCGTGGTTTTAACAATGCTACTTCTCTTGATTGTTTTCGTCGAAAGAGGACTTCTGTCTCGGTCCCCTCGTATTTATAAGGACGTTGCGGGGGTACGCGCGGTAGTGGCCTTGACACATTTCGGAATAAGACGCAGTAGGACTTCCGGGTTTTTTATAAACGGTATAGCTATTAATAGACATATTTATGTCACGTACGCCAAATATGTGTCGCAGTTAGATTTTTGGGGTTTTATGACTGTGAAAGGAGATACTCAACTCATCGAATGGATTTTTGGATGTTTAATAGGAAAGGGGTTAGAGTGGCTTGGACTTCATGAGTCGTAAAGAGGGGATTGAGACTTGGTCTCGATTTAAGAGGGATTTGTAACGAAGGATTTGTTTGAATTCGTTTTAGAGGGAATGATTCGTGCCTTGTAGGACGAATAGGCGAAGAGGGTTTTGTAACGATTATCTCGCGATGGGGATCTCTAAGATACATCAGCGAGGTGGAGTTTGTATCGACCATCTTGTGTTGGTGACCCCTAAGGTATAACATCAAGGTGATCGACGATTGAGGAGATGGGGTAAGAGTTGAGTTTGCTAGAGTTTGATGGAGTGATACTGAGGTTTACGAATAGAATTTGGTATAGAACCGCGCGAAAAATCGTGGGACGTTACACCTTCCCCCTTATATGAACAAATGCGTGCATTTCTTAACATAAGGTATGGGTGTTTTGAAACGAGAAAAAAAAAGAAAATAAAAGACATAGCCTATTTGGTATGGAAAAAAAATAAAGTATGTAATAAAGAAAAGTAAAAGATATAGGTTGTTTGGTAAGAAAATAAAATAAAAGTATGTAATAAGAGAAAATAAAAGATATAGCCTATTTGGCAAGAAATGAATATAAATATATAATTACGAAATAAAAGGGGAATCTATCTACAAGGAATTATTTACAATGGATGGATGGGATTAATGGAAGGATTATAGGGGGGGGAAAGGAGTATTCTAGGGTTTGGAATATAGGATCGTCCAGGATGAACGTGAGGTCATAACCGTTTTGATACTGGTCATTGAACCACCTTAGAAACGCGGGTGTCAGCCCTGTGTGGTCTGGAACCCGCATAGCTGACCCCGTGTCCAGGATCTCCACGACACCTGGGTAAGGAGGGATTGAGGAGGGGACCGGGATTTCGGGAACATGAGGTGGAGAGTGGTAAGGAGGGGGCGGTGGAGTGACGGCCTCCTGCATAGTCTCCAGGTCCATTTTCTGGGTTGGAGAGTCATCAATCGTGATGACCTCGGGTTTTATGTCAGCCCCCCTGATGACCTCAACAGACGTCACCTTCGGGAGAAGGGGTGAGGCGCTCCTTCCTTCCCTCTTTGTCGGCGCAGCCACTTTATATGGACCAACCTCCTTTTGAGGCCGGCTCCTCTTCTGGTAGTTTTTTTCTAAGAAATGAAATAATTAATACTTGTTTTATTTTAGTTAGGGTCAACCGAGATCCTCGCGTAATCGACCAAGACGCGCTTTGTTCGCGTGTATGATTTTCGTTTTGCCCTTCCATGATATTCTCAAATTTTGCGAAGAGATAACCTCTAATATTGTGTGAGGACCCGAGTATTGATCCCCGAATTTCCCTTTTCGCGGTTCTATTAAAACGAAGATTGAGTCGCCTGGTTTGAAGGTCTCCTCGTTTATATGCCGATCATAATATTTTTTATAACGGAGTTTGGATTGATTTAACTTTTCCGCAGCAGCGGTTTGTAGTTCTTGCATCCTCGTATTCAATTTCGAGAGGTATTGATTATAGGTTTCATTTTCGAAATCTTCGAGTACCCTTTTTCGACTGAGTACCCGGGCTATTTTCCCGAATACTAACTCGTGTGGAGTGTAACCAGTGCCCTCGTGGACGCTGGTATTATAAGAAAACGCGGCCATGTCGGTCCATTCGTCCCAGTCGCTGTATTTACTGATAAACATTTTCAAATATTCTGTTAGGACAAGGTGTGATCGATCTAATGAGCCGTTAGACTGTGGGTGAAAAGCTGTGGTTTTAAATTGTTCAATTTTAAATTTCTGCGCTATAGTTTTCATGAATTTACCAGTGAAATTAGCTCCTTGGTCAGTGAGGATGGCTCTGGGAGCTCCGAACTAGCAGATAAATTTTTTTATAAATGCATCTGCAATTTTTACTGATGTCGATTGTTTGAGTGGTTCGCACACGAAGTATTTGGTCAATAAATCTTGCATGGTTAATATATATTGTTACGGCGGGCGTTAGCCATAACGTTTATTACAAATCACAGACAAGGTCCAGGCGGAAATATTACATAGATACAAGGTCAATAGGTCAATAGGTCTGCTCGTAATGGCGTCTGACTCTCAACTGACAGCTGGTCAGGCGATCGATCCGATCGCCTTCTTCTCGTTGTCTCTTGTCTTCGTCGCGAGCACCATCGGCCATGGATCCTCTATAGGGTGCTCGCAACAATATGTATTTCCTTCTCTTGTGGTAGGTAACGGTCCTACTATATCTAACGCTACTTTATCAAAGGCGCGTCCAGGTGTGTCGGTAAGGATCATTGGTTATCTGGTTTTTACACGAACGAGTTTCTTTCGCTGACAGTCTTCGCACTTTCGAATATAATCTTCAACGGCTTTCTTCATTCCTTTCCAGAAATAATGGTGTCTAATTCGGTTATAAGTTTTAGTTACTCCTTTATGTCCAGCTAATGCAGACGCGTGATTTTCTGTAATTATACTTTGTCTCTTTGACTCTTCGGGAATTTGAACTATTTGTAAACATATTGTGACCTCGATGTCTTCTTCGTCAACGGTTTCGAGAATGTCCGTAATAATATCTTGCCAGCTTAACTGATCGATATTTGCCGTTTTAGCTATACTGAATGAATATATAATTAGTTCGCGTATTACATCCTTAAGGGAAGAAAGAGCTTCATTCCAATTTGTTGTGGTTAGGGGAGTATTTTGAGTTTCCTTGATAACTAACCCTACGAGAATTTGTCCCTTTTTATATGACACATGAGCCCTGCCTAGAGTGAGCTCGCTTGTTATTGTCAGTTCTCCCGCTTCCTGTAATTGTTTGGCTCCTTCGTCGCAAGGTTTCCCATCGGCACTTAAAAGGAAGACGAGTGTTTCTTTACGTAGGGACAATGGATCGCGACTGATTGACGGTATTATTCTAATATCCCTATCGGGATCTATTTCGTATGCTTCTTCCGGAGAATCGTTCAGTTCGAGTAATGACGATTCTGAGTCTGTCGTTGATTCATCTGTCGCGTTTGATTCTACTTCGGAATCAGGGTCTGCCTGTTCCTGTGGTTCTGGAGATTGCGGAGGCAAAATTCTTTGGTAAGGGGTGTCTGTCTGTTCCCTTTCATTTTCTGGGTTTTCTTCCTCTTCGCTACTCATTGGTTCTTGTGGGACTAACGAGGAAGAATCCGGTGGCGTTATTATAGGTGTCGGGGTTTTGCGTACTTTTCTGTGCGGCTGAATCCTCTCAGGTTCCGTCCTTAGGCGGGTTTTACTTGTGGGTGCCGAAGCAGAGATGAGTAATTTGGAACCCCGAGGTCTTCCAGGGCCTCGTTTTGGCGGAGTTTTAGTTTCTTTAGTAGTGCATGGTTTTTTGGTTTTTGGTGTGGGCCAGTCCACCCAGTCTTCATCGGTTTCTTCTCGTGGCCGTATCGGGCATGCCTCCATTGTAGGGGGATTACGAGATAGAGCGTCGGCAAGTTTATTGCTTTTTCCTGGTTGATATCGAATTTCGTATTCGTATTCAGCTAATTTTAATCGCCATCTGACGAGACGTGACATTGGGTCTTTTACTCTATGTAACCAGATTAGAGGTCGGTGGTCAGTAAATAAAATAAACTTCCTTCCATATAAGTAAGGTCGGAAGTGCCTAACACAATATACTATGGCCAGAAGTTCTTTTTCTATGGTTGCATAATTTATTTCTGCTTTATTTAAGAGGCGAGAAGCATAAGCAATGGGTAACTCTTTTCCCGCGATATTTTGACTCAATATTCCTCCTATAGCAAATTCAGAAGCGTCAGTGGTGATATGGCATTCCAGGTCAAAATTCGGGTATTGCAGGATAGGTTCTTTCTGCAATGCTAACCTTAAGTGGTCAAAAGCCGTTTTCTGGGACGGTCCCCACTCAAATGTTGTGTCCTTTTTTAATAATTGGGTTAACGGGCGAGCTATTTTGAAAAAGTCTGGGATAAATCTCCTATAATATCCGGTTAATCCAAGGAATTGTTTGATTCCTTTTGGTGTACTTGACGCTGGGTAATTTCGGACGGCTTCAATTTTTCCCAGATCAGGTTTTACTCCTTCTTCAGTAATTATATGTCCTAAATATGCGACTTCCTTATGCAGGAATTTACATTTGGAAGGTTGGAGTTTAAGGTTTGCCTCTCTTAGGCGGTGAGCGAGTTTTTTAAATTTAATTAAATGTTCCGTAAGGGAACTCGCGTAAAGGACAATATCGTCCAAATATACGAACATTTCTGCGCCTTGGAGTCCCGTAAGCGTGTGATCCATTAAACGTTGGAAGGTAGCTGGTGCATTACAAAGTCCAAATGGCATTCTAACAAACTCATAATGTCCATGAGGTGTAGAAAATGCCGTTTTTGGTGCATCTTCCGGCTTCATAGGGATTTGGTGAAATCCAGAAGCAAGGTCGAATACGGAGAAGTATTTATCTCCTCCTAATTAATCTAATATCTCGTTGATATTTGGAAGTGGGTATGGGTCAGGAACGGTCCTTTCATTTAGATCCCTGAAGTCGATTACTATTCTCCACAAGGGTTCCCCATCAGGTCCCGATTTTTTGGACACTATCCAAATAGGTGAATTATAGGGTGATAATAGGCCCCTTTACACGGTCGGTCTTGCGCGCGGTCCGGCCCGCGGGCCGGACCGCCGCGCGCCGTGCGGCCCGGAAAAGTACGTGAAGCCGGATCGTGGCGGTCCTTCGCGCGGGCCAGAAGGTCGTACCCGTCACTACTTAGAGACAGCGAGTTCGGGCTCCCATTTCTACGTCGACTCCACATGCTTTTTACACGATCCACCGCAGTGGTGTACTACTTGTTCTATGTGTATCATCGATCTGCGAAACGATCGGCAAGACACGATCGCGATATACGTTCGCGAAAAGTATCTGAAATTCCTCGATATACCAGGCTTATAGAGGATATCATAAATGCTGTTACTGTAGGGTACACTGAAACATTTGTTTTTAGGAAACTACGTTTGGTTGACCTGAAGGTGCTATAAATTGTGGAAATGATTTATGGCTCAGTTATAACGACTGTAAAATTTTACAAGGGTACTTTAAAAAATGTCCAAATGTTTCCCCGGCAATGCGATGGCAAATGAAATTGCAGTTAACACATTCACTGTTGTGACGATCATAATTATTACTATCAACGGCAATAATTACCATGTCACTGCTTGTTTTAATATAAAAACTAATATTGATAGACAATAAATACATATAGGTATGCAAGTGATGTTATATCTAAGATAAATGATGAAGAGATGTAATATGCAAAATGTCTTGAAGAAGGGGGGTAGTCTTCTGATTGCTCGTGATGCAGGTCAAATTTTTCATCCACGCTCTTGCGTGGCGCGCAGCAAGAAAGCATCACAGTCCTGCCCGCGCGCCAGAAAGCGTCACGCTCCTGCCCGCGCGCAAACCTCGAATCCAGAAGAGTTTGCATAAGAGACAGAAAAGGTAGTTAGAAAAGGAGAAAACGATAGTTGAAACCAGGATCGTTGCGCGCCTCAGGATTTCCGACAGTGCGGACAAGTCTGAGGCGCGCGACGAGCCTGGCAGCCGATCTTCTGGCAGCCAAGGATAAATAAGCCGTGCCTCGATGGGTTTCGAGGACTTCGACCCTCGAGACCAGGGGGGCCGTACTATGTTGCCCCCTAAGACGTGGCGAATCGAAAATTCTACATTTCGCACCGGATCTTGGCGAAAGTGACGTGGATCGTTTCCTTATGTTTTTCCGATGAAAATGGTCCAAAAACGACACAAATCGGATTGTAATTAAGGAATCTTCATAATAAATTGATTTCCATAACTTCGTTAAAAATAGTCCGATTTACATGAAATTTGGTATAATTTTCATTTGAAAAACGTAACGAATCCATCGGTATCACTTCCATATCGATACGATAAAGTATAAAGAATTATTTTATTTCTGAAACAGGTATGAATCCTTGGCCGACTGCAACGAATCGAGGTCGACGACACACAGTTGAGGGTGAAATATTCATTACAGCGTATTAAGAAATTCTTTATTCTTCGTCGTATCGATATGAAAGTAACACTAGTGGATTCCTGGCGTTCTCACAATTAAAATGATCACAAATATCCTGCAAATCGGACTACTTTGACACAAACAATACAAATTATAAAAGGAGTAGGCTGATATCGCCAGAAACGGCAGTACGTTTGCGCACGCGGGGTCCCGCCTGCGCCGTCCTCTCTTCAAATTACAAACGGATCCCTTATCGCTCGGGTATAAACACGACATATTTGTTTGCATGGTTATAAACTTCGTCCATTAGCTATCCGAATAGAGTGATGGATACACAAAAGTACAACTTTCATACTAAACTACGTCTTTGCCATATTTATTTTTTTATGTCTCTTCAGCTGTTTCTAACTTTCACTTTTACTCCTTTATCAGTACCTACCTGTTCATACCGTTTCTGCTTCCATGTGCCTGGAGTCAAGGGTTCGCACAGGCCTGGTCAGCGTCAGGAACATTTGGCGACCAGGCCTTTGCTAACCGGGGGACAGCTTCCTTACCCCACGCTTTCTTTTCACCCTCTCTATGTTTCTTCCCTGTTTTTTCCTACTTCATCTTTCTTCTATCTTCTTTTATTCGCTATCTCTAACTCTGTCTAGTCTTTCCTTTTTAACCGGCGAAAATTCACGGAGCGGACACTTGGTCTCGAACCGGTTATCAGGCAACAAGTACCGCGCACGCATTTCTATTGTTTTTCCATATTTACTGTTGATTTATTACTGTTAATTGTTACTTTTAATTATTTCTGTTAATCATTACTTTTAATTGTTACCATTAATTATTACCGTTCCTTGGTATTGTTAATTGTTTCTGTTAATTGTGATTGTTAATTGATATTTTTAATTGTTACTGTTAATTGTTATTGTTAATTGTTATTTGTGGTTTAACTTCATTGAATTGTGTATTATTTAAAAAAGTGCATCGCAAGTTTTGTGATGTTTGCGGCAAACAATGACCGGAACTTGGCTGTTGTTGTTGTTGCTGCTGCTGCTGTCCAGTTGACAGTAGCAGAGCGAAGAAGAAGCAGAAGAAGAAACCGCCAGGTTTGGATAAAAAAATATCGCGAAGACTGCAATGATCAGCCTCTTCTTCGAGAACTGCGAGAAAATTATCCGGACGATTATCGAAACTACTTGAGGATGGATTGCAAGGCGTTCGACGATCTACTGGGTTTAGTTCAAAACCGAATAAAGAAAATGGACACCATTATGCGGAAAAGCATCACCGCAGAACAACGCCTTATCGCTACGTTGAGATTTTTGGCAACTGGGCGGTCGTACGAAGATTTGAAATTTACGACAGGAATATCGGCTCCTGCGTTATGCAAAATAATTCCTGAAACGTGCAAAGCACTGTATTATGCGCTACGGACAGAGTTCTTGAAGGTAAGGGTAATAATTTATTAATGAAATGATAATTCGCGCTCGTATTTATTGGTTCGTGTCTTCCCGGCTCGGCCCAGCATAAAACCTACACTGGTTGTCGCAGAGGTCTGTATGTGGTTTTAATGATCCTAGGAGCCCTCTCCTCAACACGGTTGCAATTAAACTGTCCGCGTAAATCGCCTGCCGCGGCTCCATCCGTTCCAATTGCTTGGCAACTTTTATTCCCGTGGCTTCATATTCGGATATATCGATGCGGCTGATGGTGGGATTCTTCAGCGCGTCAGCACAAGTTTCCAGAACTTTCATCATCGTCACTTTTTCTATTCTTACTGCGACGTGAAATTTGGCTGGCCGGCCGTTTCTGGCTGCTTGGACCCGGTTGCGATTCCAATGCTTCGTCCTTCGTACGAAAAAAGCACATATAATTTAATAAAATAAGAAATAACAAGGAAATTCAATTTTGTTTATATTTGTATTGTTTTTTGTTTTGTCATAGTTCCCCAATAACAAGGACGAGTGGAAAAAAATAGCCGATGGATTTCGCGACAAATGGGATTTCCTCAACTGCGGAGGTGCCATGGATGGCAAACATATCAGAATTGTTCCACCACCGGATTCCGGGGCCTTGTATTATAACTATAAAAATTATTACAGCACCGTACTAATGGCGTTAGTCGACTCCAATTACGAGTTTATTTTTGTCGATGTCGGCAAAAATGGAAGGGTATCAGATGGTGGTGTTCTCGAACACACTGAATTGATGAGGCGTTTAAATAACGGGCAATTAAATTTGCCCGAGAATAATGAAACGATAAAGAATTTGAACTTCGTGTTTGTAGGCGATGAAGCGTTTTCTTTAACAAATAACTTCTTAAAGCCTTATGCTCAAAGGGAATTGGATCACGATAAAAGAATATTTAATTATAGATTATCCCGAGGTAGGAACGTAGTGGAAAATACATTCGGCATATTAGCCTCGCGATTTAGAATATTTAATACAGCAATTAATATGAAGGTCGAAAATATTTCATATGTTGTATTGGCTGCCTGCGTTCTCCATAATTTCTTAAGGAGACGGAGCGCACCATACACAACGAACAACAGGAGTAGGCAGGAGGGGAATTATCAAAACGATTTAGTGCAGATGGATAATTTGCAACCCCTTAATCGTGGGAATTTAAATAACTCTGCCAAGCAAAATAGGGACCGGTATAAAGAGTATTTTGTAGGAGAAGGAAGTGTTCCGTGGCAGGAAGATATGCTGAATGCGTATAGAGCGTGAGTGTTTGATGTATGGAGGGGGTATATCCGTTTGAACCCTCGGAAAATGTGTACATTTTGTGGATTTTTTTACAGGTCAACGGTTTGATGCAAATTCGCCGTTTTTTTACTATCTTTACATAGTATTATGAACTACTCATACAAAAAATTATAGACGATCTCCCGGCATGAACAGCCGGCATTTTATTTTAAATTCATTTTTCGGGATAATGACCGATTAAGCACTTGATAATTTAATATACTAACTAAATTTGTTCGAGCCAGGTCAAAGTGACGGTCACCATAAAGTGCTTAAATAAAAAAAAGATGCCGGGAGATCGTCTATAATTCCATTATTTATTTATAGGGTAGATGTACCGTTTGTGGCCATTGTACCGTTTTTCGCCATGTGCATAATTATCGGGTTTTTTGGCTAGAAATTGCTTGCAGACATGTAAGATAAGAAAATCAAGGGTAATAAGTATCTCCGACGGCGGGACGTGATCGGCGGCGTCATCTTTAGATTTTTCAAGGAGCCCGCCCTGGTGGACGATCGAACGGGCATGGGGATCGCGCGAAATAAACAAAGGACGCGCGATGCGAGCGTGCAGGAGACTACGCAGTGATTCGCAGACAAAGTTCCGTTCAAGACACTTGTGTCACAAAGTTCCAGAGAGATTAAATAAATTTATGATACAATCGTACGTATATACTGTTACTCGTGTGTTTTATTCTTACAATTCAGAAGTGGGATACAGTCACGCGTCACGCGGTTAGTGAAGTGAGGTGCAAATAGTGCACATAATCGGAAAAAGAATATAGAAGTATGGGCCGCCATCATTCGCGACGTGATAGTCCGAATACAGCAGGGCCGAGTAAAAGGAGGAAGAACTCTCGTGAGTCGTCGAACGAAGTTCGACAACAGTTGGAGAAAATGGTCCAGGATTTACAACGCTCCCGACCGTCGGGACAACGCCCGAATGTGCAAGCTGGAGACGAAAAAATGATTCCGGTCTTCGATCCAGCACAAGACGATCTGACTGTGGAACGATGGGTGGAACTCGTTGACAAGCTGGCTCAGCAATATGAGTGGGACGAACGATCCATTATGAGATTGATAGCAGGACGATTACGAGGCCATGCTCGCACGTGGTATGACACCACCAGACAGGAAACGGCCACGTGGGCTGATACGAAGGAGGCACTCATTCAGCTATTTCGTAAGTTAGTACCTTTTGACAAATTATTCAAAGACGCGGCGAACTATGAGTCTACGCCTGGGCAATCGTTAGGTGACTATTGTTTTCAAAAACTAAATAAGATAAGGGTACTAAATATCACCATGCCTGATAACTATGTTATTGACTTGGTTATTGGTGGAATAAAAGACGAGAACATAGCACGAACGGTACGGTCGGCCCCACACGCCGACGCTAATTCGTTGTATGCGTTTATGAATACTATGGGCGCGATCCCGGGGACAAACACGTTTCAAAAAACAGTCTCTAATTCAAAACCTCGGGAGCAGTCACACAAAGCGGGAACATCGAGTGCCCCTACAAAAGTAGAACCGAAAACAGAAAGTCAGCCAACGACGCGTCCGGTAACGTGCTTCAATTGCAACAAGACGGGACATATAGCAAAAAATTGTTTCAAGCCGCGAGTCCAGTGTACCAGTTGCCGACGCTTAGGGCACGAGAGTGATAAATGCCCTTCTACTAAGAACGCTTGTGTAGTAGCTGCCCCGACCAATCCGAAATTCAATATCTACGAACAAACCGTATATATTAATGATCGTAAAATAAATGGGTTGATCGATACCGGAAGCGTATGCACAATTCTTCGCTCGTCCCTAGTTACGGAATTTGGAATAAGCATAGACACCACCACGACCGTTGCTTTGCGGGGATTTTCGGGCCACCTAGTACATACGAATAAGATAGCACGTATTAAACTGCGGGTGCAAGATGTAGCCGCAGATGTAGACGCTTTAATCGTACCAAACGAGTGTTTGACTCGTGATATAATAGTAGGAAGAGACTTTTTAGATCAGGATCACATCGTAATGATTAAGAAACAACATCAATTGCTGTTTAAAACCATAAAAAATACGGCGGACGTATTTGTGATAGTTGACGAAGAAGAGCCTAACGGAGAATTTGATTTTGGGGATATTACCGCGAAGGAAAGGCAGAACAGCATGAAACTGCTTGAAGAATATGGTGATAGGATCACTAGGTCCCTGCAAAATCTTGGCAAAACAAACACCGCGTATCTCGCGATAAGATGCATGACAGATGCACCGGTAACGTACCACCCGTATCGTATGGCCGAAACAGAAAAGGCGGTTCTTAGGGAAATGATTAAGGAGCTCTTAGATAATCAGATAATCCGGGATTCTCATTCACCGTATGCGAGCCCGATCATTCTGATAAAAAAGAAAACCGGCGGTTTCCGATTGTGTATTGACTATCGTAGGTTAAACGCAATAACCATCAAGGACCGATACCCGCTGCCATTAATAGACGATCAGCTAGATAGGCTGGGCGGCAATCGATATTTCACAGCGCTAGATCTAGCTTCCGGTTATTATCAAGTCCCAGTAGAAGAAACGTCCATACCAAAAACTGCGTTCATTACCCCAGAGGGGCACTACGAGTTTTTACGAATGCCATTTGGGCTCACCAACGCTCCGGCTGTTTTTCAACGATTGATGGATCTAGTGCTAGGACCGTTAAAAAATACTATAGCTTATCCATACCTGGATGATATTATAATTCCATCTAAGAGCATAGAGGAGGGATTACAACACTTACGACGTGTGCTAGACAAGTTTAGAGAGCACAATCTGACGCTTAAAATAAGTAAATGTTCATTTTTCAAATCACGGATTGACTACCTGGGGAGAGAGGTTAGTGCGGAAGGAGTTAGGCCCGGTGAAGGGAAGGTCAGGGCGTTAGCACAAATGCCAGCCCCAGCGACCGTAAAACAGATTAGACAGTTTTTGGGTTTGGCTAGCTACTTTAGAAAATTTATTCAGGGATACGCTACACTTGTGGAGCCCCTTACGAGGCTCACTCGTAAAAATGAACCATGGGTTTGGAAGGAGTCGCAACAACGCGTGTTCCAAGAGGTGAAAGATAGGTTAACGACGCGACCTATTCTAGCGATATTTGATCCGACGCTGACCACAGAGTTGCATACGGATGCCAGCTCATTAGGGGTAGGAGCTATGTTAATGCAACGTACGATGGACGGACAGGTGGTAGTGGTAGCCTATTATAGTAAACAGACCACGCCAGATCAGCGATGTTACCACTCGTACGAGTTGGAAACGATGGCCGTCGTGTTTGCATTGCGGCATTTTCGGGTCTACCTGTTAGGACTACAGTTCAAGGTTGTTACTGACTGTAACGCCTTACGCACCACATTCACCAAACGAGACCTACTACCTCGTGTAGGGCGATGGTGGCTGGAAGTGCAAGATTTCACTTTCGATGTTGAATATCGTCCGGGAGCTAAAATGGCACACGTGGATGCTTTAAGCCGTAACCCGCTGTCTATTGAACTCGACGTCGACCGTATAGACCTAACCGAAGCTGATTGGATAGTAGCAGCACAGTTGCAAGACGAGCAACTGAGTAGGATTAAGACTATGTTGACGGGCACGCGGACAAACGACACGAAGCAATATTTTGATAACTACATAATTAAAAATGGTAAAATTTATAGGCGTTTGGAGAACGGAGATAAGGCATGGGCAGTACCCAGAAATGCCAGAATGCAAATATGCAGGTTATGCCACGACGATGCGGGGCACTTAAGCGTAGAAAAGACATTGGAGAGAGTGAAGCAAAATTATTGGTTCGCCGGAATGAGAAGATTTATTACCAAATATGTCCAAGCATGCTTAAATTGTGCGTACTATAAGCATACGAAAGGCAAAAAACAATGTAAATTGAACCCGATCGAGAAAGTTCCGGTCCCGTTCCATACCGTGCATATCGATCACGTAGGCCCTTTTGAGACAAGTCGTCGAGGAAATAAATTCTTGTTGGTGATGGTTGACGCTTTCACCAAATTTGTCATCATAGAGCCCGTGAAGAGCCAAAAGACACGGTACGTCGTAAAAAGTTTAACGAACGTCATATACATTTTTGGGTGCCCAACCCGGGTAATTAGTGATCGAGGGACGGCTTTTACTGCAAGGTCGTTTAGAACCTTTTGCGACGCCTACGGAATCAAGCATATACTCAACGCCGTGGCCACTCCAAGAGCTAACGGGCAATGCGAACGATATAATAAGACCATAACAGCCGCGTTGTCCACGACCACTGCCGGGAAGGACCCGTCGCACTGGGACAACGATGTCAAGAAGATTCAGAGCGCATTGAACACGTGTTTGAACAAAGGTATAGGCACAACGCCCATCAAAGCGCTCATTGGGTATGAAACAAAGAGTCCCGCTGCGGGATGGTTGATAAGCAACGTACAGGAGGAGGTAGATCGTGTAGATTTACAGTTGCTTCGAGAACGAATGAAAGAACATATTTCGGTGTCCCAACGGAAGCAGAAGGAATATTACGACAAAACACGAAGAATGGCTACCAAATACAAACAAGGTGACCTTGTCATGGTGGAGGTGACTAGTGAGGCGGCCACTGGGGGTAGCCGAAAATTATTACCTAAGTTCAGGGGCCCTTTTCGAATCACCAAGGTTATATTGAATGATCGTTACGAAGTGGAAGATTTGAGAGAGCAATCCAGAGGTAGACGTACTGTAGTAGCCGCTGACCGGATGAAACGGTGGATAACAGTACAGTACGATACCGACAACGACGAGGCAGATAGGCAAGGAAGTCGGGGTACTTCACCCCTTCCCTTAAATTAGAGCGAACGTCGCTCGTGTTAGGCGAACGTCGCCATTCCCTTAAAGTAGAGCGAACGTCGCTCGTGTTGGGTGAACGTCGCCATCCCCTTAAAGTAGAGCGAACGTCGCTCATGTTAGGCGAACGTCGCCAATCCCTTAAATTAGAGCGAACGTCGCTCATGTTAGGCGAACGTCGCCAATCCCTTAAATTAGAGTGAACGTCGCTCATGTTAGGCGAACGTCGCCACCCTCCAAAGTAGAGCGAACGTCGCTCATGATAAACAAAAGTCACTCATATTAGGCGAACGTCGCCATCCCCAAGGTTAGAGCAGATTCTATATCTGAGGACAGACGCATCGCAGGATAGCCGAATGTAAGATAAGAAAATCAAGGGTAATAAGAATCTCCGACGGCGGGACGTGATCGGCGGCGTCATCTTTAGATTTTTCAAGGAGCCCGCCCTGGTGGACGATCGAACGGGCATGGGGATCGCGCGAAATAAACAAAGGACGCGCGATGCGAGCGTGCAGGAGACTACGCAGTGATTCGCAGACAAAGTTCCGTTCAAGACACTCGTGTCACAAAGTTCCAGAGAGATTAAATAAATTTATGATACAATCGTACGTATATACTGTTACTCGTGTGTTTTATTCTTACAGACACATAATTATTTGTAGAATTTCAAACCGTAAATATTTTGTTTAATATACTAACAGAAATATAAGGTTACATTTATTGCTTACGCGAAAAGTGGCAAGTGGCCAGAAACGGTGAAAAATGGATTTCTTATATTTTTTAATTTTCTTAATTCTTTAACGATTTCTCTAGTTAATGGTAACGTATATATATTAATAGTAAAGATAGTGTAAAATTTAGTAAAGCTTTTAGTTTCCTGATTTGAAGTACAATTTTAAAGATAATTACGACGGAAGTCACTGAAATCATTAAAGCGGTCACAAATGGTGCATCTCCCCTATATCTTTTATGTGTAGGGGGAGTTGGGGCACTTTGATGCAAGGGGCACAATGAAACATTAATATTCTCTTGTTATTTAGAAACAGTCAGAAGTTAAAAAACTGATCACAAAACAGTATACTCTTTGATCTTGAAAGGTGATATAAGATTATAAGATGATACCCTATAGATATCAAGATAATATTAATGTATCATTGTGCCCCCTGCATCAAAGTGCCCCAACTCCCCATATATGACTATGATATGTACTCGCGTAACGTATGTTAATAATAATCATTTGCGTACACTATGCGTATATCATTTATGGGAGGGCCGTCAAAAAACATGAATGTTACCTATCATATATTATTTGTATTATTTATATGTATCATATATTATGACTTGTTAAAATTAAAATAACACATGGTGACCGGGTTTGCGGGTAACACATGTTTTGGGGGCGAATGTGCACCTCTGGACAATTGGAGATTTGTTAAAACAAACGTGCTACAAAATTGTTTATAACATTGAAAATGATGTTTCAAAGATTCCATTGTATAGAATTGCACGTATAGGCATGGACCTACCACTACTCTGCCGTTTTAGCAGCATCTACCCAAATGGTGGGGCCTGGCCCAGTGCGCACCCCTAAACGTAAACAAACACAATCCCACGTTTAAAGGGACAGAAGGTAGTGCAAGGTGCATTGACCTAGTTCAGGCCACTGTGCCAGACCCCACCATTCGAGTGCATACTACCAAAACGGCAGAGTGGCGGGTGGGCCCATGCCTATACGTGCAACTCTATACAATCGAATCGTTGAAACATTAGTTTCAATGTTATAAACAATTTTGTATCAATTTTTTTTAACAAATTCACTCCCCAAACCAGTGATCATTACTTTTTGAACTCCTTGTACATTAAGTCGATCTGCGCATGCGTTAATATTATTGTTTGAATACGATTTAATTGAATTATTTTGTAATCATAATTCATGAACTAATTCAATTGTAATTCTGCACATCTCTGTCCAATTATAATACACACATACTTAGTCACACTAATAAAATAAAATTTCACAAAAAGACAACCATATGTTTCATTTTTCTTGTCTGTGTCCATTGTTAAATTATTTTCAGTTTCTTGTTTACCTTCAGTGCTACATTGAAATGATATTTCCACGTAGTTGGAGCCACAGAGGCTCCCTAAGAATAAAACTTTGGAGTGACATTTAGCTTGTTTTCGTTGTGTACAATTATTTTTTTACAAGATAGAAACTCGTCCGTGGTTCCAGCTATACCGATTTTTTTTACGAGTGTAGTAATAAAATAAATGAGGTCATAAATAAACTTACTTGATTGCTAGGCTGCGTCTCGGGGTCGTCCATGTCCTGAACGTCGATGGCTTCACCTTCAATTTCTTCAGGTTCTTCCCGCATCGTTTCCGGCTCTTCCGGGAGAGATATCTCCTCCTCGATGTTACTTATGCTCGGCGTTGGGATGTCCTGATCTTTAGTAAATAATAGCAGCTCGTAGTACCAAAGTGTCGGTACATATACATCCTCGGTCCCGTTACCAGAGCGTGTCGATGCCGCCACTTTTCTAAATTCTTTTCGGAATGTCCACGTAGTGATTGTATTTTTTTGCAGACAAACTCTTTGTCCGCATTTGGGAATATTGGTCTGCAGTAGTTTATTAATTTATCGTAACAATCATTGCGCAAATTGCGATTTTGATATTCCTTACTCTTGACTTTCCATAGACATGGCATCGTTTTATATAAGGTAATCAAACCCGTTACCGCCTTGCTGCTCCACTTTGTATCCTCCATAATAACCAAGAAAATCACAAAAAAGGAACAAAACTATACGAACGTATCGACACTTTGACTTTTCATTTGATTCTGCCTTTTCTCCGTGCATTCACTTAAAACGTAAGCAATGGTTACTCCCTCCATAGGTCAAATTCCTAGCGGGGGTGGTTATGGCAAAATGTAATTGGTTAAGGCGTGACAAAAGGGGCGGATTTTAGCCCAGGAAGAAATGCAAAACGCTCTCGTCCTTCTGCCCAAACGGCGGTCGTGTTATAAAAATCAGGGGTTGTAAATACGTCTTTAGTTAACGTTTCGTTGTCAGATGTGCAAGCTTCGCGAGGTATTTCCTTATTTGACCATTGTCCTGGGATTCTAAACGTTTAGTCCAGCAATAAACACGTCGCAGAGTCCCAGGAATAGGTCACTCCTAAACACGTCGTGAGCTAAAGCCCATCAGTGACGGCCGCCGTTGGAGCAATATACTCATTAACTCAGAGTGAAAAGAAGTCGAAATCCCTGAAAAACGGCACGATGTCTATTGCCCCTTTTCCACATCTGGCAGACAAGGGGGCACGGCGCAGGCGGGACACCGCGTACGATAAACATAATCATGTCGACATCTGTGAGCAATTCGAATGTAATTTTGGTATGTTTTAGCATTGCATCCCAGGTGAAACCAGGTAAAGTATAATAATGCGCTGAATCTAGTCCGTAACTCTTGATGCAACTTTCGCGAAAATTTTCAAAAATATCTGCCAATAACAAGACATCTGTTTTCAAATACAAGTCGCTGTATTCGCCCAAGGTTCTAATCCCGAAACGCTGCCACACTGTCTCGGCGTGTGCGTAATCGCTCTCGGATACAGTCTCACCCGTTAACAAACTGTAGAATGACTCGCGCGGCGGTAAGCATGGATCCTGCAGCTTGTTCGCGCAATCGAGGTATTCGTACGGAAATACACCCTTTCGCGTCAATAAATTGAAATCCTCGGTGGATAATGTTTCAAATTGGGATCGTAAAATTTTTAATTGATCTGTGCTGAGAAAAGATGCTAATTTGTTGAGACTGGTATTGAGAAATTTGTACGAATCGATGAATCGCAATTTAATATAATTTCGCGAGTCTGAGTCAGCCGTATCTTCGACATTTTTTGTGAATGAAATATACTTTTCTTTAGTTATAGGCAATACGTCAACGCTGCCTTCGAAAGCGGTAGCTATTTCCTTGATAATAAAATGTGAATCGTAACCGGATAAATTATGGAAAACTACGGGGATGTAAAACGCATTTTTATAATTTAAATTACACTCCGAATGTGCCGAGCCTCTGAATCGTCCGGAGAGATGGCAATGATCGCGGACTCGTTTATCGCTAGCCTCGAATGGTTCTTCGCAAATATGACAGTGTGTTGCATCGCGAAATGTCGTCAACTGTTCGTTGGTTAAATCCAGCATGGGAACATTACTGGTCAAGATGGGTTTGGCGAAGTTTGCAAAATTTTTAAGTTCGTCTGCGAACCATGAAACGCAGTCCGCGTCGCGGCGACATCGATACGTCGACAGTGATGTATCGTACGAACAATGCATATAATAGGCAATGCTATGCACTTTATGGTGCTGGTATGCGTGTAATTTATTGTCTGTATCACCCACTCGGTGACTGTCCTCTGTTTTCTCGATGATGCACTCGAGATCTGCGTATACCACGAAGGGAAGTCGCTCCTTCATGCGGTGGTTGTCGAAACTGAGGAGATTTTTGCCTTCGCTGGGCAGCAGAATGGCGCAGTCGTTCATCTTGCCGCAGTCCACTGTATGCGCCTCCAGCTTCTCGGTTGAGCTAAAGTAGTGCATGCATCTGTAAACACAATTTTTTTTATTTAATTTATTTCGCGAGACATTTCAACATTTCATACGTTTTCTATACGTACCGATCGCAGATGAATTTCTTTTCCTTGTGTCTGCTCAGCTGCGTGCTCACGAGTCGGGACAAGTTCTTGATCCATACAAAGTGCCCTACATCGCCGTGCTCTTGATTCGGTGTGTAGAGCAGGTTGACGTGTCGATCCCTCTTTTGACTGGTGAGGTGCAACGGAAAGACCGTCGACCCTTTCTCCGCCTCGAAGCTGTACACGTTGATGGAGATGTCGTTCAACCGTTCAAACTTCCTAATCTGTGCTAGAGACATTGGAAACTCAATGCCCTGGAGATTTAATACGGAAGCATAGTCGGGGTACGAACTTGGGCGATCGGTATGTCTTTCCGCAGGATGGAGAGCGGCGACCACTGCCCACGCGAAACACGCATTGTCCGAGCATTGCACACTGATCGTTGCCTTCTTCAAAGATAATATCTGTGGCAACTTGATGTGGCACCCAGCACACAGTGGATTGTACTTGTTGACATTGACGGTCAGGTTGAGGATTCGCGTCAATGCCCATCCGCTATCGCGTTCCTGGAACTCTTCCAACGATGCCAGGGTGGGTTCGATAACGCATCGCTGGTACCACTCCTGCAGATCGGATGTGCGGAAGAGTTCGCAGTTTCGGGTGTTGATGCTTTTACAAGCATGCTTGTCATCCGCCACAAATTCGCCGTTGAACACCGTGTTCACTTTGAGGTTCCGCTGTTTCCTCAAAGCGCTCCGCACATGCTCCAGCACAATGATCCCCGCATCTTGGAGGAAGTTGCGCGGCTCGATATAGTTTGAATTTAGCACGACACCAGTTAATACGCGGTTATCGAACGCAGCGTCTATTTCGCGCCACAAAAGTCCTATGTTAGAATGTCCGGCACCTTCGCGCACGAAACGGCCGCGCAACGAATGTTTCAGCCCTTCGAGGTGCGCGATTCGAGCAACCAACGATTGTCGAACACCGATCGATAATCGCGGGCGTTTCACACGGCTCTGTTCTTCCAACGATTCGATACACTCGTTGCACCGTTCTTCCCACGCAAGGTACTCTTCCCGCGAAATCAAGCGTGCAGATTGATCCAGCAATTGGCGGGTTATGTGCCCGAATTCTCCCATGGTTGTAAATGTAAATGTCTTTTCCTCGCAACACGTTGCAACGATTTGAGGCTTTGTGCACTTTGGAGCGCGTTTTTATGCATGATTTGGTATCTCTTTTGATGTACTCCCTCGAATGTAAAAACGATGATGCATCCCAACACGGTTCTATGCAGTTTCTGCTGATATCGCATAATTCTAAAATTCAACGTTCCCAAAAAGTATCATATTACATTCGACGCGTGTCGAGACTTTTATGCATGATTTGCTGTCTTACTCTTTGATGTATCTCCTCCCTCGAATGCAAAAGTATCATATTATATTCGACACGTGTCGAGACTTTTATGCATGATTTGCTATCTCTGCCTTACTCTTTGGTGTATCCCCTCCCTCAAATGTGCATTGATGTATACGTGTACGTGAATTTGTATAAAAGCGACGTTGGTCAGACCTGTGAACTTCATTACACCACGTTCGCTCGAGTGTTAAAGAGTATCGTTTGCGTTAACTTCTCCACCGATCAGTATAATCGTACATAGTGCATATCAAGATGTACAAACGCAGCTTCAACGATTCATCCTATGCATCCGCCATCAATGGTGATTACCCCAATAAACGCCAACAACAGGAACATCAGTTCAATACGAGGTATGTACGCGTTATTATACACTTTTCACTTTTCACTTACTTCTTTCACTGTAAACGCAAGCGAACCGAGTATTAATTTCGTATGCATGTTTCTTACAGTTCTGGATCCACAACACCAAAACCAACAATCGTACGGATCCTGGGGCGTGATTACCCGTTGACCGCAACAGCTTATAAACGGTTAACTATTGGAATTCGCATCGGTATGGATTTGTGCCACGTCGAGATCGCCATAGCCGACAATAAAGGCTGTGAGGTATGTTTTTCAATGTCGACGTGGAAGCTCCTGCTGCAAAACGAGGCGGACATACTCCAACGATTACGCAGCAACGCAACATCGCCCCAAACCCACATCGTAATTGATCATTTGCGACTCGAATTCACGCGTATACATGATGATCAACTTATAAAAATCACCGATAATCGCGCTGTCATATACATGACTGAAGCCACGATGCGTAAACTGTTCGCGTATGAACATTGTATTGAACATATGTATACCTGGCTAACTGAAAATATGTACTCTGTCAGTAGTAAATATGCAACCTTCGTAGAACTGCTGCGTACCGCTCCCGTATCGACGAATTATGTGAAATTAATTTCCGAAAGCGAACACTTTGAGCAGCATTCATTGATCGATTGTGAATTGTTGGCGTTAGGATTACAATCCATGTTGCGTGATGTAAACCACATACCACTATAGTACGTTTTAATAATAAATGTATAATTTTCACATCAATACTTATAACGATTCATTTTTTTATAATATCCTTTCCAACATATTTCTCTGCGTTGGGAAAGAAATTTCTGCTGACGTCGCATAATTCTACTTCGTTCTTCGCGCCGTGAAAATGACATCACCCTGCCCAACCGTTCCAGAGGATTCGAGTTACGCGCGTTGCAAAGGTACACACTTCTCAATTTCATGATAAGAGTCCCTTGAGCGAGCCTGGAGATGTAGCGAGACCAGTCGCACTTCAAAGCTTTTCACAGCGCGAAGCACGTCGAGCATATATTTTAATTATAACATGGGAATACAACGAATTGTCCCGGAGTGCGACCCCGAGGTATGTACTTTAAAATATTTTTTTACATTTATCGCGTTTAACCTTTTAAATCGAGCGAGATCAAATCAGACGTTCGAGTCAATATTAAATCGTGGGTTTCTAACTTTTAGATCTTGCCACCAGCGTCACCTCCGCCGTCGCCGTCGCCACCATCATCGCCGTCGCCACCGCCATCGCCGCCGCCTCAGCAAGTATGTAATACTTTCCACTGTTTCATGCGTTTGATGTTTATTCACGTGCTAGTGATATATATTGACGTTTGTTTTCTAGGAACATCCAATGCTTTATATGGGGCGGTTGGCACAGATTTTGGAGCGGCTGCCGAATGCGGCCATTGGCTCCGCGCGGTTGCGCCTGTGGGTGCCAAATCAGAACAACCGCGTGGAAAATTTGCGGCGACCGCTTGCATCCTCCTCCTCCTCCTCCTCCCCATCATCATCGCCGCCACCATCACCACCACCACCATCGCCATAATTTTTTATGTATATTTTTCTTTTTTATTTTATATATTTATATTTTTTATATGTAACAATATATATATTCTTAAAACGTATTTCATTGTACCATTTTCTTTACCTGTCTTCCTTCTCTCCTCATCATCTAATTCTAAGATTTGCTGACGTCGCATAATTCTACTTCGTTCTTCGCGCCGCCAAAATGACGTCACCCCGCACGGTCGCTCCAGAGGATTCGAGTTACGCGCGATCGCGCGAGACGCTGCGACGACGCTATGTAGTGCTCTCTCTCCTCCGAATTAAAAAATGCTCTGTCTCTTTCCCTCCTCCGAAGACGCGGTTTGTAAAATCCCGACATCATCCGATAAAAAATAAATTATTTCTCTGCATTGGAAATAAATGTCTGTATGCCGCGTAATGGTTTGGAAAAAAATTCGGGGGGTCATTCACTTCCTCCGGTTAAATTTTCGGGGATGGGCCCGGGGTTTGAAAAAGTTTTCGGGAGGTCATTCATCCCCTCCAAAAGTTTTCGGCTGCGGGTCAGGTCTCCGCGGCGGCTCGGCCCGGACTAATCCCCTCCATCATCGCGGCTTCCCCCACTCCGCGGCTCGTGCGCGTGCAACCGACCTTCCTCCCCCCGCAGGCCCCGCGCCCAGGTTTCCCCCCACCGCGCTCCCCCGCGCGCCCTCACTTCCCCCCGCCCCCGCGCTCCCCTCATTGCCCCATGGGTTAGAATCCCCTTTGCCTTACTACTGATATATCCGAATATGAAGCCACGGGAATAAAAGTTGCCAAGCAATTGGAACGGATGGAGCCGCGGCAGGCGATTTACGCGGACAGTTTAATTGCAACCGTGTTGAGGAGAGGGCTCCTAGGATCATTAAAACCACATACAGACCTCTGCGACAACCAGTGTAGGTTTTATGCTGGGCCGAGCCGGGAAGACACGAACCAATAAATACGAGCGCGAATTATCATTTCATTAATAAATTATTACCCTTACCTTCAAGAACTCTGTCCGTAGCGCATAATACAGTGCTTTGCACGTTTCAGGAATTATTTTGCATAACGCAGGAGCCGATATTCCTGTCGTAAATTTCAAATCTTCGTACGACCGCCCAGTTGCCAAAAATCTCAACGTAGCGATAAGGCGTTGTTCTGCGGTGATGCTTTTCCGCATAATGGTGTCCATTTTCTTTATTCGGTTTTGAACTAAACCCAGTAGATCGTCGAACGCCTTGCAATCCATCCTCAAGTAGTTTCGATAATCGTCCGGATAATTTTCTCGCAGTTCTCGAAGAAGAGGCTGATCATTGCAGTCTTCGCGATATTTTTTTATCCAAACCTGGCGGTTTCTTCTTCTGCTTCTTCTTCGCTCTGCTACTGTCAACTGGACAGCAGCAGCAGCAACAACAACAACAGCCAAGTTCCGGTCATTGTTTGCCGCAAACATCACAAAACTTGCGATGCACTTTTTTAAATAATACACAATTCAATGAAGTTAAACCACAAATAACAATTAACAATAACAATTAACAGTAACAATTAAAAATATCAATTAACAATCACAATTAACAGAAACAATTAACAATACCAAGGAACGGTAATAATTAATGGTAACAATTAAAAGTAATGATTAACAGAAATAATTAAAAGTAACAATTAACAGTAATAAATCAACAGTAAATATGGAAAAACAATAGAAATGCGTGCGCGGTACTTGTTGCCTGATAACCGGTTCGAGACCAAGTGTCCGCTCCGTGAATTTTCGCCGGTTAAAAAGGAAAGACTAGACAGAGTTAGAGATAGCGAATAAAAGAAGATAGAAGAAAGATGAAGTAGGAAAAAACAGGGAAGAAACATAGAGAGGGTGAAAAGAAAGCGTGGGGTAAGGAAGCTGTCCCCCGGTTAGCAAAGGCCTGGTCGCCAAATGTTCCTGACGCTGACCAGGCCTGTGCGAACCCTTGACTCCAGGCACATGGAAGCAGAAACGGTATGAACAGGTAGGTACTGATAAAGGAGTAAAAGTGAAAGTTAGAAACAGCTGAAGAGACATAAAAAAATAAATATGGCAAAGACGTAGTTTAGTATGAAAGTTGTACTTTTGTGTATCCATCACTCTATTCGGATAGCTAATGGACGAAGTTTATAACCATGCAAACAAATATGTCGTGTTTATACCCGAGCGATAAGGGATCCGTTTGTAATTTGAAGAGAGGACGGCGCAGGCGGGACCCCGCGTGCGCAAACGTACTGCCGTTTCTGGCGATATCAGCCTACTCCTTTTATAATTTGTATTGTTTGTGTCAAAGTAGTCCGATTTGCAGGATATTTGTGATCATTTTAATTGTGAGAACGCCAGGAATCCACTAGTGTTACTTTCATATCGATACGACGAAGAATAAAGAATTTCTTAATACGCTGTAATGAATATTTCACCCTCAACTGTGTGTCGTCGACCTCGATTCGTTGCAGTCGGCCAAGGATTCATACCTGTTTCAGAAATAAAATAATTCTTTATACTTTATCGTATCGATATGGAAGTGATACCGATGGATTCGTTACGTTTTTCAAATGAAAATTATACCAAATTTCATGTAAATCGGACTATTTTTAACGAAGTTATGGAAATCAATTTATTATGAAGATTCCTTAATTACAATCCGATTTGTGTCGTTTTTGGACCATTTTCATCGGAAAAACATAAGGAAACGATCCACGTCACTTTCGCCAAGATCCGGTGCGAAATGTAGAATTTTCGATTCGCCACGTCTTAGGGGGCAACATAGTACGGCCCCCCTGGTCTCGAGGGTCGAAGTCCTCGAAACCCATCGAGGCACGGCTTATTTATCCTTGGCTGCCAGAAGATCGGCTGCCAGGCTCGTCGCGCGCCTCAGACTTGTCCGCACTGTCGGAAATCCTGAGGCGCGCAACGATCCTGGTTTCAACTATCGTTTTCTCCTTTTCTAACTACCTTTTCTGTCTCTTATGCAAACTCTTCTGGATTCGAGGTTTGCGCGCGGGCAGGAGCGTGACGCTTTCTGGCGCGCGGGCAGGACTGTGATGCTTTCTTGCTGCGCGCCACGCAAGAGCGTGGATGAAAAATTTGACCTGCATCACGAGCAATCAGAAGACTACCCCCCTTCTTCAAGACATTTTGCATATTACATCTCTTCATCATTTATCTTAGATATAACATCACTTGCATACCTATATGTATTTATTGTCTATCAATATTAGTTTTTATATTAAAACAAGCAGTGACATGGTAATTATTGCCGTTGATAGTAATAATTATGATCGTCACAACAGTGAATGTGTTAACTGCAATTTCATTTGCCATCGCATTGCCGGGGAAACATTTGGACATTTTTTAAAGTACCCTTGTAAAATTTTACAGTCGTTATAACTGAGCCATAAATCATTTCCACAATTTATAGCACCTTCAGGTCAACCAAACGTAGTTTCCTAAAAACAAATGTTTCAGTGTACCCTACAGTAACAGCATTTATGATATCCTCTATAAGCCTGGTATATCGAGGAATTTCAGATACTTTTCGCGAACGTATATCGCGATCGTGTCTTGCCGATCGTTTCGCAGATCGATGATACACATAGAACAAGTAGTACACCACTGCGGTGGATCGTGTAAAAAGCATGTGGAGTCGACGTAGAAATGGGAGCCCGAACTCGCTGTCTCTAAGTAGTGACGGGTACGACCTTCTGGCCCGCGCGAAGGAGCGCCACGATCCGCCTTCATGTAGTTTTCCGGGCCGCGGGGCGCACGGCGGTCCGGCCCGCGGGCCGGACCGCGCGCAAAACCGACCGTGTAAAGGGGCCTATTGCCATCTCTCTGGACGGTTCAGAGGCCCGGCACATTCGGAGTGCAATTTAAATTATAAAAATGCGTTTTACATCCCCGTAGTTTTCCATAATTTATCCGGCTACGATTCATATTTCATTATCAAGGAAATAGCTACCGCTTTCGACGGTCACGTTGACGTATTGCCTATAACTAAAGAAAAGTATATTTCATTCACTAAAAATGTCGAAGATACGACTGATTCAGACTCGCGAAATTATATTAAATTACGATTCATCGATTCGTACAAATTTCTCAATATCAGTCTCAACAAATTAGCATCTTTTCTCAGCACAGATCAATTAAAAATTTTACGATCCCAATTTGAAACATTATCCACCGAAGATTTCAATTTATTGACGCGAAAGGGCGTATTTCCGTACGAATACCTTGATTGCGCGAGCAAGCTGCAGGATCCATGCTTACCGCCGCGCGAGTCATTCCACAGTGTGTTAACGGGTGAGACTGTATCCGAGATCGATTACGCGCACACCGAGACAGTGTGGCAGCGTTTCGGGATTAGAACCTTGGGCGAGTACAGCGACTTGTATTTGAAAACAGATGTCTTGTTATTAGCAGATATTTTTGAAAATTTTCGCGAAAGTTGTATTAAGAGCTATGGATTAGATTCAGCACATTATTATACTCTACCTGGTTTCACATGGGATGCAATGCTAAAACATACCAAAATTACATTCGAATTGTTCACCGTCGTCCATATGGTTATGTTTATCGAACGCGGTATACGCGGGGGTTTAAGCCAATGTTCCGGAAGATACGCACATGCCAATAACAAGTACATGTCATCTTACGACGCATCGGAACAGTCATCGTACTTGATGTACTTTAACGTGAATAATTTGTATGGATGGGCAATGTGTCAACCTCTACCACACGCCAAATTTCAATGGGTCGAAGGTGTTGCGAGTTTTAACGTGTCTTCGATCCCGGTCGATTCACCCACGGGATACATTCTCGAGGTAGATCTGGAATATCCGCAACATCTGCACGAAGCTCACGCCGATCTACCGTTCTGTCCGACGCGTGCCAAACCACCGGGCAGCAGGCAGGACAAGTTACTCACGACGGTATACGATAAGCAGCGTTACGTTATCCACTATCGCAACCTGCAGCAGTGCACGCGTCACGGCCTTCGTATTACAAAGATACACCGCGTGCTTCAATTCGCTCAATCCCCCTGGCTCCGCGATTACATGGAATTCAATACACGGTTTAGAACACGCGCGACAAACGACTTTGAAAAAAATTTGTACAAATTGATGAACAACGCGGTATTCGGTAAAACTATGGAAAATGTGCGACACCATGTGGATGTAAAGCTTTTGACACATTGGGAAGGGCGATATGGCGCGGAGGCAATGATCGCGAAACCGAATTTCCACAGCAGAAGTGTTTTTTCGGAAAATTTAATAGCTGTTGAATTGCGAAAACTCGAGGTGAAATTCAACAAACCGATATACGTGGGTATGTGCATTCTAGACATATCAAAAATTTGTTTGTATGAATTTCATCACGAGTACATGTCTCCCCTGCACGGGCAAAATTGTAAAATTCTATACACCGATACAGACAGCCTCATTTATCACATTCGATGCGACGATATCTACGAGTCCATGAAACACATTATCGATAGATTCGACACGAGCGATTATCCTATGGACAATCCATATAATATGCCGCGTGTAAATAAGAAGGTTCCAGGGCTGATGAAGGACGAAAATAACGGTGCGATAATGACAGAATTCATAGGTCTTAGAGCGAAAATGTATGCGCTTCGCGTAGACGGTATAAAGATACGAAAAAGACGAAAGGCGTCAAGACCAACATCATAGTCAGGACGATAACTTTCGACGACTACGCGAAGTGATTGCATAGGGAGATCGAAATGGTTCGTAGACAATCGTGCATACGGTCTAAATTACACAAAGTGTACACCATTTCGGAGTCTAAAATCGCTCTAAGTCCGTACGACGACAAGCTGCATTTCGTACACGATTCGACCGACACTCTGCCCTGGGGACATTATAATATACCGTTGTAAAATAGAAACTATTGTATTTATTGTAAAATAGAAATTGTATTCCCATGTATAGAAATTATTATAAATAGTAGAATTATTGCATAAAAATTATTCATACATGTATAGAAATTATAAATGGTGGAATTAACGTGTTAAAATAAAAAGTTGTTCACACATGTATATGTATAATTATATTTATTGATTATTTTACAATACATTATTTTTATTTATCCAAGAATTGTGTGATTTATCAAACCCCAGCCACTTGACGTACACCTTATCCCCCTTTTTAGGCAACACTTTTTCCATTAGATATACATCAGGATCGGTGACGCGTTGCAGCTCGTGTTCATAGAATCCTCCAGCAACGGGTTTTCCACAGGAATCGACCAGCAGATAGGTCGCGCGATTAGTTGTCTGTACTTTGGCTATCTTGAACACCTCCGTTGTCCAATTCGGCGTATAGCCTTTATCGAAGATGGTTTTAAATTTGCTCACGCGCACAAAATCGCCCAACTTGAATCTCGCCGGAGCAGCGATCTTTATGTTGTTGTATACGGTGGCTAGCAGCTTATCGGCGATCGCAGGGGTAACATCGCAAGAACGCATTCCGATGGTTCTATGTTTTCGCGCGTATTACTCTGCGAGCAGACGCGGTAGCGAATCGGTCCATCTATAGGTTCCATTCAGCGTAAACAGTTTCCACATATTGTTCTTCAACGTTCGATTGAAACGTTCCACGACGGAGGCCTTCATCACCGAATACGTAGAATAATTATTAATGTCATGCTTTGTCATGAGTTTCTGCACATCGGCGTTGTAAAATTCTTTTCCTTGATCGGTTTGTAAATTTTTAGGATATCGATCTCTAAATATCTTTGCAAACGCTTTAGTCACCTCAGCGCCACTTTTAGTCTTGAGCGGCAACGCCCATGCATACTTGCTCAACACATCGATGACGGTGAGTATGTAATGGTGACCCTGGTTGAATCGCGAGTATGGTCGCATTTCTACAATGTCAGCTTGCCACAGATCGTCGTATCCACGCACTATGACGTGTCTCCGCGGGAAATGTCTTCGAGCTGGAGCATGCAATTCGTCAACGAGTCGTCGCTTCTTGTGGCCATGGTTTTCTTCTTTACTCTTGGATTCCGGCAATGACTGCATGTTTGACGCGAATGATGTGATAATTATCGTGTACGTGCATTATGTACTCCCCGTCGGCCCGAGGACAAGTTCAACCGTCTCGCATGATTCTCCTTCGCATTGTCGCTGCGGATTCAACGCCTCCGATATCTTTTGAACGCTGTTTTGCAACGTCAGCATATCTCTTTGAAACACGACCAGCTTCCTCTCTAATTCTTCCTGCTACTCTCGCAAAAGTTTAATGTTCTTTTCCACGTATAGTTTATTGACAGCATCGGTGTCGGTCACCGGCTGAGCTACGCGTCGTATCTTGCGTGATTTTGCATCAAAGTGGGCACCGGTCACGCAAAGAGCGTTATCTCGCATGTAATTTCGAAGCAGACCGGTTAATTTGTAATAGTCCATTGTAGCTGCTCCACTTTTCTCGAGCGATATCCCAAATTTGTTGATCGGCATCTCGACGTATACAGTGCAAATCATTGGCGTGCGGTTTAATTTATAATGAGGCCTACCTCGCGGAGTTCCTCGATAATCGATAGAATTTCGGGATCGTGAGAATTGTTACCCGCCTGACGCGACGCTTCAAGCAAACGCAACCGATCCACCAACTCGTTGGGATCGTCCCAGTGCACGTAATCGATCTTGTTATCGTTTACCACCATGGCTCGTGGCAACGTTAGACCTTTCCCCGCCCTACTAGTCGACACACGGGGAAGTAGAGGTGCAATTACATGCTTGTACTTGTATCCCTTGTTGCTTAATATGGGGTATTTAGCATTATGATCGCGTCTGTGGGCATTCGTCGCCAGCAGTATACTTTTGTATTTTTGTTTATCGACATCGGTGTACACAGCATCGTCGGGAATTCTTTTGAAAATCAGTTCGTAAAGACCGGGTGTTCCTCCATATCTTACACCATCTATGATTATATTATCGCCCCTGTCTATATCGAAAGCCTTATCCCCAAGCATCGTTCCACTATTACCAAAGTACACGCCGTACACATAGTCCATTGTTGTATCCCTATCACCACTTAGGATTGCGCTCATGTATTTTTGCCCCAGCGGAGCGAAATGACTGCGAAACGTTTCTTGTCCCTCGGGTGTTTGGAGTTGATGTCTAATAGATGTTGCAAATGACTCGTCTGGTATAGTTTCGAAAACGTCGTCATCATCAATGGTTGAGAGCGATTGTACGCGAGGAATTGTATTTATTGGCGCTGGTGGAACGGGAGACTCGTTTGATGCGGCATTCCGCCGTTTATGCTTCGATTGAACTGGTGTGGAGGTTACGAGTGAATATTCCGATGACATGCGTCGTTTCTTCTTTCTCTTACGCGATGTGTTCCCTTTCGACACGATTTTTGTTTTAGGCGTTAATGTTTCATTCTCTTCAACGTCTGTGCTCATCGGTGGTGATGTGACAGCTTCTGTCGTTGCAGTATTTGCCACTATATGTTTTAAGGGTTCCATAATAGGTTTGAAGTATTTCTCCAACGCGATATCTTCCTCCATCTTGCCGGTCTTCAAAGCCTGATGTTTCCGGCGAATGGCTTCGCTGGTTTTTGCAATTTCCTTCGCTATTCTCTCGCGATCCTTAATCTCCAGACTATCGATATCAATCATCGTCGTTGTACCGCAGACGTTGCGTTCCCACCGACGTTTTGACGGCAATTGACCATCTCACGGTACGGCAAACTCGTTAAATCCCTTTCTATAACGTCCATTGGACATCGCGCTATCCTTGTCTATCACCACGAAACCATACTCCCGTTGCCAACAATTACGACACAAAGCGCAGAAATCCTCGTAAGACATGTCTGTGTTTACGTGATCGTTGTACACATGTTTCAAGTTGGTACCATCCTGCTTAAACAGAATCAACAGATTGGCATTGTCGCGTATAAGATGTTTGGGAATCTTTGCATACGTCTGACAGAGATAGAAACAGTCAACGTTCGAGTGGCGCCCCATTGCAAAGTATTCCCTTATCGTATCCTGCTTGTCGCATGCCACGTCATCAAAGATAAAAATGGAATTCGCAAGCGATTCGCTCGGTGGGATGACGTCACTGTTATTCGAAAACGTAAAGTAGCCAATTTCATCTATAGGAATCAATAAATTATCCAAATACTGATATTTCGGCTGTTGCAACGACTTGGAGTACACGTACACGTTCTCGAAGCGGACGCCGTGAGGACTTTCCAACAAGCTCACTAGCACGTTGGTCTTTCCACAATTTGATGGACCGCTAATGAGGGCGCTGATAGTGTTTGGCAGCATGCTACCGTGTCTGCGCATTGTTTTCGGGGACATCAGCTGTGATTTATCGTCAAAATTTGTCACGCGTATCGCCACAGGTTGCCGTACGAATCGCATCCTGTCCGTGAACCATGAAAAAATGACTTTTGATACGTCGAAGCGGTCTATTTATAGGTCTGCGCCGAAGCAAAACAGCTCAGTATGCAACATGCTTCTGGTCCTGTCGGATAATTTCAATATTCGAGCCCTAACCTCTGAGCAGTTGAAATATATACCAAAGATTATTCTACTGCGAGAGTTTGGCAGACACATTGATCAGTTGTGAAACAGGCTCCCCGAGCATATAAAAGCAGATCCTGAGATTCAGCAGCATCGCCGGTGTCTGGAGCATTATAATCGCCCTTGGCAGCGAAAGCATATCGACGGTCCGGCACCCTTTACCCTTGCACCCTTTACCCTTGCACCCTTTACCCTTGCACCCTTTACCCTTGCACCCTTTACCCTTGCACCCTTTACCCTTGCACCCTTTACCCTTGCACCCTTTACCCTTGCACCCTTTACCCTTGCACCCTTTACCCTTGCACCCTTTACCCTTGCACCCTTTACCCTTGCACCCTTTACCCTTGCACCCTTTACCCTTGCACCCTTTACCCTTGCACCCTTTACCCTTGCACCCTTTACCCTTGCACCCTTTACCCTTGCACCCTTTACCCTTGCACCCTTTACCCTTGCACCCTTTACCCTTGCACCCTTTACCCTTGCACCCTTTACCCTTGCACCCTTTACCCTTGCACCCTTTACCCTTGCACCCTTTACCCTTGCACCCTTTACCCTTGCACCCTTTACCCTTGCACCCTTTACCCTTGCACCCTTTACCCTTGCACCCTTTACCCTTGCACCCTTTACCCTTGCACCCTTTACCCTTGCACCCTTTACCCTTGCACCCTTTACCCTTGCACCCTTTACCCTTGCACCCTTTACCCTTGCACCCTTTACCCTTGCACCCTTTACCCTTGCACCCTTTACCCTTGCACCCTTTACCCTTGCACCCTTTACCCTTGCACCCTTTACCCTTGCACCCTTTACCCTTGCACCCTTTACCCTTGCACCCTTTACCCTTGCACCCTTTACCCTTGCACCCTTTACCCTTGCACCCTTTACCCTTGCACCCTTTACCCTTGCACCCTTTACCCTTGCACCCTTTACCCTTGCACCCTTTACCCTTGCACCCTTTACCCTTATATATTTTTATATTTCACTGTTGAGCAGGGCTTGAAACCGTTATTATAAAGATTTAGGTTCTTGAAAGAGTTATGAAGAACCATTATTCTGAATAACCGTTATAAAGAACCTAAATATCAGACTATGTAAGTATTAGTTACGGTTCCTATATAGCTCTATAACTTTTATTTTTTAGGTTCTATATAAGTTCCAACCGGTTATAGAACCGATTCAATAATTTTTATTTTTTAGGTTCAATATAAGTTCCAAAGCGGTTACAGAACCGATTCTTGTAACGATTGTACAGAATTTTATAGAAAATGAAATGACAACATATTACAACTATATACTACCGTGTATAACCAAATTGTTTAAAAATTATTATAAATAAGTAAGTAAATATTAATGCGTAAACATTTGACCCAAATGTTTCGATCTAATCGTCTGGAAGATTTTCCATGCATTCAGGATAAATAAACAATTAATACTTGTGTATTAATATGAATTTACATATAATAGTACAATTAATCTTTGAAAAAAGAAGTGATATCCCCTCAAAAACTTCAATGAATTAAAAAAATTACGCCAAGTACATGAAATCACAAAAATAGAAGATAATAATAATTACAAAATTAAAAAAAGATGTGAAATCAAAATGAACTGCCAGTACATAAAGATAATAATAAAATGAAGTGAAGTGAAGTGAAGTGAAGTAAAATAAAGTAAAATAAAATAAAATCGAAGAAGCTACACAGTACACACGTTTCGTTCGTCGACTCTCGAGATCATTCGACAGGGATCGTTGTCCGTCATTGTACATATATACCTATATACTATTGAATTATAACTTGCCAAATGTTAATCGCTCATATCATAACGTGCGAAGTTGTCCAAATTTGAAATGTCACGATTTTTTATCCCACTTAGGACACAGAAGTATTGTCTCAATCAATTAACAAGGTAAGTCACAAAAATTTTGTAATATTTATATATAGAGTCGCAGAATTGTCCAGAGAAGGTTCGACAGAGAATCATTTTCTTTGGCATAAGTTCCTGGAAATACCGTGTATTTACAAAATAATGTATTGTAACAAATTGTTAAAATTTACCTTAAGAAGTTATACCCTTTTTTGACCAAACATGGCGGAAAAATCGACGAAGAATTTATTAAATGTCCACATGTACAAATTCAACCGAACAATCGGGAGAAAGGACTTTTTCTGAACTTTTCTATTAAAACCTGTATAGAGATTAGGTTGGTGCATAGTTAAACTGAAAGACTTGTTACCAAAGAATGATTCAAACAAAAAAAATGATTAGTTGATTATGAAAACCTGTTTTATTCATCATCAAACCTTAACTACCCCATCTTGTCCCACCTTCCCCTACAAGCTCAACCTAACAGTCGGGATTGCGGAGTTGTTGCGAGTGCATTTGCTGTTTCATTATTATTCATCAATAAATTACCAGACAAAGTAATGTACAATCATGCGTTAATGCGTCAACATTTGATGCAAATGTTTCGATCTAATCGTCTGGAAGATTTTCCATGCATTCAGGATAAATAAACAATTAATACGTGTGTATGAATATGAATTTGCAAATAATAGTACAATTAATCTTTGAAAAAAGAAGTGAGATCCCCTCAAAAACTTCAATGAAGTAAAAAAATTACGCCAAGTACATGAAATCACAAAAATAGAAGATAATAATAATTACAAAATTAAAAAAAGATGTGAAATCAGAATGAACTGCCAGTACATAAAGATGCTTTCCAACTGCGCTTTAGCTGACACAACTACATATGCACAGCTAAAATTCCATTACTCACAATGGCTATTTATACAAAGAAAACATGTAAATCACAAAACATAGAAGATAATAATATAATTACAAAATTAAAAAAAGATGTGAAATCAGAATGAACTGCCAGTACATAAAGATGCAGTCCAACTACGCTTTAGATGACACAACTACATATGTACAGCTAAGATTCCATTACTCATAATGGCTATTTATACAAAGAAAAAATGTATTAAATAATATTAAGCAAATATATTTTTACACAAATAAATATTTTAATACGAATAAATATTTGATTCAAAATACTTGGCGCTGCGCCCCGAATTGGTGTTGCTAAACTCAATAAATATGTATAAATTGGATTATCTTTTCTTTCTTTCTTGTACGTGCATGTGTGTGTGTGTGTGTGTGTGTGTGTGTGTGTGTGTGTGTGTGTGTGTGTGTGTGTGTGTGTGTGTGTGTGTGTGTGTGTGTGTGTGTGTGTGTGTGCGTGTGTGTGTGTGTGTGTGTGTGTGCGTGTGTGTGTGTGCGTGTGCGTGTGCGTGTGCGTGCGCGTGCGCGTGCGCGTGTGCGTGTGCGTGTGCGTGTGCATATGCTACGTATGGTATTAGAATTACATATATGTAGAATAAATATGACAGCGTTTCTAATATATCTATGTATATGTATTTTATATTGTAATGGAGTTGTTGTAAATTATTAATTAATACTAAGGCAATTAACATTTTTTCGGTTGCGCAGCGCCAAGTATTTTGAATCAAATATTTATTCGTATTAAAATATTTATTTGTGTAAAAATATATTTGCTTAATATTATTTAATACATTTTTTCTTTGTATAAATAGCCATTATGAGTAATGGAATCTTAGCTGTACATATGTAGTTGTGTCATCTAAAGCGTAGTTGGACTGCATCTTTATGTACTGGCAGCTCATTTTGATTTCACATCTTTTCTTAATTTTGTAATTATTATTATCTTCTATGTTTTGTGATTTACATGTTTTCTTTGTATAAATAGCCATTGTGAGTAATGGAATTTTAGCTGTGCATATGTAGTTGTGTCAGCTAAAGCGCAGTTGGAAAGCATCTTTATGTACTGGCAGTTCATTCTGATTTCACATCTTTTTTTAATTTTGTAATTATTATTATCTTCTATTTTTGTGATTTCATGTACTTGGCGTAATTTTTTTACTTCATTGAAGTTTTTGAGGGGATCCTATAGTGTTGCGTCCCAACAACAACACCATGAAAAGCGAACTGTACTACCGGTTCGCCGTAGACTTTACAAAGCCCAATAACATTGGATCGCTACTGGGATTCTCGACGAATCGGGTATTAGAACCTGGACGGTGGTACGAATCCGACGACCCGATTAATATCATGAACGTGAACGTTATTCGCGTAGAATGTAGCGTAACCGCTGGCGCGTACAACAATGGGAGGCGTGTACATACGATACATGAATCTTCTCCAAGAGTCCCACCAGGATATAAGATATCGGAAACACCTGCACAGATCATTTACCTTCCAATCACCGCACAGGTCATTTCGGATCTGACGATACGCGTTGTGGATCAAGACGGACGGTTGCTTGATTTTCGAGGTGAAGAGATTACCATCAGATTGCACGTACGACGACGACGATAATACATGTGGTGCGAACGAAAGAGATGCTTGTATTGAACGACTCCAGAAACCCGTTTCTTCCAAGTGAAATTGTTTGCAACAACAACAACAACAACTGCAACAGCTCTGATCATGCTAAAAAGAAGAGGCTCAGTGCTGCGAACATTGCATTTTTGAAAACATTAGGATTCATTGTGCGCATTTAAGTTGAAAAAATGTCTGACATTCTAAGCATTGGAGGGAAGCCGACGTTTGATGATCGCATTGTCAAGCTCGAGACTCACACGTACAACCCATACGTCAACACGACGTTTGGATACAGCGATGAGATAAGAATACCTATACAGCAGCAGGATTTATACACATTGCCGTGTGAAAGTTTCCTCTACGTGGAGGGGAAATTGAAGATAAATAAGCCAAATTATGCGTTAACTGTGACGTTGGGAAATAATTGCATGGCTTTCTTATTCGATGAGATTCGATACGAGCTGAATGGCGTGGAGATTGACCGCAACAGAAACGTCGGAAAAACTAGCACGCTTAAAAACTATGTATCGTTGACATCCGACGAAGACAAAAATATGGAGAATGCAGGATGGGGCTTGAAAAGACGCGATGGACTAATATTGAAAAATCATTTTAATTTTTGCGTCCCACTCAAATATTTGCTGGGATTTTGCGAGGACTATAAACGCATGATTATTAATGCTCGCCACGAATTGATTTTAATACGATCACGCAACGATAAAAATTCTCTAATAGGATCGCCGATGTTGGAACCAGAAATCGAATTACTTAAAGTGCAATGGCGGCTGCCTCATGTGACGCTGAACGACGTTAATAAGCTATCGTTGCTACGTGCTTTGGAAAGTGGACAAAACCTGAGCATTTGTTTTCATTCGTGAGATTCATACGAGTATCCTCTCTTACAGAGCACGACCAAACATTTGTGGGCTGTGAAGGCAGCTGTGCAGCTGGAGAAGCCGCGATACATTATCTTTGCTCTACAGACTGCTCGAAAGAATGCGATGAGCGAAGACGTTACAGTAGTTAGGCTATGCCGATTCTGGACCAAGTGGAGGCGAGGGGGGTGGGGCGGTGCGGGGGGTACCGCGCTCTTCCGCGAGATGGGCGAGGGGGTGAGGCGGGGAGGGGGTACCGAGTTCGTGGGCGAGGGGGCTGACGTCACGGGGGAGGGGGATTCCAAGATGGCGTCGCCTGAGTTCGTGGGCGAGGGGGCTGACGTTACAGGGGAAGGGGGTTTTCAAAATTTTCAAAATGGCGTCGCGCGCGCATGTTGAGTTTGTGGGCGAGGGGGCTGACGTCACGGGGGAGGGGGTGGATTTTCAAAATTTCAAAATGGCGGCGCGCGCATTTCGTGTTGGCGCCACCTATTGGATGTTTAAGGTACTTTGGGTCCGCGTCGGTATTTGGGCCCGCCTAGGTAAATTTTTAATATTTTTTATACATTTCGTATTGGCGCCATCTGGCGGATGTTTATGGTACTTTGGGCACGCGTCGCCGCCGCGCAATCTCCGTACGCGTGCGGGGATCGGTGCGCAGGCGCGACCGCGACCGATTCGTGGAAATTCAAATCGCGGCTTCGACGATGATGATGATTTCTGAGAAAGAGGGTGGTGGACCATGAGAAAAGAATTTTTTCTGAGAACAGATAAGGAATAGGATTTCGGTGCTCTATAATTATTATTGTAAATCAATCATCGCGATAGCCCATGGAATAAACATTGCACCGCACTATGCAGTGTGTTTATACCGGAGCAGGATTGAACGCGTTTGTTTATATTTGAATCGTGGGATCGATACAGCGCACGTGCAATGATGTATACATATAGCGATAATTATTGTAAATCTATCGTCGCGATAATTATTGTAAATCAATCATCGCGATAGTCCATGGAATAAACATTGCACCGTGTTTATATCCGAGCAGGATTGAATGCGTTTTTTGGCGCCTACGTGCATGAATCGTGGGACCGATACAGCGCGCGTGCAATGATGTATACATCTAGCTTTGATTTATTAAAAATTGAATAAACACTACATTGCATTCGATGCTGATTTCTGAGAAATCGTAGAGCGAACCGCGCCATGCCGTGTGTTTATATCTGAGCATTGACTTTTCCCAAGACCATGCCTCTAAAAGTAATAATTATTCGACGTTGCATTCGCGCGAGCA
The DNA here is from genome assembly GCA_963971345.1 of Andrena flavipes. Taxonomy (NCBI): domain Eukaryota; kingdom Metazoa; phylum Arthropoda; class Insecta; order Hymenoptera; family Andrenidae; genus Andrena; species Andrena flavipes. Next base: position 45,996,252 of record OZ020479.1, on the reverse strand, counting down.
ACCGTTATAAACATAGAGCGATAAATATTCGGGGTAGAGTTTCGAGTATTTTCACGATCGAGGAGGCTGTAAGTCAAACGTATTTGATTTGAATTTATCGCATATTCTCTAACCCTTGTGTGATATACATATACGCAATCACAATTACTGATGTGATATACTCTCACACATTGAAATGCACGTGTGCGTGAATCAGTATAAAATAACGTGGTTCGGTCATGCGGGCTTCATTACACCACGTACACTCGAGTGCCAGCAAGTATCGCTCGCGTCATTTTTCCATCGATAAGAATCATACGTAGTGCATATCAAAATGTACAAACGCAACTTAAACGATTCATACAGCGCATCCGACAACAATGGTGGATTTCCAAATAAACGTCAACAACATTTCAAAACGAGGTATGTATACGTTACTATACACTTTTCACTTACTTCTTTCACTTTTCACTTACTTCATTCGCTTACTTCTTTCACTGTAAACGCAAACGATCGAAGTACTAATTTCGTGTACATGTTTCTTACAGTTCTGGATCCACAACGCCAAAAACGTTAAAAACATCAAAACCCTCAATCGTACGGATACTGGGGCGCGATTACCCACTGACCGCAACAGCTTATAAACGTCTAATTATTGGAATACGCATCGGCATTGATTCGTGCCACGTCGAGATCGCCATAGTCGACAATAAAGGCAGTGAGGTATGTTTTTCAATGTCAACGTGGAAGCTTCTACTTCAAAACGAGGCGGATATACTCCAACGATTACGCAGCAACGCAACATCGCCCCAAACCCACATCGTAATTGATCATTTGCGACTCGAATTCACGCGTATGCACGATGATCAACTTATTAAAATCAGCGATAATCGCGCTGTCGTATATATGACTGAAACAACGATACGAAAACTATTCGCGTACCAATTTTGTATCGAACATATGTATACCTGGTTAAATGAAAATATGTACTCTGTAAGTAGTAAATATGCAACCTTTGTAGAAGTGCTGCGTACCGCTTCCGTATCGACGAATTATGTGAAATTAATTTCCGAAAGCGAGCACTTTGAGCAACATTCATTGATCGATTGTGAATTGTTGGCGTTAGGATTACAATCCATGTTGCGTGATGTATAAATCATGTACCACGATAGTACGTGCATATATATGTTTAATAATAAATGTACAACAATTTTTAAATAAATGTATATATATTTTCTTTGAAAACAGTATATGTTTATTAATGGACATCCATGCTTACTTAAATTATAAAGTCTATATTCGCGTAAAAATAACGATCGTATGGGAGGGTTATTCTTGCTCGTGGGTAGGGAAATCAGTCGCCGTTGTCGTTGCTCTCATCGCCGCAGCCGCCGTTATATTCGTCGCTATAGAAAACAAAAAAAATAATTCTTACATGAGTATTCGTTTCTTTGCATATGACGCGTAAAGTAGATGCAATGTGTGTAGTACTTACATTAGGTGACGCTACGTATGTAATGCCATATTTTCTCGACGTTCTCCAGCGCGCAAACATCGGCGTTATTGTGAAACGCGCATCGAATGGCATTCGTCGAAGACATAGATTTTAGATTAGGAACGTCAGGCATGACGCCACAATAATCGTCGTCAACGTCGTAGCCGCCGTCGTCTTCGACTGTTCGAGCGTTGTCGTTGTTGCTGTTGTCGTTGATCTTTCGCGCCGTCAGTTCGTACAAATCGCATACATCCTCAACGATTATGTTAGGTAGCAGTTGCAGCATCCACGTTTTCTTTTCCGCACCTTTCACGATAACGAAGTCAACGTTCGCGAGTACGCTAGTAAGGAGTCCCCGAAGTTTGGAGTATGGAACGTAACCGTCGGACCAGCCAAGCCCGTGATGATGTTTCGCGAGCCAGGATACTTGACGATGCTCCGATGAACTCAGATGATTCCAGATGTATGGTGGTTCGAAGATCCAATGGCTAATCGTCGTTTTATCGTTGTTACTGTTTGCCCGAATCGCGATCTCTTTGGCGACGAACTCGCGTTCGATATTGAAACCTTGCAGATCGACAATAGCGAACATTATTTTCCATGAGAAAAGAATTTTTTCTGAGAAAAGATAAGGCATAGGATTTCGATGCCCTATAATTATTATTATTATTATTGTAAATCAATCATCGCGATAGCTCATGGAATAAACATTGCACCGCGCTATGCAGTGTGTTTATACCGGAGCAGGATTGAACGCGTTTGTTTATATTTGAATCGTGGGATCGATACAGCACACGTGCATTGATGTATACATGTAGCGATAATTATTGTAAATCAATCGTCGCTATAGCCCATGGAATAAACAAGACATTGCATTCCATGATGATTTCTGAGAAAGAGGGTGATATCTGAGCATTGTATTTCTCCAAGACCATGCTTCTAAGAAGTATCCTTGAGAAAATGCAATGTCCCTGTAGCAATAAATTAGGCGTTAGGTTCACGCGATAATTATTCGAAGTAGAGTTCCAAGTATTTCCACGACCGAGAACAGGACGACGCCTCAAGTACCTTTGTCGAGGGTCTGCGAGTCAAGCGTCGTAGGAGTGTGTAAGGGTGAAAAGAATTCGGACATAGATTTTTCAGGATCTTTATAATTTATTTAACTTAGTTTTCCCACTCGACAACATCATCGTTAATTTTTTCTGAGATAAGATAAGGAATAGGATTTCGGTACCCTATAATTATTATTATTGTAAATCAATCATCGCGATAGCCCATGGAATAAACATTGCACCGCGCTATGCAGTGTGTTTATACCGGAGCAGGATTGAACGCATTTGTTTATATTTGAATCGTGGGATCGATGCACCGCACGTGCAATGATGTATACATATAGCGATAATTATTGAAGGGTGAAAAGATCTTGTTTATTTCGCAGGGAAGGTGGAAGGTTGGTGAGTAATTCTGACATATTAAGATTTTTAAAATTTAATAATTTATTCACTTTAATTACCCCACCCGACTACATCGTCAGCGAATAGGGTACTATCGTCGTTGTTGGTAAAAATGGCATTGTCGACGATTTCATTAAATAAATCCTCATCAGTATAAAATGAATCATCGCCAACTTGCTCGGGGACAGTCTGAATTCCAATATCGCGAGCCTGAAGCCCCGATACTACATTCTCAAAAACAGCTTTAAAATCAAACAGTTTCGCATTGGCACATTTCCGCCAAACTACACTTTTTGGATATATCGGACTGTGCAATTTATATATGTTATTATAATCAATGTTTTCATAATCATCACCATCATCATCACTAACATCTAAATAGAATGTTTTTTGCCGCGCATGCCTAGTCATCCAATATCGCTCGCTCCCGTAGTGGTCAGGCGGCGTCTCGCCGTATCTACCACTAGCATTGTAAAACACTTTTAAAAATATGTCGCCATCGCGAACAACTTCCGCCTCATGAAGTTCTTCACCACGAATTTCTTCGGTTTGAACCGCAACATTCTGACACGCAACATATATTTTGGGGTTGAAGTCGTGTATAGGCAGCACAGCGGAGTCTGAGATCGCAGCGGCAGCTGAATGATTTAATTGCGTGGGCAATGACATAATCTGAAACCAATTTTTCTTATAATTCTCAAAGTTGCTGACACAACGATTCACTAAAATATGGTAAAGGAAACTTACGATATTAATCGATTTTATTTCCCTGCGTTGAACGGTGAACGATATCCTGCAAAGCGATCTCGTTTCCAACAACAACAACAACAACAACAATTACAATAACACTTCGATGCGACAGTCTTCGATGCAACTGCAATCGACTCGGACACAATAAATTTTTAAAACGTTTCTTGTAGTAACGTATGACCAGACTAACGCAGTAGCATGAGAGAACTGATTTTAACGTGGTCGCATTCATGTAAGTAACCATTGTAAACATACAGCGATAATTATTCGGGGGTAGTGTTCCGAGTATTTCATATCGAGAAGGCTTTAAGTCAATCCTCGCGGTAGTACACGTGCAATGATGTAAGCATAGAGCGATAATTATTGTAAATCAATCGTCGCTATAGCCCATGGAATAAACAAGACATTGCATTCCATGATGATTTCTGAGAAAGAGGGTGATATCTGAGCATTGACTTTTCCCAAGACCCCGACGTCTCTAAGAAGTGTCCTCGAGAAAACGCAATGTCCCTGAAGCAATAAATTAGGCGTTGCGTTCACGCGAGCAACTAAGCGATAATTATTCGGGGTAGAGTTTCAAGTATTTTCACGATCGAGAACAGGGCGACGTCTCAAGTACCCTTATCGAAGGTCTGCGAGTCAAGCGTCGTCGGAACGTGTCCGAAACTCCCCCCCACCCCTATTGCCTATCCGGAAACGTGATTGACATTCGCTAAGACCCCGCCTCTAAGAATTAATACATGGATATGAATATGTACGAAAGGATATTATAAAAGAATCGTTACAGGTATTAACGTGAAAATCATACATTTATTAAAACATATACGCGTACTATAGTGGTACATGATTTACATCGCGCAACATGGATTGCATTCCTAACGCTAACAATTCGCAATCAATCAATGTCGCGTGAATTCGATTCGCAAATGATCAATTTCGATGTGGGTCTGGGGTGTTGTTACGTTGTCACGTAATTTTTGAAGAATGTCAGTCATATTTTGCAGTAGGAGCTTCCACGTAGACATTGAGAAGCTCAACTCGCCACCTTTATTGTCGACTATGGTGATCTCGACGCGGCACGAATCCATGCCAATGCGAATTCCTATCGTGAGCCGTTTATACACGCACGATTGATGGTTTTGGCGTTTTCGTGGTTTTTGGCGTTGCGGATTTAGAACTGTAAGAAACGTACACACGGAATTAATACTCGGTTCGCTTGCGTTTACAGTGAAAGAAGTAAGTGAAAAGTGAAAACTGAAAAGTGAATAATAACGCGTACGTACCTCATATTGCACTGTTGATTAAGATGTTCCTGTTGCTGGCGTTTATTGGGGTAATCACCATTGATGGCGGATGCGTAGGATGAATCGTTGAAGCTAAGTTTATACATCTTGATATGCACTATGTACGATTATACTGATCGATGAAGAAATTAACGCGAACGATACTTGTTAGCACTCGAGCGTACGTGACGTTATGAAGTCTGCAAGACTGACCAACGTTGCTTTATACAGATTCACGTACACGTACACACACCAATGTGCAAGAGAATATTGTATCAATGATTGTGATGATCGTGGTTGTGTTACGTCACAAACATTAATATGAATAGCGCGCGATAAATTCAAATGGAGTGCGCGGCAGATTCAAATAGCGTACGCGTTAAATTCAAGATGCACACGTGTCGCAGAAGAGTCGAAGACGATTCGCTGTGCGAACCATAAAAGTGCACTATAAGCTGGAATAATTAGTATCAAATCATCGAAGGAGAAGAAACTGTGATACGGACGCCCCCACCACACCTACTCCACGACTACCCCTACCCTGCAACGTGCAGGGCTGGCCATCTAGCCTAGAGAACCGAAATGCATATAAGGACATCGACCGCAACCGCACGAGCTAGTGAGTTTTAGAACAGTCTCATAAAACATTTTGCCTGTAAGAAACATTTTTTAAAAACATGTCTGCCCATGATTATATTCGTCAACCATTGAGGCGTGGGATGAATGCCGCTACGATGCAGCGATGCATCGTAAGTATATTTGTGTGAATTGAATTGGTGCGCGTATTTCATTCGACGATATTATATTGAAGTTGTGCGTTTGTTACAGCAACAGCATGGGGAAATAGAACGTGCGTGGCTGGAGCAGCGTAATGCCGTGCTCCAAAAAATCGTAAGTATAGTTTTTTTTCTGTTTATGTAAATTGAATTGGTGCGTGCATTCAATTAGGCGGTCTCCTAACGAAGTTGTACATTTGTTATAGCACGAGCGTGATACTGTCATGCGAGCGTGGCGCGCGAAACGGCAGGAGTTGATTAGCCTTCTCGTAAGTGATGTTTCAGAAAAATTATATTGGTTCGCATACACCATTAAACAATGTTTTAATCGATTCATGTGTTGGTTACAGCACGAATGTGAAAACCAAATGGCGGATTGGACCGTAGATTATCTCGGGACGGTCGGGCGACTCGTAAGTGATGTTTCGCAAAAATTATATTGATACGCATATATTAATCGACGTGGTTTTAATAGATTCGCACGTTTGTTTCAGCATCGAGAGGACATCGAGGCCCACGCGCGTGACGGCGACATTGATGTCATCATCCAGCTGCTCGTAAGTGATGTTTCGTAAAAATTATATTGGTGCGCGCACATCATTCGACGATGTTTTAATCTAGTCATGTGTTTGTTTCAGCGGTACCAATATCCGACGCAACCCGATGGTCGAATCTGTCGTGAGTTGCGGCAAAAGATTCAACATGCCAGGCGTACGTGGCGGGAGGATACGTTAAATATTGAATTTTTAGCATTTGAGGGTGACTTTTGGGAATTGCCGCGCCTATTTAAGGAGTGAGTATAACCGAATTTTAATTGTTTGGTGTTTCGCGTGCTATTACCATCGTTTTATATAATAATAATTTGTTTTTTTCTCTGTGTGTTGCAGGACATGACATCATGAAGAAATTTTTGTAAATAAATATTTTTTATAATAAATATTATTTCTTTTTTTATTCAAAACAGTGTGTTTTATTAATATACATCCATCTATGCGTACTTAAATTATAAAGTCGGTATTTGCGTAAAAATAACGTTCGGACGGGAGGGATATTCTTTCTCGCGGGTAAAGGAAGCGGTCGCCGCTGTCGTTGCTCTCATCGCCGCCGCCGTCATGTTCATCGCTATAGAAAAAAAATAATTCTTACATACTCTTACATATTCGTTTCTCTGCATATGACGCGTAATGTACATGCAATGCGTGTGTGTGACTTACATTAGGTGGCGCTACGTATATAATTCAATCAGGTGTACGTTAAGTGGCTTGGATTCGATTCGTCGCGGAACTCGTGGATACGCGACAAGGATATTCTATGATTCGTTATCATTAGCGTGCTTGATGTAACTGGAATAAATAAATGAATAAATAACATCATCGTTAACATCATCTTCATCGCCAACATCGTCAACATCGCCAACATCGTCAACATCGTTGTCGGTGTTATTTTCATTGTTGTCGTTGTCGGTGTTGTTGTCATTGTTGTCATTGTTGTCGTTGTAGTCGTCGTTGTCGTCGTTGTCGTCGTTGTCGTCGTCGTTGTCGTCGTTGCCGTCGTCGCCGTAGTCGTCGGTTCGCTAGACATTTCGTGTTGCTCGATGAACGACTCGCGGTTTAACAATCATCGAAGAGACTTCTACCCGTTACTCCGTCGACAATCAAGGAACATTCGAATAACCTTCCAGATTCTAGCGACGCCGACGACTACGACGACGACGACAACAACGACGACGGCAACGACGACAACGACGACGACAACGACGACAACGACGACAACGACGACTACAACGACAACAATGACAACAATGACAACAACACCGACAACGACAACAATGAAAATAACACCGACAACGATGTTGACGATGTTGGCGATGAAGATGATGTTAACGATGATGTTGTCGATGATGTCGAGGAAAATATTCATGATGAGTCGTTGGCAAAGGTTTACGATTTGGATTCGGTGCGTAAAGAAGGATCGACCAAGAAAGTAATCGACACCGTGTACGGCGTATACTTGGAGCCCGACGACGAGCTAATGATCGGCGATTCCATGTTCACCATCGACGCAGACGGCGATGACATTCGCGTGAACGGAACGCGATACTCGGGGACTCAGGGTTTGTACGAATTGCTGTTCATGCGAAAACCCAACCAGTAGACGTGCACGGACGCGGATTTTCGCTCCTACCGACGCATCTTGTTGTCGACGAGCGCGCATAAGCAAAACCAATGAATATGTAATATATGTGTAGCGTAGACTAGTCAAAATTGTATTTTGTACGTGATATGTTATTTATGAATATGTAATATATGTATAGCGTAGAATAGTCAAAATTGTATTTTGTGCGTGATATATATATTTTTCCTTACTTTATTAAGATTAATTGTACGCATATATGAGATGAAGAACGAGAATGTGAATAAACGGATAATGTATATATTTATATGTATTTATTCATTTATTTTTTAATTTATTTATTCATTTATTTATTCCAGTTACATCAAGCACGCTAATGATAACGAATCATAGAATATCCTTGTCGCGTATCCACGAGTTCCGCGACGAATCGAATCCAAGCCACTTAACGTACACTTGACTATTCTACGCTGTACATATATTACATATATTACATATATTACATATATTGCATACACAAAAGAAATAAACGTATATACATATGTACATGCAAACATACAAACATGCAAACATACAAACATGCAAACATACTACGCAATGGGATGTTCGAGGGAATCGTCGGGGTCAAGCTGGAGACGTTCGTGGGTCTCGAGCTCGGGGATACGATAATGCCCCCACGGAAGGGTGCTGACCCGATCGGCTAAAATGCACCGCTTGTCATCGAACGGACTGAGAGCGTTCTTTTCTTGACTTATCGAATACACCTCGTGCACTTTCGAGCGAATATTGTTTTGCCGAATCGATTTCTCGGTGAGATCGCGGAGACAACGAATGTAATCGTCGAATTGTACATGATTCGCGACCACGTGTCTCCGCACACCCTTCACTTTTTTCGTTTCACTCGTAGACCCCACTGCCGCGTTAAAAGTTCGAGTCGCGTACATCTTAGATCTCAATCCGACGAACTCGGTCATCAATGCACCGTTATTTTCATCTTTCATGAGTCCCGGCACTTTTTTGTTTACGCGGGGCATACCGTACGGATTGTCCACCGCGTAATCACTCGTGTCGAATCGGGCGACGTCACGCTTCATCGTTGCATACGCATCCTCGCATTCCACACTATACATTAAACTGTCGGTGTCGGTGTACAGGACCTTGCACCGATCACCAAACTCCGCACGCATATACGCGTAGTGAAACTCGTACAGGCATTCTTTCGATATGTCCAGCACACTCATACCCACGTATATCGGCTTGTCGAACTTCACTTTCAGTTTTCGCATTTCGATTGCCACCAACTGTTCGGAGAAAATCGTGCGACTGTGAAAGTTTGGTTTCGCGATCAGCGCTTCCGCGCCGTAACGACCGTCCCACCGCGTCACCAGTCGCACGTCTACGCGATTCCGCACATTCTCCATTGTCTTTCCATACACCGCATTGTTCATTAATTTAAACAGAGTTTTCTGAAATTCACTCGTGGCTCGCGTCCTCAAGCCGGTGTTCAATCGAATATAGTCGCGCAACCAATGCGACTGATCGAATCGTAACACCCGATGAATTTTCTTTACGCGTAAACCATGTCGCACGCACTGTTTCAAGTAGCGATAATGTACGACGTATCGCTCCTTATCGTCGAGCGTGGCAAGCAACTTTGTCTGCTTTCCTTCTGGCGCGTGCTCGCGCACCGGGCAGAATGGAAGGTCGGCGTGGGCATCGTGGATCTCCTTGGGATATTCGATGTCAACTTCCAGCAGGTATCCCTCGGATTCCTCGGAGTCCTCGCCGTCGGGCAGGGATGAAACGTCGAGCGCGGCCGCCGTCGCATCGTCCAGCCATCGAAACCCTCCATGCGGCATAGCCTGCGACATCGCCCATCCGTACAGGTTGTTGACATCGAAGTACATCAGATACGTCGACGACTTCGACTCGTCGTACATCCCAGCAGGCAGGTGCTTGTTGTTGGCACGCGCGTACCTGTGCGAACACTGGCTCAGACCGCCACGTATGCCACGCTCCACGAACAGTAACATGTCCACGTCCGTTAAAAGCTCTAATCGTACGCCGGTGTATTTTAGCATCGCGTCCCACGTGAAACTCGGTAGCGTGAAATAATGCGCGGGATCCAAATCATAACTCGCGATACAGTCGGTCCGGAAACCCTCGAATACGTCGGCGAGTAACAATACATCTGTTTTTAAGTATAAATCACTGTACTCGCCCAATGTCTGTACGCGAAAAGTTTCCCACACGTTCACGGCGTGCGCGTAATCAGGCTCCGACGCGCCGCGATCGTTCAGCCGATTATAAAACGCTTCGCGGGACGGTAAACACGTATCATCGAGTTTGACGTATGACGATACATAGTCGTATGGGAAGACACCCTTCCTGGTCAAGAGATTGAACTGATCGTCCGACAGGGCTTGAAACTCGCGTCGTAGAATCGTGAGTCGTTCTTTCCCCAGGTCCGAAGCGAGTTTCTCCAGACTAGCGGCCAAGAACTTCAACGAATCTATGAATCGAAACTTTAAACCCCTCTTCCAATCATTGTTCTCCGTGTCGATTCCCTTCACGTGTTTCGTGAACGATATGTACCGCTCCTTCGTCACCGGCAGCAGGTCGATCTGTCCCTCGAACGCGGACGCCAACTCCTTGATCACGAAATGCGCGTCGTAGCCTGATAAATTGTGAAATACGACCGGTATCGTGTACGATCTTTGAAATTGCAAATTACACGACACGTGGGCCGCGCCGCGGTACTCGCCCGTCGAGTGGCAATGGTCGCGCACTTTTTTATCCCCCTCGACGAAAGGTTGTCCGCAGACGTGGCATACGATCGCGGCGTTAAAACTTTGCCACTGGTGTTTCGTCAACGAGTTCATCGGTTTCGCGTTCCGCAACCACGAATACGCAATGTTCGCAAAGTCTCGGAGTTCTTGCACGAACCATTTCACGCACTCGGAGTCGTGACGATACGCGCGATATCGGCACAGAGACGCGTCGGTGGAACAGTGGATGTAATATCCCACGCTGTACGCCCTGTGCTGCTGGTACGTGTACGTCCGACTCCGCTCCGCAGGCTCGACGTCCTCCAGCATGCACTCGAAGTCCGCGTACACGATGAATGGTGCTCGTTCCTTGTTTTTAAAGTTCTTGAACTGCAGCCATTTATCCTCCGCGGACGGCAATTCAACGGCGCACTCGTTGAGACGCTGGCAGTCCACGTTATGCTTCGTCAATTGCACGTTCGAATGGAAGAAGCAGAGACATCTGCAACGATAATAGTATTAATAAAATAATAATGATAACACATAATAATCAATAATACATCGATCGAAATATACCATATTTTACTAACCTTTCGCAAACGAAGACTTGATGTCCGTGATTGCCGAGCTGCTTCGAAATCAGTCTCGACATGCTCCGAATGCACGCGAAATGATATCGTTGGGGCTCTTTCGGATCCTGCACCAGTAAAAGGTTCGCGTGTCTCTCTCGCTTGTCCTCGGTCAAACGCAGGGGCGCGCAGCTTCCGTCGGACCACGCGTACACGTTCACCGACACATCATTTATCCTCTCGAACTTTGTTAGCTGGTCCAACGTTACGGGTAGAGTTATATCACCCATACGAAGCACCTCCGAGTAGTGATGGTACGATGCGATCCTGTCCCCATGCGTAGTCACAGGATACAAACTGGCAACGACAGCCCACAAGAAACACGCATTGTCTCTATTCTTTACGTTGACCACCGCTTTCTTCAGGACAACGGCGGACGGAAGCGGTACGTTGCAACCGCCTCGAAGTGGATTGTGCTTATTAATATTCACTAGAATATTCAGCACAGCCCTTAGGGTCCATCCACTGTCGCGATCTTGAAACTCCTCGATCGCCACTAACGTGGGAGCGACCACGTGCTTCGAGTACCACTCGCGAACGTTCGAAGTCATGAACAGTACTCGATTTCGCGTACCGAAACTTTTTATGTCCGTATTCTCACCCAACATAAACTCCGCGTTAAAGTTCGTATTCACGGACACGCTCTTATGTGCCGTGATAGCGTCCGTGACGCGCGAGATCACAATTCGTCGAGCACCCTCTAAAAATCGACGCGGATCGACGTGTCCCACGTTGATGGCCGCACCGGTTGAAATACGGCCTATAAACGCAGATTCCACGTCTTCCCATACGACTTTGGGTGCAGTCGATCGGCCCGAAACACCGCAACCGACTCGCGAAAACTTTTCCCGCACGATCGTGCGCAATGTCTTTATTCGTGTGATCAGTGACACTAGGCGTTGTTTCGCGGCCACGGACACTCCTCCGCTGCTCTGGTACTCGACGATGAGCTGCAGGCACGTGTCGCAGTGATCAACCCAGTCTCGGAATTCCGCAATAGAGCGTAAAAGCTTAGACATCCCGAACAAAACCCTGTACGTATCCATGAATCCCTCCATGTTCGCTTACAAAGAGTTTACTTCTTCACAAATAGTCTATTTCCCAGAGACGCTCGATTTCACCCGATTTCAATGTCTCGTGGTACTTATGCACGCGTAACGTATTTCACGATCTTCGTCGAGCGACTGCAGGATTTTTAATACATACTAGCAGCCTGCCCTACCCGAGATCCTTCTGATGCCATCGCACTATGTTTACGTTAGTTACAGTTCGAACGTATCTTCAAATTTTTTCTCACCCTTACACCGTTGCTTTGCTACTCCCATAAACATGCGATATCGCGCGGTGCAATGTTATGTTTATTCCATGGGCTGCCGCGAGGATTGACTTACAGCATCATCGATATGAAATACTCGGAACTCTACCCCGAATAATTATCGCTCTATGTTTATGACGGTTGCTCGCGCGAATGCAACGTCGAATAATTATTACTCTTAGATGCATGGTCTTGGGAAAAGTCAATGCTCAGATATAAACACACGGCATGGCGCGGTTCGCTCTACGATTTCTCAGAAATCAGCATCGAATGCAATGTAGTGTTTATTCAATTTTTAATAAATCAAAGCTAGATGTATACAACATTGCACGCGCGCTGTATCGGTCCCACGATTCATGCACGTAGGCGCCAAAAAACGCGTTCAATCCTGCTCGGATATAAACACGGTGCAATGTTTATTCCATGGACTATCGCGATGATTGATTTACAATAATTATCGCGACGATAGATTTACAATAATTATTGCTATATGTATACATCATTGCACGTGCGCTGTATCGATCCCACGATTCAAATATAAACAAACGCGTTCAATCCTGCTCCGGTATAAACACACTGCATAGCGCGGTGCAATGTTTATTCCATGGGCTATCGCGATGATTGATTTACAATAATAATTATAGAGCACCGAAATCCTATTCCTTATCTGTTCTCAGAAAAAATTCTTTTCTCATGGTCCACCACCCTCTTTCTCAGAAATCATCATCATCGTCGAAGCCGCGATTTGAATTTCCACGAATCGGTCGCGGTCGCGCCTGCGCACCGATCCCCGCGCGCGTACGGAGATTGCGCGGCGGCGACGCGTGCCCAAAGTACCATAAACATCCGCCAGATGGCGCCAATACGAAATGTATAAAAAATATTAAAAATTTACCTAGGCGGGCCCAAATACCGACGCGGACCCAAAGTACCTTAAACATCCAATAGGTGGCGCCAACACGAAATGCGCGCGCCGCCATTTTGAAATTTTGAAAATCCACCCCTCCCCCGTGACGTCAGACCCCTCGCCCACAAACTCAACATGCGCGCGCGACGCCATTTTGAAAATTTTGAAAACCCCCTTCCCCTGTGACGTCAGCCCCCTCGCCCACGAACTCAGGCGACGCCATCTTGGAATCCCCCTCCCCCGTGACGTCAGCCCCCTCGCCCACGAACTCGGTACCCCCTCCCCGCCTCACCCCCTCGCCCATCTCGCGGAAGAGCGCGGTACCCCCCGCACCGCCCCACCCCCCTCGCCTCCACTTGGTCCAGAATCGGCATAGCCTAACTACTCGTTACTATGTTCAACAATTGTAAATTGACCAATGTAAAACTTTCTCTCAACTCGGAATTTTGCGATGATCTGAACTTGACTTTGACAAGAATAAGCACGCCATCTTGTTTAACATGTATACGCAATTCCATAAATCGTATTATGGACATAGTTGCAACGAGGCATTATTCACCGTGGCTGAATTTTTACAATTTGGCCCCCTCGTGGTGATTGATTGCTCGCGACAAAATGAGTCGATCAAGAATGGCACCGTGGACGTGCGCATAGAATTCGAGTGTAAAGAGAATGTACCTGCAAATAATACGGCATACAATTTCTTCGTGAAAATCGACAAGCTTTACGAGAAAAGCTGCATTCTCCCGTCTGTCTTGGAAGCGAACGGACCTCCAAATTGTACCGATGGTGACTATACCAACATTTCTTGACCTGCAAGGGTTCGTTGTCGATGGAAGATTTGTCGTCAAGGAAGTGGCGATCCTACGAAATGGATTAAGTCTCTCGCACTATATTTTTGGGAGTTCAATGCCGCAATATCTTCTTACGAAATCCGACAAATCAAGTATTCGGTGGCTGGTGGCAAAACATCATGGACTACGTTGGGACGATGGAGACGTTCCGTACAGTATGGCTAAACGGCTAATTACGAAAGCTGTAGTTGATGCGATCGACGAAGAAGATGACGCATCCCATATCATATACGTTAAAGGGCTGCAGAAACGCGACTGGCTCATGGATTTCCCCGACGAAAATACGATAGCGGACATGGTCATCGAGACGCTGGACATTGACTACGAGTATATCAAATCACTAAATAAGCTAAATGTAGTTAATACACTGCGATGTGGCAGACACGCGAAACACTGTGCCATGCAAAATGTATTTAAAATATTCAACTGGTGGTCTAAACGCCAGAGAGAAATGCTTAAATAAAATATAATCAATTTTAATGCATAAATGTTTTTTTCTTCACCCTCCCCAACTTCCTACATGTACGCTAGATTAAGACGATAGTTGTAATTATTGTGTGGGAAACCGTTTGATACCGTTCGATTCGCGTTCAAAACCGTTCAAAACCCGTTCAATATCCGTTCGATACCGTTCGATACCGTCCGATACCCGTTCAAAACCCGTTCGATACCCGTTCAAAACCGTTCGATGCCGTTCGATACCCGTTCAAACCCCGTTCGATACCCGTTCAAAACCGTTCGATTCACGTTGGAAGTGGTATGTTAGGCGTTGAAAGTGATACAATAGACGTTTCATATACATTCAAAGTGGTGTGATCTAGTCAAATGATGTGTCAAAGAAGAAAGAGAAAACGGTTCAACGAAATGATATGTGCAAAGAAAAAAAATGTAATGGTCAGCGGAAATGAATCTAGAGAACAACAGCGTCTCACTTTGCAAAGCTAAGCACTTCTCGATTTCATGGGTCCCCGATAAGGGTCCCTTGTGCGAGCCTGGAGATGTAGCGAGACCAGTTGCACTTCAAAGCTCAACAGGCAACGAGTAATTAAAAAATAATGGGATTGAAGGGGATCGCCCCCAACCCAAGCCCCGAGCCATGTGGGGACATCCCCGAGGTATGTATATAACAATATTTTGATGTTTTTATCATGTTTGACCGCAGAAATCGAGTTCGATCTCACAGCCGTAAACATTATATTGATGTTTGTGGGTTCTAGAACTTGCCTCAGCCATCACTTCCCCCGCCGCCGCCGCTGTCGCCACCACCATCGCCGCCACCTTGGCCGCCACCGCCTCATCAAGTATGTAATACTTTACAGTGTTTTGCATGTTGGATGTTTATTATGTTTGATATGTTATATCGATATTTTGTATGTTATAGGACATACCACTTCAAGAATTGCGGGGGTGGTTAGTTGCAGAAGCTGTCCCTCGCGAGGAGCAGTTGCGGCGGTTGGGGCCTGTAATTGGCCCCATAATGGTTGGACGGGTGCGGCGGTTGCGCGCACGCTTTGAATTATCATCATCATCATCATCATCATCGCCACCACCAACACCTCCAAATTTTTAAATTTATATTTATATTTATATTTATATTTATATTTATATAGGAGGACATTGAGCAAAGTGTATCGCTTGGCACTGCTGGGGATGATGGGTGCGTTCCCCACCACGCCTACCCTGGCGATGGGGGTCTTGCTGGACCTGGCGCCACCGCACTTGGCTGCGGAGGCCGGGGCTAGGAAGGCTGCCCTGAGGATACACTTCGCGGGAAGATAGAAAGGCGCGAGGAACGGGCACGCGGCGATCCTGCAGGACGTAAGGGACTCGCATGAGGCCCTGGACTGCGGGGGAGACCAATGTGACCCAGCCTACCGCTTCAAACATAACTTCGTCGTTCGATTCCCAAGCAGGAGGGACTGGGAAGAGAGCGAGAAGGAGTTACTCTCTCCGGGGGGGGGGGGGCTCACCTGGTACACAGATGGCTCCAAAACCAAAACCGGAACCGGAGCCGGGATATGGGGGGAGAGACCCAGGGTGGAAAGATCCATCGCCCTGGGCCCACACGTATCGGTTTTTCAGGCGGAGGTGCAGGCTATCAGGACCTGTGCCAGATTGAATCTGGACAGGGGCTATGAGGGCAAGCATATATATATATATATTCCATTTTTTTATATATTGTAACGTTCCACGATTTTTCGCGCGTTTCTATTCCAAATTCCATTCGTAAACCTCAAAATCACTCCATCAAACTCTATCAAACTCAACTCCTACCCCATCTCCTCAATCATCGACCACCTTGATGTTATACCTTAGCGGTCACCAACACAAGATGATCGATACAAACTTCACCTCGCTGATGTATCTTAGAGATCCCCATCGCAAGATAATCGTTACAAAACCCTCTTCGATTATTCGTCCTACAAGGCATGAATCATTCCCTCTAAAACGAATTCAAACAAATCCTTCGTTACAAATCCCTCTTAAATCGAGACCAAGTCTCAATCCCCTCTTTACGACTCACGAAGTCCAAGCCACTCTAACCCCTTTCCTATTAAACACCAAAAAATCCATTCGATGAGTTGAGTATCTCCTTTCACAGTCATAAAACCCCAAAAATCTAACTGCGACACATATTTGGCGTACGTGACATAAATATGTCTATTAATAGCCATACCGTTTATAAAAACCCCGGAAGTCCTACTGCGTCTTATTCCGAAATGTGTCAAGGCCGCTACCGCGCGTATCCCGCAATACTCCTGTAAGGATATATAAATATGAGGTCCTGAGAGGCCTCGACCTCTTTCATCGCTGCTCTTTTGTCGAGTGATTATTCAAAAGTGTTAAACCGGTGTAAAAGATTAAAATCAGTGCTACGACAACTACCGTAAGCCATTATAATTACTATTATTAAGGAATATCACCCTCATTCATATTTCTCCGCATAAATAACGCTTGTTGCATTTCATATATTATACTATTCTCATATTACCTTATATTAATAACGTTTATCGCATTTTAAAGCGTATTGCTGTTCATTTATTATTTTGTATTACCAACATTTCTACTATTTTGCATTATCACTTTAATGCTTATTTTGTTTGTATTTGTTTATAATCGCTTATTACTTATATCATTTTCTTGTGCTAACGCTTATTGCATTTCATATATCATCATCGATTTATTTTCATGTATTTCTTGTTCATATTCTCATATTGCTAATAACAACCATTTATATAAATGTTATCTGTTAATGCTAATAATCCCAAGTATTATTATTACCAAACGTTTAGATAAAGTTAATAAACGTATTCGTTTTCTATCACGTTTCGAATTATTGTGTATCCTCGAGTCATAAACAGTCCGAACGAAACCAAGCTGTCGCAACAGCTGATTCGCGCTCGTGAACGCGAGAACGGTTCTAGTGTTTACTAACATATTATTGCATGAGCCGTGCAATCCACGAAAATACTAAACGTGGTTTCTTATATATAACTACAACAGTAAATCCTATTACCGAAATCAAAACAAATACAAAGTAATATAACGGGTGCTCTCCAAGTGTACATTTACCTTCCCTGGTCGATTAGAGTGACGGATTCAATATTCGCGCCTGATCGCCTCCAGAAATTCTAAGTGTGACGGATTTGACATTCGCGCCTGATTCCCCTTTAACGATTAGAGTGACCGATTACAGATTCGCGCCTGGTCTTCCCTCAAAACCCTCAGCATGACGGATTTAATATTCGCGCCTGATCTTCCCTCAAAACCCCCAGCGTGACGGATTTAATATTCGCGCCTGGTCTTCCCTCAAAACCCTCAGCGTGACGGATTTAATATTCGCGCCTAAATTCCATCCAACCCTCAGAGTGGCGGATTACAGATTCGCGCCTGAATTCTATCCAAACCTCAGAGTGTCGGATTATAGATTCGCGCCTGGTCTTCCCTCAAAACCCTCAGCGTGACGGATTTAATATTCGCGCCTAAATTCCTCTCAAACCCCTCAGAGTGACGGATTCAATATTCGCGCCTGATTCCTCCAAAACTTCAGTGTGCTGGATTACAGATTCGCGCCTGAAATTTCCCTCACATGTCATTGTCCCCAAAAGACCTCCACCCGGGACGTGACAATATTATATTCCATTTTTAAAAACACATATTCTATCACAATTTTATTTACCCCGTCTTCCTCCTCCATCTCTCCTCATCTAATTTTAAAATTCTACGTTTAAATAATTATTATTTCTCTCTCTGCGTTGGGGGGAAACATTGCTGCTGACGTCGCATAATTCTATTTCGTTCTTCGCGCCGTGAAAATGAATGTCACCCTGCCCGGCCACTCCAGAGGATTCGAGTTACGCGCGATCGCGCGAGACGCTGCGACGCTATGTAGTGCTCTCTCTCTCTCCTCCGAATTTAGCTTTAAAGTAATGCTTTGTCTCTTTCCCTCCTCCGAAGACGCGGTGTGTAAAAAGCCGACATCGTCTGATAAAAAACGAACGCGTGTGACGCTCCGCATATATACCATGCGGGAAAGACTAATGTCGGAGAGCCGACGTTGGGGAATTGGTTAGGCGGCTGACTCGTACCGCGGAGGTCTTGGGTTCGAGCCCCGTCGCCCGAGATTCAGTTTTTTCATTTATATTAATATCATAAATTAATGTTTCCTTCCTTACCAACAGGTTGGAGTCCAGGGTAGCACTTCCACCTGCGGTTCCTCCTCCTCCTCGATACGGTTCGGCATCGATTGATTCGGTATTCTTCAGATCTCGCGCTTATACTCCCACTACTCCGCCATCTCTATGACGTCATCCGCCGCGATCCGCTTATATCCCCACCACTTCGCCGCGGTCTGCTCCCGCCGCCCGCCCCCTGCGATGGATTTCCTGCGACCTTGAGACTCAAATTTGGATTTCATGGTCGGGGGAGGAGGGGGGAAATGGCCTTCAAACTCAAATTTGCGTTGGAATCCCCCTTGTATTCCTACTCTTAAGTATTCTAATTCCGACTTTAGGTATTCGCACTTGTCAGGTTGTAATTTCAAACCGCATTGTCGCAGTCGTTCGAATAAGATCTTTAAGTTTTTATTGTGTTCCTCTAAAGTTCTTCCGAAAACTACGCTATCGTCGATGTAGACGAAACAATTGTTACCGATCAATCCTTGCAAACCGCGATTCATGAGTCTTTGGAAGGTCGGTGGGGTGTTTTTCAACTCGAAAGGCATTCGCAGAAATTCGTAATGGCCAGCGCTAGTTGAAAAAGCGGTTTTTTGAATATCGTTTTGCTTAACTCCGATCTGGTGAAAACCTGAGGCTAGATCGAAAGCTGAAAAGTATTTCGCGTTACATAGTCTGTCTAAAATTTCATCGATGTTGGGAATTGGGTATGAATCTTTTATAGTTTTCTCATTTAGTTTTCGGTAATCTATGACTAACCGCCACTTTCGTTTACCGGACGCGTCTTGTTTTTTCGGAACGATCCATAAGGGACTGTTATGTGGGCTATCGCTATCCCTAATGATACCCTTCTGTAACATCTCTATCACCTGTCGTTTAATTTCGTCTTGGTGTATTGGGGGATATCGGTATTGCTTGGTGTGTATCGGAATTTCGTCAGTAGTTTTAATTTCGTGTTCAAGGATTGAGGATTTAGGAAGGGGGTCCCCAGGCAATATAAATATATCGTGGGAATTTGAAACAATTTCCCAGACCTCATCTCTGCCCTCTGTTAGATGATCTAACCGAGTATTCTCTCTTAAGAGATCGATCCTTTCGCTACTTCTGTTGCTACTTTGTATGCGATAAGCCATTTTTTCGTCAAAATCTTCTACTGACTCGATTTGATCCTTAAGGGAATTGGGGAGAATGGGATGACCATTTGCATCGACCTTCGTAATTGCTCCGATTCCTGTTATGAAATTGACCAGTACCGTTTTGTTTTGACAAGTGTTTGTTTGTGTTGGCGCGTCGTTTAATGACATTGCCGATTATAAACGAATTGCAAGAAAGGGAGAAGTTGTGATTGAATAGGAAGTCTGATCCTAGTATTCCGTCTTGTAAAATTGGGGAACTATCGTCAACGACTTGGAATGTATTACATTTATCATTAAACGGAACAAGTACAGAGTATAACGTATTACTCGTAGTATTCGTAATACCCCTGAGCGTTATTAGTTTCCCTCTGAGTAAGCTTTGGTCGATGATTTGCTTTTCTTTAATTATCGAAATTTCGCTACCTGTGTCGATGAGGAATGTGGTGGGTCGAAGTCCTGGTAGTTCTAGTTGAACAAACGGGGAGTGGTCCACACGATGTTCCTCTGTTGCTGCGGATCTGGAATTTCCGATGATGATCGTGCTCCTGGCGGTGTTGAGTTCGGCTGAGCCCGTTGAAAATTTCGCTGTTGTTCGGCTCGCCTTCCTTCTTGTTCTCTCCATCGCTTCGTCCTGCATTCGTTTTCCGTGTGTCCTCGTCGTTTGCAGAAATTGCACTCTTTGTCTTCCCATCTCGTGTCAGAATTTCTTTGGGATGGGTTGCGAGGTTCTCTATTCGTCTTGTGATCCCTTGGTTGAGTCCACGTTCTTGATTGCTGCATGTATTGGAGTTCCGTGTCATACATGCGTGCAGCTTCGAATGCCTGGTTTAAGGTATCAAGTTGTTGACTAAACAAATATTGTGAAATTTCAGGCTTCACATTGCGTCTGAATGTTTGAATACCCTCTTCATTACAAATGATTTCCTTAATGTCGATGTAGGTTTGGAGTCTTCTTTCTGAGTTTACGGCAGTTTGCAATTCGTCTTGTATTTGTGAAAACCGGTGTATGAAGTCGTTAATAGGCTCGTTTGGCTTTTGTCTGCATGAGTCCCGTTTAGTTTTCACGGATGCCGTGTCGATGGTTTTCCCATAAAGAAAGCGAATTTTCTCTATTAATTTTGGGATTGTGGTGATTGTATCTGGCCGAATTGTTAATGCTGCGCGGCCTTTTAATTTTTGCGACATGAGGGCTAATAGAAGTAATGGGTGCTGACTCTGGTCTAGCATAGACGAGACTTTGATGAGTGTGCTGATAAAAATTTCGGTGTTCGTTCCGTCGAAGTCTGGGATTAGTTGCAGACATTTATCGTATTTATCAATTATATATGACGAATGCGTTTCTGTGTTGCGTAACACATCACTCGATGTTTGCACATCCCAACTAGGTTCCGTTTTGTTCTCTATGGCTTTCAGTCTGTCACATACTTGCAGTAATTTTTCAGCTGGCATGTTCATTTCAATTTGGGGACGATTCGGACTTTGTGTTCTCGACATGTCGTTAGAAGGAGCAGTTACGAAGTCGTGCAGAGTGTCAGATAGTGTATCAGTAGATAGATTTACGTTGCTGCTGCTTTTTCTCCACTGTGTCCAGTTGGAATCCAGGTTATATAGATCTTTGAAGTTCTCGGGTTCGTAGTGGGATACCTCCAGAAATTTCCACTCGTGGAATAACTAGCACAACTAGTATATTTTCTTCTGCATAAGCCCGAAGGTGATATCCCTTACCGCTGCCACCAATTATGTCGTCCAGGTAACTCCGATTTAATATCTACTGGTTCTTTATTATTATAACTGGTACAATTTGGAATTTTTACAATGTCGATTCGGAACGGCGTTGTGACGTGACGCGTTTTAGGTGTACGAATGCCCTGTCCCTTCGTTTGGGACCGGTATTTAACTCGGTTATTGGGAGGAGTGGGAGGTGAGCTAGGCGAGCCACCTGAGGAATTTGGAAAAAGGGGGTGTTTGGAAAAGGTGATATCAGGAGGAGTCATCTTGGCGACGCTCGGAATCTGGAAAAAAGGGGTGTTTGTGAAATCTGGTATCGGGAGGAGCCATCTTGGAGACACTCGGAATTTGGGAAAAAGGGACTGTTCTGGAAATCAGGATATTGTTAAAAGGGATCTATTGCCCGGGGGGACAATTATCTTGGCGACACATGGAATGTGGCTTTCTCTTACTGAATGGTCGAATTTCGGACCGGACCCATCTTGCTGGGTCCGTACAAGGGAAACCCATTCGTCTAAAGGAGGGGAAGGGGATGGTCGATTGGCGACTATCGCGATAAACTGAAGGATGAATTTGAAATAACAATAACAAGGGAACCTAAAAGCTTTATAGGAATGGAAATTACCAAAACCAAAGAGGAGCTAAGACTGACACAACATCAATATACAAACAAAATTTTACAGAGATTTAGGATGGAAGATAGTCGACCAGTAAAAACTCCTATGGTGAAAGAAAAGGGAACAGAGGAAGAGACTGAAAATAAAACCTATCCTTGTAGAGAAGCAGTGGGAAGTCTTTTGTACTTAAGAAGTAAAAGTTTCTCAGTAAACAAATGCAGCAGGTATGTAGACAAACCTTCTGACCATTTATTAATCAATATTAAGCGTATCTACAGGTATTTGAATGGGACACGAGATCAGGGTATAACGTACAAAGCTGACGCGAAGGATGATGATGAACTAATAGCATTTTGTGATTCGGACTTCGGTCAGAATTATGAAACCAGGAAGAGCACAACCGGCTTTCTGATCATGTATAAAGGAGGTCCTATAAGTTGGTGCTCGAGATTACAAAAGATTCTAGCCT
The DNA here is from genome assembly GCA_963971345.1 of Andrena flavipes. Taxonomy (NCBI): domain Eukaryota; kingdom Metazoa; phylum Arthropoda; class Insecta; order Hymenoptera; family Andrenidae; genus Andrena; species Andrena flavipes. Next base: position 45,973,283 of record OZ020479.1, on the reverse strand, counting down.
TGTCAACCACTGAGGCAGAGTATATCGCTGTATCTGAGTGCTGCAGAGAGCTGCAGCAATTAAAGAATCTCATCGAAGAGTTAACGAATAAGACTGTAAAAACTACGCTTTATATAGACAACCAAAGTACAATTAGTTTGATAAGAAATGATATTACAAATAGAAGATCTAAACATATAGATTTAAAATATCGTTATATAAATACAGTGGTAAAAGAAAAGCAGATGAACTGATGTCCGACTGATGAACAAACCGCGGACATAATGACACAGCCGTTGGATCGTATTAAATTTGAAAAACACAAAGCCGAAATAGTTAGCTAAGGTCGGTATCAAATATATTGGCCGGTGAGTTTGTTTTCCCGATCAGCGATCGAGGAGAAATCAACCACCACCATCTGACGATCGTGGATTTGTCAGTTGGAGTTCGGTGGCCCCCGAAGGGTATGGTGGGGTAATGCGAACGCTGCTCGGCTCCGCCTGTAACGTAGCTGTATGGCTGTTGTTTATTCTTAACGTAATAGTTGTGTGTGTGACCAATACGGGATGAAGCTGTCGAGAAAGAATCAATCTTCTGACCAATAACAGTCTGAATATTTTAGGCCTAACCCAAACCTATTCTGACATATATGTCATTATAACACGCCTTTTCATTTTCTCGAGAGAGTGAGAACGTTGAGAAAAGGAGCATCGAGCAGGCAAGCGGTATGGTGGGAGAATACCCCTCACGAAACTCACCGGCCAATATATCTGATACCGACCTTAGTATTGCAGAGTTAAGGGGAAGTGTTGGGAGTTTTGTAATAACTCTGCAAAAGTTGGTAGCTAGCGTGTTACTAGAGTAGTAGAATGAAGGGCGGTTATGGCGGTATCCGGTAGAGTTGACCGACGTAAAATAAGAAACAGAAGTCCGCGTTGTGATAAGAAAAGTATATTCATTTTATTTTGCATTGTATGAGATTTATGTATACAAGATTAGTTATATTCAATTATATTCCAAATATACTCTTGTTCGCGAAAGTCACGGGTGAGCACGCTGGTGGATTTGAGGTTAGGACGGTGAGAAAGGTGACACAGGAAGTTCACTGTCTGTTCGCTTGTCTGTTTATTAAAAAACACCGCTGGATGTTCTGTGGTGTTGTGCAGTAACGATTGAGCTTGAGCCCTCGTACATTCACTACAATTCAATCGCGATACACAATACACGCGGTACGCGAAGATCGTCAATGAGCCCCCAAACTCGTCTCGTTTATTTACAAAGGTTTTTGATGAGAACCGTGAGCACGAAAATAGTTTATTGAGCATATAAACGTGAATGCTGGTGTGAAAAGTGCACAAAGTTAAAGTTTCGAGAATTGCGAAAAACACGTCTCTACTCTACTCGATGTGAACAAAGAATGAACCGGTAGCGTCGCTTTTTGAAAGGCCCAAAAAGCAACGGCGATGAGGTGGAAGCTCATTGGCTGATTAAACGGTGAAGAAGAGCGTCGGTTGGCTGATCGAACGGACGTGGCGAGCGTCGGTTGGCTGATCGAACGGACGCGGTGAGTGTCGACGCTCAGTAGGTGCTGCGCCGCGAGTGAGTGTGGCGGCTTTGGGAACTAATACATTCCCAAACAACTCTAAATGTGCTAAGAAAGCAGAAGAGAATTCTTTTCATTTGTTTTCACAAACCACGAGGCCAACAACAAAAGTAAAAAAATTACGCCAAGTACGTGAAATCAAATAAATATAAAAAAATATGTGAAATCAAAATGAGCTGCAAGTACATAACGGAGCTTTCCAACTGCGCTTAAGATGACACAACTTCATATACACAGCTAAAATGCTGTGTTCATACATTCCACTACTCATATCGCGGACATTTTAATTAATGCATCAAACAGAATCCCATTTAAAAACATTGTCGTAAATTAATTAATAGCTTTACAAAATTAATGATATAAAAAAATTGCACCACTTATAACAATGGCTATGTATACAAAAAAAAAATGTATTAAATAATATTAAGCAGATTTATTTTTATACAAATAAATATTTCAATATGAATAAATATTTTATTCAAAATACTTGGCGCTGCGAAACCAAAAGAAATGTTAATTGTCTTGGTATTAGTAATTTACAATAACTCCCTTACAATCTAAAATACATAAACATATACATACACATATTAGAAACGCAGTCAAATTTATTCTACATATATTTAATTCTAATATCATACGTAGCATATGCACACCCACACATACACACATGCACGAACGCACGCCCAAGAAAGAAAGAAAAAGATTTAAGGGGGTAGACACGGGTAATGCAGCGCGCTGTATACCGACACAATCTGGCCCGAAACATGGGTCTGGGATATTACGTTGTTTGTCCTTATATGAACAGATTTTGGGCTGGGTGAAGTCTCATTCGAAAGAGGAAGGTTCAATGCAGCCCGCTCTGGTCATGGCTCAACGAGATTGTGTTGATATCTGATAATACGAGTGTTCAAAGTAGAGAAAAAATCGACAAAATACACTCCCAGATTCCAAGTATTTGTAAGTCGCTAAAAGAGTTTTATGACTCAAATGATGACCAGAGCGGACTGTATTGAACCTTCCTCTTTCGAATGAGACCTCGCCCAGCCCAAAATCTGCTCATATAAGGACAAACAAAGTAATATCCCAGTCCCATGTTTCGGGCCAGATTGTGTCGGTATACAGCGCGCTGCATTACCCGTGTCACGTGGCGTGTTTACCTAATTAAGTATTTTTAGATCACTAAAAGAGTTTTGTGACTGAAACGGTGAGCAGAGCACTCCGCATCGAATCTTCCTCTTTCGATTGAGACCTCGCGCAGCCCAAAATCTGCTCATATAAGGACGAAAAAAGAAAAATCCCAAACCCATGTTTCAGGTTAGATTTTCGGTATTGCAGCACGGCGAATCGCCCGTGTCACGTGACGTGTCTACCCCCTTAAGGAGGTAGACACGGGTAATGCAGCGCACTGTATACCGACACAATCTGGCCCGAAACATGAGTCTGGGATATTACGTTGTTTGTCCTTATATGAACAGATTTTGGGCTGGGTGAGGTCTCATTCGAAAGAGGAAGGTTCAATGCAGCCCGCTCTGGTCATGGCTCAACGAAATTGTGTTGATATCTGATAATATGAGTGTTCAAAGTAGAGAAAAAATCGACAAAATACACTCCCAGATTCCAAGTATTTGTAAGTCGCTAAAAGAGTTTTATGACTCAAACGATGACCAGAGCGGGCTGCATTGAACCTCCCTCTTTCGAATGAGACCTTACCCAACCCAAAATTTGCTCATATAAGGAAATCAAGCGTAACTTTCTGACTGCATTCCCAAATACGAGTTCCGCCATATTGGCGATAATACAGAGCAAGTCACGTGACAAATTTAGTTGAGCTAGTGGACACAAGATGGCGCCTACTCGGGAGGACTGCCAACGTGGAATCGTAGCAAAATTGAAGCGTTAGCTGGATACACGAGCCACAGTAAAAGCGTGATGCAGTCAATGCATGCATTTTCGGACGATTATAGGTTAGGTTATATGCATTTTAGGCATACATTGATTATGAACTGCTGGGAATATATACATTTACTAAAGCTTTTACCGTAACACATATATCATTTGAAATCGCTGTCGTATTTATGTTATAGTAATTGAGACAGTTAGAGCAACAACGAAATAATCTGCAAATAAATTTTTCCTATTGTACATTGATGGCTTAGCGCACACATATTGTATGTCCACTTTTAGCGTTTTTTGAGAAAAACAGGTTCAAACATTCAATGGTACCTTATAAATAAATACTTTTTGCGTTATTGTATCATCATATATATGTAATATAGGTATCACTGAAACTATGTAATTAGTAGTATAAGGGCGGTATTCTCAGTCGTTGCTTATTCTTAAGATCGTCTTAAGCATGCGGCATCCTTTACTAACCTCGTAGACTAATAGAGGATGCAGCATGCTTAAGACGAACTTAAGAATAAGCAACGACTGAGAATACCGGCCTAAGTTAGAATCTGCAAAATTATAATAATAATTCGATAGTAATACTTGGAAGATGGACATGCTATATATAACCAAGTACTACAGAGGAGGACATACTATACCGAAGGATATTGTATAAAAATGAACAAAAGGAATAATACTGGAAATAATCTCACTTGAATATTATCACAGAAGATCTTTTTTGTTCGCGATAGCTATAGGAAGACTTTTTTAAAAAAATTTATTTATTGTCACATTTTCCAAGAATGAACAAAAATATTATTTTTGATTAATTTATAGAAAAGATAAAAATGTGATTTTTTTACAGAATAAAGAAACAGTCAAGCACTATTTGTTGCATATAAAAAATCAAATTTCATAAAAAGTGGACATACAATATGTGTGCACTAACAAGGAGAGTATTTTAGGTGTCCGCCTCCGATCATTTTGATTTTTGGATATGTTATAGAGGAACGAAAAATAAGAAATACGTGTTTTTTTATTTTTCCCCATTTTCAGATTTGGGGGGTGAAAACTGCGTTCAAAGTTAGGGTTGAAAAATCATTTTTGTGAAATATCTCGAGAACTATTAGAGATAGGGGAATAGTGTCAATGGACGAATTTTGTGTCTTTGAATGCGAAATATGACTGACTCACCAGATTTTCAAAAACTCCATTTGTTTAAATAATACATAAGAAAAAATCCTAACTTTGAACGCAGTTTTCACCCCCCAAATCTGAAAACGGGGAAAAATAAAAAAACACGCATTTCTTATTTTTCGGTCCTCTATAACATATCCAAAAATCAAAATGATCGGAGGCCGACACCTAAAATACTCTCCTTGTAAGCCATCGATATGATTAGTAGGTAGAGTCTATTGGAATACGTTATTGCTACTAACTCAATTTCGAAAAAAATGTGGGTTAGTCCGTTATTACTCTCACTGCCGCAATTATATGGCAAAATACAAGAGATGGGCATTACTTAAATAACCCCAACCAATTTTTATTTGAAGCACTATGATTGAATCAATTTAATCAGGGTGAATTCAATGAAGGCTCGGATGCAATAAGAAGCCTAACGTTCGAAAATGCGAAACAGTATTGTCCAAACGCTAAGAAAATTTGGAAAATTAAATTTTATTAAACTGGATTTTAAAAAATATAATGTTGTAAAGCTCGTCACGGCACACATTTGTTCTTTTTACTAATTATAAACCAAACAAATGTCTTCGACCATAGTCAATACCTTTTTAAACAAAAATTGCGATAACTTGAGTAATTATATTAATTTATATTAATCATTTATTAGTGTTAAAATCTAAGCGTTTATAAAAAATTGATTAATTTTTCCTCCTCTTCCTCCTCTTCCCCGGATTCCTTCACTCCCATAGACCACTCTCCGATATTTCTTGCTCATATCGCTGCACTGTAATATGAAAAATAAATATAAATCTTAATTACTAAATCTTAAATGTCAATTATTACAATAATGGCTAGACATTTTGTATCGGGTGCATAAAACCGAGCATATACGGAGAAAATACTGTACCTTTTTCATGTAAAACATCGACACCTCCTTCCAATAACGGGAGGAGGACGGAGTATGCTCAATGGGCGGATTCCGTCGCGAGGACGGACTCTGCTCTCTGCGCGGACTCCGTCTTCGCGACGGAGTCCGCCTGCTGCTGGGACTCGGTCTTCGCGACGGAGTCCGGCCAGCAATTGGATTTATTGCAGGGGACAGATGCCCCCTGCCAGTTGGACTCCGTTGCCCAGACGGAGTCGCTCCCTTTTCTGCTTCCAGACTTTTTACGTTGTTGTCAGACATCTAAAAATCAATCGAAGAAACATTGAAACTATCGAACGTAATTGAAATGAATTTGAAAGTGCAATAGAAGAGTCAGAGTCGAGCAAAATGTAATCTAATTACAAATTACAAATTACAATATAATTATGTAATTGATTACACATTATTTTCTGTAATCGAATTTATGTAGTTGACCACAATTTTGTCAACTACTAACGATTGTAGAAAATAATGTGTAATCAATTATACAATTACATTTTAATCGTAATTTGTAATTTCTAATGAGATTACATGTTGCCCAACTCAGAGAGGAGTACACGTTTGGGACATTCCACGCGAAGTAGAAGACTTTTCGGAGTAACATTTCGGATGTTGCTGAAATTTGAATATGTATGTTGTAGTCTTTATATAGTGATATTTAAACGTATCTGAAAAGATTTTCAAAATTTTGAGAAATGTCGATTTTACACCTGTTCGAAGATAAGTGCTAATTTTTTTCCAGGCAAGTTATAGCTATGGAAGTAGTAAAAGGATGGAGATGAGCTTTACGGTGCTTATAGAGAAGACATTAAAGTTTTAGGAATCAATTATTTCAGTTTAAAAAAAGAAAAATTTGAACCATTTTTGTGCAATTGTTTTAAATAAATGCAGGTTTTTAACATCGGGCGCGATTTTAAAAATCTAAGAAAAAAGGAGAACATAGTTCTATCCTTCCCCTTGATGGACGAATTTTCAAAAATATGGACATTTTATAAATTTGCCCTGTAAAAATTTCCGAAAGTTAACGCGGCGTCAAATCACACCGGCTCGACTGGCTGACTCGAATGAGCCATGCGGTACTCGCAGCGGCCAAGCGGCTATATCTGCTATTCTTATACACTGTTCTCGAATATGGTAAGTATTTGTAAAAAATTGAGGAGCGATAACTTTTACTGTTTTTTATACACAACATAATACGGTAACTCAATTTTTGGTGTTCGCAATATTTTATTTGAAACGAAGGGTTGACCGTCCTCGGTTTTTTAAATGGAATGCTATATATTTAATTATCCAGTATGAAAGCGACTGTCAAGACAAATTCAACCATATGGTATACTATGACCTTCAATGCTACACATGGTTAGGAATGAAATAAATGTAGGTATCGAACTATCTATCTATTAGATTGAATTTCATCTTTCATTCCTAAAGTCGACATTTCTCAAAATTTTGAAAAATCATTTGAGGTACGTTTAAATATCACTAAAGACTACAACATACATATTCAAATTTCAGCAACATCCGAAATGTTACTCCGAAAAGTGTCTGATTTCGCGTGGAATATCCCACAAGTTGGTACATTCTGGTACAATATAGGCTTCCTTTAGCCAAGATTTAGCGCGGGAGAAGAATCTTCAGATTTCTAAATGCTGGAATTTCTAAGTTGGAAAGCATTGAAATTCAAACATTTCCAAAATTTGTAATTATGTAATTTGTGTACACGATAGAGGAAAATTTAACTGACCGATTGCCTTCACCCGAGGTTTTTTACTTACATACCGAGCAACCATCGTCGATGAATTAAAAACATTTACGCGAGAATTAAATTAAATAATTTTTTCCCATAAAAACGTCAACATTTTTCCGTCAAACTCGTAATTTTTTCTTTAAAATCCCATAACTTTGTCAATTTTAATTATAAGGTTATCAAGTTTCAAAATATCTGTATTTTCAAATGTCCAACATTTGTGACTTTAAAATTCTCGATTTTTCTACTTCTGATGTTTAGAAACTGTTTAATTTCCATCACTTGTCTTCAGATTCAACTAAAGGAAGCCTATATTGCACCCTGTATACACCCACACAGCACAACGTCCGGCAAAGTCCCTGGGACATCTACAGACCGTCCCAGGAACGTCTTGTTACTGATCAGGACGTAAAAACGGTCTGAATGTCCTGATCAGTAACAAGACGTTCCTGGGACGGTCTGTAGACGTCCCAGGGACTTTGCCGGACGTTGTGCTGTGTGGGCATTTTCTAGACTTTTCACGGGAAAATTATAACATAATTTTCTTATTCTACGTGAGAATGAGTACACGAATCTTTGAGCGTGAAGCTGCGTATCGACATTGCGAGGCACGCCTCGCGGTGTGGAGAGTCTGGAGACTACCTCGATCATGTTCACTTTGCGAGGCAGGCTCGCGCGACAGTCTCGCGTTACCTCCAGCATGATATTTGCATCGCCCGAATCATACGATTTTTGCTCTAGGAGCCGCGAGCCACCTTTGACCACGTCGAAAAACCGATGGCTGATAGTTCATGCGATACAAATATCATGCTCGAGGTAGCGCGAGCCTGCCTCGTAAAGTAATCATGGTCGAGGTAGTCTCTCCACTCCGCGAATGGTGTGCCATGCGAGACAGCCCCGCAATGGCGATACGCAGCTTGAGAAATACGCGGACACTCAAACAATCACAGTTCACACGATAGATTTTGCACAAAAAATTACAACAATACTATGCGACGATAATCGGAAACTTTACCCGGAATATGTCTAAATACAGTCTTGCTTTGGAAGTACTAAAATATAGACGTATGTCAGTTGTTATAAAAGTGGGGCCGGTCGAAATTTAAAAAAAATTGCACTGTACGTTTATTATGTATCACGTTGATATAATACGTAAAAATATAAGTGAAATGTAACAACCGAAAAATTTGGACTTGGACCACTTTCATAATAACCGGCACATATAGTGAAAAAGACAGGAATAGTAAGAGTGAAGGTACTTACGATCTTTACTGCTCGACAGTCACTTTTTTTCTGACCATCGAGCCTTTGCTACCCTCAAGGGTGGGCAAGGCCCAAACTGCCTTTCTCACTCCCTCAAGATTTTCTATTTCACTCGCACCAAGGACCGAGCGGGGCGTCATCGGCCCGCGTAAAAGTTCGAATGCGCGAAGGTTTGAAAACGCGGCGCGTGCCCGCGCATACTTGCGGGATGGTCCTTCACCGTAGGGCAAGTGGGAAAGGATAACGGTAGAACGAAATATGGATTCTTCGCTAATAATGTCGATGATACGTCAAAAGTATATGCACAGGATGATCAAAAATTCTTTCCGGTGCACAATTCTGTGCACCAAACGGTATTCCCGGAAGTGCATACTCTACGTAAATGTATCAGCATACCACCAATCCTAATGAGAAAGAGAGGAACAGGACGCGTATATTCGTCCCTTTCCCACTATCTTCTGTTTAGACTCTTAGCATCTGTAACCAATGCAGCGACACCACTAGCTGATCAGTTTCTTGTCGTTTGCACTACGGTCAAGACGCAGAAAGCATATCGGGCTTTTATTTACTGCGCAGATATTGATACATATGGAATATTCATAATTTGTGAATTATTCCATTCCTGCGTGGTTTATTACTACCGTGGTTTATTATAGTAGGTTTATTATAGTATTGATAAGTGTGTGTGTGTGTGTGATCATTCCATTGGCATGGAATCAAAGAAGGAAGCTGCAGATGCAAGTAACTATCGCTATTTGAAGGGTGATGCAAAAGCGAAGCAGCCCAAATTATCTGCAAACCGTTTGTCGAAAAATAGAAAGTATCGAGAAAGGTAAGTTACGTGTTGTGGTACAGATTTGTATAAAGTCACAGTTTGAGATGTAGTAGTAGCACGGTATTTTATTGTATATAATACAGTACTATTCATATTCTTCAAATATGTATATCAACAGCTATATTTGACGATTTACGTACATATATTCTATGCTATGCGCACCGCAATGCATGTCGTTACTTTACCCCTCTTGCCCCATTCATTCTATTCCAATTCGTATGTTCATCATTATTTAATTAATTAATAATCCGATTTATACCGTGTTGGGACTCATTTTCATGTGAAAAACGTCAGCAGCGCGTTCCTGCAACTTTCATGCCGATGAGACGCAATGTAGAAATTTTAAATTTCGTTATATATATTATACAAATTACATGCGTTTTATTACCATAAAACGTTCAAACTATACGCGCTTCGTTAGGTATGTTTCCCTTATAATGCGGTTGCGACTATTTCAATCGTTGTACGTAATTTTGAGTGGATAAAACATGCACTTTAGATTTTATTTATCTGATGTAGAAGATAATGTTTAAAATTAGCAACAGTCATCGATGATTTGCGATGCGATGTTCGGCATATGTAGTGCATACTTGTGGAATACGAAATACAAAGTCTTTTTTCTTTTGTGGAATTTTGCCCACAATATATACGTTCATGTGTAGCTTCAGCGAAAGTTCTTCATCCAAAAGCGCAGTCTTCGAAACATTCTCCAGGCCTCAGTGGCACCCTTTGTCCCAGCCCGAGGAAATGTTTACGACATCTCAAGTAGCATGCAGTTGTGTCCACTACTACGCGAAAAGAGAATTTTATTCCGTAGAAAGATGTGTTCACATAGATTTTGTCGTACACGTTACACGATGTAATATCGGTATCGACCAAAAATGGTCCATATTGTATCATATTTGCTCTCATCCTAGTTTGGAAAATGTTATGAATATTTGAAAAAATGTTTATGCAGAAAAAGTTAAAAGTAAAAAAGTCGAGCCGTTATTGTTATTGAAAAATTGTTGCGTATCTGCATAACGTTGTCAACAACATTATGCAGGACCGCTTGTTTAGCGGAGAGGAACACCTACAGGAGTGGTGCATCGCGGCCCGAGTCGCCGAAAACGCGATTAAAAATCCTTACGTTCACATTTCACACTTTATCATTAAAAAGATGGTCATATCAGGGATTTTTGTGGTCGCAGAATCGGATTCCGAGGTCTAAATTGATATTACTGTACTACTGTAAGATTCCATTATCTTATTTGAAGTTAATTATGGCATCAAATTTTGAGAAATTATCGTTTTTACGATAGCAAAAGCTATTGAACGCGCGGAAAGTGGAAAGTCAATATTTTGTACAAATTCACACTTCAGGTATTGAAATAGCTTTCATTTACCTATAAGATGAAATTGTGCATTCGTTCTATGTCATTGAAATATATAAAAACTTATAAATAACTGAAATATAAGAAATTATGCGAAGGTCGTTTTTAATCGCATGTTACATTTTTCGAAATCGTCAGGCATCTTTGAAACTTATATTATTAGATAGTGTATAGTATAAGGAATGTATGTGCAACCACTACCACTACCACTGCCGCCGCCGCCGCCGCCGCCGCCGCCGCCGCCGCCGCCGCCGCCGCCGCCGCCGCCGCCGCCGCCGCCGCCGCCGCCGCCGCCGCCGCTGCCGCCGCTGCCGCCGCCGCTGCCGCCGCCGCTGCCGCCGCCGCTCCCGCTCCCGCTCCCGCTCCCGCTCCCGCTCCCGCTCCCGCTCCCGCTCCCGCTCCCGCTCCCGCTCCCGCTCCCGCTCCCGCTCCCGCTCCCGCTCCCGCTCCCGCTCCCGCTCCCGCTCCCGCTCCCGCTCCCGCTCCCGCTCCCGCTCCCGCTCCCGCTCCCGCTCCCGCTCCCGCTCCCGCTCCCGCTCCCGCTCCCGCTCCCGCTCCCGCTCCCGCTCCCGCTCCCGCTCCCGCTCCCGCTCTCTCTCTCTCTCTCTCTCTCTCTCTCTCTCTCTCTCTCTCTCTCTCTCTCTCTCTCTCTCTCTCTCTCTCTCTCTCTCTCTCTCTCTCTCTCTCTCTCTCTCTCTCTCTCTCTCTCTCTCTCTCTCTCTCTCTCTCTCTCTCTCTCTCTCTCTCTCTCTCTCTCTCTCTCTCTCTCTCTCTCTCTCTCTCTCTCTCTCTCTCTCTCTCTCTCTCTCTCTCTCTCTCTCTCTACAGTATTATAGACTTTCAAGGAGGGACATTCCACGCGAATTACAAAATTTTCAAGATCGTGGAATGAGCTTTTGAGTGCTTACGCTGGGGAAGTAAGAGTACCTAATAAAAATTATGTCACTTAAAAAAAATTTAAACCATTTATTCTGGAATTGTTTTAAACAAATGCAATTTTATACTAGCAGGACACTATTTAAAAATTTGATAAAAAATGAGGATACAGCCCTACTTGTGCTCTTTATGATCACGCTTTCAGAAACGCGAACACTTTAAATTTAGTTGCATGAAAATTAATTGAATGTGCAGCTGCGCCGCCCAGCACCGGCTCGACAGACTGAGCCGTGCGTGCTACAATTACAACTATCTATTTCTTTTATTCCTAACCTTGCGCGGCCTTGAAAGTCATAGTCATATGGTTGAATTTGTCTTGAGATTTATATACTTTCATATCGGCTAATGAAATATGTAGCATTCCCTTTAAAAAACTGAAGATCACCTTCGGTTCACGGAAAATATCGCGAACACCAAAAAATGACATACCGTATTATGTTGGATATAAAAAATATTAAAAGTTTTCCTCTTTCAGTTTTTATGAAATACCTACCATTCGTGAGAACCCGATATAACAATATCAGATATACCCACTTGGCTGCTGCTAGTACCGCGAGGCTTACTTAGCTAGTCCAGCCGGTATTGGGCGATGCAGCGTCACATTCAAAAAATTTTCATGCGACCAATTTTAAAGTATCCGCGTTTCTGAAAACGTGGCTGCAAAGAGCACAAGTAGGGCTGTATCCTCGATTTTTTTTCCAATTTTGAAATAGCGCCCTGCTGGTATAAAATTGCATTTGTTTAAAACAATCGCAGAATAAATGGTCTAAAAATTTTTTTTAAGTGACATCATTTTTATTAGGTACTCTTACTTCCCCGGTGTAAGCACCCAAAAGCTCATTCTTACCTTTCTCTTAGTTCAACAGTTATAATTTAATGAAAAAAAAGTAAATTTCCACGATCTTGAAAATTTTGAAAAATCCTTTGAAGTACGTTTATGTATCACTAAAGACCACGATATATGTAAGTTTCACAAAAATTCCAAATGGTACTCCGAAAAGTGTTCGATTTCGCGTTGAATGACCCAGAATTGAAATGCAAAAAGTATTCTTTTCACACGCGGTCAAGTGCACGCGTGCCTGCATACACACACAGCCGCGTATCGCAGCGCAGCATGTCTCCTTGCGGCTGCCTTCGCTTGCGAGTAGCGGAGACGGTTGTGCAGATGTGTGCGTGTGAAAAGAAACGGGCCAAAAGTGCATGTCCTTCGGTTTGCGTAACGAGGGAATCGCGTTGTCTAATGCCGCGTTTACACCAAGGCGAACACGAACAAAACTCCGTGTACGAATCGTGTGTGAACGTTTTGTTCTATTTACGGCGGTGTGGAAACGGCAAGAACAGACGAAAACGTTCGCGAACAATGTTTTTCTATCACGCTACGTCCCTCTTCGTAACGCGACTTGATAAATTAGAATGATATTCACAATAATGCAATAATTATAATATTTTCATAAATAAAGCATCGTAACATTTGTGATGTTTTCCTAATGATAAATGACACCAAACACGATATAATTTGGATAATACATATTTAGCGGTAATACGCGTCGGCCGCAGAGAAGGACAGCGAATGAAAAAGATAGCCCGACAATCGGCAGTCCTTTCTTCCACTCGCTCTCTTTTCCTACGTTCCGAGGCTTTCGCTTACATCGAGACTTTACCGTACCTACTACTATATCTTCTTTTACTGTGCCTGCTTCTCTCTTCTAATGTATGTGTTTCTTATTTCTATGTATGCACCACGTTTTACTGATTATTCACTCTTTACGTGCAGGCAACGATTAAAAGCAGCAGCGTGCCTCGCGGTAGGTCAGGGCGCCGTGGCGGAAGCAGATACACGTGCAGGTACCTCGTACGAAGAAACACTTCCAACCACATCTGCTACGCATTAATTTTCTACGGGCAGAATACACGAAAAAGACGTAGAAAATTTAGAAGATTTCGATACGGACGCTGAAGATATTGAAGAAAAAATACATTTCAATGCGGACGAAGAGGAAATTGTAGAAGAAGTGCATTTCGAGTCTAACGAAGAAGAAATTGCACAAGAAATAGATTTCGACAAACACATCAACGAAGAAAGGGATGAAGATGTTGGAAGTGATGCCGATTACTGGGTGGTGGAGACTGCAGAGCCAGAACAGCCGGAAAACCCAATTTCAAGAGGAATCGACTTCGTTGATTTTCCGCATGTTTTCGAGCAAATCAAAAATCTTGGAAAACATTCGACTACTGGCTGTGGCATCGAACATTTTGAAATAGTTAGATGTGAACGGAATGGATTAGAAAATTTGTATCATGTAAAGTGCAAAATGTGCAGATACACAGAGCGTATATCCTGTCTTCGGAAGATTGATGCCACTATGGATATCAACCGCGCCGCTGTTGCCGGAAGAATGATGACAGGCGGCGGGTATAATCAACTGGAGGACATACTGACGGCCGTGAACGTGTCCTGTATGACGAAAAGGATCTGCGAGAACTGTCAGAATGACCTAATCAATGCCCTCGAAGTGGCCGCACAACGCGAAATGGAAGATGCTGGAAAAGAAGAAAAAGCATTAGCTATAGCAAGAGGCGACGTATATGCAGAATCCAAGCTACCGTTTATCCCAGTTGTCGCGGATGGCAGCTGGATGAAAAGGTCCTACCGCGGAGGAGATTACAATTCTCTTTCGGGCGTAGGAGCCATCGTGGGATACCACACGAAGAAAGTGCTGTACATCAGTGTGAAGAATAAATTCTGCATGACTTGCCAAATAGCAGCTACGAGGAAAGAAGAACCGCACGAGCATCGTTGCTTCAAGAACTGGGGTCGTTATCAGAGTTCAACTGGCATGGAGAGTGTTGCTATTGTCGAAGGCTTCAATTGCAGCATAGATATGCACGGCCTAATATACCACATATTAGTTGCCGATGGCGATAGCAGTGTGTATAAGAAGATATTGGACAGTAATCCATACGAAAAGTATATGGTGCAGGTACAAAAAATCGAATGCACCAATCACCTGTTACGCAATTTCAGTAAAAAAATAAATGAAATCGGAACAAAAGGTCGCAATAAAGATCTACGAGCTGTCGTACAGAATAATGCTCTCCGCTTGCGTACTGGTATAAAGAAAGCAGCGGAATACCGGTTGCGAGAAGAAATACCACTCGGGGAACGAATACAAAATTTGAAGGAAGACTTGAGAAATGTACCGAGTCACGTTTTCGGAGAACACAAGGAGTGTGAGAAGTTAGCATACTTCTGTAAGAAATACTCTGATCCCAACAGAGTAGACTACGTTCCAGGACTGAGAAAAGCTGGTATTTATCAAAGTATCGAAGAAGCGATGCAACAACTTTTCGATAAAGCTGACAGTTTGCTGCGCAGTCTAAATAACAATGCCGTTGAAAATTTTAATAATATAATTGCTAAATTCATCGGAGGCAAAAGGATAAACTTTGGACGAGGGGGCTCGTATCAGGGTAGAGTCTCCGCTGCAGTCGTCCAATATAACACGAAAGAGACGTTCAGCAGATTGAGTACGGCAATGAATAAAGAGCCGCCAACTATGATAACAAAGCTGGAAGGACGTCGACAGCGCGCAGCAGAAAAAGCAAGGGAATATAAAAAAGAAGCGAAAGCATCCTCCTTCCGAAATAAAAAACAATTGTGCGACCACGATTACGGCCCGATCGCAGCAAAACCAGATATGGAAGCGACAGTATACTCTTCCGAGTGTAAAAGGCACGCGGATATACTCCTTCACTGGCAAAAGAGGCGAGACGAGATCCAAGTGGAAACTCGCGATCAGGCGAATAGCGAAAAGTGGATTGGTTATAGGAAGAAATTATTAACTGCATCCAATTTCGGCAAGGTATGCCGATTACGAAAGACTACACCACGGGCAAATACTGTGAAGAGTATAATGTATCCGCAACTCCACAATTTACATTCTCTCCAATACGGAAGGGAAAATGAGGCAAACGCCTTCAGACAAATGCAAGAAGAATTAGGAATGCATATTCTACCGTGTGGCCTCTTCATCGATGACACTGTGCCTCACTTAGGTGCAACTCCTGACGGCCTCGTGGACCATGATAAAATCGTCGAAGTAAAGTGTCCTGAATCGGCCAAGGATTTATCACCTGCTGAAGCAATAAAGCAACTTGATAATATAAGGCTTATTTTCAAGGGTAATGAAATGAATAAGAATCATCATTACTATTATCAAGTGCAAGGACAATTGCACATAACGAAAAGGCAACGGGCCTATTTTTGTTTATGGACGCCGAAAGGAATGAAGGTTACAACAGTATCGAGAGATGATCGATTCTGGGCAACAGAGATGGAGGAAAAACTGAACAAGTTCTATGAGGACTGCATGTTGCCAGAAATTATAGATAGTCGATACAATCGACAACAGCCGATTAGAGAACCTCCGTACATAAAAACGGGAGGAGCAAGTACGAGTACACAAGAAAAAAATAAATTGTTATCGGCGCACTGGATCGGTCAGTTTTACACAAGATTATTTTAAGAAACTTTTCGAAAAAGCCTTTACTTAAAATAATATATCAAAGCTGTTTGCAACTAATCAATTATATATTAAATATTCCGACGTTTCGATCTTAATTTAGATCATCTTCAAGGAAAGTTAACGATTATATAAAGTATTGCGAAAGCTGTTTGAAAATATAGTCCTCGTGCATCGGCATACGAGTGACTCGCGAGTCGGTTGGAAGAAGACTGAGGTAAACGTAGCAAATCGTTATCTTCTAGAAGGTGAAGGAGAAGCGAACCGTTGACAATATAAACAATCTAAAACCTCCCGAAATTCAAATTTGAAGGATGTCCTGTGCGCCGTAACGAAACATATATGCTCATATGATGTTTTGTTTTATATAAGACACTCTATTAAGGAGTTGACGAGCATGAAAAATTACATACTAATAAATAATATGTAGAACTTTAGTCCGATCATAAGTAATTCTATGGAGAAAAAACGTCATAAGACATTACTTTTTAAGTAATGTTGCGTAATATTCTTGTATTTTAGGTGTTTCATACCTAAGATTTACGCTGCGCTGTTTAATCATATGAATTGTCTCCAATAGAACTCTCTGATTTAAGTTGGTTTCTTTATCAACAATCTTAACATTGTCAAAGTCAAACCTATGATCAAACTCTATCGAATGTTTCGTTAAAGCAGTATGTTGTACAGGGGGTGAAAAAATATTTCTTTTGTGTTCATATATTCGTCTTTCCAACAGTCTAGAAGTTTGTCCGATATAAACCTGATTACAACCCATGCATGGAATTGAATAAACGATGTTGGAATGTTTACAAAGAGGTATCTTATCTTTAATTAAAGGGAATAGTTGTTTAGTGTAAAAAGGTAATTTATAAATCGTGTGAATGCCGGCTTTTCTGAAGATTCTTTTTATATCGATTGAAATCAGGTTTTAATGAATTAATTGAATTAATCAGGTTTATATCGGACAAACTTCTAGACTGTTGGAAAGACGAATATATGAACACAAAAGAAATATTTTTTCACCCCCTGTACAACATACTGCTTTAACGAAACATTCGATAGAGTTTGATCATAGGTTTGACTTTGACAATGTTAAGATTGTTGATAAAGAAACCAACTTAAATCAGAGAGTTCTATTGGAGACAATTCATATGATTAAACAGCGCAGCGTAAATCTTAGGTATGAAACACCTAAAATACAAGAATATTACGCAACATTACTTAAAAAGTAATGTCTTATGACGTTTTTTCTCCATAGAATTACTTATGATCGGACTAAAGTTCTACATATTATTTATTAGTATGTAATTTTTCATGCTCGTCAACTCCTTAATAGAGTGTCTTATATAAAACAAAACATCATATGAGCATATATGTTTCGTTACGGCGCACAGGACATCCTTCAAATTTGAATTTCGGGAGGTTTTAGATTGTTTATATTGTCAACGGTTCGCTTCTCCTTCACCTTCTAGAAGATAACGATTTGCTACGTTTACCTCAGTCTTCTTCCAACCGACTCGCGAGTCACTCGTATGCCGATGCACGAGGACTATATTTTCAAACAGCTTTCGCAATACTTTATATAATCGTTAACTTTCCTTGAAGATGATCTAAATTAAGATCGAAACGTCGGAATATTTAATATATAATTGATTAGTTGCAAACAGCTTTGATATATTATTTTAAGTAAAGGCTTTTTCGAAAAGTTTCTTAAAATAATCTTGTGTAAAACTGACCGATCCAGTGCGCCGATAACAATTTATTTTAGATTCACGGTCGATAAAATTTTTCAAAAGTTTTTAGTACACAAGAAAGTACAC
Source organism: Andrena flavipes (assembly GCA_963971345.1). NCBI lineage: Eukaryota > Metazoa > Arthropoda > Insecta > Hymenoptera > Andrenidae > Andrena > Andrena flavipes. Next base: position 45,955,210 of record OZ020479.1, on the reverse strand, counting down.
AAAACGATGGATGAAAACATATCAAAAACACCGGCGAGTGCATACGGCGCATATGAAGAGCTGTCGAAAAAGCAATTGCGATCCAAAGTCACTATTGCACCGGCGAGTGCATACGGCGCATATGAACAGCTGTCAAACTAGCAATTGCGATCCAAAGTGACTATTGCACCGGCGAGTGCATACGGCGCATACGAAGAGCTGTCGAAAAAGCAATTGCGATCCAAAGTCACTATTGCACCGGCGAGTGCATACGGCGCATATGAACAGCTGTCACACTAGCAATTTTCCAAAATGTACCACCGGAGCACCACCGGAGCAACGTGGAGGCGCCTGGAGTGCGCAGAGTTACTGAGCTGCGACGAAGGGAGTTCGAGGTCCAACATCGTCATAGAATGGCCGAATTCCCCATGAGAGAGAGAGAGTCCCGAAGAGTGGAGTTGTTTAGACAGGATGGGTCGTTCGCCGACGAAAGATCCAGGAAGTTTCTCGCTCGAGGAGAGAGTTTGAAGTTCTGAACGAAGAGTCTGAAGATTAGTCTAACAAGGAGAGTATTTTAGGTGTCCGCCTCCGATCATTTTGATCTTTGGATATGTTATAGAGGACCGAAAAATAAGAAATACGTGTTTTTTTATTTTTCCCCGTTTTCAGATTGGGGGGGGGGGGGAGTGAAAACTGCGTTCAAAGGTAAGGTTAAAAAATCATTTTTGTGGAATATCTCGAGAACTATTAGGGATAGGGGAATAGTGTCAATGGACGAATTTTGTGTCTTTGAATGCGAAATATGACTGACTCACCAGATTTTCGAAAACTCCATTTGTTTAAACGCAGTTTTCACCCCCCCCCCCCCCCAAATCTGAAAACTGGGAAAAATAAAAAAACACGTATTTCTTATTTTTCGGTCCTGTATAACATATCCAAAAATCAAAATGATCGGAGGCGGACACCTAAAATACTCTCCTTGTAAGCTAATCTACTAGACTGGGCTGCGGAGGCTACCTTCGTAGCCCAGCCCTCAGTTTCTTTAAATTGTTTCAGAGAGCACGAAACCCCACGACGAGGGACAAGGTGTCGGGGGACTGCCACCGCGGCCTGGATACGCGTTCCCGAATTCCCCGTCTGTGCTACGACAGAGTAGCAGTCCGCAGTGGAGCGCGGACATACGTGGAACCGCTTCTCTAGCCCTGTTGGCGTGGATCTTGGCTTCTCCCCGGTTTGTACAAACCAAGAGGTCCGCCTCAACAGGGTGGACTGCAGCTGGGAAATGGCATCTCCAACCACCAGTCGAACAAGCGGTGCGACTGCTTGGATCGGCTGGATGAGATGTCGCGGAGACGGGAGCGTTAACAGGACGCACAGGACGGTCCCTTGGGTCAGCACCAGAAGCCACGAAGAGGAATGGGGCCATCTGAAATCCAAGGCCTGAGAGAGGGAGAAAAGGACAAGAAGTTCAGAAGAAAGAAAATGCAGACGAGCTGGGGTGCTGGGCAGATTGATCGGAGAACAGGCCGATAACATGCTCATGAGCCGTGATCCTCTGTTATCAGTTCCGTCTCGCCTTTCCGTCTTCCCGGTTCTTTCAGCTCCAACGGATTCTCTCAAATGAAAGTAAATGTTAATGCTTCTCCGTCCCTTTTGCATAGAATCCGGAGCCGTGAAGGGATTGAAGTATCAAGCTCATACGGCCATCGGAAGGACATCGAGGACGAGTCCCTGGAGTCGAGCATCGACCGGGACCAAGGATTCGACGAGGAGGAGGGAACGTCGCCGAAGCAGTGGAGACGTCGTCGGACATCCTTCTGGAGGAGGCTGCCTACAAACGAGGCAGTGCTGGAATCTGCACGGGGTTCCGGAGGCTGCACGAAGGAGGATGCAGCGTCGAAGCGTTGGAGTCGACGTGGGCAACGGCCAGAGAGGAGTTTCAGGGACGTCGCGGGACAAGGACCAGGGGCGTTTCGTCGAGGGAGAATTAGAGTCCCCGCGGTACCGTGCCTGACTGCTGGACCCAGAGCTCTCCGTGAATTTTGTCGTGGGACACACGGAAGAGGAACGCGCCCGGAGCTCCCCGTGGATTTCGACATGGGACCAAGAGCCGCAGGGTTCCAGCGACGTCGTGGGACAAGGAGCTGTGGAGTTCCCGAGACGTCGTGGGACAAGGAGCTGCAAGAGTTCCCGAGACGTCCTGGAACAGGAAGCTGCAGAGTTCCAAAGACGTCGTGGGACAGCAAGCTGCAGAGTTCCAGAGACGTCGTGGGACCCGAAGTTGGAGCGTTTCGTCGTGGCAGATCGAGAAGTCATGTTGTACCCACGCCTTGCTCAGGGTTTTTCCGTGTTTTTCCCCTGAGCGAGAAGGCAAATGCCGAGGCGGATGTCTGAAGAAGCCACGGGGCTGCACGGCCACTTCTTCAGGCAGGGGTACGAAGATTCTGAAGAGGATTCAATGCGGCCGAGACGTCCGTTCTTCCAGAGGGGAGAACAGTGTTGCGAGCACCGGGTATAAACCCGTGCATAGTCTGCTGGTGCTCGTAGCTTATTTGTTAATAACCAACGGTTATATGGACAGGAAGATTAAAAGAATTGAAGCATCTTCAACAAATAAAAGAGTACTAAACCCCGTAAACATCGTGTTTCATAATTATTTACATCCAGTTTATAGCGAATTCAGTATCTTGCACTGACTCTGTGCTCGTACCAGAAAATGACTTAGATTGGTTGATTCTGATAGAGCTTCTTCGTTTCTATCAGAAACAACCAATCCAAGTCATTTTCTAGCACGAGCGCAGAGTCAGTGCAAGATACCGAATTCGCTATTAGAATCCGTTCATGAAATCCGCTACTGAAAATGCGCAGGCTGGATGCGCGTGATTATTCTATGGTCAGCTCCTCGAAGTGACAGGAAACGTAACCTAAGTATGTGCTATATGACAACAAATGTTTAGTGGGTATTTCGTTCTTTTACGAAACATTTGTCAACTTTTTATCATTCTTCCAAAACATTATTATTATGCCGCAACAGCATCTTTAGGAAATCCAGAATAGCAATTAGGTTAGGTTTTCTGTCACTTCGAGGACAGAAAATCCGTTCGTGAAATCTGCTGCTGAAAATGCGCAGGCTGGATGCGCGTGATTATTATGTGGTCGGCTCCTCGAAGTGACAGAAAACATAACCTAATTGCTATTCTGAATTTCCTAAAGATGCTGTTGCGGCATAATAATAATCTTTTGGAAAGATGATAAAAAGTTCACAAATGTTTCGTAAAAGAACGAAATAGCCACGAAACATTTATTGTCATATAGCATATACTTAGGTTATATTTTCTGTCACTTTGAGGAGCCGACCACATAATAATCACGCGTTGGATTCAACATCCAACACATCTTTATATATGTTTGTTCATAACTGCTTTCTGCATAGGATGTGTATTTCATGTTATAATCGTGTTTGGTTGCGGAACGATTACCGGTGGGACGGAGAAGTGATTGTTGCCGACTCAGTCGGTGTGTCCGGGTCCGGCGAATGAGTCAAGACGTATTTCAAAACAGTAACAGTGTTTATTGTAATCCTGTGAAATTTTATTTACATTTCTTTCCGATCCCGTCGGAAGAGCTACGGAGCCACGGTTTTTTCGGCGCGTCGATTTCGCGGCGGCGGCGACTTGGCGGCGGGCGACAGGAGAGAGGATGTCGGTGTGTGTGACGTTCTGCTCGGAATGGCCTTAAGGGGCACGTTCATACGAGAGTCGTATAATAGAGGTTCAGAGTGCAATAGGATTCCGGCCTAAAGGGAGCGGAGGTACCTGTCTGACGTAGGCAGGGCGCAAGATGAATTTCGGCCTATTTCGGACAGAGGCTGGTAATGGTACAGTATGGCTATGGTCGATACTGACACACCTCTCGGTCGTGTTTGTCAAAAAGAGCGTCTTGTATTGCGTGAAGCGGTATAGCGACATGCACAAGAGCTGTTTATTTCGCTCGCCGCGGCCTTTATATTGGTCGGCCGTAAATTATCACTCGCGAAAGAGACCGCGGGGCCGCGGCCGCCAAGCGGTCGCGGCGCGAACTAAGCCCATTGTCTCGGTGCTGGGCGTTCGCACGGCGCGTGACGTGACTTCGTCACAATGTTCTGTTTCAGTGTTTTGCTAATTAAAAAATGTCTATCCTAACAAACTTCATTTTCTGGGGACATGCCTTCATCTATTTTTCCTTTTCACTTATAATTCCTTACTGCCAACGTAGAATATTGCAGCATAAGCACATTTCAAGTAATGTAGAATGAATTTTCCACGTTTGCAGTACCAGCAGACTTTCCGTTTAAATTTTTACAAGTTGAACGCAACAGCTGACAATTTCTTTCCATATTCAAAATAAAATATGGAAATAGCAAACAGCTCCCTCTCGCGTGCACAGGCAGCCGCGTATCTATGGGTATTACCATTTCTGTGCAGAAAAACTCTGCTGTAATACCGACCGACCAAATCGGCCAGACCACGTGACGTGTCTACCCCCTTAAAAACATTGTCGTAAATTAATAGCTTTACAAAATTAATGATATACAAAAATTGGGCCAATTATAACAATGGCTATGTATACAAAGAAAAAAATGTATTAAATAATATTAAGCAAATTTATTTTTATACAAATAAATATTTTAATACGAATAAATATTTTATTCAAAATACTTGGCGCTGCGCCCCGAATTGGTGTTGCTAAACTGAATAAATATGTATATACATTACATTAATCTTTTTCTTTTTTTGTGCGTGCGTTCGTGAATGTGTGTATGCGCGCGTGTGCATATGCTACGTATGATATTAGAATTAAATATATGTAGAATAAATCTGACTGCGTTTCTAATATGTGTATGTATATGTTTATGTATTTTAGATTGTAGGGGAGTGATTGTAAATTATTAGTACTAAGCAATTAACATTGTTTCGGTTGCGCAGCGCCAAGTATTTTGAATAAAATATTTATTCGTATTAAAATATTTATTTGTATAAAAATAAATCTGCTTAATATTATTTAATACATTTTTTTCTTTGTATACATAGCCATTGTTATAAATGGCGCAATTTTTGTATATCATTAATTTTGTAAAGCTATTAATTTACGACAATGTTTTTAAAGGGGATTCTTTTTGATGGGTTATTATGTAATACATTTTTTTCTTTGTATACATAGCCATTGTTATAATTGGCGCAATTTGTGTACATCATTAATTTTGAAAAGCTATTAATTTACGACTGTAACGTCCCACGATTTTTCGCGCGTTTCTATTACAAATTCCATTCGTAAACCTCAAAATCACTCCATCAAACTCTATCAAACTCAACTCTTACCCCTTTTCCCCAATCGCTGATCACCTTGATAATGTACCTTAGCGGTCCCCATCTCAAGATGGTCGGTACGAAAGCTCCTTCGCTTAATTCGCCCAACGAGGAACAAATTCCTTCCTCAAACTAAATCTAAACAAGTCCCTCGCCCCAAACTCTTCTTAAATCGAGACCACGTCTCACCCCTTCTCTACGACCCTCCAAATCAAAACCACAAATACCCCTTTCCTGTTAAAACAACCAAAATCCATTCGATGAGTTGAGTAACTCCTTTCGCAGTCATAAAACCCCAAAAATCTAACTGCGACACATATTTGGCGTACGTGACATAAATATGTCTATTAATAGCCATACCGTTTATAAAAAAACCCGGAAGTACTACTGCGTCTTATTCCGAAATGTGTCAAGGCCACAACCGCGTGTACCCCCGCAACATCCTTATAAATACGAGGGGACCGAGACAGAAGTCCTCTTTCGACGAAAACAATTGAGAGGATCATCATTGATAAACCACGAAACTTTATATATATTAAATAGTGTGACAAAATTCATCTCACAAATCATTGTAAGCATTTAAACCATACCATTTACACTGCATATCATCCTCATCATCTAATTTTGTATTATTATTATTATTATTTTTCGTGTCTAAGCTTATTGCTATTCATTATTATATAGCAATTTCATATTATTTACTTTATTTACTGCTTATTGCATTGTCTTGTCTACGCTTATAGCAATTTCATATTTACTTTCAATAACAATTGCTTATTACTTATTCATATGTAACTCATATTCATACTCATACGCTTTCAATAACCATTGTATATAATAAATGTCATGTACTAATGCTAAATCCCTAGCGCATAATTATAACGCAAAAATCATACCAACAGTGCATCAAATTGAATAAACAATTTCTGTTCAAATCACGTTACGAGTTATTGTGTCTAGTCTTCTGTTTGCGAAAATTCCCAAACGAAATCAAGCTGTCACAACAGCTGATTCGCGCTCGTGAACGCGAGAACGGTTCTAGTGTTTACAAACATATTATTGCATGAGCCGTGCAATCCACAAAAATACTAAACGTGGTTTCTTATATATAACTGCAACAGTAAATCCTATTACCGAAACCAAAACAAATACAAAGTAATATAACGGGTGCTCTCCAAGTGTACATTTACCTTCCCTGGTCGATTAGAGTGACGGATTCAATATTCGCCCCTGATCGCCTCCAGAAATTCTAAGTGTGACGGATTTGACATTCGCGCCTGATTCCCCTTTAACGATTAGAGTGACGGATTACAGATTCGCGCCTGGTCCTCCCTCAAAACCCTCAGCGTGACGGATTATAGATTCGCGCCTGCATTCCATCAAAACCCCAGTGTGACGGATTATAGATTCGCGCCTAAATCTCCTACCCAAACCTCAGTGTGACGGATTATAGATTCGCGCCTGCATTTCATCCAAACCTCAGAGTGACGGATTATAGATTCGCGCCTGCATTCCATCCAAACCTCAGTGTGACGGATTATAGATTCGCGCCTAAATTTCCTCAAAACCTTAGTGTGACGGATTATAGATTCGCGCCTGCATTCCATCCAAACCTTAGTGTGACGGATTATAGATTCGCGCCTAAATTTCCTCAAAACCTTAGTGTGACGGATTATAGATTCGCGCCTGCATTCCATCCAAACCTTAGTGTGACGGATTATAGATTCGCGCCTAAATTTTCTCCAAACCTCAGAGTGACGGATTATAGATTCGCGCCTGACACTCATTCCTTCCCCCAATTGTCATCGTTCCCAAAGACCTCACCCGGGACGTGACACGACAATGTTTTTAAAGGGATTCTTTTTGATGGGTTATTATTTAATACATTTTTTTCTTTGTATATGTAGCCATTGTTATAATTGGTGCAATTTGTGTATATCATTAATTTTGTAAAGCTATTAATTTACGACAATGTTTTTAAAGAGATTCTTTTTGATTGTTTAATTAAAATGTTCGCGACATGCGTAATGGAATGTATGAACACAGCATTTTAGCTGTGTATATGTAGTTGTGTCATCTTAAGTGCAGTTGGAAAGCATCTTTATGTACTTGCACCTCATTTTGATTTCACATCTTTTTTTATATTGTAATTATATATTTTTTTTGTGCGATTATATTATTTTTTTGTGATGTACTTGCAGCACTTTTTGATTTCACATCTTTTTTTATATTGTAATTATATCTTTTTTATTTATTTATGTGATTATATTTATTTTAATACTTTATTCGTCCCTGACTTTTTCATGCTTTTTGTCTTTTTTTATGTTTTTTTATATTTATTTTTTGATAATACTTTTTTCTTCCTCGACTTTTTCAAGTATACTATTTTCTTTTTTTTTGGTGATTTTTGATTATACTCTTTTTTGTCCTCGACATTTTCATGTACTTGGCGTATTTTTTTACTTTTTTAAAGTTTTTTTGGGGTACACTCATAGCAGAGTTATTATTATTATAGTTTACTCTGGCCCGGTTATCTTTATCTTTATTATATCTTGGAAATCAAATGATTTTTTTAACATCTTGGGACTTGTAACCTGAATTACAAGCAGCCTATGATAGAAGAAAGTCATACATGAAGCGCAAAGATATGTATTGTTCAATTGCAAATGGCCAATTGGAAATTCGGAAATATAAAAGGTAGAAAGTTGAAATAGTGTATGAAACAAAATTATAAAAATTCGTTCAAGAGCCTTTCCATTATTCAATCATACATTCAATTATTCATTCATCGTATCATACACTATTTCAATTTTCAAATTTTACCATTTCCTAATTTCCAATTTACAATTGATCAATACGTATCCTTGCGCTACATGTATATGACTTCCATCTATCATATACCGCTTTTATGAACACTTCAACTTTTTGGCTAATTAATTGTTTAATTTTTGCAGACAGCACATATGGACGATTTATTAGCGGGTAAATATAATAAAAATTTAAATTATACACATATTCAAATTTTTTTCCACTGATGTGTTAATTAACAATAAACTTCAATTTTGAAGCACTAAATGAAACGGGATTGAGGTCGCCGCCGCCGACGATTCAGCCGCCGTTGCCACCGACGGCCCAGCCGCCGTTGCCGCCGACGTCTCCGCTGCTGCCACCACCTGCAGCGAGGCCGGCCACGGCCGATGGTACATGCATACACATTTTAAGGAGTTATATGCTTTTAGAATTTTTGAAAATAGGTCTAAATTAAATAAAAAATATTTGACTAATAAATTTTTTTTTATTTTTTACTAATTACAGAACCACGCGTTGCGCGCCACCAGCGAAGCGGCTGGCAGGTGAGGGCCCGACAGGTGGAGTGGGCGTTTCTCAACGCCCTGAAAGAACAGGCCACCTCCCTTCGGGCCTGGGCCGTGAACGAGTACAGTGGCCGTGGCCGTGGCCGTGGCGGCCAAGATTTTAATTCCTAAAAAAATGATTCAAAATAAATATTTTATTCTATATATGATTATTTTATTTTATCATTGAATGAATAATTGCGTATGCAAAAACCTACCTGTAAATTTGTACGTTCATAGTCTTACGTAGATGACACTGCATCATCTGCTGCTTCGATTATCTGTAAACATATGAAAGCCCTTTTTTTTACTTATACAACATAACATAGAACTTATATAGAAATAGAGTGTCATTTTGCTATTATAAGTATAAAGACTATATAATGTGTCCAAAGGAGGTTAGAGCGTACTGTAGAAAGTCTTACTGCAAGAAATTTAAATGCTAATCGTAATGAAGCGACAATGAACGAAGAGATCCAATGTTTTCATTGGTGTTGGTTTAGTATTATTGGTGAATTGGAATATTGTTAATAGAAACTAATAAAATTAATGAATAGCGTAGTAACTACTATGGATTTTATTAAAGCATTACGATTGTCTTTCACAAAAGTTTAAAAAGTTTCATGGAATATGTGTTTTCTCCATACTTTCTTCACTAATGTGACTTGCTCTACATTGCAAGCAGTCTGCCATAATTTTCTTCATTCTTAATGCTATGCTAATTTGACAAATTTTATCAATTTACCTTATTTGACAAGTTTCCAAAAACTGGTGTGAAACAAGATGCTCTGGCTATCTAATGTTCTCCGGGCAACCTTCAAGCCTGTGCATCTCCATCATTTCTAGCCAAGCCCCTGCGCCCCCTTCACTTTTATCCAAGCCTCTGCGCCCCCCTTCACTTTTATCCAAGCCTCTCCGTCCCCTTCATTTCTATAGGCTTTACATAAAAACTGTAAATTAAAAAAAAATAGTTTTTGCTATAAAAATAAATATCTGACAATAAATAAATGCAATTTGTTACAAAAATAATGGCAATCTAAAAAATTAATGAATTAATGAATAGCGTGACAAATACTGTGGATTTTATTATTAAAGTATTACGAATGTCTATCACAAAAGATTGAAAAGCATCAAGCGAGATAATAATTCTTAATGCTATGTTGTTGTAAAGAATAATCGGAACGGCGCTAGAAACAGTTTTAACGAGTAGGTTTAAATCACGATTTATTCTGAGATGATTAAAGCGAACGAAACGATATTATTGTTTATTAATTTAACACGACAGTTATAATTCAAGGGTACGATTGTTACACAATTATAATTAGTTATTTACAAGAGTCAAGCGCACCTTAAAGTTAAGAACTATTTACACAATTATAAGTATATAAGTAGTAAGGGTATGAGAGTTCCAACCCAAATTTGAGTTTGAAGACCATTTCCCCCACTCCTCCCCCGACCTTGAAATCCAAATTTGAGTCTCAAGGTCACAGGAAAATCCATCGCAGCGGGCGGGCGGCGGCGGCGGCGGGCGGGCGGCGGAGTGGTGGGGGTATAAGCGGACCGCGGCGGATGACGTCATAGAGATGGCGGAGTAGTGGGCGCGAGATCTGAATATCGATGCCGAACCGTATCGAGGAGGAGGAGGAGGAACCGCGACTGAGAAGTGCTACCCTGGACTCCAACCTGTTGGTAAGGAAGGAAACATTAATTTATGATATTAATACAATTGAAAAAACTGAATCTCGGGCGGCGAGGCTCGAACCCAAGACCTCCGCGGTACGAGTCAGCCGCCCAACCAACTCCCCCAACGTCGGCTCTTCGACATTAGTCTTTCCCGAATGGTATATATGCCGAGCGTCACACGCGTTCGTTTTTTACACACCGCGTCTTCGCAGGAGGGAAAGAGACAAAGCATTTTTTAATTCGGAGGAGAGAGAGAGAGCACTACATAGCGTCGCAGCGTCTCGCGCGATCGCGCGTAACTCGAATCCTCTGGAGCGGCCGGGCCGGGGTGACGTCATTTTCACGGCGCGAAGAACGAAATAGAATTATGCGACGTCAGCAGAAATTGCATCGAATGATTTTGGGCGCTAATTGGTCATATGCATGAATCATGGAACGAATTATGCGATATCAGCAGAAATTAACTCGGGGGAGGGGGTACGTCAAAAGAGATACCAAATCATGTATAAAAGCGCGCTCCAAAGTGCACAAAGCCTCAAATCGTTGCAACGTGTTGTGAGGAAAAAGACATTTACATTTACAACCATGGGAGAATTCGAGCACATAACCCGCCAATTGCTGGATCAATCCGCGCGATTGATTTCGCGGGAAGAGTACCTCGCGTGGGAAGAACGGTGCAACGAGTGTATCGAATCGTTGGAAGAACAGAGCCGTGTGAAACGCCCGCGATTATCGATCGGTGTTCGGCAATCGTTGGTTGCTCGAATCGCGCATCTCGAAGGGCTGAAACATTCGTTGCGCGGCCGTTTCGTGCGCGAAGGTGCCGGACATTCTAGCATAGGACTTTTGTGGCGCGAAATAGACGCTGCGTTCGATAACCGCGTATTAACTGGTGCCGTGTTAAATTCAAACTATATCGAGCCGCGCAACTTCCTCCAGGATGCGGGGGCCATTGTGCTGGAGCATGTGCGGGGTGCTTTGAGGAAACAGCGGAACCTCAAAGTGAACACGGTGTTCAACGGCGAATTTGTGGCGGGTGACAAGCATGCTTGTAAAAGCATCAACACCCGAAACTGCGAACTCTTCCGCACATCCGATCTGCAGGAGTGGTACCAGCGATGCGTTATCGAACCCACCCTGGCATCGCTGGAAGAGTTCCAAGAACGCGATAGCGGATGGGCATTGACAAGAATCCTGAATCTGACCGTCAATGTTAACAAGTACAATCCGTTGCGCGCGGGGTGCTGCTACAAGTTGCCGCGGGATTTATTGCTGAAGAACGCAACGATTAGCGTACGATCCGAGGACAACGCGTGTTTCGCGTGGGCAGTGGTCGCCGCTCTCCATCCTGCGGAAAGACATCCTGATCGCACAAGCTCATATCCGCACTATACATTGGTGCTAAATCTCCAAGGCATTGAATTTCCAATGTCTCTAGCACAGATTAGGAAGTTTGAACGGTTGAACGACATCTCCATCAACGTGTACAGCTTCGAGGAGGAGAAAGGGTCGACGATCTTTCCGTTGCACCTGACCAGCCAAAAGAGGAATCGACACGTCAACCTGCTGTACACGCCGAATCAAGAGCATGGTGATGTAGGGCACTTTGTACTGATCAAGAACTTGTCCCGACTCGTGAGCACGCAGCTGAGCAGGCACAATGGGAAAAAATTCATCTGCGATCGGTACGTATATAAACTTGTGAAATATTGAAATGTCTCGCGAAATAAATTAAATAAAAAAATTGTGTTTACAGATGCATGCACTACTTTAGCTCAACCGAGAAGCTGGAGGCGCATACAGTGGACTGTGGGCAGATGAACGACTGCGCCATTCTGCTGCCCAGCGAAGGCAAAAATTTGCTAAACTTTGACAACCACCGCATGAAGGAGCGACTTCCCTTCGTGGTATATGCAGATCTCGAGTGCATCATCGAGAAAACAGAGGACAGTCACCGAGTGGGTGATACAGACAATAAATTACACGCGTACCAGCACCATAAAGTGCACAGTATTGCCTATTATATGCATTGTTCGTACTATACATCACTGTCGACGTATCGATATCGCCGCGACGCGGATTGCGTTTCATGGTTCGCAGACGAACTTAAAAATTTTGCAAACTTCGCCAAACCCATCTTGACCAGTAATGTTCCCATGCTGGATTTAACCAACGAACAGTTGACGACATTTCGTGATGCAACACACTGTCATATTTGCGAAGAACCATTCGAGGCTAGCGATAAACGAGTCCGCGATCATTGCCATCTCTCCGGACGATTCAGAGGCCCGGCACATTCGGAGTGTAATTTAAATTATAAAAATGCGTTTTACATCCCCGTAGTTTTCCATAATTTATCCGGTTACGATTCACATTTTATTATCAAGGAAATAGCTACCGCTTTCGAAGGCAGCGTTGACGTATTGCCGATAACTAAAGAAAAGTATATTTCATTCACAAAAAATGTCGAAGATACGGCTGACTCAGACTCGCGAAATTATATTAAATTACGATTCATCGATTCGTACAAATTTCTCAATACCAGTCTCAATAAATTAGCGTCTTTTCTTAGCACAGATCAATTAAAAATTTTACGATCCCAATTTGAAACATTATCCACCGAAGATTTCAATTTATTGACGCGAAAGGGTGTATTTCCGTACGAATACCTCGATTGCGCGAACAAGCTGCAGGATCCATGCTTACCGCCGCGCGAGTCATTCCACAGTTTGTTAACGGGTGAGACTGTATCCGAGAGCGATTACGCACACGCCGAGACAGTCTGGCAGCGTTTCGGGATTAGAACCTTGGGCGAATACAGCGACTTGTATTTGAAAACAGATGTCTTGTTATTGGCAGATATTTTTGAAAATTTTCGCGAAAGTTGTATCAAGAGTTACGGATTAGATTCAGCGCATTATTACACTTTACCTGGTTTCACTTGGGATGCAATGCTAAAACATACCAAAATTACATTCGAATTGCTCACAGATGTCGACATGGTTATGTTTGTCGAACGCGGTATACGCGGGGGTTTAAGCCAATGTTCCGGAAGATACGCACATGCATATAACAAGTACATGCCATCTTACGACGCATCGGAACAGTCATCGTACTTGATGTACTTTGACGTGAACAATTTGTATGGATGGGCAATGTGTCAGCCCCTACCATACGCCAAATTTCAATGGGTCGAAGATGTTGCGAGTTTTAACGTGTCTTCGATCCCGGTCGATTCGCCCACGGGATACATTCTCGAGGTAGATCTGGAATATCCGCAAAGTCTGCACGACGCTCACGCCGATCTACCGTTCTGCCCGACGCGTGCCAAACCACCCGGCAGCAGGCAGGACAAATTACTCGCGACGGTATACGATAAGCAGCGTTACGTTATCCACTATCGCAACCTGCAGCAGTGCACGCGTCACGGTCTTCGTATTACAAAGATACACCGCGTGCTTCAATTCGCTCAATCCCCCTGGCTCCGCGATTACATCGAACTCAATACACGATTCAGAACAAGCGCGACAAACGATTTTGAGAAAAATTTGTACAAATTGATGAACAACGCGGTATTCGGCAAAACTATGGAAAATGTACGAAACCACGTGGACGTAAAGCTTTTGACACATTGGGAAGGGCGATATGGCGCGGAGGCAATGATCGCGAAGCCGAATTTCCACAGCAGAAGTGTTTTTTCGGAAAATTTAATAGCTGTTGAATTGCGTAAACTCGAGGTGAAATTCAACAAACCGATATACGTGGGTATGTGTATTCTAGACCTATCAAAAATTTGTTTGTACGAATTTCATCACGAGTACATGTCTCCCAAGCACGGATCAAAATGTAAAATTCTATACACCGATACGGACAGCCTCATTTATCACATTCGGTGCGACGATATCTACGAGTCCATGAAACGCAATATCGATAGATTCGACACGAGCGATTATCCTACCGACAATCCATATAATATGCCACGTGTAAATAAGAAGGTTCCAGGGCTGATGAAGGACGAAAATAACGGTGCGATAATGACCGAATTCGTAGGTCTTAGAGCGAAAATGTATGCGCTTCGCGTAGACGGTAAAAAAGATACGAAAAAGGCGAAAGGCGTCAAGACCAACGTCATAGCCAGAACGATAACTTTCGACGACTACGCGAAGTGTTTGCATAAGGAGATCGAAATGATTCGCAGACAATCGTGCATACGGTCTAAATTGCACAAAGTGTACACCATTTCGGAGTCTAAAATCGCTCTAAGTCCGTACGACGACAAGCGGTATATCGTACCCGATTCGACCGACACTCTGCCCTGGGGACATTATAATATACCGTTGTAAAATAGAAATTGTATTTCCATGTATAGAAATTATTATAAATAGCGAAATTATTGCATAAAATTTGTTCATACATGTATAGAAATTATAAATGGTGGAATTAACGTGTTAAAATAAAAAATTGTTCACACATGTATATGTATAATTATATTTATTGATTATTTTACAATACATTATTTTTATTTATCCAAGAATTGTGTGATTTATCAAACCCCAGCCACTTGACGTACACCTTATCCCCCTTTCTACGCAACACTTTTTCCACTAGATATACATCAGGATCGGTGACGCGTTGCAGCTCGTGTTCATAGAATCCTCCGGCAACGGGTTTTCCACAGGAATCGACCAGCAGATAGGTCGCGGGATTAGTTGTCGGTACTTTGGCTATCTTGAACACCTCCGTTGTCCAATTCGGCGTATAGCCTTTATCGAAGATGGTTTTAAATTTGCTCACGCGCACAAAATCGCCCAACTTGAATCTCGTCGGAGCAGCGATCTTTATGTTGTTGTATACGGTGGCTAGCAGCTTATCGGCGATCGCAGGGGTGACATCGCAAGGACGCATTCCGATGGTTCTGTGTTTTCGCGCGTTATACTCTGCGAGCAGACGCGGTAGCGAATCGGTCCATCTATAGGTTCCATTCAGCGTAAACAGTTTCCACATATTGTTCTTCAATGTTCGATTGAAACGTTCCACGACGGAGGCCTTCATCACCGAATACGTAGAATAATGATTAATGTCATGCTTTGTCATGAGTTTCTGCACATCGGCGTTGTAAAATTCTTTTCCTTGATCGGTTTGTAAATTTTTAGGATATCGATCTCTAAATATCTTTGCAAACGCTTTGGTCACCTCAGCGCCACTTTTAGTCTTGAGCGGCAACGCCCATGCATACTTGCTCAACACATCGATGACGGTGAGTATGTAGTGGTGACCCTGGTTGAATCGCGAGTATGGTCGCATTTCTACAATGTCAGCTTGCCACAGATCGTCGTATCCACGCACTATGACGCGTCTCCGCGGGAAATGTCTTCGAGCTGGAGCATGCAATTCGTCAACAAGTCGTCGCTTCTTGTGGCCATGGTTTTCTTCTTTACTCTTGGATTTCGACAATGACTGCATGTTTGACGCGAATGATGTGATAATTATCGTGTACGTGCATTATGTACTCCCCGTCGGCCCGAGGACAAGTTCAACCGTCTCGCATGATTCTCCTTCGCATTGTCGCTGCGGATTCAACGCCTCCGATATCTTTTGAACGCTGTTTTGCAACGTCAGCATATCTCTTTGAAACACGACCAGCTTCCTCTCTAATTCTTTACTATTACCAAAGTACACGCCGTACACATAGTCCATTGTCGTATCCCTATCACCACTTAGGATCGCGCTCATGTATTTTTGCCCCAGCGGACCGAAATGACTGCGAAACGTTTCTTGTCCCTCGGGTGTTTGGAGTTGATGTCTAATAGATGTTGCAAACGACTCGTTTGGTGTAGTTTCGAAAACGTCGTCATCATCATCATCAATGGCTGAGAGCGATTGTACGCGAGGAATTGTATTTATTGGCGTTGGTGGAACGGGAGACTCGTTTGATGCGGCATTCCGCCGTTTATGCTTCGATTGAACTGGTGTGGAGGTTGCGAGTGAATATTCCGATGACGTGCGTCGTTTCTTCTTTCTCTTACGCGATGTGTTCCCTTTCGACACGATTTTTGTTTTAGGCGTTAATGTTTCATTCTCTTCAACGTCTGTGCTCATCGGCGGTGATGTGTCAGCTTCTGTTGTTGCAGTATTTTCCACAATATGTTTTAAGGGTTCCACAATAGGTTTGAAGTATTTCTCCAACGCGATATCTTCCTCCATCTTGCCGGTCTTCAAAGCCTGATGTTTTCGGCGAATGGCTTCGCTGGTTTTTGCAATTTCCTTCGCTATTCTCTCGCGATCCTTAATCTCCAGACTATCGATATCAATCATCGTCGTTGTACCGCGGACGTTGCGTTCCCACCGACGTTTTGACGACAATTGACCATCTCACGGTACGGCAAACTCGTTAAATCCCTTTCTATAACGTCCATTGGACATCGCGCTATCCTTGTCTATCACCACGAAACCATACTCCCGTTGCCAACAATTACGACACAAAGCGCAGAAATCCTCGTAAGACATGTCTGTGTTTACGTGATCGTTGTACACATGTTTCAAGTTGGTACCATCCTGCTTAAACAGAATCAACAGATTGGCATTGTCGCGTATAAGATGTTTGGGAATCTTTGCATACGTCTGACAGAGATAGAAACAGTCAACGTTCGAGTGGCGCCCCATTGCAAAGTATTCCCTTATCGTATCCTGCTTGTCGCATGCCACGTCATCAAAGATAAAAATGGAATTCGGAAGCGATTCGCTCGGTGGGATGACGTCACTGTTATTCGAAAACGTAAAGTAGCCAATTTCATCTATCGGAGTCAATAAATTATCCAAATACTGATATTTCGGCTGTTGCAACGACTTGGAGTACACGTACACGTTCTCGAAGCGGACGCCGTGAGGACTTTCCAACAAGCTCATCAGCACGTTGGTCTTTCCACAATTTGATGGACCGCAAATGAGGCAGCGGATAGTGTTTGGCAGCATGCTACCGTGTCTGCGCATTGTTTTCGGGGACATGAGCTGCGATTTATCGCCAAAATTTGTCACGCGTATCGCCACAGGTTGCCGTACGAATCGCATCCTGTCCGTGAACCATGAAAAAATGATTTTTGATACGTCGAAGCGGTCTATTTATAGGTCTGCGCCGAAGCAAAACAGCTCAGTATGCAACATGCTTCTGGTCCTGTCGGATAATTTCGATATTCGAGCCCTAACCTCTGAGCAGTTGAAATATATACCAAAGATTATTCTACTGCGAGAGTTTGGCAGACACATTGATCAGTTGTGGAACAGGCTCCCCGAGCATATAAAAGCAGATCCTGAGGTTCAGCAGCATCGCCGGTGTCTGGAGCATTATAATCGCCCTTGGCAGCGAACGCATATCGACGGTCCGGCACCATTGATTAAAAACTGTAGCGAATGTCACCGACGAGAGTAAAGAAAGGTCGTGGTTTGTTAAATCGGGCGATAAACGCGCTACCTATCGAATTACATATCCCGGGATATCAGTTTTGCGGTCCAGGAACTCATCTGGCAAAACGATTGGCTAGAGGTGATCGAGGCATCAATCCGTTGGACGCAGCGTGTCGCGAACACGATATTGCGTATTCGCGTAGCAACGACCTCGACGAAAGGCACGCGGCAGATAAGGTACTCGCTGACAAAGCGCGAAAACGCATCGTTGCGCGAGACTCGACTCTGGGTGAAAGGGGTGCTGCTACAGCTGTTTGGGCAGCTATGAAGGCCAAGACGAAAATCGGAATGGGGATGAAAACAAAAACCTGCAAAAGGACTCCAAAGAAAGCATCGAAAAAACGGATTCTTCCAGTAGCAAAACGGGGTGGTATATTACCGCTTCTCCCGCTGCTAGGTGTCCTGGGATCGTTAGCTGGTGGAGCGGCGGGGATCGCCAAGGCGGTCAACGATAATAAGGCGGCGCAACATCAGCTGCAGGAAATGCAACGCCATAATCGCTCCATGGAAGGTCGCGGACTTTATCTCGCACCGTACAAGCGCGGACAGGGAATATCGAAACGAAAAAAAAAAACGTCGAGAAGAAAATAAAAATGCCTGCGGGCGTAACTACCGATTTGCAATTGGAGGAGTTGGCAAAACGTATGCGTATCCCATTTTTTAGAGGTGTTTTTATGCGAAACGCGTTACCAGCCGGAGGAGTACGTCGAAACGAGAGCGGTATCGTAAATTTGGACAATGCCGAGGGATCAGGGACTCATTGGGTGGCATATGCGAAGAGAGGGTGTCGAGCTATATATTTCGACAGCTTTGGGAATCTTCGACCGCCCAAGGAATTGGTAAAATATCTGGATAAAGATGCTGTGGAAATTGAATACAATCGTTCGTCTTACCAGAAGTACAATCAGAGCAATTGTGGACAACTATGTCTACGCTTTCTACAAACGATCGGCACCAAATTTAAGGATTGACTTCCCACCACTCTGAGTCAGTACCAGTCCAGTCGTACAGCTCGGAATATGTCGTTAACATTCACTCTAACCGGCAAGAGTAGCACCCTCGCGGTGAGCTACTTTCCACCCATAGATTTGAGCGACGATGAATACGAGCTTGGTCTAACAACCTTTGAAACCTATCATACAATACCGAACATCGACTCGAGCAACGATAAATTCTACTTCATCGTAAACAACAGTGCCGACACCGCTTATGAATACATTACGATTCCCCACGGCTCCTACGAACTAGACGCCATTGCCAAGTACCTGAAGCAACGATTACTCGAACGGTATCCTAAAAATCTTGGTGACACCGGTGATAACAGTCACAATGATGTGTATCCTATAGTGTTGCGTCCCAATAACAATACCATGAAAAGCGAGCTGTACTGTCGGTTCACCGTAGACTTTACAAAGCCCAACAACATTGGATCGCTACTGGGATTCTCCACGAATCGGGTATTAGCACCAGAACGATGGCACGAATCGGACGATCCGATTAATATCATGAACGTGAACATTATTCGCATAGAATGTAGCGTGACCGCTGGGGCGTACAACAATGGGAGGCGCGTACATACGATACACGAATTTTCTCCAAGAGTCCCACCAGGATATAAGATATCGGAAACGCCTGCACAAATCATTTACCTTCCAATCACCGCACAGGTCATTTCGGATCTGACGATACGCGTTGTGGATCAAGACGGACGGTTGCTTGATTTTCGAGGTGAAGAGATTACCATCAGATTGCACGTACGACGACGACGACGATAATACATGTGGTGCGAACGAAAGAGATGCTTGTATTGAACGACTCCAGAAACCCGTTTCTTCCAAGTGAAATTGTTTGCAACAACAACAACAACAACAACAACTGCAACAGTTCTGATCACGCTAAAAAGAAGAGGCTCAGTGCTGCGAACATTGCATTTTTGAAATCATTAGGATTCATTGTGCGCATTTAAGTTGAAAAAAATGGCTGACATTCTAAGCATTGGAGGGAAGCCGACGTTTGATGATCGCATCGTCAAGCTCGAGACTCACACATACAACCCATACGTCAACACGACGTTTGGATACAGCGATGAGATAAGAATACCTATACAGCAGCAGGATTTATACACATTGCCGTGTGAAAGTTTCCTCTACGTGGAGGGGAAATTGAAGATAAATAAGCCAAATGATGCGTTAACTGTGACGTTGGGAAATAATTGCATGGCGTTCTTATTCGATGAGATTCGATACGAGCTGAATGGCGTGGAGATTGACCGCAACAGAAACGTCGGAATAACTAGCACGCTTAAAAACTATGTATCGCTGACATCCGACGAAGACAAAAATATGGAGAATGCAGGATGGGGCTTGAAACGACGCGATGGACTAATATTGAAAAATCATTTTAATTTTTGCGTCCCACTCAAATATTTGCTGGGATTTTGCGAGGACTACAAACACATGATTATTAATGCTCGTCACGAAGTGATTTTAATACGATCACGCAACGATAACAATTCTCTAATAGGATCACCGATGTTGGAACCAGAAATCGAATTACTTAAAGTGCAATGGCGGATGCCTCATGTGACGCTGAACGACGTTAATAAGCTATCGTTGCTACGTGCTTTGGAAAGTGGACAAAACCTGAGCATTTGTTTTCACTCGTGGGATTTGTACGAGTATCCTCTCTTACAGAGCACGACCAAACATTCGTGGGCTGTGAAGGCAGCTGCGCAGCTGGAGAAGCCGCGATACATTATCTTTGCTCTACAGACTGCTCGAAAGAATGTGATGAGCGAAGACGTTACTATGTTCAACAACTGTAAATTGACCAATGTAAAACTTTTTCTCAACTCAGAATTTTACCCATACGATGATCTGAACTTGGACTTTGACAAGAATAAGCACGCCATCTTGTTTAACATGTATACGCAATTCCATAAATCGTATTATGGACATAGTTGCAACGAGGCATTATTCACCGTGGCGGAATTTTTACAATTTGGCCCCCTCGTGGTGATTGATTGCTCGCGACAAAATGAGTCGATCAAGAATGGCACCGTGGACGTGCGCATAGAATTCGAGTGTAAAGAGAATGTACCTGCAAATACTACGGCATACTGTCTGATTCTGCACGATCGGGTGGTTGAATACAATCCGCTGACAAACGTGGTGCGCAAAATCAATTAAATTGTCGCGCTACTTGCCCGCCCTCTCCTGTGTCAAATTCACACAAAATTTCATCGTGAAAATCGACATGCTTTACGAGAAAGGCTGCATTCTCCTGTCTGTCTTGAAAGCGAATGGACCTCCAAATTGTAACGATGATGGCTGTACCAACATTTGTTGACCTGCAAGGGTTCATCGTCGATGGAAGATTTGTCGTCAAGGAAGTGGCGGTCCTACGAAATGGATTAATTCTCTCGCACTATATTTTTGGGAGTTCGATGCCGCAATATCTTCTTACGAAATCCGACAAATCAAGCATTCGGTGGCTGGTGGCAAAACATCATGGACTACGTTGGGACGATGGAGACGTTCCGTACAGTATGGCTAAACGGCTAATTACGAAAGCTGTAGCTGATGCGATCGACGAAGAAGATGACGCATCCCATATCATATACGTTAAAGGGCTGCAGAAACGCGACTGGCTCATGGATTTCCTCGACGAAAATACGATAGCGGACGTGGTCATCGAGACGCTGGACATTGACTACGAGGATATCAAATCACTAAATAAGCTAAATGAAATTAATACACTGCGATGTGGTAGACACGCGAAACACTGTGCCATGCAAAATGTATTTAAAATATTCAACTGGTGGTCTAAACGCCAGAGAGAAATGCTTAAATAAAATATAATCAATTTTAATGCAAAAATGTTTTTTTCTTCACCCTCCCCAACTTCCTACATGTACGCTAGATTAAGACGATAGTTGTAATTATTATGTGGGAAACCGTTCGATTCGCTTTCGAAACCCGTTCGATACCCGTTCGAAACCCGTTCGATACCGTTCGATACCCGTTCGATACCGTTCGATTCGCGTTCAATACCGTTCGATACCGTTCGATTCGCGTGCGACACCCGTTCAAAACCGTTCGATTCGCGTTCGATTCGCGTTCAATACCGTTCAAAACCGTTCGATACCCGTTCAATACCCGTTCGATACCGTTCGATTCGCGTTCGACACCGTTCGATTCGTGTTCAATACCCGTTCGATTCACGTTCGAAGTGGTATGTTAGGAGTTGAAAGTGATGCGATAGACATTCAAAATGGTGTGATCTAGTCAAATGATGTGTCAAAGAAGGGAAAGGAGATGTGTGTGAATATGGAGCGTATGGTCAGCGAAGAAGATAAGTACAAGGAGGAATGGGGATAGTCAACGAAGAACAACGTCTTACTTTTGCAAAGCTATGCACTTCTCGATTTCAAGATGGGAGGGGTTTTTTGCATGCGAGAGTCAGGAGATGCAGCGAGACCAGTTGTCTTCAAAGCTTTAAAGGCAGAAGTATATACAGTTTAATAGTCATAACATATTGACAGTTTTTTGTAAAAATGGGATATTACGCACCTTTCATAGCACAAGAGGAGCCTGGTTGGGATGATGTAGAGGTATGTACTTTAAAATATTTTAACATTTATCGCGTTTATCCTTTTAAATCGAGCGAGATTCAAAATCAGACGGTCGTGTCAATATTATATCTTGGGTTCCTATATTCTAGGACTCGCCACCACCTTCGCCGGAATGGCTAGACGTCTGGGGCTCGCCGCCCCCATCGCCACCACCGCCACCATCACCTACGTGGTCGAGCGATTGGGGGCAGCAGCCCTCGCCGCTCCCATCACCCTCGTCGCCCCAGGGGTCCAGCGATTGGGACTCCGCGCCGCCATCACCGCGGAACCCGTCGCCACCACCTCCGCAAGTGTGTAGTACACTACATTGTTTTGCACGTTTGATATTTATTATGTTTAATGTATCGTTATTATATCACCGTTTGTATCTGTGTTCTAGGATATATCGTACATGGATGTGGATGATAATGGCGATGCTGCTCCACATCCTAGGGTGATGGGGGCGATGGCCGCGAGACGGCGGCGACGATTTACCCCATATGGGCGGTGCCCGTCACCGCCACCACCACCATCGCCGTAATTTTTTATTTTTTTTTTATTTTATTATTATTATATTTTTTCTTTTTTTTTCTTTTTTTATTTTATTATCATATACTTTTTATTTCTTTTTTCTTTTATTTTTATTATTTTATGTAACAATATATTCTTAAACATATATTATTTCTCAAATTTATTTATCCGTCTTCCTCCTCGCCGCCTAATATTAAGATTCAACATTTCGTAATTATTATTTTCTCTGCGCTGTGGAAGCGATCGCGCGGCCATCACCGCCATCGCCGTAATTTTTTCTTTTTTATTTTTTATTTTATTATCATATATTTATTATTTCTTTTTTCTTTTATTTTTTTATTATTTTATGTAACAATATATTCTTAAACATATATAATTTCACAATTTCATTCGCCCGTCTTCCTCACATAATATTAAGATTCTACGTTTCAATAATTCTAAGATTTGCTGACGTCGCATAATTCTACTTCGTTCTTCGCGCCGTGAAAATGACGTCACCCCGCCCCGGCCGCTCCTGAGGATTCGAGTTACGCGCGATCGCGCGAGACGCTGCGACGCTATGTAGTGCTCTCTCCCTCTCCTCCGAATTAAAAAATGCTTTGTCTCTTTCCCTCCTGCGAAGACGCGGTGTGTAAAAAACGAACGCGTGTGACGCTCGGCATATATACCATTCAGGAAAGACTAATGTCGAAGAGTCGACGTTGGGGGAGTTGGTTGGGCGGCTGACTCGTACCGCGGAGGTCTTGGGTTCGAGCCTCGTCGCCCGAGATTCAGTTTTTTCATTTGTATTAATATCATAAATTAATGTTTCCTTCCTTACCAACAGGTTGGAGTCCAGGGTAGCACTTCTCACTCGCGGTTCCTCCTCCTCCTCGATACGGTTCGGCATCGATATTCAGATCTCGCGCCCACTACTCCGCCATCTCTATGACGTCATCAGCCGCGGTCCGCTTATACCCCCACCACTCCGCCGCGGTCCGCCGCCGCCGCCGCCGCCGCCCGCCCGCTGCGATGGATTTTCCTGTGACCTTGAGACTCAAATTTGGATTTCAAGGTCGGGGGAGGAGTGGGGGAAATGGTCTTCAAACTCAAATTTGGGTTGGAACTCTCATACCCTTACTACTTATATAAGAACGGTCAACGCACAATAGTCAATTTAAGCAGGTGAAGCAAAGTCACAATGCAAGCAGTTAGGTGTGCGAAGCAATGCGCAACACAAAGCAGTTCGAAGCAATGTCGAAATCGTAAAGCAAGCCAAGTGGTACAAATTGATTATGAGCGTAAAGCAAGCCAATAGTTATAAGTGATTATGTTACCAGTCAAAGTTGAGAGCAGGATCAGAGTGGCCGATTCCCAGAAATCCTGGCCAATTTCTAGGAATCGCTGGCACCCCCCCCCCCCTTCCACGTATCGCGAGTCGATGGAAGGGGGAGCGATCTGCGCTCCGCATGAGTGAGCAGGCAATTGCCAACTATCTGATTAGCAAAGTACCCAAGAGGTGTCGTTACGGTGTTACTTTTCGAACATTCTCCCCGGCATTCATCACTCGATGAATCAGATACGGTGGACAGTCAATAAGTGGTTCGATAGATCGGGCAGAAGTGGCGCCGCTTAGCTCATGTGGAGGCGTCCGGCAACTCAAGTGGATTTATTGATCGCGATTTTGTGCAGTGGAATCATTTAGTGAACATGCATTTTCAATACTATCGGTACGTGGCAGAAAGACTAGTTTGGCAATAGGACGGACAAATTCTGAATACGCGGTTTTAACAGTGACCACGCGAGTGAGGTTATCCGAACCAGGGTGTAATTTAACTATACGAGCAAGGGGCCAACGGGCAGGTGAGGTTATCTCGTTTTTAATTAAACATAAATCACCGACGCGGGGCTGGGAACGTCGCTGGGTCCATTTGTTGCGGGCCTGGAGTGACTGCAGATACTCAGTGGTCCAACGTTTCCAGAATTGCAGCCTCATCTGCTGCAGCAAGTGCCATCGCGACAGACGGTTGAGGGGAACGTCCTCGACGGCAGGATCTGGCAAACTCAGTAAGGCGTCGCCAATCAGAAAATGTCCAGGCGTCAGCACCGAGAGGTCCCCGGGATCGTCCGTCATAGCCTGCAGTGGCCTTGAATTCAGGCAAGCTTCTATTTGGTGTAGGAGTGTAGACATCTCCTCGAAGGTGAGATTCTGGTCGCCGATCACCCTCTTCAGGTGATGTTTGGTTGACTTGACTGCGGCTTCCCAGAGTCCCCCGAAGTGAGGAGCAGCTGGTGGATTGAAACGCCATTCGATGCCATCCTTCAATAGCATGGATTGGATGCGGCCTCGTCCAGCGTCTCGGTGGGCCAGCATCTCCCTCAGCACACGGTCAGCACCGACGAAATTAGTTCCTTGGTCACTCTGGATGGTACGGCACAGGCCTCGCCGGGAAGTGAACCGTCTCAGAGCGGCGATGAAGGCCTCAGTGCTACAATCGGACACAAGTTCTAAGTAAATGGCACGAGTGCTTAAACATATAAATAACGCCACATAGCCCTTGTGCGTGCGCTGGCCTCTGCCCCTAACCGCAAGCAGTGATACGGGCCCCGCATAGTCCACTCCGACGTGCAGGAAGGGTCGTGCTGGGTTTACGCGGGAGGCTTGCAGATCACCCATCAATTGCTGTCCTGGTGTAGCTTTCCATCGGATGCAAGGGGGGCAGCTATGGATTATGGCCTTCACGCGTTGTCGGCCCTGCAGAATCCAGTACTGTTGGCGTAGGGTAGCCAAGGTAAGCTACGCTCCGCCATGCAATGTTCGTCGGTGCGCCTCGCTGACCAATAGTTCAGTCAATCGACTGTTTCCAGGTAGCACCACAGGGTGCTTAGCGTCCATCGCTAAAGATGAGTGGTGTAGCCGTCCGCCCACTCGTATTAGACCTTGTTCATCTAGATATGGATTGAGTCGCAGCAGTCGGCTGCGGCTCGGTAGGGGACGACTCAGCTGTAGGTGCTGAATTTCTCCACCAAAGTGCTGCTGTTGCACCAGAGACAGCCAGCGGGTCCGGGCTGCCTCGATTTCGTCTGGCAGCAAGGAGTTTCCTCTCCTCTTGGCGGGACTGTGAGGCAGCCACCGCAAGCACCAAGCAGTAATTCTAAACAGAGAATGAATAGAGGAGTATTGATTTAAAAGGGTCTCACATGCCGCAGGTTCACCCGACGTCACATTAACTGTAGTCTTCGCTTCCAGATCTGTCAAAGGTATCGTGGGTTGAGTTGCGGTCGTCCAACCAGTAGTAGATGACAACCATCGTGGTCCAGTCCACCACAAAGCAAAGTCGGGTAGCTGGAGGGGCTGCAAGCCACTGGAAGCGCAGTCTGCAGGGTTGTCCTGACTGGCTACGTGATGCCACTGTGCGCCAGGTAGTGTCCGTTGGATCTCTGATACACGGTTGGCCACGTAGGTTTTCCAATGCGATGGCTGTCCTTGTATCCATGCGAGAGTGATGGTGGAATCACTCCACAGATGTATGGCAGTTCCAGTCAGGCTCAGGCTCTCGCAGGTGAGAGCCATTAAATTTGTCAGCAGCACGGCAGCGCACAATTCTAGTCTGGGAAGCGAGATCTTTTTTAACGGAGCAACCTTGGTCTTTGCAGTGATTAGCTGGGTGTGGATCATTCCATCGGGCTCCACGACTCGGAGATAGATGACCGCAGCATAGGCCCGTTCCGAGGCGTCAGCAAATCCATGGAGCTCTCGTTGTTGCGACGTGGGTTGTAGTCCGAGCCAACGTGGAATGGTGATGCGATTCAGGGCAGGCAGGTCGGAGAGAAACCGCATCCAGTAATCGGCGTCTGACTGAGGCAAAGGTGAATCCCATTCTAAACGTAATAACCAAAGAGATTGCATAAAGATTTTGGCAGTAACTGTCACTGGGGACAATAATCCTAATGGATCGAATATTTTCGCAATTTTAGATAGAACCAGTCTCCGTGTTATGTTGCTCCCCGGCGTGGTGGGCTGTACTAAGGCTCGGAAGCAGTCGTCCGATAGGCTCCAATGAACGCCCAAAGCTGTGTGGGTCTCACCGACCTGCCACTTGCATTCGGGAACTGCATCTTCGGAGGGTACTTGTGCCATTAGAGCTGGTTTGTTCGAGGCCCACTTCCTTAGATTAAAACCGCCAGCCTTGCATAGGAGGCGTAGCTCTGTCTGTAACTCGATGGCCTCTTGTTCCGTGTCAGCGCCTGTCAAGACGTCGTCCATGTAAACGTCTTGCTGTAAAATGGCCGCCGCCTTTGGAAATCGCGACTGCTCGTCCAACGCCAGCTGACGTAGCGTGCGAATAGCCAGGTAGGGAGCACAGGCTAATCCATAGGTAACCGTGTTCAATTGGTATTCTTCTATATCACGGCTCGCATCTTCTCGCCAGAGTACCCGTTGATAGCAGCGATCATCGGGATGGAGCAGGATCTGGCGATACATTTTCTCCATGTCCGCTGTGAGGCAGACTCGGTGAATGCGCCACCGGAGAAGCAGGCGTTGAAGATTTGGCAATAAATTGGGGCCCACCATCAAGGCATCGTTGAGGGATTGTCCCGACGTCGTGGTGTACGAGCCATTGAACACCACTCTTAGTTTGGTGGTCGCGCTGCTCTCTTTCATCACTCCGTGATGAGGCAGGTAATAAGCTGACCCTGATAAACAATTATTTAACTTAGTCATGTGCGTGAGTTGCATATACTCACTCATGAATGTGCAATAAGCCTCGGCGAATGTCTGGTTCCGTTTGAATTTGTCAGTCATCCGTTGCAGCATTCTTCTAGCACCTTGGTAGGAATCGCCGAGCTCCGGCGTCTCACAAAATGGCAGGCGAACCATATAGCGCCCGGACGGCAAGCGCTGGTGTGTAGTCCTGTAATGCTCCTCGCACCTTTGTTCTTCGGCGGTATAGGCAGGTGATACCGCTATTTCTTCCTGTTCCCAGAACCGTCGCACCAAAGATAGCAGGTCCTCTTCGGTGGAGCATGGTAGTGTAGTGAAGCAGTGTCTGTCTACCGATTCGCCGTTGGCAATCGGTATAGCAGGGCCAGACACAATCCATCCCAGCGTGGTGTTCTGGCCGATGGGCTCTCCTGGGCGACCCCTAGCAATGCCGTCTAGCAGTATGAGGGCGAAGGCGTCGGCTCCCAGTAGCAGATCAATAGGACCAATGGCGTCGAAATGTGGATCGGCTAACGTAAGGTCCTTTATGTGTTGCCACGTGGCGGCTCGGCCCACGGGGCGAGGTTGGTAGGACGTGATTCGCGGCAGCACGAGAGCGGCGATCACGTTTTGTCCCGTTTCCTTATAATGAGCTGTAAACGTTATTTGTACCTTTCCTTTTACTCTTTCGGGTGGCTGGTTCCCGATATCCACGAGACTCATGTTGGCTTGTCTTCTGGGTAGGCGGAGCTGCTGCGCCAGTGCCTCAGTTACGATGGAAACTTCACTGCCCTGGTCGATGAGAGCACGAACGAGCTTGGATCCTCCGTTGGGATGCGACACTCGTACCATTGCTGTGGCCAGAAGAACCGTGGGTAACATGCTCGCATTACAACTTGTGGTGTTGGACGTGAATTCCTTGTCGAACGTGACGTCGGCACAGTCCATGTGGATGGTAGTGTGATGTTTTCCGTTGCACTTCTGGCAGCGTCTCTCCGATGGGCAGTCTTTAACATGATGCTTACCCAGACAATTATAACATAGGCCCGCGGTTTGTAATGCTACGCGGCGTTCCGCAACCGTTTTAGTTTTGTAAGCGCGACAATATAATATAAAATGGTTAGCCTGGCAAAGGCTGCATGGTTCCAAGGGGCGTTTAGCCTGGCTCACCTGGTGCACTCTGCTCGACTTCTGGCTGTCCTCTTGCTTCGAGGATCTGCTCTCCTTTCCCTTACGTTCTTCTTCCCAGGCCTCAATGGAATTAACTCGTCCCTCCAGGAAGCCTTGTAATTCTAGAAAGGTCGGCGGCGTTTTCGTTTGGCCAATGCGGTTTTCCCACTCACGTCTGGATGAAGGATCCATCTTCGAAACGAGGAGGTGAACGAGCCAGTCGTCGCTGGTATTAGCAGGACGATTTATGGAGGCTAGAGCCTTGACCGCGTCGCAGGCGGTGTAGAAAAGTCGTTTGAGTTCGGGACCTGACTCGCGCGCGATTGCCGGGAGCCCGAATAGCGTGTTTAGTTGCGCTTTCACCATTAGTCTCAAATTATCGTAGCGCTCCTGCAGCAGCTCCCAAGCTGCTTCGTAATGTTCCTCGTTTTCAGGCATGTTGCGAAGGAGTAGCGCGGCGTCGCCCTTGAGGGCGCCCCGTAAATAATGCAGGCGTTCGGCATCAGTTAGCGATGGGTCACGGACTACCAGCGAGCGGAATATACCTTTGAAAGAGGGCCAATCTTTGTGGTTGCCATCGAAACTAGGTAACGGAATCTTAGGAAGCGCGGCCGAGGCGCGAGCGATCGCGGCAGTAGAACGGTCGCTCGATATCCGTTCTAGTGTGGTATTTAAGAGTTTGTCTCGTTTTTCAAACTCTTCTATCTTTTGCAGGAAGAGAACTTCTTGCTCGAGGAAGATCTCCTCCGTGACGTCCGGCTCTTCATCAGCCCAATAATCGCTCGCAGCGATTTTCGGGTCGGACTTGGCGGAGAGCAATTCGTCGTGTTGCTCCTCGAATTTTGTCCAATTCCGACGTAGCTTTTCTAGTCGCGTCGATACGGTGGTTTTATCGCATTTAGCCGTGCCTAACTTCTTTAAATTTTCAAACGCGCGAGAGATTCTACCGCGAAGGTTACGCTGACTGTCAATAAGGTGACTCATTGTTCTGCAGGTGGAGGTCACGCACGACGGTTGGACGGCACTAACGAACGTTCTGTGTACTGTTTTTCCAGGTGGAGGTCACGCGCGGCGGTTGGAGGGCACTACCGGCACGTTTTAGCGGTTATACAGGCACCGATTAATCCGGCTCGAAGGACCAAAAAATGTTGTAAAGAATAATCGGAACGGCGCTAGAAACAGTTTTAACGAGTAGGTTTAAATCACGATTTATTCTGAGATGATTAAAGCGAACGAAACGATATTATTGTTTATTAATTTAACACGACAGTTATAATTCAAGGGTCCGATTGTTACACAATTATAATTAGTTATTTACAAGAGTCAAGCGCACCTTAAAGTTATGAACTATTTACACAATTATAAGTATATAAGAACGGTCAACGCACAATTACACAATAGAATAGTCAATTTAAGCAGGTGAAGCAAAGTCACAATGCAAGCAGTTAGGTGTGCGAAGCAATGCGCAACACAAAGCAGTTCGAAGCAATGTCGAAATCGTAAAGCAAGCCAAGTGGTGCAAATTGATTATGAGCGTAAAGCAAGCCAATAGTTATAAGTGATTATGTTACCAGTCAAAGTTGAGAGCAGGATCAGAGTGGCCGATTCCCAGAAATCCTGGCCAATTTCTAGGAATCGCTGGCACCCCCCCCCCCCCCTTCCACGTATCGCGAGTCGATGGAAGGGGAAGCGATCTGCGCTCCGCATGAGTGGGCAGGCAATTGCCAACTATCTGATTAGCAAAGTACCCAAGAGGTGTCGTTACGGTGTTACTTTTCGAACATATGTCTTTATACAAAGTTTGTCGATTTACCTTATTTGGGAAATTTTCAAAATTGTGAGAAAGAAGATACTTCAATTCTATTCAAGCCTGTGCATCCCCTTCAATTCTATCCAAGCCTCTGCGTCCCCTTCACTTTTATCCAAGCCTCTGTATCCCTTTCATTTTTATCCAAGCCTCTCCGCCCCCTTCATTTCTATAGGCTTTACATAAAAACTGTAAATTAAAATTATGCAAAAGAAGATGCTTCTCTGTTGAATCGAACCTTCTCCGGATAACTTGCAAGCCTGCAATTCCACATAGGAATTTAAATCCAATTTGTTACAATACATTATTATTTTGTACATGCATTGTACAAATTTCCAGACACTTATGTGAAAGGAGATGCTTCTCAGTCGAACCATCCCCGGACAACTTCCAAGTCTGCGACTCTACATAAGAAATAAAAATTTTGGCGACTTACCTTATTAATTGAGACAATAATTCAATCTCCTATTTAGTGTAAAAACATGTGACATTTCAAATTCGGACAACTTTATTTGATTTGACACTTATCACTTGGTAGGTTATAAAATAATTCAAAATAGTATACAATTGTTCGGATCTCTATTATCACGTGAGGATTATCCGATAGGAATTAATCGGGAACAACTCGTGACAAGAAAAACTGTTTATTGCTGGCCCTTAGTGGCCTTTGGACTGTACAAAAACGCCGCACGTGGGGCGGAAAGACGCAGAACTCTTATACAAAATCTCGATTGCGTCCGTTGCGTTTGCAAGTCTTTGCGAGATTGCCTCGACACAACGCCTCTCCTCCAGGCGCTGCTTCCTGCGCCCTGGCTTCGAGGCTCGCGGGTGCCCAGCCGGTGGCGCACCCTGTCGGGGCGGTGGCGAAGTCGCCACATCCACCCCCCCCCCCCCCCAGAGGACTCCGAGGAAGGAGGAGGAATCGAAAATGTTACGCCTCGCGGTCGACCCGCGCTCTGCGCCGGCCGCGTAAGGATCGCCGGGCGTATGCGCGCCGGTGTGAAAGGCAGCGCCTGCGGACGCAACTGTGAGGTAGGCAGCAAGGCAGCCCGCACCCTCGGCGGCGACGTCTTGTGTAGCTCAGATTGCGGCTCCTGCGGCGATACGGGCCGCGGCTCAGGCAGCGGTTCAGGTGGCGCTCCAGACAACGCCCCAGGCAGTACATCAGACAGCGCTCCAGGCAACACCTCAGGCAGCACATCAGACAGCGCTCCAGGCAGCGCCTCAGGCAGCACATCAGACAGCGCTCCAGGCAGCGACTCAGGCCGCACCACGGGCAGCGGCGCAGGCAGCGCCGACGACCAGGTAGGCCGCGACGACGGCAAAGGAAACCCCGATGACGGCAGGGGCGGCCGTAACGGCGGCAGGGAGGGCGGCAAAGACGGCCCCGCCCCTTCCGGGTCCTCCTCGGCAACAAATGCGGGCTTTAACGCTTCGGTCGACACCGACTTCTCCTCACCATTTATACGTATGACAAAAACCCGGTCGCTGACCCGCCGGACCACCTCGTACGGTCCAGCGTAAGGGGGCTCCAATGGGCGGCGCATCGAGTCGACACGCCGGAAAACATGTGTACACGAGTCCAAACTACTAAAACTAAAAAGAGTGTTTCTCTTCGTGTGGTTACTCGTCGGCACGGGCCGCACAGTCCGCATGTAGTCGGCGAGCTTCTCCGCAAATCCTTGCGGGTTCGCAGGGACATCTCGGCTGACGAAGAACTCTCCAGGGACGCGAAGCGTCGTCCCGAAAAGCATCTCAGCTGGAGAGGCCCGCAGGTCCCGCTTGAACGCCGTACGGAGACCCAACAAGACGAGAGAGAGCAACTGGGGCCATGGCACACCCGGGTTGCACATCAGGGCAGCCTTCAAAGTGCGATGCCACCGCTCCACCAACCCATTGGACTGCGGATGGTACGGTGTCGTATGGATCCTGTTCGCACCGATAGCGCGCGCCAGAGCCGCGAACAGCGCGGACTCAAACTGCGCTCCCTGATCTGTAGTTATTGTAAGGGGAGTCCCAAACTGGCACACCCAATTGCTAAGGAAGGCCCCGGCAACCGTCTCAGCCCGCACGATCCACGATCGTCAGGCAATACCTCAACTCCCCAACCTGGGGTAAAATTATCAGGTCCAAGTGGACGTGGTTAAACCGATTGTCCGGCACATTTATAGTGTCCGAAAGAAGCTTGTGATTTCGATGGACCTTCGCCCTCTGACACGACAGACACTCACGCGCCCATCGACGCGCGTCGCTGCCGATCCCTGGCCAAACGAACTTCTCCCGAAGTCCCCGGGACGTGGTTCGCCCGCTGGGGGGAGACAGTCCGTGAACTACGCCGAACGCTGTCCCGCGGAGGGGGCGGGGAAGGTATGGCCTGACAACGCCATCCCTGACGTCGCACCAGATGTCCTCCTCCTCGATAGTCAGCAAGTGCAGACTCAACGACGTATCAGCACGAGCCGAGGTTAACTCCTCATCCTGTGCCTGGGCCGCTCGAATGGTGGCAGCGTCCAGTTTGGTGGGCATGGTTACCGCGCTCACACGCGACAGCGCGTCCGCCACCACATTGTCCTCGCCCTTCACGTACTGGAGCTCGGTGGTGAATTGCGATATGTAATCAAGGTGCCGATGCTGCCTAGGGCTGGCACTGTCGGCTCGCTGGGCGAAAGCGTAGATCAGCGGACGATGATCAGTGCGGATGGTGAAAGGCCGTCCCTCAAGGATGTGTTTGAAATACTTCACCGCAGAGTAGATGGCAAGCAACTCTCGGTCGTACACGCTGTAACGCACCTCCGGGCCCTGCAGCTTGCGAGAGAAAAATCCCAACGGTTTCCAATCGTCGTCTCCACACTGCTCCAGGGAGGCGCCAATGGCGACGTCGGAGGCGTCGGTGGTCAGGATTAGCTGAGCCGACGGCAAAAGAAAAGCGGTCCGGACAGAACGAACAATACTGCCCTTGCACCTCCGGAAAGCCTCCTCGGCGACGGGAGTCCACAGGATCTTGGTGCGATCCCGCTTCTTGGCACCCTTCATGTACGCAGTAAGCGGTGCCTGGAGTTCCGTAGCGTTCGGAATAGAACGCCTGTAGTAATTCAGCATCCCGAGGAAACGGCGCAACTCAGAGACCGTAGTTGGCTTCGGAAAAGTGGAAATGGCCTCCACCCGATCCTTCGGCGGCTGGTACCCATGCTTATTCACCACAAGGTACGTGACCTCACGCCTCCCCAGGTGGCACTTAGCAGGGTTTATCGTCAGCCCATGTTTGCGTAGAAGCTCAAAAAGAACTCCGAGATGAGTCATGTGCTCCTGGTGTGAACGAGAACCCACTATGAGGTCGTCCAGGTAGCATCTCACGAAACTGTGTCCCCTCAGGATGGTGTCCATATGTCGCTGGAGGGTCTGCGCAGCATTTTTCAGCCCGGCGGCATGCCCAAAAACTCGA
Organism: Andrena flavipes; assembly: GCA_963971345.1. Lineage (NCBI taxonomy): Eukaryota > Metazoa > Arthropoda > Insecta > Hymenoptera > Andrenidae > Andrena > Andrena flavipes. The sequence continues at coordinate 45,921,143 of OZ020479.1, read as the reverse complement.
CCAAACCGAATGGGGTGGTTATGGCCGTTTTCTCCACGTCCTCCGCTGCGACTGGAATTTGGTGATAGGCTCGCTTCAAATCCACGACAGAAAAAACCTCTGCCCCCTGTAGATCCATGAATATGTCCTCAGGGCATGGAAGCGGGTAACGATCCGCCCGAGTGCACGCGTTGAGACCGCGGTAATCACCCGTAACTCTCCAGCCCGAGGCAGGGTCCTCCGTGCTCTCCTGGCTCAATTCCGGTCCCAAAGGCTCCTGCTTGGGCACCAAATGCAAGGGGCTGGACCACTGACTAGACGATGGACGGACCACCCCCTGCTGCAGCAAAAGTTCAAAATGGCGTTTAGCCGCCTCCAATTTAGCTCCCGAGAGGCGACGGGGGCGCGTATGCACCGGCGCTCCCGCAGTAGCAATCCGGTGCGAAACCGAGGCGTCAGCATCTGCAACCACCATCATTTTGGGTCGCGCAATGTCACCGTACGTCCGCACGAGGCCCGCATATGCCACGCCCTCCGGACCGTCACCAAGGTCAATTTGCACGGACACAGACACCCCGCAGACGTCAACCGAGCACACCGATCCAGAGACACGAAGGTCCGTAAGCGGGTCCGACAATGCGCACTGTTTGACGTCTATTAGCAAACCGTAATGTAACAAGAAGTCCGCCCCAATGATTGGGGACCCAGTATCGGCGATGATGAAAGGCCAGCGGAACTCACGGCGTAAACCCAGATTTAGAGACAAATGCTTCTGACCGTAAGTCTTGATCAGGGAACCATTAGCTGCACTCAGCACGAACTCAGCAGGCTCCAAGTGCCCACGACAAAAAAACCTGGGGATCAGTGAAACTATTGATCCAGAGTCCACTAAAAACTCAATGCCCGTCGCCTTATCCAGGACCTTGAGACGGCATTCCCTCAGCTGAGGTTGCCGGTTGCAGCCCCTGCCGACATCCGGCCCTTCTGCCGACAGGACCGCTAGTTTAAAAGCCCGGGTAACGCTGGCGGCTCAACATAGGTGCACGGCTTCTCACAGCGGTGCGCCTTGGCACCGAAACGGCTGTGGTAGAAGCACATGCCTGCGGGTGCTGGGGATGCCTGCCGCGAGCGGGAACAACCTCTCCCATTTGCGGGTCGGCCAAGCAGCTTCTGCGTTGCCACCAATAAATCCCGATTTAAAGAGATCAGCTGGGCCAGACTGCGCTGGATATCCCTCAGGGTTCCTTCGACCGGCGCAGAATCCGGCTGACATGGCGACAAGGACGGCGCTGGGACTGGCTGCGTTGCCATTACACCAGGGAGGCCGGGACCCTCCATTAATTCATCAGCCGCTACAGCAAGTTCGTCCAAAACTGGCTCCCTAAAGATTTTTAAAAAGCGTTGAGCGTTGGCAGGCAAAAGGGCAAGCCACTTCACTCTAAAGACATCCTCGGAGGCCCTGTCCCCGGCCATGCTTCGCATCTGCCGGAGGAGCTGCGACGGCTTTTTATCTCCTAGTTGCAGCTCGTTCAGCAGTCTTGCCAACTGACGATCCGCCGAGTCCGAGAAACGATTTGTGATGAGAGTCTTTAAATATTGGTACTTCGACTCAGCAGGCGGGCGTCTAATGACATCCGATACATCGGCCAATGATTCAGGGTCCAACAAGGACCCGACAACGAGGTGGTATCTGATTTCATCGGAATTAACTCGGTAAGCCCCGAACAACGACTCAACTTGAAGAAACCAGAGCTCGGGGTTTGCTCGCCAGAATTGCGGCAAGTTGCAACCACGCACGGCCTCCACCTCCCGCGAAACCACCGCGGAATCCCGGGCGCCATGTTGCGGGCCCGCACCGACCGGAAGGGCCGAGGGAAAAATGGCAGTCGGCAGCGAGGTCGGCGTGCTTCCGGTGTCGCCATCTTTTTTCACGCCTTTGTCTGGCGAATGCGTCAGCGGCATCTTCCCCGGCGACGCAGGCACCAGGAACAAACCACTTAACCGGCAAACTATAACTGAACGTCTGATTGGGTATCAATTGCCCACGTCGCACGCTGGTAACTCGGCCACGCGGGAAAACCGTTCAATCGCGCAATGCCGGTTCACGCCTACGACGACTAAAATATCTCTCGCTTTTTCCTTTTCCGTGAAAAAGTCCGTGGAAAAGTCTGGCAGAAGAATCGTGAAAGCACTCCACGAAACACAATGTCTCTCTTGCGACACGCACAACAAAGGCCGGTGCGCGCACGAGGTCCCGAACAAAATCACGGCGGGGTCACCACTGTTCGGATCTCTATTATCGCGTGAGGATTATCCGATAGGAATTAATCGGGAACAACTCGTGACAAGAAAAATTGTTTATTGCTGGCCCTTAGTGGCCTTTGGACTGTACAAAAACGCCTCACGTGAGGCGGAAAGATCGCAGAACTCTTATACAAAATCTCGATTGCGTCCGTTGCGTTTGCAAGTCTTTGCGAGATTGCCTCGACACAACGCCTCTCCTCCAGGCGCTGCTTCCTGCGCCCTGGCTTCGAGGCTCGCGGGTGCCCAGCCGGTGGCGCACCCTGTCGGGGCGGTGGCGAAGTCGCCACACAATGACGGACGACGATACCTGCCGAATAATCCCGAGACTCGACGAAAGAAGAACGAACATGTGTTGGCTGAAGGTGCGCGTGTGACGCGTATACGTATTGATGAAAAATATATATACGTAATGTTTGATGACGAAAAATTTCTAGGAGAATCAGAAGAAGAAAAATCGTACCATTTTTTACGGATCCATGAGACGATATTACGATATCTCTGTCATGCGTGGACCGATTTTATTGAAATTAGTCTTGTTCGAAAGCCGATATGCGGTTTACATAAGAAAAATGCCTTTAAATTTAGAAAATATTGCAGGCGTGATGAGATATTAATGAAATAAGTTTCAGGTTAGGTTGGAATAGCTGTGCTTCGAGTAAAGATACACGGCAGCGACAGGCATATACAAGGTGTCTTTTCTTTCATGTACTTGGCGTCGAGACGCTACCGCGTCTCTAGATAGGCTGTTTCAATTTTTTAAACAAGCCTCAAACCATCCCTAATTGCACAGTTTTGTGGGGGCCAATTTTCTGTTCCCTTTGTCTATCTATTTCGATATCTTGAGAAATGTACAGTTCGTCGAAAGATAGTGCACATAATTTATCATGTTCTGGCAGATCTGTGGCTTTCTTCCGCATCATTAACAGAACTGTCCTAAGAACGCCTGGGCTTATGTCTACAGCGGTTGCTCGCTTTCTAATAGCGAATTCGGTATCTTGCACTGACTCCATGCTCGTGCCAGAAAATGACTTGGATTGGTTGATTCTTATAGAAACGAAGAAGCTCTATAGGAATCAATCAATCGAAGTCATTTTCTGACACAAGCATAGAGTCAGTGCAAGATACCGAATTCGCTATAAGAGTAGATAGTGCGGGTAATGGCATATTTTTTTTTCTCAAATATCTGTAAGCTTTCGGTGATACACTCCTCAATGCTATTGCAGATGCAATGTCTTCGTTACTCCATTTAGTCACTTTACGTTCCGGGTATAAAAGTTTTTGTATTTGACTAGTAGAAAAAACAGGGCTTAAAATTTTCAAAATATTTTTCATAATTCTGTCTTTAGTCGTTTTATCTTCTAAACGTAGACTTTCATTTAATCTTTGTAAATCATTTTTCATTTGTTCATTTTCTAATTTCAACACACTATTCTCTGACTTTAGATCATATATTTCTTTCTTTAATAAATTTATGTCGCAAAGGTTTGCTTTCCTAAAGTTAAAGAAGTTTTTAAACTAAATTAAAATATTAATACTTAAATATTGCAAGTATAATTAATATCGGCATCATTACTTTAAAATATAACTCATTATTAATTAAACTATACCGTATATCAGAGGAGAGAGTAGACAGGATAGAGGAGAGGAGAGAAGCAGGTGGTGAGGAAGGGACAAGAAGGATGGAAGAGGGTATTAGATCACTAGAGGGACTGTTGGAAGCGCAAGAGAAGAAACAGAGGAAAAACAACATAATAATAAGGGGTTTACAGATAAAAGAGGGGGATGTAAAGGAAGGAGTGAGAAATTTTTGTGAGAAAGAATTGGGAGTACAATGTGATTTTGAGTGGGTCAGAAGAATAGGGGAGGAGAGGGGAGGCATAATGATAGCGAGGGTGGACAGCTGGGGGAGTAAGCAAGCGATTATGGGGCGGAAAAGCAGGCTTGGAGGGAGGAAAATTTTTATAGATCATGACCTGACGCGGACAGAGAGGAAAATACAGCAGGAGATTGTGCAATTTGCTAAGACGGAAAGGGGTAAGGGGAAGGAGGTAAAAGTGGGATATCAAAAGCTGAGAATTGAGGGAAAGTGGGTAAGGTGGCAGGTGGCAGAGGGAGCCGGGAAAGGTGCAAATTTTTAGGGAGACCTTGCGGACAGGCACACGGGGCACGGAAGAAGGGAAAACCGGGGAAGCGGGGGGGGGGGGGGGGGGAGTATAGTGTTCTGGAACGTGGCAGGATTATTGGGGAAGGATAGAGACTTTTGGGAGTTTGTGGAGAAGCAGGACTTTGTAGGTTTTACGGAAACATGGATAGAAGAAGGCAGATGGAGCAAGTTCAAGGGCAGACTACCCAAGGGTTTTATATGGAAATGCCAGCCGGCGAAAAGGAGGTGGAAGAAGGGAAGAGCGATAGGAGGGATAGTAACGGGAGTTAGAGAAGAGTGGGGGATGGAAGAAGAAAATAGAGAGGAGGAGGGTTTAGTGAGAAGGCAGATAAGAGTGAATGGAGAAGTGTGGAATGTGTGGACGGTGTATCAGGGTGAGGGTATGGCAGATCTAGAGCGGAAAATGCAAAGAACTATGCAGGAGAGGGAGGAGGTAGTTATATTGGGGGGGGGATTTCAATGCGAGAATAGGAACAGAGGGTAGTAGATGGGAGAGCGACGAAGAGGAGAAGGGGAGTAAGAGGAGCTCGAAAGACAAAAAGACAAACGTGGAAGGCAGAAGGCTAATACGAATAGCGGAGAATAGAGGATGGCAGATATTAAATGGGAATATGATGGGTGACGAGGACGGGGAGTATATATATGTAGGTAAGCAAGGAGCAACGGTAATCGATTACGTGTTAACAAATAATGAGGGATGGAACAGAATAAGGAGCTTCACTATAAAGGAGAGAACAGAGTCTGATCACCTACCACTAAAGGTAATGTGGGAAGGGAACAGGGAGGGAGAGGGGCGGGGGGGCGGAGAAAGAGAAGGAAAAAGTAATCACAATGTGGGATGAGGAAAGCATTAGGGTATTTAGGGGTAGGTGTGAGGAGTATGAGGGGCAAACAGAGGAAGTGCAGGAAGCATGGAGGAAGCTGAAGGGATACACGAAGCAATGTATGGTAACCAAGAGAAGCAGGTGGAAGGTAAAGAAGATAGGACATGCGGAATGGTGGGATAGGGAATGCAAAACAATGAAGAGGACAGTTAAGGCCACCTATAGAAAGTGGAAGAAGGGGAGCATAACAAGGGAGGAATTTGTTGAAAAGAAGAAGGAGATGAGGGAACTGAGGGAGAGGAAGATGAATGAATGTAAGGAGAAAACTATGAATGAAATAAAGGAGGCAAGGACGGTAACAGAGCTATGGAAATTTATAAACAAGGAAAGGCGAAGGAAGATGGAGATAGGGGAGAAGATTACGATAAAGGAATGGAGGGAGCATTTTATTAAGTTGTTAGAGGGTGCGAAGGAAAGAGTAACAATGGAAAGGAGAAAGAGGGTAGAGACGGAGCACGAGGAAGAGGAATTGACGGAAGAGGAAATTTTAAAGCAAGTGAATAGGTTGAAAAAGAAGAAAGCAGCAGGAGAGGATGGGATTCCTGGGGAGGCGTGGATGTACAGCGTGGGAAGGCTCAGGGAGAGTCTAATACAAATTGTAAAGGACGTGTGGAATGGTAAGGGTTTTCCGAGAGATTGGAGGAAGGGGGTGATTGTACCGCTGCACAAGAAGGGCAATATTTTGGAGGTGGGCAATTACAGAGAGATTACGCTGCTGGATACAGCATATAAAGTATATGCGGCCGTGTTAAATGGGAGGATAGTGGAAGATATATAGGGGAAGGGAATATTAAATGAAACGCAAGCAGGGTTTCGGAGAAATAGAGGAACGATGGATAATGTGTATGTCTTGCAACATGTGGTGGAAAGGGAGTTAAGCAAGAAGGGAGGAAAAATGTTTGCTTTTTTCATGGATCTAAGGGCCGCTTTTGATAGTGTGGAGAGGACAAAGCTATGGGAATGTATGGAAAGAAGAGGGGTAAGGGTAGGTTTGATAGAAAGGGCGAAGGAAGTGTATGAGGAGGTAATAAATGTGGTAAGAGTAAATGGAAGAGAGTCAGGGGAGTTCTGGACGGGAAAAGGAGTTAGACAAGGGTGCGTGCTGAGCCCGACCTTGTTCTCAGTGTTTTTATCGGATTTGGAAGGGGAAATGGAAAAGGTACAAACAGGGGGGGTGAGAGTGGGCAAGGAGAAGTTTTGGTCATTGGGCTACGCAGATGATGTAGTAATGTTGGCGGAGAAGGAAGAAGATATGAGGGAGATGCTGCGAAGACTGGAAAAATATCTAGGAAAGAAAAAGTTGGAACTAAACGTCGAAAAATCGAAAATGATGGTGTTTAGCAAAGGCAGAGGTAAGAAGAAGAAAACAGAGTGGAAGTGGAAGGGGAAGAAAATTGAAACAGTTAAGGAGTTTAGATATCTGGGAGTGAAGCTACAAAAAAATGGGGATATTGCGGGACATGTTAGGGAAAGGGCAAAGGCAGCAAATATGGTAGTAGGGCAAGTGTGGGGCATAGGGGAGAGATTATTTAGGGAAGATTGGAAGAAAAGGATGGTACTGTTTGACTATTTAATAATGGGGATAATGATGTACGGGGTGAAAATTTTTGGATGGAAAGAAAGAGAGGAATTGGAAAAGGTACAGACAAAGTATATAAAGTGGTGCCTAAAACTGGATAGAACGACGCCTGACTATATTACGGGTTAAAGCGGGAGTAAGAGCTATGGGATTTGAAGAAAGAATAGATAATGAGGAAGGACGTTGCCTGTTGAAGGAGTGTATAAGGGAAAGAAGAAAAGAGGGGTGTATCACAAGAAATAATGGAGAGAGGACAGAGTATTTAAATAGAAACGGGTTCAGTCAAATAGGTATAGAAATGGAAAAAGGAGCAGGGAAGGAAATAAAGGGAATATTGAAAGAGAGGGACAGAGAAAATCAAGGGCAATGGCAATGGAATAGGATAAGGGAAGCAAGATATAACAAAATGTATAAGTACATATATAGTGGAAACTTGCCAAGATATTTGGAAGAGAGAGGAGTAAGAGGAAGTCAGAGTATTATGGCGAGAGCAAGATGCGGAAATATGGAAGAGGGGAATAGGTATTGGAGGAAGGAGGAGGATAGGAGGTGTAAGTTATGCGAAAGGGATTTAGGATCGCTTAAGCATCTGGCGGAAGATTGTATAGGTGTGGAAAGAATAGAGTTTAGCGTGGAAAAAATACTTCAAGAGAGAAGGGTTGAGGAAGTAGTGGAGTGGCTGAGGGGTATAGAAAAAAGGAGGAAGGAAAAGATAGGGTAGAGGAGAGGAAAATGAAACCAAAGAATAATAGTGTGCAATAGAAGGGAGTAGTGGGAGAGCGAATAGTGTAGTAGATAAACAGATAGTATGGGGGAGAGGATGTGTTAGACATATGGGGGAGAGATAGGGTGGAATGCAGAATGGATGTGAATGGGTGTGAGCGAGGGAGTGGGATGGGTGGTGGTAAGGCTAGGGAGATTATTGTAAACCAAGTCACATTTCTGGACCGCAAGGTTGAAATTAAATAAATATATACTATACCGTATATCTTCATGGGACATAGGCTCCTCTGATTGTAATTTATTTTCTTCATTACTTGGTAGTAATACTTGAGGCAGAGAAATACATACGGATTCAATTGAAATAATTTTACATTTTTTATTACTTGGGTCACTAGGTTGTGGGTAATCCACTAAGGCTTTTCGCTTATTTCTACAATTACTAAAATAGACCCACACAGCACAACGTCCCGGGGACGTCGACAGACCGTACCTGGAACGTCTGCAGACGTCTGTAGACGTCCCAGGGACTTTGCCGGACGTTGTGCTGTGTGGGGAAATATCAGTGATTAAGTATAAATAAAAATGACTTCTTACTTCGTTAAGTAATAAACAAATTTCACTCTCGAAAAAAACCTTAAAATGTCAAGAGCATGTGTCAAATTTTCTGTAGGAACAGCGGATTTTGTTAATTTAAATATATTTGAATCCCCAGGGACAATGAGCCCAGATAGCACCAAAACGTTTTAAAAACGTTTTAAAAACGTCCAAGTCGAACGTTCAGGACGTTTTAAAAACGTCCAGAAAAGGTCCTAGAAACGTCCATTTTCACAAACCAGAACGTTTTTAGGACGTTTTTAAAACGTTTTCAGGACGTTTTCTGGACGTTTTTAAAACGTTTTCAGGACCTTTTCTGGACGTTTTCAGGACGTTTTTAAAACGTTTTCTGGACGTTTTTAAAACGTTTTTTGGACGTTTTTAAAACGTTTTTTGGACGTTTTTAAAACGTTTTCAGGACGTTTTCAGGACGTTTTCAGGACGTTTTTGGGACGCTTGACGGTACTGGTTGGATTTAATAAAAATTTAAGGAAGTAAAAGGTTTTCAAAATAAGATTAAACTCGATAACAATTTATTTTATTTGTTGAATTCAGAAATAATGCAGAATATATGCACTTACAATAGATACAAGAATATGTTAGTACGAGATCCAATATACAGAATATATTCATTTAAAATAGATATGGATGTGTGTTAATTTGGGAGGATTGTGGGGATCAACGGATCGTCTTGGATGACTGAACTTCCTTACTTCATTGTAAAATAGATACAACTCTAACACACTTGCCAAATCAATAACTTAGTCTTTTAATATTGTTAGACATTGTTACAAGCAATTAAATATTATATATATAATAAAACCTCGAACCGAACTATTCGACGCCATTACATTGTCAATACTACTAACGCTTGTTCAAAACCGCTTGGAACATACTTCGACGCTTCTCGCCAGAGGGATCCACCTAAGTTATTTTCTAACACCCCTCCTCGATTGTGAATTTGTATTCTAAACATAAATAAAAGTTACAATCGTCCTGCATTTGCTTTCCTTCATTTTCCTAGTGAAACGAAAACAAAAAAAAATTATAAACGTGTACTCAGTCTTATTCTAATAAAAAAGACCTCTAAATCTAAGATTAAATCAATACTTTTCAATATTTAACTCAGCAAGTTATCAACGAAACTATAAAATTTCTCTTTACCGAGACTCTTAGTCATTAAATCTGCATAGTTATCATTTGTACTTATATAGTCAATAGTTATAATTTCCTTATCTACTAAGTCTTTTATATGGTGCGTTCTGATATCAATGTGTTTCGTCCTATCTGAATTTTCGTAGCTTTTTGTCATTGCAATCGCTCCCATATTGTCCATCAGCAGCACTGTCCTGTCTACGTGTCCCAGGTGTTCTCTTATACCTTTCAAGTTTACTAACTCTTTTGCCGTCAAAGCTGCAGCAATGTATTCTGATTCTGCCGTAGATAACGCAACGCAACTTTGTTTCTTCGAAAACCATGCCACTGGATTTGCGCCATAGAATACTATTGCCCCGCTTATACTCTTTCTGTCTGTTTTGTCTCCTCCCCAGTCTGCGTCTGAGTACCCGTACAGCGACCTTTTCCTTGATTTTCTAAATATCAAACCTTTATCCTTTGTTGCATTCAAATATCTCAGCACCCTTTTTCCTGCGTTCCACGTTTGTTGACTCGGTTTGTCCAAATATCTACTGAGGTATGACACTGCATAGCTTAGGTCCGGCCTGGACGAGACTGCTAGGTACATTAGGCTCCCTATCAACTCCCTATAGGGAACTTCGATTTTTTCTTCTTCTCCTTTCAATTGCAGTTTACTCTCCATTGGTGTCCAAGCTCCTTTACACTCCTTCATGCCGAATTTTTCTAAAATCTTCTTGATCAATTTTGTCTGTTTTATACTTAATGTTTCTGAGTTTCTTATAATTTCCATTCCCAGGCACATCTTCATTTTTCCCAAATCCTTAGCATCAAATTCCTTCTTCAAAGCAGTAACGGTGTCTTCTGTATCACCGATTATAATTATGTCATCGACATATATTAGCATCCAACAGTTATCTTTGTAATATAAACAATAATCATAGTCCGAACGGTTGTATCCCTTTTGCTTTGCGAACAAATCTATTTTTTCATTCCAGCATTTGGGCGATTCCTTTAATCCGTACAGTGCTCTCTTCAGCTTCAGTACTTTTTTCTCATTTTTGATATTCGATTCCTCTTTTACGCCGAGTGGATGTATTATATAAATTTCTGACTTTACTTCTCCATTCAGAAAAGCTGTTGGTATATCCAATTGTCTTATTATTAAGTTTTCTTGCACGGCTTTGGATAACATCATCCTTACTGTTGACATTCTAGCAACTGGCGCATACATCACATCATACTGATTGGTTTGTTGAACTTGAAATCCCTTTGCTACTAACCGTGCCTTTTTCGTGCCATCTTCTTTAACTTTAAAAACCCATTTTGTCTCTATCGCTTTTTGGTCTTTCGGCAGTTCAGCTTCTTCCCAGGTTTTTAATTTCTTCAATGCGTCTAATTCTTTATTTATTGCCTCTTGCCACTCTTTGTCTTTAATTGCTTCTTTATATTGTAATGACCCGTCTAACTGTGTAATCATACAGTATGCAATATAGGTTTCATACTCTTCTAAATATTTTGGTTTGGTTATTTGTCGTCTAAATCTTGTGTATTTCTCCTTTTTGTTCACCTCTTCTTTGTGCTCTTCCTGACTGTTATCTTCTACCTTGTCTTCTTCATTTTTCTTTTCTAAATTTTTATTTTCAGGTTTGGACTCTTCTTGTTCTTGATCACTACATATTGATTTATTTTCGTTCGCTTCTGTCTCTATTTCGTCTTCGACATATTTGTATTTGCTTTCGTCAAATGTTACATCCCTCGATTCCACTATTTCATTCTCTTGAGGGTTCCATAGACGATACCCTCTTTTACTGTATCCCACAAACCTCATCGGTCTTGACTTGGGTTGCAACTTATTTGTCCTTACTAGATCAACCATCCACGCTTTACTCCCAAATACTCTTAATTTTGAGAGATCATTCTGTCCGTGCCACATTTCTGCCGGAGATTTGCCCTTCAGGCAGGTGGTGGGTGAGCGATTTAATTCATACGCTGATGCTCTCAATGCCTCACCCCACAAGTACTTTGGTAGATTGGTTTCTGAGAATTTTGTTCTCACTTTGTCCATGAGTGTCCGATTCATTCGCTCCGACTTCCCATTCTGTTGCGGACTATATGGCATCGTATATTCCATTTGTATTCCTTTATTCCTGCAAAAAATTTTGAATGCATTTGATGTGAACTCTCCCCCATTGTCCATCCTTATTCTGGCTGTCTTTAAATTGAATAGAGCCTTTAGTTCTTTTACGTACGTTATTAAGTTTTCTTCTGCCTCGTTTTTTCTTTTCAGCAAGTACACTACGGTAAAGTGCGAGTAGTCATCAATGATGACTTGGAAGTATCTGAATTCTTCTGTCGTTTCCGGTGTTAACGGCCCGCACACGTCGGTATGGATCAGCTCTCCAATTCTGCATGTTCTTTTTATATTTTCCTTGAAAGGTAATCTACAAGCTTTCCCTTCAATGCATTTTTCACATTTTTCTTTGCTGTATGGTAACCCCAACATCTTCATATTCCACCTATTCAGGTGTCCCAACCTTTGGTGCCAAACTTCACCGCTCAGCACTTTATGCGAACTCTCGGTTACTAGTTCTAACCTTAAAGTGTACAGCTTGTTTGTCAGTTGTGCATGCATTGTAAAACCTTTATTACACAACTCCATTCCATTTACATCTATCTTTATTTTAAAACCTTTATTTACTATCTTTGACAGTGACAGCAAATTGAATCTCAAATCTTCAACAATTAGAGCATCTATAGTTATTTCTCTATCTTTCATTTTTGTGACTAGCTGTCCCTTTTTATGTGCCGTCATTATCTTATTGTTTGCGACTATTATATTTATCGGTTTTGATAGTTCTTCTATTTTTATCATATATGATGACAATTCCTTTCTTATCAAATGTTCGGTAGCACCAGTGTCTAGGATGAAAGTTTCTAGCGTCATCTCTGTGTCAACCCCCAAAGCTACAAACGAAAGCAGCTGATCAGATTGAGCCGTATTAGAAGGTGATCGTCTTGTAACGAGTTATTGTCGGTGGGACGACGATCTTGCCCCCCCACCACCGCGCGCACAGCCGCGAGGACGCGTACCGCGACTCTGCCAACGGTCTTGCCCCCCACCACTCGTCCGCGGGTACCGAGAATCGGCGCGAGATGGGCACTTCAGCATGTGTCCTTCTCGCCGCCGAAAATCCGCGGACGAGGACATATAAGCTGGGGGCGCGGGCCTATTTGGCAGAGACCGCCTAGAGCAAGCGTACTGACAAGTACATCTCTCCAGCAACCTTCTGTACGATACCACGTTCTCGTGCCGACACTAGTTCTTGCGAAAGACAATAACTCTTGTAAGCACCAGTTCCCGTGCGTCGACAGACTGCGTAGCTGCATCTTTTGGAAATCTCCTCCTCCCCGGTTCCCAGAAGGACAGCGTGAGCCATCCTCTGGACGCAGGCCGTTATCTTATATCGATCTCCCGAACGGAGTCATCTCCGTTCCCGAGAGCGTCCCTGCAGTCTCCGATTCACCCACGGGTTGTGCCCACGGGGTGACCGGACTAAAGACTCCCCGACCAGGGTCCCACGGCAGGGCTTGCCCGCCAAGACACCGAACGGTCAAATCGTCTTTCCCTTACCGCTCCGCCGAAACGCCGCAACCGTTCATACACCACGCGATACGCGCCGGGACTCGCGCCGCCGTACACACCGGGACTCGCGCCGCCGTACGCGCCGGGACTCGCGCCGCCGTACACACCGGGACTCGCGCCGCCGTACACACCGGGACTCGCGCCGCCGTACACACCGGGACTCGCGCCGCCGTACACACCGGGACTCGCGCCGCCGTACACCCCGGGACTCGCGCCGCCGTACACACCGGGACTCGCGCTAGGATAAGCCGTACTTTCACTGTGTGCCAGCATAGACCTGGCCGGGACCTCCTGTATTTAGTTATAAGGTTGAATAAATTGCCGTACCCCACTCTACTCAAGCGTTTGATCATTCGATCGACGGCCCTGGACCACCGTCCTGAGCTGGCGATACGGTACCTCCACCGTCCCACCGGTAACCCCGCGACTTACGGTTACATTTGGCGCCCGAACAGGGACCTTAGGAAGTACGGAGGACGATCGAATGATCAGGATAGGTTGGGTATACGATAAAACCAAATCCGAACTTATCGCACGTGCGCAACGCTACAACCTCGACGACACCGGGACCATCGACGCATAGCGTGCACGAATAGTGGCACACGTACGTGCCCACGGTATCATGGAGGACGATGAGATCGGCAAGGAGCCAGCCCCCCCGTCCACCAGAATAGCCACACTGGAGGATCCGCCACGCCCCACGGACACGCCACTGGTCACCTTTTCCCCCAAACATTCGGGGAAAACGGAGACCACGAGCGACATAGGGATATACCCTGTCCAGCACATGATGGACCGGGTTCGACGATGGGGGGGACACTACGACGGGGGAAAAGGGGCCGAGGACTTCCTGGAGCAGCTGGACGATCTACAATTCAGCTACGAAGTAGCCCCGGAGCAAATTCTCCGTTGCCTCCCCGTCATACTGAAAGCAACGGCGCTGCATTGGTTCCGAGTCGAGAAAAAGAATCTCCTGACTTGGGACGCGTTCCTGTCCGCGTTCAAACGGAGGTTCCTGCCACGGCGAAGGCAGCACGACCTAGAAAAGGAGATCCACCGCCGTCTCCAAGGACCGAACGAAACCGCTGCAGAATTCGCCGACAACCTAAGGCTGCTAATGTACCGCCACGGCAATATATCCGACGAAAACCAACTGGAGTGGGTCTACTCCAACTTACGCCCCGAGTACCGCCTGTTCATACACCGCCGGGACTTTTCGACGTTACCTGACCTTATCGACCTGGCGACCGATCACGAACTGGCCCGAAAGGAAGAGGCAGCCAGAACCCCCGCCAAACCCGCCGAAGACCACAAATCCCGAGGGGGCCAGAAGCTGGATGCCGTCGGAGAAGGTTACCGACGGGAGGATTGCTGCTGGAGGTGCGGTCAGCGGGGTCATTACCGCCAGGACTGCCGCCGGCCGGCCAAATTGTTTTGCAGCCGCTGTGGCACCACGGGCCGAACGTCCCGAGAGTGTCAATGCCCGGGGCCCTCGGGAAACGACAACGGAGCCGGTGGCAGAGGCACCATCCGGAACACTCCACCACCACCGCCTCAGCGAAACGCAGCGATGACGACCGACCATACATCCCCCTAAGAATATTCGGCCACTGGTTTCAGGCGCTTATCGACACCGGGGCTCAAATGTCGTATGTGAGCCCTAACATGGCCGACTGGTGCCGAGAGCGCGGAAGCCCCTCGTACAAAACAAGCCGGGTGGTCAGGGTGGCCAACGGCGAGGCAGTCCAGGTCAACGAGGAAATTGCATTCCTCGCCCAAGTCGCGGGGAGCATTATGCTCTTCCGGTGCGCAGTACTCCCCAACCTCTCCTGCGACGTACTCCTCGGCATTGATGCCCAACGAAGCATGGGGATGATCCTGCGAATAGGCCGACAACAGTGGAGCCCACGAGAGGAGGCCACCGCAGTGGACTCGCCCCCCGGACTACGAGACTACACATCGGAACAGCGGCGAAAGCTGGAAACGTTCCTCGGGGAGGAACTCGGCCAGTTCGACCAGCTACCTGGCCTTACGCATATGGCCGAACACCGCATCCGATTAAAACCGGGCGCCGAGCCCGTCAAACACCGATACTCGCCCCGCAATCCAGCTACGCAGGCCATCATTGACGAGGAGGTAAGCCGGATGCTCGCGGAAGGAATAATTGAACCCTCCAACAGCCCGTGGAGCTCCCCAGTGGTGGTGGTGAAAAAGAAAAATGGCAAACGAAGGTTTTGCATTGATTTTCGCAGGGTTAATGAGTTAACCGAGAAAGACGCGTACCCACTGCCGCAAGTCCAGGCCACGCTAGAAAAACTGCGGGGAGCGAGGTACATTTCTACCATAGACCTGGCCGATGGGTATTGGCAGATACCCCTGGATCCCGAGAGTCGCCCGATCACCGCCTTCACAGTACCAGGGAGAGGGCTGTACCAGTTCCGGGTAATGCCGTTCGGCTTACACTCCGCACCAGCCACCTTTCAACGGCTGCTCGACCAGGTCATCGGCCCGCGACTGGAGCCACGAGCGTTCGCCTACCTAGACGACATCATCGTACTGGGAAAAACCTTCGAAGAACACCTCGGCAACCTCCGTGAGGTACTGCAGCGCCTACGAGCGGCCGGACTCAGGCTCAATAAGGAGAAGTGCCAGTTCGGTCGGACCACGCTGCAGTATCTCGGCCATACCGTCACCGACCAGGGAGTAGCCACCGACCCCGAAAAAGTTCAGGCCATCGCCAGGATACCGGCCCCCACCAACCTGAAGGAATTACGACGATTCCTGGGCATGGTCTCGTGGTACCGGCGTTTCATCCCACGGTTCACCGACATCGCCGCCCCCCCCCTCAACCACCTAACTACAGAAAAAGGTACGGTGGACGTGGGGGGAAAAAGAAGAAACAGCATTTGAAAGGCTCCGACAACAATTAGCCACCGCGCCCGTGCTCGCCTGCCCCGACTTCACCCTGCCCTTCACACTGCAAACGGACGCAAGCAACGAGGGGCTCGGCGCTGTCTTAACACAGGAGGTCAACAGCGAGGAGCGTGTGATCTCCTACGCGAGCCGAACACTAAGCCCCGCCGAGAGAAACTACTCGGTGACCGAAAAAGAATGCCTTGCGGTCGTATGGGGCATTAGAAAAATGCGGCCGTATCTGGAGGGGTATCGTTTCACCGTCCTGACCGACCACCAGTCACTCAAATGGCTGCGCACCATGGACAACCCCTCCGGTCGGCTGGCGCGCTGGGGCCTAGAACTGCAAGAATATGACTTCGATATCCAGTACCGAAAGGGAGCTAACAATCTGGTCGCCGATGCTCTCTCTCGGCAGCCCGACGAAGACTCCGAAGCAGCCGAGGTCACCAACGTGGAGGCACCGACCGGATGCGCCTGGTACAACCGCATACGAACGGCCGCCGAAAACGCTCCACACCGCTACCCGGAGTACCACGTCGTAAAGGGCCGACTATACCGTCACATCTCGGACACCCACGGCCCGCGATCTGAGGGCGAATGGAAATTGTGCGTACCGCAGCCACTCCGGGAAGCGGTACTGCGTGAGAATCACGACGCGCCCACCGCCGGACATTTAGGAGCCAGTAAGACGGCCGCGCGACTGGCACAACGTTACTTCTGGCCAGGGATGGTACGCGACGCAACCAGATATGTACGCCGTTGCCAGAAGTGCCTCGAATACAAGGCATCGCAACAGGCACCCGCTGGCGGAATGCAGACAACACCGGCCGCCAACCCTTGGGAGGTAGTCGCAGTGGACTTGGTCGGCCCCCTGCCCCGGTCAACCAAAGGATTCACCATGCTGGCCGTGATGCAAGACAAATTCAGCAAGTGGGTCGAGCTACAGCCACTGCGACAGGCGACCGCCCCCGCCGTCACCAGGGCTTTCAAGGAGCGGATTGTCCTCCGCTTCGGATGCCCACGGCGGGTAATCTCGGACAACGGCCGCCAGTATGAGAGCAAAGAATTCACGGGAATGCTGCGAAGCTACGGAATCGAGCACCGACGGATGCCCCCCTACACCCCACAGTGCAACCCAGTGGAGAGGGTCAATCGCGTCATTAAGACAATGATCGCGCAATTAACCGACGGAGACCACCGCCACTGGGACCACTGGCTGCCCGAAATTATGTTCGCCTACAATACCGCGCGCCATGATTCCACCGGCTACACCCCGGCCTATTTAAATTATGGCCGGGAACCAGCGATTCCCGGGGCGATCCGCCAACCAACAACCGCGATCGGCGACGAGGAGCAGACCACGGACCGCGCCGAAGACGTGGAGCGCCTACAGGAAGCCGTGCGCCTCGCCCGCCACGCACAGGCTCAGGCGACGGAGGCGCAGAAACAAATCTACAACCTCCGGCGGCGAGACTGGCGACCGCGGATCGGCGACAAGGTAATGCTCCGGGAACACCCGCTGTCGTCCGCGGCAAAGAACTTCGCAGCCAAACTGGCACCAAAGTTCTCCGGACCCCACGTCGTCAAGGAATACGTAGGGCCCAACCTAGTCCTGTTGCGAAACGGCAGAAAGCAACCGCGGAGAGCCCACATACAAGATTTGAAGCCCTGCGGAGAAGGGGGGGAAGGCGTCCTTGACGGGACACAGAGTGCGGGCGCACTCGACCTGGCCATACTCCCCTCCCCACAAGTAAACACCGAGGCCAACGACAACACCGTTCCGGGAATTTTGAAATCAACCCAAAAGGACGAGCACCAGATGGCCACGACGATAAACAGCGCGGGAGGACTTTCGCGCTGGAGTAATCAGCGCGAAGGATCCTATAAGCCCCGCGGTGATTCCAAGGAGAAAATAGCAAGCCAGCATGCCACCGAAAGCCCGAATCGCACACGAGGCCACGAGGCAAGCCGCAGTCCCTCTCCGGGTCGCCGAAGCCAGACGGCCGATGGAGTGCCAGCTCCGGAAGCGACCAGGGTCAACGCCCCGAATCACCCCAGCAGCCAAACGGAAGCTGGACTTCAACATCCCCCCTCCGGCACGAGGACCACCGGCCCGGCCGAAGCCACCGGCCCGGAAGCCACCCTCCACCGTAGGGGTGACCCTGGTGGAGGAGGTAGAGAAGAGCCGGCTACCACCACCGCTGCAGCCGACACCAGCACGGCCACCCTGGAGCAGCACGGACAAGCCGGACAAAAGGGGCCCAGCCGTCTCGCTGCTAAGCGAGTTGCTCCAGGCGCCGCCACCACCATGGAAGGCGATGGAGACACCGCCACCGCAGCCACGGGAGCCACCGACGCAGCCGCCGACGCAACCGAGGGCACCGACGCGGCCGACCCCACCAGTGCAGCCGCCGTTGCCGAAGGAGAAGCCAGACAGTCACCGTCAGCGACCGCCCCGTCCCCAGAACCCCCCGGCCCTCATGGGGCTCGACATCCCCCTCCCCCCAACACCACCAGCACCGACGCCCGCACCAACGCCAGCACCCACACCCACGCTTCCGGGATGGATGGCACCGCCGCCACCACCGTCTTCGCCGGCCCCAACTCCGCCGACACCGACTTCGTTGCCGCCGCCGAAGCCGACGCCCATGGAGCTGGAGGCCCCAAAACCGCCACCACGGACCACTGCACCGTCCGGCCCGGCCCCCCCATCGACCACTGGAGTACCGTGGCAACGGCAGCCGGGCAGCTCGACGGAGCTCCGGTTCGACCTGAAGGCCTTTCAGGTCGGCCGGAGATACCGAATCCCCGTCCCCGGGGGATTCATGGAGTTGAAAATGCTGCGAAACCAGCAGCTTCGAGCACGCTTCAGCTCTCTCCCCCAGCCCCCACCCGAGTAAACCCCGTAGTAGTATCACTACTACTCATCTTACTATTGTACGTAGGTTAAGTAATTTTAAGGTAGAAATAAAATAGGTTAATAAAACAAGTAGATTTAAGATTGTACATAATAACCCATAAACCGTAGCATAAGTACCGAAAAGAAGAAACAATACAAACAGAGGTCGATGGAAGAGCGGGGGGGGGGGGGGTAAGATCGCGTCCTCCGAAAGGAGGAGGTGATGTAACGAGTTATTGTCGGTGGGACGACGATCTTGCCCCCCCACCACCGCGCGCACAGCCGCGAGGACGCGTACCGCGACTCTGCCAACGGTCTTGCCCCCCACCACTCGTCCGCGGGTACCGAGAATCGGCGCGAGATGGGCACTTCAGCATGTGTCCTTCTCGCCGCCGAAAATCCGCGGACGAGGACATATAAGCTGGGGGCGCGGGCCTATTTGGCAGAGACCGCCTAGAGCAAGCGTACTGACAAGTACATCTCTCCAGCAACCTTCTGTACGATACCACGTTCTCGTGCCGACACTAGTTCTTGCGAAAGACAATAACTCTTGTAAGCACCAGTTCCCGTGCGTCGACAGACTGCGTAGCTGCATCTTTTGGAAATCTCCTCCTCCCCGGTTCCCAGAAGGACAGCGTGAGCCATCCTCTGGACGCAGGCCGTTATCTTATATCGATCTCCCGAACGGAGTCATCTCCGTTCCCGAGAGCGTCCCTGCAGTCTCCGATTCACCCACGGGTTGTGCCCACGGGGTGACCGGACTAAAGACTCCCCGACCAGGGTCCCACGGCAGGGCTTGCCCGCCAAGACACCGAACGGTCAAATCGTCTTTCCCTTACCGCTCCGCCGAAACGCCGCAACCGTTCATACACCACGCGATACGCGCCGGGACTCGCGCCGCCGTACACACCGGGACTCGCGCCGCCGTACACCCCGGGACTCGCGCCGCCGTACACACCGGGACTCGCGCCGCCGTACACACCGGGACTCGCGCCGCCGTACACACCGGGACTCGCGCCGCCGTACACCCCGGGACTCGCGCCGCCGTACACACCGGGACTCGCGCTAGGATAAGCCGTACTTTCACTGTGTGCCAGCATAGACCTGGCCGGGACCTCCTGTATTTAGTTATAAGGTTGAATAAATTGCCGTACCCCACTCTACTCAAGCGTTTGATCATTCGATCGACGGCCCTGGACCACCGTCCTGAGCTGGCGATACGGTACCTCCACCGTCCCACCGGTAACCCCGCGACTTACGGTTACAGTCTTCCTCTATTTGCTCCTCTTCCTTGAGCATTTGTGTGTCCTCGTCCTCGAGAACGACTGCGAGGCTGCCCTCGTCCTCGTCCACGGTGACTGTTCTGTGTACAGTCATATGCTACATGTCCAGGTTTTTGGCACTTAAAGCATACTATCGACTTGAACGCAACTTCACTTTGTGATGAAGCATTCTCGCTGGTTTTGTTACCCAATTTCAATTCCTCGTCCAATAGACGAGACCTTACAAAGTCCAACGTGCAGTCTTCTTGTATTGTTTCGATTGCCGTTATTACTGTGTCATACTTGCTATCCAGTCCTACCAGTAGATAACATATTTTGTCTACGTCCTCAATCTTGACCCCAGTGGACTCTAGTTCTCGCACCAGATTATCGAATTTTAAGAAATACTCTTCCAGTGTCTCTGAATCTTTGCATTTTAACATTAGTAACTTGCGTCTCAGGTGCAATTTTGATACCACACTTTTTCTCTGAAACAGATTTTTTAATGTGTCTATCATCTCCTTTGCTGTTTTCGCGTCTTTTATCAGGTTTAGATGTTTGTCTGTTACGCATTGTACTATTATAGACTTCGCTTTTGCGTCGTTTTGTTGGAATGTTTGAAGTGCGTCCCCACTCAACCCAGCTTGGGTATTTATTATATTCCTTTTTAGTTGTTTTTCATCTAACAGACATTCCACCCTGAACAGCCAATTTCCAAAATTGTCAGCCTTCAGTTGTGGATAATCTCCCCCCCAACATTTTCTTCATGATATTCAGGCCTCTTTATCTTTTCTCACCACGTGGCCTGGGCCCATAACCTGTTAATTTGGGAGGATTGTGGGGATCAACGGATCGTCTTGGATGACTGAACTTCCTTACTTCATTGTAAAATAGATACAACTCTAACACACTTGCCAAATCAATAACTTAGTCTTTTAATATTGTTAGACATTGTTACAAGCAATTAAATATTATATATATAATAAAACCTCGAACCGAACTATTCGACGCCATTACATTGTCAATACTACTAACGCTTGTTCAAAACCGCTTGGAACATACTTCGACGCTTCTCGCCAGAGGGATCCACCTAAGTTATTTTCTAACAATGTGCACTTAAATAGACAGCTCTGTATTTTTTCTATTCTCTGCCATTTCCCTGTGTTCTGCTGCACCTTAAACAAGAATTTCGAGGAAACATTACATTAAATTTTACAGTAATCAATATTAGGAATAGTAAAATAAGGGTGATAGTTACATATTAAAACCGTTGCTACGTTTAATTTATGGAAATTTTTTTTCCTTTTCTGCCAAGGACAACTAAATAGCAATGCAACATCCATTGGTCATCAACGACATTAGCGCCCGTTTTACAAAATTATACTGATTGGAATCATCAAAATTTGCCAATTCGTTAACCTAAAATTTAAAAATTATTCCAACCCTAACCTAGAACTACATACCTATGACCACAAATACTGAAACAAATATACAAAAACTGTACAAATACGTTATGAGAGCTGTATAAAAACTGTATGAACAAACGTTTACAAACATTCGGTTAGAAACATTTAACCAAATGCCTCTGTGTTTTTGGTTTTCTACTGTTTCTTTGAACAAATGTTCATATAAACATTTATATGTATATATGTATGTAGATCTAATTAGGCTTTACCTGTGCGATCTATCCATATTTCGTGGATGGTTTGGGTTAGACAGCGATTACACGGCGGCGTTCGGGATTGGTCGGTCGGCCCGTATTTCCGTATTTGCCGATACGGGTTGTCCCCGACCGGTCAGTCAATATCCCGAAACTCTGGTCGAGCACTCCATCAGCTGTCGGCTTGCCGGCGCATGGTTGGTGGGGAACTCCGATGGGTTCCATATTCTCTCAACTGGGTCGTCGCCTCTGGTGGTACCCCCGGACCTTAGGGTCGCGGGTGGAGGATCCAGAGGCAGCCCAGAGCGGAGAATTTGGACGAAGTTGGAGGCTCGACCGGGGTAAGTCCATGTACCGCACCTCCACGTGGTGCCGCTGGGGCTCCTGCACGACATAGTCGGGTAGGGGCGCGAACGCGGACATGGCATTTTTCCCCCCTATGATCGGCTTGTCCGTAGGGGTCCCTCCGTGGCGGAAGTCTTCCGTCACGGAGGCGTTGTAGTCTCGGGACGCTCTCGGGGCTACGGTGCCGCCCCCGCCTTAGTAGGGGACGCCCGGCAGCGCATCGCTGTCGGGCTTTTCGTAATCCGTGCTGTGTGGAACGACGACCCTTCGGTGAGCTATCTCCCGAGGGTATGCGAAGCCAGCACGGACCGAAGGCCTTGCCTTAACCGGCTGGGTCGCGAGACACGGAAAAGCCTCTATAATCTAACCCCCAACCCTGAGCCCCATTGGTGGTGCCAGGGCACGTGTTCCCCTCAGTCTGAGGGGACACGTGGGCGGAGAGGGTAATGCTCCGCCTAACCAAGATCCGTCTGGTACCTGCCGCCCCCAGACGTAGCCCGTGCCCTTAGGGGTCCGGGCATAATGGCTTCGCAACGGCAAGCCGCCTCTACCGTTGCGCGACTCTTCCAAGCGGATATTCGTGGGACCGTTATGGAAGATCTCATCACGAAGGGAGGAGAGGGCGGTGGCCTTCATACACCCCCGACCAGCGACCGGGTTATGTCGCTGGAGCACATCGAGGACCGGCGTTCGATCGCTTCGTGCGGGTCGCCGGCCTCGAACCAGGACCGGTTCACGATCGCGGTTTCGCGGGTAGCCGGCCTGAAAGTGGAGGCGGAGAAGGCGCAGAAGGAGGTCACTGCTAGCGGGGGTAGCAATCCAGCCGCTTCTCACGACGCACGCACGCAGGAGGACGCACCCTCGGTGCATGCACCGAGGAGGCCGGGGAGAATTACCCCGTGCAGGACAGATCCTGTCCTGCATCCGCGAGATGGGGAGGCTTCGCCGTCGGCGCCGCACATCGCCAGAGGTGTGCCGATCGTGCGAAGCGTAGAAGTGGTGGCCAATCAGGAGATCAGCGAGCTACTCGCGCTCCAGAAAGAGTTGGCGGATATAATGGGGCGGCTGGACCCCGCAGCCATCACCATCAGCCCGACGCCGCGGAGCGACACGCCGTCGGGGCTAGTCTCGTCGGAGGTTTCGCCCACGCGTGTCACCGGGAGGCCCGAGCTTCGCGTCGTTCTCTCGCGATGCGACTCGCTCGTCGGCGGTGTTGATCAGGTGATCGACATCTCCGCCGGCGAGGGGGGGGGCGCCCGGGCCGGGCTCGTTGGACCCAGAGTCCCGGACGGGGGAGGGGACGAGGCTCGACATTGCCGCCGCTGCGGCAATGGAGGTCGACGATCAGGCCGTCGGGGGCGACGACAGCGGTTTGTTGGACGCTGTCGCGATTGTGGGCCGCACTCGCGGCGGATCCCCCACCGAAGGGGGTTGTCCCGACGCCCCCCCGTCGCTATCCAGCGGCGGTTCCAACATTGGGCGGAGTCCGGGATTTGTTCCCGGTAAACGGGGCAGGAAGCCAGGAGTGTGGACGGACCCAGTTAGACTGGGTCCGGGGATGAAGGCCCTCCCTAGGAGAGCGGAGCTGCGCGATTGGGCAGAGACCATGTCTGTCGACGGCCTTGCCGGACAGGCCCAACGCGAGCTCGATGCGGTCGCCGCGACCATTGGCGCGGCTAAGCACGTTAAGACGACGGACGTGCGCGCGATAAGAATCGCCATAAGGCGCGCGTCCGCCGTGGCCGCGGAACTCGCGGGGAGGGCGGAGCGGGGAGAGAACCCAAATGGGCCGGCGAGGGAGGTGGTTATTCGCCAGGGAGCGTGGGAGCAGAAATCCCATAAGCTCTCCTCGCAGGTGCAGGCCTTGATGGAGCAGGCGCACACCCTTGGGAGGGAACTGCACGCCAAGGAGAGGGAACTGGAGTCTCTTCGCGGGAGATTCGCGGGGCACGAGGCGCGCGCGTCTCGCGCGGGGGTTGGCGTCGGCGAGTCTGAGGTGCTGACCATTCGCCCCGGCGTCCCGTTACGCGCCCGCGACGAGCTCCTCCCGTCCTGCGTGCCCCCCTGGACCGACCCTTGCGTCCAGGTGAAGGTGGCACCTACCGCGGGACCCTCGTCGGCGGCCAAACCCGACCCCCTGCCGAGTGATCCGGCTGGGAGCGGGGTTAAGATGAGGGGGAGGAAGAGGAGGAGGGTGGTGTCCCCTCACTCTTCTTCCTCGGAGAACCCTCCACCCAACAGCGCCGCCCTTAGTGCTTCGGCGTATGGAGGACCTCGAGAGGAGGGTAGACACCCGCCTCCTCTCGCTGGGCAAGGTCCTGGGCCGGGGTGGCCCGGTTTCGGGTGCGGCCGAGCCGCAGCCCGTCCGATCGAAGGCCCCTCCCACAGCCCTTGCCCTCGAATGGGCGGCCATTGGCCAGAGGGGCCCTGGGGCGGATGGGAAAGAGGCCCCGAGTAATAATAAGAAGAGGGAAGGGGAGAAACGGGCAGCTGCTTCCGCCCTTAAGTCGGCGGCGCGCGCTGGCGACACGGATAGGATTGTTCCCCCCGTCGCGCCGTTGGCGCCCACCGTGGGGAAGGGGATTAGGGGGGAAAGAAGAAAAAGGGGAAAGAAGGAGGAGGAGCGGAGGAACATCGCCCCGGGCGCTCCCAGCGGAACTGGGAGCAAGCCGTCGGGTGGCGCGGTGAGGGGTAGAGCTAGTGCTCCCCCCCCCCCCCCCCCCGCCACCGAAGAAGCTGTCTAGGGGACAGAGAAGGAGGGCTGCTAAGGCAGCCAAGAAGGAGAGCGCGCGAGGCATGGCGACGGTTCCAGACGCCCCGCGCGCTCAGGCCTCTGCCCCTGGGCCTCGCAATGAGCCGCAGGCGACGTGGGCGCAGGTTGTTGGTCGCGGAGCCAAGCGAGCGGCCAGGAAAAAGGATGCGCCCGCTAAGGCGGCCCCGAAGAAAGGGGCCACGAGCGGTGAAGGGAGGGGGAGGGGCTTCACGACGCCGGCGCCAGTAGGTCAGGTGCACCCGTTGGACCCCCGGTAGCAGTGCCGCGCACCCCCAAAACAGCGGCGGTGGCTATCACCGCCCCGACAGGGGGGGAGGACACGTTCTCCAAGCGCGTGGCCGGCGCGATGGCGGCCATAAAGGTCGCCGATCTCGGCATCACCGCTATGCGGCCGAGACGCGCCGTTACCGGGGGCCTAGTGCTCGAAATTCCGGGAGCACAGGGCTCGGCCAAGGCTGCCGCCCTCAAATCGAGGCTCGCGGAGCAGCTAGAGGGCAGTGGCATCAAGGTTCACTGCCCTCAGAAAATGGCCGAGTTCCGGGTGTGCGGCCTGACCGAGCTGGCCTCGGAAGAGGCGGTTCGCCGGGCCATTGCCGCGCAAGGCGCCTGTCCGGCCGAGGATATCTCGGTCGGCGAAAGGCGCCACGATGCCACCGGGCTTTTCTCGGCCTGGGTCCGAGCTCCGGTGGCGGCCGCTGCGAGGCTTTTGCGGGCCTCCACCCTGGTGGTGGACTCCCTGGCGGCCCGCGTCGTGCCCCTAGCGCAGCGGAGATTACAGTGCTTCCGCTGCCTAGAATTCGGGCACGTACAGGCCAAGTGCAGCGGCCCAACGGGCAGGAGCCGCGCCTGCTATCGGTGCGGCGAGGAGGGGCACGTAGCGCGAAGATGCGCGTCCGCCCCAAAGTGCCCGCTCTGCACCGATGCAGGCCTGCCCGGTGGCCATCACATGGGTGGCCCGGCGTGTCGCCCCCCCCCCCCAGCGAAAGAGGGCGCCGCCGAAGAAGGGGAAGGGAAAGGAGGCAACGGCGGCGACCGATAGACCGGCGCCTGTGGCGTCACCTGCCCCCGCGCTCGACGCTACTCCGGTGGCCATGGAGACCGGGAGTCTGGTCTCCACGTCGGCGGCCAAGTCTGGCCCCGGCAAACGCAAGGAGCGCGGGGAGTCGGGGTCCGCCAGCGGCGGGGAGTCTTCGACGGCGCCGGGACCTGGGGCACCTCCGAAGGTGCCCAAGAAGAAGAGGAAGGAGAAGGTGGGGGGCGATCTAATACCCCCCACTGCTGGGCCCCAAGCGGAGGGGAGGGAGGCCTTCCTCAAAACGAGGAAGAATGTGCCCCCTCCCTCCGAGGTGATCGAGGTGACGGAGGCGGCGCGCGAGGAGACAGGCGCGCTGGCGCGATCGGTCGCCGCCGCATACGGGGGAGGGTCCTTCCTCTCAGAGGATGTCGACCCGGACACCTCCCCCGCAACGAGGGAGACGGCCCGAATAAGGCAGGAGCCGGAGGAGGCCGGCACCGCGACAAAACGCGATGCCTAGAGGCCCCCCGCTCCTGCTAGCCAATATCAACCACTCCATGCGGGCGCACGATCTGCTTGAGCAGGCCCGCGTGGAGCTGGGGGTCGGGCTGGCCGTCATCGCCGAGCCGTATCCGCTGGTGGACCGGTGCTTTCGGTCCACCAACCCGGATCGGCAAGTGGCGATGACGTGGGCGGTGGAAAGAGGAGCCCCGCCGTGCTCGGTCGCCCGGCACGGACGGGGCTGGATGGCGGTACGCTGGGGGGCATTTCTCGTGGTGGGCTGCTATTTCGCGCCCAGGTTCACAGTCCCGGAGTTCGAGGACCGGCTGAACGAGGTGGGGGCCTTTATCGCCCCCCAGTCATCTCAGCCGGTCATTCTTCTGGGGGATTTCAACGCCCACGCTGTTGAGTGGGGCTCCCCCAGAACCGACTACCGGGGCGAAGAGCTCCTCGAGTGGGCGGAGGCGAGGGGGTTCACGCTTAAGAACCCCCATGCAGTGACGACGTACCGCGGCCTGCGGGGAGAGTCAGTAATTGACTTAATTTGGGTCAACCCCGCGGCCGCCGCTAAAACGTCGCGCTGCTGGGTGGCGGAGGACACCGAGACCCTCTCGGACCACATGTACGTCCTGTTGGACACCTCCGTCGCCCCGCCTTCTCGGGCCCCTCGAGACCGCGCGCAGCCCCCACGATGGGCGCTCGGACGCTTAGACGTCGACGCGGCCCAATTAGCTTCCTCCGTCGTCGCCTGGCCGCCTTTGCCGGGCGACGTGCTGGACGACCCCGTTCGAGGCGCCCTCTGGTTCCGCGGCGCGTTGCAGAAAATCTGCGACGCAACCATGCCGCGGGTCGGGGCGCCGTATAGGGGTCGGAAGGCGATGTATTGGTGGACGGCCGAGATCGCTGCGTTGCGTTTAGCGAATCAAGTGGCCCGTCGCCGATACACCAACACCCGTCGCAAAGATCCGCGACGGGTGCCGGAGGGGCTACTCCAGGAGCTGCGCGCCGCGTATGCGACGGCGCGCAAAGAGCTCCGTGGAGAAATCGCCCGGGCCAAAGCCCGTTCGGCGGACGAATTCGTCGCGACCCTCAACCAAGACCCTTGGGGGCGCCCATACAGGGCCGTCTCTATCAAGCTCGGTCCCTGGGCGCCCCCCGTCACCGAGGGTCTGGATCCCCAATTCCTCGAGGTACTGTCGACGCTGTTCCCCCCTCCCCCAGTTCCAGGGGAGGGTGGCGTCGACGAGTCTGGGGATCCTTGGTTGACCCGGGGCGCCGATACATCCGACGCCCCGGAGGTCAGCGACGAGGAGCTCGCGTCCTCTGTCGCGCGAATGCACGAGAGGAACGCGGCTCCAGGTCCGGACGGAGTGCCCGGGCGTGTCTGGGCCTGCGCCATGAGCGCCCTGGGAGCCGGACTCAAGCGGCTGTTCACTGCCGTCTTGAGATCCGGTATATTCCCCCCGGCGTGGAAGGAGGCGCGGTTGGTCCTGCTTCGCAAGCTCGGCAAACCCGCAGAGTCGCCCTCGTCGTTTCGGCCGATATGCCTACTGGACGAGGCGGGCAAGCTCCTGGAGCGTATCGTTGCTGCCCGCCTCTGCGACCACCTAGGTACCGTGGCCCCGGATCTATCCGACCGCCAGTTTGGCTTCAGACGGCAGCGTTCGACCATCGACGCCATTCGATTGGTTCGGACGCTGTCCAGCCAGGCGGCCGAGGGAGGCGGTGTGAGCGTAGCTGTTTCGCTCGATATAGCGAACGCGTTCAACACCGTCTCCTGGGCGGCGATCGAGCGGGCGCTGTTGTATCACAGGGTCCCGCTCTACCTTCGCCGCCTGATCCGGGACTATCTCCGCGGACGGGTGGTCGCGTACGACGGCCGAGACGGTAGGGGGGCGACCGAGGTGCACCGCGGCGTTCCACAGGGGTCCGTGCTGGGACCCCTACTGTGGAACTTGGCGTACGACGCGGTGCTGCGGGTGGAAATGCCATCACCGGGGGTGTCCCTCGTCTGCTACGCGGACGATACCCTGGTGGTGGCGTCCGGGCAGCGGTGGCAGGACGCGATCAACCGCGCGGAAGAGGCACTGCGACGTGTCATCGCCTCGATCGGGACGCTCGGTCTGCGAGTCGCCGTGGAAAAAACACAGGCGATATGGCTCGCGGACCGGGTTGGGAGTGGTGTCCCCAACAGAGCGTCCCTGAGGATCGGGGAGGCCTGCGTAGGGGTCGGCCGAACGATGAACTATCTCGGCCTGACCCTTGACACCTACTGGCGATTCACGAGTCACTTCAGGACCCTCGGCCCCCGACTGGAGCGGCAAGTCTTCGCCTTTAGGCGAATCATGCCGAACCTCGGGGGCCCTCACGAGGGTATTCGGCGACTATACGTCACGGTCATCCGGTCCATGGCGCTGTACGGCGCGCCTATATGGGCCGGTGACCTGGAGGAGTGTCGCGTGGGGCGGGAGCTCCTCGCGAAAGTTCACCGCAGAGCACTCCTCCAAGCCGTGCGAGCGTATCGCACGGTGGCGTACGCCGAATTGTCCGCTCTGGCCGCGTCCCCCCCATTCCATCTGCTCGCGGAGATGGAGGCGGAGGTGTACTCCGCCGTTCGCGAGCTCCGCGACGCGGGGGACCCAGCGGTCAACGGACACGTAGTGGCTCGAGGCCAGGCCCGGCAGCGCATGGAGGCCAAATGGCTCCAATGGCTATCCCTCCCTGAACATCGGGAGCGGCGCGTTGTCGGGGCGCTTCTGCCCATTCTGGATGAATGGGCGGGGCGTGGGTATGGCAGGCTTACCTTCCGCCTGACACAGGTGATCACCGGTGTAGAGTGTTTCGGGGATTACCTGTGTCGTATCGGGCGGGAGGCCACGTCGCGGTGCCACAGCTGCGGCTCGGGCGACGAGGACTCGGCCGATCACACTCTGGCCAGATGCCAGGAGTGGCTGGACGATCGCCGAGTCCTCGGGGCGCAGCTGGGCCCCGACCTCGACCTTCCGACTGTCGTGCGTCGGATGGCGAGAGATCGGGGCTGCTGGGAGGCCATGTCCCTCTTCGCCGAGCAAATAATGCTCGAGAAGGAAGAGGCGGAGAGGAACAGAGTGCGGGAACAACACCCGTCCCGCCTCGGGGCCCCCAGGAGGCGACGAGCGCGACGTGGATGACCCGGAGCCGGGGGAGGCAGAGCGGCGACGTAGTTCATAGCGTCGCCCCACTCCCCCGCTTAGGCTCCGGCCGCGCCGTCGCCTCACCTCCCCCGAAACGCGGGGGAGGGGTAGACAGGCCGAGGGCGTACACCGGTCCTCGGCCGCCGCCCCCCCCCCCCCAGTGAGAGTGGGGGGCGTGACAGCGGAAGGGAGCAGGGGGGGGTGTCGGGGGACACCACCCACCTTTGCAGCAGCGGTCCCCCCAGTGGCGACGCGGGCGTGTGATCCGTCGCGCGTCGCCGGAGAAGATCTGGGGGAGGAGTTATCTCCCCCAGAGAAGACCCCGACAAGCCTGTCGGGGTTGTTAGGGGCGGAGTGGCGAATGCGCATGAAGGGGGGGCAAGCGAATGAAATCACTAGCTTGTTCTCGTGCAAGTCCTCCCCTTCAGGCGCGCAACTCCGTCCCCTGAGGTAGATCACCAGGAAGGCGACCCCCCCCCCCCCCGGATGCCGATATCGGGGGTGCGGAGGCGGCGTGCGGCGACAGCGACGAGGCAGCGCTCCTCGCGCAATCAGTCGCCGCGTCGTACGGCGGGGGGCTTATCTCCCCCGCCACGGAGAGTGTCGTCGGGGCCCCCGAGTCGACGGAGGTCGCAGCCCGACCCGAGCGGGATCCGGTGGAGGCCGTTAACGAGGCAACGTAATGTCCCGAGGCCCGCCGATCCTGCTAGCAAACCTCAACCACTCCATGCGAGCGCACGACCTGCTAGAGCAGGCTCGCCTGGAGTTGGGGGTCGGGCTGGTCGTCGCCGCCGAGCCGTATCCGCTGGAGGACCGATGTTTTCGGTCCACGAACCCGGATCGGCAGGTGGCGATGACGTGGTGTGTAGGCAGAGGAGCCCTGCCGTGTACGGTCGCCCGACACGGCAGTGGCTGGATGGCAGCGCAATGGGGGGAATTCCTCGTGGTGGGATGTTACTTCGCGCCGAGGTTTACCGTCTCGGAGTTCGAGGACCGGCTACATGAGCTGGGAACATTCATAGTTCCCCAGAGAGCTCAGCCGGTCATACTTCTGGGAGACTTCAACGCCCACGCCGTCGAGTGGGGTTCTCCCAGAACGGACTCCAGGGGCGAGGTGCTCCTCGAGTGGACGGAGGCGATGGGGTTCTCGCTAAAGAACCCCTATGCAGTCACTACGTACCGCGGCCCGGGGGGAGAGTCGGTTATCGACCTCATCTGGGTAAACCCCGCGGCCGCCGCAAGGACGTCTGACTGCTGGGTGGCGGAGGATTGCGAGCCGGCATCGGATCACATGTACGTGATGCTGGCCACCTCCGTCCCCCCGCCTCCTCCCCGAGTCGGAAGGCATCCCCCGCGATGGGCGCTCACTCAGCTGGATGCTGAAGCGGCCCAACTCGCTTCCTCCGTCGTCGCCTGGCCTCCTTTGCCAGGCGACGTCCTCGATGACCCCGTTGCTGGCGCGCTTTGGTTCCGGTGTGCGTTACAGGCGATCTGTGACGCCACCATGCCGCGGGCCGGGCCGCCAGGTGGGGGTCGGAGGTCGGTGTACTGGTGGTCCGCCGAGATCGCGGATCTCCGCGCGGCGAACTTAGCCGCCAGACGCCAGTACACCAAGGTCCGTCGTCAAGACCGACGGCGGGTCTCGGAGGAACGGCTCCGCGAGTTGCGCTCCGCCTTTTCGGCGGCGCGCAGAGAACTTCGCGGAACCATAGCCCGGGCAAAGGATCAGTCCTGTCGGGAATTCGTCGCGACCCTCAACGAGAACCCTTGGGGGCGCCCGTACAGGGCCGTGTCAGTCAAACTCGGTCCTTGGGCGCCCCCGGTCACGGAGGGTCTGGATCCCCGGCTCCTAGAACGAGTTCTAGAGGCGCTTTTCCCACCTCCCCCAATACACGGGGAGGGTGGCGCCGACGAGTCCGGGGATCCTTGGTTGATCGGGGGCGCGGATACCTCCGACGCCCCTGGGGTTAGCGACGCGGAGTTCGCGTCCTCTGTGCTGCGCATGCGCCAGAGGAACGCGGCTCCAGGTCCCGACGGTGTGCCCGGGCGAGTTTGGGCCTGCGCGTTGAGCGCCCTGGGAACCGGTCTCAGGCGGCTGTTCGACGCCGTCCTGAGAACCGGCAGATTCCCCCCAGCGTGGAAAGAAGCGAGGCTGGTCCTCCTCCGGAAGCCCGGAAAACCCGCGGAGTCACCCTCGGCTTATAGGCCGATCTGCCTCCTGGACGAGGCGGGCAAGCTACTCGAACGTATCGTGGCTGCCCGCCTGTGCGCGCACCTGGAGGCCGTGGGCCCGGACCTGTCCGACCGCCAATTCGGCTTCAGGCGGCAGCGATCGACCATTGACGCGATTCAATTGGTTCGGTCGCTGTCGCGCCGGGCGGCCGAGGGAGGCGGTGTAAGCGTGGCTGTCTCGCTGGACATTGCCAACGCGTTTAACACCGTCTCCTGGGCGGCGATTGAGCGGGCGCTACAATACCACAACGTCCCGCTCTACCTTCGCCGCCTGGTCCGGGACTATCTCCGCGGCCGCGTGGTGACGTACGTCGGCCGGGAGGGGGAAGGGGTGGCTCCGGTGCACCGCGGCGTTCCGCAGGGGTCCGTGCTGGGACCCCTGCTGTGGAACCTGGCATACGACGCGGTGCTGCGGGTGGAAATGCCATCACCGGAGGTCTCGTTGGTCTGTTACGCCGACGACACTCTGGTGGTGGCTTCCGGGCGCAAATGGAGGGACGCGATCAGCCTCGCAGAAAGAGCACTGCGACGCGTCATCACCTCGATCGGGACGCTCGGTCTGCGAGTCGCCTTGGAGAAAACCGAGGCGATGTGGCTTGCAGACAGGGTTGGGAGCGGTGTCCCCAACAGAGCGTCCCTGAGGATCGGGGATGCCTGCATCAGGGTCGGCCGATCGATGAGATATCTCGGTCTGACCCTGGACACCTACTGGCGATTCACGCGCCACTTCAAGGCCCTCGCCCCCAGGTTGGAGAAACAAGTGTTCTCCTATCGGCGCATCATGCCGAACCTGGGGGGTCCACACGAGGGCATTCGGCGGTTATATGTGACGGTCATCCGGTCCATGGCGCTGTACGGCGCGCCTATCTGGGCCGGTGACCTGGAGGACTGCCGCATCGGACGTGAACTTCTAGCCAGAGTTCACCGCCGAGCGGTCCTCCAATCCGTG
This sequence comes from Andrena flavipes, assembly GCA_963971345.1. Taxonomy (NCBI): domain Eukaryota; kingdom Metazoa; phylum Arthropoda; class Insecta; order Hymenoptera; family Andrenidae; genus Andrena; species Andrena flavipes. The sequence goes on along the minus strand of OZ020479.1, from coordinate 45,888,411 downwards.
CGAGCATATCGCACGGTGTCACACGCCGAACTGTCCGCTCTGGCCGGGTCCCCCCCATTCCATCTGCTCGCGGAGATGGAGGCAGAAGTGTATTCTGCCGTCCGAGATCTCCGCGAAGCTGGGGGCCCGTTGGCCGGCGGACAAGAAGTGGTGCGGGACCAGGCCCGGCAACGCATGGAAGCCAAATGGCTCGAATGGTTGGCCCTCCCCGAACATCGGGAGGGTCGCGTTGTCGGGGCGCTTCTGCCCATTATGGAGGAATGGGTGGGGCGCAGGTATGGCAGGCTTACCTTCCGCCTGACGCAGATCATGACAGGTGTCGGCTGTTTCGGCACCTATCTGCGTCGCATAGGGCGGGAGGAGTCATCGCGGTGCTTCAGCTGCGACTCGGGCGACGAGGACACGGCGGACTACACCCTGGCAAGATGCCGGGAGTGGATCGATGATCGCCGTGTCCTCGAGGCGCAGCTAGGCCCGGATCTCTCGCTGCCGACAGTCGTGCGTCGCATGGCGAGAGACCGGGCTGCATGGGACGCAATGGCCTCCTACGCGGAGGCCATTATGCTAGAGAAAGAGCAGGCGGAGAGGGAGAGGGTAATGTCAGGACACCCTTCCCGCCTCGCAGCCCCCAGGTGTAGGAAGAGGGGCCGACGGAGGCAAGGATGACCCGGAGCCGGGGGAGGTCAGGCGGTGACGTAAACCTACGTCACCCCGCTCCCCAAACGGCGAATTCCGGGTCAGGAGGCCCCTCTTAGGCCAGTAGGGAGGAGGTGGCTAAGCCACGAAGTTGCCGTCGGCGTCGCGTCGTGGCAGGGCGCGGCGCGCGACGGCGGAGTATCGTTCAGGGGGTCCTCGCATCGGAGGACCCCCTCGGGGAGCAGCCGACCATCCGCTGCTCCCCCGGGAGCCGCGCCACGAGCGCCGTTACCAGCGCGCTCCCGAGGATAGGCGATCGAGCGGGAGGGCGAGTTCGGCGGTCGACGGGGCCGCTCATCGTTACAACGAGCGGTCCCGAAAATCATTCGACCCGATGCCGTCTCCCCGCCCGGCCGCGGCCCTTCGGGCCGCGTCCGGGTTATCGCTCGATCGCGGGGGTCGCAAATATAAGAGAGCCGGGGGGCACTCTCACCCCACAAGAGCACCATCAAAATGCGGCCCCCAGAAGTGGCGACGCGGGCGTGTGGTCCGCCGCGCGTCGCCGAAGATCAGGGAAGACCCCGCCGTTATAGCGCGGGGTTGTAGAGCGCGGAGATCGCAATAGCGTTGAGGGGGGGGGGGCAAGCGGATGAATCGCTAGTTTGCTCCCGCGCAAGTCCCTCCCCTCGAGCGTGCGACTCCGCGCCCGAGGCAGACCACCGTGGAGTTTTAGTGGGTGCAAGCCCCACATAACCCCGTCCCTCCCCCGGGGGGCGGGGTATCCGTTAGGGATTTCTCCACGTTAAAAAAAAAAAAAAAAAAAAAAGACAGCGATTACAATCCTTGGTTTTCCTTGAACTCATGTATCCTAATCTATCCGCATTTCTCACATGGCACACAGCCTCTTTTGAACGCCTGTTTTGTACGTAACCAAAGCGTATTCTGGACGTTTTGAAAACGTCTGCAAAAGACGTTTTTAAAACGTCTGCAAAAGACGTCTTTAAAACGACTTCTGGACGTTTTTAAAACGTTTTCTGGACGTTTTAAAAACTCTTTGTGTTTCCATTCCAATTTGAGCATGATTTAACAGAACAACCAGGCATTTTTTAAATCTTAGGAACAAAGAAAAAACGAAAGGAACAAAGGGAACTTCGAACAAGAAACTAAACTTTATTAAACTTTATTATATTAAATGAAACAGTGAATACAAGTGAAATTCTCACGAATGATCGCTTTGCAAAACCAATCTTCCATGAATTTATAGTCGTGAAGTATATTTACCAAAAGGATCTGTAACTATTTTCAAATCCTTGGGGGCTTAGTCTAACTTCACCTTTACTTTTCTTTCCGATTACATTCGTGTAGTCTTGTTCAAACTTCGCGCCTCTACAGTTTACGCTACACGAAGTTAGGTAGTAAATTATAAACCCCATAATGTAACTAGGCGGCCATATTTTAACATGGCGGAAAGTGGGAAGGCGCAGTAGAAGACGAAAATGAGCTGCCGGTCGAGCACACCTTATGTCCTTACATCATGGCGCAGTAGAAGACGAAAATGAGCTGCCGGTCGAGCACACCTTATGTCCTTACATCATGCATCATGCTACGTTCAACAACAGATCTAGTACTTTCTTCCTTCCGAACAGAATTACTCGTCAATTTCCTTCGCGTGGTAGAAGGGGAACACCCACAACAGTAACGGTATATTTGGTTGGTGACAGCAATGCCAGAAAATAATCTACCGTAGTGGACGGGGAATATGCCACGCCAAGATAGGTGTTGGCTCCAAACCAATCGACACCAAGGTTAGTAGACTATTTATTGGCATCGCTGATTGGTGATTCCCCGATTCCCTGATTCATTGCTCACAGGACTCAGTCGCAGTTTGATTTGAAGGTGTCACAAATATTATCAAGAATATTATTTATATTTTCCCTTTGAAGATGGACAAGTCCACTATTAATAAAGGCAATTCGCGTAAAAGGGAAGGTGATACTAAGTATGATTCTAATTCAGATTCAGATACACAAAGTTCTTCTAAAATAATGAAAAAATCATATAAGCAAAAATTCAAAGAAGAATGGTTGGGAGATCCTATTCTTAAGTCTTGGATCAGTTCTGGTAAAAGTAAAGGACACACTTCTTATTGTAAATTTTGTGATCTAAGCATTAATGGTAGTAAAAGTCTAATGATTCATCATGCGATTATCTCAAAACACAAGCAGAATGTAGAATTTAAAAGAAAGACGCCAGTTATTATGTCATTGTTTAAAACCAGTTCCCAAAACCAGTCGGAGAAACAAAATAAAGTGGCAGAATTAAGATTATGTGCATACATTGCTGAACATAATCTGCCTTTGAGGCTTATGGATACTCTTCCAAATCTGATAAAAACAATTACCCCTGATAGCAAAATTTCTAAAAAAATACAGTGTGGACGAACTAAATATACCTATATTATACAAAATGCTTTGGCCGTAGAGTCACTCAATGAAATCGCAAAAAAACTTCAAACTACTTATTTTTCTTTACTCATTGATGAGTCAACTGACATTATAGCAAATAAAGCTCTAGCGGTTGTCGTTAGTTACTATGATGATTCTACAATATCCACAGAGGATTCGTTTTTAAATATCTTAGATGTTAGTGATGCAAGAAGTTCAGTTTTGTTTGAAGCTGTTATAGATTTATTAAACCAGCTGGAGGTGCCTCTTCCAAAGTTATTGGGCTTTGCTGCTGACAATGCTTCAGTTATGATGGGACAACATACTGGCATTCAGGCTCGCCTTAAGGCATTAAATAAACATTTATATGTCGCTAGATGCATATGTCACAGCTTTAATTTATGTGTAGCTGAAGCATGTAAAAAACTACCAAATTCATTAGAAGAACTATGTGCAGATATTTACAATTTCATACAAAAGAAACCGAAAAGATTAGCCGAATTTAAAGAAATTCAGGAACTGTTAAACTTAAAACCACATAATTTGCTGAGGTTGGGTAAAACTCGTTGGCTCTCGATGCATGATGTTGTGCAAAGAATAGTAGAACAATGGAGTGCTTTGCTTTCATACTTTCAGTTGAACGCAGTAGAAGATAAACTTGAGCAAGCCAAAGTAATTGCAACTGCATTACAAAATCCCCTAATTAAGGCATATTTTCTCTTCTTAGCATTCGTCCTACCAACAGTAGTAAGTCTAAATCAGATTACCAAGGCACTGAATACCGTCTTCATCGACTATTTTCATCGGTAGGAGATAAAATGAAAATGATCATGAAATATTTCATGAAATCTCAATATGCTACAACTACACCAATTGAAAAAATAAATCCATCCAACAATGGTCAGTTTATGGACATAGAAAATGTTTATCTAGGAGCGAGCCTGAAAGCTCTTTTACTGAGTTTAGATAAGAATGTAGTTCCAGAAGGAGACATAAGACACTTTAAGGTGAAATGTTTGTCCTTTTATGTTGAGTTCTGCAGCCAAGTTTTCAAACGAATAAATTTCAGAGATCCTGTTTTAAAAAGTTTAACGATGCTAAATCCTGAAATGTGCAAATCAGACTGCTTTTCCAGTATAATCCCAGATAGCACAGAACGTTTTAAAAACGTCCATTTTACGTCCATTTTAGGTCTGAACGTCCACGGCTTGATTTGTGAAAATGGACGTTTTTAAAACATTTTCTGGACCTTTTCTGGACGTTTTATGGACGTTTTCTGGACGTTTTTGAAACGTCCAGAAAACGTTTTAAAAACGTCCAGAAGTCGTTTTAAAGACGTCTTTTGCAGACGTTTCAAAAACGTCTTTTGCAGACGTTTTCAAAACGTCCAGAATACGCTTTGGTTACGTACAAAACAGGCGTTCAAAAGAGGCTGTGTGCCATGTGAGAAATGCGGATAGATTAGGATACATGAGTTCAAGGAAAACCAAGGATTGTAATCGCTGTCTAACCCAAACCATCCACGAAATATGGATAGATCGCACAGGTAAAGCCTAATTAGATGTACATACATATATACATATAAATGTTTATATGAACATTTGTTCAAAGAAACAGTAGAAAACCAAAAACACAGAGGCATTTGGTTAAATGTTTCTAACCGAATGTTTGTAAACGTTTGTTCATACAGTTTTTATACAGCTCTCATAACGTATTTGTACAGTTTTTGTATATTTGTTTCAGTATTTGTGGTCATAGGTATGTAGTTCTAAGTTAGGGTTGGAATAATTTTTAAATTTTAGGTTAACGAATTGGCAAATTTTGATGATTCCAATCAGTATAATTTTGTAAAACGGGCGCTAATGTCGTTGATGACCAATGGATGTTGCATTGCTATTTAGTTGTCCTTGGCAGAAAAGGGAAAAAAGATTTCCATAAATTAAACGTAGCAACGGTTTTAATATGTAACTATCACCCTTATTTTACTATTCCTAATATTGATTACTGTAAAATTTAATGTAATGTTTCCTCGAAATTCTTGTTTAAGGTGCAGCAGAACACAGGGAAATGGCAGAGAATAGAAAAAATACAGAGCTGTCTATTTAAGTGCACATCCATATCTATTTTAAGTGAATATATTCTGTATATTGGACCTCGTACTAACATATTCTTGTATCTATTGTAAGTGCATATATTCTGCATTATTTCTGAATTCAACAAATAAAATAAATTGTTATCGAGTTTAATCTTATTTTGAAAACCTTTTACTTCCTTAAATTTTTATTAAATCCAACCAGTACCGTCAAGCGTCCCAAAAACGTCCTAAAAACGTCCTGAAAACGTCCTGAAAACGTTTTAAAAACGTCCAAAAAACGTTTTAAAAACGTCCAAAAAACGTTTTAAAAACGTCCAGAAAACGTTTTAAAAACGTCCTGAAAACGTCCATAAAACGTCCAGAAAAGGTCCAGAAAACGTTTTAAAAACGTCCATTTTCACAAATCAAGCCGTGGACGTTCAGACCTAAAATGGACGTAAAATGGACGTTTTTAAAACGTTCTGTGCTATCTGGGGACAATGCCTTCCCAAAAGATTACGTGTCTTAGAAAAAACTCGCGATTCGTTTCGGGTCTATTAATTGAGACTCTGCCTAAGATCTTTCCCACACATGGCACCCGCATCACATATCTTTAACAATACCTCCTGATTTACCTATTGATTATACACATTTCCGTGGCTACGTTCGCGTGGTCACGCAACAGTATAAATACTTACTTCTTAAAAACGATAAGAATTTTAGATCATAAGAAATCTTATTTTGCGGTGAATATCGACAGAATTATGGGTCCAAATAGATCCAGTGTGCGATATGCCCTAAACTATTCGCCATTCAAAGGTTGAGCACATAAATAGATCGAATGATCACCTTTACATTGGGAATTCAATGAACACCACTGAAATGCGCGCAAATCCTGCCTTCCTTCGAAACACGCTGAACCGCGCCGGAGAATGAAAATCAAAGAAAGTGGTGGGAATCTCAACCTTCGTCATTTGTCATGTCGAGTCGGTCATGCTGCCGCCAGTTGTGCCTGTGGTTCCTTTGCACTTAGTGTGTAATTGTAACCAAGTAATGTCTAATTGGTAAACGTGCATTAATATGTAACAACATCTACAATTGTGGAGAACAAGTATGTACAATTTTTTTCATTATTTATATGGTTTCGTAGTCTCTCGAGCACAACGAAATTTCTACTTTCTGTGCATGTAATGAGGAGTAAACTTATTTGTAACAGTAAGAATATGGGATTAAAGAAAATCATATTCTCTGTACTATTATTTATATTTAAATATGTATAATGTATTAGTAGAAGTCTGTTCTCATATGTGCCCACGTTTCTTAATAATTTGGGACGGTAGTTGTTGATCCAAATGCGTAAAATAAGAATTATATTGTATTTTTTCAAACAATTCTAATACATTTAAACAAAATTTAATTAGTGATAGGATTTCTTTAATGTGTAAGATATTTTAGATTATGTATGGTTTCAAATAACTTTAAATTGGTAATTTATACTTACATTTTATTCTTTTTGTGGACAAGTCCCTTGAAATTATAAAAAAAAAATTTAGTATACGTTCCGAGTCAGATTACATACTTCAAATCGTCACATTAGCAGAAATATTTAGGAAATGTGGATGAATTAAAGAACAGATATCATTAGTAATAATAAGGATACAGGAATAAAAGGTAATTATAGTATTTTACCATTTTTATTACTTTAAAACTCATATAATGGCAATATTTCTTTGGGGGGAAGTATTTCTATAGTACTAGCTTTGGTGATAAACGCACAAAACATAATTAAATTAAGTTGTTCTGGTCAAATGTATATTGTAACGATTGTTGTTAATTCAGTTCAGTTAAAAGTAATTGACATGGCAGTACATTAAAATTAATAATCTAAAGTTATCGATAATAATTTGAAATGTTCAAGTGTGAAATATTTTTTGTTTAAAATTGCAAAATCTTGAATTTTAGGGCCATGTATCAAGGCAGTCCCATATGATTTCGAAGTTAAAAATTATATTCATCGATTTGCCTTAACAAGATTTTTCCAATGGTATATAGCAGCTTCTACGTACTCTCAGGTTTCAGTAATACAACAAAGGTTGAATTTGTATTAAAAAAAATGGTGTTTCATAAGCAATTAAACTATCAATTTAGATTTCACATGAAAAAAAAAACAAATATTAGAGAACATTATTAATATTTTTCTTTATAACTTTTCTCTAATTGTTTAAACAATTAAAAAAAGTAACAAAAAAAAGTAACATTTAATTTGAAACATTTTTTCTATCTATACTCCAAGTCATTTCAGAAGGAACTTACAACAGACAAGTTCAGACCTGTGGAACAAGCTACTATTGGCTATACTTCAAACAAACGCTCCCTCGGAGCCAATGAGCTCATTCTACATGCACGAAATCAGTTCCTTCTAAAATGACTTGGAGTATAGTTATTTATAAATTTAATTTCGACCGGAATTATTAATAGATATGATTTTGGCGCACAGGTTCGGTCAATTTAAAACATTAACAATCAAGCAATTTTGCAATTAATTCAATATTTATATAAATTTCCAACGTTTCGGTCTCAATTTAGACCATTATCAAGGAAAGGTTCATTATAAAGAAACGAATACTGCGAGAGCTATTGAAAATAATAAGTCGTACCGCTCGAAAATGAACGTGCGACACACGAGTCGGTTGGAAGAAGACTGAGGTAAATAGTAGAAAACCCCCAGACATCTAGAAGGCGAAAAAATATATGTCCGGAAAGAACCGTTAAGCATTATAATCATATAAATTCAAATCTCAACACAATACCTCTTAAGAGAAAAACCAACATTCTTGCTCATGTGTCATATTTTATGAACATTTATAGGTGTTCGGGAGCTACACAACAACTACATAACATTAAAATATATGTAAGAAACGAGTAAGATCACTGAAATTAATTTGAGAACTACATCATAAGGCATTACTTTTTCAGTAATGTTGCGTAATATTCCTGTATTTTAGGTGTTTCATACCTAAGGTTAACGCTAGCCTGTTTAATCATGTGTAGTGTCTCTAAAAGAATTCTCTGATTTAAATTAGTTTCTTTATCTACAACTTTAGCATTGTCAAAGTCAAACCTATGATCGTACTCCAATGAATGTTTGGTTAAAGCAGTATGTTGTAAGGAAGATAAGAAGATATTTCTTTTGTGTTCATAAATACGCCTTTCTAGATATCTGGAGGTTTGACCAATATAAACCTGGTTACAGCCCATGCAAGGAATTAAGTATACAATGTTTGAAGCTTTTGACGACGGTATTTTATCTTTAATACCGCCTCCCGGTAAACCCAGAAATCTAGAGACGCGGCAGCGTCTCGGCGCCAAGTAAATGAAAAACACCCTGTATATGTATGTCGATGTCGCTACTGTGTACCTTTACTCGTCACGGAGCCATTCTAACCTAATTCTGACATTTATACATTAATATCTGATCACGACTGCAAAATTTTGTAAATTTAAAGGAATTTGTCTTATGTAAACTGCATATCAGCTTTCGAATAAGACCAATTTCAATAAAATCGGTCCACGCATGACAGAGATATCATAATATCGTCTCATGGATCAGTCGAAAACGGTAGATTTTAGATTTTTCTTCTTCTCCAAGCCAAAGAGTGACCCAAAAATGAGGCCTTTTTTAGCCCCTTTTTGGTCCCACGATTTTGGAACTGAATTTCATGCAAAACGATACCTTATGATGAGACATCAATCGCGACAAATTTTCAAGTTGAGGTGACAATTAGTTTCTGAGATATGGGAGGTGAAAGAAGCGAAAATTCATTAACATGTTAGGCCATACGCTTCGATGTATAGACTTTTAAGTCATTCCGATAATTTAAACAATTATTTTCAGGGTTTTTCCTGATTGCTGATAACGAATTTAAACTTAGATTTTCGAAATTCAAGAAAAAAAAAATTAAATGGCCGATTCAACATTGTGGACGATATATTAAAAACGCACCTACTACACAGACATTTATATTTCTTGATTTTTATTTTTTTTTCGCGAATTTTGAAAATCTAAGTTCAAATTCATTATTAGCAGTCAGAAAAAACCCTGAAAATAATTGTTTAAATTATCGGAATGACTTAAAAGTCTATACATCGAAGCGTATGGGCTAACATGTTAATGAATTTTCGCTTCTTTCACCTCCCATATCTCAGAAACTAATTGTCACCTCAACTTGAAAATTTGTCGTGATTGATGTCTCATCATAAGGTATCGTTTTGCATGAAATTCAGTTCCAAAATCGTGGGATCATTGGGTCACTCTTTTCGTCCACATAATACGTATACACGCGTTACACGCACACCTTCAGCCAAAATCAGGGTATGGACACTTAAGGCTGCCGTCTCACCGGGCGTTGAATGTGTGCGTACGCTCACACAAGCTAAGTTGAGCGTGTACATATACGCGTATAGTAAGCAAACCGTAAATTACAACTTTCGCCCTGAAATCGGCATGAAAGACGTTTTTGCGGGTATAGTTGCCTTCAGCAGACATCCGTGCAGGGTGGTCTGGTGCGTATGAGTGCTAATAACCACCGTATGTCGAAATAATAATGAATTTATGAATCGAAAACTGACAGAATGAAACTTCAAGGCTTGTCCGTTGGTGGCGCTAATGGCGTAGTCTAGCCACGTAGCACCAGCGTGACGTGTACGCAGGGCCGACGCGAGGTTAGTTGGCGCCCTTATGCAAGAAAATTTTTGGTGACCCAAATTTTTGCACCTGTTTTCTATTTAATATGTTTTATTTTTACGAGATGAACATTTCGTTTATGTGGGGGTTGTATTCCTATATTATTAAGCGTGCGAGACAGTTTTTTAGCGTCCCATTCGGCTGGCGCCCTTATGCGGCGCCTAACTTGCATAATGGTTCCACCAGCCCTGCGCATACGAGATGTAGTAAACACACCGTAAATTACAACTTTCGCCCTGGAATCGGCATGAAAGAAGTTTTTGCGGGTATAGTTGCCTTCAGCAGACATCTGTGCAGGGTGGTCTGGTGCGTATGAGCGCTAATAACCACCGCACGTTGAGATAATAATGAATTTCTGACTCGTGTACTGAGACAGACTCGAGGAATGACAGAATGAAGCTTCAAGGATTCTCCGCCACCGGCATTGATGGTATATTCGTGCATTGTACCATCAAACCCGGTGGAAGTCTAATCTAGCCGATAAATGTAGGAAAGACATAGTTGCCGAGACGTATCGAGAGTCGAATCGCGCTGTTGCCGCATTTTCCCTATCACTATTTTGCCATCAAGGAGGCTTGAATGAATCACGGCGAAGCGGTTAGAGAACAGAGATGGGCAATGATAATAGGTATCTGGATAAACTCAAATAGGATTTGAGTTCTTCGACGGCGCACAGTGGGGCATTTCGGGTCGAAACACGGCACTAAGTCCTTTTACAAAAATATCGCTAGACTGCAAATTTTCTTTTACAGGTAGTTGTTTGCAGGTAGTATGATTGTTTTTCACATTCATTAATTTTTAACGCGGCTACACGGTTTTGAAGAAGAGAACCACGAAACTCTTCAGAACTTGTATTGTTGTTTATAGTATTGTTGTTTACTTAATTCAACTAATTTTTGATGGAATTAAGTGTTGAGGTATGTATTTGAAGTGTACCAAATTTAATCTTGATATCCCTGATATTTTTGGAATTATATCGTACTGAATGTCCCAATTTTGATTGTTTATATTAAACGGGAGTTTAACTGAAGTAGTTAGAGGGACGAGAAGGGGTCTCTGACGCTTTTTTTTTTACAAAAATGCCTTTTCTGCCATTGAAATTCAAAGTAAGTGAAGTATTTTTACATGTGAAAGATGCGGAACTTTTTCCTATGTACAATGTGGTCGATATTGTCGGCAATTTGTAAAAAAAGTACTATGCCCTATTAAATAAACAAATTTCGTTAATTCTACTGGCCCAATAGGATCACAAATATACATAATAACTGAATGAAATGCAAAATTAACGATAAATATATGATTTGGGTGAGAAAACGTTTTGTGCCGTGTTTCGACCCGAAATGCCCCACTGTGCGGTGACTTGTAATCTGGGTTGGAAAGACATACAATGTTGATAAAATGTAAAATGTCACGTTTTCAATATTCAGTAACATACTGTTGAGATTTTCCACATTAAAATGAATTCGAATATGGTATAAATCGGATTATTTCTAGAACTGCATTTGATAATTAAATATAAATGTAACATTTCTAATCTAAAAATGCTAAAAATAATCCGATTTATACCGTGTTCAAATTCATTTTCATCTGGAAAAACTCGGCAGTATGTTACTGAAACGTTCATGCCGATACTATAGATAATATGACAATTTTACATTACAAAGACAATGATCAAACAATCGTATTTTTTATATATTATATTTATTTATATTTAAAAATTATTAATTATAATGGAGCGGCCTCCTCCACGGCGCCCTCCTCTGCGCCCTCCTCGGCGCCCCCCGCTGTACTTGAGCCGTTTCAATTCCTTTTTGATCTGAAACAGTAGCATAAAAATTAAATTTTCTAGTTCTACCCGTATAGACCGAGAGCTGGCTACATAGTGGTCAACGTGATTCAATGCAGTCACAATTCTTATTTAAAAATGTTGGATTAGTGTTGCCGAATACTGTATGTCCGGGGAACTAACGCGGGTGTGGACGGTCAAACAGGTAAAATTTCTAGCGTAATAACGTCATTCTTGCAGTTCTGAAATGTCATATACATATTGTTTATGCATTTAATGAACGATATGCAAAATGGCAGACCACCAAGTGAGGGATAAAATCTTGGTAGACGTCGATGAAACGCGCGATACGTGACTCGCGCGCTAGTGTGAGGGAGAAACAGATGTATACTTCTCCCTTACACTAGTGCGCGAGGTACGTATCGCGTTTTTCATCGATGTCTGCCAAGATCTTATCCCTCACTTGCTGGTCTGCCATTTTGCATATCGTTCATTAAATGCATAAACAATATGTATATGAAATTTCAGAACTGCAAGAATGACGTTATTACGCTAGAAATTTTACCTGTTTGACCGTCCACCCCCGCGTTAGTTCCCCGCACTGACGCGGCAGACCGGCGATTTCGTATTCGGCAACATTAATTCAACATTTTTGAATAAGAACTGTGACTGCATCGAGTCACGTTGACCCCTATGTAGCCAGTTCTTAGACTAGTACATATGGGCCGTTATTTTTGAAAGTGGTAGGTATAAGTCCATTTATTCATACATTGCGATATTTTAAGGTTTGCGTTTAAATCAACTTAAAAATATTCGCATTCGTTAATCAAATCGAGTAATGTTTTTAAAACTATAAACTTGTTAAATTTTATTATGGAATAATAATCAATAAAAATGTTAAAGAAAATAAGCGATTTTTTAGTTACATCGACTTATACCACTTTCAATAATAAGATACACATATTTATCATAACTTACTTTGGCCATTTCGCGCCGAAGGTCTTCCTCCTTTTCCTTCTTTCTATTCTCTTCAGCTCTCTCTCTCTTCTCCTCCTCTCTCTTTTTCATCTCCTCCTCTCTCTCTCTCCTCCTCCCCAGATCCCGTCGGGAGGGCATCTTTCATCTGGAAATGAAATGATGGATGCATTATTTTATGGAAAATAGTAAGATAATACTACAGAGATGGGCAAAAAATTATTTCAAGTAAAAAATTGATTTCGAATAAAAGATAAAAATTTTATTCGAGACTCATAAATAAATATAAAAATAAGTCTGGGTTATTTTTATTTGATGACAAATAAAGATAAAGTCTCTTTTATTCGATACGTTATTTAAATAATACCCATCTCTGATTGTACAGCGTGATTTTCTCGCTAGACCCTTCAAAGACAATGCCGTCAATCAGAGATGGGCAAAGATAATATCTAGACAAACTCGAATAAAGGATACTTTACGTTTATTCGTTATTCGGAGCTTCGAACGACACGATTTATCTTTATTCGAAACATCACGGATAAATAAATTTATTCGATGTGAATTTATTCGACGGCGGAAGATAATTTTTATATTCGAAGTGAATTTAGTCGAAAGATAACTTCTTGATTCGAGGAACTTTTATTCGAACCGTCGAATAACTTTTATCTTTATCCGTAGTTTATTCGACGGCTTCGAATAACTTTCGACGCGCGGCTTGTGATCTTTTATTTCGAGCTTCGGCTGCACAGCCATACATTGTTGCTTGCGGTGGATTACGTAAAATGGATGTACGTAAAACTTCCACATTTTCGAGCTTCGGCTGCACAGCCATACATTGTTGCTTGCGGTGGATTACGTAAAATGGATGTACGTAAAACTTCCACATTTTCTATCGTATCGGCATGAACGTTTCAGTAATATACTGTTGAGATTTTTTTTAGATGAAACTGAATTTAAACACGATATAAATCGGATTATTTTTAGCATTACGTTACATTCATATTTAATTATCTATAGTTCTGGAAATAATCCAATTTATACCGTGTTTGAACTCATTTTAATCGAACGAATCTCGCAACTTCATTAACAATAACAGCCGTAGGTCGAACCAAGATCACAAGCCGCCGCCGAACAGCCCAAGTCCTCAGCTCGAGGCGAGATCGCACGTCGAAAGTTATTCGAAGCCGTCGAATAAAAGTCGAATAAACTACGGATAAAGATAAAAGCCTTATTCGATGGTTCGAATAAAAGTTCCTCGAATCAAGAAGTTATCTTTCGAATAAATTCACATCGAATAAATTTATGTATCCGTGATGTTTCAAATAAAGCTAAATCGTGTCGTTCGAAGCTCCGAATAACGAATAAACGTAAACCGTGTTATTCGAGCATTGGAATAACGAATAAAGATAAAGTATCTTTTATTCGACGCGTTATTTAAATAATTTTTTATCTAGATAATGCCCATCTCTGCCGTCAATAAGCCGCGTCTCGCTAAGTTTCGTGGAAGTGACGAATTCCACGTTCTGCATTTTCCAACAAATTTTTGCGACAATGGCGTCAATCGATGTTGTGCCGATGAAAATATCCCCACGCTAACTTCGTTAAAAATACATAGTCCGATTTACATCGGGAGAACGTCAGGAATTCATTGGTATCACTGCTATATCGATGTGATGAAGAATAAAGAATTCCTTCATATGGCGTAGTGAATTTCGTCGCGAGCGTCGAAATCCACGAAACTCAGCGAGGTGTGGCTTATTGGCGGCATCGCCTTTGAATATTCTAACTAGAGAGTCACTCTGTATAATAGTATGCAATGTAATACTTACATTTTCCAGATTTTGCATGTCGAACCACGTCGTCCACGTTCAGTCGCTTGCAAGGGATTGACTGCCAGGGATCGACGGGCTTCAGCTACCGCTGATGGAGGGGGAAACATCTACAGGAGCGGTGGTTGTGTGTGCATGAACTGCGCCTGCATCAGTCACGCACACATAACCGCCGCTCCTGTAGGTGTTTCCCTCTCCATCAGCGGTAGGTGGAGCCCCGCCCATTCCTGATTCTTTAGGAGCCCGCGACTATCCCCGCAATTTCTTGGAATTCTTTGGTCGAAAGTGAGAGAATCCGAGAACGAGCGAGAGCGGATAAAAAAGTCACACGTAGTTGCCGTTGACTGCGGAAGAGAGAACCCGAGTCAAGTTTTAATCGAAGTTCTCAAGTTTTAATGAAGTAGTTCAATTATGGGGATTCAACTATGATTATCAACGATGTTACACATAAAATTTATTTTCAGAATTGAAAGCCCCGTTTCGTAAAAAGTAATCCGATTTAAATTATTTTCTGTCCATTTAATCAGAACACCAGGAATCCATTGGTGTCACTTTTATATTGATACGATGAAAAATAAAGAAATTCACTTTCCGTATAATCGATGACACATCGCCGAGCAATTCCAAGCGCCAGTTTAGACGGGTGAACGATACGTACATGCCCGATTTCTTCACCTCCGACTAACGTCTCGGTCAGTGAACGACCAATTGGATGCTATCATGTGGTACTCGTCGACCAGGTGGATGCTATCATGTGCCAGATATTTGCCACATAACTCTAACTGGAAGATATCTGGAGGTGAAGAAATCGGCCGACAATGTCGCTCGGCTCGGGCCTCGCGTGACATCGATCAGAATAAATGGATATACTACGGTATGACCCAACCAACGGAATGAACTGAAATTTTGAGAGGTTGGGCGGGAGGGGGAGAGAACCTCTAATACAAAATTTCAGCTGCGGGTATTTGTTACTTCCTGAGATATTAATAAAAAACTTTCTCAAAATACATTGAAATTTACCTATACAGACTTTACTGATACAATCATCATCTTCGTTTCACAGTCGACGATACAATGTACGGTATTGACTTTATCGCGCGATGCTTGTAACTGCATCAGTTTTTATTCACAATACTAGGTATAGTGTAGTAATACTAGAGTATTCCCAACGTCACATCGGTTCGGTATAGGTACCATGCTTTACGCGCCCGCAAGCGGGCGCCCCCCCCCCCCCCTCCCGACCTCCTATATAACCCAAACCAATACTAATACCCAAGTAAAATTGGAAATTCGAATGCGTTGTCTTGGAATAAGTCAACAGCAATAATGTATGAGTTCGTACGCAAAACCTAACTGGAAAGTAAATCTGATAGATTTTGGAAATGATCGACACACTTTAATTAACATACATTTATTTATATACTTGGCTTGCGTCCAGTTTCTGTTACCGTATCCCTATACATTACAATATCGTCGACTGCGAAACAATCGACGGCGACGAGAAGATGATTGTGTTAGTAACGTCTGTATAGGTAAATTTCAATGTATTTTGAGAAAGTTTTTTATTAATATCTCAGGAAGTAACAAATACCCGCAGCTGAAATTTTATATTAGAGGTTCTCTCCCCCTCCCGCTCAACCCCTCAAAAGGGTCTAGCCGGATAAGCATAGTGAAAAGTGCCCTTGAACCGATTTTAGCGGGCAATGTACCATTCAATAGTGTATCACAGGAAAACATTGTACACCAAGTTTCAACCCCCTATCTCAACCAGGAGGGTAGTTATAGGGTAAATTCGAATTTTCGGTTTTTGCCATATTTTCCCTATTTAATGGTCAGCAAAAATTCTTAAAAAAATCTGAAATATTGTACACATGATTGTGTATGATTGTGAATTTTTTCAGATTTTTTCGTTGCGACTGCTAAGTGTAAGAAATAAAAAACGCAAAAAAATGTCGAAAAATGCAGATTTCGTGTTGAAGTTTTCGAGCGACTAGATTTTTAATTTTACAGTAGTTAGATATTGACATGACTATTATCTACAATTTTTTTTCAGATTTTTCGGTAAGGTGCGCCATAGTTATAAAAATCAGAAAACGATTTTTTCGAGATATTTCGCGTGAAAACGTGATAAGTACTTTCAATTTTTGCATTTCTGTCATACAGTGAATGCATTATATGATTTTTAATATCTCTACATTCTACAGAGTAATATGTAAACGAAGGGAATTAAGTTAATATGATTAATTGGAAGTGTATACGCACCATATATCATATGGTACGAAAGAATCATTCAGCGCCGAAGTTAGCGAAGTGGTTAGAGTGTTAGACTGCAAAACCGCTGCATACTCTCTTTTGTCGTAGGTTCGCACCCCACCAAGGTCCAATTTTTTTTTCATGATATAAAATTTTTTCATCGTTGATTACATGACAATACACGATATTCATTTAAAAATGTTTCTAGAATATTTTAAAAATATTTTATCATAAGATTTCCATAAAAATAATTCTAGCTCCGGATAGTTTATAATATTTTGTCAAATCATAATATAATACTCATTATCAAACAGTTACGGTGGTAAGTATTCTTAAAATAAATATAAGTATCCTAATTATAGAGTTGAACATAAAAAGCTAAATAATTCTATACCTAATAGAATACGCCGCCCTCATTCGATTATGGTCGCGGTCCGTTCACTTAGTGCCTGATTCTCTGATCAATAAAATAATATAATATAACATAATATAACAATAGTATAACATAACAACGAAAATATAACAAAAATGCAATGCAATGCAATATAATATAATATGTTATGATGTAATAAAGCATAATAACAGCTGTACACTACAGCTAGCTTATGGCAATATTTTTACGTTTAATTTTTTATATCAGCCATTAATCGGACGCACTGCGACCACAATCTAATGAGGACGGTGTACGTTGATAAAAGAATGGCGAATCCAACCAGTGGATTCAGAATACGTATCATAAGCCAATACCACACATCTATTCCATTGACAAAATATTATAAACTATCCGGAGCTAGAATTATTTTTATGGAAATCTTATGATAAAATATTTTTAAAATATTCTAGAAACATTTTTAAATGAATACCGTGTATTGTCATGTAATCAACGATGAAAAAATTTTATATCATGAAAAAAAAAATTGGACCTTGGTGAGGTGCGAACCTACGACAAAAGAGAGTATGCAGCGGTTTTGCAGTCTAACACTCTAACCACTTCGCTAACTTCGGCGCTGAATGATTCTTTCGTACCATATGATATATGGTGCGTATACACTTCCAATTAATCATATTAACTTAATTCCCTTCGTTTACATATTACTCTGTAGAATGTAGAGATATTAAAAATCATATAATGCATTCACTGTATGACAGAAATGCAAAAATTGAAAGTACTTATCACGTTTTCACGCGAAATATCTCGAAAAAATCGTTTTCTGATTTTTATAACTATGGCGCACCTTACCGAAAAATCTGAAAAAAATTGTAGATAATAGTCATGTCAATATCTAACTACTGTAAAATTAAAAATCTAGTCGCTCGAAAACTTCAACACGAAATCTGCATTTTTCGACATTTTTTTGCGTTTTTTATTTCTTACACTTAGCAGTCGCAACGAAAAAATCTGAAAAAATTCACAATCATACACAATCATGTGTACAATATTTCAGATTTTTTTAAGAATTTTTGCTGACCATTAAATAGGGAAAATATGGCAAAAACCAAAAATTCGAATTTACCCTATAACTACCCTCCTGGTTGAGATAGGGGGTTGAAACTTGGTGTACAATGTTTTCCTGTGATACACTATTGAATGGTACATTGCCCGCTAAAATCGGTTCAAGGGCACTTTTCACTATGCTTATCCGGCTAGACCCTTTCAGTTCATTCCGTTGGTTGGGTCATACCGTAGTACAGCCAAATAAATGCTCTCGCGAGTCTCAAGACTCGCCAAGGTTAGTCGAGTTTCAATCGACTAAAATACGATTGAATACGAGAACACTGTTCATTCAAACATGATTGAATCCCCATGATGGAAGTATTCAATAATGGCCAACGATTGGGGTTAGTCTTATTTATGAGTTCTCGAAAAAAAATTTCGTCGTTTAGACGAACTAAATTTTTTATTTCAAATCGTTTTCTGCCCATCTCTGGCGTGCGCGGCGGGCTTACGCGTTCCCGTGCTCACCGTAAGCGTTCGCGACCATCGCGCACGCCCGTCGCGCACGCAAAGGACGGAGTGACACGGCGTCCGAAAGACGGAGTGAGACAAAACATCGTCTGCCTCGTAGAGCGTGATTTATTTCGGAACGCACTACAGACGAATCTTCGGATTCACGGTTCGCGTTTACGCTTATTTGTAACGGGTAGAAGGATTTTGAGTTGTGTTGCGTTGTGTTGTATTGTGTTTGTGTTGCGTTTGTTCGTTTAGTCTAAAATGAGTGACACTCTAAATGTGAATATGCAGGATGTGGAAAAAGATATGGACAATAATTCTCCGTTTCGTCCGCGAAAATTACGTCCGTCCGCAAGAAGATTTTCGAAACGGAAAGTACATCGCCAAAAGAGAAGGTCTTCAGCCCTTAAGAAGGACGAAGAAAACGTAAAAACGGCAGACGACACTGACGTAGGACAACGTCCAGAAGAAGTGGCCGAAGAGCGTATAGTAGAGGGACCATCAACATCCGATGGACGAAATCATCCACATCAAGCGATAATGTACTTGCCATCTGATGAAGATACTGATACGGCCAGTTCGGGAGAAACTGAAGAGCCGCTTGAAGACTTTGATATAGAAAGTAACAAAAAAGAAAACTTCGTTATAGAAAAAGTTGCGAAGAACGAGCCGCAAGAGCAATCGGCTCTCCTAAATAGCAACGACATAATGAATTTCCCAAATGTTCTTGCTCAATTACAAAAAATAGGTAAGCATGCGAAAGATAGGGAAGACTGTGGCATTGAATACCTAAGAATAACTGGTGTGAAACGGTATGGATTCAAGAGCATCTTCAGTGTAATGTGCACTTTATGCCATTACAAAGCTGAAATCTGCAATCAATCGGACGAAGCTGAAGAAGTGGATGGGAATCAGGGCGCCGTTAATGCAACAATTTTATGTGGAGGTAGCTATGCCCAATTGGAACACACTTTTGCAGGAGTGAACATACGTTGCATGTCGAAGAGATACTTCGTGAAGAAGCAAGAGGAATTCGTCAAGTCCGCAATTGCCGCTGCAGAAGAAGAGATGCTAGCAGCGGCTGAAGAAGAAAAACGTTTGGCGATTGAAAGAGGCGACGTTCTTCCCGGATCAGGGATCCCTCACATCTCCGTTGTGGCCGACGGAAGCTGGATGAAGAGATCCTACCGCAGTGGATGTTACGATTCTGCGTCTGGAGTCGGGCGTGATAGTTGGCTATCACACGAAAAAAGTTTTATTTTACGGGGTTCGAAATAAAGTTTGCAGAATTTGTCGGATTGCTGCGAAAAAGGAGAAAGAACCCCGAAAGCACACATGTTTCAAAAACTGGAACACATCTCGAGCATCGACTGCTATGGAAAGCGATGCTATAGTAGAAGGCTTCAATACTAGCGTAGAAAAACGTGGGCTCGTTTATTCTACTTTGATTGGTGATGGGGACAGCAGCGTGTATAAGAAGATTATTGATGCTGACCCATATAAGAGACAGATTCGCGTAAAAAAAATTGAATGCACGAATCATTTGTTGCGAAACTTCTGCAACAAAATGAAAACGATTGTGAAGAAGACTACACCTGGACCATTGAGGCAAGCTGTGGAAAGCAGCATTCGCCGGATACGTACGGACGTCGTAAAAGCCGCAAAGTTTCGATACAATCAAAATGTGTCAATCGAGGAGAAAACGAAGAATTTGTATGACGACATACAGAATGTTCCGAGCCACGTGTTTGGTGAACACAAAGAGTGTGCACGACTCAAATACTTCTGCGATGGAAAGAATAAAGAGAATCAAAGAAACATCGTTCCAGAATTGATGAATATTGGTGTGTACGAGAACGTACAAGAAATACTTCGTACACTGTTAGCTCATGCGGAGAGCTTACTCTACAACAACAATAATAACGCTGTGGAAAGTTTGAATGCAATAATTGCCAAGTACATTGGCGGAAAAAGATTAAATTTCGCCGAAAGAGGATCCTATACAGGAAGATGTGCTGCTGCTGTAGTGGAGTACAACAGTAATCAAGTCCACTCGCGATTGAACGCGGTAATGAATAAGAAAACGCTCGAGCTGGTTCGCCAAATGGAAGAAAAGAAGAAAAAAGAAAAGGAAAAGAGATCTGTGAAACAGAAGGAAACGAAGGTTGCGCGATATGTACACAAGCAATTGCCCTCGCGGAAAGATTCCGATTATAGAGAAAATGCGCAGAAGCCAGACATGCCATCCGAAATGTATGAACTGGAGCGGGAAAAGCATATGCAAATGCTCAGTGACTGGCAAGAGAAAAGACACGCTATTGAAGATGAAACCATCGGACAAGCAAAGAACCGCAAATAGTTGCAGTACAAGTCCAAATTGTTGACTGCATCCAATTTTGGACAAGTGTGCCGCCGCCGACCTGACACGCTTTGCGCAAATGCAGTAAAATCATTTCTGTATCCAAGGATAATTAGTGCACCCGCGGTGGAATACGGAAAAGAATGCGAGAGAATTGCTCGCGAAGAATTGAAGAAGCAATATACAGATATTGCAGAATGTGGTGAAGAGGGTATTGTGGAAATCAAATGCCCAAAATCAGCGGAGAACTTTTCGCCGGAAGAAGCTATGGAAAGAGTACCCGCTGTCCGGCGCATGTTCATACGGAAAACAGGTATTTCAATGAACAAAACGCATCACTATTTTTATCAAGTACAAGGTCAGTTACATATTACTGACAGAAAGTACTGTATATTTTGCCTTTGGACCCCGAAGGGGCTGAAATCTATAAAAGTAGAAAGAGATGATGCGTTTTGGAAAACAGAAATGGAGCCAAAACTGGTTCAATTTTATTTAGAATGCATGCTACCCGAATTAATAGATAGTCGGCACAATAGGTGCATGCCTATTCGGGAGCCACAATTTATATTAGCAGAGAGAGCGAAAGAAAAACCAAAAAGCTTGAAAAAGCGAAAGAGGTCTCCCTCCGAAAATAATGAAACCAATGTATCGGTCCGGCGTCGCACCGCGCTGTAAAGCGCGGTACCACTGATTTTGTCAGTGGTCACAAGTGCCAGCAATGGCACTTTTACTCGCGGATCCTACGATCACGCGAGTCGATCGACGCCGCCGTCGCTTTCCCAAGAAAGTGGCGGAGGAAATAATAAATTTAATTCACCCTTTAATTTTTTCAGTCACATTTCTAAGTTCACAGGAGCAGACAGACGGAATCCGGTTCGGTCAAAATGCGCCAGGCTGATACATACGGGCGTCGCAGGTATGCACGATGTTCGACGAATTATTGAAACAAACTTTTACTTTTATACCAAACTTACCGAAATGTCTGCGATTATTTGTTACAGGCGGACATTTTACCAAATTACTGCAAACATGGTGTATGGGACTGTGATGCCAGGACAAATGGAATAATAAGTACCATATTTCAGGTAAAGTTTAACAGCTCATAAATCAACAGTAAAATTTTGTACGCTTATGAAACAACAATTAAGTATTTCCTAATGTATTTCATAATGTGTTACAGATCCACACTGCCTACGTTGAGCGACCTGGCAAAATTGTAGGAAGACCGTCAATGGAGAAGAGGAATTACACAGAATGAGAGAAGATAATATTACAGTATTGTCTCGTTAGCGGATCGCTGTGTGCGTTTCTCGCTTCTTTCTGGCCGAAGGGGGAAGCGAGATGGAATGCTTTACCTGCGCGACGGGCGCGATCAGGCGTCTGAAAGACGGAGCGAGACAAAACATCATCCCGTTGTTTATCTCGTACCGTTCTCGTTCGCTTTCAGTGCCTCTCGCTCGCTCTCGCCTTCGCCGGACAAGAGTGAGATAGAAGTAGTGGGGATAGCGAAAAGTCCACATCGTGTACTCTAAACCGAGCCGCTAACGAGACAATACTGTATTCTTCGAAAAATATACACTTTTTTATCTGTAATTGTCCATTTCAAGGGGGCGAAAGCAAGAATGTCGAATTTCAATTCTCCAATGAAGTTGCATTGATTTATTGTGATGACTGCAACTTGATCAGAGACAAAAAGAATATATAAAAAAATGTTCTGTTAAACGATTTTGTCAAAAAGGCACTAACAACTAAAAAATACTTCTATTCTTGTACTACAATTTTGATGGTGGTTTTTAACTTTAAATAAAAACGTGGAGCAGGATATTTCATATTAGAATATGAATCAATTTAGTACAGCATCAGGTGTCGAAATGAATTTATTACGAGATATCCTGCTCCACGATTTTATTTAAAGTGAAAATAAACCATCGAAATTGTAGTATAAGAAAATAATTATTTTTTAGTATGTAATGCATTTTTAATAAAATCGTTTATTAGAATTTTTTATTTTCTAGTTTTTAGTGTTCGTGGATTTATATTTCATAATTCAAACATCTGTACAAATATCTTTTATTGCTGTATGCAGTTTAACAGTTTGCTTGAATCATACAGTGCTAAAAGTTTGTAAAAAACGCGAGTGGTTGATTTGGATTTGTGGTTATGGGTTATTATTTATTGGTCACTAGGTAATTTTTTCACCCCCTTGGGTTTGAAGTGATTGGGTAGTGGAGGATTAATAGTAAATCAACACCGTCTTAACAATAAACTTAACTGCTCGTTTATTAACGATTATAACAAAATGTCTTTGGTATTGTTAAAACTCGGATATCAAAACTTGAACGTGGCGTTCGGTCGCGTAGTCAGCCAAGAATGACTTCCTGTTGCCATCCGCCTGGCAACGTCCCGGTGGAAACGGTCCGCTCAACGGAAGGGCCCATTTCCCCCAGAACTTTCTAAACCCGATGACGTCACCAGGCCCTCTCACGTTCTCGCCCGCCACAGCACCCCCCCACCAGTGACAACGCTCACACAAAAAAAATATATGTCTGAAACAATGTTTCCCTTACTATCACTGCTTTGAGGTACTGTTCTGAGGCGCAAGGAAAAGCAACGTACTTGAATTCTCTTATTCTACTTACAAAAATATGAGAAAGAGAGGAAAAAAAAAAATATAAACTACGCTTACGATTACATAAAAGGATAAAAAGCTATTTACATGCGCGTAAATGCTTTTACCGAAAACCGGCCTGAAAACGATCCGGAAATCGTATCCGTCGTCCAGAGCGCGTAACAAAACGATCCGTCTCGGAGGGATTCTCGTTTTCGCTTCGCGTCGGCTGGACCTGCCTTGGCTGGACAGGCGTTGGTTGAGCACACGTTGGCTGAGCATCGACATCATTATACACGTCGTACGATTGCGTGTGATTATCTTCGAGGGTCTCGTTGTCCTCGGCAGCTATAAATGCGGGTTTTACCCGGTCAATAGAAACCCTAACTTTCTTACCATTTATGATGATTGTAAACGACTTATCGTCCCTATCCACCACTTCATACGGTCCGTCATACGGTGGCTGCAATAAACTTCTAACCGCGTCGCGCCGAAGGAAAACGTGTGTCGCCGTTTTCAAATCTTTAAACACGAACGTCTTTCCAAAACCATGTCGCGTGATGGGGCATGGCTTCATGCCTTCCATCTGTCGTTTAAAATTCTTTACGAATTCGTTACTTGGTTCGAGGCCTTTAGCAATAAAAAACTCAGCGGGTAGGCGAATTCCGGCACCATATATTAAATCGGCCGCCGTGGCCTTCAAATCCTCTTTGTAAGCCATACGGATCCCCAAGAGTACGATAGGGAGGATTTCTAACCAATTGTCACCGCCATGACATTTAATCGCGGCCTTCAATTGCCGGTGTAACCGCTCCACCATGCCGTTCGCTTGCGGGTGATAGGCAGTCGTCCGAATGTGCTTCGTACCCAACTGCCTGCACAACTGCCCGAAAAGTTCGGACTCGAACTGACGCCCTTGATCAGACGTTATCCGTAAAGGCACGCCAAAACGCGATATCCACGTCGAAATAACCGCAGAAGCCACCGTCTTTGCTTCCATATCCGCAATGGGGGTTGCCTCTGGCCAACGGGAAAATCTATCTATAAAGGTTAGACAGTACCTAAATCCCTGGCAATATGGCATGGTAATTATGTCAATATGTAAATGTTCAAATCGACCAGCCAAAATCTCGAAGTTCCCCACTGCGGATTTTACATGTCGAGTGACTTTACACCGCTGGCACGATATACAATGACGCGTCCACTCGCGACTGTCCTTGTTTACCGACGGCCAAACGAAACGATCCGCAACCAGCTTTTGCGAGGCTCGTATTCCAGGGTGCGCAAGCCCATGCAAAGATTCAAACACGCGACGTCTCAAAACTGCGGGCACGTATGGTCTTACCACGCCCCCCTTCACGTCGCAATAAATACTATTACCATACTCTGGAAAATGTAATTTTTTAATTTGTAATGGACCAGCCCCGGACGCGAGTATTTCGCGAAGTTCTACATCCTCTGCTTGTGCCGATTCCAATGTCTTGTAATCCACGCTACCCGATATTGCCTCTATCCGCGACAACGCATCAGCGACGTTGTTATCGATACCCTTGATATACCGAATGTCAGTTGTGAACTGACCGATATAATCAAGGTACCGAAATTGTCGCGGCGAGCATTTATCTAATTTTTGCTTAAAAGCGAAGGTCAACGGCTTATGATCTGTAAAAATCGCAAAATCCCTGCCCTCGACGGCGTGTCTAAAACGCTTAACCGCGCTGTAGATCGCGAGTAGCTCGCGGTCATAAGCGCTATATTTGCGCTGCGCCGCAGACAAAACCTGCGTATAAAATCCTAAGGGCTGCCAAGCTCTGTTCACACGCTGCTGCAACGCTGCGCCTATCGCCGAAGAGGACGCGTCGACGACCACGCATATCGGGGCGCCGGGTACCGGGTGAGCCAAAAGTGTAGCGCCCGCCAAAGCACGCTTCGATACAAGAAACGCGTCTTCCGCGTCCGCGGTCCACGTAACCGGTGCGTTCCCTTTTTTAGACCCCTTCAATAGGTCGGTTAAGGGACTTAAAATCCTCGCCGCTGCGGGTATGAACCGACGATAAAAGTTTATCATCCCCAAGTACCTGCGTAACTCCTTAATCGTACTGGGCTTCGGAAAACCCTCGATCGCCACGACGCGTTCCGGTAACGGTCTAATACCCTGGGCACTGACCGAATATCCGAGGAAATTGACTTCCTCTACGCCAAAAACGCATTTTGCCGGGTTGACAACCACCCCGTACTCATTTAAACGCTCGAACAACGCGTTTAGATGACGGTAATGCTCCTGGTCATCCGCAGACGCTATTAAAAAATCGTCGATATACGCGTATACAAAGTCGAGACCGCGCGTAATCTCGTCCACGAAACGCTGGCATGTTTGGGCCGCATTGCGTAACCCAAACATCGTGCCTAACGCCTCAAAAAGGCCGAACGGCGTCGTAATGGCCGTTTTCTGCATGTCTTAGGGGCAACGGGAATCTGGTGGTACGCCCGCACCAAATCGATCTTCGAGAAAATCCGCTTCCCATGAAGTTGTTGTGCGAAGTCCTCTATATGCGGTGGCGTGTACCGATCCGGTACAGTACGGGAGTTCAGGTCCCTGTAATCGCCGCAGGGCCGCAGGCTGCCATCCTCCTTGGGGACGACATGCAACGGTGACGACCACGAACTCTTCGAAGGCCGAATGATGCCTAATTTCAGCATCAATTCAAACTCCGCCTTCACCCTCTTCAAACGGTCAGGTGCAAGACGTCGGGGTTTATGATGTACAGGCGGTCCCGGAGTCGTCTCAATATGATGCTGGACGTTATGCCGAGCGACCTTTTTCCCAAAAACAGGCGGCCGCGTCAAGTCAGGATACTTTTCGAGAAGTCGGTGATACAACGATTCCCCAACGACCGTCTTCACGCTGGCGATAGCGGCGGAAGCCGCATATCCTGATGTCTTCAATTTTGTAATAGAATCAACCAGGCATCCGTTCCGCGGGTCGACCAGCAAACCATAGTAGGCGAGGAAATCCATTCCGATGATGGGTACATTAACATCAGCTATTACAAATCGCCATTGGAAACTCCTTCGCAACCCCAAATTCAAGTCCACGGCAACCGCACCGTACGTTGCGATGGATGTACCATTAGCCGCGAAAAGCTCGTACGTACACTTTGTAATAGGGCTGCGCACACGATTACGCGGGTACACGCACAAATCAGCCCCCGTGTCCACTAGAAACGCCACTTTTGTCTTTCGGTCTTTGATAAAAATGCGGCGGGAAATCGAACCGTCGTCGGAAGCCGCTATCAGGGACGGCTCTATTAGTTTCCCGTGGTCCAACGACACGGGGCCACGCACTTTGCCGCCTTATTTTGGAACCTGGCATGGTACCAACACAAACCCTCGGTATCCTTTGCGGTGCGGTCCGGGGTTTGTCCACGGCCGCGCGATTTGCTACGCGCTCGGTAATTTCTACGCGAACGGGAAGGTGCACGCTGTCGATTCTTTGAAAGTGCGCTCACCTCAAGCCTCAGCTTCTCCACGACTTCACGCAACTCACTAAGTTCTCCCTCTCGCGAGATAGCCGCGGTTCGTCCTGGTTCAGGTCGAATCTCGTGAATCCGATCCGCCATCTCCGTCAGGGCCGTGGTGGAAGTCTCCACGGCAGCAGCCAGGACTCGTTGTATATTCGCCGGCAGGCGGTTCTTCCACAGCGTCACTATAAATTCCTCAGGAATAGACGCATTCGCAAGCTTCTTTAGGTCGCGAAAAAATTGAGATGGCGTGCGATCACCAATCTCCTCACTCTCCATCAATTTCCGCACACGAGAACTGTCGGATTCACTAAGTCTTTTAATAATTTCCCTTTTTAAATGTTCGTATTGCCCGGTTGCGGGCGGATCGATTACAACATCTTCCACCTGTTCAATATACTTTTCCCCGAGGTTCGCTATTGTAATATTAAACCGCACTTCGTCTTTTATTATCCGCGCGGACGCGAATTGTGCCTCGAGGAGCTTGAACCACAACACTATTTTATGCGGCCAAAATTGCGGAACCCGCAAATGGTGGGGATTAATCAGTTGTGAGTTATCCTTTTCCCCTACTGGATTGTTCGTAGCATTACCCGAACTAGAATCTCCGCCAGTTAGCGCCATTTTTCCGGTTTTATTGTCCACTGAGCCCACGTGGTCACTTCGTTACACACGAATCACGTCGGGGTCACCAATTTGAAGTGATTGGGTAGTGGAGGATTAATAGTAAATCAACACCGTCTTAACAATAAACTTAACTGCTCGTTTATTAACGATTATAACAAAATGTCTTTGGTATTGTTAAAACTCGGATATCAAAACTTGAACGTGGCGTTCGGTCGCGTAGTCAGCCAAGAATGACTTCCTGTTGCCATCCGCCTGGCAACGTCCCGGTGGAAACGGTCCGCTCAACGGAAGGGCCCATTTCCCCCAGAACTTTCTAAACCCGATGACGTCACCAGGCCCTCTCACGTTCTCGCCCGCCACAGGTTTTTTTTCATAATTTTGTATTGTCATCCAAACTACGCACCCCTGCAAAATTTCAAGACAATTGGATGGTTGGAAGTTGATTAAAATTGAGTTTCCAGATTTCAATCAAACATACAAACAAACAGGGGATCGTAGCTGAATAAAATTGTTTATGAGACATTTCAAAATATACGTATTGTTAGTACTGATCTCTAGTTTATATTGATAAATTTTTACAATTGTGAATAACAATTCCGAAGAAAAGCATGTACAAAAGTATTAAATTGAAATATACTTTTGTCCATCTTGTTAATAAAAAAGTTAATTTGATGTATAGTTAGATAGAAAAGAAAGCGTCATATATTTTTAGAAGAGTTATAGCATTTTAGATTTCATTACGATCGGCGTGTTACACTTGGGTGATGTACCTTATTCAAATTGTATGCTTCGAAATTGCACATTGATTGTACAAAATATTACATCCTTCTACATATAAATAAAAACTATTGATACGCAAATTAGTATTGTTTCAGTGACATGTTTCCTAACTTCACTACCCCACCTCTCTATCTTTCATTATTGCTATCCTCCTTTACTTTCAGCGAGGCTTTGATGCTAGACACAGCAATCGGACGCGCTACATCTACAGCTGATGCAGGAGAAAACACCTACAGGAGCGGTGGTTATGTGTGCGGAACAGCGCGTCAGTCACGCACACATAACCTCCGCTCCTGTAGGTGTTACCCCCTCCATCAGCTGTAGTTGAAGGCCGCTGATCCCTGCCTAGACGCAGCTCTCGTGCCGTATTCCTCCAAGACTTCTCATCAGTAGAAGGAGCTGTGGCAACAGCGCGGCGGAGACAGGGAGAACAGAAAATGTGGCAACTATGCGTCAAAAAATTCGTCTACATAGAGTACCTGGAGATGTCACAATGTACAACTTCTTTTTACCGACCGCATTAGTTTCATTAGGGTCCGTCTCTTTACTGGGAACGCTTCGATCCCCGCTTTGAGCTTTGTTTACTATTCGGACCATAACAAACTTGAGACGGCACCCTTAATGTATTTATTTGTTAGTGCGGACAGCACCCTCTAGTAGTTAGTATTAGTAAAAAATTACTAGACCTGGGAAATTTGAAACGTGGGTTCAATACTGTTCAGTTAATTGATTAAATCGGACGAATTTCAGAAACGATTTAGATATAGTTTCTGCACGACTACATATAATTATATTTTATGCATCCTATACACAATTTAAAAGTATGTAGTCATACAGAAAATATATCCCAATCGTTTCTTTTTGAAGAAAAAGGTATTAAACGACATAGATTTTTATTTACTTAATGGAATCTTTTATTTTAAATTGAAAGCGCTTTCTTCACAATATTATACAATTATACATTCTAATGGACAATTTGTTTCCCATTGATGGTCCGTCTACACGACATGCTATACATTTCATTTGTTTGTATTTTTTCTTTTCTCTCGAATTATAACGGCCTCCTTCATAACATCACTCATTTGTGAAGTGTATTGTACAATTCGTTTTCCTTTTACTATATCGTTCATTTTCTTACACGCCTGCAAAATACATACTATAATAATCTTGTTTTAGCACATGAAACTAAAAAACACATAGCGATTCACGTATAATAGAATCGTTTCGTTTATGTTGTATAGTATATTTTCTTTTTCTAAAATGTAATTTGTAATATTATATATGATCCTTAAACAGTCTATGAAAAATGTATTATACATTTCAACTGAATTTGTTGGGTATTCGGTTTGCCGATGGTCTTTTAAAATATGAATCTTACATAAACCGCATTCCAATTGCTTACCAATAATTAATTTTAAATGCTGGAGCAAATACATCATTACTCGGGGATTAACTTGCTTCTTTATTATTTTTTGTAATTCTTTATGTATTCGCGGTTCTTCGTGTATTGTTTTACTTATGTATTTACTGTCCATATATTTACAATTTTCTAATTGGATAATGGATGTTTCGCAAGTTTGCTCGCAGTTTGCCATAATAGAGTGTCTGCCACTGAGGCTTCTCTGAAATAATGATTTATACGATTGTATAAATTGCGTACATGTCTAATTTGTTAATCTGCCTCTGTGTTGTCGTATCTGGCCAAAAAAAAATTTCTAGAGGGTCCTGATTTAATTTTCAGGTATAAACTTGCCTAATCTTCATATCAAATATTCTTTTTGTAATGTGTATAAATCCTTCAATTGTGTATATTAAATTTGTTAAGGATGGCGGTACGTTTTTCTCGGTCTTCCCTTCTTCCTGGAAATACATATGTATTCCTCAAGGAAGATAGTGCTCTCTGCCAAAAAGATATATGTCCGCTTTTTTCAGTCACTGCAAACGTTAAGTATTTGTATGGGTCAGATTTCTTTTCGGCACTATTTAAACTATCGAAAAGTTTATCAAAGAAACTTAGAATTTTTGCCGTCCCGTGTGCAGTTTTATTCATTTTATAGGCACCAGTGACATCTGCTTCTTCTGCAAAACATAATCTTTTTGTAGTTCAAATCATAATTATCATGCCACTTTATTTTTATTGTACAATTATATTATTGCGACTTACCATTTCGAGCCATTATACTTATAGCCGCAGCCATGGATCGACTAAAAACTTGCGTGGCATAGCACACCTTCATTTTCTTCATTTTGTTTGTGCGCACATGACCCTCTGTTATTTTTGGCAAGCACCTAATATCTCCGCTTGTATTATCTATTTCGTATGCGGTGATTATATCCTGCCACTTTCCCACAAACACATCTTTCTCGTCCTGCCAAATTAAGTTTTTGGTTAATAATTTATTTCTAATACCTTTAATTAAATGTGGTACATCGTATAACGGCGTTATTTCTTTATTATTAATTACAATAGAGCGCCTTGGTTCTCTATTTCTCTTTATAAAATATTGACGTGAATTTTGAATTAAATCTTTGATAGCCCTTCTATTTGTTGCCCCTTGATCGCAAATAGTTGCAATGACATTTAATCCTGTAAAATAAAATATATTGTTATAGTCAAATCGTCATAATGAATATGTAAGTGCAAATTTATTTCGAAATTGTATGGATTACATACCAGTTTCGTGCAATTTTTTTATTACATTTGTCAACATTGCTTGGATCACGTCTGACTTCGTAGTACCTTTACAAAAGTCAAATGCAACGACTTGTTTCCAATTTGTTACAATTCCCTTCACCATGAAGACCAAGGCATGGTCTAATATCAATCCATTTTCCACCCCAATTAATGCGTCTTCATATTTCTTGTATTCCACATGTGGCTGCAATGCAATTTCATCAAACATTACACAGCATAGTTTATCTTTTAATTTCATTTTTTCAACACAAATTTTTAAATTTGTGAATACAAATTCATTTATTCCTGGAAATATGGGAATATTCTGTAGCAGTCTTGACATCGTTCGCGGACATGGTAGACTGAACCATTTTAAAAATAAGGGATATGCAGATCCAGATGCTTTATATAACGCTAAACACATCATCTTCTCCTCTGATGTATATCTCGTTCCATTCCCATTCCGCGATTTCCTCATGAGCTTCTGTACACAAAATTTAAACGTTTCTACTCCAAGCCCACTTTCAGAACTGTAGAGAGTTTCTGTTGCTAAACGTAACTTTGCATTCATTGCAGCAATTCTTTTTCTGTATATTAGTACTGTACTCTGTAAAGTTTTCACTTTTGTATATAAAAGTTTCGCCTTGGGCGTTAGGTCTGCACATTTCGTTATTCCTAACTCTTGTAATAATGTCTTTGAAATACCTACAAATATATACAACCAATGAATAATATTTTCTATAGTTTACTTCATTTCAATATTTACTGTATAAAAATTTATAAGATTTCTTACACTGGATATCTGTTGGTGTAGCACAATGCTGTGGACTCAAAGGTTGCCTGCTTAATGGAATGTTTGTTTCATCCAATGGCTGTTGTATAACAGTTGTAGAAGTAGATGGGCATGTTTCTATAAAAAAGATTTAAACATTTTATATATTTTGTAAAATAATTCTGTATGTAGTTATAATGTAATATTCTGTATGTAGTAACAATAATGGCTTCCTTGAATATTCCCATTTTCTTGGATCGTAGACGTATAGCAAATATGATGTTCTTGTATAACGATCCAGGTCTTTATTCGTCCCGAGCCTACCTCAGTATCGCTACTACTTGGATGACCCCCATGAATCGTACCGCGAGTGTTGCAAATCAGCATTTTAATGGCATGGACCCTTTTAGTTGCTCTCAAAGTTTGTTCCGGTCTTTGTTACACAGACTGCTAGGTGACATTTATGATGTAAATTTAGTACAATAAGTACTAGAGCTCTTATTTTTTGACCCGTTGGGTACCCGTCTACCCGAAACAACTTCAAGCCACTAAATGTGGTATTGTTCAATATATTTGGCTTACATCAGACTATACCACAGGCAATCACTGACAATACTACATTCAATTGCTTGAAGTTATCCCGGGTAATGTCCAGGTACCCGACGGGTCAAAAAGTAAGAGCTCTAATAAGTACTAGTCTTTGTAAGCACTGTCGATTATTTACTCTTGTAAACTATGGGATTTTTGTCCCGTTTATATTATAATAATAATAATAAAAATAATAATAATAATAATAATAATAATATTCAAAATTATTACCTGTTTTAGATGGTAGGTGCTGAGAAGGTACTGTAGTACATTTCAAAAACATATTTGATGATTTATCATTTATGGTAAAATGCTGATGGCATACACGATAACTTCTATATACTCTCATAGGGTCCATTGCAACCAATTTTGGGTTTGATATCACTTCAATCCATTTTTCATATCGTTGTTTATCCTTCACAGGTGAAGGAAATCTGTGTCGCGAAGATATCCTATCGTCACACCCAGGAACAGCACATGGGGTATACCCAACCATACTGAATCTACTAAAAATTGTTAAAAAAATTAGAGCAGTCTACGATTATAATCATATACAGCAAATAGCTACTACCATTACACTTTTCCCGCCATTTATGCACTACTTTTTATTATATTTTTTATGTTAAATAATAATTAAATTAATTTCAAATGAAAACGGAAATGTAGTTAATTTTCACGAATTTTCTATCGCGTAAAAAAAAAATAGGAAAACTTACCCTCCGCGTACGTCGAGGGACGGGTGTAATTTTATATAATATTATATTCATTATTTTCTTTATTTCTAATATTATATTTCAAAGTTGTTAACATACCTGCTGATTGAAAGTTTTCAATGTATAAAAACAAAACTTTCTCACAACTATTGATTACTTTTGAACGAAATCGGACCAAAACGAACTAAAGGACGCTGAAAAATGCTGAAAAGGCAGATACAACAAGACACTGCAAGACTGTACAATACACCAGGACGCCACATTATGAAATGAAATCAAATAAAATGGCCAAAATGGCGTTGGGTGACGCTTCCGACGTAACGCTGCCAACACCATCTACCGTCCAATTATCTCATTACATTGAGTACAGCGCCGCCGTACCGTTGGTATTAAAACTAATCTAGGGCTAACTGCTCGCCCATTGAAGTGTCTATACCCTGGCCAAAATGAAACTAACACATGCTTCGTTCGTCGACTCCTGGTACGCGTTACACGCACACCCAGGGCATGGACACTCCAATGTATAAGAGTGCAGAAGGATAGACGCCAGTGACGCCATCTAGCGTATACTCAGAACCCGAATATAAGATGAAAGATGGCCGTTGAGATGATTTAGATATTATTCAGATAATGTGCTGATATGTAATTACAGAACTTAATAAAATGAAGAGACCAATAGAAAAACATACATAAATACATAATTAGTTGTTACAGTAACTATTTATAATAATAAGAGACCAATAGAAAAACATACATAAATACATAATTAGTTGTTACAGTAACTATTTATAATAACTAATTATGTATTTCTGTATGTTTTTCTATTGGTCTCTTCATTTTATTAATTTTTTTTTCATAAAAGTGTGTTTTATGAATAAGAAAGAGGTAATGAAATTGTTTTAAAGAATTTTTTTATTATATATCAAGTAAAGTAATGTGTACATTATAAAAGTACTTATTTCCAAATGTGTTTATAACAAAAGGCCTTATTTCAAAATGGTTTCATACAAAAGGCCTTATTTCTATACTAGACCGTATAAGTAAATGGTAGCTGTGACTACCGGTAACACTCTCTCTCAGGCAATCCCTGCTCACTGGCGTTCAGTTCTCCTGACTCAATCTCGTCCTGCATTCCAACATTAAATATTGATTATTACAATTAACATCAAAATTATAAAAATGGTTTATTTTGAATTTCAAATAAATTATGAATTATAGGTACATTAGTGAAATGATATTTAAAATACAAATTTATTAAGAGAAAAAAGCTTGCTTCTTTTATTCATTCGATTGCAAACAATTCCTTAAAAAATTAAGGAAAAGCGTTTGCTTTAAACCAGGCATGGAACTAAAGTGAACGCAGCTGCCGTTTTTCGGAGGCAACGCCTCCTTTCTCCCGCCGCGCGTCTTGGTCCCCGCAGCGGGCCTAGGAGCTTCGAGCGCCTCAGACCCGTACCATATGAACCGCGCGTGGCGCATTGGGGCGACACCCGTATCAATAGATTTCCGCATCACCCATGGGATACTATTATGGATGCGTTCTTTTTTGTCAGTGGTATCCCCTGTAGGCCTATTCCACTGTGTCACGCGATAAAAATGGATAGGAAAAACGTGTTTTACTATCAAAATTTTAAATACGTTTGGGAAAACTTAATTTTCGTGCACGTTTAGACGTGCTGGGCATATCTAAAATATCAACTTTAATACGTATATTTTAGATATGCCCAAAACGTCTAAACGTGCGCAAAAATTAAGTTTTCCCAAACGTATTTAAAATTTTGATAGTAAAACGCGTTTTTCCTATCCATGTTTATCGCGTGACACAGTGGAATAGGCCTACAGGAGATACCACTGACAAAAAAAAACGCATCACCCATGGGTGATGCGGAAATCTATAGATGCGGGTGTCGCCCCAATGCGCCACGCGCAATTCATATGGTACGGGTCTGAGGCGCTCGAAGCTCCTAGGCCCGCGGCGGGGGCCAAGACGCGCAGCGGGAGAAAGGAGGCGTTGCCTCCGAAAAAAGGCCGCTGCGTTCACTTTAGTTCCATGCCTGCTTTAAACGATTCCTTGGCGATTTAGGAATTCCTACAAGATAAAGCAATTGCTTGTCTTTTTATTCATATGAATTTAAGCCATTCCTAGTAAAATATTAAGAAAAAGCAATTGCGTACACTGTATTCATTAGGCCCATTGTCTCTGAATTTAAAACATTGCCGCTATCAGATGGAAGAATAAAATGTACGTCTACTAATAATTTTTTTTTCAATAAACATAGGTACATACCACAGTTTTTTGCGGTTATTGAATATTTGTTTTATGTGGAAATTTTCACTGTTGAAAAATCACTCCTCACATATGCCCTCGTACGCGACTTCCATATATACTGTTA
Organism: Andrena flavipes; assembly: GCA_963971345.1. NCBI lineage: Eukaryota > Metazoa > Arthropoda > Insecta > Hymenoptera > Andrenidae > Andrena > Andrena flavipes. The sequence goes on along the minus strand of OZ020479.1, from coordinate 45,852,684 downwards.
ACCAATACATCATCGACCGATTTCGCCCCAAGGCAGGAACCGACGAGTTCTATATACAACAAAAAGGATATTTTACTAATTATTATCGTAATTATCATAATTATTACTACTATTACATCATGCAATCGTATGCTCCGCGAGTACAAGTGCCGTTGCAGGCACTTGTGACCACTGACCAGTCAGTGGTACCGCACTTTACAGTGCGGTGCGACGCTGGACCGATACAATAGTTTTACTATTATCGGAGAGACTCTTTTTTTCATTTCTTTCGTCACTTTCTTGGGAACGTGACGCCGGCGTCGATCGACTCGCGTGATCGTATGATCCGCGAGCACAAGTGCCGTTGCAGGTACTTGTGACCACTGACCAGTCAGTGGTACCGCACTTTACAGTGCGGTGCGACGCTGGACCGATACAATAGTTTTACTATTATCGGACAGACTCTTTTTTTCATTTCTTTCGTCACTTTCTTGGGAACGTGACGCCGGCGTCGATCGACTCGCGTGATCGTATGATCCGCGAGTACAAGTGCCGTTGCAGGCACTTGTGACCACTGGCCAGTCAGTGGTACCGCACTTTACAGTGCGGTGCGACGCTGGACCGATACAATAGTTTTACTATTATCGGAGAGAATCTTTTTTTCATTTCTTTCGTCACTTTCTTGGGAACGTGACGCCGGCGTCGATCGACTCGCGTGATCGTATGATCCGCGAGTACAAGTGCCGTTGCAGGCACTTGTGACCACTGACCAGTCAGTGGTACCGCACTTTATAGTGCGTTGCGACGCTGGACCGATACAATAGTTTTACTATTATCGGAGAGACTCTTATTTTCATTTCTTTCGTCACTTTCTTGGGAACGTGACGCCGGCGTCGATCGACTCGCGTGATCGTATGATCCGCGAGCACAAGTGCCGTTGCAGGCATTTGTGACCACTGACCAGTCAGTGGTACCGCACTTTACAGTGCGGTGCGACGCTGGACCGATACAATAGTTTTACTATTATCGGAGAGAATCTTTTTTTCATTTCTTTCGTCACTTTCTTGGGAACGTGACGCCGGCGTCGATCGACTCGCGTGATCGTATGATCCGCGAGTACAAGTGCCGTTGCAGGTACTTGTGACCACTGACCAGTCAGTGGTACCGCACTTTACAGTGCGGTGCGACGCTGGACCGATACAATAGTTTTACTATTATCGGACAGACTCTTTTTTTCATTTCTTTCGTCACTTTCTTGGGAACGTGACGCCGGCGTCGATCGACTCGCGTGATCGTATGATCCGCGAGTACAAGTGCCGTTGCAGGTACTTGTGACCACTGACCAGTCAGTGGTACCGCACTTTACAGTGCGGTGCGACGCTGGACCGATACAATAGTTTTACTATTATCGGACAGACTCTTTTTTTCATTTCTTTCGTCACTTTCTTGGGAACGTGACGCCGGCGTCGATCGACTCGCGTGATCGTATGATCCGCGAGTACAAGTGCCGTTGCAGGCACTTGTGACCACTGGCCAGTCAGTGGTACCGCACTTTACAGTGCGGTGCGACGCTGGACCGATACAATAGTTTTACTATTATCGGAGAGAATCTTTTTTTCATTTCTTTCGTGACTTTCTTGTAAACGTGACGCCGGCGTCGATCGACTCGCGTGATCGTATGATCCGCGAGTACAAGTGCCGTTGCAGGCACTTGTGACAACTGGCCAGTCAGTGGTACCGCACTTTACAGTGCGGTGCGACGCTGGACCGATACAATAGTTTTACTATTATCGGAGAGAATCTTTTTTTCATTTCTTTCGTCACTTTCTTGGGAACGTGACGCCGGCGTCGATCGACTCGCGTGATCGTATGATCCGCGAGTACAAGTGCCGTTGCAGGCACTTGTGACCACTGGCCAGTCAGTGGTACCGCACTTTACAGTGCGGTGCGACGCTGGACCGATACAATAGTTTTACTATTATCGGAGAGAATCTTTTTTTCATTTCTTTCGTGACTTTCTTGTAAACGTGACGCCGGCGTCGATCGACTCGCGTGATCGTATGATCCGCGAGTACAAGTGCCGTTGCAGGCACTTGTGACAACTGGCCAGTCAGTGGTACCGCACTTTACAGTGCGGTGCGACGCTGGACCGATACAATAGTTTTACTATTATCGGAGAGAATCTTTTTTTCATTTCTTTCGTCACTTTCTTGGGAACGTGACGCCGGCGTCGATCGACTCGCGTGATCGTATGATCCGCGAGTACAAGTGCCGTTGCAGGCACTTGTGACCACTGGCCAGTCAGTGGTACCGCACTTTACAGTGCGGTGCGACGCTGGACCGATACAATAGTTTTACTATTATCGGAGAGAATCTTTTTTTCATTTCTTTCGTCACTTTCTTGGGAACGTGACGCCGGCGCCGATCGACTCGCGTGATCGTATGATCCGCGAGTACAAGTGCCGTTGCAGCTACTTGTGACCACTGACCAGTCAGTGGTGCCGCACTTTACAGTGCGGTGCGACGCTGGACCGATACAATAGTTTTACTATTATCGGACAGACTCTTTTTTTCATTTCTTTCGTCACTTTCTTGGGAACGTGACGCCGGCGTCGATCGACTCGCGTGATCGTATGATCCGCGAGTACAAGTGCCGTTGCAGGCAGTTGTGACCACTGACCAGTCAGCTGTACCGCACTTTACAGTGCGGTGCGACGCTGGACCGATACAATAGTTTTACTATTATCGGAGAGAATCTTTTTTTCATTTCTTTCGTCACTTTCTTGTAAACGTGACGCCGGCGTCGATCGACTCGCGTGATCGTATGATCCGCGAGTACAAGTGCCGTTGCAGGCACTTGTGACCACTGGCCAGTCAGTGGTACCGCACTTTACAGTGCGGTGCGACGCTGGACCGATACAATAGTTTTACTATTATCGGAGAGACTCTTTTTTTCATTTCTTTCGTCACTTTCTTGGGAACGTGACGCCGGCGTCGATCGACTCGCGTGATCGTATGATCCGCGAGCACAAGTGCCGTTGCAGGTACTTGTGACCACTGACCAGTCAGTGGTACCGCACTTTACAGTGCGGTGCGACGCTGGACCGATACAATAGTTTTACTATTATCGGACAGACTCTTTTTTTCATTTCTTTCGTCACTTTCTTGGGAACGTGACGCCGGCGTCGATCGACTCGCGTGATCGTATGATCCGCGAGTACAAGTGCCGTTGCAGGCACTTGTGACCACTGGCCAGTCAGTGGTACCGCACTTTACAGTGCGGTGCGACGCTGGACCGATACAATAGTTTTACTATTATCGGAGAGAATCTTTTTTTCATTTCTTTCGTCACTTTCTTGGGAACGTGACGCCGGCGTCGATCGACTCGCGTGATCGTATGATCCGCGAGTACAAGTGCCGTTGCAGGCACTTGTGACCACTGACCAGTCAGTGGTACCGCACTTTATAGTGCGTTGCGACGCTGGGCCCATAAAATAATTTTACTATTATCGGAGAGACTCTTTTTTTCATTCCTTTCGTCACTTTCTTGGGAACGTGACGCCGGCGTCGATCGACTCGCGTGATCGTATGATCCGCGAGTACAAGTGCCGTTGCAGGTACTTGTGACCACTGACCAGTCAGTGGTACCGCACTTTACAGTGCGGTGAGACGCTGGACCCATACAATAATTTTACTATTATCGGAGAGAATCTTTTTTTCATTTCTTTCGTCACTTTCTTGGGAAAGTGACGCCGGCGTCGATCGACTCGCGTGATCGTATGCTCCGCGAGTACAAGTGCCGTTGCAGGCACTTGTGACCACTGACCAGTCAGTGGTACCGCACTTTACAGTGCGGTGCGACGCTGGACCGATACAATAGTTTTACTATTATCGGAGAGACTCTTATTTTCATTTCTTTCGTCACTTTCTTGGGAACGTGACGCCGGCGTCGATCGACTCGCGTGATCGTATGATCCGCGAGCACAAGTGCCGTTGCAGGCATTTGTGACCACTGACCAGTCAGTGGTACCGCACTTTACAGTGCGGTGCGACGCTGGACCGATACAATAGTTTTACTATTATCGGAGAGACTCTTTTTTTCATTTCTTTCGTCACTTTCTTGGGAACGTGACGCCGGCGTCGATCGACTCGCGTGATCGTATGATCCGCGAGTACAAGTGCCGTTGCAGGCACTTGTGACCACTGGCCAGTCAGTGGTACCGCACTTTACAGTGCGGTGCGACGCTGGACCGATACAATAGGTTTACTATTATCGGAGAGAATCTTTTTTTCATTTCTTTCGTCACTTTCTTGGGAACGTGACGCCGGCGTCGATCGACTCGCGTGATCGTATGATCCGCGAGTACAAGTGCCGTTGCAGGTACTTGTGACCACTGACCAGTCAGTGGTACCGCACTTTACAGTGCGGTGCGACGCTGGACCGATACAATAGTTTTACTATTATCGGACAGACTCTTTTTTTCATTTCTTTCGTCACTTTCTTGGGAACGTGACGCCGGCGTCGATCGACTCGCGTGATCGTATGATCCGCGAGTACAAGTGCCGTTGCAGGCACTTGTGACCACTGGCCAGTCAGTGGTACCGCACTTTACAGTGCGGTGCGACGCTGGACCGATACAATAGTTTTACTATTATCGGAGAGAATCTTTTTTTCATTTCTTTCGTCACTTTCTTGTAAACGTGACGCCGGCGTCGATCGACTCGCGTGATCGTATGATCCGCGAGTACAAGTGCCGTTGCAGGCACTTGTGACCACTGGCCAGTCAGTGGTACCGCACTTTACAGTGCGGTGCGACGCTGGACCGATACAATAGTTTTACTATTATCGGAGAGAATCTTTTTTTCATTTCTTTCGTCACTTTCTTGGGAACGTGACGCCGGCGTCGATCGACTCGCGTGATCGTATGATCCGCGAGTACAAGTGCCGTTGCAGGCACTTGTGACCACTGGCCAGTCAGTGGTACCGCACTTTACAGTGCGGTGCGACGCTGGACCGATACAATAGTTTTACTATTATCGGACAGACTCTTTTTTTCATTTCTTTCGTCACTTTCTTGGGAACGTGACGCCGGCGTCGATCGACTCGCGTGATCGTATGATCCGCGAGTACAAGTGCCGTTGCAGGCAGTTGTGACCACTGACCAGTCAGCTGTACCGCACTTTACAGTGCGGTGCGACGCTGGACCGATACAATAGTTTTACTATTATCGGAGAGAATCTTTTTTTCATTTCTTTCGTCACTTTCTTGTAAACGTGACGCCGGCGTCGATCGACTCGCGTGATCGTATGATCCGCGAGTACAAGTGCCGTTGCAGGCACTTGTGACCACTGGCCAGTCAGTGGTACCGCACTTTACAGTGCGGTGCGACGCTGGACCGATACAATAGTTTTACTATTATCGGAGAGAATCTTTTTTTCATTTCTTTCGTCACTTTCTTGGGAACGTGACGCCGGCGTCGATCGACTCGCGTGATCGTATGATCCGCGAGTACAAGTGCCGTTGCAGGCACTTGTGACCACTGGCCAGTCAGTGGTACCGCACTTTACAGTGCGGTGCGACGCTGGACCGATACAATAGTTTTACTATTATCGGACAGACTCTTTTTTTCATTTCTTTCGTCACTTTCTTGGGAACGTGACGCCGGCGTCGATCGACTCGCGTGATCGTATGATCCGCGAGTACAAGTGCCGTTGCAGGCAGTTGTGACCACTGACCAGTCAGCTGTACCGCACTTTACAGTGCGGTGCGACGCTGGACCGATACAATAGTTTTACTATTATCGGAGAGAATCTTTTTTTCATTTCTTTCGTCACTTTCTTGTAAACGTGACGCCGGCGTCGATCGACTCGCGTGATCGTATGATCCGCGAGTACAAGTGCCGTTGCAGGCACTTGTGACCACTGGCCAGTCAGTGGTACCGCACTTTACAGTGCGGTGCGACGCTGGACCGATACAATAGTTTTACTATTATCGGAGAGACTCTTTTTTTCATTTCTTTCGTCACTTTCTTGGGAACGTGACCCCGGCGTCGATCGACTCGCGTGATCGTATGATCCGCGAGTACAAGTGCCGTTGCAGGTACTTGTGACCACTGACCAGTCAGTGGTACCGCATTTTACAGTGCGGTGCGACGCTGGACCGATACAATAGTTTTACTATTATCGGAGAGACTCTTTTTTTCATTTCTTTTGTCACTTTCTTGGGAACGTGACGTCGGCGTCGATCGACTCGCGTGATCGTATGATCCGCGAGTACAAGTGCCGTTGCAGGTACTTGTGACCACTGACCAGTCAGTGGTACCGCACTTTACAGTGCGGTGCGACGCTGGATCGATACAATAGTTTTACTATTATCGGAGAGACTCTCTTTTTAATTTCTTTCGTCACTTTCTGGGGAAAGTGACGCCGGCGTCGATCGACTCGCGTGATCGTATGATCCGCGAGTACAAGTGCCGTTGCAGGCACTTGTGACCACTGACCAGTCAGTGGTACCGCACTTTACTGTGCGGTGCGACGCCGGACCGATACAATAGTTTTACTATTAACGGAGAAACTCTTTTTTTCATTTCTTTCGTCACTTTCTTGGGAAAGTGACGCCGGCGTCGATCGACTCGCGTGATCGTATGATCCGCGAGTGCAAGTGCCGTTGCAGGTACTTGTGACCACTGACCAGTCAGTGGTACCGCACTTTACAGTGCGGTGCGACGCTGGACCCATACAATAATTTTTCTATTATCGGAGAGACTCTTTTTTTCCATTCTTTCGCCACTTTCTTGGGAATGTGGTGCCGGCGTCAATCGACTCGCGTGATCGTGTGATCCGCGAGTACAAGTGCCGTTGCAGGCAGTTGTGACCACTGACCAGTCAGCTGTACCGCACTTTACAGTGCGGTGCGACGCTGGACCGATACAATAGTTTTACTATTATCGGAGAGACTCTTTTTTTCCATTCTTTCGCCACTTTCTTGGGAATGTGGTGCCGGCGTCGATCGACTCGCGTGATCGTATGATCCGCGAGTACAAGTGCCGTTGCAGGCACTTGTGACCACTGAGCAGTCAGTGGTACCGCACTTTACTGTGCGGTGCGACGCCGGACCGATACAATAGTTTTACTATTAACGGAGAGACTCTTTTTTTCATTTCTTTCGTCACTTTCTTGGGAAAGTGACGCCGGCGTCGATCGACTCGCATGATCGTATGATCCGCGAGTACAAGTGCCGTTGCAGGCACTTGTGACCACTGGCCAGTCAGTGGTACCGCACTTTACAGTGCGGTGCGACGCTGGACCGATACAATAGTTTTACTATTATCGGAGAGAATCTTTTTTTCATTTCTTTCGTCACTTTCTTGGGAACGTGACGCCGGCGCCGATCGACTCGCGTGATCGTATGATCCGCGAGTACAAGTGCCGTTGCAGCTACTTGTGACCACTGACCAGTCAGTGGTGCCGCACTTTACAGTGCGGTGCGACGCTGGACCGATACAATAGTTTTACTATTATCGGACAGACTCTTTTTTTCATTTCTTTCGTCACTTTCTTGGGAACGTGACGCCGGCGTCGATCGACTCGCGTGATCGTATGATCCGCGAGTACAAGTGCCGTTGCAGGCAGTTGTGACCACTGACCAGTCAGCTGTACCGCACTTTACAGTGCGGTGCGACGCTGGACCGATACAATAGTTTTACTATTATCGGAGAGAATCTTTTTTTCATTTCTTTCGTCACTTTCTTGTAAACGTGACGCCGGCGTCGATCGACTCGCGTGATCGTATGATCCGCGAGTACAAGTGCCGTTGCAGGCACTTGTGACCACTGGCCAGTCAGTGGTACCGCACTTTACAGTGCGGTGCGACGCTGGACCGATACAATAGTTTTACTATTATCGGAGAGACTCTTTTTTTCATTTCTTTCGTCACTTTCTTGGGAACGTGACGCCGGCGTCGATCGACTCGCGTGATCGTATGATCCGCGAGCACAAGTGCCGTTGCAGGTACTTGTGACCACTGACCAGTCAGTGGTACCGCACTTTACAGTGCGGTGCGACGCTGGACCGATACAATAGTTTTACTATTATCGGACAGACTCTTTTTTTCATTTCTTTCGTCACTTTCTTGGGAACGTGACGCCGGCGTCGATCGACTCGCGTGATCGTATGATCCGCGAGTACAAGTGCCGTTGCAGGCACTTGTGACCACTGGCCAGTCAGTGGTACCGCACTTTACAGTGCGGTGCGACGCTGGACCGATACAATAGTTTTACTATTATCGGAGAGAATCTTTTTTTCATTTCTTTCGTCACTTTCTTGGGAACGTGACGCCGGCGTCGATCGACTCGCGTGATCGTATGATCCGCGAGTACAAGTGCCGTTGCAGGCACTTGTGACCACTGACCAGTCAGTGGTACCGCACTTTATAGTGCGTTGCGACGCTGGGCCCATAAAATAATTTTACTATTATCGGAGAGACTCTTTTTTTCATTCCTTTCGTCACTTTCTTGGGAACGTGACGCCGGCGTCGATCGACTCGCGTGATCGTATGATCCGCGAGTACAAGTGCCGTTGCAGGTACTTGTGACCACTGACCAGTCAGTGGTACCGCACTTTACAGTGCGGTGAGACGCTGGACCCATACAATAATTTTACTATTATCGGAGAGAATCTTTTTTTCATTTCTTTCGTCACTTTCTTGGGAAAGTGACGCCGGCGTCGATCGACTCGCGTGATCGTATGCTCCGCGAGTACAAGTGCCGTTGCAGGCACTTGTGACCACTGACCAGTCAGTGGTACCGCACTTTACAGTGCGGTGCGACGCTGGACCGATACAATAGTTTTACTATTATCGGAGAGACTCTTATTTTCATTTCTTTCGTCACTTTCTTGGGAACGTGACGCCGGCGTCGATCGACTCGCGTGATCGTATGATCCGCGAGCACAAGTGCCGTTGCAGGCATTTGTGACCACTGACCAGTCAGTGGTACCGCACTTTACAGTGCGGTGCGACGCTGGACCGATACAATAGTTTTACTATTATCGGAGAGACTCTTTTTTTCATTTCTTTCGTCACTTTCTTGGGAACGTGACGCCGGCGTCGATCGACTCGCGTGATCGTATGATCCGCGAGTACAAGTGCCGTTGCAGGCACTTGTGACCACTGGCCAGTCAGTGGTACCGCACTTTACAGTGCGGTGCGACGCTGGACCGATACAATAGGTTTACTATTATCGGAGAGAATCTTTTTTTCATTTCTTTCGTCACTTTCTTGGGAACGTGACGCCGGCGTCGATCGACTCGCGTGATCGTATGATCCGCGAGTACAAGTGCCGTTGCAGGTACTTGTGACCACTGACCAGTCAGTGGTACCGCACTTTACAGTGCGGTGCGACGCTGGACCGATACAATAGTTTTACTATTATCGGACAGACTCTTTTTTTCATTTCTTTCGTCACTTTCTTGGGAACGTGACGCCGGCGTCGATCGACTCGCGTGATCGTATGATCCGCGAGTACAAGTGCCGTTGCAGGCACTTGTGACCACTGGCCAGTCAGTGGTACCGCACTTTACAGTGCGGTGCGACGCTGGACCGATACAATAGTTTTACTATTATCGGAGAGAATCTTTTTTTCATTTCTTTCGTCACTTTCTTGTAAACGTGACGCCGGCGTCGATCGACTCGCGTGATCGTATGATCCGCGAGTACAAGTGCCGTTGCAGGCACTTGTGACCACTGGCCAGTCAGTGGTACCGCACTTTACAGTGCGGTGCGACGCTGGACCGATACAATAGTTTTACTATTATCGGAGAGAATCTTTTTTTCATTTCTTTCGTCACTTTCTTGGGAACGTGACGCCGGCGTCGATCGACTCGCGTGATCGTATGATCCGCGAGTACAAGTGCCGTTGCAGGCACTTGTGACCACTGGCCAGTCAGTGGTACCGCACTTTACAGTGCGGTGCGACGCTGGACCGATACAATAGTTTTACTATTATCGGACAGACTCTTTTTTTCATTTCTTTCGTCACTTTCTTGGGAACGTGACGCCGGCGTCGATCGACTCGCGTGATCGTATGATCCGCGAGTACAAGTGCCGTTGCAGGCAGTTGTGACCACTGACCAGTCAGCTGTACCGCACTTTACAGTGCGGTGCGACGCTGGACCGATACAATAGTTTTACTATTATCGGAGAGAATCTTTTTTTCATTTCTTTCGTCACTTTCTTGTAAACGTGACGCCGGCGTCGATCGACTCGCGTGATCGTATGATCCGCGAGTACAAGTGCCGTTGCAGGCACTTGTGACCACTGGCCAGTCAGTGGTACCGCACTTTACAGTGCGGTGCGACGCTGGACCGATACAATAGTTTTACTATTATCGGAGAGAATCTTTTTTTCATTTCTTTCGTCACTTTCTTGGGAACGTGACGCCGGCGTCGATCGACTCGCGTGATCGTATGATCCGCGAGTACAAGTGCCGTTGCAGGTACTTGTGACCACTGACCAGTCAGTGGTACCGCACTTTACAGTGCGGTGCGACGCTGGACCGATACAATAGTTTTACTATTATCGGAGAGACTCTTTTTTTCATTTCTTTCGTCACTTTCTTGGGAACGTGACCCCGGCGTCGATCGACTCGCGTGATCGTATGATCCGCGAGTACAAGTGCCGTTGCAGGTACTTGTGACCACTGACCAGTCAGTGGTACCGCATTTTACAGTGCGGTGCGACGCTGGACCGATACAATAGTTTTACTATTATCGGAGAGACTCTTTTTTTCATTTCTTTTGTCACTTTCTTGGGAACGTGACGTCGGCGTCGATCGACTCGCGTGATCGTATGATCCGCGAGTACAAGTGCCGTTGCAGGTACTTGTGACCACTGACCAGTCAGTGGTACCGCACTTTACAGTGCGGTGCGACGCTGGATCGATACAATAGTTTTACTATTATCGGAGAGACTCTCTTTTTAATTTCTTTCGTCACTTTCTGGGGAAAGTGACGCCGGCGTCGATCGACTCGCGTGATCGTATGATCCGCGAGTACAAGTGCCGTTGCAGGCACTTGTGACCACTGACCAGTCAGTGGTACCGCACTTTACTGTGCGGTGCGACGCCGGACCGATACAATAGTTTTACTATTAACGGAGAAACTCTTTTTTTCATTTCTTTCGTCACTTTCTTGGGAAAGTGACGCCGGCGTCGATCGACTCGCGTGATCGTATGATCCGCGAGTGCAAGTGCCGTTGCAGGTACTTGTGACCACTGACCAGTCAGTGGTACCGCACTTTACAGTGCGGTGCGACGCTGGACCCATACAATAATTTTTCTATTATCGGAGAGACTCTTTTTTTCCATTCTTTCGCCACTTTCTTGGGAATGTGGTGCCGGCGTCAATCGACTCGCGTGATCGTGTGATCCGCGAGTACAAGTGCCGTTGCAGGCAGTTGTGACCACTGACCAGTCAGCTGTACCGCACTTTACAGTGCGGTGCGACGCTGGACCGATACAATAGTTTTACTATTATCGGAGAGACTCTTTTTTTCCATTCTTTCGCCACTTTCTTGGGAATGTGGTGCCGGCGTCGATCGACTCGCGTGATCGTATGATCCGCGAGTACAAGTGCCGTTGCAGGCACTTGTGACCACTGAGCAGTCAGTGGTACCGCACTTTACTGTGCGGTGCGACGCCGGACCGATACAATAGTTTTACTATTAACGGAGAGACTCTTTTTTTCATTTCTTTCGTCACTTTCTTGGGAAAGTGACGCCGGCGTCGATCGACTCGCATGATCGTATGATCCGCGAGTACAAGTGCCGTTGCAGGCACTTGTGACCACTGACCAGTCAGTGGTACCGCACTTTACTGTGCGGTGCGACGCCGGACCGATACAATAGTTTTACTATTAACGGAGAGACTCTTTTTTTCATTTCTTTCGTCACTTTCTTGGGAAAGTGACGCCGGCGTCGATCGACTCGCGTGATCGTATGATCCGCGAGTACAAGTGCCGTTGCAGGTACTTGTGACCACTGACCAGTCAGTGGTACCGCACTTTACAGTGCGGTGCGACGCTGGACCCATACAATAATTTTACTATTATCGGAGAGAATCTTTTTTTGATTTCTTTCGTCACTTTCTTGGGAATGTGGTGCCGGCGTCGATCGACTCGCGTAATCGTATGATCCGCGAGTACAAGTGCCGTTGCAGGCACTTGTGACCACTGACCAGTCAGTGGTACCGCACTTTACAGTGTAGTGCGACGCCGGACCTATACAATAGTTTTACTATTATCGGAGAGACTCCAATCTGTTCCGCATTCCAATCTGTTTACTTTTCGTGTGGTTTTCATATTGCACTCCTGTGCTCATTTAATTGGTTCGCAAAGTCGTTTGTTTTTCGGTATAATGCGACCTTTAAAAATTCTATTTACATACGTGACCACATCTTCTATATATTTTTTCACGCATATTTGCGTGAATGTTTTGAAAACATGGGATTTATGATCGCTACATATCCAAAAATTAAATTCTAGCCTACGCTGGATCATGCGTTGCAACTTATTGCCCATTCTTTTGTGGGAGATATTCTTACTGGCAACTCTTCCTAAATATCGTTTTGCAAGTAAATGCTGGTGTGTAAAACACGTAGTTCCTTGTCTCTTAGACGACTGTTTTTGAATATATTCAAAACATGTCGCACATCCTTTTAAGGCAGGTAGGCTGTTATTAATACTTTTAATAATGCCTGCAGAATTGTAAATTTTAAATTCTTTCATACTGGCAAGGGGTGCTAGGTGCTCATCTTGGTCCTCATCGATTTCCTCATCGTCCACTTCATCTGGTAGATATTCTGTGCCACTAAGTAGCATTGTATATTGCGGCAGAAGAAAATCTCCGCTATCGTCCTCGCAATTGTATCCCGGCGAGTGCTTCGACGTCAAACTTGTTATCAACAACGATTTGAATATGGCCTCGAATTGGTAATACGTAGGCTTGTTGGATCTAAAATCGTGGCTCTTGACATTGCCAAAAACATTCTCTAGTGGATCTTGATTGACGTTCCTCGTGGCAAAAGATTCAAAGCCCATTCCTTCTAATTTCTCCCATAACAATTGGAAACCTTGCAAAGTATCCATCAAATTCTGCAGGCACGGAATGTCTGTTTTAACTGCTTTCTTGGTTTTGGAATTAATAAATCTGATGCATCTTAATTGTCTCCTTACGTTCGTGAAAAATTCGGCGTGGTAACTGTTTGCAGACCACGGTATTGGGGTGATTATCTCCGCAATTAACACCATTTGTCCCGTCTCCAATCCCATTCATTAAATGGAGGAAGTAAGCCGTATGGATTCCCTCAGCTGGCATCTTCCTGTCTCCAATACTGGTCTTCATCGGTGCACTTGTCCTTGCAAGGAGGTCGACGAAACAAGACATCTTCTTACTGAAAATCTGCATCATATGCTTGACTTTCATTTTATTTATTTTTTCGGGATAAACGTGTTGATCCGTCAAATCCGGTACGTGTCGCTCAATTAAATCCGAATAAACATCGATTTCGTAAGCTGTAATAACATTGTTCCACGCTGCAAAGTTTCTATCTTCTTTCTTCAAATATGATCTATCAAAATCGATTTCTATATCCTTGGTCAAAAAATTGTTCCGCATGCACTTCAGCATGTGCGGAGCATCATACAGCGGAATAAATTCGACGTCATCGATGAGGATCGTCCAATACTTTTTAATTCCTTTCTGCTCTCGAATTCTGTCCGTGTCTTGTTGCATTGTCTTGATGGCCTTCATATTGGAGGAACCTTGGTCACATACTGTTGCTGCGACTGTATAACCGGCTTCAGTAACAGCTCGGACGACCTCCTTGACGCAACATATTAGTTGCTCGTAAGTTGTTTGTGCAGCACAAAAATTGTATGTGACTGGAATCTTCCAACCAGTTTTTATGCCTCGCAGCATGAAAACCAGTGCATGGTCGGCATACTTTGAGGTCCGATTTGTACCCCAATCTTCCAGCCCAACAACTTTGTCCTTTTCGGCACAGTATTGCACATTTAGCATTAGCGACACTTCATCCCACATGAGTACGCATACCTTATCCAGTGGATCCATCATGTGGTTGGCTGTTTCCTTTAAGCAGTCTTTCATTGTTTTTGTAACACTGCAATCCAAACGAATGTGATTCAATAGTTGGCGAACTCTTCTTGGAGCAGGAATTGGGAGAAAAGTACACAAGTATTTGTATGCAGATGCCGATCTTTTATTGATCGACAGACATAGGAGCCTTTCATCTGGCGTGTATCGTTGTCCATGTTTACGTTTACCAGCATTCCTGAGTATCATGCTGACAAAGTTCCTCTGCAGTGTACTAAGATCTCCTAAGTGTTCGTCGAATTCCATGGCCTTCGCATTGTTCTGAAGCTTCTTCAAACGATCTGCATATCGTAAGCTCTTGGTCCTATAATTATCCATTTCCTTCTTTGCTTGTAACACGTGCTGATACACTTTTCTTGTGTTCTCATCTAAATCTTTCCTTTTCCAAATTAAGCGTCTACACGGTCCAGATTTTGTGGCTTTATGTATGTTGTCATCTTGGGAATATAGAGTGGAACTGGGTCCGGGAAGTAAATTATCGCTTTCTATATTGGGAAAGTTACTTACGGTAGATTTTGGCGTCGTTGGAAAAATGAAGTCACTACATTCAGCGACTGCAAGGGAAGAGCTTTGCCTATAAGAACTTCCTTCGGCTGATGTTGGAAACCAATTCCCAAATGTCACTGGTGAAAAATCTGCAGTTGACTGTGTAATATTGATCCCGGGTGACAAATCTTCCTTCCTCTCCACATCAATTTTCTCATCTTCCTCTGATGAACTGCTTTCCCTTTTGTCAGGCAGCAACAAGGAAGGTACTGTTCCTTCCTTCAGCCTTCTCCGTTCACTGCATTGGTAATCGTGTGGATCAAAATGTAAATGACAAATTACGTATCGCTCATCGTGAACTTGCTTGGACGTTAAGTCCAGCAATCGCGGATTACCCGTTGCTGCAATCCACTGACAATGTGATTGTAGAATTTGGAAAACGATGAGATTTTACCTGTCGAGTTGATGGACAATCCAGGACAGCACACTTCTGCTTGTCATTTGGCTTCCGTTTCACGTTCATTTTCGACGCACAATTACTTACCTTACCAAACACAACAGAATAAATACACTTGACTGCACTTAACCTACAAAAATATCACTGAAAATTGCTGAAATTGCTGAAAATCTGATAAGATACAATGACAGAAAATGACAGTGAAAGGCGGCAAATGGCGGTCACGTGCAACTGATTTGAAGTTTGAACTGGTTACTGAGTGCAACGAAGACAGACGCAACCTATGGCTAGCGGAGTGAGGGACGTGGGGGGGGGGGGGGGAGGGGCCGAAACAACGCCATCTAGCGTATACTCAAAACGGGATGAACTATGTTTCTGCACGGCGCCATATATTACTGTCCACCCCCTGACGCACACCTTCAGCCAACAGAAACTAACTCATGTTTCGTTCTTCAATCGCTATCTTCACTATGCAATCTCCTCCAAATTTTGACAGTTTACCGTCAAGTTATAACCAAGTTATAAACGTGTTTTTACAAGTATGTATCCTTGTACCATTGAATTGCAATCAAAATGCAGTCTCAAACACAAGGTAAGTTGCCGAAATTTGAATTGCGCCATGTGTGAATATCATCAAACTATTTCTTCTTTGTAATTCAAAATTAAATTAGTTTCGGCGCACTGGTTCGGTCAATTTAAAAATAATAAAAGCTGTTTTGCAATTTTTTTATATTTCCGACGTTTCGGTCATTGATTGTGACCCTTATCAAGGAAAGAAGGACAAAAAAATGCCTTTGCCTTTAGGTGAAAATTTTTCACGTAGCCCAAGACGTGCGTCGAGCGCGTCGGTTAGAACGTGACTGAGGCAAACAGTATAAACGAACCAGGAGATTCTAGAGGTTGAATATAATACGGTACAAATTGAATTCAAAAAGTGAAAGAAACGGTATTTCAAACCTCACCAACACGCTGTCAAAATACCAATGATGTGGTAAAACAAAAAACAGCATTCACTCTCGTTCGAAAAATAATAATTAATTACATAACTGAAATATGTAATTCATGATTCAATCATCGTTAGAAAGACCACATCATATCATATCCTTACTGTTTCAGTAAGGTTGCGTAATATTCTTGCATCTTAGGTGTTTCATACCTAAGATTTACGCTATGTTGTTTAATCATATGTAGTGTTTCTAATAGAATCCTCCTACTTAAGTTGGTTTCTCTATCTAAAATTTTTACGTTGTCGAAGTCAAACTTATGATCAAACTCGAGTGAATACTTTGTTAATGCAGTGTGTTGGAGGGGCGAGAGAAAAATATTTCTTTTGTGCTCATAAATCCGTCTTACTAATAACCTAGAGGTCTGTCCAACATATACTTGGTTACAACCCAGGCAAGGAATTGAATACACAACATTAGAATTTTTTAGCAATGGTATTTTACCCTTAATTGGTGGAAAAAATTGTTTAGTATAACATGGCAGTTTAAAAATGGTGTGCCTGCCAACTTTTCTAAAAATTCTTCTAATATCATTCGAGATATTGTCACTAAAGGGCAAGACCACAGTATTTCTCCAACTTACTGGTCCGATCTTTTCGGTTTTTTCCACTTTACGTTTTTCCCTTAATACAGGGTGATAAATTTTGAAAATACGGTCACGTATGATTGTTGAAACCATTTTTGTGGGGTAACCGTTACGTTTCAGTGTGTCTTTAATAAGCAGTAAGTTATCTGGCCGAAATTCAGGGTCAGAAAGCAAGATGCCCCGATCTATTAATCCCTTTATCAATCCAACGTTATGTTGCATAGGGTGTGCCGAAAAAAATTTATACATATACCAGACCAGCTAGGCTTATGATACCAATTGGTAATAAATTTATTGTTTGATCTAATAATAACTGTGTCAAGAAAACTCAAACAAGAATCTTTTTCAATCTCGTAAGTAAATTGAAGTCTATTGTGAAAGCTGTTGAACGTGTCCATCAATATTGATAAATCATCTAATTTAATGCATGTGACGATGTCATCTACATATCTTTTATAAAAGTTGAGTTGAAAGGGTAACTTCGAGAGAGAAATCGCTTCCAATTCCTCCATCACTATATTAGCAATGACCGGGGAGATAGGAGATCCCATTGCCGTTCCAAAAATTTGTTTATAAAACACACCATTAAAAGAAAAGATGTTAGCTTCTAACACATATTTGACCGCTGTGAGAAAATCGTTTTGGTTAACTTAGTATGTTGTTTAATTTCAGTCCAACGGTTTTGTAGCACTTGTAAAGCTAGGTCGATGGGAACATTAGTAAACAAAGATACCACATCAAGAGAAACTAGCCGCAATGACTCATCAGATATGTTGACATTTCTAATTTCCTTACAAAAATGCCAACTATCTATCGTGTGGTACGTAGTTTTTCCAACTATCTTGGATAGAATGTTAGCCAGAAAACTAGATAATTTGTACGTAGGACCGCCGATAGACGAAACAATAATTCTCCAGGACAAATTTTCCTTATGTGTTTTTGGAAGTGCATATGCTCTTGGTATTATGGCATTATAAGTTTTAAGACATTTACCTGTTTGTTCACTTATTTGTTTTCTTTTTACCATATTGGAAACGATGGAATTTGATTCCCTCTCGAAGGTACACGTATATTCAAATCTACTTATTGCATATGTGGTTTCATCACTCAACATTTTCATTACCTCCGATATGTAAAAATCTTTCTCTACCACTACCGTCGTATGCCCCTTGTCCGATTTTAATACCAATAAACTGTTATTTTTTTTTTTTTTTGAAAAATTTTTTGTTTCTATAATTTCAGGATTTGACAACACATTATGATTAGGTTTTATTCGGTTTGTGGTATAATTGATTATTTTATTGACCATTCTTAATCTGGTTGTGGTTTGTGTGTCGTCATCGATGATTTTTGTTAACCCTGACTCAATTGATGCAATAAATCTTGGGGGAGTAATAAAATTTCTTGGGACAGGTAGGGCATGTTTAGGTCCTAAAGTTAGTAGCTTTTTAACATTAGGTGGAATATCAACACTAGAGAGATTTTTTAACCACTTGTTATTATCGGAAGCAATGTTGTCAAATGAAATAAACCCATTATGGTCATCACTGAAGTTCTTATCTCTAACTTCCATCAGTCTGTTTTAATACATGTATTAAAAAATTATATTATATTCGTTAATACATGTATTAAAAAATTATATTATAAAATCGTATTATATTCAACCTCTAGAATCTCCTGGTTCGTTTATACTGTTTGCCTCAGTCACGTTCTAACCGACGCGCTCGACGCACGTCTTGGGCTACGTGAAAAATTTTCACCTAAAGGCAAAGGCATTTTTTTGTTCTTCTTTCCTTGATAAGGGTCAGAATCAATGACCGAAACGTCGGAAATATAAAAAAATTGCAAAACAGCTTTTCTTACGATCTACAGTGTAAGCGCGCGGTAGTCATCCCCACCACCGGGAGAGGGGACCCCTCTAGCGCATCAGGAAGCTGGACCGTCGCGAGGGTCGAGTAGTGTAACCTGATCCGAGCTCGAATATCCGTGAGCCAATACTAATGCAAGAAGAAAACTTTTTTATTATTGATCTTTTTGTAACGAAACTTTTACTAACGTATTGCTGAGGTTTTTCCGATTAAAATAAGACCAAACACGACATAATTGGATAATATTTACTTATGAATATGAATTACGTACACTATAAATTACAAACGTGAGGTACTACATAACGGACTTTCATTTTAATTGAAACGGCGTTAGCTTCTTTTCTTGCGTGGTGAGGATTTTCGTATGATATACCACAGCCATGTTACTGCCTATTGTAAAACTGTAGCGTTATCAATTTCCTAAAAATTAAAATTAATAATTAAAATGAGAATTACGTTTGCTCTTTTATCTCATTATAATTGTAATTATAATTAAAGTTGAAATTACCTAATATATAGCTTTTCAAACTTTGAAATATTTATTGCACCAGTGGTATTTCTGTCTGAACATAATGGCCCAAACGTTGGAATAGATATTGTAGCTCATCTTTTTTATTTTGGTTTCGTTCCTCTTCAACTTCTTGGTCTTCGGTTTCTCGTTCATCTTCTATTGATTCCTGTTCCTCTTCATCTTCATCCTTTTCTCCAATGAAATCTTTTGTTTCAGATGCTTCACAATCTGCTATAAACTGAGTAAGATCTGCTTCCGAATAGCGTTCTCCTGTAATCATGTTTATGTCGTGTAGCATCTGAGATTCGTAAATGTCTCTCTGCTCGGGAATAATTGTTTTCCACGCATTTCGTATGGTTTCGAGTGTCACTTCTGTCCACGACTGTTCCACAGCATCTATGCAATGCTTAAGGGAAAAGTATTTGTGAAATTCAGTCACTCCACCAATATGGGTTGTAGCTCTTCGTAATATTTTATGACGATACAAAATTTTTATTTTTGCAAATATCCCTTGGTCCAGGGGCTATATAAGGGAAGTAGTATTTGGGGGTAAATACATTATTTTAAAGTGGCTATCTTCCTGTATATTAGCTGGAACTATATGCCCTGCGCAATTGTCCAACAATAAAACAACTTTCCCAACTGCATTTTGTGCTTGATATGCTCGTACGCTGGGTTTAAAATCATTTTCATACCAATCAATAAATAATGATTTGGTCATCTAGGCATTACTTTGGGCTTTAAAGATGACTGGAAGCCTGTTTCTGCAATGTTTCAGGGCTCGAGGGTTTAAGTATTTGTTGGTAACCAGTGGCATAAGTTTGTGCGTTCCTGTTGCATTTGCACATAATGCAATCGTAATGCGTTCTTTACGACTTTTAAAACCTTTAATGCGCTTTTCTTTTCGTTCTGCTAGAGTCTTCGAAGGAAGAGTTCTCCACAAAAGGCCAGATTCATCCATATTGTAGATATTTTCTTCGCTAATATCTTCTTCTTTCATTAGTTTCTGGAACTCTGTAATGAATTTTTGTGCTGCATCTTCGTCAGCACTAGCACTTTCACCATACGCTCGTACTAAGCGTATGCTGTGGCGTTTTTTAAACCCAGCTAACCAGCCGTCGCTAACTTTCAAATCTGAACACGACCCTATAGTATCTTTCAGTTCTGTAGCTTTTTCCAAAAGTAAAGCATCCGATAAAAAATCTCCAAGGATTCTCCTCTCAATGAACCACGTTAATAGACGTTTGTTACGCGGTTACTAGGTAAACGTGGAGTCCGAGTAATTAGTAGATATCTAAATCAGTCTAATCGGAAGGATGTTATGCGCGTACAGTACAAATTATTATTTAATAATTAGAAGAATTTTGTTCGATATCGGGAATTCAAGATCTAGTCCTATACAGGCCCCGCACTGAGTTATTGTGAGGAAGTTAGTTAGGTTATCATTAAATAATTTCTGCTCAAGTGTAAACGTTCAAGAGTGAATATTCATCCTTTTATTCTTTCCCTTTTATATCAGTTGTTAGAGAGGCTGAGGAGCCAAGGGCGAACCCAGAATATTGGTTAATGCCAATATTGACTCTCCGTTACCTCTGACAATCGTAATTTTTGAACATAAAATTTTACATGAAACGGCGTTAGCCTATCGACATACAATTTGGCTAATTTTGAGGAAATAATGAGCAACTCACCCACTCTATCGATCAATTTTTACTATTGTTCGATTGTTATATCCTTTTTTTTTTCGTATTGCCTTTGGATTGTACGACTTGTATTCTGTGCCTGAGAAAGAAAGAATCGCACTCACTCTTGTTATCTAATGAATATATATGTATATATATGAATATTTTAAGCGATAGAAAAAGATTTAACGCACAAATAAAATAAAAAAAAGAGAACGTTTAAATGATTAAGGTTACTCAAGAAATTTTAGTAATAATCTTTAACGTGGAAATATTGAGTCCATTCACTATGAATTATGAATCTCCGGCTCGAAACGAGAAGTTTTAGTTAAAGAAAAGAAATTACTTTCCACGGACACTCGTCACGCACCTCGCGACTGTACGACAAAGAGTGACTTCAGCTTCGCGCCCCCGAGAGCGTCCGGCCGCGAGGCCCGCTCAGAAAAGCTGACGCTGCAGTCCCAATCATGCCCTAGCAACCGTCGCATGATTTCATTAGGTGTTCTCACTTTCATTCTTCCATACTTTTTAATTATGCGCTTCCGGTGTAGAACGGGGTACTCTCATCCTCACACTCAGATCACTCCTTTATATCGATGCGACGATTCGACGGTCAGAGATGCGCTCGATTAGGTTAAACCAGAATGCTAGATGCATTGTCAAGACACACCCCCGCCGCTTACATTTAATCAGTGTCGCGAGGTATGAGAACCACTGCTCATTTTGAACGAACTACTGAGAACCACGCTGATGCCTCAGCACAGTCCCACGTTCAGGGTACAGCGCAGCGACCAAACGTCGCGGCGACGACGACGTTCCTAGTACCGAGTATCCGTTTTCATAGATAAAATACAGTAAGCAGAAATGCGCTCGATTAGGGATTTCCCAGAACGCTAAGCGTTGTCGAAGCACTCCGCCCATTAACAAAGGAAAAACACCACTAATCATTGATTTTAAAAATTTTTAAAATTCGGGACGTAACACGTTCCTCCAATTCTTCATTCGCTGCTTTTTTTTATTCTTCGGCGTTGTTTTTGCACCTTATCCTTATCCGCAAATGCCAAAACTTTTGCGGTGTTCTGTTTTATACGACGAATTGTTGACACATCCACATTATATTTTGAAGCAACAATTGAAACAGAAAGCGTTTTCAAATCTTCTAAAACTTCTAACCGTTGCTGCATGGATAAGGTGACAAGTTTTTTCCTAGTCGCCATATCGAAGACTTTAAACACTACATCCGAAAACGTTAAAAACTAACAACTATAACTAATAGTAATGGAAAACACTAATATGTAATAATAAAACTATAAAATTACTAAAATAACCAATGAAACAAACAATAAATAATAAAACATACAATAATTATAAACGCTAAGGCTAAGTGAATAATATGTGAATATAAAATAAGAAAAGCTAATATACGTGAATATAAAAAGATGACGCAAAAAGTGAAAATAAAATAAATGCAAACAGAAAAAATAAAAATGAATGGGCAGACAGTAATAAACAGCAAAATGCAAGCGAAGTACAATCGATGTAGCGAGTGTAGGACGAATCCGAAGAAACTGAGCGCGCAGTCAAAACGTCTTGCCCTCAGAAGCCACGAAACTGTCGCAAACGGACAAATTTTACGAAACGAAGAACTGCGTGTGTTTTCATCGACGTTCGACGGCCGAGCGCGTTGAGTCGTGTGACTCGTTCCGGTTTTCAATATGTACATTGTATTGAGACAAATCAATTATCTGAGAAACCTTTTTTATACTTGTTCTTTTGTTAATGAAACTTTCACTAACGCATGTCTAAGGTTTTTCGGATGAGAAAACCATTAAATTCGCGGTCATTCTGATTATATCTACTTATTTAGTAGATAAAAAAGGAAAGTTATTGTTAGATGACCAATAATCTGATTCAGTGAAAATTAACAAATAAGCGCCAATAACCAAAACATCTAACTCATCCTTGTACACGAAGTCCAAAATCCTGTAGAAAAGCTGACTTATTCACCCTGTAACCAATGGCTACAGTCATCCTTTCTCCACCAATGTAGGGTATATAAGACACCTAAAAGTACTGTATGGGGTTCTTAAACTTTTTACTTGTCAACCAGTAAGTCGTGTGTTTCTGTTACGAGCCATAGTTGTTTCCGGAGTTGTACATCGAAATCTTTTCCGAAATATATTGTATACATATTTTGAAAATACAATCGGTCTCTGCATTTCTCACCCGGAATCCAATATTATTATCACTCATTAAATATGCAAATATGATCCGAATTATATCATGTTTGGTCTTTTTTAATTGAGGGAACCTCACAAATACATTGGCAAAAGTTGCGTTAACAAGAAATCAAAATTAGGAAAATTTTCTTGTTGCATTAGTAAATGTGTCATCGACGCGTTTGTTTTGTTCAGCTCGAGTGTCGACCCTCTTTATCTTTCTCTCGCTGTCCTTCTCCGCGCTCGACAAAAAACGTAAACAAACTCCGAGCTCGGCTCGAATAGGATGGCGGCCGAGAATAGGGCCCTTTACACGGGCGATCCGGCACGCGGTCCGGCGCGCGATCCGTTCAGCGTTCCGGCGCGCGTTCCGCAAAAGTACGCGAAGCCGGATCGTGGCAGTCCTTCACGCAGGCCAGGAGGTCGTACCCGTCACTACTTAGAGACAGCGAGTTCGGACTCCCATATCTACGTCGACTCCACATGCTTTTTACACGATCCACCGCAGTGGTGTATCGTGTACTACCTGTTCGATGTATATCATCGATCTGCGAAACGATCGGCAAGACACGATCGCGATATACGTTCGCGAAAAGTATCTCAAATTCCTCGATATACCTGGCTTATAGAGAATATCATAAATGCTGTTACTGTAGGGTACACTGAAACATCTGTTTTTAGGAAGCTACATTTCGTTGACCTGAAGGTGCTATAAATTCTGGAACTGGTTTATGACTCAGTTATAACGACTGTAAAATTTTACAAGAGTATATTAAAAAAATGTTCAAATGTTTCCCCGACAATGCGATGGCAAATGAAATTGCAGTTAACACATTCCCTGTTGTGACGATCATAACTATTACTATTAATGGTAATAATTACCACGTCATTGCTTGTTTTAATATAAAAACTATTATTGATAGACGATAAATACACTTAAGATAAATGATGAACGGGTGTAATGTGCAAGATATTTTGAAGGAAGGGGGTATTCTTCTGATTTCTCGTGATGCAGGTAAAATTTTTCACTCACGCTCTTGCGTGGCGCGCCAGAAAGCAACACAGTCCTGCCCGCGCGCCAAAAAACACCGCGGTCCTGCCCGCGCTCCAACCTCGAGTCCAGAAGAGTTTACATAAGAGACAGAAAATGTAGTTGGAAAAGGAAACCGGCACTTGAAAACAAGGGCCCGGCACGCGCATCAGGATTTCTGACAGTGCAGAAATCCTGAGGCGCGCGACGATCCTTGCAGCCAAGACTCCAGAGGGAACGCCGTCGATAAGCCGTGCCTCGATCGATGGGTTTCGAGGACTTCGACCCTCGAGACCAGGGGGGCCGTATAATGTAGTCTCCCCCTAAGACGTGACGAATCGAAAATTCTACATTTCGCACCGGATCTTGGCGAAAGTGACGTGAATCGTTTCCTTATGTTTTCCCGATGAAAATGGTACAAAAACGACAGAAATCGGATTGTAATTAAGGAATCTTTATAATAAATTGATTTCCATAAGTTCAAATGCGTTTCAAATGCGTCCTGTTGCTTGATTGTCCATTCGAAACTGTGATCCTTCCTGGTTAGGTCGAATAATGGTTTAGCAATTTTAGAATTTTTTTTTATGAATCTTCGATAGTACCCGGCTAACCCTAAAAATTCCCTTATATTTTTCGCATTTTTAGGTGGTGAAAACTGTTTTACTGCTTCTAGTTTCTGCGGGTCTGGCCTTACTCCTGCTTCACTGATAATATGCCCTAAATAGCATACTTCTCTTTTTAAAAATTCACCCTTGTCTGGTTGTAGAGATAGGTTGGCCTCCCTTAGTCGATTCATTAATCTTATGAATTTAGTAGTGTGTTCTTGAAGTGAACTAGCGTAGATTACTATGTCGTCGAGGTACACGAATAATTCTATTCCTTGTAATCCGGTAAGAACTTGGTCCATTAATCTTTGAAATGTAGCTGGGGCGTTTTTGAGACCAAAAGGCATTCGATTGAATTCGTAATGCCCATATGGCGTTGAAAAGGCGGTTTTGTGCTTATCTTCCGGATGCATTGATATCTGATGAAATCCCGATGCTAGGTCGAATATTGAGAAATATTTAGCACTGCCTAGCTGATCTAATATTTCTACTATATTTGGTAAGGGGTACGCATCTCCTATAGTTTTTTCATTTAGTCGACGGAAATCTATTACTATTCTCCAACGCATGTTCCCTTGGCTATCCTGTTTCTTAGTTACTATGAACAATGGTGAGTTATACGGAGAGGTTGAATGTGAGATTATTTTATTCTGTATGAGTTCGTTTATCTGTTTATTAATTTGTTCTTTGTGAACTTGGAGGTATCGATATTGCTTTACGTTTACTGGTGCCTCGTTTTCGGTAATTATTCGGTGAAACACAGTGTTTGTTGCTTCTAGTTCGCTACCTGGGAGGTGGAATCTATCTGCGTATTGTCCGATTAATTTTACTATGTTGGCTTTTTCTTCTGGATTTAGGTGATTAAGGCGAAGTAGTTCTAGTACTTGCCTAACGTGGTCTGGTGAAGCTAGTTCTCCTTCGAATTTTACTTCCTCGTAGGGTTCTATTTCTACTGAAGGTATTTCGATTTTTATATCGTTAGAAGACGTGTTTATGGCATATAGGTATCCTATTCCATCGTTATTCGTGATTATAGCATTACCCATTAGAATTTTTGGGTGTATATCTAGTTTAGCCACGTATCCAGTTTTTAGACCTTGATTTAAGATTTTGATCGGTATTTGATACCTCATTCTGGCAGGAATTTTTATTTCAACGTTTTTAAAAGGAAGTAACTCGTTACCTATTGTTATCCCTTTCCCTGAATAATCTATAACAGCTCCACTGCCGTGGAAAAAATCTGATCCTAAAATACCGTCCTGTGCTGTTGGTAAGGTTTTGACTACGTGAATCTCTGCTACTGTATCTAATATTTTAGTTTTAATGTATCCTATTGTTGATAAAGAACCTTCTGTAATTCCGGTTAATTCGTAGGTTACGTCGGAATAAATTGGTGTGCCTGGACAAACGGCTTCTTCTTTGATTACGCTCAAATCTGCTCCGGTATCAATCATCATTATTACTTTATCTGGTTTTAATTCCGGACTTGATAAAGCTAGACTAGGGGCTCTCCACGTTTCGGATAATCGTAATTTTAGCACGGCTTGACTTCGTACTGAATTTTGGGAGGGGGGGGGGGGGGCGTTTGATTTTCGGGTTTTGGTGGGTCTGCGGATCTTCGTTTGTCATTGTACATTTTCTTTCGACATTCCTGAATGGTGTGTCCCTTATTTTTACAATATCTGCATTCTACTATTTGAGTTTGACGCGGTTTCATTTGAGACCCGGTATCGTACGACGGCCTTGTCCCGAGATTATTAGGTGTAGACTGGGCCGCGGTGTTTATGTTCCGGCATTCCTGAACCGTGTGTCCTACTTTCCGGCAATGATTACAATATGCTTCCTTCTCTAATTCGGACATCGCTTCGGCCTTCCGTATCAGGAGTCAAAAGGTCCAGTCCAAACCGCTTATACTCCGGTTCACATCGGTGCTTACACGCGATGCATGGCTTACCAAAAAAAAGATTAAGAGAAATCTTCTTGCTTCCGAGATAAATTCCTCTTGGCCGAGCAACTCTATCAATGTCAATGAAAGGTCCACAGCTGATGAACGGCGAATCTTAACGGAGGCAAAACAATTTGCAACCACCCACAACTTTAAATTTGTCTGGATGAAAAGGGGAATCACGTACCTACGGAAGGATGATAACTCTCAAGCCATCCGTTATCTGGCGCTGGAAAATCACAACAACAACCGTCTTACATCTCAGGTTTCTGCGGACCATCGGGCCAGAGATTCTACTTCGCTTCTCTCTATGGGAAGTAGAACGGAGTGACAGTCCCAGACTCATTCTGTTGTACATACCCCGGTCAATATTTCTGTGACTCGGACCGACATGGACAATTCTGGATCATACTCTCTTTTGAACCGTGCCTCACCTAGGACATCACATCTCTCCACTCCTACCTCCGTCTTCGCAAGATCTACTACGTTTTTCTCACCATCATCATGCTCGTCGTCTTCATATTATACCGCCAACGTACCCACCTCCGGCTCTAGTATAGTAAATAACACGTTAGTAATTAATACCAAGAATTTTTCTATTGCTCATATAAATATCAGGTCACTTGTTGCACACTTTTCAGACGTAATTGATTTGCTTTCTAGCCTTGATTTCGATGTTCTAGCTATCAGTGAAACATGGCTCTCTGATGTCATACCTTCCTCCTCTTTTACTATTCCAAACTACACTTTTTTTCGATCCGACCGGAAATCTTGTCTCAAGCAACGTGGTGGAGGTGTTGCGGTCTACGTAAAACGTGACATTTGCTGTACACCCATCTCCAATAATAATGTAGTATACGATTTATCTCAATTCGATCCGTTGCTTGATTTCGTCGGCCTGCATATTACAATTAACACCAAGCGCCTGGCACTATTTACTGTTTACCGTCCACCTACTTGTTCTTTATCTACTATTGATTCCCTGCTCGATTACTTATTACATGTATATAACTTCTCCGATCATATCATTTGCATGGGCGATTTTAATATTAATGTCAGCGCATCCGATACTCCTGGATTTGACTCAATTAGTCTATTTATGTCACTACTTTCGCTAAATCAGGTTATTAATCTACCTACACGGGTAACTAGCACCTCTTCATCGTTAATTGATCTAATAATGATTAGCAATGATCTGCCAGTCAACTCCAGCGGTGTCCATGATATGAGCCACGCAAGCGATCACTCACTGGTCTATGCCATATTAGATATAGTTAAACCTCATACCACCGCTCGCTTTGTTTTGCGCCGAAATCTACGTGATATGCCTTTGGATGTTTTTAACTCTGCCGCTGCTAAAATTGATTGGTCGCCTATATACGATACTAGTTCTATCGACGACAAAGTAAATTTATTCCACTCCTATATATTAACTTTATTTGATCACTTTGCTCCCATTGAACGTGTGCGTATTACACGACCGCCTGCTCCATGGTTAACTGTTAATTTACGTAAACTTATGCGTATGCGTAATCAAGCGAATCTTAAATTTCGTAGGACTGCCAATCCTTCACATTGGCATCGTTATACGCGGCTCCGCAATCTCTGCACCGCAACTATTAGAACTGAAAAACGCGCTCTCTTTAATCATCTTGCATCCTCTTCCAAATCTTCTAAACAATTCTGGAACCTCATTTCACGTGCTGGCTATTATCGACCGCGGCGAAATCCTAATTCTCTTCATTCTTTCCCTGATCCTGAGTCAATCAACAATCATTTCATCGATTCCGTTCCGACTACAAATATTTCGTCTGAAATAATTGCTACATTTCTGAGCAAATCTCATACGCACCCTTCTCCCAACTTTTCATTCTCCCCCTTCACACCCGCTGATCTTTACGCTATCCTTAAATATATTAAGCTTACCTCCTCGAATCCGTTCGATCTATCAGGTCATCTCCTGTTGTATTGCATTCCATTTTGCCTCGATCCATTAATCCACATATATAATCATTCCATATCCACTGGCACCTATCCGTTAATGTGGAAGAATATTATTGTTGTGCCTATCCCTAAAACTCCTGAAGCGGCAACCCTTAACTCTCTTCGTCCTATTTCGCAGCCCCCCTTCCTCGCTAAACTATTAGAGAAACTATGTCATACTCAACTTTCACATTTCATCTCTTCTGTACATGCTATACCAGACTTTCAATCTGGTTTTAAACGCGGCTACAGCACGACGACCGCTCTTCTTTTTATCACTGACTTCATTCTACGTGCCCTCGACTCTCATAACCTCGCTCTTATCACATCACTCGATTTTTCCAAAGCGTTCGACACCGTTGATCATAACTTGCTGATTGCTAAACTGAAATATTTCGGACTATCTGATCTCTCCCTCTCATGGTTTCGCTCCTACTTGGTTGGACGCACTCAGCAGGTTATGCTCAGCCGTGACGGGCCACAGTTCTCCTCTTTGCGTGCAGTGAGTTGTGGAGTTCCGCAGGGATCTGTGTTGGGTCCACTGCTTTTTAATATTTTTGTTGCCGATCTACTGCGCATTACTAAGACGAGTAGCTCGTGCATGTACGCCGATGACATGCAAATTATTTCCACCTTTGCGCCGAACAATATTAATGAGACCATTGCCAAGTTGGAAGACGATCTTGCTCTAGTATTTGACTGGACTGTTCAACACGGACTTCGACTTAATCCTTCCAAATCTTCACTCCTTGCTCTTGGCTCCACTTTCCTCCTTCGTACCCTTCCTCCCATTGCTGTTAAACTGGATTCTACCCAGCTGCATCCTGTTACCTCTATCAGGAATTTGGGACTTACCCTAGATTCTGCACTTACATTCGAGAATCATGTGTCTATTGTATGTCGTCAAGCTTTTAATCGTCTGCGTCTTTTATATCCTTCTCGGCATATTCTTTCCTCTTCACAGAAACTCCTCCTATCACAATCCTTAGTTGTATCGCTGTTTGACTATTGTGATGTTGTATATAGTCCTTTTCTTACCTCTCGTCTCTCCACCCTAGTTCAACGTATTCAAAATTCCTGTTTGCGTTTCTCCTATTGTGCCCGCAAGTTTGATCACATCTCCCCGCTGTTTGAAAAGTCCTCTTGGTTACGCATGTCGCAAAGATGGAAACTCCACTTGTGCTGTCTCGTTTTTAAAGTACTCTCTTCTCGTAGTCCCTCATATCTTTACAATCTCCTACTCACTAACCTTTCTTATCACTCTTCTAATTCTCTCTCAACCCGGTCTCAATCTCTCATCTCCATCCCGGCACATCGCACCACTAAATTCGAATCTTCTTTTTCCTACACTGCGGCACATTACTATAATTCTCTTCCTGCTACTATTCGACAATTAGACTCTTATCCGTCTTTCAAACACGCAGTGCGGCAACACATTCTCCAACACTTTTAATTCACTTACTTACCTCTACTCATTGCGTCTCTCATGCTAGCTTTATGTCTTAAGTTAACTTAGTCTAGCTTATTCTAATGTTGGTAAGTTAGTTAAGTTTGTTGTATTTGTCTCTATTTTTAATTAATTTAGTTTATTATACACGGTTAGGCTTTAGAACAGTGTTACCACTGCAGCCTCGCCTTTACTCCTTACCTTATCGGCTACGCCAATGTAACATCATAATATGTTCCTTTTCATCCTGAGTAATAAAGACGAATAATAATAATAATAATAATATTTAGATCGCCAACTAATTTGTGCTATTTGTCCCGCCGGGAATTTACTGCTACACTCAGTAGCAGTGTGTCCGTACCCGAAACAATTACTGCACTGCGCGGAGTGCGATAGTCCTTCTGCGAATTTATTTCTCATAATGTTTTCCTGACACTCTGCCTCGGCTTTGATAGCGGCGCTAATGGTGGTATCGAGGTCAGTGAATTCGACGGTTCGCATACGTGCGTAGATTTCAGGTTTTAAACCCGTTAAAAAGAATTTAATGGAATTTTTTTCCGCGGATTGATTGTACTGCGCGACATATAAGGGAACCTCTATTTCATTGCAATATCTTAATTGTACGAGGATCCCGGAGACTCGACTGCTATAATCTACAGTGGCTTCATTCGGTAACTGGGCGATTTTCGACATTTCTCCGTATAATTTATTTGAAGAATGTAGCGGAGCGAAACGAGAGCTAAGGACTTTAATTACTTCCTCGATTGTGTTATAATCGCCGTTGAGTATGACTCGAGAGCCTTGCCCGGCTAATTTACATTTAATTAACTGTACTAAACCGTATTCGGCGTTCGGCGTGATCATACTCTTCGCGTTTCTACAGCATTTTGTGAATTGGTGTATAGTAATGTTCCGCCCGTCGAAGGCTGGAACCGTGTCCGCAGCATCGCGAATTCTAATATTCGGCTGACGCCCGTTTTCCTGGCTTAATTGTAACCGTTGCAATTCTTCTATAACTGCGTCTACCGGAGGGGTGTTAGTAGCCATGATTTAGCTTCTTTTAATGCGCCTGACTTAGTAATAAAGAAAGAAAGGAATCTTGTTCTTTGCTAGGAGGATATTTCTCCTTTGCCACGCGTTCGCGGTTTTAAGCAAAACGATCCCACCGCTGTCACCCAAATTACTACCTGTAACGTTCTCAACGAGACGTGGTCGTTGATACAGGAGTTCCCACGAGTAAGAGCGGTTTACTCGCGGAATAGTGGGATTTGGTTCGGGTGGCGTGCGATTAAGAAATAAATTTCAAGAATCAGAGTCCTTTCTTTTTATTCAAATATTTGCTTATGACCCTTTGTCGGTAATTTAACATAAAGATTTACAGATAATCTAGGAGATTTCGGTTTTTGGCGCTCGGTCGATAATATAGTATTTGGTTTCGATTCGGATCTGACGCTAAGTCGGTAATTAGGGGTATTCTTCCTATGTATGCTTAACGCTAGGTCGATAAGTAAGAATATAGAAACTAGGAGTAAATTGATATATCGCGTAACGAGATATTAATTATAGCTAATGAACAAGGTTTTTGACACTTGGTCGGATATGGTATATAATACAAGAGTTTGACGCTAGGTCCTTTGGTTTAAGTTGAGAGGATCTCTTTCTCTAAGAGTCGTTTTGGCTTCTGGTGCCTATAAGCTGGCCCCACGCTTTGGAGTTGGTAGTGGTATAGGCTGAGGTTAATTGAGGAGCTAATTAAAGCTGCCTCGGAAGGATTTTGAGGGGGCTAACTAAAGCGACCTCGGAAGGATTTTGAGGGGGCTAACTAAAGCGACCTCGGAAGGATTTGGTAGTAGGTTAAGGAGATACTACTTAGACTTTTCCCAAACTATAGGGGGCTAGTTAAAGCGACCAAGATTTGGTAGGTTCGGTGGCAGAACCAAGTCTGCCTTTCAGCTGCCGGCGGGCCGGTATTTATACCGGGTGCTGACTGGGCCTGCGCCAATCACAAGCCTGCGCGATTTTGCGCACCAATGAAAATTAGCTTCCGGTTCGCGCCACTCGCGTACTACGCTCGGAATATATTGGCGTCCGGTTGTTCATATGGTATGCGCACGCGCGTTTGGTTCACTCGCGGCACTGAGTCTGTGGTTTGAATCGGCGGTGATGCGCCTGCGTTGTCGTCAGTCTACTTTCTAGCGCGCTTATTTGAAATGCTTTCGTACGTGTTGTAATATTATCTTACGTCTAATATGAGGAATTTAACAATACAAAAGGAAAAATTTATGGCGGTTGGTAGCGGTACGTTACACGTGTGTATACGTATTATGTGGACGAAAATTTGGCTTGGAGAAGAAAAATCTAAAATCTACCGGTTTCGACTGATCTATGAGACGATATTATGATATCTCTGTCATGCGTGGACCGATTTTATTGAAATTGGTCTTGTTCGAAAGCCGATATGCGGTTTACATAAGACAAATTCCTTTAAATTTACAAAATTTTGCAGGCGTGATGAGATATTAATGTATAAATGTCAGAATTATGTTAGAATGGCTCCGTGACGAGTAAAGGTACACGGTAGCGACATCGACATACATGTATACAGGGTGTCTCTAGATACAAAATCTATACACAGTCATATCACTGCATACATATATTATATTTTTAAATTGGCGGATAAGAAACATATATGTTCAACCCTTTCGGTCAACAGGCAGGCACGTTTCTGTGTTACTACGTTGCCTGCCAATGAAAATAATCTTCCACTGCATACCTGCGTGGCTGGTATACCAAGGAAATTTTTGGCAACTCGTGCCAAAGTTGCATATCTAGTGGAATTTTCGTTCCACCACTTTAATATGCAATCTTTTGCCGAAATATTTTTTTCGGCAATATAAGTGCTTATTTCCTTTTTTAACATGTCGGGATAACTGATCTCTTCATGTTCGGAAATATTGTTTAAAAAGGTGAAGAGGCTTCCCGATTCCGATGGTGATGGTTCTGCCAGAAAAATGAAATATTTAACATACAACACTAGACAAAATGTTACACAATCTTCTGATAGTTTTATACACACCTGATATTTCTTTTATTTCTGTACTTTCTGTACTTATCTCCGTTACTTGCACCATATAATTGCTTGCAACTGATTCCAAAATAACGAGAGCCTCGCGCTTCTTCTCCGCCGACAACAACCGATCCTTAACCCGAGGGTCCATGAGCATTGCTAATATCAAAGTTTTGGAATTTTCTATAAAAACGAATCTCCTGTTGGTTTCAATAAATAAATTCTTTGTAAACTGCAATGTGTTTGGTGTGTTGTCCTTTGCAATTATTGTCATTAGCGTCTCTTTCATCCCATAAATTGCGGGAATGCATCGGGACAATGTTGGTGCGTCTTCTATTGTCAGTACGTGGGTGGTGTCTTTAAACAATTTTAATGCAGTACAATATTCAGTGATCATGGACCACTCGCAACTATTAATAGTGTCGGGCATTTCTTCCCCACCCAAAACAGTTGTTAACGCTTTTCTTACTTGCAGCAATCGAGCGAGCATATCATGTTGCGAATTCTACCGCGTCTCAACATCGCCAATTAATTTTAGGGGAGTGCAAGTGGGGTAATTTACTAGCTGCTCCGCTTTTAATTTGTTGGTCGCGGCTGGAGAGCGGTGGAAAAATCCTACAATTGTTCTACATTTTTGTAAAATTTTCATTAACTCCTTCGACTGCTTATGGGTTACGGTATCTTTTATTGCCAACTGAAAAGAAGTTATTACATTTAAAATTGAAATGTTTATGATTTATTATTTATTTGAATATGTAATTGTTTCTTATTGTTTACCTGCAAAGTGTGAGCGAAACATGGAATACGCTCCCACGTATCCGATAATTGTATCGCTTTTACGATATTCGGAGCATTGTCAGTTACGAAATATATCTTCAAGTTCTTATCGTGTCTGAAACCCCACTCGTCAAGTGTACTTTTTAAGAAGTCATTTAAATTTTCGCCAGTGTGCGACTCGGAGAAAGACCGAAAGAAAAGAGAAAAGTGAAGAAAAGAAGGAAGGTAAAATAAAGAAAAGTATATGAGTACGTTTACAAACACAAAATTAGAAAGATATTGATCTTAATAAATAAATAATAGTTATTTGATTTATATCGTATTCAGAAAAAGTCTCCTTAACAATTATTATATCTATTCTATTAGAAAAACATACGATAAAATATCCGAAACATTTATCATACTCGATCTGCACGAAAGATGTACATACATTGTACATTGCACGTCGGACCGGCTCGCGTTCGAGCCACCCGATTGTGTCCAGCCGCTCGCTTTAACCAACCCGCTCGCTTTAATCGAGCCCGCTCGTTGTAATCGAGCCCGCTCGTTTTAATCGAGCCGCTCGCTTTAATCGAGCCCGCTCGTTTTAATCGAGCGCTCGGCTCAGCTCGGAAACCGAGTCCCGGCTCGACTCGACTGTCGAGCTACTCGAATATGCGAGTACTCGAACAGCTCTACCCCACAGGTTTTCGCTGTTATTTTGATTCCTATAAAAAAATTTGCGGAAACAAATACACTCCTGGAAAAGATTAAAGGAACACTATAATTTTCCGAAAATTTTGGTCGTTTTCAAATGGCTATATCTCCGCGAAAAATGGTCGCAAAAAATATTTTAAAAAAGCATTTTAACGCTTGAAGACTCTAGTTTTTGAAACCATCACTCAATATTTTTTCTTCGTCCATTATGATACTGTTTTATCAAAATGAAACGCAGGAGACAGTGTTTCAGAAATTTTTGCCAAGTTTGGACGTATACACGGGCCAAAAAATTTGTTTTCAGATAAATCCAAACTTGGCAAAAATTTCTGAAACTTTGTCTCCTGCGCTTCATCTTGATAAAACAGTATCATAATGGACGAAGAAAAAATATTGAGTGATGGTTTCAAAAACTAGAGTCTTCAAGCGTTAAAATGCTTTTTTAAAATATTTTTTGCGACCATTTTTCGCGGAGATATAGCCATTTGAAAACGACCAAAATTTTCGGAAAATTATAGTGTTCCTTTAATCTTTTCCAGGAGTGTAGTTTTTGAGTTATGGCATTTTGAAATATGCGTATTTTTGGATCTGTGTGAAGTTAGCCCCTCTTTTTTGAAAACTTCATTTTTTGTTGTTGTACCAGTTTGTACTAGGTTTGTACCGCGTTGTACCGTTCCGAGCTCTCAAAACTTCGAAACCGTTTTCGAGAAAATAAAAAAATACGAACTCAAGCTGGCCCCCCCTTTTTGGAAATTATGCTTTTTAGCGATTGTACTGTATTGTACTAGGTTTGTAACGCGTTGTACCGTTCGTAGAAATTCTTTAACTCTTTTGGTTTCCGAGAAAAATCCAATTAACCAAAGTGTCGATTCGTACTACTGAAAAAAAATTCCGAAAAATTAAAAACTCGTGGTTGTACCAGTTTGTACTAGGTTTGTACCGCCATTGTACCGTTCCGAGCTCTCAAAAATTCGAAACCGTTTTCGAGAAAATCAAAAAATAAGAACTCAAGCTGGCCCCCCTTTTTTTTAGAAATTATGCTTTTAACGATTGTACTGCATTGTACTAGGTTTGTACCGCGTTGTACCGTTCGTAGAAATTCTTTAACACTTTTGGTTTCCGAGAAAAATCCAATTAACCAAAGTGTCGATTCGTACCACTGAAAAAAAAATTCCGAAAATTAAAAACTCGTGGTTGTACCAGTTTGTACTAGGTTTGTACCGCGTTGTACCGTTCGTAGAAATTCTTTAACTGTTTTGGTTTCCGAGAAAAATCCAAATAACCAAAGTGTCGATTCGTACTACTGAGAAAAAAATTTTCGAAAAATTAAAAACTCGTGGTTGTACCAGTTTGTACTAGGTTTGTACCGCGTTGTACCGTTCCGAGCTTTCAAAACAACAAAATCTCAGCCATCGAGTGCGTACAGTGATCCGATTGGTGTGAAATGAACCATAGAGTAAACGCATCAATAAATGAATACTTAAGGCTAATGAATGAAAAATATTATAAAATTATGTTTGCAGCTCGATTGATTCCACGTGCTGCAAAAATTGATTAGATTGTCACGTCCCGGGTTAGGTCTTTAGGAACGATGACTATGGGGGGAGGAAGGAATGTCAGGCGCGAATCTGA
Source organism: Andrena flavipes (assembly GCA_963971345.1). Taxonomy (NCBI): domain Eukaryota; kingdom Metazoa; phylum Arthropoda; class Insecta; order Hymenoptera; family Andrenidae; genus Andrena; species Andrena flavipes. The sequence continues at coordinate 45,816,543 of OZ020479.1, read as the reverse complement.
AATCCAGCACTCGGTGGGTTTTTGAAGGAGAGTCAGGCGCCAATCTTGAATCCAGCACACTGAAGCTAGTGGGGAGATCTAGCGCGAATCTTAAATCCAACACTCTAATCGACCAGGGAAGGTTTAAAAGGTGAATACACACCCGGAGGACACTTGTTTAGTTTTGGCCCGGTAATTGGATTTAACGTTGCATTCACATAAGAAGTTACACGTAATATTTCCGCGAAATCTGTCTAGGCATACGGCTGTACACGGCCCATGCAAAATGTTGAGGTGAGCGTGGGCGCCGATCGATATCACAACCAAAGAGGAATGATAAATATGTATTTATTATAATGGTCTTCCCAAGTAAGTGAGACTGCAGGTACTTTGGTACAGTAATGAGATCAAATAAGTTATAATAGTAACAAAAGTATTGCACGAGGAGTGCAAGCCGCGAACAAAGGAACACTCGCCAGTAAGAAGTAAGTAAACGGAAGCGGAAGAAGAAGCAGAGACGCATAACGCTAGCGTCGTTGATTGGCGACACTGCAGCCAATCCCGCCGAAACAAATGAGCGCGCAAATAAAAAAAACATATCGCAACACAAAAGAACGTTAGTAAACACTGCAAGCACTCTCGCGTTCGCGAACCGAGATCAGCTGTTGCTGCAGGTTGTTTTGGTTTGGAGTCTTCGCAACCGAAGAATAGACATAACCCATAAAAAACTTCAAAAAAGTAAAAAAATTACGCCAAGTACACTAAAATCAAATAAATCATAAAAAATAGATGAAATCACTAAAAATAGATGATAATAATATAAATCACAAAAAGTAGAAAAAAATATACAATACAAAAAAAGATGTGAAATCAAAATTAGCTGCCAGTACATAAAGGTGCTTTCCAACTGCGCTTAAGATGACACAACTACATACACACAGCTAAAATACTGTGTTCGTACATTCCATTATTCATATCGCGGAAATTTTAATTATCCCATCAAAAAGAATCCCATTTAAAAACATTGTCGTAAATTAATTAAAAGCTTTACAAAATTAATGATATACAAAAATTGCCCCAATTATAACAATGGCTGTTTATGTAAAGAAAAAAATGTATTACATAATATTAAGCAGATATATTTTTATACAAATAAATATTTTAATACGAATAAATATTTTATTCAAAATACTTGATGCTTCGGACGGAAATCGACTCAGCAATGCAGCGTTCAAAACATCACACTGTACGTGGGAAGTAAACACACCGTATTAGATCCCACATTAAGCATGTAATCACTTAATTCCTTTAATCGGTCATTACAATTTGTCGCTTTGAAATTTAATTTCCTCGATTCTAAAAGCTTTGTATCCGAAAGAGTAACTACTCCGGTGCGAATTCTCGACAGGATATCTCTGTAAATATTATCACCCTGCTGTCGCATGTTTATTGTCAATTCGTCATAGCTAAACAAGGCAGACCATAAATTATAAGAACCTAATCCTCCAACATTTTTCTCCATAATCTTATTGGATAATTGTATAAAAGCAGGTTCTTCGTGAACAGGAGGAAGTTGTAGTAAGTCACCAAATAGCAGAATTGTCTTTTTTCCAAACCAAGCATCATCGGAATCTGTAGTATCAAATATTTCTGTAAGTCGCAAATGTATGTACAGGAAAGTTACGTTAGAAACCATCAAAATTTTATCGATGATTACTAAAGCAACATTTTTGAGTTGCATCTCGTACAATTTGAAGGGCTGCATCGCTAAGTTGCCTATAGTGGGCTGTATGCCCATGTTCTACAGGTAATTGAAATAATGGGTGTATGGTAAGACCTTCGATATTAAAAGCTGCGATTCCAGTAGGAGCAGTTACTGCTGTGTCTTTTCCGATAATCTGCTTGATCCAGTGTCTGATAGTTTTTATTAAAAAACTTTTCCCAGTGCCACCTTCTCCACTCACATAAAGTCTGAGAATTTTATCGTTAGACGTCAAGGATTTCGTAACTGTATCAAATATCCGTTTCTGATCATGGTTCAATTCCGAAATCATTTTTTGAAGATCGCCACAGTCAAATTTGTTTCCCGCGTCTTTGAAATCTTTCATGGCACCAACAGTTTCAACGGGAACACACTCTAATGGGTAATTGCCTTGATCATTTGCTTCTTGTTCTACAGTATTCTACACATTCTTTTCAATTTCTTCCTTTATATGATCACGCGCTTCTTGAATATCCGTTATTTGTTTGTGATACCGATCTGCTTCTGTCAATTGTGATTGTAGCGACAAAAAGGCTTCCGTATATGTGCTAACAAGGGGGCCGCATAGGTTATGTAATCGGTTCTAGAATGAGACTGGGTGGACATTGTAGTGCACACCTAGTGTTAAAAAACCGTAAAGGGATTTTGCAAAATGGGCCTTCGTTTTTGAGAAATTTGAGTTCAAAGTTTTGCGGGACAGTAGTAGGGGAAAGTGGGGTAAAACGGAACGGGTGGGTAAAACGGAACACCAATGTTTCTGTTAGATAAGAGGTGCGAATGGATTGGTACCGCGTGACATGGAACCAAAGGGTCCTCATAGCATTTTATGATAGACCATAGACCCCTGCACAAGTTATTTTTCCATTAAGAGAGTTTGAAAAATTTCCGGTATCGACGTTTCAATATTGCGTTGGACTTTCGACCACTTTTCGGTACTTGGACTTCGAAAATTAATAACGGCAAATACATCGTTGGATTCTATATTTCTTAGGCTACATTTTGACGTATATAAAAAGTTATTTACCTCACGCTGAAGTGTAAATATTAAATGTTTACTAAATGACTGCACGTGGGGCAAAACGGAACACTTTTCGCGGGGTAAAACGGAACGCCTATTATACATGGGGAAGAATGGAAACGTCTCTTAGTACGTGTTTATTATCTCTTTTAATTATTAGATTGTAGATTAAACTTTTAATTACTATTCTTGTTTCCAAGAAAATTGATTTTGTATAGAAAATTATGATGTATGAGATACATCTTTCATTCGATCAAACTGTTAGTTTAAATTGTATTAAATAACATAATCCTTTAATGCAGATGTGTTCTCCATGCAACTATTGATATTCATGTAAAAATCCACGTGTAGGGGAAAGCGGGGTAATTCCAGCCAGCGGGTGATTCCAGCCCCTTCTATTTCTTTAAATATAAAAAATTTAAGAAAAAATTAAAACCGACTTCAAACTATCCTTCTTTTACGATATTATATTTATATTTGATTATTTTCCGTAATTTTCATGTTATCTAATAAAATATTTTCTCTTATATGTATAATATATATTTTTGTTATATTTTATTTGCAATAGTTATACCTAAAACATATATTTATAGATTTTAACATAAATTAATACATTTTAAATCATAAAAATAAAGATTTTGTACGTTTACACGGTCTTCGAGTGGGTGCTCCGTTTTACCCCACCATTTGAGCGAGGCGAAGATTTCGATACCTCCGGTAAATTTCACTTTCCGTCGTTCCCAAAGATTTTTCTTATCAATGACCATGATTTTCTTATAGTCTAAGGTCCACTGAAGACTCCTGTTGAAGTCTCGTGTCTTTTTCTCCTCCCAATTTTAAGTTATCACCCTCCAAAGTTAAGCATTCCGTTTTACCCCACCTTCCCCTATTTCAGTTGCGCAAACATTCTTACCAAGCAATGGTCGTAGCTGCGATAATAAGGCGTTCGCCTACGGTGCTGGGAGTCCCTTCGGTTCGATTCCTGGTGCTTGGTAAGAATGTTTGCGCAACTGAAATATTACTGTCCCGCAAAACTTTGAACTCAAATATCTCGAAAATGAAGGACCATTTTGCAAAATCTCTTTACAGCTTTTTAACACTAGGTGTGCACTACAATGTCCACCCAGTCTCATTCCAGAACCGATTGCATAACCTATGCGGCCCCCTTGTAAGTCCATTTTTCAATTCGTCGGTGTTTCTCCAAGGTTGGAATAATAATAATAATGAGAAATAATAATTCTCAGGTTGGGTTTGAACATTGTACTTATAATGATTGATAAGATAGCCTCTTTGCCTTTTTTTCAAAAACAAAGATGCACGTATTTCATAATATTCAGTTTTTTCAGACGGTCTAATTGTAGTAACGTCATACCACATAGCAAAATCGTACAGATGCATATATTCTAATTCCTTAGGTCTATTAGGATAGTGATCATCTATGAGGGATGGACAAAATATGTCTGTGGATTCACCTTCCAGCTCCTCAATCTCTTTGTGAGTTTTCAATTTCCTACTTCTCAGTATATTTACATCTAACCATCTAATAGTAGTACTGGAGTCAGTGCCATGCAATGATAATCCTAAAAGAGTATCAGCGCATTCAGGTGCTCCACATTCTCTATGATTTAGCATGCGCATTCCCAGGTTGCACGAAAGACTAGCCAACGACTTGGTAGAATTTATTGCTGCCATAGTGTCCGTAGCGTAACTTTTTTCCGGCTTTGACACGTACTTAGTACAGTAACATGTTACCAACCCAGTCTTTTCCCCAATATATTGTATATCCATGTTACCTCTCCAAACCGTGAAAACGGCAGCATTATAATCATTGATACGGACTTCCTTTATTGAACGTGGAAGTTCATAGAGTCTACCTTTTGCTTTCAATTGTTTTCTAGCACCTATAGAAACAGCCACATCCCTTATTATCAAAGTATCTGTAACTGGACGTGGAAATGAAAATCTACATACTTTACAGAAAGAATTTTTAGTTTTTTTTTGTTGCGTAGACAGTAGCTATTGCATTTATGCATTTGATGTGCAATTACACGACTATATAATTCTGGCGACACATGCGGTGATGGCAACCTGCAAGTGACGTATTTCATAATGAATCGTGCTACATCTTCCTTTGAATCTTTGTCGATTACAGGAGCATCTTCAATCCAAATTAAAAGATGAAAATGTTGTGATCCTCTGCTTTGATATTCTCTACGCCAAAAGTAATGAGTGACCTTGCCAATCGGATTGTCGGGCGAACAAATGAAATCCAGCATAGCGTGGAATGCATTATCTATAAATCGAGCAGTTGAAACGGGATCAGAAACAATGAGTTCGTTCGGGGACATTTTAGCCACCGATGGGCCGTTTACTTCACGAAGATATTCTATTAAATCTGTCCATAGCCACTCACTCGGACTGAGCGTGAGGAACCATGTAGCTAGTCCATAATGGTGTATCATACAGTTCAAATCGTTTCTCGGTTTTCGCCAATACTGTGCTGTATTACGTAATCTGGAAAATATAGTGTTCAAGTTCGTTTGTAGCTGATCTTTAGAGAGTTGCTCTAGAAAACCAGCAGCTGTGTATTTTTCACGTGGATTTACAACGTTCATTTTGTGATAAATTCCAGCGTTCAATTGACGCATATTGGTATCGTGTAATAAATAAAAAATATATTGCATGTTCAATCGAAATTGCGAATGCTTGGACATCAGTTTGGACTTAATGAATTCGTGATCAGTCAAACGAACCAATCTTTCTTTGTGCTGTCCGTTCATCCCATGAGGATATAAATCTGGGAAATATTTCACATCTAATTGTTCAGCACGATAGCCCAACGGAATATCATGAACTTTAAGCATTTGATACAGTGCGGTAGCAGATTCATTAACCCTTTTGTCATACATTGGATAAATCGTAAACTGATCATAATATGAATCAGATTGTGACATTTGCGTCAATATTGCACGTTTGTTGTTTTCATCGATATTAAGTGTTTCACCTTCAACTTTCTCGATAGATTCGTTATTATCATTATTATTATCATTGGCAACAACTTCTTCTTGAAATTCTGTATCTGGTAATTTGGCACTCAGCAATAAATCGTGCGATTGTGGTAAAACAATTTCTGAGTATAGAAAATTATTGGCTTTCAACCATACTAAGGCATTCCATACTTTCTTCAAGTCAACTAACTTTTCCCAAACTATTTTAGATTTTGTTGGAACGCCACGCACCAATATGTATAATTCATGATTTTGATTTAAAGGTTCAGTCGAAGGACAGATTTTTTTTAAATTTTCTTGTAACGGTAAAGGAAGGTGAAATGTTCTCCCCTTTACTTTTGGAAACATATGTTTATGTGGCATATTTTTACGCATTACTGTATCCATTCTCACAATCGTTTGAAACGATTTAGCTCTTTGAATGAGAATTCGTTCCTAATCGTTTAACACTGCTATTTCTGGAACTGAACGTACATCAAGCTTATTTAAAATACATTTTGATGGAATGAAATCGTTGCGAATTTTATCGTAACACGGAATGCGTGGTGTGCCCATAGACCGCTTTTTGAAAGCTCTAAATGCTAAATAATGTCGAGATATAATCTCTTCTTCGGTCAGGCTTATGTCAGTATTATTTTTTTGTAATGCTTCAGCTTCTTTCCGAGCTTGTAGGGTTATTCGTTCAAGTGTTTCAAGGTCATTATCGTTTAAGGCTTTGTCTAAATTATGTAATTTGTCTTTATAAATGCTCGCTATTTTGTATATCATTCTCTTCAAATGTCGTAAATCCGGGAAGTGAGGTGCCAAAATCTCAATGCCTAAAAAGTTGGACTTACATAGTTTAGGGTTTATGTAACAACGATGAGAATGACCAATTTTTTCAGCATGCACTTTATTAGAACAGCTACTGATATGGTTTTTCAACTTATGTACCTTTTTTAATGAGCATTCTAACAATCGTTTGAAGAAATCCTGTAAATTATTCAGAATTTCAACATCTTTTGTTTTACAAACATAACTACAATGACATGCTTTTGTCGTCTTCTTCGATTGCAATACAGGTAGAACGTTTATAGCTTTCCCTGCCGAATTCAGTATGATTGATTCAGAACCGGTAAAAGTATGGTACGAACTTTCCGCAAAATATGATTCTGAAGAAGACCTATGTCTGGATTCTCCACACAAAGCATTAATCCTGTGATCAACTTCTAAACATTCTGCTGCGCGCGTTAAAGTAACTTCCACTTTGTCTTTACAATCTTGCAACAGTTTCCTCATTTTCAAAATGTACTTTTGCCGAATATGAAAACACCATTTTATTATACGCACAGCTTCCAATCTACTTGCTTCTCCGGACGGCATGTTAATAATTTTTTAAAGTTTTCTAATATAAGTTTCTTTGTTATTTGTGATTGCTATATTGTTATTTGTTACAGCAATATAACGATACTTTTTTATTATTCGCAAAGCAGCACGACGTTTTGCTACTTTATTATAATCATCTCCTTTACGTATTTTATGATAATATAACTTCCGATTTTTAAAGATAACTTCTTTATTTAGCTGATCATAATTTCTTTGCTTTCCGCATTTCACTTATTTATTTGCGTCATAATGCTGTCACGTCCCGCGACGTGGAGTCTACTATTAACTAACCCTTCCAATCATTTATATTTACTATTTCGTACTTTAGAGGTGTTATAACCACCTCACATAAGTATCAAAACAACAGCCTATGAGGCACTGTAACCAAAACTCGCGATGAGAAGAGCTCGAGCCGTGAATCTACAGACGGCAACAGCGAGTAGGAGAGCACTCTCACAGGAAGTGGCGGCCAGCCGGCTACACAAACACTAGGAAGGCCCAACCAATACCAGCTGACGTTCAGCGTGGGACGGAGGCCCCTATCAACCAATGCAGCCGACACCCTCATGGATCTGTGCTCCTGATCATCGCCACAAATTTGCCCTCCCTTTATTTCCCGTAAATCAAGCTCCAATACGGAACTAATGTATATTAACTTCAATCCCTAGTATGTGGACTGTACGAAACCAATCGTACAAAGTACATCGAAAACCCAATAGCGTAAATATCTAAAAAATGAATTAGAATAAGAATTTAACTATCGACGCTGCTGAGGGTTTCGTGTAACTGCAGAAATATGTTTTAAGTCGTGAAGAAGACACCGAAATAGGTGCGCAATAGCTCGAATTCTGCGGTAAACAAAACTCTCCGGTAGCCCGCTGGAAAGAATTCTTCAGGTGAATCCCACGGCAGATGATTGGCAGATTTCATCTCCCATCGTCTAATTGTCATGTGACAAACCTGAAGAAGGAGTGATCAATAGCCCTATAAAAAGGGACTGACCACCCGCGGAGAGCATTATTAATTAACACATTATTATCATTATTATTATCATAAACCACATTACCAGTTTTTTCAAATATTGGTATTTAACCAAAGGTGTAAGAACTTGTAAAGTGCAACCACCAACCACCAGCCAACAAAAATAAAGGTGATTGTTTTACTGTTATATTAGTGAGTGAAGTGTTTCCAATCCTTACCTCATCCTATAATTTGAGCATTGGTCTTTACGAAAATGAATCGAATTACAAAAATGTACATTGACAGCTCACGGGTTGCGCTAATCAAAGGTATTACCTATGAGCAGAACGTTGTCCGCGGTTTTACCAAAGATTAAGCGTAAAGCGTGATCACCGCGATTTATTTAAATATTAATCAACTTCTAATCAATGATTGCGAATATGAAAAAGCCCCGCTTGCCCCACCGACGGTGTCACCTATGAGCAGAACGTTGCCCGCGGTAGCACCTGATGCGGAAGGTGGAGAGTGGTTTATCGATCAATCAATAACTATTATTGACTATTCCAAAAGACTAATGCCAAGAAATCATCGCGCTGGACGGCGAGTCCAACTTCGTAAACTAAGGTGGCAATTTTGCAACACGCCGGCAACTTACGTCGAGTTCCTGAGAGTTCCTGAGACCTCGAGCAAACAAAAAAAGGAGGAAACCCCCAAATTCGGGTACACCCTAATCCCAGGAGAGTGGGCTGCCCCAAACCAAAAAGAAGTGCCTGCTATCAACGGGGTCCCAGACGCTCCCATAGATTGGACGTTAACACCCATCGACTAATAAAAAGTAAGCATACTTAATATAACGCGTTAAAATGCGCTCAAAACCCAGTCTCAATTATCCCAGAGCGTAAGTCCCTGGACTAGCTCGAAAGCGGATCAAAAATATAAACTCCTTTAAAAATCGCGACCCAAATAAGAAGTAGGGACATAACAATGCACTTTTCTCTTTTTTATAGTACCTTCTTTATTTGCATCATAATACACTTTTTTCTTTTTTATTATACCATCTTTATTTGCGTCATAATCAAGAGACACGGTAGTGTCTCGCGCCAAGTATATAATATATATATATATATATGCGCAGCGCGAACACGGAGTGTATCTATTACGCCACGACTCGCTATCAAGAACCCTGAGATTTCCGAATCTCAATAACGGCTGATCCGATTAGGTTTTGAATGGTCTTAATGGATAGCTTGGGTTTGATTTACATAAGAAAAGTGTCTTCGTTTTGTTCCTACGGGTTTTATGAGCTGAGATATTTCGATGTAAAGTTGCAATTTGCTGAATTTTATGTTATTAAAATTCAGCAAACGGGACGATGCTGAATTTTATGTTATTAAAATTCAGCATCGTCCCGGTCATCGTCGTCGTCCTACACTTCTAGGCAAGAGGGGAGTATGAAAGGGTGAGGAAATGTCCCTCAGGCACGTCGTTCATTGGTTGCGGGTTTCGGCCAATCGCGTAACAAGTTGTTGTAATCTGACAGCTAGACAGATAAATAACCTATCAAGTGCTAAGTGTCAAATAAAGTGAGTTGATCGAATTTGAGATGTCAGGAGTTTTTACATTAAATAGGAGACGGAATTATTGTCTCAATTAACAAGGTAAGTTGCCAAATTTATTTAATAGATTTTTTATGTAGAGTCGCAGACTTGGAAGTTGTCCAGAGAAGGTTCGACATAGAAGCACCTTCTTTCGCATAAGTTTCTAGAAATTTGTACCATACAAAGTAATAATATATTGTAGTAAAAAATTGCATTGAATTTAAATTGCCAGATATTTGTATTTGTATACCAGCAATTTAGAGTTTCTATTTTATGTAAAGCTTATATTATAGTAGAAATGAAGGGGACGCACAGGACTTCGATAAAAATGAAGGAGACGCACGGGCTTGAATAGTAGAATTGAAGGGGACGCACAGGCTTGGATGGATAGGAATGAAGGGAATGCACAGGCATGGAGGTTGTCCGGAGAAGATTAGATAGATAGACAGAGTATCTTGTTTCGCACAAGTTTCTGGAATTTTGTCAAATAAGGTAAATCGACAAAATTTTTCTAAAGACATAGCATTAAGAATTATTAAGAAAATAGATTATGGTGGACTGCTTGCAATGTACGTTAATGCTTTTCAATTTGTGAAAGACATTCGTAATACTTTAATTAATAAAATCCAAAGTAGTTGTCACGCTATTCATTAATTCATTATTTTTTTAGATTCCCATTATTTCAATTCATCAATAAACATACTAAATTAGTTTCATTCCAACACCAATAAATTGAGGCAGTCAGAGCAAAAACGGACCAACCCACATTAAAAAAATTTTTTTTTTTCCTATTTTATATGGTTAGTAGAGCCTATTGGAATACGTTATTGCTACTTATTCAATTTCGTAAAAAATTTTGGTTTGTCCGTTTTTGCTCTGACTGCCTCAATTGTGCGTTAAAACTATTGGATCTCCTCATTCATTTTCTCTGAATCATTACCATTAGCATTTAAATTTCCTGCAACAAGACTTTCTACCATACGCTCTCACCTCTTTTGGACATTATTTAGTCTCTACACTCACTAAAGCAAAAGGCCACTCTATTTCTATAAATAGTAAGTTCTATGTTAAGTTGTATAATTAAAATGTGGCTTTATATATTTACAGATAATCAAAGCAGAAGATAATGCAGTGTGATCTACGTCAGACTATGTATGCACAAATTTTCAGGTAGGAATTATTCATTCAGTGAATCAATGATCTTAATATGAACACGTGTGATAATTTATAAATAATTAATAAATATGTCCTATTTTTTAGGTAACGCTGCAGACGAAGAAAATGATTTCAATAGCTGAAAGAGTGTAAATAAAGAAATGAAATAACCACATTTTTATATTTATTTTTTTTTATTTGTTGCCACTGCCCCGGCCCCGGCCACGATCCACACCACGGCCCCGGCCACGGCCCCGATACCTCTCTGTAATGATTGTGCGCACCGCGAGGGCCTGATTGCGCATCAATTCGAGGGCCAATAAATTCTCGTTCTGGGCCCTCACCCTCCACCCGCCCTTTTGGTGCCGCGCCACGTAGGGTCCTGTAATTAGTAATAAAAACAATAATAAATTTATTAGTATTTAAATTTATATACTTATTTTCAAGCATTATGAAAACATATAGAAAGTATTCGTACAGCGACCAATTTAAGGGGTCATGCTCAGTCAGGAGGCCGAAAAAAGGGTGGTCGTTAGAAATTTTTTTACTCAAAAACTATAACACATTTCTCAAAAAATCTTTTTTCCTTTTAAGGATTGCATCTAGTACCGTGCATCGTAATTTTTTTATTTAAAAATACTTATTAATAACTAAGTTATTGTCCATCACTCGAAGGTTCTCTCAAATAAAAGGCTTCTGCGGTGACCAAAATATTTAAAAAACCTTTCGACCGATTTACTTCAAATTTTACAAGCTTACTATAGGAACAATAAACTAGTCTTTGAACGAAGGATTTTTTTATCCGATGCTTAGTTTTCTTTTAATTGACGATTTACGATGACCAATTTATGATAAAAATTGAAACTTTGACTTTAAACATCAGCCATTTTTTCCCAAATCAATGTTTCGAAAAATCCTTCGTTCAAAGACTAGTTTATTGTTCTTATAGTAAGCTTGTAAAATTTGAAGTAAATCGGTTGAATGGTTTTTTAAATATTTTGGTCACCGCAGAACCCTTTAATTTGAGAGAACCATCGCGCACGCCCGTCGCGCACGCAAATCGTTCCATCTCGCTCCCCCTTTCGGCCAGAAAGAAGCGAGAAACGAACACTCGGAATTAGGACTCTGTACGGAATATATGCTCACCGCCGGTCCCGACCAGCGAGCAAATACGGAGACAATACTGTATATGTATGCATTTACCATCGGCCGTGGCTGGGGTCGCTTGTGGTGGTGGTGGTGGTGGAGGCGGCGGCGGCGGTGGTGGTGGAGAAGCCGCGGGCAGTGGCGGCACCGACATATTCAAGTTCGCCAATTCGGCATCAATGTCTAAAAAATAAATTAATTTCATCATTAAATGACTGGAAAAATAAATTTGAATAAATGTAGATATATAAATAAATTATTATTATATTTACCATCCAAGGAAACGTCATCCATATTTTGCTACAAAAATAAATAAACAATTAATTAGCAAAAAAGATCAAGAGTGCATAAAAGCTGCGTATGATAGAAGAAAGTCATACATGTAGCGCAAAGGTATGTATGTATTGTTCCATTGCAAATTGGAAATTAGGACATATAAAAATTTGAAAACTGAAACAGTGTATGATGCAAAATTATAAAAATTACATTACATTACAAAATATATTTTATCTCATTACTTCATAATTATTATTATTCAATACAAAAAACTGTAACGTATTATAACATTATTTTGTGAAGGATTCGCAGTTGTAACTAGTAACAAAACAAGAAGATATTGCATACGTCGAAGCATATTCTAGAACTTATAACGCTAACGATTAGAAATATATCAAACACATCTGCGTTGAACGTAAACGAACATGTAAAGTACAACATTTTGAAAGTCTTTGGTAGGCACGTTGCCTATGTTAACTATCAATGGAAGCAGACTGTAACTGTATAGCAAGTAATACAACAAGAACATATTGGGTACATAGAAACATATTTTAACTAGGATGTGTCTCATACTTCTAATTGCTGGCGTTACAAGTTAGAATATGCTTCAACGTGTCTAATATCTTGTTGTATTACTTGCTTATACAGTTACGGTCTACTTCCACTGATAGTTAACATAGGCAAAGTGCCTACCAAAGACTTTCAAAATGTTGTACTTTATATGTTCGTTTAACTTAGATATGTTTGTTATATTTCTAATCGTTATAAATAGAATATGCTTCAACTTGTGCAATATCTTCTTGTTTTACTACTAGTTACAACTGTGAATCGTTCACAAAATAATGTTAATGTGAATACGTTACAGTTTTTTGTATTGAGTAATTGAAAGGCTCGTAAAGTAATGAGAAGAAACATATTTTGTAATGTAATAATATAATGTAATTTTTATATAATCCGAATTTCCAATTTCAAATTTGCTATTGAACAATATCTATCCTTGCGCTGGATGTAAGACTTTCTTCTATCATACGCCGCGTGTAATTAGAATTTAAGTGACGGAAAAATCTCAGGAATCACGAAGAAATTATTCATGAATAAAACTAACGAATCAAAATAAATCTCACGAATATTTCACGAATAAAACTAGCGAATACAAGCAACAGGGCTAGAGCATATATGAATAACGATAGCTATGAATATATAAATAGTATTTTTTTATTACTTACATTTTCAGCCATTGTATCTAGTGTGCAGCCACGATAGAGAATGGGCTTTCTCGCCATGTGCAACGATGAGGCGAGCTCCTCCGCTGCTCTTTTGTTTTAAGGAGCCCGCTTTTGGCATAGTAACGGACACATTTTGCCGCGGGCTTTTTGAATTGTTGATTTTTAAGCCGGGAAGTTAACACGGGGACGCCACAGATGTGGAAATCGCTTTTGAAACAACAGTATACATGGGGGTCGTAGTATTTACGTATTATATAGTACGTTACATATGTTATTTATTTATTTTTTTATACTCTACACAAATTTTAACGTTAAAATACGGTTATTCCACTTTACCTGCTCGACAATTGCAGGCGTCGAAAGTTTCGGAATGAAATATTTCTGCAGTACAAGAATATGAAAAAACACCGGTGAAAGAGATGATTAGAATATTATGTTATGTTATAAATGCATTTTTAACTTTAGTAACCATAACGTGTGTGCAGAGTTGGGCATTATTCGGCTAAATTTTCATTCGAATAAGTATTCGAATAAATTTGTGCGAATAAATTTTTATTCGAATAATCTTCGATTAATTTTTTATTTGACGGAAAATTTATTCGAATAAGAATTTAGTCGACTCAACGGACGAATAAAATGGCCGACGCCTCCCGAAGAGAATACTTCTTTAAGGCGGTGTCGGGCAGTCTGCTTGCTTAAAGTACATGGGACGTTTTAAAAGGAGGAGATTATATCCTTCTTTGGTTGAATTTTCTTTCAAAATTTCGTCAAAAACGACGTAGGACCAGCCGTTTAGGAGATACGCAGCGTCAAAGTGTCAAAAAGTGAACTCTGAATTCCATCTTCTAAACGGTACCGTCGTTGTTGCCGTCGTCTTACTACAGAATGTTCAGATCGCTTCGTTTTTTAGCTATGTTGGTCACAGTACAGACTTCCATCGATAGATGCCGGGTATCACATTTCTTATTCGTCGTTCATTCAGGTCGAATAACGAATAAATTCTTATTCGAACGAATCTGGCTAGAATAACGGTACAGATTTATTCGCGAATAACGAATAATCTTGGGGATGTATACGAATTCGTATTCGAATACTTAATGCCCAACTCTGCGTATGTGATATGTAATATCCACAAAATATATTTGCACGGGAAAAATTGTTTAAAAAAAAAAACGAGTATTATGATGTTGAGTTGTGGAGGATAAAGGAATACTGTATCGAAATTGTTATTAATTGAAAGAAAATTTAATACTATATGCTACAGCACTATAAAAATACAAAAAAAAAATCGTCTAACGAGGGAGAATCGATCACAGGACTGTCGGATTCGCAATCCACGCACCAAGCTACTTTGCCACCGTGGCTACTGTTATAGATTTTATGATCATAGTATGTATAGAGGAACGCAACTTTAATTGTTAATATAAAAACTGCGGTTAGTATTCCATATATATCATCAGGGATCTGCATGCTATCATCTTACAAAAGCTCGTTAAAATCCAAGCCGACCACTTGGGGTCCTTCCCTTGTTAGCTGTATGTAAAATCCCCATAAAAAGCTTCAAAAAAGGAAAAAATCACACTAAGTAGATGAAAAAGTCATAGACGAAAACGAGTATTATTATTTGTACTTTTACGTTAGATTTATATAAAAATATTCAGTCCGAATACGGCTGAAAGCGTACAAAAGGCGATGATAAAGAAGATCTCGCTTGACAGCGGCGAGACGTGACCGGCGGCATATTTTCTTGGTACAAGGAGGGCTCGCTCTTACCGACGGGTATTTGAGGCTAGGGTCTCGCGTAAAGGAAAAAATCAAATTGGGCGACCGGAGCTCACACATGTTACGGCGTCCAAAAATTCTTCTTCATTTCCTTACATGTAAGTGTGTTTTATTATTATTATTAATTAAGGTGTACGCATAATGAAACGAACATATTATCAACGAATAGGTTATTGTTTGTTTCATTACATGTGTAAAATAATAGTCTGCGTAGATTTCTGCTAACCTATTTCTTTATTGAAATGTGTATCTTTTTAGTTTCAAGTTCCTTGGAAGGCAGTGCAATTCTTCTCCTCAAAAGGAGAAGCAAAACAGAAAATATTATATATTTGGTAAGTGACGTTTACATTTTTTTATATATAAAATATATTAGTTTAATGTCTAACAATTTTTTAATTTCTTACAGGTTGGAGTATTAACAAAAAAAGTAAAGTACACTCGTTGAGCTGCTTTGCGCTCGACTTGACTGCTTTGCGTTTTTGCGAGTTAAGCTTTACTGGCTGCATTGCGCTTTATCTTATAATTAAAAAAGAAGTGGGTTTTCTATCTATCTATTGATAACGCCACTCTAAACCGAATAAATATTATCTTATAATATCACTCGATAGGCAGGCTACATTGCGCCGTGTCACGAGTATAACTTTCCAGAAAGTTGTAATAAGAGAAAAAAAAGTAATTTTAGTTCTTTCTACTAAAATGTCTATTCAGGTAGAAAAGAAACATGAAATATCGATGTTCACCGAACAAAATAAAAATGAAATTTTTCGTGGTGAATGGTTATGGGATGATGATATGGATCGTTTCAATTGCATTTTACAAAATCATTCCAATTATAGGCCTGTTGAATCGTGGCGGGTGCAATTACTTGATACGATACAACCCATACCGACAAATGAAAAGCATATACAATTTTTATATAGTTCTATGTCGAGAGATATTGCGAATGATAATTGGTTACTGTACGGAAGAGGTCATTGGGTATGCAGCTATTACGACAGAAAAAATATATTTATTTATGATTCTTTAAATAATAAAAGATTAGAGAAGGATCAGGAACAATTCTTGAAAAAATTGTTTCCAGCATATGACTTTATTCAGAATCCTGTCCAATTTCCTACTGTGCAACAACAACCGAACGGTAGCGATTGCGGTGTTTTCGCAATAGCCTTTGCTGTTTCGTTATTATTTAATATTAAACCTGAGAAAGTACTATATAACCATAGTTTAATGCGACTGCATTTGATAAAAATGTTTGAATTCAATATTATAGAGCATTTTCCCCAAGACCTAAATTTAAGTGTTCCTCATAAAGTGCTTCCATTAATAGAAATAAAAGCAAAAGAGGTACAAGCGTCTTGTAAGCGCACAAGACGCGAACGTAAAAAAATGGAACCACTGAAATCGAGCTTATTAGAAACACATTGCAATTTTCAGCAATCTGAGGACGGATTAAATAGTAACATCTCAACTGAACGACGTCAACAAAAAATGACGCTATCATTAGAACAAAAAAGTATTATTGCTGAAGGCAGATGGTTAAATGATTTGCATATGGATCATTTTAATTATATTTTAAAAAGCTGTTCAGATTATAGACCTATCGGAACATATATGGTACAAGCAATGAATAGAGTACAATCCATGCCGAGGAATAAAAAGCATATACAGATATTACCTTCTGAATCATTGGGAATACATTGGACATGCGGTTATTACGATACAAAAAATATATTTATTTATGATTCTTTAAATAATAAAAGATTAGAGAAGGATCAGCAACAATTCTTGAAAAAATTATTTCCAACATATGATTTTACCCAGAATCCTGTTCAATTTCCTACAGTGCAACAACAACCGAATAGTAGCGATTGCGGTGTTTTCGCAATAGCGTTTGCAGTTTCATTATTATTTAACATTAAACCTGACAAAGTAAGGTATGACCACAGCTTAATGCGGCTACATTTAATACAAATGTTTGAAATCAATGTTGTAGAGCATTTTCCTCAGGATTTAAATTGTGGTGCCTTACAGGAAGTACTTTCATTAACAGAAATAAAACGAAAAGAGGTTAAAGCGATTTGTAATTTTGAAAGTAATAATAAAAAGCGATGTCTATCTGATGTGCCAGATTTAGACAATAATGCAAAAAAAATGCTAAAAGACGGTGTCTATATCTAGAACATCTGGAAAATAATCGCGCAAAAGATGTACAGCGATATAAAAAAACACGGGAGAATATTCTTCTTAAAAGGCGGTTTCGATATCAACAAGACATTGAAAAAAACCGTTTTAAATTTCGAGGGCGATATAATCAGGATTTTAAGAGGCTTTACAATAAGCGATTTTATCAGAATCAAAAAAGAAGGAATTTAACACTTGCGAAGAACAATACTGCCAAAAATATTAGAAAAAAATATGCTAAGCTTCGGTCCAGAATTTCTATGACAATTCGCAGTTCTGTGGAAGTAATCGTTAAAAATATTATACACAAGCTCAATATTACAGATTGTAGCAAAGGTTATATTAAAAAACTATTAGAAGTTGAGAAAGTCGTACGCTGGTGTATACACATTAGAGATAGTTATGTTCGTAATATGAATAAAATGTTAAGTCTGCTTAAAAACAAATCAGAAACATGTTTGACTGTTTTTGCAGAATGTTCTACGGTGGATGACAAATTATGCGCGCTGTGTGGCAGATCTAAACATACAGCTTCGTCAGAAAATTATTTTGTTGATTCTACATATTACAATATAAATTCATCTGAAGTCACTATAACGGAGCCATTAATAATAAATATGAAAGGACAGACTGAAAATGTATTACCTTTGATTGAAGCACGAGCAAAAAAATCGTGGTTGTGCAGTTCTTTATGTAAAATTAATGATCCGCTTCTAATTGCCCGATATCATAAATTTCTAGAAGCTGTAAATATATGTACTTTGAAGAATTTACCCAAACTTATGCAAAACATTCACGAGTGTACTGTGAAAACTTCAAAAAATGATAAATTAGGCCATACGCATGGGTGTTATATTGATTTAAATCTTTGTAAAGCGATGTCTGTTCCAATGCAGTTATTGTCGCCTCATTTCCCCAAAGTAAGAAATATTAGACGTTTAATATATCAACTTAAAGGTTTTTATAAAAAAATGTTGTATTTAGACAAAGCATTGTATTCTGCTGATCTGAATATATTAAATGAAATTGTAACTTTAGCGCAAGAAAAAGCAGATCTGTATAAGCTTCAGCAAACTGAAATAATGTTAAGTGATGATGATATTGTTGCAAAATATCATAATGCATTTATGGTTCTGAGAAAATGTTCACTGGACACCCCGCGGTATAGTTGTATATCGTGTGAGAGACTTTGTTATAGAAGAAGTGTTTTTAAAATTAGTAAACAAAAAATGCGGAGGGATAATCGAATTTGGAAAGATTTAATGGTGTATATAAAGCAACAAAAAATTGATCCGCAATATATATGTAAGTATTGTGATAAAAAAATTTGTAGTGGGATGATGCCTGCTTATTGTATTCTAAATAATCTCTCGGTAAATGATGTGCCTGAGGTAATATCATCTCTTAACGAATTTGAGAAATTGTTTTTACAGAGAGCTAAAGCCTTTCAAACTGTTGTTAAAATGGGAACAGTTGTTAATAAAAAAACACCTGCACGACAAAGGATACAAAAAGTGAAAGGTAGAACATTTCATTTACCACTTCCTTTACAACAGACTTTCGATAAGTTATGTTCTAACACTGATCCAATAAATTTAAATCACGAATTTATTGTAGTTCGAAATGTTCCAACTAAAAAAAAAATTATCTGGGAAGATTTAGTGGACATTAAAAAAGTATTTGAAGCTTTAATATGGTTGAAAAACAATAATCCTTTATATTCTGAAATTTTACTGCCCGATATTCATGATAAATTGTTTTTAGGGAATTTGGATAATGTAGAATTTGAAATGCAAAAATCAGAAAATGATGCAAGTGATGACTGTGAACCATTAAATGATTTAGAATTACATGTGAAAGAGACAAAAGATCATGTAGAACTTGCATTGGATGATCAGCGCAAGGCAATGCTAACTCAAAAAGATAAAGATGATAGCTATGAGCAATATACTATATATCCTCTACATGAAAAAAAAGAAAATCAAACTGCGACTGCTTTATATCAAATGTTAAAAATTCAGGACATACCTTTAGATAATCGTGAAAAGAATTTAGATTTGATGCGTTTTCCAGATTTATTTCCATTTGGTTCTAATGGACAATGTGATGAAAATAGACAGATCAAACTTCAAGAGCACGAATTTATTAAATGTTGCTTGACATCTAAGCGTCCACAATTTAGATTAAATCAACAATATTTGTTTTATTTATTAAATAACGCCAATATTCGTCAATTGCGTCGCGGAATTTACCATAAAATGAATATAACTGATACACGAATTCGTTACACAGTTTCGGAGTATTTAGAGGCTATGTCGAAAGAAGCGTTGGAGTCCAACTTAAATTCAATGTTTTCTTCACTTCGAAATACGGAACAATATTGGCGTAGACCGAGAAGTGATTTATCGTGTATGGCACAACATTACGGACCTGCGACATGGTTTCTAACGTTAAGTCCTAGTGAATGGTTATGGGACGATTTAGGTGAATATATTCGTGACGCAAATGGATGGCCAGACTCTTCGTTAACCACTAGTTTACTTGTTGCTAAAGATCCTGTATCAACATCAAGATTTCTTGATAATAAATTTCGAGCAATGCTTGCTTTTATTTGTTCAGAAGATTCTCCGATTGGTAAAGTAACACACTATTTTTGGCGACGAGAATATCAAGGTAGAGGTATACAACATTTTCATTTATTAATTTGGATTGAAGGTGCACCAATTTTCGGCGAATCTTCTACTGAAGATGTCTCTAAATTTATTTTACAATATATAAGCTGCAAAATGCCACATGAAAATATTTCGCCATTATTGTACAGACGTGTTAATACGCACCAACGGCACAAACATAATGATTATTGTCTTCGTGCTAAAAAAGTAGGATCTAAAGTTATTCGTAGGTGTCGTTTTGGGTTTCCTCGCCCTGTTACTGACGCACTAAATATGAGAGACGTGGCAACTTCGATAGCAGGTAGAAAACAATTAAAACATAAGAGTAAATTATACGATCTACCTCGAACAAAGAATGAAGTTGATATTAATGATTATAATCCTGTTATACTTACTGCGTGGGAAGGCAATATGGATATACAGTTTATTGGTGAAAAATCGACATTGCTCACTTGGTATGTTACTAAATACTTGAATAAAGCAGGGAAAAGTGAACTGTCTAATTGTGATTTTGCGAATAGTGTAAATAATAAAAATAAGTCATTGGCAAGTGTTCTTTGGAATTTTGCTTTACGATCAATAAGCAATAGAGAATGTGGAGCTCTTGAGGCTGCTGACACGTTGTTAGGTATACCTTTATATGGAACTGATCGAAATACAACTATTAAATGGTTAGATGTTAATCCTATACGACAGAGGAAATTAAAAAGTCGTAAAGAAATTGAAGCTCTTGATGGTGAATCTACAGATATATTTTGTCCATCTTTAATAGATAATTATTATCCAAATAGATCTGAAGAATTAGAATCTGTGTCTCTTTATGAATTCGCACAATGGTATGATATCACGACAATCAAACCGAAACATAATAATATTGAATATTATAAATTAGATAATAGTCATTATCTTAAACGACGACAACGTGAATGTCTTATTAATCATTATAGACATAATGTTAATAATCGACCGGAAGATTATTTCTTTTCCTTATTGCTTATGTTTAAACCATGGCGGGAATTGAAGGATCTTAAAAATAGTTGTGATACTTATATGGAAGCATTTCATAATGTAAAACTACATCTTACGAAAGCATTACAATATCACGAAAAACTAGAAGAATTGAAAAAAGCGTTTGAAACTGCACAAGAGTTAGTTCGGCAATTAGATGAAGAATTACAAAAAAACGTGTCTCAGGATGACCCTGATAATCCGATAGGCGCTCAAAATGTAGAAGCTGGTGAAGCAATGCAAGATTTTAGGGAACTTGGTAATAAAATAGATGAAAAAATTGATGTGTCTGAAATGATAGCAAAATTAAATGCCGACCAAAAAAGAGTATTCCACAGAGTTATTGATACTGTAAGGTCAGATAATTCAATATTACGATTGTTTGTTAGCGGAGAAGGTGGAACGGGAAAGAGTTTTTTAATTAAAACCATTAAGTGTTGGATAAAACAATATCTCAATAAAGATACCGCTGTAGCGGCACCTACTGGTATAGCAGCGTTTAATATAGACGGTTTGACAGTTCATAGATTGCTTCAATTACCCGTTGAACATAGTCCAACGCCAAAGTATAAACAATTATCTGATCATGTATTAAAAGTTTTACGAGCAAATCTCAAAGATGTTGTTCTTTTTGTGATTGATGAAGTGTCAATGATATCAAATTTAACTTTTATGTATATACATTTCCGATTGTCTGAAATATTTGATACCAATGATTGTGAAGACGGTTGGTTTGGTCAAAAGCACGTTCTTTTATTTGGTGATCTGCTTCAATTACCCCCTGTACACGAAGACCCAATTTTTGTACAATTATCAAATGATAAAATTAACAAATATGTCGGTTCTTTAATTGCTGTAAATTTATGGACTACATTATTTGATTATGATGAGTTAACGATCAACATGCGTCAGCAAGGGGATGATTCGTATCGACAGTTGTTGTCAAGAATTCGTATTGGTCTAGTGACAAAACCTGATTGCGAGATTCTTGGGAATAGAAAAATATCGATTACTGGGGATTCGTTTGAACTCAAATTAAACGAATTATGCCAGTTTATTAATGATTTTCCGTTGGATATTGTTTGTTTATTGCCAACTCGTAATATGTGTGACGTTCTCAATGCTGCAATGTTAAATCGCATTACAGCAAAAGAGATATTATTAATTGCCGAAGACACAATTGACTGTATTCCGTATGTGAGAAAGAAAGTATCAAAAGTATTGTCTAATACTGATGACGATAATTCGAAAACTGCTGGACTTTCAAAGGAAATTGTAATTAAGATTGGAGCAAACGTTATGATAAGGCGTAACATTGATGCTACTTTGGGTCTTGTGAATGGTACCATAGCTAAGGTAATTTCAGTTGTACAAGATATGTCTACCGATAATGTAGAGAAAATTAAACTGCTTCTACCATCAGGATTAGAGTATTTCATTGAAAGAGTAAGCGTTAAATTTGAAGTAGTGGATAGAGCATTTGTTATTAGAAAACAATTTCCATTGTGTCTGAGTTATGGAATCACAATTCATAAAAGTCAAGGATTAAGTTTACAAAATGCTATTATGGACATAGGCAACTCTATATTTAATTGTGGCCAATCTTATGTTGCATTATCACGAGTAACGTCTTCAGAAGGGTTGCATTTGATTAATTTTGATCCCTCGTCAGTAATAGCTGACGAAAAAGCTATTAGGGAATATAATCGGCTAAGATCTAAGTACAAACCAGACGCAAACATAATTACTGTTTCAAAAAAACGCTATTCGAAAGTGAAAGATGTTCCATGGGTATTGTCAAAAGTAATTGATTCTGTCCAAGAAAATTGTCAAAATAAAAAATTATTACAAAAAAATGTTTCTTGGGTTTTACATGGTTTTCAAAATACAGATAATGCTTCATGTTATGCAAATGCAGCATTACAATGTTTAATGCATTTGAGTGCCATTAGAAAACAATTGTTTAATTGTAATGAATCAACAAATGTTTTGAAGATATTAATGCATCGATATGAAAATGGAATGCGCAATTTAAATACATACACAGTACGGCAAAGTTTAGGAGAACATTTTTCAATAAACGTAAAACGAGATGTATTCGAATTTCTTATAACCCTGTGCACAGAATATGATTGTATAAGACAATTGGTAGAGCATCAAGTAACTTCTACTACTCGATGTAAATCTTGTGATTATACAAAAAGAATTACTTCTGATAATTTAGTTGTTTCAATACCTATTAACAATTTGAAAAAAAAAAGCTATAATCTTAACGATTTATTAAACGTTACATTTTCACATTGGTATGAATCAGAAAACGGATCATGTGAACAGTGTACAGGAAAAGATATTATGTTTAAGAATGAATTAATATTGACGAAAGATATAGTTATTATTCGTTTAGAAGTATTTTCATTACAAGATGATAAAATAGTCAAAGCAATACGGAAATTTAATATATGTACTATTCCCACAACCAAAGTAGTAATAGCTGGACAATCATATAAAGTTATGAATGCTATATTTCATAGTGGTTCATGTATTGGGGATGGCCATTATACCAGTATATGTAAAGAAGAAGGAGTGACTAGTAGTTGGATTGAAGCTGATGACGTGCAAATTAAAAAAAGGCAATGGCCCAAAGGCGCTAAAAATCTTTATATTTTATTCTTACAAAAAAATGATAATAAATAAGCATGGTAGTGAACCGATGTACAATCCCATAAAAAGAATCCCATTTAAAAAATTGTCGTAAATTAATAACAGTAAACACTACAAAATTTGTGAAATCCCCACAAAATTACCTTTTTACAAAAAGGTACAAAAAAGCGCGCCAAGTATATAATCTCTTCCCTTACACACATAACACATGTAACCCCATTTTGAGGCCGAAAGGCAAAAAATAAACCTATTTACTACTACTATATAATCTCTTCAAAAAGAATCCTTGTCGTAAATTAATATCCCATCAAAAAGAATCCCATTTAAAAACATTGTCGTAAATTAATACCCATCAAAAAGAATCCCATTTAAAAACATTGTCGTAAATTAATATAATCTCTCTAAAAAGAATCCCATTTAAAAACAATGTCATAAATTAATATAAATTTAATAATGTTCTATACTCTACAAAAATAATGTTCTAGACTCTACAAAAATAATGATATACAACAATTGCGCCAATTATCACAATGACTATTTATACAAAGAAAAAATCACAATAGTACAATGAAAAAATGTATTAAATAATATCAAGCAGATATATTTTTATACAAATAAATATTTTAAAACGAAAAAATCACATAAAAAAATGGAAGAAAATATACAATATAAAAAAATATATGAAATCAAAATGAGCTGCAAGTACATAAAGGTGCTTTCCAACTGCGCTTAAGATGACACAACTACATATACACAGCTAAAATAGTGTATTCATACATTCCATTACTCATATCGCGGACATTTTAAATAATGTGAAGATAAAATGTAACATCTAGACATTTGCCTAGATGTCCGCGGCCTGGAAGTCAAATACTTGGCGTGGCCAGGCAAGGTCAAGATGTCGATGAATAAGAATTATTGAAAACCGCAATAAAATGAATGTGTATTTATATTGTCAGAGTTTTAAATTGATAAATTATGTAAAAGCTTGTGAGAGGAAAGGTATCGGTGTCGATGAATGAACTTGCAATTATTTTAAAACGCAATATAATGAAAATGTACTCATATTGTCTGCGTTTTAAATGGACAAATTATCTGAAAGCCTGCGAGGGGGAGGTATGGGTATTAATGATCCGAGAATACATTGCCTGGCCACGCCAAGTATTTGACTTCCAGGCCGCGGACATCTAGGCAAATGTCTAGATGTTACATTTTATCTTCACATTATTTAAAATGTCCGCGATATGAGTAATGGAATGTATGAATACACCATTTTAGCTGTGTATATGTAGTTGTGTCATCTTAAGCGCAGTTGGAAAGCACCTTTATGTACTTGCAGCTCATTTTGATTTCATATATTTTTTTATATTGTATATTTTCTTCTATTTTTTTATGTGATTTTTTCGTTTTAAAATATTTATTTGTATAAAAATATATCTGCTTGATATTATTTAATACATTTTTTCATTGTACTATTGTGATTTTTTCTTTGTATAAATAGTCATTGTGATAATTGGCGCAATTGTTGTATATCATTATTTTTGTAGAGTCTAGAACATTATTTTTGTAGAGTATAGAACATTATTAAATTTATATTAATTTATGACATTGTTTTTAAATGGGATTCTTTTTGGAGAGATTATATTAATTTACGACAATGTTTTTAAATGGGATTCTTTTTGATGGGTATTAATTTACGACAATGTTTTTAAATGGGATTCTTTTTGATGGGTACATGTTACATGGGCCCTTCAGGTCCATTCCGTGCTTGCTGTCCCCGTGTCACATTCCATTTCATCATCGGCGATTCAGCGGAATCGCAGCGCGCGGGTTAGTAGGTCGACATACGCGGAATCCGTCAGCGAAAACACAACGAGACCACCGATGGTCCGGGCCCTAGATTCCAGGGCATGGAGCAATAGAAATTACGAGAAGCAGCAACTGACGGAGCAATTCTCCCCCGTTCTCAAAATGGGGAGTGCGTGGCTCTGGCCTGGATCGCGCTATAAAAGCTTGGACCGTGCGACATCGCGAGGAGATACATCCTTAGTCGCGAGTTGATCGGTATTTGGAAGTCCGAGTTAGGAAGTTACGACGAGCCAGCGGGCCGTCTAGAGATCGCGACATCGTTTAGTTGTTTGCACCGCGAAGCACGCTCGGCGGGTAGTAATTCGCAAGAGGGTAACTCCATCCGACGCACCGAGAACGGCCTAGCCGGGAGAGCCCTTGAGCGTTAACCGTGACCGACGTTGACGGAGCTAGGATAGCAAACTGTTCGACATCGCGAGTTACAATACGAAGATTTCCGTGTGTTAGCTGACAGCGCAGCAAGTAACCACGACCTACGTTTGGGTCAGCGACATCGCGAGTAGGCGAAACCTTAGACGGCAAGCGTGCCGTGTGCCATCCGAGAGCACAACGAGCGACACTGGGACGGAGCGTAGTCCCGAAGGGTATGTTAACCACAGATCTGACTTTATCGAAAATATATCTTACTTTGTTGTTTTCCTCCTAAATTCCGAATATCAATTAATTCAACCCTTCTACTCCTTATCCTTCCTCGGTAAGTATAGTCAAGGTGTGCTTAAGCACTTCGACAGAGCAGCGAACCCGGTGGATCACCCTAACCGCGACGACAATGGCGGGTACACACAAAACGCGCGCCCGCCGTCCCCGTACGACCCTCAGCGTAGGTGGACTGAGTGGAGACAGCCACCCGAAGATGACTCGTACCGCGATTATCATTCCCCTTACTCCGGTTACAGTGCCCCTCGTTATCGAGACGATTATTATCAGGAGTCATATTATCACGACCCGACGATGGAGCGCCGTCCAGCGGCCTTGCTGACGAGGCAAGGCGAACGCCCGCTGGACTATGAACGCAGACCGTACGTCCCCCGCGGAAGAGGTACCCGCGGAAGATATCAAAGCAATAGACAGTACCAACCTCGCGATCCCCAAAGGAATCAACCTCCCAAACAACAACGATATGACTCCCGCGAATCACAAGTCTACCAACGACAAGGAGACGATTCAAGGAAATACGAAACTCAAGAATCTCGAGGATCGACAGAACGCGAAACGTCAGCCCGAAATATCGATCATTTAAACTCCCAGCGCGCCCGCCCGTTCACACGGAACGAGGCGGGCGGGTCCTCCTCGCAGGCCCAACGACCGCCCCAAAATCAGAACCGGCAATGGGAATCATACGCGCGGAGTCCCCCCGCATCCGGATCAAGGCAGAACAATTGGAGAACGGTGAGGGAGAATTCATCATAGACACAGGTTCTGCACTGAACCTCTTGGATATCGGATCTGCAAGCTCGAAGGCCATGGTCCTGAGCACAACTCCCCTCGAAATTAATGGTTTAAACGGCAAGATCATGACCTTGGGGACGACTGTCGTAAAAATTAATGGCAGTTGGGCGCTCTTCCACGTACTGCGCATGCCCAACTTACCGAAGGGAATTTCGGGTCTCGTCGGGAGTCCGTATCTCCTCCAGGAGGAGGCCATTGTTTCCTTCCACCAACATACCATGGTAACAGCTAAACACCCAATCAGCCCGATAGTTTTCTCCAATTGTAAAGAGTTAGAGCACACGTTAGCGGCATGTAAACGGAGCCACGAGGGCTTCGTAACACGTTTAAGTGAACCATCAAAACCAGAGTCGGATGGGAACGTGGTACGCATTTGCCTCCCCGAAGACTGTGACTGTCTCGAGGGCGACGAGATGGGTCGCCCTTCCCCCTTTGAGGAAGAATTCGACGCTAACGAAGATCAAGACCTAGGAGACTATCGTGTGGAACAAAAGCCTCCCGAAGAACGGTTGCAACATATACTCAAAACATTAAAAGTGGAAGAATTGGATCCGGAACCGCGCCGGTCAATCAAGGAT
Source organism: Andrena flavipes (assembly GCA_963971345.1). Lineage (NCBI taxonomy): Eukaryota > Metazoa > Arthropoda > Insecta > Hymenoptera > Andrenidae > Andrena > Andrena flavipes. The sequence continues at coordinate 45,788,850 of OZ020479.1, read as the reverse complement.
TTAGTCGTAAAATATTCCGACAGGTTCTTCGTGCCCAGAGATCCGCTGGGCGGAACGACGTCTATAGAACACACAATCCCGTTGACCGAATCAACGCCCGTGTTTACTCGACAATATCCACATTCCCCGTTGATGGACGAAGAAATTGCCAGACAAATGCACAATTTAGAGGATTTAAAAATAATCGCTCCCTCGTCGTCAACGTATAACTCCCCCCTTCATGTGATCCCGAAGAAGGCAGATGAGGAGGGAAACAAACGTTGGAGGGTGGTAGCTGATTTTAGAACCCTGAACGCGAGAACAATCGACGACCGTTTTCCTTTACCACGAATTACGGACATTCTCGACCGATTAGGTGGTGCTAAATACTTCTCAGTTTTTGACTTAGCAAACGGTTTTCATCAGATTCCTATGGCACCCAAGGACCGTGCTAAAACCGCGTTTACTACCCCCGACGGACACTACGAATATCTCCGCATGCCTTTCGGATTGAAAAACGCTCCGGCAACCTTCCAGCGTCTAATGAACCACGTATTGAGAGGGCTTATCGGTAAGGAATTATACGTGTATCTAGACGACGTGGTCGTATATTCGCGTACACTCGCGGAGCACGAACACCGACTCGCGAGATTCTTCGAACGCTTACGCGAACACAACCTAACTTTACAGACAGAGAAGGCTAAGTTCTTAAAGGACAAGGTCATATACTTAGGCCATATAATAGCAGCAGACGGAGTACGACCCAACCCCGAAAAGATTAAGGCCGTTGCCGAATTCCCCGTACCAAAAAACCGAAAAAATTTGAAGCAATTCTTGGGTCTAGTCAATTACTACCGTCGCTTTATCCCGGACATGGCAAAACGCCCTAAACCACTCACAAATTTAACAACCCCGAAGATCCCATTTTATTGGTCTGAGAATCACCAGGAGAGTTTCCAAGATCTCCGCCAGGCGCTTTGCGAAGAACCGGTGTTACGTTATCCAAATTTCGACGAACCATTTATCATTACTACCGACGCGTCCGACGTAGCTGTCGGCGCGATTCTAAGCCAGGGCAAAATAGGCGAGGACCCGCCGATAGCATACGCCTCACAGGTACTCTCATCTAGCCAGGAACTTGGCCCCCACCCTTGAGACCCCTGAGGGCCCGCAAACGGAGATGAGAACCACCATCCTTGAAGGCCCCCCGCGTGACGGGAAGGAAAGTCCTGAGAAGATGAAACTACGCTCGGTCCCTAAGAAGCGAGTGTCATGGGGTGTACCTTTCTATGAGGAAACCCTGGACATCCCGCAATCAACCATGATAGGGCCAGAAGACACAAGTACGAAAGAATCAAACGATCCACCGCCTCCTAGGCAAGATTCGGGCACGAGCTCAAGGTCCGAGGTAATAGAATCGCTCGAATCAACGGAACGATACGGGGCAGCCGTGGGGCCATTCAAGGACCCCCCGTACCTTCAAAAGGCTTCACGGGAATTTTCTGAATACTGGAGAAACATGACGGACATCTCGACTGACGAAGCACAACCAACGAAATGTGCAGTAAAAATTGTAAGAACTACACTTACATCCACCCCTGACAACTATGCACACTTTATATCATCCGATAGAATATTAACTAGCCAAATTTGTAAAACCTTAATAGCAACCGGACTCCTAGACGAAACAAAACTAACACCGGAAGATTTCTCTCAAAATTGTGTAATAATAACTCACAATGAGATAGGGAAAATTTTTAGCATCATTGGGGCACGAAATTTCTACCATGAAATGGGAGCAGGAGAACTGGTATCAGCATTAACGGCGCTCAGGGACGCCGTAGAAAGCGAACGTGTCCGTTCAGTTCGTATAGCGGCGCATGGTGAAACTCTACACCGATTCGATGCCGAAACGCTCCAGAAACATTGCAAAATCATTTTCAAACATACGCCCGTCTCAATTATAATTTGTTCCGGGGAGGTGAAATTACCACCTGAAGACGAACGGGAAAATATCACCCGTCACTATCACGAAACCATGATAGGTGGACATAAGGGAATAACAAAAACGTACCGACGCATACGTAACCTATTTGACTGGCCTCACCTACATCGGGATGTAGAGAATTATATACGCAGTTGCCCGAGCTGCCAAGAACAAAAACTTGTACGAATCAAAACCCGGGAACCGATGTTAATCACGGATACACCCGCGAAACCTTTCGATAAAATAGCCCTAGACACCGTAGGACCACTTCCCCCTACCCCTAGTGGAAACCGTCATGTACTAACAATACAATGTCAGCTATCAAAATTCTGTATGGCCGTACCTCTACCTGATATAAAAGCCACTACAATCGCCGACGCATTTTCACGCTACTTCATTGCAATTTTCGGCGCACCGCGTGCCATATTAACGGATCGAGGCACGAGCTTCATCAATAATACAATACAGGGAATAGCCAAAACCTTCAAAGTCCAACATGTAACTACATCGGGATACCGACCTCAAACTAACGGTTCCCTAGAAAGAAGTCACATCGTTCTAACCGAATACTTGAAACATTATTTGGAAAGATACGAGGATTGGGACTTGCTCCTCCCATTCGCCATGTACTCATACAACACTTCGATACACGAAGCCACAAAATTCACCCCATATGAAGTGGTTTTCGGACAATTAGCTAGGGATCCGTTTACACCTTTGTCCCGCGAGGAGCTCTTAACGTACCCAATATACGTTCAGAGTTTGGTGGAACGCCTAGAGGAGATCCGAAAAATCACACGAGCAAATCTGGACATGAGTAAATTACGTTCGAAAAATATCTATGACCGAAAAAGCAATCAAGTTACATTTGCGGTAGATGACCTCGTTTACGTACTTAAAGGACCTCGACTCCACAAATTCGATCCGCATTACATAGGCCCCTTCAAAATAGAAGCAATCACAGATCAAAAGAATGCAGTACTAATTTCGGATGAGGGCCAGCAAATCGTGAAGCATCTCGACAAATTAAAGCATGCTTATACTAAAGAGGAACCACCTTGATGCCAATACAGCATAGTCAATGGTCTAAGTTTACAACGGGTCTAACCGGGAGGGCTCCTCTAACCGACCCTTTCAACCAAGGTGCAGTAACATGCAATAACCCCTCCCTTGCATTTGACTTATTTCTTTTTTTTCGTATTTACAGTAGACACTTCCAAAAAAAAAAAAATATATAAAAAAAAATAATAGAATTCCCACCCTTGAAGAACATTTTTCGGGAACCTCCTCAAACCACAATGGACGGACGTGCCCTGCTTATATTCACGTTAGTTTGGACAAGCGTTATTGGTAATATCATAGATGGGGACTACCAAGTATCACCTTTGAGCCACAACCCGGGCCTATACTACGAACAAATCAGATCTCTCCGAGTTTTTCACACCCAATGGAGACTAGTCACAGGTATCGAAGTCGCCGAATTATTAACCTCGCGACCAAAAACCCAACCCCAAATCAACCAGATGAAGGCATTATGTACAACTTATAACTGGACTTCTTGCCCGGCCGATAATCTTGATGCGGCCCTGTACCAAAAATTGCTCGATGGCAAACGATACGAGGATTTACTACTCAGCATATTAGGAAAGCCCCGTGCCAGCCGTACCAAGCGATCGGTACCACTTGGATTCATCGGATCGCTGAGTAAGGCCCTTTTTGGAACCTTGGACAGCGATGATGCGCAATATTATAATAAGGAAATAGATAAACTTTATAAAGATCAAAATCACCTCGCCGAATTGTTAGGAAACCAAACGCACATTGTAAAATCAGAATTCCAAGACATACATAACTCGTTGAAATCTGTAACGAATGCCATACGAAACCAGGACGATAGAATTAGAGAATTAGCAAGGGGAACCCGCCAATTAGACGAGCGCGAAACGAAAGTAGAGTTAGAAGTAGCTTTTGCGACATGGACATTTTTAATGATCCGAAATGTGGACGAATATGTATTCGCATTGATTGTAATTACAGACGCGCTTACGTTCGCAAAACTCGGTATCCTACACCCAGCCGTTCTGTCCCCCAGCCAGCTGGCGCGAACTTGCGAAAGAATTCGTGAAACTACTCCGTACGAATTCCCGCTGACCACGGAAGAACTGAATTCCGAACAATTACAAGGGGTGACCAAATTGAACGTAGTTTATTCAATGGGCCGAATCATCTTGTCACTCGACATCCCTTTACTCGATCAAATTCCCTTTGAACTTTACCACCTTCAACCTTGCCCCTCATTTCAAACTATATCGACCAATGTCTCTACTCCAATATTCATCAAACCAAGAACGGCATATCTGGCAATCAGCCGAATCAACTCTCAATACTTCATGCCCGACGAGAATTACATTACGACATGCAGGAATCACCCCCGCATGTACATGTGCGAACTCAGTTTACCACTCCAAAATTTGGAAAAAGCACCAAGCTGTGAGACGGATGCCTTACTGGAACCACGAAACATCAAGTGGTCTAGCTGCAACATTCAGGCCCTTTCTGGAAGCCAAGTTTTCCTCCAGAAGATGATAACACCCAACACCTGGCTATATTCCGTTAAAGACACCCTGGCATTGCAGGTTCGATGCAATAAGCACGCAGCCGGATATGAAGTGCTACAGGGGCAGGAATATTACAACTAAAAAGAGATTGTGAGGCCAAGATCGGGACCAACCAGATCTGGGCAACCGGATTGGACACCGAGGCATTAACAACCAGCTATAAACCATCTGTCGGCATTAACATTTCGGAAATTTTGCCAACTCTCACGGAACATCATCTGAAAATTTTAACGGATTATCAAGAAAAGGAAACACAGGGGACACTTCAGGATGTTCATACCAAAGCAAATTCAATGGCATTAGAAGACATAGAAAGACAAGCAAGGGAAATAGCAACCCACCATCGGACGGAAAATTTATCGACATATGTTACCTATGGACTACCAGGATTAGGAGGCATTCTAGTAGCTATCCTTATCGTCTGGATGGGATATCGCCTTTTAAGGGCACGCCGCAACCCACATCGGGAGCCCTTAAGGAAAGAGACAAAGGTTAATATAGAAATGATACCACACCGTCCCCCTCCCCAAATAATTTCCAAACCCCGTCCTCTAATGATTACACCCTTTCCGCCCGATTTACCCGTTATATCACCCACGAGGACAAGCGAGAAAGCCCACGTAGAACGAGCGGGTAGTTTCGCAACTTCCGAGCCATACTTTGAGGTATTCTAAGAAGTACCTCGCTGATCGCAGCAAAAACCCCGCGCGTTGACCTCGCGAGGCGCTCTGCTGCGAAAATTAGTTGGTAGGGATACTAGCATATAAGATAGCAATTAAACACACCGAGGGACAGTCATCGTAAAATCGTCACCACAATCGATCAAACACCACGAAACAATGGACGCACCCAGATTCATAAAATTCAAAGAGTCTTCGTTGGCGGAGGCGATTCTTCCGCGTGGATTACACGCGCCCTTTGGGGCGAGGCTCTGTGTGCGGTCAGACGTCTTGGGTGAAGATGGCCATGCTTGGGCCCATAAAACCCACACCGTGTGTGAATCATGTGCATGGCTCAACCCGCCGGAGAACTTCTCGGAGTATCGAAGGATCCCCGTGCACTGGCTGGTGGAAGAACTCCGGGCCATCGCACTCACAAGATGCGTCCAGTGTCGGGAGAAACACCTGCAATGGCGGCTACCCGGCAACTGCACCGGATGCATTAGGGCAATGCTGGAGGTCAACCCTCTCCATTTACCGTCATTTCCGATCCTGAGGACGTCTCGGCCACTGGAGCCCCCCCAGCTCCGAAGAATCCAAGTCCTGCCCGCGGGGGCAGAGGAAGCAGACGTCACCCCTCGTATTAGGTAAATACCCACCTAACTGTAATCACTTGTTTTACTTTTACTCGCAGCAGAGCCTCGAAGAGGAAGACTCCCCCCAAACACTAACGAGCATCAATCCGAATACTTTAAAAAAAAAAAAAAAATGTAACAATATATGGTTTAATTTTTCTTTTGTGTAATTATGATTCATTAATTGCATCCACGCGTCACCCCTTAGATTTAGTAGCGCTATAGTTTTAAGCCACCAGGAAAGTGTACGCGACGACCGCTACGCACGAATTCATGAAATGGCCTCTCGAGACCATTTCATGTCTAGGTGGGGAGGTGTTACATGGGCCCTTCAGGTCCATTCCGTGCTTGCTGTCCCCGTGTCACATTCCATTTCATCATCGGCGATTCAGCGGAATCGCAGCGCGCGGGTTAGTAGGTCGACATACGCGGAATCCGTCAGCGAAAACACAACGAGACCACCGATGGTCCGGGCCCTAGATTCCAGGGCATGGAGCAATAGAAATTACGAGAAGCAGCAACTGACGGAGCAATTCTCCCCCGTTCTCAAAATGGGGAGTGCGTGGCTCTGGCCTGGATCGCGCTATAAAAGCTTGGACCGTGCGACATCGCGAGGAGATACATCCTTAGTCGCGAGTTGATCGGTATTTGGAAGTCCGAGTTAGGAAGTTACGACGAGCCAGCGGGCCGTCTAGAGATCGCGACATCGTTTAGTTGTTTGCACCGCGAAGCACGCTCGGCGGGTAGTAATTCGCAAGAGGGTAACTCCATCCGACGCACCGAGAACGGCCTAGCCGGGAGAGCCCTTGAGCGTTAACCGTGACCGACGTTGACGGAGCTAGGATAGCAAACTGTTCGACATCGCGAGTTACAATACGAAGATTTCCGTGTGTTAGCTGACAGCGCAGCAAGTAACCACGACCTACGTTTGGGTCAGCGACATCGCGAGTAGGCGAAACCTTAGACGGCAAGCGTGCCGTGTGCCATCCGAGAGCACAACGAGCGACACTGGGACGGAGCGTAGTCCCGAAGGGTATGTTAACCACAGATCTGACTTTATCGAAAATATATCTTACTTTGTTGTTTTCCTCCTAAATTCCGAATATCAATTAATTCAACCCTTCTACTCCTTATCCTTCCTCGGTAAGTATAGTCAAGGTGTGCTTAAGCACTTCGACAGAGCAGCGAACCCGGTGGATCACCTTAACCGCTCGGGGTGTTTCACAGCAGTCCCTTCAGGACGTAACATACACTTTTGCCTTTTTGATTATACCTTCTTTATTTTCCTGATAATAATTTTTTCGCTTTCCGCATTTCACTTCTTTATTTGCGTCATAATGCATTTTTTTATTTTTTATTATACCTTCTTTGTATGCGTTATAGTATTCATTATTATAAAGTTTTATGCTTTCCTCCACCTTTTTTACACTCTTTGCCTTGTTTCGTGTTACACTCCCCTTTCTTTGCTTCATAAACAGTTTTTCTTTTTAAATTAATTTCCTCTTTATGTTTTTTATAATAATCAGACATGTATTCCGTCCTATTTCTTGGTAGGTCTACATTGCTGATTTTTGGCTTCGAAACTAATGGGGAATCTGTCTGAATTATATTTTTTGTATATATGGTTCCTTCTTTGTCATTACCCAGTAAACAAACTGACTGCAGTCTGCCAGCAGATTGATGTCAGATTCGAATAGATTCTGATGTCAGATTCGGGTCCTACTATGTCCGCATTTGACTATGATTTTGTGGTCAGAGCCTGACATCAGGATCTGACTGCAGATTGATGTCAGATTTCGATCAGATCTTGCTGCCGTGGCTGACCGCAGATTGAGAGCAGAAATCGAGCAGATCCTGCGCAGCGCGATCTGACGGCAGATTGGTGTCAGATTTCGAGCAGATTTTGCTGACATAAACCGACCGCAGATTGGCAGCAGAAATTGAGCAGGTTCTGATGTCAGCATCTGACAGCAGATTGATATCAGATTTGAAGCAGATTTTGCTGACAAAAACCGACCGCAGGTTGGCGGCAGAAATCGAGCAGATTGTGTAGTTCCTTTATTCAAAATACAAATTTAAATGTTTTTAAAATTTTTTATTTTTTAATAAAATGTGTATTACATTATAAATGTGTATTACAATGTAATATATAATTGTAAATAAATAAACAATGTTATAAATAATTATTACAGTTATATGTGTATTACAATATGTAATACACATATTGTATAGCCCCTGGTGTAGCTGGGCGAAGAATTAGTTTTTATTTTCATAAATCAATAGTTTAACATAACGATAATATGTTCCCAAAGTCGCAAAACGAAATTCGAAAAATTAAAGCGTATATAGCCGGTGTTGTCGCGGAGCACCAGGTTACCAGAAAAAACTTTAAATGCATTTTTCTCGAAACGACAGTTTTACAATTGGCGGACAATGTAACTTCAAAAATATTCAACCGATAGATTTGGCCTTGCGCACGGATATTTGTGAACATTTTCTTCGCTGCGCTGAGCTATTGACAGAGAGTGTTAGCTTTAGAAAGTCCAACTGACGCGGTGTACCTCAGAGTTTCTTCTATAGCACCATTTAAGCTTTGCAAGATGGAGTGAGCATCGATACTTTTCTAGCTAGCCACCGTGCAGGCCACAGGGTTGGGCAGAAATAAGAGTGGGTTCCGGAAGACTACGTCTTGACTCAATGGGGTCACCGTAAGGAATTTTTCTCTTGGGTAGTCTAGTACGGTCACGAAATAATTCATTCGCAACCGGGAACCACTACCCGAAGCTGAGATATTGACATAATGATATTGTTTAAATAAATAACATTTTTCTGCACATTTGAGGCAAAATTTCGTTGAAAAAAGTGAACTTTTTTCAAGAGGCCGCCATTTGTTCAATTTTGCATCTTTTAAGTTATGAATTTATACGATTTGTGCGTGCCCTCATAAAGTAAACAAAAATTGTTCGATTTTTGGTTTTAGATGAATACAGTAGAAGTTACGTTGCCAGCCGTGGAACAATTGCGTCGCCAACGGACTGGGCCACGAGCCCGTATAACTCTGTTACTTGCTCCTCTTTTTTAATAAATTTTTTTTATCTACCTTAATCTGATAATACACTATCCTGAAAGTTTCAGAAAGATCAATTAAATACTTTCTTTAAAAAAAATTCCCCAAAAAATGCCACGATTCTCAGCTAGTTACACCAGGCTTCCGCCTTAATAACCGCTGAAGGTACTCTTAAATTCGTATTTAAAAATTTAGAAAAACTGTGTAACGAGTTAGTTACGGTGGGACGCGAACCTTCCCCCACTACGCGCGCCTGGCGCGGCCCGTCGCCGCCGAGCGCGACCGCGAGATGGCCACGCGCCGGGCGGCGCTCTCGCTGGCGAAAATGCCACGGCGCCCGATATAGGCCGGCGCGACGGGCCCGTCAGGCAGAGTCTACCACGAGCGGTACAGGCGAACGGTTAGAGCTCTCCCAGCGATCTCTTGTGTGAACAAGCTGCATCACTGCGTACTATTTTGGAATTCCCCAACCTCCACGGCTCCTAGAGGAACGCGAGTTCGCCGACCTCTAGATGCAGGTCGATATCCACTGTCAATCTTAGGGTCAGACTCCGTCTGTCCCGGAGGACATCCCGTAGTCTCCGTTTCTCCCGCGGGTTATACCCACTGGGCGAACGGGCTCCAGACTTCCCGGTCAGGACCACCGGTGGAGACCACAGCCGAGGTGCCAGAACGACCACCCCCCACTCCTCTATCTTCTACGCCGCCGAAACACTCCGCGAACGCGATCGCGACGCGCCGTCCGAACTCCGCCGCGAGCTCTCCGCGCACCGACGGTAGGTTAAGCCATAGGTTAAGCCGAAGCACCACTGTTAGCCAGCACAGACCTGGCCGGGGACTTTGTAAACCAACGTACCCAATAAAGAGCCGAGTTACCAAGTTCACCTTGCCTCATTCTTTCAAGACCCCAGTAACCTCCACGGGGCGAGGTTACAACTGTATACTGAATTAACGAATTTCTTGTTGCTATTAAACAAGAAATATCGAAAAGAAGAGATAGGACTATTGTGTCACTTACAAAATTTTTGCATAATCCATGATGTAAGGACATAAGGTGTGCTGTTGCGCAGCCTTTCCAGATTAGCCAATAACGTGCCCTTCCCAAGATCGTCCATATTGGATTGTCAACCAATACGATAGAATGAGTTTGTCAACATTTCGATACCGTGTCCGTACACTTGCATATGCATTCATATACATACATATTTTAATATGGCGGAAATTGGGAAGGCGCAGTAGAAGACGAAAATGAGCCGCTCAGCGAGCACACCTATTATCCTTACATCATGGCATAATCCAGAATCTCTTCAAAAAGATTCAAAAGCCGCATGTTATCATTTAACGTTCAAGACAGATACGTATAAAACGGCGAAACAAATTCTAAGTAGGGTAAACCAGCCAGTAATTGACCACATACCAGTGAATGGCCATTAGGCAAAGAAATCTGAAGTATAACTTTAAAAATTATTGTATGTTTATAAATGGCAAGGAGTTGTACTTTTAATATCCCATATTTTTAGTTACGCGTATTAAACAAACATTAATAAGTACAATTCTTAATAAAAGTATGCGGTCATTTACTGGGCTTCTCATTCAACAATTCGGTCAAGAGGTGGTGAATCCACACGGAAGAAGGTAGTGACTGAGTGCATGGACGAGGTAGTGGCTCCGCACGGAGGAGGTGGTGGCTTCACACGGTCAAGGTGGTGACTCTACACGGACGTGGCGTAGTGAAATCCGCACAGCAAGGTGACAATTGCACACGGACAAGGTTGTGACTTCCCACGGAAGAAGGTGGTGACTCTACATGGACGAGGTGTAGTGAAATCCGCACAGCAAAAGGTGGCAATTGCACACGGGCGAGGTGGTGACTTCCCACGGAAGAAGGTGGTGACTCTACATGGACGAGGTGTAGTGAAATCCGCACAGCAAAAGGTGGCAATTGCACACGGGCGAGGTGGTGACTTCACACGGAAGAAGGTGGAGACTGAGTGCACGGACGAGGTGGTGGCTCCGCACGGGCGAGGTGGTGACTGCACACAGTCGATGTCTTCTGACGGCGCACGAGTGGGACGATCACGACCCTCTCCTGCGAACATACAAATTTATAAGAAAATATCCTTCAAAATGTAACGGATTTATGTCTAACATTAGTTTTCTTATATCTTTTCCTGCAGCATGCTATCAATATTTTTATAACAAAAGGGAAACATGTGAAGTGACCAAAGTGTTCTCCGGCTCACAATTCGGCTCTTGGAGCAAGACTTATGTATACAAACTTAAATATTTACTTTATTGATTTATGACCGAGAATCCTTGGGCGTTTCGCCCGCCTATGGGTCGTCACTCCACAAATTCCGGCGTTGAATGGAGTTGCGGGCTGTTCCTGCGCGTGATCGTGACGTCGTCCTCACCCTCATTCTCTCCTACGCGGTTCGTAGAGCTTTCTTCATGAGCTCCTGGAATAGTGACCGAGTCGGTTTCGGAAAGTTTGTGTTCCGGCATACGGCCTCTGAAGAAAAATGAACGCAGAGTACATTAGCATCTATGGGACATATACTAATGGTAACAATAATTATGCGTAAGAAGATGAAGTGTTTCATACCAAAAATGGCTTGAGTCCATCGGGTGTTGTAAAGTGGTGCTTGTCCTTCTTTACAACCGAACCAGGTAAACGATAGGGTTGCGCTGTCTTCAATTGCTTCTTTGAAGCAGAGTTTGACTGCCGACTCAATATTGAAACCGTCCAAAAATTGTAGATAATGTACCTAAACGAAGTAACTAAAGATTGATGTAAACCAGTCGTGTCAAATCTGGAGTCGATGACCCCTTGTAACGTACCGCTACCAACCGCCACAAATTTTTCCAATTATATTGTTATATTAAAGGTAAAATAGTGTATAACGCATACTAAGCATTTCAAATAGCGCGCTAGAAAGATAGTGACGAGCAACACAGGCGCGTAGACGCCAATTCAAGCAACAGAGTCAGCGCCGCGAGTGAACCGAGCGCGCATACGCATATCTCACGAACAACCGGACGCCAAATATTCCGAGCGTGGTACGCAAAGTGGCGCGAACCGGAAGCTAATTTTCATTGGCACGCAAAATCACGCAGGCTTGTGATTGGCGCAGGCCAGTCAGCACCCCGGTATAAATACCGGCCCGCCGGCAGCTGAAAATCAGACTTGGTTCTACCACCGAACCTACCAATATTGGTCGCTTTAGCTAGCCCCCTTGTTTTGGGAAAAGTCTGAGTACATCCTTATCCTACTACCTAAATCCTTCGAGGTCGCTTTAACTAGCCCCCTCAAAATCCTTCGAGGTCGCTTTAACTAGCCCCCTCTAAACCTTTCCGAGGTCGCTTTAACTAGCCCCCTCAACATCTTCCCGAGGTTGCATTACTTAGCTCCTCATCTAACCTAAGCCTACACCACTACCACAGCGTGGGGCCAGCTTATAGGCACCCAAGTTCAAAACGACTCTCCACTAAAACCAAAAGACCTAGCGTCAAACTCTTGTATTATATACCGCATCCGACCTAGCGTTAAAACCGAACACTGCGATACGTCAAACGAAACCACCATCATCTATGTTCATTATAGACCTAGTGTCTCAACAATTTATTTGAATAAATCTTTGTTAAGTATTGTTAAAGGAAGGACTCTAGTATCTTGAAATTCATTTCTTAATCGCACGCCACCCGAACCAATCCTACAAATTCACAAGTAAACCGCTCTACTTGTGAAAACTCCTGTAAGAACGGCAACGTCTCGTTCGAGAACGTTACACCCTTTGCGATGTAGGACTCGGGTCAGAACCGCACGCAGAGCTGTTGCAGGCTTGCGCCACGGACACTATTCCACTTACCCCACCCCATACTTGAATTGGCACTGTAAAGGTCGACGCACACATATCGGCTCCGCGTCAGTATTGTTCCGTTGTGCCAGTGGTAAGAAGAAGAGACCCTCTACGCCCCTCTTCTTCTTACCACTGGCACGCCGGAACGAAACTGACACGGAACTGACCCAGTCAGCCACGTCCGTTTTTGCAGATTTTGCTCAACGCCTGAATACAAATGTTTGTGACAGAAAGACTACAGATTTGATACAGGATTTGTTATATTCGATGATGAAAGCCGACTGACAGCAGAAAGCCGACAGATTGTGCTGCCTTAAGGGGTTAAACCACTGTAGAATTTTCAAAAAAAAAAAGAAAACTTTTTTTTGTTTGAAAGGTATTTTAGGGTCTTAACCCTTTGCACTCCGCTGTCCCCTCTCAGGGGACATCGTAATTCTAGCATATCACTCGGATGTCCCCTCTCATGGGACATTAAAGTTGATTAGTGATTATGGGTAATTGGATTTATTTCAGCGCAACTTTTTGAGACATGCATGTTTCCCTGAAGTTTTCTCTTGAAATGGCACAAGAAATCAAATCAAAATATAGTAAAATTACTAAGATATATACAAGAAATGTCAACGGGTTTTGTGTCAGACGAGAACGTGAGAGGCGTGCTCACGACGGTCCGAGCACTTCGAAGGCGCCACTTGAAAAGAGCGATAAGGCAAGTTTGTAGAAGAAAGGTCGGTATGCGTACACAGCACGCACTGTATAGTGAGATTTATAATCATAAATAAGGAAGTCTAAATCTGGAGGAAAAGATTTCTAAAGCTGAACTCAGTCTGGTTTGAAGCGTCGCCCGGTATAGATAGATCTAACGAGTGAGAAAATCGGAAAAGTGATTCTTCTCTTGGTAAATAAATTGTTTCGTAAAAGTTTTTTTGGTAAATATCATCTTGTGAGTTAGTAATAACAATTAGAAATTTTCAACCCATGTATTTATTCATATTTTTTATTAGAACAATCGCAAAACGTTCAAACACGAATGAGTCTTATGACACAAGTAGTAGTGAAGATGAGCTCCAGATACACGTTTATACAGATATATTACAGCTTCGCGGTTGGTTCTGACCCGGGGTCCCAGAACCCTGAGAAGTTTTCAATTCCAGACTATGCACGATTGACTTACAACGTCGGAAAAAGTGCTTTCATCCACTGTTTCAAACAAATGCATCTCCTCTACGGAGGATATTGGGATACATGACGGCTTCTCTGGTGCAGTACGTTGTTGTCTGACGCACTTATAAACGTTCTGTATCATCGTCGTCAAACGTCTGGAAACAGAACACAAGGAGACGTAATATGCTAATAAATAGGATAGATTCCATACTTACTGAAGTTCTGACTCGATGCGTTCTATTTGTCTTGGCTGCGCGCGATCACAGGGTTGCGACTCAAAGTTTTGCGACTCCAAGTGCTGCGAATGCAAGTGCTGCGACTGCAAGTGCTGCGACTCCAAGTGCTGCGACTCCAAGTGCTGCGACTCCAAGTGCTGCGAATGCAAGTGCTGCGAATGCAAGTGCTGCGACTCCAAGTGCTGCGAATGCAAGTGCTGCGACTCGAAGTGCTGCGACTCGAAGTGCTGCGACTCCAAGTGCTGCGACTTCAAGTGCGGCGACTCCGAGTGTGGCGACTTCAAGTGCAACGACTCCGAGTGTGGCGACTTCAAGTGCTGCGATTTCAAGTGCAGCGACTCCGAGTGTGGCGACTTCAAGTGCAGCGACTCCGAGTGCTGCGACTCCGAGTGCTGCGACTTCGAGTGCTGCGACTCCGAGTGTCGTGGCTCCAAGTAGATCAATGCCTCCGCGGACTGTTGAATATACACCAGCTCCTGTTTTGGTAGTGCGACAGGTACACCATATTGTGGGTGTATGGGGGTTTGCGTTGGCCACGATGGTCCACCATTGTCCACATGGGACATGAGTATATTTGATTTTATTCTGGGCTGAGCACCACCTGCTGTGTGGAAACCGCCATTGCTGGGGTAGGGTTCTAAGATATGGGTGCCTTGCTGAATGTTGGACACAGGTATAGGGCTGGTGTAGATATTATTTAATTGGTGGACATCAGCATTAAAATTCAGCAGGGTATTTCTCGTTGCGCTGGGCACCGTCTTTTTGTTTTTCGGAGGTTCATCATCCGACTCCGTTGTTTCGTATCTCGCTGGTTTACTAATCGTACGTTTAGGCCGATTCTCCATGGGTACCTACATATATTAGTCAGACACCTTCACAGTTGGGAGCCTAATAAAGGTGCGTATCGACGTTGCGAGACGTGCCTCGCACGCAAGCCTCGCAACGTCGATACGCATCTTCAGAAGTCCTTGCGTTCTGGCAGCCCAGTCAGAGCCGAACGTGCAGGTCTTAAGGTCTGCGCACAGATATCAGTTCCGCGTCAGTATCGAGTCAGTGGTAAGGAGAAGAGACTCTCTATGCCCCTCTTCTTCTTACCACGAGCCCAAAGCAAGTGGATACTGTAACTCAATTGCAAGTGAACAAACGACATAATATCAGCAAATGTGAGAAAATAATTCGTGAGGAAACATTCGAACCGAACGACGAAATGAAGTGGTATCGCTCGCGAATTATTAAATTAAATTCGCGCCATAGTTCATAATTCCTGTAAAACTAAAGAATGGAAAGGGGGAGAAGTGTTGTAAACGGCGCAGAACAACAAATTCCGCGCCATAATTCACAATTCCTCTAAAAGTACAAAACGACAAATTTGATTAATACAGGCCTTACATTTTCTCGCTATGTACACTCCTCACATTCATTGAAAGGATCACCTCTAGGAACTTGAAAAATAAGGGTAAGTTCACATGGTCATAACTCGGGCAAAAATAGTCGTATCAATATTTTGAAAATATGGTTTGAAAGCGTGAAATCCCTACTTTCAGCTGCTTTTTCAGATTTTAGCTAAATCGAAAAAGTCGAAGATGCGTCTTAAAGAGGAAAGTCTGATCTTTCTAATGCTTTTTTCATCAATGTTCTACAATGATTCCTTCGCTAGAGGTGATCCTTTCAATTAATGTGAGCAGTGTATAAGAACAGCGACGATATATCCAGACAGTTCCGAAGGGTGCTCTTCATCACTGTCGCAATCGTTTGTACATGGACCTATCGGGAAAGGCATTCTGTAACACTTTGCACGGACTTCGTCGGGACAAATGTGGAATATCTGGGTACTTAAAAAAGCGCATTTGTATACGTCCACAGACGAAGACAATATGCCATTGTCATAGAAATTATCGACATTTAAAAATTTTTGAACAGCTAAACGAAAGAAATCCTTGTCCTTGACAATTTCCGAAACAATACAAATAGATCCATTGTGTAAGATACAGCAATTGTCGCGTTCATTTGTACCCAGCGATAAGCTATTAAATTGTATCCTACGGTACCGAGGATTCCCAGTACGGTTACCAAGCGGTAGAGATACACGAATAGATGACTGCACATTAGGAACATTGCTTGTTCCGTGAGATTGCCTCTCCGCCATCCTATTCGAAAACTGTTGAAGAGGACGACTAGGCTTTCGAATATATTTCCTAAAAATTGACATATTGCTTTCATAGGGAAAAGCAGAAAAGGAATCCAATTTTCCGAGACGTCATTAGTTACATGGACCAACCCATGAACATTGTAGGTGTTAAAAGTTGGGCCATACAAAGTCGAACTATAACGAACAAATGTCTGCAGCGCTTGCTCTGCAAAGAGTAACTGTCCGCTCGATGGAGAGTTAGAAACCAAAATTCTCATAGCCGAATGAAAAAGTAAGAAGTGGCTGTACAACTGTTCATCCAGTATATCATACGTTACAACTGGTCCCGTATAAAGAAGAAACTGGCGAAATTCTGTCGCTTTATATTTAGAAAATACCCCGACAGGTCTAGGGCGTCTGGAAAACTCTAACGGGCAATAACTTGCAAGACTATCCAGTCTTGTAGACATTCTAGAAATGTCTGAAGCTTGCAATTTTGCTAGAAATGAATATTGCCCGCTTATCCACGCAGACAACAGTTTCTTCATTACACCCAAGCATACGAGGTGCATGTACTCAAAAGGAACTTGAGAGACCATTCCAATGGGTAGCAATGATAATGGACTGTTACCTGGTTTGTGGTGATACCTATCTACACGTCTGATATATCCCTCATCCGTTCGAAGAGAATCATTTATTTCATTGAAGACACAACGGTTTTCGGTGGAAGTACCAACAACCTCACACTTGGAACAGGGCCGGAGGGACGTATGCCCAAAATGATTTAAAATAAAAGCTCGAGCTGGTGCATCAGCTATGAAGCACCTCAATTGTATTGGCACTATATTACCATAAAGATTTATGCCGCCATTCGAAAGGATTGCCCTGATATCTGTAACGAACCTCTCGAAGAAAGTATTAGGATCAGATGGTTTTTGTGGACCCTTATAAATCCCTACTACTATTGGTTTTAAGTGCTGCATATTTGCAATTCTGCACTGAATAGGCCAGATGTGAATGCTATCTCCTTTATCAAAACTACACCCATCTGTCGAGAAATCTAACTGTAACTGTGTAACAGTGGATCCGGATGAATCATTCGCCAGAGTTTTAACAAGCTCTGCTTCAACCCCAAAGTGAACATACTCTCCTGGTTGTACGATGAATGTAGTAACCCGCTCACGAGGCGTATTGATAAATGTTCGAACATCCTTTGGCAAGTTAGAAAAGCAGGAATGCGTTCGAAGAACAGACAGTATACTATTGCTTTGAATATGCGTCAAGTTGCTATCTACAAAACAAGTTGCTAAACGCTCGCGAAAAGAAGGCTCAGGGGAACTCTCAAAGAAAAATGAAAGGCAGGTATCGTCGTCCTCGGAATCAGATGAAGACGCATGATCGTCTTCTGAATTTAGATCGCGTCTAGGATCGAAAGCATCATCTATAAAATTCACATCAGCGGAGGAACTAAAACCTGCAGATGTGCTCGGAATATCTTGCAAATTGCAAGTAGTACTACCCGGCGGTTCTGTTCAAACGATGCGACATGAAGAGTTGTTCTGCCTAACCAGGTTATTCCTGATCTCGCACATAACCCTCCTTTTCTGTCTATCCGATAATCTATGTGCTGATTTACGGGCAGTGAACGGTTTAAAATTTTGTTTATTCATAATTACTTACGATATCCTTTTGCTGGGAGGAATTGAAACTCATCAGAACGTTCTTACGTCGTGCTGAACGGTTGAACTCGGAGTGATCGAGACACCATCGTAATCCACGCAAACTGGCGGTAATCCAATATGATCCTGACCAATCACAATTTTCGGTAACATGGCGCAGCCTATCCGAAATTACTATTATACCGCGAAAATGGTAATAACCCAATCAGAACCGTAGCAACCCGAAATAACAGTTTCGGAGCGGCTGTGACTGCGAGTACCCCAGAAGGAGCGAGAGGGGACGAAAAAGTCGACATGAAGTTGCCGTCGACTGGACAAGAGAGAAAACATGATACTTTGTCTCGCTTCGTCGTTCACGTGCGTACGCTCTGCTTCTTCACTGATGCATTGTTGTAGGTAGTCATGCACGTGGGTCGACAGGAACAATTGAAGGGTCGGATGCAATAAGGGGTCTAGCGCTGGCAAATGAGAAAAATTATTGTCCAAACGCTAAAAAAGATTGGAAAATTAAATGTTGTTGAACAGTATTTTAAAATATGTAGTGTTGTTAAGCTCGTTACGACACGCATTTTTTCTATTTACAGTTTGTTTATCTAGTCATTACTATTCGAGCTAAAATTTATAAACAAAAAATTTTTCCTCGTCCGAAGTCATTATTTCTTTAAACATAAATTGCGATAACTTGAGTAAATATTAACGGATCGTGATGAGACTTAAAACATAACTTCAGAAAACTCTAGCACAGCCGAGAAGTGTATGCGCAAAATCCTTATGTTAAAAAATCTAATAATATTGAATTAAAAAGTAATCCTGGACAGAACCCATGTTTCCCACAGTTCGCCGTTAAAAAGTATCGAGGCAATTTTGAAGTACATATAACTTGCAGCGACAAAGTTTTTCCTTAACATACAAAGAAGATTTTCAAAGATTTTCACACTGATTAACAAATAATTATAGAAGATATGGCTGTATATATGAATCCCGCGCGGCACCAACAGATCAACGCGCGTGCTAACGCGGGAAAGACACCATGTGATAGACATCGATTTTGGTGAGCCTTGGCACGATGGATCTACACTCCTCACATTAATTAAGAAGATCACCTTCGGTACTAACACGGAACTGATATATGTGCGCAGACCTTAATTGGAGAAAAATATTGTCACTGTATTCAGGAATAAAAATGAAAATACGTAATGGGATATAATAAGTATCCTGAAAACGAATATGCACTTTTCTATGCTCAATAAGATAAATGAAAACAGTAATGTAAAAACTTTTTAAGTAAAACAGTTATATCTATCTATATATACATATAAAAATATTCTTCTATATGTATAAAATTCATTTCCTGTCTGTATGTTTGTTTGTTTATTTGTTCGTAATACAAATTTACACCGCTGCACGGATTTCGTTCAAATTGGGCATATATGTTCTACACATATGAGCAGAAAGACTTTTAAGGGGTCATTCTGGTTAGACGGTTTGAAAAAAATCGATTTTTTTTCTAAACATTTTTCGAAAGTACATATCCACAAGAATGTATTGTTAAATTTTCATTGAAAAATTCCAATTATTTTAACTTCTACAGAGGCATTTTGTAGGGAGCGCAGAGGCTTGGCCTCTATAGACGAAAACTTTGAACGCGTTTTTCTCGAAACGTCACACCTATGCCTCTGGCCGGTACAACAACCAAGTATTTCTGTTGAGTCTAACCTACTTTTAAAATCAAAAATAGCACACAAAACACAGCCAAAATACATTGATTCTTGTATTTTACCAGTCATTTTGTTAATTTTAAGGATAAATCATTTATTCTAGTACGGGCCACATAGGGACAGTCATACTGGTCAAGAATCTGTTTGTATTTTTGGTTTCAAATAAGTCCAACTGCTGAAATCACCTGCACGAGCGAGGCATGAATTTTTAAACATGTCATCAAAATCGCCTTCAAAACCATTTTAAAAGCAATAATTTTATTACTTTTATATTTTTATTTACTGTAGAAATGTAGTTTAATCAATAGAAAAAAGTTTTATTCCCTTACTATAATTCCTGTCTTCGCAATAAAATCCTGAAAATCGCTGAATTTATCGGCGCGCTAACCAGAATGACCCCTTAAACATTTCTTTATAAGCCTTCTCAAAGTTTAATCATCTTATGTACATGGATTAAAAAATGCTTACGACACATATAAATAATTGAAATATACTTGCTGAACTATCTTATAACAGTATAATACATACCCTTATTTTGATGTTCTATAATAAGTAATTAAAACAATTAGTTTCACATAAAATTTCATGATTTCGTCTTCATAATATTGCATCTAATCGAAGAATCGTCTAAAAAATGAAAGGTATACGGATTTAGAAGCTTTGGAAGTTTGTCAATTCATACAAAAAGAAGTTGCATTGCAAAGTTAGAAATGGGAAATAGGATTTTGGCCGCTCTCCAAACCGCTGTGCGTCGAATAAAAATTACCTGGATTACCTTTATTTGACGTGCAACGGATAAAGGTCGATTTATGTTATCCGTATCCGACACGCAATGGTTCCGTATCGGCTCTGTTCCGACACAGACACAAGTGTTCATATTAAACGTTCGTCGGACGGTAGCATCGATCAGTCAGTCAACAGAAAACGATTCGTAAAGGCACGTGTAATAGCAAAAATAGTACAAATGTTTTCTCATTTAAGTATGCAAGATTTGGCTGAACAGAACCGAAACATATTCATATTGTCAGCGCCGACACGGTCCGACACATTCCGGCACGTTCCGTACCCGACAAAGTACTCTTCGTGAGAATGTCGGATGGCCGGGATGATACCGGTAGGCATCTGGGCTAAAGGTCCAAACACACATATCCGTTCCGTTCCGGCGTGCCAGTGGTAAGAAGAAGAGACCCTCTACGCCCCTCTTCTTCTTACCACTGGCACGCCGGAACGGAACTGACGCGGAACGGATATGTGTGCACAGACCTTTATACGATACGTATAAACACCTACATACAAATTGCATTAAAGAATACTTTTCTGATCGGTGCTGAACGAATACGTTCCGTGTCTGTGCGGACAATATAAATCGACCTTTATTCGTCGAGCGTTTCATGTTCAGCGTGAAGAAAGAAGTTCTAAGATGTAAAGATTCATCTTTACATCGAGAGTCCATTTATACATATCCGTTCTGGATCTGTTCCGTGCCGGCATGCCATTGGTAAAAATCCGAGGTCGAATAATTTTCTGGCGCGCGCTCAGGACGCCGAGAACCGGGCAGACCCGGGGTCTTTGTGACTGGCGCATATGTTACAAAGTAGTATCGCTCAATGACGAAACATTCAATCTTCATCATATCTTGTTGAAAATAGTACCAATAAGGCAAAACACGACATACAGTGACACACATTAATATATGAGGACACCATGGTGCGTGAGAGATTATTGCTCTAAATATTTGTTTATAATAATGTTATTGAATTGATTTTTTTCTCAATATATTACAATTATTGTAGTTAAAAGAACAAAAATGTTCATTATTCAAAGCACGCAGTTTTTTGCGTAATAAGCGCTAAACTAATGTCGAAATTTAACATCGCAACAATATTCGGACAGTGACTAACACTATGGATTATTAAATCAACTACTTCAGAGACAGAATGAGTTCATTTTGCCTTAACACTACATATGGCATGGTCACGTAGAGATTGTGTTAATGCTTCTAATACATAAAGGAGCTAATAAGTATTAATGCTGAAAATTTCAAAAGATTTCGTAGAGCTTTCTTCATGAGCTCTTGAAATGTTGATCGAGTCGGTTTTTGAAAGTTTATATTCCGGCATACGGCCTCTGAAGAAAAATGAACGCAGAGTACATTAGCATCAATGGGGCATACACTAAAGGTAACAATAATTATACGTAAGAAGATGAAGTGTTTCATACCAAAAATGGCTTTGGTCTATCGGGTGTTGTAAAAATTACTGCATAGTAATATTTTTGACCATGTAGGTCTGTGATATGAGAAATATGATACAAATGACATAGACGATACATCCAGATTTCTGGTAAACGTTAAATCTATGCAAGTACTGCCTAGAGTCGTTGAAGGAGTTTCTGTATACGACAGGTTGAACTCGCTCAGCATAAACTCGCACAGCGAGCGGTCTTGTGCCACATTAACATTAAAGTCGCCGTTGATCATTATCGGTGTAGTGAGATCTGGCTTGTAGTCGGGTAAGATCTTGGTGATATTGTTTTTGTGTTCAATTTTGTTAATTTTTAACTTTCAGTAACGTCTGTGTAGGCCGATTTCAATGTATTATGCTAAAAGTTTTTATTAATATCTCAGAAACTAACAAATACCCGAAGCTAAAATTTTATATTAGTGTTCCCTCTCCCTCCCGCCCAACCCCTCAAAATTTCGGTTCATTACGGTGGTTGGATTATACCGTAGTACAGCCGAGAAAAGACGTATAGAGTTGTTGTGTCGTAGACATTTGTATAGAGTTATGGTGCCGTAGACGTAGAGTGTGCGTGTGTGTGGGGAGAACATTATGTGGGAGATGTACTTATTTTACTAAACATTACTAGACATTATTAAACATTATTAAACATCATCAAAAATTATCAAATATTATTTAACTTTAGGAAACCAGTTGCCTACATATATACCTTCAGCGTAACTACTCGTCGCTAATCTTTTATATCGGGAATCGATAGATCTCGACAATAGCTGTCGATTGCGACAAAAACGAGCGTCGTAGCTTTACCGAGTCAGAAGTTATACAGCACGGAATAGAGGTGGAGAACTATCGATAGCACTATCGATATTATCGATAGCCGACACTATCGAAATCACTACCGATAATCTTGTATAACTATCGATATTTTCGAAATTTCTTAATGCGAGCGAAAAAGGCCATTCTGTGCCATTGTGCTGCATTGTGCGCATTAACGTCATAGTTTATATCGGTTTTTAAACGTTTTTATTTTTAACCTTACGAAAGAAGATATTTTATTTATTATAATGTGTACCAATGTGCGGACTTGCATCGTCTGCCTCATTACGCTCAATGTACAACAATAGCATTATTAAAAAAACACAAAGTGACATTAGCGCATTTGTTTGGTCAATTAAACATATAAATAAAAGATATTGTGCAATTCTAATAATTCTCAATTCCAACGTTTCGGTCTTTGGTTTAGACCATTTTCAAGGAAAGTTAAAGGAAAAATACTGCGTTTGCTTTTATATACTTAACACGATAGTTAAGAACGTGCACCGTGCGAGTCGGTTGGAACGTGACTGAGGTAAATAGCATTATTATTACCAATACAATATGATCTATGTCCAGATAAGATCCCTATTATCTGCAAAATGCAGTTAACATTTATAACTTTTTTATCGTAATAAAATATATATTATATAAAGTAAGTCTACTTTGAATTTGAAACTGTACCCGAGTTCATGGGCTCGTTATTATGAGCCTAGGATGTCTTTCAATAAACTCAAATTCAAATTTATTAGCTGCTATTTAATATGCTATATATGTATATACAGTGAGCCGCATTAATATTCGGACACAGTGGTATTTGGAAATATATTGTTGTGTATCTGTAGTACTTCTGGAAATAAGGGATTCGTTGTTTTTTTATGATTTAGTACACTTATTCTAGTTGCTAAAAACGTAAGATTTTTTTTTATTTAATTTAAACACCTTGTTAATCGATGGTAAACGAAATAATGCCTAATTTTGACATCGCAAAAATATTCGGACATCACGAATTCTTTGCAGTTTGGTCGTCCTGTTAAGCCAGTTATGTTGCACGGTGGCAATGTTTGTAAAACACAAAATGTAAGCACTACCTTGTAGACTTAGTTTCATTTCAACATTCATTCATACAGAACGTATTTTTTGTGAAAATGGTACGTACAGGTAAAAATACGTCGTTCGATACAGGCCAACTCGTTATTTATAATCGTGAAAAAGGAAAATCGTATCGGGAAATCGGTACATTACTAAATTTGAGTAAAAGTACTGTAACAGACATTATACGAAGATATAATTGTGAGGATAGGATTGAATCTGTTGCTCAAAGAGGTCGTCCAAAATTACTCGATATTCGTGACAAACGTAAAATTATTAGAAAAGTCAATAAAGATCCTAAATTAAGTGCACCAAGGTTGGCGGCAGAATTGCTTGAAGAGGCTAGAAAGAAAGTTCATTCTGACACAGTTCGTCGAATGCTCAATGAAAGTGGATACAACGGTAGAGTTCCCCGAAAGAAGCCATACATTAAGGATGTGAATCGAAAGAAAAGATTACTCTTCGCCAAAGAATACATTTCTAAAGAAGAAACGTGGTGGAATACTGTAATTTTTGCAGATGAGAGTAAATTTAACATTTTTGGGTCCGATGACCGAAAACTGATATGGCGTAAAGCCAATGAAGAGCTTCGCACTAAAAATCTCAGACCAACAGTGAAACACGGTGGAGGAAGTGTGATGGTTTGGGGTTGTATTTCGGCTGCTGTAATGGGCGAATTAGTTTTCATTGATGGAATTATAGATAAAAATAGATATTTAAATATTCTAAAACAAAACTTACATAAAAGTGCTATTACTATAAACATTCGTAACAATTTTAAATTTTATCAGGATAATGATCCCAAACACAAATCCCGTAAAGTTCAAGAATATTTACTATATAATTGTCCAAAGGTATTGCATCCACCTCCACAGTCACCAGACTTAAATCCGATCGAAAATTTATGGGATTATTTAGATCGTCGAATCAGAATAACACCCATAAAGTCGAAAGACGAATTAAAATTACGATTAACCAAAGAATGGTCACGTATTCCGTTAGAATACTTAAATAAAATTATTTCTAGTATGCCCAAACGTTTAAACCATGTACTTAAACAAAAGGGCAATCCAACAAAATATTAAAATTGAGGTAATTTGCTTAAAGTATATGTATATTTTACATAAAAGCATTATGCTTTGCAGAGTGTCCGAATATTTTTGCGACGTCAGAATTAAGCATTATTTCGTTCATCATTGATTAACAAAAAAAAAATATATATATGAAATAAAAAAATCTTACGTTTTAGCAAGTAGAATAAGCGTACTAAATCATAAAAAAACAACGAATCCCTTATTTCCAGAATCCGAATATTAATGCGGCTCACTGTATATACATATATTAAAACCTTAATAATTTTTTACGATTTTTAGAACGATTCTTGCAAAATCGATTCTTTGGTTGCGAGTTTTTAGCAGAATCGGTTCTCATGATTCAATTCAAAAACGATTCCGAAAATCGATGTTTTAAAGTGAATTGAACATCCCTAATATAATGCTTTTTTTTTATATAATAAAGTATAATTGTATTCGGAACAAAAATATCTGGGCCACCGAAATATAGATATATTTTATTATATAAAAAAGGCATTATATTATATTTCCTACTTTCTGGGGAAGAGGGTCAACATCTATATGCATTACCCTATACATAAACATAAAATAAAATGAAATGCAAAAATAAAACATAATATTTTAAAGTATACATATTTTACTAAATTTTCATCACATTTATATATTTTTGTTTATTATCTTCAAAAACTATTGGAAAACCATCGATAATATCGATAGCCGAGGGGGCTTTCTATCGAACATATGGATAATCAACACTATCGATAGTTGTCCATCTCTAGCACGAAAGTTTCCCGACGTAGCGAAAACATGAACAAAAATAGTGGCGCCCCCCCCCCTCTGCCGCGCGCGATGCATCACGATTCTCACTTAGCGCAACAAATTCTTTGATTCTTTGGCTATCAAGTGGTGTAATTGGATTTCGGATATATACCACAGATTCGGAGCTACAATGCCAAACTGTATCCCCCAATTTTGTTGTCATCGGTTTTCTGGAATGTCCCCCTGTATGGGAGCAAATATAAAAACGCATTCACGTAAAAAAAATCTCATCTGCTTCCTTACAAGGAAGCAGTTAATTAACTGTTAAGCTAGTTAATTAACTGTTCCACCATAGGGCTATTTACCATAGCGAAAGAAAAAACTGTAGGATAAATGTGCCATTATGACATCAATATTGATCAACGGCTTCCAATATGCGATACCCGACCGAAGAACGTATAGAAATACGTTATAAAGAAATAGGTCTCGACGACAAGAAACACGACGCAAAATATATATTTTGTTTACATGATCGGACGGGCGGTACTGGGTCGCGAGGTTTCTTGTCAGAAGCGTTAAGGCTGCCGTCTCACCGGGCGTTGAATGTGTGCGTACGCTCACACAAGCTAAGTTGAGCGTGTACATATACGCGTATAGTAAGCAAACCGCAAATTACAACTTTCGCCCTGGAATCGGCATGAAAGACGTTTTTGCGGGTATAGTTGCCTTCAGCAGTCGATGAAACGCGCGATACGTGACTCGCGCGCTAGTGTGAGGGAGAAACAGATGTATACTTCTCCCTTACACTAGTGCGCGAGGTACGTATCGCGTTTTTCATCGATGTCTGCCAAGATCTTATCCCTCACTTGCTGGTCTGCCATTTTGCATATCGTTCATTAAATGCATAAACAATATGTATATGAAATTTCAGAACTGCAAGAATGACGTTATTACGCTAGAAATTTTACCTGTTTGACCGTCCACCCCCGCGTTAGTTCCCCGCACTGACGCGGCAGACCGGCGATTTCGTATTCGGCAACATTAATTCAACATTTTTGAATAAGAACTGTGACTGCATCGAGTCACGTTGACCCCTATGTAGCCAGTTCTTAGACTAGTACATATGGGCCGTTATTTTTTAAAGTGGTAGGTATAAGTCCATTTATTCATACATTGCGATATTTTAAGGTTTGCGTTTAAATCAACTTAAAAATATTCGCATTCGTTAATCAAATCGAGTAATGTTTTTAAAACTATAAACTTGTTAAATTTTATTATGGAATAATAATCAATAAAAATGTTAAAGAAAATAAGCGATTTTTTAGTTACATCGACTTATACCACTTTCAATAATAATATAGACATATTTATCATAACTTACTTTCGCCAGTTCGTGGCGTAAATCCTCCTCCCTGTCCTTCTTCTGCTTCTCTTCCTCTCTCTCTCTCTTCTCCTCCTCTCTCTTCTGAAGCTCCTCCTCTCTCTTTTTTAATCCCTCCTCTCTCTTTCTCAATCCCTCCTCTCTCTCTCTCCTCTCGTTCTCTCTCTCTCTCTCTCCTCCTCCCCAGACCCCGTTGGGAGGGCATCTTTCATCTGGAAATGAAATGATGGATGCATTATTTTATGGAAAATAGTAAGATAATATTACAGAGATGGGCAAAAAATTATTTCAAATAAAAAATTGATTTCGAATAAAAGATAAAAATTTTATTCGAGACTCATAAATAAATATAAAAATAACTCTGGGTTATTTTTATTTGATGACAAATAAAGATAAAGTCTCTTTTATTCGATACGTTATTTAAATAATACCCATCTCTGATTGTACAGCGTGATTTTCTCGCTAGACCCTTCAAAGACAATGCCGTCAATCAGAGATGGGCAAAGATAATATCTAGACAAACTCGAATAAAGGATACTTTACGTTTATTCGTTATTCGGAGCTTCGAACGACACGATTTATCTTTATTCGAAACATCACTGTTCGAAAGTCAGGCGGGTGAGCACGCTGGATTGAGGTTATGGGATCGACGGTGAGAAAATAACGCGCGGTGCACGAGCAATTAAGTCAAAATTGACCAAGTCACTTTATTAACGATGAATTGCGTCTAAAAGTGAGCACAACGGTTGTTTTATACAATACACGCGGCCACGAGCACACGATGGTCACACGTGTTGCGCACAAACAATGAACAGAAAAGTGAAGGTGAAATAACTCACTCGCGTGAAAGGAACAAGTGATTTGAGCACAAATGATAACTAAAACGTGAGTTGAGCACTGAAAAGTACTATTTAAATGATTTTCGTACGTTGCGAGATGAACAATGTGATACACGTTATCGCGACAAGCGGTATGAAACAAGAGTGAACAAAGGGCACGCCGAAAACCGTTGAGCGTCTTCTTGAACAATCCTCGAGAATCGATCAAGAAAGTACGCATTGTGATTGGGCCGCTCGGTTCACGTGGCGGCCGGTGATTGGCTGAGCAATCGATAGCGACAATCGATCGCTGCATCGATCGTCGATCAGCGGCGTATTCTGCAGCCCGGTAGGTGCTGCGGTGAGCAAGCGTGCGGCAGAGCAGTGAACTAATGGAATCTCGAACATTCTCCCGCCATCAACAGCTGTTGGATGATGTTGATGTAGAATCATTCTGAAACAGGCAAAACTGCCAATTTTGCAATTGGCCTGATTAATGTTGTCGTGGCAGTCCTGAGTGTTACCACTCTGGTGAGCCCATCCTTTCCAGGGTGAAGGGTGACGACTCTAGCAAGTGGCCACTTGCTTGGTGGAAACCGTTCATCCGTGATGAGCACTAAGGATCCGATCTTGATATCATTAGATGGGTGGTGCCACTTTGAGATGGAAAGTTGGCGTTGGAGATAATGTGATGACCATTGAGTCCAGAAACGTTGAGTCCGTTGTTGAATGAGCCGCCACCTGGCTGATGGTGGGATGCTTGAATGCTCGACAGATGGCTCCGGTAGAGTTGTAAGAGGCTGCCCGATGAGAAAGTGCGCAGGTGTGAGGGTGGAGATGTCTTCAGGGTCATCACTGAGAGGCTCGAGCGGTCGTGAATTGAGCATGGCTTCTATCTGGGTGAGAAGCGTGCAGAATTCTTCGTAGGTGAGCAGCGTCTCACTGACGGTTCGCCGAAGATGGTGTTTGATTGATTTCACGACGGCTTCCCATTTGCCTCCCATGTGAGGAGCTGCAGGTGGGTTGAAGCACCAGCCAGTGTTGTCATTGACAAACAGCTGACTGAGTTGCTGATGATCTTGTGAGCCCTGGATGAACATCCTCTTGATAATGGTGTCTGCTCCGATGAAGTTCGTTCCACAGTCGGAGTAGAGCGTGGTTGGGATTCCTCGTCTTGAGGTAAATCTCCTATAGGCAGCGATGAACCCTTCTGTTGAGTAGTCTGTGACAATGTCCAAATGAACAGCTGAGGTCGTAAGACAGACAAAAACACAGATCCAGCCCTTCTGAGTTTTTGCGCCTCGCCCCTTCCACGTCTTGAGCACGATGGGACCCGCATAATCAATGCCAGTGTGGGTGAACGGTCGTGAGGGTGCAACTCTCGAAAGAGGTAGTTGGCCCATCAGTTGATGGGCACGGATCCCCCTTTGTCGAGCACACACAACACACCTGAGCACATGAGTCTTGACTGGCGCTCGCCCTCCGATGATCCAATAGTTGTATCTGATGTGAGCGAGGGTGAGCTGGGTCCCTCCATGCATGGTTTGGCGATGTGCATGGTCTATAATCAAAGTAGACAGACGTGAGTGGCGTGGTAAAATTGCTGGATGTTTGCTCTCATACTCCATGTGAGCATTGTCGAGTCGACCTCCGACTCGAATTATTCCTTTTTCGTCAATGAAGGCTGTGAGTCGATTGAAGGCATGGGAGCTTGGCATCGTAGAACCTGAGCTGAGAACTTTGAGCTCGGTTGAGAAGTAGAGCGCTTGTGTTGCCTTGATCCAAAAGTTCTTGGCCCTTTCCAAGTCCTCTGGCAGGATTGAGATGATCGGCAGAGACAATGGCAACTTCTTCACTCTAGTAAGGATTCTGAAACAAACTGAAGTGATGCGATACAGTTTGGTAAGAGAAGAGTATTTATAGATGAGGTCCCAGTGGTATTGAATCTGTTGTACGTTGAGAAGATTTGAAATTCCTGGACGAGCCTCTAGTGCACTCGAGTCGTCCTTCAAATTTGGTTGGGGTGGCCATGAGTCACTGGGTTGAGTGAGCCATGATGGTCCCGTCCACCACAGCTCATGCTGTTCAAGCTGAGCAGTTGTTAAGCCTCTTGATGCGCAATCAGCTGGGTTTGACTTCCCTGGAACATGTCTCCATTGTGCATCTTGGGTGAGCTCCTGAATTTGGGAGACACGATTCCGTACGTAGTCCTTCCAGCGTGAAGCGTGAGCTCTGATCCATATTAATGTCACTTGAGAATCCGTCCACAGATGTGTTGTAGCAATGTTGAGCTGCAGGGTTGCTTGAACATACTTCATGAGCTTCGCAAGCAATAATGCTGCAGTAAGCTCGAGCCTCGGGATTGTGAGCTTCTTAAGGGGTGCTACCTTTGTCTTGGAGCACACTAGTGTCGACACTTTGTGATTAGTGGACGGTGATGTTACGGTAAGATAAATTACCGCTGCCATGGCGAGCTGAGAAGCATCAGAGAATCCATGAAGTTCCACTGTTGAATTGCTGAGGGTGTGAAACCACCTTGGAATTGAGAGCCTGGCCAGGCTTGTAAGATCTTCTCTGATGATGAGCCAATTGGATGTGACTTGGGATGGCAGTGGATCATCCCAGCTGATTTTGTGCAGCCACAACTCTTGCAAAAGTGTCTTTGCTCGAATGATGACTGGTGACAGAAATCCGAGTGGATCAAATATTTTTGCTACTTCTGAGAGGATGAGGCGTTTGGAGAGCGTTGAAGTTGAGCTTGCTTTTGAAGAGAATGAAAAGTTGTCATTGAAAACATTCCAATGCAGTCCGAGTATTTTGGTATTGCAGTCGTCTAGTGAAATGATTGAGCCATGGGCTCGTGTGGTCTCTGAAATTAATTCCAGCAACGGAGGGTATGTGGAATGCCATTTGGCAAGTGGAAAACCTCCCGCGTTGCACAGGTCTCTTAATTGTTGAGCAATTGTAATGAGTCTCTCACCTGTGTCAGCGCCGCCAAAGATATCGTCGACGTATCTGGCATGGGTGATGCATGGCACTGCGAGTGGAAAGCGATGACCCTCGTCTTCCACCAGTTGCAGGAGAGCTCTCACAGCCAGGAATGGAGCAGCCTTTGTACCATAAGTGACTGTAGTGAGCTTGTAAGGCACCTCTTTGTAATTCTCATCTATCCAGAGCACCCTCTGGAGGTCTTGATCTTCTTCATGCACCTTGACTTGACGATACATCTTTGTCACATCCGTGGCAAAAATGAACTTGTGCTGACGGATCCATAATAGCACATCCGTAATGTTGAGCAGAAGATTTGCGCCAGTGTGCATGAGGTCATTGATTGAGTGCCCAGATGTCGTCGGGCTTGATCCATTGAAGACGACCCTCAACTTTGTCGTCTCGCTGTCGAGCTTGATCACTCCATGGTGTGGCAGATAGAAAACAGAATATGTGTTAGGTGATATGGATGGTGCTCTTACCATATGTTGAAGCTCCACGTATTCCTTCATGAATCCTTGGTACAGATTGCAGTACTCGCTGTTCTTGTTGAGCTTGTTGAGCGTGCGCTTCAAGCACGCATGTGCAGTCTGATAGGAATTACCAAGTAAATTTGGAGAAGATTTTAGAGGGATGCGTACGATGTAACGTCCTGTAGAATCACGAGTGTGTGTCGCTCGAAAGTGATCCTCACATTCCTGTTCTTCAGGGGTGAGCAGAGTCGGTGTGTCCATTGGGAGTTCCTCTTGAATCCAAAACTTGGTTAGTAGATCTTGAAGAGCGTTGTCCTTGTGCTGCACTGTGGCAGAGTGATGCAAGGAGCTGAGTTGATTGGAATCAACGTTGATTGGTCCAAGAACGAGCCACCCAAATATTGACAGTTGAGCAATTGGCATTGAAGGATCGCCCTTCCTTATGTTGGGCTTGATGATCTGCCCATAAGTATCTGCGCCGATGACAATGTCGATGGGTCTTGACGTCAGGAAATCTGGATCGGCCAATTGAAGGCCTTTGATATGTGGCCACTCTTGCTGAGGTGATTCCACCGATGGCAAATTTGACGTCAGTGCCCTGAGTATGTGTGCTTGAATGTGCACAGTTGTTGGGCAGTAATTGGAGCGAAGCGAAATTAGCACGACTCCTCGAGTCTGAGTAGCTTTGTTACCTCCAATGCCGAAGATGGAAATTGTTGAATGGATGCGTTGGAGCTTGAGCTGAGTGATAAGCTCCTCCTTGATGAAGGTGATTTCGGAGCCTGCATCGACGAGCATCCTAACGGGTAGAGACGTCACCGGTGCGATGAGTTGAGCGTTGGCGGTTGCCAACAGGGTGGTTGAAGCGCTTGAGGTGAGCTTGGCTGCTGAATGCACAAATTCTGGTGAGCAGGTTGAGCTGAGCTGAGGGAGACCTGTTGAGCAGTTGGTTGATGCGACGACTGCACCGAAGCTTCACTGCGTTGAATCTTGAGCAGCTCTTGGTTGCGCAGACGGTTTTGCAGTGGCTTGCGCAGATGTTTGGGGCAAATGCAACATAGTGTGGTGCGCAGCCCCACAATTCTTGCATCGGATTGCAGATTTGCAGACATCCGTCTGATGCCGGCCGCAGCAGTTCCGGCATAGGTTATTTGTGGTGATAACCTTGCGCCTGGCTTCCACTGCCATGCTCCGGAACTTCGGACACATTACCAAAAAATGGTCTCCTCTGCAGTGGTCGCAAGGATACGCGGTGGCCCTCGACCGTTGAGCAGGCTGCGCTTCTTTGGTTGAGCTCGTAGATGCGTGACTTGTCGCCTTCCGTTGCGCAGGGTGAGCTGGATTCGAGGATGTCGCTGCCTTTTTTGCAGAGCCCTCTGTCTGCTCCAACGCAGAGCTTTTGTTCTCAATGAACGCCAAGAGCTGTTCATATTTGGGGTACTCTGTGGCACTTGCCAGCGAGGTTTCCCAAGCCTCTCGGGTCACCTTGTCGAGGGCCTTGGTGATGGCATGCACTAAGATACAATTGTGCATCTCCTCGTCGGCCTTCAGTGCAACCAAGGACTCGTTGACTTGGTTGACTGTTGCTGCCAAATCTTTCAGAGATGTTGAGCAGCGCGTGGTGATTGGAGGCAGCGTGAGCAGCTTGTCCAGTTGCTCCTGGATGAGCAGGCGCTTATTAGCGAATCTCTTGGTTAGCATGTCCCAGCATGCCTGGAACGAGGAGCCCCTGAGCGGAAAGGCGTTGACGCGCCTCGCCGGCTCGCCACTCAGGCTTGAGCGGAGGTAATGGAGGCGGTCAATCTCCATGAGCTGCTTATCCTGAATTATCAGTGAGGTGAAAAGCTCACTGAACGTGGGCCACTCAGCGTAGCTGCCAGAAAACTTCGGTAATTCAATTTCTGGCAGCTTCGATGCTCGTGCAGGCGTTGATTGCGCTTGAGCAGCTCGCAGGTCGGTTATTACCTGCACGTCTCCCTTCAGGCGGCTCAGGTGGAGTTTCATTTCCCAGACCAGCTGCCGCTCCTGCACCGCCACCTCGGTGGCGAAATATTCGTGGTCCAGGAATTTAGCAGGCCACACAGATTCAAAGTGCTCATGCTCCCTGCAGAAAGCCTGGTGAATTTCTTCGACCTGACCAGTGAGCAATTGGACCTCATCGAGAGAGGTGGAATGTGCATGGGACGGCAGCTGGGTCTTCAAGGTGGTTAGAGATTTAAAACGACCCACCTGAGTTCTCGCCTTGATGATGAGCTGCGATGGAAGCACCGAGGGGGACGTTGACCTGGTTCGACCCTTTTCCTGAGCAGCGGTGGTTGCCTGCGGTTCCGTAGGGACGCTGAGCGTGGACGCAGAGGACGGCTTTTCCTCCTTGGTGACCTTGCTGGTCTCCTTGTCGGCCATCGTTGAGCTGAGCACTTGCTTGAGCACGAACTACACTGCACTCACTTTCACCGTCGATCCGGCTCGAAGGACCAAATGTTCGAAAGTCAGGCGGGTGAGCACGCTGGATTGAGGTTATGGGATCGACGGTGAGAAAATAACGCGCGGTGCACGAGCAATTAAGTCAAAATTGACCAAGTCACTTTATTAACGATGAATTGCGTCTAAAAGTGAGCACAACGGTTGTTTTATACAATACACGCGGCCACGAGCACACGATGGTCACACGTGTTGCGCACAAACAATGAACAGAAAAGTGAAGGTGAAATAACTCACTCGCGTGAAAGGAACAAGTGATTTGAGCACAAATGATAACTAAAACGTGAGTTGAGCACTGAAAAGTACTATTTAAATGATTTTCGTACGTTGCGAGATGAACAATGTGATACACGTTATCGCGACAAGCGGTATGAAACAAGAGTGAACAAAGGGCACGCCGAAAACCGTTGAGCGTCTTCTTGAACAATCCTCGAGAATCGATCAAGAAAGTACGCATTGTGATTGGGCCGCTCGGTTCACGTGGCGGCCGGTGATTGGCTGAGCAATCGATAGCGACAATCGATCGCTGCATCGATCGTCGATCAGCGGCGTATTCTGCAGCCCGGTAGGTGCTGCGGTGAGCAAGCGTGCGGCAGAGCAGTGAACTAATGGAATCTCGAACAATCACGGATAAATAAATTTATTCGATGTGAATTTATTCGACGGCGGAAGATAATTTTTATATTCGAAGTGAATTTAGTCGAAAGATAACTGCTTGATTCGAGGAACTTTTATTCGAACCGTCGAATCACTTTTATCTTTATCCGTAGTTTATTCGACGGCTTCGAATAACTTCCGACGCGCGGCTTGTGATCTTTTATTTCGAGCTTCGGCTGCACAGCCATACATTGTTGCTTGCGATGGATTACGTAAAATGGATGTACGTAAAACTTCCACATTTTCTATCGTATCGGCATGAACGTTTCAGTAATATACTGTTGAGATTTTTTTTAGATGAAACTGAATTTAAACACGATATAAATCGGATTATTTTTAGCATTACGTTACATTCATATTTAATTATCTATAGTTCTGGAAATAATCCAATTTATACCGTGTTTGAACTCATTTTAATCGAACGAATCTCGCAACTTCATTAACAATAACAGGCGTAGGTAGAACCAAAATCACAAGCCGCCGCCGAACAGCCCAAGTCCTCAGCTCGAGGCGAGATCGCACGTCGAAAGTTATTCGAAGCCGTCGAATAAAAGTCGAATAAACTACGGATAAAGATAAAAGCCTTATTCGATGGTTCGAATAAAAGTTCCTCGAATCAAGAAGTTATCTTTCGACTAAATTCACTTCGAATAAAAAAATTATCTTCCGCCGTCGAATAAATTCACATCGAATAAATTTATGTGTCCGTGATGTTTCAAATAAAGCTAAATCGTGTCGTTCGAAGCTCCGAATAACGAATAAACGTAAACCGTGTTATTCGAGCATTGGAATAACGAATAAAGATGAAGTATCTTTTATTCGACACGTTATTTAAATAATTTTTTATCTAGATAATGCCCATCTCTGCCGTCAATAAGCCGCGTCTCGCTAAGTTTCGTGGAAGTGACGAATTCCACGTTCTGCATTTTCCAACAAATTTTTGCGACAATGGCGTCAATCGATGTTGTGCCGATGAAAATATCCCCACGCTAACTTCGTTAAAAATACATAGTCCGATTTACATCGGGAGAACGTCAGGAATTTATTGGTATCACTGCTATATCGATGAGATGAAGAATAAAGAATTCCTTCATATGGCGTAGTGAATCTCGTCGCGAGCGTCGAAATCCACGAAACTCAGCGAGGTGTGGCTTATTGGCGGCATCGCCTTTGAATATTTTAACTAGAGAGTCACTCTGTATAATAGTATACAATATAATACTTACATTTTCCAGATTCTGCATTTTCGTCTACGTCGTTCAGTCGCTTGCAACGGATTGACTGCCAGGGATCGACGGGCTTCAGCTACCGCTGATGGAGGGGGAAACATCTACAGGAGCGGTGGTTGTGTGTGCATGAACTGCGCCTGCATCAGTCACGCACACATAACCACCGCTCCTGTAGGTGTTTCCCTCTCCATCAGCGGTAGGTGGAGCCTCGCCGATTCCTGATTCTTTAGGAGCACGCGACTATCCCCACAATTTCTTGGAATTCTTTGGTCGAAAATGAGAGAATCCGAGAACGAGCGAGAGCGGATAAAAAAGTCACACGTAGTTGCCGTTGACTGCCGAAGAGAGAACCCGAGTCAATTTTTAATCGAAGCGCCCATGATTGAAGTAGTTCAATCATGGGAATTCAACTATGATTATCAACGATGTTACACATAAAATTTATTTGCAGAATTGAAAGCCCCGTTTCGTAAAAAGTAATCCGATTTAAATTATTTTCTGTCCATTTAATCAGGAGAACGCCAGGAATCCATTGGTGTCACTTTTATATTGATACGATGAAAAATAAAGAAATTCACTTTCCGTATAATCGATGACACATCGCCGAGCAATTCCAAGCGCCAGTTTAGACGGGTGAACGATATGTACATGCCCGATTTCTTCACCTCCGACTAACGTCTCG
The DNA here is from genome assembly GCA_963971345.1 of Andrena flavipes. Lineage (NCBI taxonomy): Eukaryota > Metazoa > Arthropoda > Insecta > Hymenoptera > Andrenidae > Andrena > Andrena flavipes. The sequence goes on along the minus strand of OZ020479.1, from coordinate 45,752,437 downwards.
ATCAGTGAACAACCAATTGGATGCTATCATGTGGTACTCGTCGACCAGGTGGATGCTATCATGTGCCAGATATTTGCCACATAACTCTAACTAGAAGATATCTGGAGGTGAAGAAATCGGCCGACAATGTCGCTCGGCTCGGGCCTCGCGCGACATCGATCAGAATAAACGGATATACTACGGTATGACCCAACCAACGGAATGAACTGAAATTTTGAGAGGTTGGGCGGGAGGGGGAGAGAACCTCTAATACAAAATTTCAGCTGCGGGTATTTGTTAGTTTCTAAGATATTATTAAAATACTTTCGGCATAATACATTGAAATCTACCTATGCAGACGTTACTTACACAATCATCATCTTCGTTTCACAGTCGACGATACAATGTACGATATTGACCTCATCGCGCGATGCTTGTAACTGCATCAGTTTTTATTCACAATATTAGGTATAGTGTAGTAATATTAGAGTATTCCCAACGTCACATCGGTTCGGTATACCATGCTTTACACGCCCGCAAGCGGGCGCCCCCCCCCCCCGCCCCCCCGACCTCCTATCTAACCCAAACCAATACTAATACCCAAGTAAAATTGGAAATTCGAATGCGTTGTCTTGGAATAAGTCAACAGCAATAATGTACGAGTTCGTACGCAAAACCTAACTGAAAAGTAAATTTGATAGATTTTGGAAATGATCGACACATTTTAATTAACATACATTTATTTATATACTTGGCTTGCGTCCAGTTTCTGTTACCGTATCCCTATACATTACAATATCGTCGACTGCGAAACAATCGACGGCGACGGGAAGATGATTGTGTTAGTAACGTCTGTATAGGTAAATTTCAATGTATTTTGAGAAAGTTTTTTATTAATATCTCAGGAAGTAACAAATACCCGCAGCTGAAATTTTATATTAGAGGTCCTCTCCCCCTCCCGCCCAAACCCTCAAAATTTCAGTTCATTCCGTTGGTTGGGTCATACCGTAGTACAGCCAAATAAATGCTCAGACTCGCCAAGGTTAGTCGAGCTTCAATCGACTAAAATACGATTGAATACGAGAACACTGTTCATTCAAACATGATTGAATCCCCATGATGGAAGTATTCAATAATGGCCGACGATTGGAGTTAGTCTTATTTATGAGTTCTCGAAAAAAAATTTCGTCTTTTAGACGAACTAAATTTTTTATTTCAAATCGTTTTCTGCCCATCTCTGGCGTGAGCGGCGGGCTTACGCGTTCCCGTGCTCACCGTAAGCGTTCGCGACCATCGCGCACGCCCGTCGCGCACGCAAAGGACGGAGTGACACGGCGTCCGAAAGACGGAGTGAGACAAAACATCGTCTGCCTCGTAGAGCGTGATTTATTTCGGAACGCACTACAGACGAATCTTCGGATTCACGGTTCGCGTTTACGCTTATTTGTAACGGGTAGAAGGATTTTGAGTTGTGTTGCGTTGTGTTGTATTGTGTTTGTGTTGTGTTTGTTGGTTTAGTCTAAAATGAGTGACAGTCTAAATGTGAATATGCAGGATGTGGAAAAAGATATGGACAATAATTCTCCGTTTCGTCCGCGAAAATTACGTCCGTCCGCAAGAAGATTTTCGAAACGGAAAGTACATCGCCAAAAGAGAAGGTCTTCAGCCCATAAGAAGGACGAAGGAAACGTAAAAACGGCAGACGACACTGACGTAGGACAACGTCCAGAAGAAGTGGCCGAAGAGCGTATAGTAGAGGGACCATCAACATCCGATGGACGAAATCATCCACATCAAGCGATAATGTACTTGCCATCTGATGAAGATACTGATACGGCCAGTTCGGGAGAAACTGAAGAGCCGCTTGAAGACTTTGATATAGAAAGTAACAAAGAAGAAAACTTCGTTATAGAAAAAGTTGCGAAGAACGAGCCGCAAGAGCAATCGGCTCTCCTAAATAGCAACGACATAATGAATTTCCCAAATGTGCTTGCTCAATTACAAAAAATAGGTAAGCATGCAAAAGATAGGGAAGACTGTGGCATTGAATACCTAAGAATAACTGGTGTGAAACGGCATGGCTTCAGGAGCATCTTCAGTGTAATGTGCACTTTATGCCATTACAAAGCTGAAATCTGCAATCAATCGGACGAAGCTGAAGAAGTGGATGGGAATCAGGGCGCCGTTAATGCAACAATTTTATGTGGAGGTAGCTATGCCCAATTGGAACACACTTTTGCAGGAGTGAACATACGTTGCATGTCGAAGAGATACTTCGTGAAGAAGCAAGAGGAATTCGTCAAGTCCGCAATTGCCGCTGCAGAAGAAGAGATGCTAGCAGCGGCTGAAGAAGAAAAACGTTTGGCGATTGAAAGAGGCGACGTTCTTCCCGAATCAGGGATCCCTCACATCTCCGTTGTGGCCGACGGAAGCTGGATGAAGAGATCCTACCGCAGTGGATGTTACGATTCTGCATCTGGAGTCGGCGTGATAGTTGGCTATCACACGAAAAAAGTTTTATTTTACGGGGTTCGAAATAAAGTTTGCAGAATTTGTCGGATTGCTGCGAAAAAGGAGAAAGAACCCCGAAAGCACACATGTTTCAAAAACTGGAACACATCTCGAGCATCGACTGCTATGGAAAGCGATGCTATAGTAGAAGGCTTCAATACTAGCGTAGAAAAACGTGGGCTCGTTTATTCTACTTTGATTGGTGATGGGGACAGCAGCGTGTATAAGAAGATTATTGATGCTGACCCATATAAGAGACAGATTCGCGTAAAAAAAATTGAATGCACGAATCATTTGTTGCGAAACTTCTGCAACAAAATGAAAACGATTGTGAAGAAGACTACACCTGGACCATTGAGGCAAGCTGTGGAAAGCAGCATTCGCCGGATACGCACGGACGTCGTAAAAGCCGCAAAGTTTCGATACAATCAAAATGTGTCAATCGAGGAGAAAACGAAGAACTTGTATGACGACATACAGAATGCTCCGAGCCACGTGTTTGGTGAACACAAAGAGTGTGCACGACTCAAATACTTCTGCGATGGAAAGAATAAAGAGAATCAAAGAAACATCGTTCCAGAATTGATGAATATTGGTGTGTACGAGGACGTACAAGAAATACTTCGTACACTGTTAGCTCATGCGGAGAGCTTACTCTACAACAACAATAATAACGCTGTGGAAAGTTTGAATGCAATAATTGCCAAGTACATTGGCGGAAAAAGATTAAATTTCGCCGAAAGAGGATCCTATACAGGAAGATGTGCTGCTGCTGTAGTGGAGTACAACAGTAATCAAGTGCACTCGCGATTGAACGCGGTAATGAATAAGAAAACGCTCGAGCTTGTTCGCCAAATGGAAGAAAAGAAGAAAAAAGAAAAGGAAAAGAGATCTGTAAAACAGAAGGAAACGAAGGTTGCGCGATATGTACACAAGCAATTGCCCTCGCGGAAAGATTCCGATTATGGAGAAAATGCGCAGAAGCCAGACATGCCATCCGAAATGTATGAACTGGAGCGGGAAAAGCATATGCAAATGCTCAGTGACTGGCAAGAGAAAAGACACGCTATTGAAGATGAAACCATCGGACAAGCAAAGAACCGCAAATGGTTGCAGTACAAGTCCAAATTGTTGACTGCATCCAATTTTGGACAAGTGTGCCGCCGCCGACCTGACACGCTTTGCGCAAATGCAGTAAAGTCATTACTGTATCCGAGGATAATTAGTGCACCCGCGGTGGAATACGGAAAAGAATGCGAGAGAATTGCTCGCGAAGAATTGAAGAAGCAATATACAGATATTGCAGAATGTGGCATTTTCATCGACAGCTGCATCCCATTCTTAGGAGCTTCACCGGATGGAATCATCGGTGAAGAGGGTATTGTGGAAATCAAATGCCCCAAATCAGCGGAGAACTTTTCGCCGGAAGAAGCTATGGAAAGAGTACCCGCTGTCCGGCGCATGTTCATACGGAAAACAGGTATTTCACTGAACAAAACGCATCACTATTTTTATCAAGTACAAGGTCAGTTACATATTACTGACAGAAAGTACTGTATATTCTGCCTTTGGACCCCGAAGGGGCTGAAATCTATAAAAGTAGAAAGAGATGATGCGTTTTGGAAAACAGAAATGGAGCCAAAACTGGTTCAATTTTATTTAGAATGCATGCTACCCGAATTAATAGATAGTCGGCACAATAGGTGCATGCCTATTCGGGAGCCACAATTTATATTAGCAGAGAGAGCGAAAGAAAAACCAAAAAGCTTGAAAAAGCGAAAGAGGTCTCCCTCCGAAAATAATGAGACCAATGTATCGGTCCGGCGTCGCACCGCGCTGTAAAGCGCGGTACCACTGATTTTGTCAGTGGTCACAAGTGCCAGCAATGGCACTTTTACTCGCGGATCCTACGATCACGCGAGTCGACCGACGCCGCCGTCGCTTTCTCAAGAAAGTGGCGGAGGAAATAATAAATATGATCGATCCGGCGTCGCACCGCTGACACATGTCAGTGGTCACAAGTGCCAGCAATGGCACTTTTACTCGCGGATCCTACGACCACGCGAGTCGACCGACGCCGCCGTCGCTTTCTCAAGAAAGTGGCGGAGGAAATAATAAATATGATCGATCCGGCGTCGCACCGCTGACTCATGTCAGTGGTCACAAGTGCCAGCAATGGCACTTTTACTCGCGGATCCTACGATCACGCGAGTCGACCGACGCCGCCGTCGCTTTCTCAAGAAAGTGGCGGAGGAAATAATAAATATGATCGATCCGGCGTCGCACCGCTGACTCATGTCAGTGGTCACAAAGTGCCAGCAATGGCACTTTTACTCGCGGATCCTACGATCACGCGAGTCGATCGACGCCGCCGTCGCTTTCCCAAGAAAGTGGCGGAGGAAATAATAAATTTAATTCACCCTTTAATTTTTTCAGACACATTTCTAAGTTCGCAGGAGCAGACAGACGGAATCCGGTTCGGTCAAAATGCGCCAGGCTGATACATACGGGCGTCGCAGGTATGCACGATGTTCGACGAATTATTGAAACAAACTTTTACTTTTATACCAAACTTACCGAAATGTCTGCGATTATTTGTTACAGGCGGACATTTTACCAAATTATTGCAAACATGGTGTATGGGACACAGTGATGCCAGGACAAATGGAATAATAAGTACCATATTTCAGGTAAAGTTTAACAGCTCATAAATCTACAGTAAAATTTTGTACGCGTTTATGAAACAACAATTTAGTATTTCCTAATGTATTTCATAATGTGTTACAGATCCACACTACCTACGTTGAGCGACCTGGCAAAATTGTAGGAAGACCGTCAATGGAGAAGAGGAATTACACAGAATGAGAGAAGATAATATTACAGTATTGTCTCGTTAGCGGATTTCTGTGTGCGTTTCTCGCTTCTTTCTGGCCGAAGGGGGAAGCGAGATGGAATGCTTTGCCTGCGCGACGGGCGCGATCAGGCGTCTGAAAGACGGAGCGAGACAAAAAACATCATCCCGTCGTCTATCTCGTACCGTTCTCGTTCGCTTTCAATGCCTCTCGCTCGCTCTCGCCTTCGCCGGACAAGAGTGAGATAGAAGTGGTGGGGATAGCGAAAAGTCCACATCGTGTACTCTAAACCAAGCCGCTAACTAGACAATACTATATTCTTCGAAAAATATACACTTTTTTATGTGTAATTGTCCATTTCAAGGGGGTGAAAGCTAGAATGTCGAATTTCTATTCTCCAATGAAGTTGGATTGATTTATTGTGATAACTGTAACTTGATCAGAGACAAAAAGAATATATAAAAAAATGTTCTGTTAAACGATTTTGTCAAAAAGGCACTAACAACTAAAAAATACTTCTATTCTTGTACTACAATTTTGATGGTGGTTTTTAACTTTAAATAAAAACGTGGAGCAGGATATTTCATATTAGAATATGAATCAATTTAGTACAGCATCAAGTGTCGAAATGAATTTATTACGAGATATCCTGCCCCACGATTTTATTTAAAGTGAAAATAAACCATCGAAATTGTAGTATAAGAAAATAATTATTTTTTAGTATGTAATGCATTTTTAATAAAATCGTTTATTAGAATTTTTTATTTTCTAGTTTTTAGTGTTCGTGGATTTATATTTCATAATTCAAACATCTGTACAAATATCTTTTATTGCTGTATGCAGTTTAACAGTTTGCTTGAATCATACAGTGCTAAAAGTTTGTAAAGAACGCGAGTGGTTGATTTGGATTTGTGGTTATGGGTTATTATTTATTGGTGACTAGGTAATTTTTTCACCCCCTTGGGTTTTTTTTCATAATTTTGTATTGTCATCCAAACTACGCACCCCTGCAAAATTTCAAGACAATTGGATGGTTGGAAGTTGATTAAAATTGAGTTTCCAGATTTCAATCAAACATACAAACAAACAGGGGATCGTAGCTGAATAAAATTGTTTATGAGACATTCCAAAATATACGTATTGTTAGTACTGATCTCTAGTTTATATTGATAAATTTTTACAATTGTGAATAACAATTCCGAAGAAAAGCATGTACAAAAGTATTAAATTGAAATATACTTTTGTCCATCTTGTTAATAAAAAAGTTAATTTGATGTATAGTTAGATAGAAAAGAAAGCGTCATATGTTTTTAGAAGAGTTATAGCATTTTAGATTTCATTACGATCGGCGTGTTACACTTGGGTGATGTACCTTATTCAAATTGTATGCTTTGAAATTGCACATTGATTGTACAAAATATTACATCCTTCTACATATAAATAAAAACTATTGATACGCAAATTAGTATTGTTTCAGTGACATGTTTCCTAACTTCACTACCCCACCTCTCTATCTTTCATTATTGCTATCCTCCTTTACTTTCAGCGAGGCTTTGATGCTAGACACAGCAATCGGACGCGCTACATCTACAGCTGATGCAGGAGAAAACACCTACAGGAGCGGTGGTTATGTGTTCGCCGAACAGCGCGTCAGTCACGCACACATAACCACCGCTCCTGTAGGTGTTACCCCCTCCATCAGCTGTAGTTGAAGGCCGCTGATCCCCGCCTAGACGCAGCTCTCGTGCCGTATTCCTCCAAGACTTCTCATCAGTAGAAGGAGCTGTGGCAACAGCGCGGCGGAGACAGGGAGAACAGAAAATGTGGCACCTATGCGTCAAAAAATTCGTCTACATAGAGTACCTGGAGATGTCACCTCTGTACAACTTCTTTTTACCGACCGCATTAGTTTCATTAGGGTCCGTCTCTTTACTGGGGACGCTTCGTACGCTTTGTTTACTATTCGGACCATAACAAACTTGAGACGGCACCCTTAAATGTATTCTACAAGAATTTTCTTACCACACTCCATTTTTAACTTTTATACTTAACTATGAAACGAATGCTATTGTTGAAAGTTTTGAAATTTTATTATGATTTCACGCCATTTTCGCAATGCGTTCCTCTATTATAGACGGATTAGTAGGAATACACCAATTTCTTAGGTGTATAATAATTTAGGTTAGTTTACCAATTCTGGCCCTCAGATGGCGCTGTTGGCTGTGCCTAGCAGACGGCAGAATCTGCTGTCCATCTGCTGCCGATCTGACATCAGAATCTGACATCAGAATCTGTACTTCAGAACGCAGCCAAATGCGGACACAGACGACTACGGTTCTGACGTCAGATTCTGCGCTCACATGCCAGACCCTGCTACCAATCTGATGTCAGATTGGCGTCAGATGGTTATCAGGGTGGAGGATCCTTTCCACAAGAAGGATTTTTATTAATTGTAGTACCAATTGCAGATATTCGTGCACACAACGTGTTAATTGTTGATCCGGAATGCATGTAAAATGTTCTATACGATTCGATCGAAACATTTGGAGCAAATGTTGTCGCATCAACGCATGTTTGTAGGTTATTTTGTCTGGTAATATTTTGAATAATAACGAGATAGCAAATGCGATTGCAAAAACTCCGCAATCCCGATAGTTGGGTTGAGCTTATACACGCGGAAATTTAATAAATTTTTCGTCAATTGCACCGTCATGTTTATTCAAAAAAGGGTATAACTTCTGTAGAAAAATTTTATGATGACTATGCAACTTCAAGAAATTAAGAGAATCATAAATATAAACTCTTCTTTCATCATGTTTATAGAAGCTACAAACCCAATGTCGCCCTGCATTGGTTCCAAATTCTTCGCTTTGGTGCAAAATCTGTATGTGATCCTGATTTTCAGGAACTGGTTGAATTGTACCAGGCAATTGAATTCTCCACGTCTCGCGTGGTTTATAAGTCGAGTTAGCTTCTAATAATTTGTGAAAATATTCGATATGATCATCTGTTAACCATTCGCCTCTATTGATAATTTGCATAGTTTTTAAACTGAGTGGTAAGTGTCTATTAACTACAGACATGATGAATTATACTTTTATATTCCAAATATACTATTCTATTCTATTCTATTCTATTCTATTCTATTCTATTCTATTCTCTTCTATCCTATTCTATTCTATTCTATTCACAGCTTCAGCAGCTGAAATTACACTTTGTGATAACTAGTGTATTATATTATGTAAGTTAAGAATGCTTCGCATTAGTTCAGTGCCTAAGCAGCTGAAAATTTCGGCGCATAAGCAACCGATAGTTTCAACGCATAAGCAGCCAATGATTTCGGCGCATAAGCAGCCGAGAGTTTTGGCGCATAAGCAGCAGAAACTATTAGAATATTAAAAGAAAGGAGGAAGAAAGACAGGAAACGGGAAAGAGAAACAAGGAGAGGTTAGAAAGTATTATTATAAAGTAATAGAATAGAAAGGATGATCCAACGATGGTTTTTAAAATAAATGTCCACGATCTGAAAATAATAATTTATCCATGTAGTAACTTGATTAATTATTAGACAATTTCAAATGGAGTAATCCAGTCTTACCTAAAACTTATCTGATGAACATATCAATCTCAATTAAACGATTTTTTTATTATATTTTATAATTATAAATAAATATCTACGATCTGAAAATAATAAGTTATGAATATATTAGCTTGATTAATTATTAGAAAATTTCAAATGGAATAATCCAGTCTTACCTAAAACTTAGCTGATGAATATTTTTTATATTTATAATATACTGTTAGGGTTGATCACAATTAAAATATGAGTGAATATATTAGCTTAATAACTCAACACGCTTGCCAATTGGCCGTGCGGTTACATCATGGACCACGGTGTAATAGGAAGGTGTCCCAACAACATATTTCTATATATGAATTTGAACCATGGAGCCTACGAAAAAATGAGCTCCGGTCGTCCGCTTCGTTTTGTGCGGGCGAGTCTTCTTTACCCTCGCCTAACGCGAAACGTAATGAAGAAAGATTTCGATAATTAGCAGTATCGATCGATATTTACTAAAACGTGCGCTTTGATCGTCGACGTCGGGCGAGATCTTTTTTACCCTCGCTTAACGCGAAACGTAATGAAGAAACATTTCAATAATTAGCAGTATCGATCGATATTTACTAAAACGTGCGCTTTGATTGTCGATGTCGGGCGAGATCTTCTTTACCCTCGCTTAACGCGAAATGTAATGAAGAAATATTTCGATAATTGAACGATCAAACGAACTTACCTGTACGTGAAGTTCGATCGTAATTATACGAGGGTCTCGTCCGAGATGATTACAGGTGTAGTACCACTACTTCGACCTACTTATGCCACGACTTTAGAGTTTTTTAAGCGGAAGCGGGTCCTCCTGCGGAGGTGGCGCTCCCGCGGTGATCTCGTCATATCGTTTAAAGTGTATAAAATTGTTTGTCTGGAATTTGGGTAAAAGAATATCCTGAGATTCTTTGGGGAATAGCCTTACTAAGGGCGGGACTGTAATCATCTCGGACGAGACCCTCGTATAATTACGATCGAACTTCACGTACAGGTAAGTTCGTTTGATCGTTCAATTATACGTCGTGTCTCGTCCTCGAGATTACAGGTGTAGATGTTTAGAGTACGGCAAACAATTTTCCTGATCTTATCTGTATTACCTTGAATATAGATAGGTGATGTTTATTGTTTTTAACAACCAGCTAGACATCGTGAAAAATTACCATTTGTATCTAACAATATTAAGTATATATTGAACAAGTTCTTTGGTCCTCGCCTATTTGGAGAGGAGAACCGCTGCAGCGAAACTGGACTGCCCTCGCAAAATGGGTCTCTGATAGAACCTCGCGAACGTTTCCGAATTTTTGGACCACCCTGCTGTCCTTCTTATCATCTCTAGACCAATTCCTTTTTCTGCCGCTTTAGAGGTAGCCGCGTGTCTTACACTATGTCCAGTGAATCTCTTGTCTACTCCAAATTTGGATAATGTCGTCTTGATCCATCTCCCCAATGTTTGTGCAGATACTGCCTCGTGAGGCTTTCGAAAGGAGACGAAGAGTCTCTTTTCAGATTTTCTCAATACACTTGTCACCTCTATGTATCTGATGATGGTCCTGGCTGCACACAGCTCAGGTTTATCATTAAAGAAGGGGAGAATTAATAGCGGCTGTAAAGTTCCTGGCCTGGACGTCTTAATGTGACTGGGTATTCTTATTTCAACTCCTGAACTTGAAACATGTATGTTATCAGTTGTGATGAGCGAGAATGTTTGAGACCTATGAGCAGTGCCGAGGGCCAGCAACAAAATCGCTTTGCTTGTAAGTGATTGGAGATCTAATGATCCTAGGGGGTACAGCTGGGAGAGCTTATCTAGCACTGGATCTGTATCCCATGTGGCATCGTACCTGGGCCTACTTGGTCTTAGTTTAAACACTCCATTTAAAAATCTAGACAAATAGATGTTTCTAGAGAGGTCCTCCGATGCTATTAAGGAGATTGCGGACCTTGCTGAGTTCAGTGTCCCATACGATGCTCCCTCTGCAAACTTTTGTGTTAGGAATTTTAAGACTTCTGATGGGTCCGTATTTAGTGGATCCCGATCTTGCTCTTGACAGAAGGACCACCAATCCCTCAATGCGGTGTTATATTGCTTTAAGGTAGACTCCGCCAGGGATGCAATAAGAATATCCAAGGATGCCGTTGGAAGATTTTTCCTTATGTAAGCTTTCCTGATAGCCTGGCTGCAACCAGGGTAAGTTTCGCGGCCAGTGGGTGGTGCTGATTGCTAAGAGGTGAAGTTAACAAATTAATGTGGGGCTCAAAAATGATGCGTTCAGGCGTACAGAGACGATTAAAAAGAGGAAACCATGGTTGTGAGCGCCAAAGTGGGACCACAACGATACCGGTAGCCTGATCATTAACAATCTTCTGTAATACCCTGGCTATTGTAGCAAAAGGAGGAAAGGCAAAAAATTTTAGGCCTTTCCAATTGATTGTAAATGCATCAATTGCGAAAGCGTCTGGATCTCTCTCCCATGCGCAATATAAACGACATTTTGCGTTGGCTCGTGACGCAAATAAATCAATGGAGGGCTTGCCAAATTGTTTAACTATCTTCTTGTACGCGTATTCTGCCAATTGCCACTCGGTATCTATATTTTTTATACGGGATTCGCTATCCGCCTCCGTGTTCTCTCGGGAAGGAATATAGGAAGCGTAAATCCAAATTCTCCTTGACTCACACCAGGTCCAGATGTCCCTTGCGAGTCTATGAAGAAGGGGGTATTGTGTACCACCCATCTTATTAATGTAAGCCTTTGCCGTTGAATTATCGACTCTAAGGAGTATCTCACATTCGAGAATATCCGACGCGAAACACTTTAGGGCTAAACCAGCCGCTATTAGCTCTAATGCATTGATATGCAGAACCTGTTCATCTTTTTTCCAGAAACCGTGAGCTCGTTTACCTTCACAGTAAGCTCCCCATTCAGTCAACGATGCGTCTGAGAAAATCTCCCTTACATAATTAGCGGATTTAATTTTCCGAGAAGAGACAGGTAATTTTTGTTGCCACCACTGTAGATCCTCCGTTATATACTTAGGTAGCGTCATGACCTTATCAAAGTTATCATTATTGTTGGTAAGAGCTTCAATTTTTGCTCTTTCGAGCGACTTACAATGGAGAGTTCCATACTCAACTGCTGGACAAGCAGCTACCAAAGATCCTATTAGCTGTGCAAAATCGCGGATCTTGCAGGATCTGGTTCCAAGATAGTGACGTACTAAGCTACCTAACGCTTCTCGTTTCTTAGGAGTTAAGCTAACTGTAAAAGATCTTGAGTCTATGATAAATCCCAAATATTGACAGCTAATCTGAGGGTTGAGGCTGCTCTTTTCCTCGTTTATTATAAACCCTAGAGAAGTTAGTAAGGCTCTTGTTGTCTCTATATTCTCCTTGCAGGAAACAGAGTCTATCCCTATGCACAAAATGTCATCTAAATAGATGACTGATAGAAAATTATTAGATCTTAGTGAGTTAACCACCGGTTTCATTATCTTTGTGAAAACAAATGGGGCTGAACTCAACCCAAACGGCAGGCATGTGAATTCGTATGAGTGACTACAAAACACAAATCTAAGGTACTTTCTATGGCTACTATGGATTGGGATAAGGAAGTAAGCGTCCTTGAGATCTATGGTACCTAAGTAATCCCCGGGTGATAATAATCTACATGCCATTCTCAAGTCCTCCATCTTAAAATGTTCCTTAACGAGAAATTCGTTGAGATTTTTCAAATTAATGATGAACCTGTTGCTACCGTTTGGCTTTGGGACTAAAAAGAAGTCCGAAATAAATTGCCCCTTCACTCGATTACATGGTTCGATAGCTCCAATTTCTAATAACCTATCTATCTCTGCTTGAACTGTACCCTTTTCCTTTTCCGACCATTTGCGCATGGGAGGAGGAGTAGACTGATGGATTGGTATCTCTATTGGCAACTTATAGCCCCTAATACACTCCAGGATAAAATTGTCCTGTGTAATGGCGGCCCACTGATTAACAAATTTTTTCAATCGTCCTGCTGGTTTTATTACCGTTGAGGCCTCTAGTTCTTGTTGTAGAACCGGGAGTTTTGAGGACGGCCCTGCTTCTGGGATGGTTTCGTTACCCTGTGCTGTTTTTGGGTCTGTCGGTAAAATGGTCTTTGGTAGGATCTTCCCTTGTAGCCCGTCTGTGTCGCCGACCTCGATGCAGCCGGGCTCTTCGAGTTTAAAGCCGTTCCCGTCTTTTTAATTGAGGATTGTGTTTTTATTTCCTGACCGATCTTGCCCATAGCCTTGGCCTCTTTTATTTTTTCATTAAGCTTCTCTCCAAATAAGAAAGAGTCAGTTTCTGCTATTTCCAACATTTCTGCTGTTTGCTTGTTGAGACTGGGTATAATACAGGCTCTTCTGGCCACTGTTTGACCTCTGTGGAGCTCGGCGAGAAGCTGTGAGGCTTCCCATAATTCCTCCAACATTTTCCGTGGATTTAGTTCATTTTTGGAATTTAGTAGGGGGTCAATAACCTTCCCTATCACTGAAAGAGCTGAGCCAGCTAATTTTTGTGTTATTGTGAAATACCCATCCCTCTTCAATGCACTCTCATTCAGCGAGGCTGCTACCTCCGGATTGAGAGTGGGAGCTTCCAGCAGGCATGAGCCAGTGCGGGAATGTTTTTTCAGAAGGGCCTCCTTGGTCTCCTTTTGTTGGCCAGTCTTTAGCCAGGCATTCCAGCGTGTTGCCGTATGGGTGGATAGTGTTAAATCCTCCTTTTTACCCTCCGGCTCCTTGCCAATTATTTCAATAATATCATCCTCTAGCTGGATGATCTCCTCCTGAGTCTGTTCTTGTTCGTGTCGCCCTGGAACCTGTGTCTCTGTAGATGACTCTGTGGAAAGGAAAAGGGATTGAGGGAACTGATTTTGGGTACACTGTTGACTGGTGTTTATTTTCAGAGACGTTCGTTTGTCCATATTTCAACAAAACAAACCGCCGGTTCTGTCTTACCACTCGGCTAAGCTCAACCGTGAACATATATCGGTTTTGTCTTACCTCTCGGGTAAGCTCAACCGTGAAACCATATCGGTTCTAGACTTATCTCTCGTATAAGTTCGACCGTTTTAGGAACGTCGATATTCATGTTATGGCGCACATAACCTCAACTGTCAATCTACACCTGATTTGGAAAAAATAAAAGTTCCACGTAAACTTACTGCCGGGGAGATCCAGCGGTATTGCTGTTCCTGTAACGTCTTGTGTAGCGGCCGGCTGATCCTCCTCATTAATATCACCAATTTCCCTGTCGTTGATTCGGGGCCTTAGAGGTTGGGTTGGCCCAGCGGCCTGTCTTAGCCGCTCTTCCAACTTCTTCAATTTTTTCCATAACTTTTCATTTTCTTTTTCTGCACTCCTAGGGCTTCGGGACCTTTTCCTCTTTTGCGACTTTCCCATGATTGAAACAGCGTCTGATAAAACGAAGAAATAAGTTGCGATCCTATTCTTGCGCGTGGCGTGTTCGGCACGAAAAAATGCTATGACGAGATCACCGTGGGAGCGCCACCTCCGCAGGAGGACCCGCTTCCGCTTAAAAAACTCTAAAGTCGTGGCATAAGTAGGTCGAAGTAGTGGTACTACACCTGTAATCTCGAGGACGAGATACGACGTATAATTAGCAGTATCGATCGATATTTACTAAAACGTGCGCTTTAATCGTCGAATGTTTACGTTGCATCTGGGCAAGCTTCAGCTTCTTTTTGTTCTTCGTACGACGCCACCACGCACAAGGTGTCTTCACATCATAAAAATGTAAGTAATGAAAATAAATATACTCATAGCAGAGTTAAGTCGGGAATCCCCCGGATAGCTAAGCTAAGCTATGCTATGCGATGCTATGTTTTAACTTACAAGGGGACCCCACAGCTGACCCCCCGTGGATTTTAATAAAATTTTAGGGGATGAATCTGGGGGTCACCTCGATTACCCTCTGCTAAATATTTTATGCCAATGAGCATTATTTATAAACAATCGATATATGAGCCTTAAAAGCAATTCACTTCAAGCAAATTTCAAGAAAGTGAGTTGGGTGAGTGCGTACAGCGCTTACTTCCCACCAAAACAACACGGGTTCAAATCCCGGTCATCCTAATTTTTTTTTCCTTTCCTTCAACCCTTATTTTGATTAATTAAATTTTATACTGCTTTGTTTCATAAATATTGTAATATTTTAACATAAATTTTATATATAAACATGGTAAAAATGCATAACTTTTTATACACGTACAAACATAACTGGTACATAATGACTTGTATCAACTTGTACTATAAAGACACTGTAAATTATATATTTAATATGAAATTTTTCTTCACAATACATACATGCACGTCTATGTAACTTTATAACTATTTATATATATATATATATATACACACGTAAATACGCATATATATACGCACAAGCATGCCGAGATACATAAATATATACATAAATTGATAAACATATGAATATTATTTACAATATATACATATTTGCTTGCATAAATATATAATTAGATACACACATGCATACATACATAAATATAGCCATAATGACATGCATACATACGCGCATATATGGATACATTATATTACTTGAATTACAAGCGTGATATTTTTCATAAAAGCACCAGAAACATGAAAATTATTTGCAATGTGCACATCGAATAAAGGATACTTTTTGACAGTTTTGGCTACCTGCGGTCCAAATTTCCCGTCTTGTTCCTGCATACAGAGAAAAAGTTTAGGAAAAAGTAATCGTTTTATTGCCGCTTGTAAGTTCGGCCAAACACAGTTAATACCTTTCTACTACTACAATAATCCCTATAGATTGTGTGCTTCTTACATTTAAATTAAAATTTCTGCATCTTTATGAATTAATTGCAATGGTAGTAAACCTTTTTGGAGCAGTAATTATACCCGTACTGCAATAAAATTGGACGCTACTAATGCAGATACCCAGGTCAAAAAGACAAACGGTCCCTTCAAATTTTATGGTTTCTACAATAAAAATATGGGTGGAAGGAGAACATTGGGAAAGCTTTTCGTACCTAAATGTTCCAGTAAAAGGGTCTAGCCGGATAAGCATAGTGAAAAGTGCCCTTGAACCGATTTTAGCTGGCAATGCACCTATCAATAGTGTATCACAGGAAAACATTCTACACCAAGTTTCAACCCCCTATCTCAACCAGGAGGGTAGTTATAGGGTAAATTCGAATTTTCGGTTTTTGCCATATTTTCCCTATTTAATGGTCAGCAAAAATTCTTAAAAAAATCTGAAATATTGTACACATGATTGTGTATGATTGTGAATTTTTTCAGATTTTTTCGTTGCGACTGCTAAGTGTAAGAAATAAAAAACGCAAAAAAATGTCGAAAAATGCAGATTTCGTGTTGAAGTTTTCGAGCGACTAGATTTTTAATTTTACAGTAGTTAGATATTGACATGACTATTATCTACAATTTTTTTCAGATTTTTCGGTAAGGTGCGCCATAGTTATAAAAATCAGAAAACGATTTTTTCGAGTTATTTCGCGTGAAAACGTGATAAGTACTTTCAATTTTTGCATTTCCGTCATACAGTGAATGCATTATATGATTTTTAATATCTCTACATTCTACAGAGTAATATGTAAACGAAGGGAATTAAGTTAATATGATTAATTGGAAGTGTATACGCACCATATATCATATGGTACGAAAGAATCATTCAGCGCCGAAGTTAGCGAAGTGGTTAGAGTGTTAGACTGCAAAACCGCTGCATACTCTCTTTTGTCGTAGGTTCGCACCCCACCAAGGTCCAATTTTTTTTTTCATGATATAAAATTTTTTCATCGTTGATTACATGACAATACACGATATTCATTTAAATTCAACCACCGAATTAATTATTTTCTTTTGCCCGCATGATTTTCGAATCAGAACATTACATTTAATACACTTGGCACGCACAGTTTTTCTGTCGACAACTTGCACTTCGCTGGTAGACATGTTGAAACGGAAAAACGGTCACCGGTTAAAAAGTCGTTCTGCACTGATCGAGGACTCGATTCGCTTTGACAGCCACACGCGTGTGGCCGATTTTGTCAGAAAACTAAATATGTTGCGCTGCCTTTGACAGAAGGCGCGCGTGCCGCCACTCGGTCAAAGACGTTAGCAGTTAGCGGTTACTGTTTAGCGGGGATTTTACATTGTATAACATAACAACGAAAATATAACAAAAATGCAATGCAATGCAATGCAATATAATATAATATATTATGATGTAATAAAGCATAATAACAGCTGTACACTACAGCTAGCTTATAGCAATATTTTTACGTTTATTTTTTTAAATCAGCCATTAATCGGACGCACTGCGACCACAATCTAATGAGGACGGTGTACGTTGATAAAAGAATGGCGAATCCAACCAGTGGATTCAGAATACGTATCATAAGCCAATACCACACATCTATTCCATTGACAAAATATTATAAACTATCCGGAGCTAGAATTATTTTTATGGAAATCTTATGATAAAATATTTTTAAAATATTCTAGAAACATTTTTAAATGAATATCGTGTATTGTCATGTAATCAACGATGAAAAAATTTTATATCATGAAAAAAAAAATTGGACCTTGGTGGGGTGCGAACCTACGACAAAAGAGAGTATGCAGCGGTTTTGCAGTCTAACACTCTAACCACTTTTTTTTTTTTTTTTTTTAAATGTTTATTAAAGGATTTGCAGAACAATATATAACAAGAAAAACAGGCATTAAAAACATATAAAAAATAGCCAAACAATAGAGGTTATGATAAAACACTAATTGTTCCAATTATGGAAACTCTTAGGTGTACATTATGGTTAGATCTTTGGTAAAAAAAAAATCTTATGGTTAAGAAAAAAAATTCAGAAAGGAATTGCACAATCTTGTCCACATAAGTTTGTGGTATCTTAAGATTAGGGGAAAAACCTATTAACCTAGGTAAAAAACCCTTAACACAGTCTAACACCAACTTATACTAAAACAATTATTCTAACTTATAAATAAACTTAGGACTAATATTTACAGAGAGCGTATAAACCGCCCGTGGTAAATGAAGAAGAAGAATTATAATCTAATCAGTCTCATCAGTTCAAATTATCAGTGTTTCTGAAATAATTACGGCGGGCAGTCAGTTCCGTCATATGAATACTGTCTTCAGAAAGCCACCAATATTTTTGGTGGTTAAGTCGGTGGAAGTCGTTATGATCGACCTTGGGGATGGCCGGAGAATACATAAATTTATTGCGATTGTTGGCAAAGTCATTATATGAATAGGCAATGCGTTTATCTAGAGACGCGGTAGCGTCTCGACGCCAAGTACATGAAAAAAAAAAAAACACCCTGTATATGTCGAACGAACTGTCCCTGCCGCTACCGTGTATCTTTTCTCGTCGCGGAGGCATTCTGACACTTATTTCATTATTATCTTATTACGCCTACAATATTTTCTAAATTTAAAGGCATTTTTCTAATGTAAACCGCATATCAGCTTTCGAATAAGACCAATTTCAATAAAATCGGTCCACGCATGCTAGAGATATCGTAATATCGTCTCATGGAAATGTCATTTCTGGGAAGAAAAATTTTTCTTCTCCAGTCGAAAATTTCGTCAACCAAATAAGTTTGGTCAACCAAATACGTATACTACGCGTTACACACACACCTATCAGATTCGCACACATGTTTCGTTCGTCGACTCTCGGGATCATTCCGCAGAGTATATACCCTTACCCTTATATACCCCTATACTCTTATGTACCTACCCTTATACCCTTATACTCTTATATATACCCTTACACCCTTATATACCCGTATACCCATATACCCTTATACCCTTATACCCTTATACCCTTATACCCTTATACCCTTATACTCTTATATATACCCGTATACCCATATACCCTTATACCCTTATACCTTTATATACCCTTATATACCGTTACACCTATCACCATTTACCCTTGCACCCTTTACCCTTGCACCCTTTATCCTTGCACCCTTTATCCTTGCACCCTTTACCCTTGCACCCTTTACCCTTGCACCCTTTACCCTTGCACCCTTTACCCTTGCACCCTTTACCCTTGCACCCTTTACCCTTGCACCCTTTACCCTTGCACCCTTTACCCTTGCACCCTTTACCCTTGCACCCTTTACCCTTGCACCCTTTACCCTTGCACCCTTTACCCTTGCACCCTTTACCCTTGCACCCTTTACCCTTGCACCCTTTACCCTTGCACCCTTTACCCTTGCACCCTTTACCCTTGCACCCTTTACCCTTGCACCCTTTACCCTTGCACCCTTTACCCTTGCACCCTTTACCCTTGCACCCTTTACCCTTGCACCCTTTACCCTTGCACCCTTTACCCTTGCACCCTTTACCCTTGCACCCTTTACCCTTGCACCCTTTACCCTTGCACCCTTTACCCTTGCACCCTTTACCCTTGCACCCTTTACCCTTGCACCCTTTACCCTTGCACCCTTTACCCTTGCACCCTTTACCCTTGCACCCTTTACCCTTGCACCCTTTACCCTTGCACCCTTTACCCTTGCACCCTTTACCCTTATATACCGTTATAACTTTTACCCTTTACCCTTATACCCTTATATATTTTTATATTTCACTGTTGAGCAGGGCTTGAAACCGTTATTATAACGATTTAGGTTCTTGAAAGAGTTATGAAGAACCATTATTCTGAATAACCGTTATAAAGAACCTAAATATCAGACTATGTAAGTATTAGTTACGGTTCCTATATAGCTCTATAACTTTTATTTTTTAGGTTCTATATAAGTTCCAACCGGTTATAGAACCGATTCAATAATTTTTATTTTTTAGGTTCAATATAAGTTCCAAAGCGGTTACAGAACCGATTCTTGTAACGATTGTACAGAATTTTATAGAAAATGAAATGACAACATATTACAACTATATACTACCGTGTATAACCAAATTGTTTAAAAATTATTATAAATAAGTAAGTAAATATTAATGCGTAAACATTTGACCCAAATGTTTCGATCTAATCGTCTGGAAGATTTTCCATGCATTCAGGATAAATAAACAATTAATACTTGTGTATTAATATGAATTTACATATAATAGTACAATTAATCTTTGAAAAAAGAAGTGAGATCCCCTCAAAAACTTTAATGAAGTAAAAAAATTACGCCAAGTACATGAAATCACAAAAATAGAAGATAATAATAATTACAAAATTAAAAAAAGATGTGAAATCAGAATGAACTGCCAGTACATAAAGATGCTTTCCAACTGCGCTTTAGCTGACACAACTACATATGCACAGCTAAAATTCCATTACTCATAATGGCTATTTATACAAAGAAAACATGTAAATCACAAAACATAGAAGATAATAATAATTACAAAATTAAGAAAAGATGTGAAATCAAAATCAGCTGCCAGTACATAAAGATGCAGTCCAACTACGCTTTAGATGACACAACTACATATGTACAGCTAAGATTCCATTACTCATAATGGCTATTTATACAAAGAAAAAATGTATTAAATAATATTAAGCAAATATATTTTTACACAAATAAATATTTTAATACGAATAAATATTTGATTCAAAATACTTGGCGCTGCGCAACCGAAAAAATGTTAATTGCCTTAGTATTAATTAATAATTTACAACAACTCCATTACAATATAAAATACATATACATAGACATATTAGAAACGCTGTCATATTTATTCTACATATATGTAATTCTAATACCATACGTAGCATATGCACACGCACACGCATACGCACACGCACACACACACACACACACACACACATGCACGTACAAGAAAGAAAGAAAAGATAATCCAATTTATACATATTTATTGAGTTTAGCAACACCAATTCGGGGCGCAGCGCCAAGTATTTTGAATCAAATATTTATTCGTATTAAAATATTTATTTGTGTAAAAATATATTTGCTTAATATTATTTAATACATTTTTTCTTTGTATAAATAGCCATTATGAGTAATGGAATCTTAGCTGTACATATGTAGTTGTGTCATCTAAAGCGTAGTTGGACTGCATCTTTATGTACTGGCAGCTGATTTTGATTTCACATCTTTTCTTAATTTTGTAATTATTATTATCTTCTATGTTTTGTGATTTACATGTTTTCTTTGTATAAATAGCCATTATGAGTAATGGAATTTTAGCTGTGCATATGTAGTTGTGTCAGCTAAAGCGCAGTTGGAAAGCATCTTTATGTACTGGCAGTTCATTCTGATTTCACATCTTTTTTTAATTTTGTAATTATTATTATCTTCTATTTTTGTGATTTCATGTACTTGGCGTAATTTTTTTACTTCATTGAAGTTTTTGAGGGGATCAGCCTTATTCCGGCGCCAGTGATAAATCAGCGGAACGTTATCCTTATCTTGAATAAGTCCCAGACAGTCGCATAATGTAAAAGCTTGCGGGGTCAGATATCCAGTAGAGAGTTGTTTTGTGGTGGTATTGAGATTTTGAAAAGCAAGTGATTGAATTACATTGTTATTAATGTTGGGTAATTTACTAAAGTAGTCCCTAGTAAGTTTAATCATAAATGAATCAATTCTTGTGATCTCGGCAGAGTCATAAAGTACTTGATTTTTAACAAAATGCTGCCAATCAGATTCTGGTGTCCGATATAACCTACGGCAAGCTCTCAGGCATTTGCGTTCAAATGCACGGGCACGTTCCATTGTGGTATGATTAAAATTCCAAAGGACTGGGGCAGCATATGTTATAATTGGTCTAACTAGAAGTAAATATAGGATAGTTTTCGCTTTCTTAGAGAGGTGCTTATTATAGAATAATCTGCTATGAGCCAGGAAAGCCCGGTTGGCCTTTATAAGTTGTGCGTCAAAGTGCCTATTACCACGCAGCAAATAGTCAAGATGTACCCCAAGATACTTAACAACTTTTTTATGTGGGACAAGTACTTTGTTGGCAGTACCCGGGATTGTAGCCGATATTTGGAACGAAGTGCTCCCAGCCTTTGTTGAAGAAGATAAACTATTGACTGGTTTCTTGAATAAAACCGTCTCACATTTTTGTGGGTTTAGTCGTAGATTCCAAGCCATGTAGTATCTATTGATCTTATCAACTGCCGTGTCTAAATCATTCTGTATAGGTCCAACCTTATTCCCTGAGACATATACAACGACATCATCTGCGTAAGCTAGAAAACCCGCACCTTCAGGTTTATTAAAATTAAAAAGTCTAGGGAGATCACTTAGAAAAATATTGAAAAGGACCGGAGAGTTCACAGTACCCTGCTGCAGCCCCTCTTTAACCACAAACTCAATTGATGACAAACAAGAGCCTTCATTAGTGTTAAAGGATTTTCCCTTTATCATATCCCATATAATGAATGTCAACCATTTAGGAAACCCTTTATTCTTGAGTTTATAAATTAGCCCATCAATCCAAACTGAGTCAAAAGCCTTTTCTATGTCCAAAAAGGCTGCTGCCGTCATATGGCTGCGGCCAACTGTATTGTTTAGGTCTGATAATAGTTTATGGATAGCATGAGTAGTAGAATGAAGGTGCCTAAAGCCAAATTGATGAGAGGGTATTATATCTTTATCGGTGCAGAAAGTAATGATACTATCGTTAATGATAGCCTCAAAAACTTTGCTAATGCTAGGAGTCAGACTAATCGGTCTATAGCTCGAAGGGTCTGAAGGATTTTTATCTTTTTTAAGGATGGACAGCACTTTAGCCTTTTTCCAGGCAGAAGGAAAGTAGCTTAAATTGATGGCATTGTTGAAAAGGATTGTCAGATCAATAATTATATTAGCGGGGAGATGTTTAAGACAAATGGGTGGGATGCCGTCTAAACCACTTGATATCTTATTGGGTAAATTCTTTAGTTTAAGAACCACTGCGGGGGGGGGGGCTGCAGAAGGGAAAAGGTCCCTCAATCTCCAGAGTGGGACTGATCGCTGTACATCTCGCGTTAAATTGCGTGATACATCCACCAAGGGCTCTTAAATCCGTAACCTCTCTTCTAAGGGTGTCAACATCGGTGTCAACCAAATCTTTCAGTCGAGAACCTGTATTGAGGTGCCGCGGGGAGTTAATAGTCTCAAAGTGCGCCCCCAAGATATTAAGTTTATCGCTAGTAGACTGGAAGGTCAGAAAATCGCCTTCAACACCAGCATTATTTCTATCACAGCCACTTCTAGTCAGTAAGGTGTCGTTATTTCGATGGATATGTAATTCCTTGATCCCAAGCCGTTGTTTAGGGCGAAAGATGGCATTTATCTTGGGGAAGAATGAGTCGGATTTACGGTAGTCAATATTTTTGATGACATTGTTCCAGTAGTTCTCCGTAGCGAGTTTGAATTCAGCTCTTAAGGCTTTGACCACTGACTTGTAGGTGGATTTGACATTTTTAGTATATTCACTACGGGATTGTGGATCAGTTATATGTAAATTATGTAATATAGAGACAATAACCCTTTTATCTTCTTGGAGTTTTCGGATTCTATGATTAACGTATCTTAGAGTATTACTATAGGGTTTAAACATTGGAATCGACTTGGATATTGAGCGTGAAATAGTATTATTAATGTTGAGCAGACCTTGGTTTATTTCATCTACGGATAGGTTGCGGTCGAAGGGGATCTCGCTCAAATAATTCCTTTCAGTTTCTATCGTGAAAGAATCCCAATTAGTCGCACGGAAATCATATCTATGAGGACTAGAATCAACTCTTGACAACTGCAGACCTCCGTCAGGTAATTCGAATAGAAATGTTAGAGCCAGGTGGTCACTATCGTAAGGGAGTGTATGAACTTTTCCGTTAATGTTATTCAACAATTTTAGTCTTGAGTCTGCAATACAAATATCAAGATATGTTTGTGCAGGTTTAAACGATGGAACTGCAGTTGTATATATTTTTAATTTATAATTGAGATCAAAGATTGATTCCCATTGACCAAGGTATCGTCCTCTAGGGTTATTATCTCTATCACCCCAAGCTTTCCTTCTGGCGTTAATATCACCAGCTAAGATATAAAATGTATTACAGCTAAATAATTTAAGTCTAGTAAATAATCTATCCAATTCCTCGATGAATAGTTTTCTAGAATCATTTTTGGCATATGCACTAATAAGAATTAGTGCGTTATTATTTCCGATAGGAATTTTTATTATGTAGTACTCCAAAATTTCGTTAGGAGGGGAATTCGGAAGGCAAATCTCCTCATATAATATCCCTTTTTTTATAAGTATTGCCGTTCCCCCGCCTTGGATGGCATTAGGTCTATCATTACGGACTATATTATAATCTCTGATAACTAATTTATGAGTAGGATTAAGTTTTGTTTCAGAGATGAAGATAAAGTCATGATCATATTCAGTGAGGAATTGGAGTAATTCTAACCTTCGATAATTAGCAACCAAAGAGTTAACGTTGATCGCTGCTATTCTAAATTGATTATTTACTATATTTGTGTCAGACATTATCTTTGGAAAAAATTGCATTTACAATAAATTCAATATTTCTGGAATTCTCTGTTATTTGTGTAGCAAGAGTTTGAAACTGGCTTGTGACCGTAGCAGTAATTTCCGCCAACATCTTGTTGATCCATTGAGGAGGGGTAGTAGGGATGGTATCAGCATGTTCCTGAAGATTATGATGACCATCAGCCAACGATGAAATGGTAGGAGTACTTCTGGGTTGCAGCGTTGGTGTTTTAGAATTTTCCAGAATCCTTATAGGTTTGCCTTTATTAACTATTTGGGCGTATGACACAGCATTCTTGGATGCAGTGTATGTGTTGTTAATCTTTAGCGAGTCCGATTGGTTTTTAAGAGTTTTCAACTCTCTCTTTTTTGCTATAGCAAATTTTATAAAGGGGCATCCTTTATAAGATGCAGGGTGACCAGACTGATTACAATTGGCACATTTGAGAGCCAATCTGTTGTTCTGGTTAGATATGGGACAGGTTCCGGGGGGGGTGAGACTGCGCACACTTAACACACCTATATGGGAGGTGACAGTTTTTGCTAGCGTGTCCTAATCTCTGACATTTCTTACACTGGAATAGTTCTGCTTTTTTTAGGTGTTCCCATTTCACTTTCTGATAAGCTAGAGTCTTTATTTTAAATAGATCCGAGGTCTTGCTTGTACTCGAGAGCAGTACGAGGTAATGAAATCTATCAGGCTGTGATTTATTGAATATGAATTTTGTCAGACTGATTATCTCCACGTCTGGGAGCTGAAGTTCCAAAATTTCCATCTTGATATCATCAGGTTCAAATGCACCTCTGATGCCTTTTAACACTATTGATTTTGGTTTGATGTGTTTAGGTGTGTAAGTATAGAACTGAGTATTTACAGCCACTAATTTGTCACAGATCTGTTTGTGTTGCTCTATGCTGTTGATATATAAGGAATGGGCACCGATATCTGTTTGTTTGATTAGTATATCTTTTTTGGGGATATTTAACTCTATCATAATAGAAATTAGGTCCTTTATCGAAGTATCAAAGGTATTAATAGGAGGAGGTTTTTTCACCTTATTGCTCAAAATAGGAACTGTCCTTGTAATATCTTGTTCTTCTAAGTCATGATCCATATCATTTTCCTTATCCAAAGGTTGAAAGCGGTTATTTTCCGGTATGTCATTCTGTTGGAGGTTAGAATCCGTGGACAGTTTGCTCGTTTTCCTCGGAAACACCCAGCCCTCTGCTGGGGGCGATGAGAGTTGCGCAGATCCGGAACATGAAGGCGTCTCTTCAGATGGCGTTGTAGTGCTGGATTTTTTTTTTGCTATGTCGAGGTTAGGAATAACCTTACTTTTCCGCGGGGGCCCAAATTCTTTCAGGAAATTCTTGTGCAAACGATCCAACGGAATTGGTTGCGATTTCAATGATTTTTTGTTTTTTCTTAACGACATATAGTTAGTCTCATTGTTTTCTTTATTCTCGTCTAAAGACGAAGAACCACGTTTCGCACCTTGAGAAGGCATGCTGCCTGCTGGTCCTGGATTAGCGCCCGGGAGGAAACCGCGACGAATCAGGGCCAGAAATAATTGCGTAAAATGATCACTCACGTACTAGAATTATTGTTGTTAAGTTATCACTAAAAAAAAAAACACTATCTTGACAGACTATTAATAAAGAAACTTCACTAAATGTAGGGAACGGCGACGCTACGATCTGTCTCCTTCGGCCGCCATTTTCATCACCACACTCTAACCACTTCGCTAACTTCGGCGCTGAATGATTCTTTCGTACCATATGATATATGGTGCGTATACACTTCCAATTAATCATATTAACTTAATTCCCTTCGTTTACATATTACTCTGTAGAATGTAGAGATATTAAAAATCATATAATGCATTCACTGTATGACGGAAATGCAAAAATTGAAAGTACTTATCACGTTTTCACGCGAAATATCTCGAAAAAATCGTTTTCTGATTTTTATAACTATGGCGCACCTTACCGAAAAATCTGAAAAAAATTGTAGATAATAGTCATGTCAATATCTAACTACTGTAAAATTAAAAATCTAGTCGCTCGAAAACTTCAACACGAAATCTGCATTTTTCGACATTTTTTTGCGTTTTTTATTTCTTACACTTAGCAGTCGCAACGAAAAAATCTGAAAAAATTCACAATCATACACAATCATGTGTACAATATTTCAGATTTTTTTAAGAATTTTTGCTGACCATTAAATAGGGAAAATATGGCAAAAACCGAAAATTCGAATTTACCCTATAACTACCCTCCTGGTTGAGATAGGGGGTTGAAACTTGGTGTAGAATGTTTTCCTGTGATACACTATTGAATGGTACATTGCCCGCTAAAATCGGTTCAAGGGCACTTTTCACTATGCTTATCCGGCTAGACCCTTTCGTCAGTTCTCATTATACCAGTTAAACGAATAAAACTTGTGGGAAGCTGTAACAGTTTGGCAAGAAGCATTGTGGAAACTATGGAATTCCACAACACACCGTCAACAAGCGAGACAGGATTTACCACTTCCGTAAATGATGAGGATAGTACCCCATTCGAAATTGTAAAGTCTTCGTACAGTAAGGAAGATATTGCAGATGCATTGCAAATTTGCATACAAAATATGAAGAAAGCGAATTTCATTACGGAAAATACAAGTGCTCAATCCTCAAGAAAAGCCTGTCTTTTAGGAGAAACGATGACGAAGTGCATTATCGACATGCCACTAGAATACCAGATCGAAGAAGATGACGAATTACTGTTAGCTGAAGAAAGTGTATCTGAAGAAGAAGTCGTGGAATCAACATCACTGTCAAATTTTTCTTCCTCGTCAGAGAGTTTGGACAAATATCAACCAGAAGAAAAGAAACCACGTAAAGATGAGTTTATACCAATCAAAACAAAAATTAAAATTGTTAATCTGGCAAAGAAACATCCGACTTGGAGCTTGAAAAGTCTACAAAGATGGGGCGGAAGTACACTGACAAACAAGAAGCTCTTAAAAAAATGGGAAATAGACATACAAAAAAATGGTAGCTCTAAAGAAATATGGAAGGAAATTAATAACTGGACGTACGACCGATTTGTTGAGGCAAGAGATAAAAAACAGCCTGTAACAACGAGGATGATTCAGCAATGGGCTTCAGTTGGTGCTATGCAACACGGAGGGAATGAACTTCGTGGCATCACATGGGTAGGTGGAGAAATTCAAAATGAAGTACCGCATTAGACAGCGAAAGGTTACAAGGTACATTAAATCAAGGAATGCACTGGATTTATCTGCAATTTTGAAAGAAGCCGACACATTTCAGAAACGGGTGGCGCAATTGATTCCATCTTTTAAGCCCGAATTTGTAATAAATACCGACCAAACGGGGTGCGAGTACAGGAGTGATATCCGCCGGACATTATCCATACGAGGAGAAAAGCAAACGGAAGTTTTCCTGGGAGACTTCAACAAGGTTACGCATTCATATACTGCGCAATACGCGATTACTGCAGCAGGTACGATACTTCCTAAAGTTTTTCTTTGTATGCAGGAAAAAGACGGGAAATTTGGACCGCGGATTGCCAAAAATGTAAACAAGCTGATGTGCGAATACAAAAACGTGTACGTCACAGCATCGAAATCGGGTAAATTAACAAAAAAACACGTTGAAGATTTTTTAATACAGACAGTAAAACCATATACCGCTGATGAACATTTTCTTTTACTTTTAGATTCATGGGGAGGTCAATCAAATGTTTCTGACTTTAATAGTATTTTTACAAATAAAGAAGGAAATAGTACTGTGAACTTTGAAGTAATTCCTCCACATTGTACCCCATATTGCCAACCGTGCGACGTGTATTTTTTCCGGCAAGTAAAAAATTTTATAAAAAAAATTCAGAATAGTGTAGAAGTTTTACAAAATGACGAAAGATGGAATCAAAATACACTCACTTATCCACCATCAATTGTGTGCCCCTATATTTAAACCTATGATACTTTACGCTTGGTTTTCATCAAAACTAATATCAAAAAAAGAAAAATTTGTAAATGTAAATCAAGTGTGTTTCCCTAATGATACAAGAAGAGAAAAATGCGATTGTCAAAAAGTATCCTTTATCCGATGTGCACATTGCAAAAAATTTTTATGTTTCTGGTGTTTTTATGAAAAATATCACGCTTGTAATTAAATTAATATAATGTATCCATATATGCGCGTATGTATGCATGTCATTATGGCTATATTTATGTATGTATGCATGTATGCATGTATCTATCTAATTATATATTTATGCAAGCAAATATGTATATATTGTAAATAATATTCATATATTTATCAATTTATGTATATATTTATGTATCTCGGCATGCTTGTGCGTATATATATGCGTATTTACGTGTGTGTATATATATATAATAGGATAGCTAGATAGATAAATAGTTACAAAGTTACATAGACGTGCATGTATGTATTGTGAAGAAAAATTTCATATTAAATATCTAGAGACGCGGTAGCGTCTCGACGCTAAGTACATGAAAAACACCGATGTCGCTACCGTGTACCTTTACTCGTCACGGAGGCATTCTAACCTAATTCTGACATTTATACATTAATATCTCATCACGCCTGCAAAATTTTGTAAATTTAAAGGAATTTGTCTTATGTAAACCGCATATCGGCTTTCGAACAAGACCAATTTCAATAAAATCGGTCCACGCATGACAGAGATATCATAGTATCGTCTCATGGATCAGTCGAAACCGGTAGTTTTAGATTTTTTTCTTCTCCAAGCCAAATTTTCGTCCACATAATACGTATACACGTGTTACACACACACCTTCAGCCAACACATGTTCGTTCTTCTTTCGTCGTCTCTCGGGATTATTCGGCAGGGATCGTCGTCCGTCATTGTACATACATACTTATATATACTATTTTGAATTTTACAACCTACCAAGTGATAAGTGTCAAATAAAGTAAGTTGTCCAAATTTGAAATGTCACGAGTTTTTATACTAATAGGAGACTGAATTATTGTCTCAATTAACAAGGTAAGTCGCCAAAATTTTTTAAATAGATTTCTTATGTAGAGTCGCAGACTTGGAAGTTGTCCGGAGATGCTTCGACTGAGAAGCCGACAAGTTGCCGAAATTTGAATTGCGACATGTTTGTATATCATCGAACTGCTTTTTATATGTAACTAAACTAAGCATTTTATGTATATGTAGATAATCGCAGCGTAAAATGATGCTGTGCCTTACATATTGTCTGAGTTTTAAGGGGGTAGACACGGGTAATGCAGCGCGCTGCATACCGACACAATCTGGCCCGAAACATGGGTCTGGGAAATTGCGTTGTTTGTCCTTATATGAGCAGATTTTGGGCTGGGCGAGGTCTCATTCGAAAGAGGAAGGTTCAATGCAGCCCGCTCTGGTCATGGCTCAACGAGATTGTGTTGATATCCGATAATACGAGTGTTCAAAGTAGAGAAAAAATCGACAAAATACATTCCCAGATTCTAAGTATTTGTAAGTCGCTAAAAGAGTTTTATGACTCAAACGATGACCAGAGAGGGC
Organism: Andrena flavipes; assembly: GCA_963971345.1. Taxonomy (NCBI): domain Eukaryota; kingdom Metazoa; phylum Arthropoda; class Insecta; order Hymenoptera; family Andrenidae; genus Andrena; species Andrena flavipes. The sequence continues at coordinate 45,722,385 of OZ020479.1, read as the reverse complement.
TGTATTAAAGTTTCCTCTTTCGAATGAGACCTCGTCCAGCCCAAAATCTGCTCATATAAGGACGAAAAACGAAAAATCCCAAACCCATGTTTCAGGTTAAATTGTCGGTATTACAGCACGGTGAATCGCCCGTGTCACGTGACGTGTCTACTCCCTTAAATTGACAAATTATCTGAAAGCCTGCGAGGAGGAAGGTATGAGTATTATCTTGATATACGAGCACGTATGATAATTTATAAATAAATAGTGTGTCCTATTTTTCAGTTAATGATGCACACGAAGAGAATTATTGTAACAGCTGGAAGAGCAATGATTTATTAGTAATTAACTGTAATTGTAAATATAAGGATAAAGAAACAAGAAATGAATTACGAAATGAAGAAAGATTTATTTATTATAATAATTAAAAAAAATTAATTGCCGCCTCTCCTGCCTCGCCCCCTCCGCCTCCCCCAATGAAATTCGGCCTGGCTCAATTTTAGCAGGAACGCCATAAAGTTTTCTTGGCGCCTGCCCCGTCCGGCTCTGGTACCTCTATCTGAAATAATAAATTAAGTGAAACTAGTAATATAGATGAAAATGAATTTGAACACGATATAAATCGGATTATTTTTAACATTATTACATTAGAAATGTTATATTCATATTTAATTATGAATAGTTCTGGAAATAATCAAATTTATACCATGTTTGAACTAATTTCCATCGAATATAAACATTCACAAAAATCATTGATTTAGTTTTGTATAAAGACACTTACACGTCGCCCATGGGCGGCCCACGGACGCCGGCGCAGAAGATGTCACCGGTGGAGCGAGCTCCACGTTCGCCGGTGGAGCTCGCACCACGTTCGCCGGTGAAGTTGCCGATTCAACGAAATCGGTAATCATTATATCGTCATCCGGATCTAGAAAAATAAATTTGAATAAATGTAGTACATAAATTTTTATTATATATAATTTCTTTATATGTTATAATCTCCATAAAAAGCTTCAAAAAAAGTAAAAAAAAATACTCCAAGTACATGAACAAATTCGAAGACGGAAAAGAGTATACTTGAAAATCAAAACCTCATAAAAAAAATTCAAAAAAGTAAAAAAATTACGCAAAGTATATGAAATCAAATAAATCACAAAAAATACGAAGAAGATAATAATAATAATAATAATAACATAAAATAGAAGATAATAATAATTACAAAATAAAAATACATGAAAATCAAATAAATCACAAAAAATTTAAGATAATATTATAAATCACAAAAATAAATAGAAGAAAATATACAATAGAAATTCTGTATGTTATAATAAATAAAAAACTTACCAAATAGTAGGGCGTCCTCCTCAGCTTTCTACAAAATTAAGAAATAATTAATTAACAAAAAAGCTAAATAACATAGGCGAAGTGCCTACCAAAGAAAAGATGTTCAAAATGTTGTTGGCTTACATGCACATTCGTTAGTTTCATTCGTAAATTCGTGACGATGAATAAATTCTGATTTCTCCCGAACTATATATGTAGATGCTCCATGACAAAGGATTCTGTGATCAATAGGTAAATCTCACGAATCACGAATAAAACTAACGAATATATAATATAAAATTAACGAATAAAGAAAACCAGGGTAGGGTAAATGAATAAATAAAGATAACTACTCTGCTATGAGTATACGAATAGTTTTTTAATTACTTACATTTTCCTTTTCGGAGCCCATTTTATAGTTGCCCGTCGCGGCGTCGTGTCGGATGAAGAAGAAGCACAAAAAGCTGAAGCTTGCCCAGATACAAGGTAAACATTCGAAGATCAAAACGCACTTTCTAGTAAATATCGATCGATACCGGTAATTATCGAAATTCTGTATTACGCTTGCTCTGATCGACGGACTCGTGGTTCTAGGGCCGCGCGAAATACAAAACGAAGCGAGCGACCGGAGCTCACGTTTTCGTATGCTCCATGGTTCATATTCATACATATAGAAATATGTTGTTGAAACATCTTCCTATTATACCGTGGTCCATGGTGTGACCGTACGGCCAATTGGCAAGCGCGATGACACATAAACTAATATATTCACTTATGTTTTGAATGTCATCTGTGACGCTGCATTTATTCAAAAGTATAAAAAAGTTTCAAGAGATTAGTTAAATTAGATAAGACTGGATTACACCATCTGAAATTTTCTGGTAATTAACCAAGCTAATATATTCAAAAATTATTTTCAGATCGAGGATATTTAAAAACTAAAAAAAACAGGATTTAATTGATCGTTAAATATTCATGAGATAAGTTTTAGGTAAGATTGGATTCCTTCAACTGAAATTTTCTAATAATTTTTCTAATAATAAGCTAATATATTCATAAATTATTATTTTCAGATCGTGGATATTTATTTTTTCATTAAATATCGTGGGAGTCCCGTTCTTCATAACCTCTCTTTTTCTTTCTCTTTCACTTCTTTCACTTCTCAGTCCCATTCTTTATAACCTCTCTCTTTCTTCCTCTTTCATTCATTTTCAAATAGTCTCGGCTGCTTACGCGCCGAAACTCTCGGCTGCTTATGCGCCGCAACTATCGGCTGCTAAGGCGCTGAACTAATCCGAAGCATTCGTAAATTCCATAATAATACACTCGTTATCACAAAGTGTAATTTCAGCTGCTGAATCTGTGAATAGAATAGAATATAATACAATAGAATAGTGAATTTGAAATATAAAAGTAAAATAATTCATCATGTCTGTAGTTAATAGACACTTACCACTCAGTTTAAAAACTATGCAAATTATCAATAGAGGCGAATGGTTAACAGATGATCATATCGAATATTTTCACAAATTATTAGAAGCTAACTCGAATTATAAACCACGCGAGACGTGGAGGATTCAATTGCCTGATACAATTCAACCAGTTCCTGAAAATCAGGATCACATACAGATTTTGCACCAAACCGAACATCGTAAAACCAATGCAGTGGGGACACTGGGTTTGTAGTTTCTATAAACATGATGAAAGAAGAGTTTAAATTTATGATTCTTTTAATTTCTCGAAGTTGCATATTCATCATAAAATTTTTCTGCAGAAGTTATACCCTTTTTTGAACAAACATGACGGTGCAATTAACGAAGAATTTATTGAATTTCCACATGTACAAACTCAACCTAATTGTCGGGATTGCGGAGTTTTTGCGATTGCATTTGCTGTCTCTTTATTATTTAAAATATTACCAGACAAAGTAACGTACAATCACGCGTTGATGCGCCCACATTTGATCCACATGTTTCAATCTCAACGTATAGAACATTTTCCAAGCAATCAGAATGAACAATTAACACGTTGTATACACGAATATGAATCTGCAATTGGTAGCACGATTAACAAAAATCCCTCTTGTGGAAATGATCCTCCATTTAAAATCTGTAAAAGTTACATTATTAACGAAACTGATAATAAAATATCCCCAGTTGAAAATGTAGTACTTAGTGACAAAGAAGTCACCATAAATACAGAAAATGTAATTCAGACAGATCCATCATTAGTTTCGAAGTCAAAGATCAGCAATGTATACTCACCAAGTAGTAGGACAAAATACTGGTCTAATTATTATAAAGGGCATAAAGAGGAAATTAGTTTAAAAAGAAAAGCTGTTTATAAAGCAAAGAAAGGGGAGTGTAATATGAAAAAAGGTAAAGATTGTAAAGAAATGAATGAAAGGATAAAACTTTATAATTATGAAAATTATAACGCCCACAAAGAAGGTATTATAAAAAAGAAAAGAATGCATTACGACCTAAATAAAGAAGTGATATGCGGGAAGCGAAAAAATTATTATCAGCTAAATAAAAAGGTTATCTCGAAAAAGCGGAAGGTATATTATGATGAAAAAATACGTAAAAACGTTGATTATAATAAAGTAGCAAAACGTCGTGCTGCTCTGCGAATAATAAAAAAGTATCGTTATATTGCTGTAACAAATAACAATATCGCAACCAAAACTAACAAAGAAACTTATATTAGAAAACTTTCAAAAATTATTAGCATGCCGTCCGGAGAAGCAAGTAGATTGGAAGCTGAGCGTATAATAAAATGGTGTTTTCGTATTAGGCAAAAGTACATTCTGAAAATGAGGAAACTGTTGAAAGATTGTAAACAAAAAGTGGAAGTTTCCTTAACGCGCGCAGCAGAATGTTTAGAAGTTGAGAACAAGATTAATGCTTTGTGTGGAGAATCCAGACATACGTCTTCTTCAGAATCATATTATGCGGAAAGTTCATATCATCCTTTCAGCGGTTCTGAATCAATTATACTGAATTCGGCAGGGAAAGCTATAAACGTTCTACCTGTATTGCAATCGAAGAAAACGACAAAAGCATGGAATTGTAGTTATCTTTGTAAAACAAAAGATGTAGAAATTCTGAATAATTTACAGGATTTCTTCAAACGATTGTTAGAATGCTCATTAAAAAACGTACACAAATTGAACAACCATATCAGTAGCTGTTCTAATAAAGTGCATGCTAAAAAAGTTGGTCATTCTCATGGTTGTTACATAAACCCTAAACTATGTAAGTCCAATTTCTTAGCCATTGAGATTTTGGCACCTCATTTTCCGGATCTACGACATTTGAAGAGAATAATATACAAAATTGCGAGCATTTATAAAGACCAATTACATAATTTAGACAAAGCCTTAAACGATAATGACCTTGACACACTTGAACGAATGACACTGCAAGCGCGGAAAGAAGCTGAAGCGTTACAAAAAAATAATACTGACACAAGCTTGAACGAAGAAGAGATTATATCTCGATATTATTTAGCATTTAGAGCTTTCACAAAGCGGTCTATGGACACACCACGCATCCCGTGCGTTTCCTGCGAGAAACTCTTTCAACGAGAGGTTCGTAAGCTCGATATTTCTAAGAGAACATATAAGGGAAATGTACTGCAAACGTTGTTAAATTATATTGGATACAAAGTTGGTGACATGCATTTTATTTGCCAATATTGCCACAATAAAATTTGCAGCGATTACATACCATCAAAATGTATTTTAAATAAGCTTGATGTACGTTCAGTTCCAGAAATATCAGTGTTGAACGATTACGAGCGAATTCTCATTCAAAGAGCTAAACCGTTTCAAACGATTGTGAGAATGGATACAGTAATGCGTAAAAATATGCCACATAAACATATGTTTCCAAAAGTAAAGGGGAGAACATTCCATCTTCCTTTGCCGTTAGAAGAAAATTTAAAAAAAATCTGTCCTCCGACTGAACCCTTAAATCAAAATCATGAATTATACATATTGGTGCGGGGCGTTCCAACAAAATCTAAAATAGTTTGGGAAAAGTTAGTTGACTTGAAGAAAGTATGGAATGCCTTAACAGGTGTCACACCGCCGGCACCACTCTTGCACGTCTTGTCGACACGTAGCCCAGAAGAACTGCTGGCGGATCTTCGCCAAGGTCTTATTCACCCCGAAGTGTCCAGCTGCTGGTGCATCATGGTACTCCCTCAGTACTTCTGCAATTCTCTCTCGCGGCACCACCAGGAGCCACGAGGTCGTCGCACCATCATGGGACTCCCATTTCCTAAAACGCAAACCTTCATGAACTTCCAGCGAATCCCAGATGGACCAGTAATATTTCAATTGCGGGGAGAACCGAGCCACGTCTTGCCAGACGGGCTTCTCCCCCTCTCCCTTCTTCTTTAGGATAAAGCCTATTTCTTCATCATTCTCTTGGCTTCGTTTCCATTCCTCTGTGTCCTCGTCGCAGACTATCCGATGAATCCTCTTCACTGTTTGTCCTTCCTCTTCCGCTTCTTTCTTCTCCATTCGAGTACAGTTCTTACAATCCTCGCTGCAAGGTCTTCTAGAAAGTCCCTCGGCGTTTCCGTGGTACTTTCCTTCCCGGTGACGAATCTCGAAGTCGTATTCCTGTAGTCGCTCGATCCATCGTGCGACCTGTCCTTCCGGCCGCTTGAAGGGCAGCGGCCAACGAAGCGCTGCATGATCGGTCCTGATCAGGAGTCTTCTTCCGTAAAGATAATGATGGAAGTGTTTGATGGACTTCACTACTGCCAGCAGCTCTCTCCGGGTGACGCAGTAGTTTCGTTCCGCTTTTCTCAAGGTCTTGGAGAAGTAGGCTACGACCCTTTCTTGTCCATCGTATTCCTGAGAGAGAACGCCACCTATTGCGAAATTAGAGGCATCCGTATCCAGAATGAAATCTCTGTCAATCCTAGGGTAGGCTAGTTCCGGAGCTCCGGTGAGTCTCCTCTTTAGCTCCTCGAAAAATCCTTGGCAATCCTCGGTCCATTTATAATTTTGTTTAGCCTCCGTGAGGCGATGCAGGGGCTTGGCGATCCTGGAAAAATCCCTGACAAATTTCCTGTAGTACGTGCACAATCCGAAGAAGCTCCTTAATTCCGTAACGTTCTTCGGCTGTGGCCATTCCGAAATTGCTTTAATCTTGTCCGGATCCGTCCTGACTCCGCTCTCGGTGACGATGTGTCCTAGATATCTCACTTCGCGACAGAAGAAGGAGCATTTCTTGGGGCTCATCAACAGTCCAGCTTGCCGTAGCCGCGAAAACACTGTCCGAAGGCGTACCAGCTCCTGTACAAAGTCATTCCCGTAGATGATGACGTCGTCCAAGTTAACTAGGCAGATTTTCCAGGTCAGGCCCTGGAGTACGTCTTCTATCAGTCGCTCGAATGTTGCAGGGGCGTTGCAGAGTCCAAAGGGCATCACCCTGAATTGCCACAGTCCTGTCCCCACCGAAAATGCAGTTTTCTCCCGATCCTTTCCGTCCATGGAGATCTGCCAATATCCGCTCTGCAGGTCCGCGGTCGAAAACCACGATGATCCGGCCAGAGCATCCAGGGTATCCTCAATGCGGGGCAGCGGATACGAGTCCTTCTTCGTAATCTCGTTCAGGCGACGGAAATCCACGCAGAACTTTATGGTGCCGTCCTTCTTCTTTACAAGGACGATCGGGGAAGACCACGGGCTCCGGGATTCCTCGATTACGCCTTGCGCCAACATTTTCCTGAGTAATTCTTCCACTTCTGCTCGTCGGTGAAGTGGCAACCTCCGCGGTGCCTGTTTGATTGGGCGGTGATCTCCGGTGTCAACGGTATGCTTGATCCGGTCGCAGCTCCCGATCTGCGCCGAATCCGCCGCGAAAACATCCCGAAATTCGCAAAGCAGCCCAGCAAACAGCTCCCTCTGTCCTTCTGACAAACCTGACGAGCAGCGTGTGTACAGCTCCTCCAAATGCTGTGGGACGACCATCTTGCCCGCTTCTTCTGGTTTCTTCTTCTCCGCACTCGGCTCACCGAATGGTATCTCCGGTTTGCCAGGAAGGCACAGCACGTTCCGAGAAAGGTCGATGCTGCAACAGTGCTTCCTCAGGAACGCCGCTCCCAAGATGCACTTTTCTACCATCTCTACGACGTAGAAGTCTTCCACGCTCGACAGTTCTCCCACGTTGATTTCCAGGCTCTTCTTTCCAAAGACTTTCATTTTTTCCCTAGTCGTGGAGCGGATGTCAAGACCTGCTGGAACGAGGTCCCTCGATGCGCACAATTCCTTGCCCAGAAGGTTGATAGGGGCACCCGTGTCTAGTATAATTTTGCAAAGTTTCCTATCGATCTTCCCACATACAAAAATCTCGTCAGTCGACCTCCTTGGACACGCAGTCGCCTCCTGCATCGCCACGCTTCGGATGACCGGGGGACTGTCCTCTCCAGAACGGCGTCTCCCCCTTACGCCGTCCTCTTGGCGTTTCCCTCGGCTGGCCTCTTCGGAGGGACTGTTGTTTGCCCGTTCTTGGCTCTGAAGCAATCCCTTTGGAAGTGCCCCGTCTTGCCACAAGTCCAACAAGTCCTCGTCCGTTCGGGTGTTTTGAGTGTATTGGGCCTCCTCCTCCTCTCCGGGGTGTTGGGTCTTCTCCTCTTTTCTGGACGCTCAAAATCGTTGGAGGATTTAGCCCTCCGTTTTTCCAAGTACCGTTCTCGGCGGCGAGTCATCGCCTCAACAGCTTCAATCTCGAGAGCCCTGGTCACGGCGGCCCTCAGAGATGCAAACCCGCCGAGCCGCAGCTCCCGCTGCATGACGGAACTCGACAACGCCGTCACGAACTGCGACACGGCGAGCCTGTCGCGGGTTTCTGCCGGGCAGTCGGCGAAGGCGGCTTGCGCCAATCGCTCAATCTTGGTAGCCAGCGAGGAGATGCTCTCATCCCCCCGCTGCCTATAACTCTGGAAGAGCACATAGCTCAGGTTGGACAGATTTTTCGCCCCGTAACGGAATTCAAGGGCTGAAGCCATATACACGAAACTTTCGCGTTGGGCAGCGGAGAGCGTCGTAAGAACGCTCCGCGCCGACCCCCCGAGGGATGCGACCAAGGCTGTAGCCTTTTTTTCATCATCCCACCCGTTGGCGCGCGCGATAGTCTCAAACTGCACCCTGTACTCCTCCCAAGAAGACTTTCCATCAAAACTCGCCGGCTTCACGGCGTACCCTAGGCCGAATACACGCGGCTCCGAAAACGGGGCAGCGGCGAGCGCGCTGACGGAGGTGGGGTTAACCGACAGGGGAACACTAACACTACTCACAGCGAGCGCTGTCTCCCCACCTCTAGGGTTCGCGTCGCTACCCGCTGCAGCGCTTTGTAACGAAGTTATTACGACCTGCATCCGTTCCTCCATATTCAACATGCGCGCCTCGAAAGCCGCCCGCGTCCGCCGGTCCTCAGCGTCCTTCTCCCTCCTTTGGGCCAAGTCGCTTCTCCGATGTTTCCGCAGCTGGCCCGCAATGTTCAACCGAATAGAAGCGAAAAGCTCCTGCAGGGAAGTATCGCCCGATACAGCGGAAAGATTCGTCGTCGCGGGTGCGCGAGTGGGAATCCCACTTCTGACACCATTGTTACGGCGGGTGTTGGCCATCTCGCTTTAATACAAGTCACGGACAAGGTACAGGTGGACAGGTTACAGAGATACAAGGAAATGTCAATGGGTCTGCTAGTAATGGCGGCTGACTCTACTGACAGCTGGTCGTGCGATCGATGTTTCTTCTCGCTGTCTCTTGTCTCGGTCGCGAGCACCATCGGCCATGGATCCTCTATAGGGTGCTCGCAACAATATAATAAGCTTTATATAAAAACTCTAAATTGCTGATATACAAATACAGTAGGTATACAACACGGGTTCTAACCCAAATTTGAGTTTGAAGGCCATTCCCCCCCCCCTCCTCCCCGACCTTGAAATCCAAATTTGAGTCTCAAGGTCACATTTGAGTTTGAAGGCCATTCCCCCCCCCCTCCTCCCCGACCTTGAAATTCAAATTTGAGTCTCAAGATCGCAGGAAATCCATCGCGGGCGGCGGCGGCGGGCGGCGGGCGGCGCAGTGGTGGGGGTATAAGCGGACCGCGACTGATGACATCGTAGAGATGGCGGAGTAGTGGGGGTATAAGCGCGGCGGCGGGCGGCGCAGTGGTGAGGGTATAAGCGGACCGCGGCTGATGACATCGTAGAGATGGCGGAGTAATGGGCGCGAGATCTGAAGAATACCGGGAATCAATCGATGCCGAACCGATACCGAACCGTATCGAGCAGGAGGAGTAACCGCGGGTGAGAAGAAGAGTGCTACTATCCTGGACTCCAACAACCTGTTGGTAAGGAAGCGAGGAGGAACACCGCGAGTGAGAAGTGTCACCCTGAACTCCAACCTGTTGGTAAGGAAGGAAACATTAATTTATGATATTAATATAATAAATGAAAAAACCGAATCTCGGACGACGGGGCTCGAACCCAAGACCTCCGCGGTACGAGTCAACCGCCTAACCAACTCCCCCAACGTCGGCTCTCCGACATTAGTCTTTCCCGAATGGTATATATGCCGAGCGTCACACGCGTTCGTTTTTTATCGGACGATGTCGGCTTTTTTACACACCGCGTCTTCGGAGGAGGGAAAGAGACAAAGCATTTTTAATTCAGAGGAGAGAGAGACAGCAATACAATAGCACGCGTTCCATGAGATCGCGCGTAACTCGAATCCTCTGGATACACACCGCGTCTTCGGAGGAGGGAAAGAGACAAAGCATTTTTAATTCGGAGGAGAGAGAGAGACAGCAATACAATCGCACGCGTTTCATGAGATCGCGCGTAACTCGAATCCTCTGGAGCGGCCGGGCAGTGTGACGTCATTTTTTTCACGGCGCGAAGAACGAAATAGAATTATACGATGTCAGCAGCAATGTTTCCCCCAACGCAGAGAGAGAAATAATAATTATTTAAACGTAGAATTTTTTTAAAATTAGATTAGGAGAGCTGGAGGAGTATGACGGGTAAATAAGATGGGAGGCAGAATATATGTTTAAGAATATATATATTGTTACAAATAAAATAAAATAAAGGAAAAAGAGAAATAATAAAAAAAAATGGAATATAAAAAAAAATAGATATAATAAAAAACAGATATAAATTTAAAAATTTGGAGGCGGTGGTGATGGCGGCGGCGATGATGATGCTGATGATGATGATGAGGAGGAGGAGGAGGAGGAGGAGGATGACGATACCGCGCGCAGCCGCCTAGCCATTAGGGGGGCAATGACGACCCCCAACCGCCGCATCTGTACTTCGCGATGTATTGCCTGCGCTAACAACCACCGTTGCAAATCGCGAAGTGGTATGCCCTATAACATACAAAATATCGATATAACATATCAAACATAATAAACATCCAACATGCAAAACAGTGTAAAATATTACATACTTGATGTTGCGGTGGCGGCGAAGGTGGCGGCGATGGCGGTGGCGACGGCGGCGGCGGCGGAAATTCAGGCTGCGGCAAGTCCTAGAACCCACAAACATCAATATAATATTTACGACTGTGAGATCGAACTCGATTTAAAAGGTTAAACGCGATAAAAACATCAAAATATTGTTATATACATACCTCGGGGATGTCTCCACAAGGCCCAGGGTTTAAGGGGGTAGACACGTCACGTGACACGGGCGATGCACCGTGCTGTAATACCGACAATCTAACCTGAAACATGGGTTTGGGATTTTTCGTTTTTCGTCCTTATATGAACAGATTTTGGGCTGGGCGAGGTCTCATTCGAAAGAGGAAGATTCAATGCGGAGCGCTCTGCTCACCGTTTCAGTCACAAAATTCTTTTAGTGACCTAAAAATACTTAAGGAGGTAAACACGCCACGTGACACGGGTAATGCAGCGTGCTGCATACCGACACAATCTGGCCCGAAATATGGGTCTGGGGGAATACGCTTTTCGTCCTTATATGAGCAAATTTTGGGCTGGGTGATGTCTCATTGGAAAGAGGAAGGTTCAGTGCAGCGCGCTCTGGTCATCGTTTGAGTCACAAAACTCTTTTAGTGGCCTAAAAATACTTGGATTCATGCGGGTGTATTTTGTCGACTTTTGCTCTACTTTCAACACTCATATTATTAGATATTAACATAATCTCGTCGAACCATGACCAGAGCGCGCTGCACTGAACCTTTCTCTTTCGAATGAGACTTCGGCCAGCCCAAAATTCACTCATATAAGGACGAAAAGCGTATTCTACTAAACCCATGTTTCGGGCCAGATTGTGTCGGTATACAGCGCGCTGCATTACCCGTGTCTATCCCCTTAAGTTGGGGGCAATTCCCTTCAATCCCATTATTTTTAATTGCTCGTTGCCTGTGGAGCTTTGAAATGGGACTGGTCTCGCTACATCACCAGGCTCGCTCAAGGGACTCTTATCGGAGACCCATGAAATCGAGAAGTGCTTAGCTTTGCAAAGTGAGATGCTGTTGTTCTCTAGATTCATTTCCGCTGATCATTACATTTTTTTTCTTTGCACATATCATTTCGTTGAACCGTTTTCTCCTTCTTCTTAGACACATCATTTGACTAGATCACACCATTTTGAATGTCTATCGTATCACTTTCAACGCCTAACATACCACTTCGAACGCGAATCGAACGGGTTTTGAACGGGTATCGAACGCGAATCGAACGGTATTGAACGGGTATTGAACGCGAATCGAACGGTATCGAACGCGAATCGAACGGTATTGAACGCGAATCGAACGGTATCGAACGCGAATCGAACGGGTATTGAACGCGAATCGAACGGTATCGAACGCGAATCGAACGGTTTTGAACGGGTATTGAACGCGAATCGAACGCTATCGAACGGGTATTGAACGCGAATCGAACGGTATCGAACAGTTTCCCACATAATAATTACAACTATCGTCTTAATCTAGCGTACATGTAGGAAGTTGGGGAGGGTGAAGAAAAAAACGTTTATGCATTAAAATTGATTATATTTTATTTAAGCATTTCTCTCTGGCGTTTAGACCACCAGTTGAATATTTTAAATACATTTTGCATAGCACAGTGTTTCACGTGTCTGCCACATCGCAGTGTATTAACTACATTTAGCTTATTTAGTGATTTGATATCCTCGTAGTCAATGTCCAGCGTCTCGATGACCACGTCCGCCATCGTATTTTCGTCGAGGAATTCCATGAGCCAACCGCGTTTCTGCAGTCCTTTAACGTATATGATATGGGATGTGTCATCTTCTTCGTCGATCGCATCAGCTACAGCTTTCGTAATTAGTCGTTTAGCCATACTGTACGGAACGTCTCCATCGTCCCACCGTAGTCCATGGTGTTTTGCCACCAGCCACCGAATGCTTAATTTGTCAGATTTCGTAAGAACATATTGCAGCATCGAACTCCCAAAAATATAGTGCGAGAGAATTAATCCATTTCGTAGGACCGCCACTTCTTTGACGACAAATCGTCCATCGACGACGAACCCTTGCAGGTCAACAAATGTTGGTACAGCCATCATCGGTACAATTTGGAGGTCCGTTCGCTTCCAAGACAGACGGGGAGAATGCAGCCTTTCTCGTAAAGCATGTCGATTTTCACGAAGAAATTTTATATGAATTTGACACAAAAGAGGGCGGGCAAGTAGCGCGGCAATTTAATTGATTTTGCGCACCACGTTTGTCAGCGGATTGTATTCAACCACCCGATCGTGCAGAATCATACAGTATGCCGTAGTATTTGCAGGTACATTCTCTTTACACTCGAATTCTATGCGCACGTCCACGGTGCCATTCTTGATCGACTCATTTTGTCGCGAGCAATCAATCACCACGAGGGGGCCAAATTGTAAAAATTCAGCCACGGTGAATAATGCCTCGTTGCAACTATGTCCATAATACGATTTATGGAATTGCGTATACATGTTAAACAAGATGGCGTGCTTATTCTTGTCAAAGTCCAAGTTCAGATCATCGTATGGGTAAAATTCCGAGTTGAGAAAAAGTTTTACATTCGTCAATTTAGAGTTGTTGAACATAGTAACGTCTTCGCTCATCACATTCTTTCGAGCAGTCTGTAGAGCAAAGATGATGTATCGCGGCTTCTCCAGCTGCACAGCTGCCTTCACAGCCCACGAATGTTTGGTCGTGCTCTGTAAGAGAGGATACTCGTACAAATCCCACGAGTGAAAACAAATGCTCAGGTTTTGTCCACTTTCCAAAGCACGTAGCAACGATAGCTTATTAACGTCGTTCAGCGTCACATGAGGCATCCGCCATTGCACTTTAAGTAATTCGATTTCTGGTTCCAACATCGGCGATCCTATTAGAGAATTGTTATCGTTGCGTGATCGTATTAAAATCAATTCGTGGCGAGCATTAATAATCATGCGTTTGTAGTCCTCGCAAAATCCCAGCAAATATTTGAGTGGGACGCAAAAATTAAAATGATTTTTCAATATTAGCCCATCGCGACGTTTCAAGCCCCATCCTGCATTCTCCATATTTTTGTCTTCGTCGGATGTCAGCGATACATAGTTTTTAAGCGTGCTAGTTATTCCGACGTTTCTGTTGCGGTCAATCTCCACGCCATTCAGCTCGTATCGAATCTCATCGAATAAGAACGCCATGCAATTATTTCCCAACGTCACAGTTAACGCATCATTTGGCTTATTTATCTTCAATTTCCCCTCCACGTAGAGGAAACTTTCACACGGCAATGTGTACAAATCCTGCTGCTGTATAGGTATTCTTATCTCATCGCTGTATCCAAACGTCGTGTTGACGTATGGGTTGTACGTGTGAGTCTCAAGCTTGACGATGCGATCATCAAACGTCGGCTTCCCTCCAATGCTTAGAATGTCAGCCATTTTTTCAACTTAAATGCGCACAATGAATCCTAATGTTTTCAAAAATGCAATGTTTGCAGCACTGAGCCTCTTCTTTTTAGCGTGATCAGAGCTGTTGCAGTTGTTGTTGTTGTTGTTGTTGTTGTTGCAAACAATTTCACTTGGAAGAAACGGGTTTCTGGAGTCGTTCAATACAAGCATCTCTTTCGTTCGCACCACATGTATTATCGTCGTCGTCGTACGTGCAATCTGATGGTAATCTCTTCACCTCGAAAATCAAGCAACCGTCCGTCTTGATCCACAACGCGTATCGTCAGATCCGAAATGACCTGTGCGGTGATTGGAAGGTAAATGATTTGTGCAGGCGTTTCCGATATCTTATATCCTGGTGGGACTCTTGGAGAAAATTCGTGTATCGTATGTACACGCTTCCCATTGTTGTACGCGCCAGCGGTTACGCTACATTCTACGCGAATAATGTTCACGTTCATGATATTAATCGGATCGTCCGATTCGTACCACCGTCCAGGTTCTAATACACGATTCGTCGAGAATCCCAGTAGCGATCCAATGTTATTGGGCTTTGTAAAGTCTACGGCGAACCGACAGTACAGTTCGCTTTTCATGGTGTTGTTGTTGGGACGCAACACTATAGGATACACATCATTGTCACTGTTATCACCGGTGCCACCGAGATTTTGTGGATACCGTTCGAGTAATCGCTGCTTCAGATACTTGGCGATGGCGTCTAGTTCGTAGGAACCGTGGGGAATCGTAATGTATTCATGAGTGGTGTCGATGGTGTTGTTTTCGGTGTCATAATTCACGACGAAGTAGAATTTATCGTTGCTCGAGTCGATGTTCGGTATTGTATGATAGGTTTCAAAGGTTGTTAGACCAAGCTCGTATTCATCGTCGCTCAAATCTATGGGTGGAAAGTAGCTCACCGCGAGGGTGCTACTCTTGCCGGTTAGAGTGAATGTTAACGACATATTCCGAGCTGTACGACTGGACTGGTACTGACTCAGAGTGGTGGGAAGTCAATCCTTAAATTTGGTGCCGATCGTTTGTAGAAAGCGTAGACATAGTTGTCCACAATTGCTCTGATTGTACTTCTGGTAAGACGAACGATTGTATTCAATTGCCACAGCATCTTTATCCAGATATTTTACCAATTCCTTGGGCGGTCGAAGATTCCCAAAGCTGTCGAAATATATAGCTCGACATCCTCTCTTCGCATATGCCACCCAATGAGTCCCTGATCCCGCAGCATTGTCCAAATTTACGATACCGCTCTCGTTTCGACGTACTCCTCCGGCTGGTAACGCGTTTCGCATAAAAACACCTCTAAAGAATGGGATACGCATACGTTTTGCCAACTCCTCCAATTGCAAATCGGTAGTTACGCCCGCAGGCATTTTTATTTTCTTCTCGGCGTTTTTTTTTTCGTTTCGATATTCCCTGTCCGCGCTTTTACGGTGCGAGATAAAGTCCGCGACCTTCCATGGAGCGATTATGACGTTGCATTTCCTGTAGCTGATGTTGCGCCGCCTTATTATCGTTGACCGCCTTGGCGATCCCCGCCGCTCCACCAGCTAACGATCCGAGGACACCTAGCAGCGGGAGAAGCGGTAATATACCACCCCGTTTTGCTACTGGAAGAATCCGTTTTTTCGATGCTTTCTTTGGAGTCCTTTTGCAGGTTTTTGTTTTCATCCCCATTCCGATTTTCGTCTTGGCCTTCATAGCTGCCCAAACAGCTGTAGCAGCACCTCTTTCACCCAGAGTCGAGTCTCGCGCAACGATGCGTTTTCGCGCTTTGTCAGCGAGTACCTTATCTGCCGCGTGCCTTTCGTCGAGGTCGTTGCTACGCGAATACGCAATATCGTGTTCGCGACACGCTGCGTCCAACGGATTGATGCCTCGATCACCTCTAGCCAATCGTTTTGCCAGATGAGTTCCTGGACCGCAAAACTGATATCCCGGGATATGTAATTCGATAGGTAGCGCGTTTATCGCCCGATTTAACAAACCACGACCTTTCTTTACTCTCGTCGGTGACATTCGCTACAGTTTTTAATCAATGGTGCCGGACCGTCGATATGCGTTCACTGCCAAGGACGATTATAATGCTCCAGACACCGGCGATGCTGCTGAACCTCAGGATCTGCTTTTATATGCTCGGGGAGCCTGTTCCACAACTGATCAATGTGTCTGCCAAACTCTCGCAGTAGAATAATCTTTGGTATATATTTCAACTGCTCAGAGGTTAGGGCTCGAATATTGAAATTATCCGACAGGACCAGAAGCATGCTGCATACTGAGCAGTTTTGCTTCGGCGCAGACCTATAAATAGATCCGCTTCGACGTATCAAAAATCATTTTTCATGGTTCACGGACAGGATGCGATTCGTACGGCAACCTATGGCGATACGCGTGACAAATTTTGACGATAAATCGCAGCTGATGTCTCCGAAAACAATGCGCAGACACGGTAGCATGCTGCCAAACACTATCCGCTGTCTCATTTGCGGTCCATCAAATTGTGGAAAGACCAACGTGCTAGTGAGCTTGTTGGAAAGTCCTCACGGCGTCCGCTTCGAGAACGTGTACGTGTATTCCAAATCGTTGCAACAGCCGAAATATCAGTATTTGGATAATTTATTGACTCCTATAGATGAAATTGGCTACTTTACGTTTTCGAATAACAGTGACGTCATCCCACCGAGCGAATCGCTTCCGAATTCCATTTTTATCTTTGATGACGTGGCATGCGACAAGCAGGATACGATAAGGGAATACTTTGCAATGGGGCGCCACTCGAACGTTGACTGTTTCTATCTCTGTCAGACGTATGCAAAGATTCCCAAACATCTTATACGCGACAATGCCAATCTGTTGATTCTGTTTAAGCAGGATGGCACCAACTTGAAACATGTGTACAACGATCACGTAAACACAGACATGTCTTACGAGGATTTCTGCGCTTTGTGTCGTAATTGTTGGCAACGGGAGTACGGTTTCGTGGTAATAGACAAGGATAGCGCGATGTCTAATGGACGTTATAGAAAGGGATTTAACGAGTTTGCCGTACCGTGAGATGATCAATTGTCGTCAAAACGTCGGTGGGAACGCAACGTCTGCGGTACAACGACGATGATTGATATCGATAGTCTGGAGATTAAGGATCGCGAGAGAATAGCGATGGAAATTGCAAAAACCAGCGAAGCCATTCGCCGGAAACATCAAGCTTTGAAGACCGGCAAGATGGAGGAAGATATCGCGTTGGAGAAATACTTCAAACCTATTGTGGAACCCTTAAAACATATTGTGGAAAATACTGCAACGACAGAAGCTAACACAACACCACCGATGAGCACAGACGTTTAAGAGAATGAAACATTAACGCCTAAAACAAAAATCGTGTCGAAAGGGAACACATCGCGTAAGAGAAAGAAGAAACGACGCATGTCATCGGAATATTCACTCGTAACCTCCACACCAGTTCAATCGAAGCATAAACGGCGGAATGCCGCATCAAACGAGTCTCCCGTTCCACCAGTGCCAATAAATACAATTCCTCGCGTACAATCGCTCTCAGCTATTGATGATGACGACGTTTTCGAAACTACACCAGACGAGTCGTTTGCAACATCTATTAGACATCAACTCCAAACACCCGAGGGACAAGAAACGTTTCGCAGTCATTTCGGTCCACTGGGGCAAAAATACATGAGCGCGATCCTAAGTGGTGATAGGGATACGACAATGGACTATGTGTACGGTGTGTACTTTGGTAATAGTGGAACGATGCTTGGGGATAAGGCTTTCGATATAGACAAGCGTGATAATATAATCATAGATGGTGTAAGATATGGAGGAACACCCGGTCTTTACGAACTGATTTTCAAAAGAATTCCCGACGATGCTGTGTACACCGATGCCGATAAACAAAAATACAAAAGTATACTGCTGGCGACGAATGCACACAGACGCGATCATAATGCTAAATACCCCATATTAAGCAACAAGGGATACAAGTACAAGCATGTAATTGCACCTCTACTTCCCCGTGTGTCGACTAGTAGGGCGGGGAAAGGTCTAACGGTACCACGAGCCATGGTGGTAAACGATAACAAGATCGATTACATGTACTGGGACGATCCCAACGAGTTGGTGGATCGGTTGCGTTTGCTTGAAGCGTCGCGTCAGGCGGGTAACAACTCCCACGATCCCGAAATTCTATCGATTATCGAGGAACTCCGCGAGGTAGGCCTCATTATAAATTAAACCGCACGCTAATGATTTGCACTGTATACGTCGAGATGCCGATCAACAAATTTGGGGTATCGCTCGAGAAAAGTGGAGCAGCTACAATGGACTATTACAAATGGACCGGTCTGCTTCGAAATTACATGCGAGATAACGCTCTTTGCGTGACCGGTGCCGACTTTGATGCAAAATCACGCAAGATACGGCGCGTAGCTCAGCCGGTGACCGACACCGATGCTGTCAATAAACTATACGTGGAAAAGAACATTAAACTTTTGCGAGAGCAGCAGGAAAAATTAGAGAGGAAGCTGGTCGTGTTTCAAAGAGATATGCTGACGTTGCAAAACAGCGTTCAAAAGATATCGGAGGCGTTGAATCTGCAGCGACAATGCGAAGGAGAATCATGCGAGACGGTTGAACATGCCCTCGGGCCGACGGGGAGCACATAATGCACGTACACGATAATTATCACATCATTCGCGTCAAACATGCAGTCACTGCCGAAATCCAAGAGTAAAGAAGAAAACCATGGTCACAAGAAGCGACGACTCGTTGACGAATTGCATGCTTCAGCTCGAAGACATTTCCCGCGGAGGCGCGTCATAGTGCGTGGATACGACGATCTGTGGCAAGCTGACATTGTAGAAATACGACCGTACTCGCGATTCAACCAGGGTCACCACTACATACTCACCGTCATCGATGTGTTGAGCAAGAATGCATGGGCGTTGCCGCTCAAGACTAAAAGTGGTGCTGAGGTGACTAAAGCGTTTGCATAGATATTTAGAGATCGATATCCTAAAAATTTACAAACCGATCAAGGAAAAGAATTTTACAACGCCGATGTGCAGAAACTCATGACAAAGCATGACATTAATCATTATTCTACGTATTCGGTGATGAAGGCCTCCGTCGTGGAACGTTTCAATCGAACATTGAAGAACAATATGTGGAAACTGTTTACGCTGAATGGAACCTATAGATGGACCGATTCGCTACCGCGTTTGCTCGCAGAGTATAACGCGCGAAAACATAGAACCATCAGAATGCGTCCTTGCGATGTTACCCCTGCGATCGCCGATAAGCTGCTAGCCACCGTATACAACAACATAAAGATCGCTGCTCCGGCGAGATTCAAGTTGGGCGATTTTGTGCGCGTGAGCAAATTTAAAACCATCTTCGATAAAGGCTATACACCGAATTGGACAACGGAGGTGTTCAAGATAGCCAAAGTACCGACAACTAATCCCGCGACCTATCTGCTGGTCGATTCCTGTGGAAAACCCGTTGCTGGAGGATTCTATGAACACGAGCTGCAACGCGTCACCGATCCTGATGTATATCTAGTGGAAAAAGTGTTGCGTAAAAAGGGGGATAAGGTGTACGTCAAGTGGCTGGGGTTTGATAAATCACACAATTCTTGGATAAATAAAAATAATGTATTGTAAAATAATCAATAAATATAATTATACATATACATGTGTGAACAATTTTTTATTTTTAACACGTTAATTCCACCATTTATAATTTCTATACATGTATAAATAATTTTTTATGCAATAATTCTACTATTTATAATAATTTCTATACATGGGGAATACAATTTCTATTTTACAATAAATACAATAGTTTCTATTTTTACAACGGTATATTATAATGTCCCCAGGGCAGAGTGTCGGTCGAATCGGGTACGATATGTCGCTTGTCGTCGTACGGACTTAGAGCGATTTTAGACTCCGAAATGGTGTACACTTTGTGCAATTTAGACCGTATGCACGATTGTCTGCGAACCATTTCGATCTCCCTATGCAAACACTTTGCGTAGTCGTCGAAAGTTATCGTTCTGGCTATGACGTTGGTCTTGACACCTTTAGCCTTTTTCGTATCTGTTTTACCGTCTACGCGAAGCGCATACATTTTCGCTCTAAGACCTATGAATTCGGTCATTATCGCACCGTTATTTTCGTCCTTCATCAGCCCTGGAAACTTCTTATTTACACGCGGCATATTATATGGATTGTCCATAGGATAATCGCTCGTGTCGAATCTATCGATATTGTGTTTCATGGACTCGTAGATATCGTCGCATCGAATGTGATAAATGAGGCTGTCTGTGTCTGTGTATAGAATTTTACAATTTTGTCCGTGCAAGGGAGACATGTACTCGTGATGAAATTCGTACAAACAAATTTTTGATATGTCTAGAATGCACATACCCACGTATATCGGTTTGTTGAATTTTACCTCGAGTTTACGCAATTCAACAGCTATTAAATTTTCCGAAAAAACACTTCTGCTGTGGAAATTCGGTTTCGCGATCATTGCCTCCGCGCCATATCGCCCTTCCCAATGTGGCAATAGCTTTACATCCACGTGGTTTCGTACATTTTCCATAGTTTTACCGAATACCGCGTTGTTCATCAATTTGTACAAATTTTTTTCAAAGTCGTTTGTCGCGCGTGTTCTAAACCGCGTATTGAGTTCAATGTAATCGCGGAGCCAGGGGGATTGAGCGAATTGAAGCACGCGGTGTATCTTTGTAATACGAAGACCGTGACGCGTGCACTGCTGCAGATTGCGATAGTGGATAACGTAACGCTGCTTATAATAATAATAATAATAATAATTTGTCTTTATTCATCACAAATTCACATGAATTAAGGGATAAAAGGGCGAGGTTCAGCATAACAGCTGATTTGCAACCTAACCCCAAAGCAGTTATATTATAGAAATATTATAACTAAAATTAGCTATATAAAACAGAATAGCGAGAAAAACAAGCATGGGAAGGACAAGAGACAAGGGGAGCTACGAATAGTGGACAGGGATAAAGGAACGAGCAGCACATTTAAAAGCAGGAAAAGAAGACAAAGAACGAATTTCCAGGGGAAGAGAATTATAATACAAGCAGGATAAGTAGGAGAAAGATGCCGTAAATTTAACCGACCGATGAGCAGGCACAGCCAGTTCATCACCACGCCTAGTAGATGGAGCAAAAACAGAGTGCATAGAAGAGTTACTTTGTAGAATTTCACTCAGATAAATAGGCGTCTCCGATTTCAAAGTCTTATAAACTGTGCAGCACAGGTGAAGGATCCATCGCTGTCTGAGATTGAGCCAACCAGAGCGAAGGAAATACGGCGAAATATGGTCAAACTTACGGACATTAAAGGAATAACGAAGACACGAATTCTGAATACGTTGCACTATAGACGAAAGACGGGTAGTAAGACAAGGGCCATACACAACATCGGCATAATCAAACAGAGAAATAACAATAGACTGACATAGCGAGAGCTTAGCGTGGGTAGAGAGAATGCGACGAGAAGGATACAGGAACCGCAGACGAACAAACGCAGAACGACACAAGGCAGCAACATGTTGGTCGAAACACCACAGAGGATCTAAAGTAACACCAAGGATTTTGACTGAAGGTTGCATAGAAAGAGATGCAGAGCCCCAAGAAATGTCAAAAGACGATAGCTGATGACGCAGCGCAGGAGAGCCCGCAATCAATAATGATGATTTAGAGGGATTTAACTGCAAACCATGCGAGTCAGCCCAAGATGTGAGGCGTTGCAAGTCAGCAGCCATCTCACGTTTAGCAGTGTCAGCCTCTCCAACATCAAAGTCCTTTACAAGCTGAGTGTCATCGGCGTACATATACACCCGGCAGTTGCGACAGATTGAGGGCAAATCCCTAACATAAATACAGAATAGCAGTGGCCCAAGTACCGAGCCTTGAGGTACACCACGATTAACCGCGCGAATAGATGAGACCATTGGCATAAATTGATTAAGCATAACCTGCTGAGTGCGAGAAGAAAGGTACGACTCCAGAAAAGATAGAACATTAGAGGACAAACCCGTATGTCGAAGCTTAGCAATCAGCAGGTCATGGTCAATGGTATCAAATGCCTTAGAAAAGTCTAGGGAAATGATGGCAGAAAGACGCCTAGAATCAAAGCCACGCAATACAGTATCCGACAAATGCAGCAAGGATGTAGTAGTACTATGACCACGCCGAAAACCAGACTGATAGACTGGAAGAGCATTAGTGGAGGTGAAAAACCTCTGAAGCTGAATGATACAGAGTTTCTCAAGTAACTTGGATAAGAATGGAGTAAGAGAGATAGGACGAAGGGAATTGAGAGAGGTTACATGAGACACTTTGGGAATAGGAACAACAAAGGAATGTTTCAGGGCAAGAGGAAATACACCAGCAGTGATAGCAGTATTGAAGATAAGCAGGAGTGCGTCAGCACAGTATGGAAGACAATTTAAAACCATACTGCCAGATATATCATAGGGATTAGAGGATGTAAGTTTAATGGTTTTAAAAACAGCTAAAAGGTCCTCAGAAGTGAAAGATTCAAAAGAAAAGGTAGGAGAGTAAGGATCAACGTCAACAAAGGATGCATAACTACGTATAAGGTTAGGAGAGGCAGTACAAGCAGGAAGAGAGTCAAGAAAGTGGTTATTAATTAAAGTAGGATCTGGAAAAGAATCAATATCAGACGAGACCCTAGACGACCGGTAGAATCCGGCCAGGGATAAGGAATCCCAGAACCTTCTAGAGGAGGAACGAGACTGGAAACTCTGAAAAAACGCCCGCTTCTCAGCACGGATGACAGACTTAGTCACATTGCGAAGATGCTTATAATAATCCCAAGCACCAGCTGTCCCAGTCTTTCTGTATTTGGTAAGAGCCCGATTGCGAAGTCTTATAAATTTACTTACAGTCTGAGTAAACCAAGGTGCAGAGGGCCTAGAGACACGCATTAATCTAACCGGCGCAAACTGATCATATAGGGAAACAATAAGAGATTCAAATGCAGCAAACTTGGAATCAACAGAGTCCAAGTCTCCAATCAGATGCCAATCTAAACCCTCAGCAGCACGGCGAAATTGCTCCTCAGGCATTTCCTTAAGATTACGTCGCAAAATGAAACGTTGTCGACCCATAGATTTGGGAATATCAAGTACGGTGAAAACAAGACAATGGTCGCTAATATGGCTAACATCCAAAGACCCAGAAGATACAATATCAACGGCATCGCTTACAAAGATTAAGTCCAACAGAGTTGAAGATAGCGCAGTAATTCGGGTAGGCACAGAAATAGATTGGTTTAAAGAGAGCGACGACATAAAGCGTCTAATAAGTGGAAAACCCGGGTCGCAGACATTATTAAGATCAATATTAAAGTCACCCATACATATAATATTTGCCGTGGTGCAAGAAACTTCAACAAGGAACAGCTCCAGATCATTCAAACAGGACAAAGGACAGTTAGGCGGCCGATAGACAACCAGAGCTGCAATGCGCACGTGCTTAATACTAAAAATAACGCCAGCCACATCCAAGAGGCTATCTCGAAAATGGCTATCAGTAAAAACATCAAAGATGTTTACGCAACGTATATTAGATTTAACATAAAAAGCAACTCCCCCACCGCGAGAGAGAAACCGTGAACGACGGTCAACACGAAAGAAAGAATAATCAGGCAGTATGAGTGACCCTGAGTCGTGTTCAGTACGTAGCCAGGTTTCGGTAAGGGCAAAAAGGTCAAACTTGTAAATACGCATTAAATCCGAAAGGTCCGAAAAATGGCTAATAAGTGACCGAACATTTAAGTGAGCGACCGACAAGGATTTGGAGTTCGCACGCAATTTACAAAAAAGCGAGGTGGAGGGAATAGAACGCAAATCCCCAGAAGTGGGGGAAGAAAACGCCACCGAAGCAGAAGACGCAGAAGAATATAAGCTGCCAGGTGAAGAAATCACCCTGCTCAATGTAGGCGAACAGGGGACTCCAGAGCCAGGGAGAGGGCACGTGTCAAGTCACAGGTTCCCATCCACAGGACGAAGAGCTTGGGCCGTCGAGCCAAGCCGAGTTGGAGGTTGAGAGGATGAGTGTCCCACGAAGTCAGCAGCAGACGTAAAGCGCAAGGCTGAGGCACCATCATCCTTCCTCAAGTAGATAATTCCGCGCTTCATCCATACGTACTTATATTTAAGGTCCTTAGCAATCTTCTTGGCCTCGAGAAGGCTACTACGTTCGCTGGCTGTCGAACGCTCATTAATGTAAACAAGCGAGTCAGGCCACGACGGAACAATATCTTTAGCTTTAAGGTCTTTCTTGGCCCTCTTTTTGGCAATCCACTCGTCTCTGATAAAGGTAGAAGTAAACCGAACAACGAGCGGCTTGTATTTTGCTTTCGAGTGACGGAGGCGAAGAGCAGAGGCGACATGCGACGGCGAGAAGGAAACCTCAATAGCATCTGCAACACCCTGAATTGATTGAAGTATCCCATCATTTGAATTGTCTGGCAGACCTGAAATGACGATTTCAAAGTCTCTTGCCGACCGCTCAATACGTTCAAATCGATGGGCAAATTCTCCGGGAGGCACAGAACTAGCCACAGCAGGCGCTCCGTTATCGGCAAAACGCTGCTCCAGCAAGGTCAGGCGACGATCCAGAGACACTTGGTCAACCGCTAGCATGTCAACACGCTCAGCTACATCCGCCATCATAGTGTGCAACGAACTAATGCGAGCCACCAAATCATCGAGCGACGTTAATTTCATATTAATGTCCTGTATGCACCCATTTATAGCACGTATATCACGTGAAGTATCAGGTATTGTGGACGGAGAGGCGGGTCGAGTCTGAGATAGGACATTACGGTTCGATGGACCAGCCCTGTCGAAGTTATTGTCCATTTTACAGACAGTGCAGATGCCAGACTTAGGTAAAAATTTCGAACAGCCGCGACAACTGACCATATCGACAGCACACAGACAGTAGTATATTAACGTCACAGCAGATGTCGTTAGTTACTAATTAGCCTGACACGACGCACACCAGGTTGTGATCAACGATGACGATGTCGCAGAAAAAAAAGTCAAACAATGCCGAGCTGTACCATAACCGAATACCGAGAATTAACGGAATACCGAGAATTAGCGGAAGATAACTCAGAAAGTATAGGCACCAAGTACACAACACTGCGGTAACGAAAAGATATGCACAAGATTCACAATTGAAGCTAAAACTGAACAATGCAGACTCAGAATAAAGCAATCAAATGCGAAAATGATACGGAGCAAACTCAACACACGCGTGAACGATAAGCACCTTGTCCGTCCTCTCCTCTTATCGTATACCGTCGCGAGTAACTTGTCCTGCCTGCTGCCCGGTGGTTTGGCACGCGTCGGACAGAACGGTAGATCGGCGTGAGCGTCGTGCAGACGTTGCGGATATTCCAGATCTACCTCGAGAATGTATCCCGTGGGCGAATCGACCGGGATCGAAAACACGTTAAAACTCGCAACATCTTCGACCCATTGAAATTTGGCGTATGGCAGGGGCTGACACATTGCCCATCCATACAAATTGTTTACGTCAAAGTACATCAAGTACGATGACTGTTCCGATGCGTCGTAAGATGGCGTGTACTTGTTATTGGCATGTGCGTATCTTCCGGAACATTGGCTTAAACCCCCGCGTATACCGCGTTCGATAAACATAATCATATCGATGTCGGTGAACAATTCGAATGTAATTTTGGTATGTTTTAGCATTGCATCCCACGTGAAACCAGGTAAAGTATAATAATGCGCTGAATCTAATCCATAGCTCTTGATACAACTTTCGCGAAAATTTTCAAAAATATCTGCCAATAACAAGACATCTGTTTTCAAATACAAATCGCTGTTTTCACCCAAGGTTCTAATCCCGAAACGCTGCCAGACAGTCTCGGCGTGCGCGTAATCGGTCTC
Organism: Andrena flavipes; assembly: GCA_963971345.1. Taxonomy (NCBI): domain Eukaryota; kingdom Metazoa; phylum Arthropoda; class Insecta; order Hymenoptera; family Andrenidae; genus Andrena; species Andrena flavipes. Next base: position 45,696,127 of record OZ020479.1, on the reverse strand, counting down.
GGATACAGTCTCACCCGTTAACAAACTGTAGAATGACTCGCGCGGCAGTAAGCATGGATCCTGCAGCTTGTTCCCGCAATCGAGGTATTCGTACGGAAAGACACCCTTTCGCGTTAGTAAATTGAAATCCTCGGTGGATAATGTTTCAAATTGGGATCGTAAAATTTTTAATTGATCTGTGCTAAGAAAAGACGCTAATTTGTCGAGACGGGTATTGAGAAATTTGTACGAATCGATGAATCGCAATTTAATACAATTTCGCGAGTCTGAAGCAGTCGTATCTTCGACATTTTTTGTGAATGAAATATACTTTTCTTTAGTTATAGGCAATACGTCAACGTGACCGTCGAAAGCGGTAGCTATTTCCTTGATAATGAAATGTGAATCGTAGCCGGATAAATTATGGAAAACTATGGGGATGTAAAACGCATTTTTATAATTTAAATTGCACTCCGAATGTGCCGGGCCTCTGAATCGTCCGGAGAGATGGCAATGATCGCGGACTCGTTTATCGCTAGCCTCGAATGGTTCTTCGCAAATATGACAGTGTGTTGCATCGCGAAATGTTGTCAACTGTTCGTTGGTTAAATCCAGCATGGGAACATTACTGGTCAAGATGGGTTTGGCGAAGTTTGCAAAATTTTTAAGTTCGTCTACGAACCACGAAACGCAATCCGCGTCGCGGCGACATCGATACGTCGACAGTGATGTATCGTACGAACAATGTATATAATAGGCAATACTGTGCACTTTATGGCGCTGGTACGCGCGCAATTTACTATCTGTATCACCCATTCGGTGACTGTCCTCTGTTTTTTCGATGATGCACTCGAGATCTGCATATACCACGAAGGGAAGTCGCTCCTTCATGCGGTGGTTGTCAAAGTTGAGCAAATTTTTGCCTTCACTGGGCAGCACGATGGCACAGTCGTTCATCTGCCCACAGTCCACTGTATGCGCCTCCAACTTCTCGGTTGAGCTAAAGTAGTGCATGCATCTGTAAAAACACAAAAAATTTATTTTTATTTCTTTTTTTTCACGAAACATTTCAATATTTCACAAGTTTCTATACGTACCGATCGCAGATGAATTTTTTTTTCTTCTCCTTGCTCAGCTGTGCGCTCACCAACCGAGACAAGTTCTTGATCCACACAAAGTGCGCTACATCGCCGTGCTCTTGATTCGGTGTGTAGAGCAAATTTACATGCCGATTCCTCTTTTGATTGGTGAGACACAGCGGAAAGACCGTCGACCGTTTCTCCTCCTCGAAGGTGTAGACGTTGACGGAGATGTTGTTGAGCCGTTCAAATTTCCCAATCTGTGCTAGGGACATTGGAAACTCAATGCCATGCAGATTTAGCACCAATATATAGTAATTTTTGCACCTGTTTTCTATTTAATATGTTTTATTTTTACGGGATGAAGATTTCGTTTATGTGGGGGTTGTATTCCTATATTATTAAGCGTGCGAGACAGTTTTTTAGCGTCCCATTCGGCTGGCGCCCTTATGCGGCGCCTAACTTGCATAATGGTTCCACCAGCCCTGCGCATACGAGATGTAGTAAACACACCGTAAATTACAACTTTCGCTCTGGAATCGGCATGAAAGAAGTTTTTGCGGGTATAGTTGCCTTCAGCAGACATCTGTGCAGGGTGGTCTGGTGCGTATGAGCGCTAATAACCACCGCACGTTGAGATAATAATGAATTTCTGACTCGTGTACTGAGACAGACTCGAGGAATGACAGAATGAAGCTTCAAGGATTCTCCGCCACCGGCGTTGATGGTATATTCGTGCATTGTACCATCAAACCCGGTGGAAGTCTAATCTAGCCGATAAATGTAGGAAAGACATAGTTGCCGAGACGTATCGAGAGTCGAATCGCGCTGTTGCCGCATTTCCCCTATCACTATTTTGCCATCAAGGAGGCTTGAATGAATCACGGCGAAGCGGTCAGAGAACAGAGATGGGCAATGATAATAGGTATCTGGATAAACTCAAATAGGATTTGAATTCTTCGATGCCGCACAGTGGGGCATTTCGGGTCGAAACACGGCACTAAGTCCTTTTACAAAAATATCGCTAGACTGCAAATTTTCTTTTACAGGTAGTTGATTGCAGGTAGTATGATTGTTTTTCACATTCATTAATTTTTAACGCGACTACACGGTTTTGAACAAGAGAACCACGAAACTCTTCAGAACTTGTATTGTTGTATATAGTATTGTTGTTTACTTAATTCAACTAATTTTTGATGGAATTAAGTGTTGAGGTATGTATTTGAAGTGTACCAAATTTAATTTTGATATCCCTGATATTTTTGGAATTATATCGTACTGAATGTCCCAATTTTGATTGTTTATATTTAACGGGAGTTTAACTGAGGTAGTTAGAGGGACGAGAAGGGGTCTCTGACGCTTTTTTTTTTACAAAAATGCCTTTTCTGCCATTGAAATTCAAAGTAAGTGAAGTATTTTTACATATGATAGATGCGGAACTTTGTCCTATGTACAATGTGGTCGATATTGTCGGCAATTTGTAAAAAAGTACTATGCCCTATTAAATAAACAAATTTCGTTAATTCTACTGGCCCAATAGGATCACAAATATACATAATAACTGAATGAAATGCAAAATTAACGATAAATATATGATTTGGGTGAGAAAATGTTTTGTGCCGTGTTTCGACCCGAAATGCCCCACTGTGCGGTGACTTGTAATCTCGGTTGGAGAGGCATACAATGTTGATAAAATGTAAAATGTCACGTTTTCAATATTCAGTAACATACTGCTGAGATTTTCCACATTAAAATGAATTCGAATATGGTATAAATCGGATTATTTCTAGAACTGTACTAGATACTTAAATATAAATACGTAACATTTCTAATCTAATAATGCTATAAATAATCCGATTTATACCGTGTTTAAATTCATTTTCATCTGGAAAATCTCAGCAGTATATTACTGAAACGTTCATGCCGATACGATAGAAAATGTGAGCCATTCGGAAGAATATCCTTTATTCGTTGTATTTATTCGAATTAAATCTTCGAATAAAAAAAGGTAATTATGCAGAATAGGTGTTTCCTCACCGATTTCAATTATTTTTGGATAAGTTGAATGTCCCAATTTCTGCTCATTTAAGAGGTTACCTGTCATAAAGAGGGTGTAAAAAATTTGTTTGTGATCAAAATTTGCAGAGTAATTGATTAATTCTTTAATAATAAATCAACCAATTCAAAAACTATTTAAGAAAGATATTTCATGATGTTTAACTATTAATAATTTGTAATTAAATATATGATGCTCTAAATGTCCGTATTTCTGCTCATGAAAAATATCGATGTATGTATTGCCCCAAGCTCTTGCTCGTTTTCGGATTCTCTCACTCTCGAACAAAGAATTCTAAGAAATTGTGGGGATAGTCGCCGGGCTCCTAAATAACCAGAGAGAGATAGATAACCCTAGATAACCACTGCTGGAGAGAGAAACACCTACAGGAGCGGTGGTTATGTGTGCGGAACAGCGCGTCAGTCACGCACACATAACCACCGCTCCTGTAGGTGTTACCCCCTCCATCAGCTGTAGTTGAAGGCCGTTGATCCCTGCCTAGACGCAGCTCTCGTGCCGTATTCCTCCAAGACTTCTCATCAGTAGAAGGAGCTGTGGCAACAGCGCGGCGGAGACAGGGAGAACAGAAAATGTGGCAACTATGCGTCAAAAAATTCGTCTACATAGAGTACCTGGAGATGTCACCTCTGTACAACTTCTTTTTACCGACCACATTAGTTTCATTAGGGTCCGTCTCTTTACTGGGGACGCTTCGGACGCTTTGTTTACTATTCGGACCATAACAAACTTGAGACGGCACCCTTAAGGGGGTAGACACGTTACGTGGTCTGGTCGATTCGGCAGGTCGGTATTACGACAGATTTTTTCTACACTGGAATGGTATTACCCATAGACACGCCGCTGCCTGATGCACACGAGAGGGAGCTGTTTGCTATTTCCGTATTCTATTCTGAATAAGGAAAGAAATTGTCAGCTGTTGCGTTGTATTTATAAAAATTTAAACGGAAAGTCGGCTGGTACTGCCAACGTGGATAATTCATTCTACATTTTAATTACATGAAATGTGCTTATGCTACAATATTCTACGTTGGCAGTAAGGAACTATAAGTGAAAAGGAAAAATAGATGAAGGCATGTCCCCAGAAAATGAAGTTTGTTAGGATAGACATTTTTTAATTAGCAAAACATTGAAACAGAACATGAAATACACATGCTATGCAGGAAACAGATATGAACAAACATATATAAAATTGTGTTTGATGTTGAATCCAACGCGTGATTATTATGTTTTCCTCTCCTCGAAGTGACAGAAAATATAACCTATGTATATGCTATATGACAATAAGTGTTTAACGGCTATTTCGTTCTATTACGCTACATGTGTAAACTTTCATCATCCTTCCGAAATATTATTATTACGCCGCAACAGTATCTTTGGAAAATCGGGTATAGCATATAGGTTATATTTTCTGTCACTTCGAGGACAGAAAATCTGCTCCTCCAGCTGACAGAAAATCTGCTCCTCCAGCTGACAGAAAATCTGCTCCTCCAGCTGACAGAAAATCCGCTCCTCCTAGCCCGGTCGGTGTCATGGAAGGGATACCTCCTCCACCCTGCATTTGTTGTAGTTGCAACAATATTCTTGAGCCCAGTGTACAAACGTACATTCTGGTTTGACTGCAAAAATAAATAAATTTAATAAAAATTACTTTTTGTGTTTATACCACTTGAATGTAAAAACTGATACTTACAATTCCTGAAGAATCCATTATTATTATGTCGTATTTCTCATAAATATTTTCTTAGAATGGCACTGACCCCTTTCGATTCCAGTTAGTAGTCATAGAACCTGTGATTACAAGTTAGAACGAGTTGTAATCTGAATGCAATAAAAATGTAAATGTATGTATGTTATTTACTTATCTTTATGCTTACGGAGAAGATTGCCTTGCTTTCCTCGCTTCATAGAGCATGATTTTCAACGTTGATACTGGTTGGTGGAAATATCTAAAACAAATTCATATATCAGAGAAACATTCATGATGATTTCCAATTAATCCAATTATTTGCATAACAAAAGTATGTGCCATACTTACGCTTTTATACACGTCATTTCCACTTGATATAAAAGAATAGCTATAGGTATTTATTATTAGAAGAGTGTGAAAAGGCCCACCACCACCCCCGTCATAGACGGTCCTATTCATTCTCCGTATGTATCTTCAACATACTTTCTTACTTACATTTTGGAACATTATTTATTCAACAGCTCTTCATATGCGCTGGATGCACTCGCCGGTGCAATAGTGACTTTGAATTGCAATTACTTATTCGACAGCCCTTCATATGCGCTGGATGCACTCGCCGGTGCAATAGTCACTTTGAATTGCAATTACTTATTCGACAGCTCTTCACATGTGCTGGATGCACTCGCCGGTGCAATAGTCACTTTGAATTGCAATTACTTATTCGACAGCTATTCATATGTGCTGGATGCACTCGCCGGTGCAATAGTCACTTTAAATTGCAATTACTTATTCGACAGCTCTTCATATGCCCTGGATTCACTCGCCGGTGCAATTGTCACTTTAAATTGCAATTGCTTATTCGACAGCTCTTCATATACGCTAGATGCACTCGCCGGTGCAATAGTCACTTTAAATTGCAATTACTTATTCGACAGCTCTTCATATGCGCTGGATGCAGTCGCCGGTGCTTTCGATATGTTTTCATCCATCGTTTTGTGTACTTTCTTGTGTACTCGTACTTGCTCCTCCTGTTTTTATGTACGGAGGTTCTCTAATCGGCTGTTGTCGATTGTATCGACTATCTATAATTTCTGGCAACATGCAGTCCTCATAGAACTTGTTCAGTGTTTCCTCCATCTCTGTTGCCCAGAATCGATCATCTCTCGATACTGTTGTAACCTTTATTCCTTTCGGCGTCCATAAACAAAAATAGGCCCGTTGCCTTTTTGTTATGTGCAATTGTCCTTGCACTTGATAATAGTAATGATGATTCTTATTCATTTCATTACCCTTGAAAATACGCCTTATATTATCAAGTTGCTTTATTGCTTCAGCAGGTGATAAATCCTTGGCCGATTCAGGACACTTTACTTCGACGATTTTATCATGGTCTACGAGGCCGTCAGGAGTTGCACCTAAGTGAGGCACAGTGTCATCGATGAAGAGGTCACACGGTAGAATATGCATTCCTAATTCTTCTTGCATGTGTCTCAAGGCGTTTGCCTCATTTTCCCTTCCGTATTGGAGAGAATGTAAATTGTGGAGTTGCGGGTACATTATACTCTTCACAGTATTTGCCCGTGGTGTAGTCTTTCGTAATCGGCATACCTTGCCGAACTTAGATGCAGTTAATAATTTCTTCCTACAACCAATCCACTTTTCGCTATTCGCCTGATCGCGAGTTTCCACTTCGATCTCTTCTCGCCTCTTTTGCCAGTGAAGGAGTATATCCGCGTGCCTTTTACACTCGGAAGAGAATACTGTCGCTTCCATATCTGGTTTTGCTGCGTTGGGGCCGTAATCCTGGTCGCACGATTGTTTTTATTTCGGAAGGAGGATGCTTTCGCTTCTTTTTTATATTCCCTTGCTTTTTCTGCTGCACGCTTTCGACGTCCTTCCAACTTTCTTATCATGGTTGGCGGCTCTTTATTCATTGCCGTACTCACGGCTGATTTCTTCACCTCCGGTAATCTTCGGATTAGATCTCCAGATTAACTTTACCGGAGGTTCAGGCACCGATTAACTGCCAGAAGTGGCAGTTAAATGCATGTTTGCAGTAGAAGGGGAAATAGGACCCCAGGGAAGACCCCGACAAGCCTATCGAGGTTGTTAGGGGCGGAGTGGCGAATGCGCAGGAAGGGGGGGCAAGCGAATGAAATCACTTGCTTGTTCTCGTGTAAGTCCTCCCCTTCAGGCGCGCAACTCCGTCCCCTGAGGTAGATCATCTAGGAGGTTTTAGTGGGTTCGAGTCCCACATAACCCCCGGCCCGCCCCCGCGGGCCGAGGGTATCCGTAGGGATTTCCTCCTAGTCAAAAAAAAGAAAAAAAAAAGAGGGGGAAATAGGAATATGTAGCTACGTATACCCAGCGATTTTTCTTTAAAGGAAAAAGGAAAAATGGCTATGAATAATAGATTCGTAAATTTGAACATTTTTGAGCATGTGGAAGATGAGGAAGATGATGAATTGTTTGGTACAAGACGGCCATATACTATTAAAGTGAGGAGAGACCATTTACATATTTGGGATGATTTAGATTTTCGCTGCCGTTTTCGATTAAAAAAAGGAACTGTAATTATAATCAAACAAGCCATTGAAGGGAGATTACAGGTTATTTGCAACATGTATGTATTATGATTATGTGAATAATCCAGTGTAAAAGGCACGCGGATATACTCCTTCACTGGCAAAAGAGGCGAGAAGAGATCGAAGTGGAAATTCGCGATCAGGCGAATAGCGAAAAGTGGATTGGTTGTTGGAAGAAACTATATAACCAAAAATTTAAATTTGAATTTTCAGTTGACCTGGGTGCGGGATACCCAGTTGTCTTTTGATTAATCAAACATAAGTGTAAAAAAATTTGGGAAAAATATTCATGTCTGCAGGTTCCTTTTTCTCTTAAAAATGTAATAAAAAATAAGATGCAAATCTTAATATACTTATAGCAGATTCGGCAACCTGCACTAGTGCGCACTAAGTGCGAGTTTTTTCGCTTCCAATTGGCAAAAATTCGCACTCAGTGCGCACCAGTGCGACCACCCGAATTTGCTAATAGTTTCGCCAAAGAGGAGACATAATAAGAGGCGTCACTCCGGGCGGAACCTTTGAAGTCCTTGCTTGACCTTGGCATTTAAATTGGTTGTCTATTTCGAGCGGGATATTCAAATCGACTAAATGTACCTTACCACCTGCTGTATTACGTTGGCATATCAATTTTCCTGTCACACGTGGTTCTGCAAAAAAGTAATATAAAAATTTACATTACTTTAGTATGAGTTATAATAACATTTGTGAAATATGAATGCAATGAATGTACGTCTTACCTATTTGGTTCTCAGGTGTCTGAGTCGATGGATCTATGTCTTGAATGTTTAACTTTATGTTCGTTTCTTCTATGCTAGATATGATTGGCTTTTGCTTTTGCAAAACTGCCATATACATTTTCATATCTACAGATACACATGCATGCAGATATGGTGGAATTCAGGACCAGGAGTATACACATATATACGTGTGCGTGCGTGCGTGCGTGCGTGTCTATTATTTATTTTATATATATATATATGTAACCCCGCCCCGTGGAGGTTACTAGGGTCTTGAAAGAATGAGGCAAGGTGAACTTGGTAACTCGGCTCTTTATTGTATACGTTATTTTACAAGTTCCCCGGCCAGGTCTGTGCTGGCTAACAGTGGTGCTTCGGCTTAACCTATGGCTTAACCTACCGACGGTGCGCGGAGAGATCGCGGCGGAGTGCGGACGGCGCGTCGCGGTCGCGTTCGCGGAGCGTTTCGGCGGCGGAGAAGATAGAGGAATGGGGGGTGGTCGTTCCGGTACCTCGGCTGTGGTCTCCACCGGTGGTCCTGACCGGGAAGTCTGGAGCCCGTTCGCCCAGTGGGTATAACCCGCGGGAGAAACGGAGACTACGGGATGTCCTCCGGGACAGACGAAGTCTGGCCCTAAGATTGACAGCGGATATCGACCTGCGTCTAGAGGTCGGCGAACTCGCGTTCCTCTAGGAGCCGTGGAGGTTGGGGAATTCAAAAATAGTACGCAGTGATGCAGCTTGTTCACACAAGAGATCGCTGGGAGAGTTCGACCTGTTTGCTCGTATCGCTCGTGGACGACTCTGCCTGGTGGGCCCGTCGCGCCGGCCTATAGCGGGCGCCGTGGCATTTTCGCCAGCGACAGCGCCGCTCGGCGCGTGGCCATCTCGCGGTCGCGCTCGGCGGCGACGGGCCGCGCCAGGCGCGCGTAGTGGGGGAAAGCTTCGCGTCCCTCCGTAACTAACTCGTTACATATATATAAAAGAACAAATTAGACACCTTACCATCATTTTCAAGATACTCGGCGTTCATGGGATATCACTGTCGTAAGTTGGGCCCATACCTGTTGCAGACATTTCTGAGACTGCCAGAACTTTCTCCTCAAATGGCAACAGGTGTCTAACTTGTGGTGCACCGCCACCAGTTTTCAATGCATCTCTTCTCTGGTCGCCACACACACCTTTCGGATTTCTTTCTTTATATTCTCGTACTTTAATTTTAAAGTCTTTCCACTTCGTACGACTATGCCGTTTCCATTAAAGTCTTTCTCAATTTGCTCCCACGCTTGATTCTTCTCCTTCCACGTGATAGCATTTGTCTGTTTGTTTTCAATTATGTGCCGATATTCCATTACTATGTTTATTAACAGGTCCTTTTCATAATTGGTGAAATTCGCGCACCGTTTATTCATTTTTACCTGTAGGTAAGTACTTCCCAATAATAATTCATAGCGACATTTAATTATAATTATAATACCTCATGGCTCAAATAAAAGAATGTACTTACGTATTTATATGTACGTGAAGTGTTGAATTAAATAATTTAATAAAACACAATTTATAAGGACTGGATAAACCAATATGGCTAATCAATGAAGTATCGACGACTTTATCAGATTTGTATTAATCGCGGTTCGCGCACGTGCGAAGAGGATGATTGCGCTTTCCACAAGAGGGCGCCCGTTGCTGAAGCACAGGCGGCGCGCTCTGGCGAGACCGTCACAACTCACAATCACTTTTAAACTACTACACAATGAAGTTCTCGCTTTACCGCATTTGCGGCGTTGCCGCGTCAAACCTTTAGTTACTTAACATAGGATCCAATAGCGCGAAGAAACACGCGCGACAGTTAACTACCACCTAGCATCTGACTAGCGACTAACTGATCGGGACTTTAGTCAGAGGTGAAGAAATCGGCCGTCAATCTGCTAAACGTCTCTTTCGTGTTATATTTGACGACTGCAGCGGAGACTCTACCCTGATACGAGCCCCCTCGTGCAAAGTTTATCCTTTTGCCTCCGATGAATTTAGCAATTCTATTATTAAAACTTTCAACGGCATTGTTATTTAGACCGCGCAGCAAACTGTCAGCTTTATCGAAAAGTTGCTGCATCGCTTCTTCGATACTTCGATAAATACCAGCTTCTCTCAGTTCTGGAACGTAGTCCACTCTGTTGGGATCAGAGTATTTCTTACAGAAGTATGCTAACTTCTGATACTCCTTGTATTCTCCGAAAACGTGACTCGGTACATTTCTCAAGTCTTACTTCAAATTTTGTATTCGTTCCCCGAGTGGTATTTCTTCTCGCAACCGGTATTCCGCAGCTTTCTTTATACCAGTACGCAGGCGGAGCGCATTAATCTGTACGACAGCTCTTAGATCTTTATTGCGGCCTTTTGTTCCGATTTCGTTTATTCTCTTACTGAAATTGCGTAACAGGTGATTGGTGCATTCGATTTTTTGTGCTTGCACCATATACTTTCCATATGGTTTACTGTCCAATATCTTTTTGTACACACTGCTATCGCCATCGGCAACTAATATAGAGTATATTAGACCGTGCATATCTATGCTGCAATTGAAGCCTTCGACAATAGCAACACTCTCCATGCCAGTAGAACTCTGATAACGACCCCAGTTCTTGAAGCAACGATGCTCGCGCGGTTCTTCCTTCCTCGTACCTGCTATTTGGCAAGTCATGCAGAATTTATTCTTCACACTGATGTACAGCACTTTCTTCGTGTGGTATCCCACGATGGCTCCTACACCCGAAAGAGAATTGTAATCTCCTCCGCGGTAGGACCTTTTCATCCTGCCAACCGCGACAACTGGGATAAACGGTAGCTTGGATTCTGCATATACGTCGCCTCTTGCTATAGCTAATGCTTTTTCTTCTGTTCCAGCATCATCCATTTCGCGTTGTGCGGCCACTTCGAGGGTATCGATTAGGTCATTCTGACAGTTCTCGTAGATCCTTTTCGTCATACATGACACGTTCACGGCCGTCAGTATGTCCTCCAGTTGATTATATCCGCCGCCCGTCATCATTGTTCCGCAACAGCTGCGCGGTTGATATCCATAGTGGCATCACTCTTCCGAAGACAGGATATACGCTCTGTGTATTTGCACATTTTGCACTCTACATGATACACATTTTCTAATCCATTCCGTACACATCTAACTATTTCAAAATATTCGATGCCACAGACAGTAGTCGAAAGTTTTCCAAGATTTTTTATTTGCTCGAAAACATGCGGAAAATCAACGAAGTCGATTCCTTTTGAAATTAGGTTTTCCGGCTGTTCTGGCTCTGCAGTAGGGTGGTCCTTATTTTTCAACTTCCGATTTTTTTTGGTCTTACCCTCCTAAAATATGAGGTTTGGTGAGAAAATGATATGTGTAAAATTTCAAAGTGATTGTTCAACGGGAACCCGTGCCGCATTTGAGTGAAAGTTTTGAAAATATCGTAATTTTTCGTCAATTTCGGACATAATTGTGTTAAACTGACCGAACTAGTGCGCTGAAAACACTTATTGTTTATAATTGTGTTCGTCTATTTTGGAAGTATCAGTGAATATTTTGTAATAAAAGTACAGTTTATTAGATGTACAATAATAATATGTATGCATTACTTCGAAAAATATTGACGAAATCTTTGAGTTTTAGCTTTTAAAATTAGTATACAACGCAGCGTATAAGCCAGAATAGGCGATTTGGGGTCTTAATTGCACTGTTCAACATCTATTTGGATCTGTAATATGCACTCCGAGATCCTAGTACAGTTTCCGCTCCAAACACGAATCCGTAAATAAAAGTGCTCTATGACCCTCAGTTTTTGAAAAACATGAGTTTTTGTAAAAAGCGCACGATTTTGGGCAAGAATGAGGTATTACGTGAAAACCAAGAATACTAGAAAGTTCAATTTACTCTCAAAAGATAGAGGAGAGTTTCCTGAATATATCGGTGTATACAATTATCAAATTTGATGGTTTTATACGGTTGTAATCGGCCTTCAAAGTTTAAAAAATTGCCGATGTGCATAATTTCTACGCAATACTTTTGCATTTTTACGAAAAGTTGTTTATCTAGCACGAATTTGCTTAAAAGTATCTAACATTAGTTTTACGCCTCGCTCCGCAGTGTTATTCACAATTTTCAAACTCTGTACAATTTCTAAACCCGCTTTATAATCGTCGTCGTTTTCCCAGGCTTCCGCATCTAGTTCCAAAAAATTTGTCGATATATTAAATCTTGTAAAAAAATTTTTGCTTTCTCCTGAAATAAGTTTTTTCCACGCTGGCATTAACATAATTTTTTATGTCAATATCTTTTATAACAATTTTTTTTAAAGGAATTTTTGTATCGATTTCATACGCCTTTTTACATCGAAAGATAAATCTGCATAATAAATATATTTTTAATATATATATGGCTTTAGCCATCCATCTGGCATGGTGGAAAGCTTCAGGAACATGGAAACGATTTCCTTTGGCACAAGTTCCACCAAGAAAAATAATCATTAATTCGAGGAATTCCACATAATCACCTCTTGGTTGCTTTTGCTGTATACTATTGAAGCAGAAGTTCAATTTTAATTCTATGTCTTGGAGCTTCCCAGTAATATAATCATCTTTTATACCTGATCGAAAATTTGATTGTTTAATGGTCGGTCGAGCTTTTTGAAATTTCTTGAATAATGTGGGATTGGGAAGCGACCGGATCAGAAACAGGGTGATTACAAAGTCTCGCGTAATTCTAATAAGTTTATTATATAAGTTTGGTATTATATACGTCTCGATGGTGCTTCGTTCGCGTCTCTAGTTCGACTCTGGTGATTGCTCTTCGATGAACCATCACCCCATGCTCTTTCAAAACACACACACATCACACACTGATGCCACGCGTCACCATGCACACTTCATACATCCGTCCAAAATCTCCACGTGCATTCTCAGAATCATACCCGCCGCAATCGACACTCAAACCTAAACATTCACTCGTCACGCTAATCCCCTTTTCCCAAACATTTATTCCTCGCGCCGACCAGCCTTGGAGATTGCCTCCTCGGCTTTCTCACTCCCACAATAACGGTATTTCAGGAGCTGAAGATTTCGATATTTTTTTTCGAATACACATTTTAAAACTAATTCGTACAGATGGTGACGACACGGAAGGTACAATAAATCCCGCCCGACCATTTGCTCTAAAATAACGCAAGCACCTTTCAATTGTCCCATATTTGTAGCAGTTGTATCACAGAAAATCGCTTGTACCGAATCTGTTAATTGACAATTTTCTAGAATTTCGGACCCCCAGGAGATTTTCTTTTTGTTGATATGTAATAACTACAGGCAATCTCTCTACCCACCCTTTGTCAGATAAGCATGGTAGCATTTTCCCATCCCAATGAACTGTTATAATTTTAGGTACATTTTCTTGAAATACTTCCCGCAATTTCGCGGTTCGTTCTGCGCCAAGATGATGGCGCATACGCCGAATTGAAGATCGGTTAATCTATGTCCTATTGATGCGGCAGTAGCAATAATGATGCGAACTGCATTACGATCACTCACTTTGCAGTTGTCCAATGATGCGACGAGTTTCATATTAATAACATCCTGCTTCCCCCTTGGCTTCTTTAGGTTACTTGGATCTGGTTCATTAAGAAAATCAGGCTCCTCTGTAATAGAACCTTTGAATGCAGAAGATTCTGGTTCATCACTAGATGAAAATGACTCAAGTTGTGCTAATTCTGCAATACAAGAAAAAAAAGTTACCTCAACTCTAGAAATACGTTAAAACAAATTAAAAATTAGAAATACATATATGTATATCAAATTTAGATATATATATATACATACCTTCTACTTCCGCCATCGCATCAAATCGTTGTTTGCGTATCTCATCTTCTTCTTGTCGAATTGTTTTCCGCTGTTCCATTTCTGTTAAATTTCTATTTACTCCAATCATTGATCCTGGTCTCCTCTTTTGTCTTTGATTTAATAGAAAATGTTTGTCATTTTCAATATGCATCATTGTTAATGCATCACTACTGACGATTACTTCCTTGACACACAAAAGAGACAATGATTTCGATCCAGATTAAAGGAAATGATGCCTAGGAATGTAACAAATGAGAATGGATAGTCTAGGTATCGGATGGTCTAGGACAGTGGCAGGAAGGGCAGGGTTAGACAAACGTGGATTATTCATAACAAAACGACACATGCAACGCGAGATTTTTTGAAGATGGCAGGGACTAATGACAATACGAAACGGCAGATGCATTAGAATATCGAACAAAGTACAGATTCATATACGCAGGCATGACAACTTCAACTATGTTTAGGACAGTCTAGGTGTCGTATGATCTATGGCTTTAAAGAAAACCATTACCAATGTAACGTCCTGGGTTGCCGGTCCTCAGGACGTGGAGGGAGTTCTTGCCCCGTCGCCTCCGGACGTAACCCTAACACCTAAGGCCGGCTGGTTACGTCGCAATGGAGTACTGTGCGGGGCCGGTGGATCGGCTTTGAAGGATCGAGGAGGAAAAGAGAGGTGTGTTTCGTCTTGGGGCCGCCAGTTAGACTCATCAGTAGGGCTACAACTGACGACCCCTGCCCCAGACACACACGAGGACACAGAGTACATAATTTCGGAACTTGTATATATATGAAATGTTGAAGGATTGAGGACTAGCGAGAAAGATTGAAGACGATCTCTGGTGACACTCGTTGACACTAAGTCGTGTGGTGGGGTCGGGACGTCACACCTCCCTCCCTATGCGGAAGATCCGTCCTCGGATCTCAGCACGATCCACCGACATCCCACCGCTGTCACCAAAAAATATGTCACGTCCCGGGTGAGGTCTTTGGAACGATGACAATTGGGGAAGGAATGGGTGTCAGGCGCGAATATTAAATCCGTCACTCTGTGGGGGTTTGAGGGTTTTCCAGGCGCGAATCTTAAATCCGTCACTCTGAGGGGTTTGTGGGAAGTCCAGGCGCGAATATTGAATCCGTCACACTGAGGGTTTTGAAGGAATGCCAGGCGCGAATATTAAATCCGTCACTCTGTGGGGTTTTGAGGGAATGTCAGGCGCGAATCTTAAATCCGTCACTCTGAGGGGTTTGAGGGAATGTCAGGCGCGAATATTAAATCCGTCACTCTGTGGGGTTTTGAGGGAATGCCAGGCGCGAATCTGTAATCCGTCACTCTAAACGTTAAAGGGGAATCAGGCGCGAATGTCAAATCCGTCACACTTAGAATTTCTGGAGGCGATCAGGCGCGAATATTGAATCCGTCACTCTAATCGTTAAAGGAAGGTAAATATACACTTGGAGAGCACCCGTTATATTACTTGTTTTGTTTTGGTTTCGGTGACTGGATTTACCGTTGCAGTTATATATATAAGAAACTACGTTTAGTTTTTCGTGGATTGCACGGCTCATGCAACAGTATGTTTGTAAACACTCGAGCCTTTCTCGCGTTCACGAACGGGAATCAGCTGTCGAGACAGCTTGATTCCGTTTGGGAATTTTCGCAAACAGATGACTAGACACAATAACTCGTAACGTGATTTAAATGGAATTTGTTTATTCAATTCGATGCACTGTTGGTGATTTTTACGTTTGGTTATGCTCCAGGGATTTATCATTAGTACATGGCATTCATTATATACAATGGTTATAGAAACGTAAGAGTATGAATATGAGTTACATATGAATAAGTAATAATCAATTGTTATTGAAAGAAACAATATGAAATCGCAATAAGCGTAAACAAGACAATGCAATAAACAGTAACTAAAGTGAATAATATGAAATAGCAATAAGCATAGACACGAAAATGCAATAAGCAGTAAATAAAGTAAATGATATGAAATAGCAATAATATGAAATAGCAATAATAATACAAAATTATGGTATGAAGATGATATGTAATGAAAAATGGTATGGTTATTAATGCTTACAATGAGGTTCAAGATGATTATAACACTAAATAAACTTTCTTGTTTTAACAATGCTTCTTCTTTGAATTGTTATCGTTGAAAAAGGACTTCTGTCTCGGTCCCCTCGTATTTATAAGGACGTTGCGGGGGTACGCGCGGTAGTGGCCTTGACACATTTCGGGATAAGGCGTAGTAGGACTTCCGGGTTTTTTGTAAACGGTACAACTATTAATAGACATTTTTATGTCACGTACGCCAAATATGTGTCGCAGTTAGATTTTTGGGGTTTTATGACTGTGAAAGGAGATACTCAACTCATCGAATGAAATTTTGGGTGTTTAATAGGAAAGGGGTTAAAGTGGCTTGGACTTCATGAGTCGTAAAGAGGGGATTGAGACTTGGTCTCGATTTAAGAGGGATTTGTAACGAAGGATTTGTTTGAATTCAAATAAGAGGGAATGATTCGTGCCTTGTAGGACGAATATGCGAAGAGGGTTTTGTAACGATTATCTCGCGATGGGGATCTCTAAGATATATCAGCGAGGTGGAGTTTGTATCGATCATCTTGTGTTGGTGACCGCTAAGGTATAACATCAAGACGATCGACGATTGAGGAGATGGGGTAAGAGTTGAGTTTGTTAGAGTTTGATGGAGTGATACTGAGGTTTACGAATAGAATTTGGTATAGAACCGCGCGAAAAATCGTGGGACGTTACACCTTCCCCCTTATATGAAGAAATGCGTGCATTTCTTGACACAAGGTATTGGTGTTTTGAAATGATGAAAGGAAAATAAAAGTAAAGCCCATTTGGCATAAAAATAAAAATAAAAGTATGTGAAAAAAAGAAAAATAGGAAGTAAAGCCCGTTTTGGCATAAAATAAAAATAAAAGTATGTAATAATAAAAAAAAGATATAGTTATTTGGCACAAAATAAAAACAAAAGTATGAAAAAAAAAGAAAAATAGAAGATATAGCCTATTTGGCATAAAATAAAAATAAAAATAAAAGTATGTGAAAAAAAGAAAAATAGGAAGTAAAGCCCGTTTTGGCATAAAATAAAAATAAAAATAATTATGAAATGAAAGGGGAATTTATTTACAAGGGACTATTTACAATGGATGGATGGGATTAATGGAAGGATTATAGGGGGGGAAAGGAGTACTCCAGGGTTTGGAATATAGGATCGTCCAGGATGTACGTGAGGTCATAACCGTTTTGATATTGGTCATTGAACCACCTTAGAAACGCGGGTGTCAGCTCTGTGTGGTCTGGAACCCGCATTGCTGACCCCGTGTCCAGGATCTCCACGACACCTGGGTAAGGAGGGATTGAGGAGGGGACCGGGATTTCGGGAGTATGAGGTGGAGAGTGGTAAGGAGGGGGCGGTGGATTGACGGCCTCTTGCATAGTATCCAGGTCCTGGGTTGGAGAGTCAATGGTGATGACCTCAGGTTTTATATCAGCCTCCCTGATGATCTCGACCGACGTCACCTTCGGGAGAAGGGGTGAGGCGCTCCTTCCTTCCCTCTTGGTTTCGCGGCGCAGCCACTGGATGTGGGCCAACCTTCTTTTTAGGCCGGGCCCCTCTTTTTGTAAGCCCATTGGGCTTATGAGCCCTTTTATGAGGCATTATTATTTTTTCCTAGGAAATGAATTAATTAGTGACACATCTTGTTTAAATTTAGTTAGGGTCAACCGGGATCTTCGCGTAATCGACCAAGACGCGCTTTGTTCGCATGTATGATTTTCGTTTTACCCTTCCATGATATTCTCAAATTTTGCGAAGGGATAACCTCTAATATTGTGTGAGGGCCCGAGTATTGATCTCCGAATTTCCCTTTTCGCGGTTCTATTAAAACGAAGATTGAGTCGCCCGGTTTGAAGGTCTCCTCGTTTATATGCCGATCATAATATTTTTTGTAACGGAGTTTGGATTGATTTAACTTTTCCGCAGCAGCGGTTTGTAGTTCTTGCATCCTCGTATTCAATTTCGAGAGGTATTGATTATAGGTTTCATTTTCGAAATCTTCGAGTACCCTTTTTCGACTGGGTACCCGGGCTATTTTCCCGAATACTAACTCGTGTGGAGTGTAACCAGTGCCCTCGTGGACGCTGGTATTATAAGAAAACGCGGCCATGTCGGTCCATTCGTCCCAGTCGCTGTATTTACTGATAAACATTTTCAAATATTCTGTTAGGACAAGGTGTGATCGCTCTAAAGAGCCGTTAGACTGAGGGTGAAAAGCTGTGGTTTTAAATTGTTCAATTTTAAATTTCTGTGCTATAGTTTTCATGAATTTACCAGTGAAATTAGCTCCTTGGTCAGTGAGGATGGCTCTGGGAGCTCCGAACTGGCAGATAAATTTTTTTATAAATGCATCTGCAATTTTTACTGATGTTGATTGTTTGAGTGGTTCGCACACGAAGTATTTGGTCAATAAATCTTGCATGGTTAATATATAGGTGTTTCCTTCTCTTGTGGTAGGTAATGGTCCTACTATATCTAACGCTACTTTATCAAAGGCGCGTCCAGGTGTGTCGGTAAGGATCATTGGTTGTCTAGTTTTTACACGAACTAGTTTCTTTCGCCGACAGTCTTCGCACTTTCGAATATAATCTTCAACGGCTTTCTTCATTCCTTTCCAGAAATAATAGTGTCTAATTCGGTTATAAGTTTTAGTTACTCCTTTATGTCCAGCTAATGCAGACGCGTGATTTTCCGTAATTATACCTTGTCTCTTTGATTCTTCGGGAATTTGAACTATTTGTAAACATATTGTGACCTCGATGTCTTCTTCGTCAACGGTTTCGAGAATGTCTGTAATAATATCTTGCCAGCTTAATTGGTCGATATTTGCTGTTTTAGCTATACTGAATGAGTATATAATTAGTTCGCGTATTACATCCTTAAGGGAAGAAAGAGCTTTATTCCAATTTGTTGTGGTTAGGGGAGTATTTTGAGTTTCCTTGATAACTAACCCTACGAGAATTTGTCCCTTTTTGTATGACACATGAGCCCTGCCTAGAGTGAGCTCGCTTGTTATTGGGTGCGTTCAGCCGACAAAACCGGTGAGTAACCGGTGATCAGTGTATCTCGCGGGAATATAAAAAAAATGGATCCAGCAGTACTAATTGCTTTGGATAATGGGTTCGATAACAATTTAATAAGGATATTAATAGATGATTTGATGGAACCAATTAACAATGATTTAATAATAAGAGAACGCGGCGTTAGATCAAAAAATGAAAATTATGCAGAGGTTATAGTTCCTCTCTATACCAACAATTTGTTTAAGGAACATTTTCGAATGTCACGCGTAAGTTTTGAAGTAAGTATACATTTTTTAATCGAGTGATAGTTTTAAAATGCACAAAATAAAATATATATAACCTATAATATTGGATTTTTGAATTATAGATATTAGTAAACACTATTGGAAACAATATGTTGGGTGGTCAAAACACCCCAATCGATCTGAGTAAAAAAATTATGTTCAGTGTGTGGATCTTAGCAAAACCAGAAAGTTTCTTATCTGTTGGGGACAGGTTTGGGATTGCTAAAAGTACCGGGCACATAGTACTTCGGGAAATCACTGACGTATTAACAAATTTGTTATCAGAGTATATCAAATGGCCAGCTCCTGAAACATATAATGAAATATCCCATGTATGTTTATATTAGTTATATAATATTTTATATTATTATATTTATAAAATTGCTCAGATATAATATATCAATTGCAGGTTTTTGAAACACGTTCACATGGTTTCCCCGGTGTAGTAGGGGCAATTGATGGGTGTCACATATCCTGTAAACAACCTACAGATAATGCAAATGATTATTATAACCGGAAAGGTTTCCATTCAATAATATTACAAGGTATGTGTAAATGAAATATTTATAATGAGTAATAGTTTATTCATATTTTTGATTTCTTTTATATAGCGGTATGTGACGACAAAGCAAGGTTTACAGATGTTTTCATTGGACTACCTGGCCGCATGCATGATGCCAGAGTATTTCGTAATAGTCCTTTATATAGTGACATTACAAATGACAGAAATCCTCTGTTACCACCAAGTTATCATATACTTGGGGATTCTGCATATCCACTATTGAAAAGTGTCATGACACCTTGGAAAGACAATGGGCATCTAACGCAATCCCAGATTGTATATAACACAAAACTGAGTTCAATCCGTTCTGTCATTGAAAGAGCGTTTGCTTTGTTAAAAGGCAGATTCAGAAGATTGAAATATTTAGATATTTCCGATTTTGTGTTGGGCAATAAAATGATAGCATCATCCTGTGTACTGCATAATTTTATTATTAATGAAAATGAGATTGACGACTTGGAAATAAATGAAGATACAGAAAATGAAGATGTAGAAAACGGAGATTTACAAAATGAAGAAAATTTGTATCACAATATAAATCAGGATGCGATTAATAAAAGGAATAACATAGTTTTGTTACTTTAAATGTAAATATCTACTTGTGTTTGTTTATTTATAAAATTTTCATAACTACACACAATTAGAAAACGTTATATTGTTTAGTTATGTTCTATTTACTTAGAACACCTGCATATCACAATATCCTATATATGAATCTATATCTAATTTTTTATAAAATATATATATATATATATATATCTCTTTATATATATATATATATATATATCTCTTTATATATATATATATATATATATATCTTTATATATATATATATATATATCTCTTTATATATATATATATATATATATATATATATATATATATATATATCTCTTTATATATATATATATATATATATATATATATATATATATATATATATATATATATATATATATATATATCTCTTTATATATATATATATATATATATATATATATATATATATATATAAAGAGCGTTTGCTTTGTTAAAAGGCAGATTCAGAAGATTGAAATATTTAGATATTTCCGATTTTGTGTTGGGCAATAAAATGATAGCATCATCCTGTGTACTGCATAATTTTATTATGTGGGCATATGTATGTGGGCCCAAATTTATAGTTTTATCATTAAAATATATATATATATATATATTATAATAAATATATAAAAAATATTACACTATGTTCTATCAAAATACATAATATAAAAATATAAATATAAATATATAATAGGTACCCTTAATTTTGTATACATATACTAATATTCTGTAATGTAATATTACGTTTAAAATATTATGTACATCCGGCGTGGTGAAAACCTTTAGTCTGGTGTATTGTCGTTTGTTCTCTGTCTTATTAGCATTTCTAATAATTTATTTCTTTCAGATTGAATTTTATTACTTTCATCGATCTTTTCGGTTAAAGTGGTTATAAGTTTAAGTCGTCTGTCATCCATTTCCAACTGTTTTTTCCGCAGACTGTACATGGCTTTAGCTCTGACAGCTTTTGGTTTAATCCTTTTGTTTGTTTCTTCCTGACTAATTGACGATGTTGATGGCGTAGGAAAAGCAGGAGACGGCGATGCACAATCTGAAGATGCTTCAGAAGCAGATGTGGCACACCTTAGCGGTGGACTTTCAATAAAATTTCTTAAATCATTTAAGTTCGTGTTGTCTGTAAAATAAGTTATTGGAGAAAATGGTGAACTACTAGAATGATTAAATGTAAATGTAGGTGAATATGTTTGTTGTGTACAGTCTAAATTGGAATTGGCATCAACATCAGAACTGCTACTTTGATTATTGTTATTTAACGGTGTGCGTGATGATAATGTGGGCCCAAAATTTATAGTTTTATCATTATAAAAAATATCTTCGAACGTATCATAATATTCCCAACTGATCCGTCCCCGACCAGTTGCCAATTTGTTATCTTTGATTTTTCGGTGGGTTTTTTTGAGATTACGCATTTTTGTGTCTAATATTTCCTTCGTAATCGCATGCCCATGCTGCTGAAATATTGCCACAATCTCAGCCCATAATGTTTTTTTTTTTTACTTTGGGATCCCTAAATTTAAGTACTCTTTCTCGGTAACTTTGTAAAAGCAGCTGTGTCGTTTTATGTGACCATTTGAAATTCAAATCTGTAATATGTACAAACAGAATATTAGCATATGTATACAAAATTAAAAATATGATAAAGCTTACATCTAATCCACAAAAGTTTTTTTTTGCATACCTTCTGATGTGCATATATTTGATGTGTTATTTTCCATTATTAAGTCTGTTTCGGTATTATCAACTGCTGCTGCTGCTGTTTCTGAATTCTTTGTATATTCTCCTAAATATGTTTTTAAAAAATTTTGATCTGAAATAGACAAAAATATTCATAAAAAATCAAATTTAATACATTCATTAATTAAGGTGTTGAGTGTCACACTTTCTTAACAAACTTTCAATGATAATTTTTCTTTAGGTCACATACAAAGCGCAGACTTTATGTTGTTTATTATTAGAAGCATGTTTTAACATAAATTATTAGAATTATAAAGCAAAACTTAAGTCATATATGACCCATGCAGCATTCAACAGGTTAATAGAATATAGGTTATAAATATAAATAAAAATATTTTTGATCGAATACCTGTTGATAATTTATAATGTTCGTCCATCGTAGTGTGGATTGCATATACTTTATCATTATAAGTATATTCAGCAATATAAATCGTACTATTTGTATTACCATTATTTTCAACGGGCGCCGACATCGTGGAAGTAATACTGATCACTGATCACTCATGTACCGTAGTTTCCTTCCGGTACAAAAAATGGCGACTGGTAAGTAACCGGTGAGTGATTTCCCTAGATTTTACTCGCGTCGACCAATGAACGAGCGAGTACAATCTAGTGAGATCACTCACCGGTTACTTACCGGTTTTGTCGGCTGAACGCACCCATTGTCAGTTCTCCCGCTTCCTGTAATTGTTTGGCTCCTTCGTCGCAAGGTTTCCCATCGGCACTTAAAAGGAAGACGAGTGTTTCTTTACGTAGGGACAATGGATCGCGACTGATTGACGGTATTATTCTAATATCCCTATCGGGATCTATTTCGTATGCTTCCTCCGGAGAATCGTTCAATTCGAGTAATGACGATTCTGAGTCTGTTGTTGATTCATCTGTCGCGGTTGATTCTACTTCGGAATCAGGATCTGCCTGTTCCTGTGGTTCTGGAGATTGCGGAGGCGAAATTCTTTGGTAAGGGGTGTCTGTCTGTTCCCTTTCATTTTCTGGGTTTTCTTCCTCTTCGCTACTCATTGGTTCTTGCGGGACTAACGAGGAAGAATCTGGTGGCGTTATT
Organism: Andrena flavipes; assembly: GCA_963971345.1. Classification (NCBI taxonomy): domain Eukaryota; kingdom Metazoa; phylum Arthropoda; class Insecta; order Hymenoptera; family Andrenidae; genus Andrena; species Andrena flavipes. Next base: position 45,672,732 of record OZ020479.1, on the reverse strand, counting down.
ATAGGTGTCGGGGTTTTGCGTACTTTTCTGTGCGGCTGAATCCTCTCAGGTTCCGTCCTTAGGCGGGTTTTACTTGTGGGTGCCGAATCAGAGGTGTTTGATTTGGAACCTCGAGGTCTTCCAGGGCCTCGTTTAGGCGGAGTTTTAGTTTCTTCAGTAGTACATGGTTTTTTAGTTTTTGGTGTGGGGCAGCCCACCCAGTCTTCGTCGGCTTCTTCTCGTGGCCGTATCGGGCATGTCTCTATTGTAGGGGGATTACGAGATAGAGCGTCGGCAAGTTTATTGCTTTTCCCTGGTTGATATCGAATTTCGTATTCGTATTCGGCTAATTTTAATCGCCATCGGACGAGACGAGACGTTGGGTCTTTTACTCTATGTAACCAGATTAGAGGTCGGTGGTCAGTAAACAAAATAAACTTCCTTCCATATAAGTAAGGTCGGAAGTGCCCAACGCAATATACTATGGCCAGAAGTTCCTTTTCTATGGTTGCATAATTTATTTCTGCTTTATTTAAGAGGCGAGAAGCATAAGCAATGGGTAACTCTTTTCCCGTGATATTTTGACTCAATATTCCTCCTATAGCAAATTCAGAAGCGTCAGTGGTGATATGGAATTCCAGGTCAAAGTTCGGGTATTGCAGGATAGGTTCTTTCTGCAATGCTAACCTCAAATGGTCAAAAGCCGTTTTCTGGGACGGTCCCCACTCAAATGTTGTATCCTTTTTTAATAATTGGGTTAACGGGCGAGCTATTTTGGAAAAGTCTGGGATAAATCTCCTATAATATCCGGTTAATCCAAGGAATTGTTTGATTCCTTTTGGTGTACTTGGCGCTGGGTAATTTCGGACGGCTTCAATTTTTCCCAGATCAGGTTTTACTCCTTCTTCAGTAATTATATGTCCTAAATATGCGACTTCTTTATGCAGGAATTTACATTTGGAAGGTTGGAGTTTAAGGTTTGCCTCTTTTAGGCGGTGAGCAAGTTTTTTAAATTTAATTAAATGTTCCGTAAGGGAACTCGCGTAAAGGACAATATCGTCCAAATATACGAACATTTCTGCGCCTTGGAGTCCCGTAAGTGTGTGATCCATTAAACGTTGGAAGGTAGCTGGTGCATTACAAAGTCCAAATGGCATTCTAACAAACTCATAATGTCCATGAGGTGTAGAAAATGCCGTTTTTGGTGCATCCTCCGGCTTCATAGGGATTTGGTGAAATCCAGAAGCAAGGTCGAATACGGAGAAGTATTTAGCTCCTCCTAATTGATCTAATATCTCATTGATATTTGGAAGTGGGTAAGCGTCAGGAACGGTCTTTTCATTTAGATCCCTGAAGTCGATTACCATTCTCCACAAGGGTTCCCCATCAGGTCCCGGTTTTTTGGACACTATCCAAATAGGCGAATTATAGGGTGATAATGACGGTTTTATAATCTCGTTTTCAAGTAAAATTTTTACTTGTTTGTCTATTTCCTTCTTATGTACAGGAGGGAAGCGATACTGTTTAGTATTTACAGGCACTGGGTCCGTTGTTTGGATCCCATGCTGAATAGCGTTTGTATGGCCTAACTTCTCATCTGGTAGATGGAAGAGATCATGGTATTTACATAAAATTCTTTGGACATGAAGTTTTTCCTCCGGATTCATATGTTCCGTTGAAATTAAATTAAGCACTTGTTCCATTCTTGTTGGGGTTTTTTCAGAAATTGTTTGTATTTCCTCACCCGACGCCATATTTAGAGATTCTTGGAATTTTGGGGGAAGGAATGTTTCGGCATAATGCCCTGGGGATAAGAAAGAGTGCACCTCCGCGGATGCCTCTGTGTGGTAGATCAATGGATCTTGGGGTAAGAGGGGCTTGATTTTCGTTAGGGCAGGTATAGGAAGGACGCATTTAGACGTCTGAATCTCTTTTGGTCGTCTTTGTTTGGGTTTCGGAGTCACAATTTCGAATTCTTCCAATTCAACAGTAGGTATAGTGATCGTTGTGTCCATTTCATTAGAATTTATAACATATAAGTACGCTTTACCGTCCTGATTACAGACAAGGGCATTACCTGCATGAATTCCAGCGCCTAAATCTACTCTGGGTAAATACCCTTCCTTTATGTCTGAATTTGATATATTTACAAAGCAAACCGTTTTTGATCTAGCGGGTAGCACGAGTTGAGCCCTGTTTACAAACGGAATGGAATTTCCGTCGAACTCTAACTGCTTTTTTGAATAATGTATCGAAGCATTATGTTTTATGAAAAAGTCGGTTCCTAGTATGCCGTGTGGTTTAATAGGGAAGTCGTTTTCGACTACGTGGAACGTAACGTCGTTGCCAAATAGAGTTATTTTTATTGTCCCAAGGGTGGAGACGAGGTCCTTTGCGATGCCCCTAAGTTGTAGCTGTTTGTTTACGTCTATTTCTTGGTGTTGTTTTACAGCGTGAATTTTCAATAAGTTCACTTCTGAGCCAGTATCAATCATTAATTCCGGAGCTATTTCGAAGTCCGGGGACTGGATAATTACGGATGGGGCTTCGTCAACATTATTCAACCATGCGGTGGCGATTCTAGTCTTGACATTTCCGGTTCCGTTTGGAATTGTATTATTGGACGCACTCCCGCTTGGCCCGTTCCACGGTACGCGTCCGCTGTTGACCGTAGGGGCTGGGTGTTTCCCGAATCTCGTTCCTGGAAGGTTCCAGGGCTTCTCTCATTGCGATTAAACATGCGTTTTCTACATTCGGAAATTAAGTGTCCGGGCTTTTTACAATAAGCGCAGATACGCAATTCCGTAGGTCTTGAGGGAGGAGGTCGAGTTCTGTCCCAGTAAGGGAGCACAGGGTTAGCTGCCTGATTACCATATCCCGCGATCCGGTTTTGGGGATATCGCTCGGACAATTGGGGGCCTATTTTCTGGTTACTCCTACAGGACAATGCGTCGTGTCCTGTCTTATTACAAACTTGGCATATTAATTTAGGAGTTTTCTGTTCTGAAAATCTTTGACGGTCTCTGTCGATTTTCTTATCTACAAATACGGCTAACTCAAAAGCTTCATCGAGCGTTTCGAAATTATGTTGCAGTAATCTGGTCCTTATGTGGGGAGGAAGTCCATCCACAAATGAATCTAATGTTAATCGATCTATGTTTTCGAGGTGATTCTGTGCAAAGTCACGATAGTATTCTCTATCCTCTTCCAAGATGGCGAATCGGAGATCTTTAACGCGTGAGATGTATTCTAGTACGTGTTCGTTTGTTCCTTTAATAACATTTGCAAGTTCTCCGCGATAGTGGTCCGAAGTTTTGGCAGGGGAGAAGGTACGTTTCAGTTGTTTAACTAAATCATTTACAGAGTCAAAAACCCTATCCTCAACTGCCAAGTAAGCATGGTCTTGTAATTTATTTCTCAATAGCCTCGCTAACTGGGGTTCAGCTTGCGGGGGAACCAGATCTTTAGCCCTATTGCAGGCTCTCGCGAATTGTAAGACGGACATGTTGTGACCGTTAAATTTTGGGACTGTTTCTATAGCGTCCTTTAGTTTGATCTGGGGCAACGGATCCTGGTCCGGAATATTATTACTATTCAATGCCTCAGGAGTTTTATTGAAATTTAACATCGATTTTCTATCGAAACGAGAGGAAACCGGTGTGGCAAAATTACCTGCGACTGGCGGGGGTGCAAGAAGTTTCTTCATCATTTCTTCGATATCTTGTATTTTGTTAGAAAGACTTTTAACCGGGGGTTCGGACGGTCCGCTATCTATGCCCGAATACGTTTTGGCTTGCTGGTTTGCTAACAATCTTGCGGGCAAATTATCAATTTCGGTTCGTTTCTCGCGTAACTTTTGCAATTGTTCCATTATTTCGGCGGTCGCGATTTCTATAGCGCTTTTGGAAGGCCCCGCGTCTTGGTTTATCACGCAGGGGTCATTGACATCGCCGTGTTCAGACATTTTGGTTTTGTAAAATCGGTTATTTTAGGGTGGTTTAAGAGGTTTAATATATTTGGGCGTCCGGCTGTAGCTACTCAAAATCTATGGTATTCTCTACCCGGATAATTTATATCAAATCTGTTACAATTTTTTCTTATTTGACGATAATGCTCTGTGCACGCGGCACGACTGTTAATTGGCCGTAATTTAAACAGAAGGTTTTTGCAACGAGGGCATTCGGGAAATGTATCGTTAGGTTGGTGGTAGTGCACTTGATATATCTCGTCTACCTCCACCGGATTTAAATCAAAACAATTGAGGCAAATTTTTTCACCTTCCGCGGTCGTTGCTACGCCTCCAGAAACACAAATTAAGTTATTCGAGTCTGATAATACGGCCCGTAGTCTACGGCTTGGGTAATATAACGTATTTTGATTTTGGCGCGAATCGCACATGATAGGTTTCAATGTCTTATTTCGCGTCAGGCAGTTCGTTTATATTTCGTAGTGAAAAGATATTAATGATTCAAAAAGTACCAATGTGTACACTCGGCGCAATTGGCGGCGGGACGCGTTTGATATATTACTTCATCGCACCTTAGGCAATTAGGGAAGGCATAGGGCATTTGGCAGTAATGAATATGATACTCTGTCACCGTTTCAGTTGTTTCTAGTCGGGAGCAACGTAAGCAATTTCGTCGCCTTCGTCGTTTGTCGCTAATCTCCCGTTAACGCAGATCATCCACTGTATGGATTGCGTCAACACTTGTAATCGGCAGCTCTGATAGGCTGGTCTCCACAGATTTATGTGTTCTAAGTACATATTAAGTGGCGGGACTTTGTGGGTACCGTGTCAGAGAATCTAATTCTATCAACGGTTTACGTAAATCCCACCGCTGTCACCAAAAATATGTCACGTCCCGGGTGAGGTCTTTGGGAACGATGACAATTGGGGAAGGAATGGGTGTCAGGCGCGAATATTAAATCCGTCACTCTGTGGGGGTTTGAGGGTTTTCCAGGCGCGAATCTTAAATCCGTCACTCTGAGGGGTTTGTGGGAAGTCCAGGCGCGAATATTGAATCCGTCACACTGAGGGTTTTGAAGGAATGCCAGGCGCGAATATTAAATCCGTCACTCTGTGGGGTTTTGAGGGAATGTCAGGCGCGAATCTTAAATCCGTCACTCTGAGGGGTTTGAGGGAATGTCAGGCGCGAATATTAAATCCGTCACTCTGTGGGGGTTTGAGGGTTTTCCAGGCGCGAATCTTAAATCCGTCACTCTGAGGGGTTTGTGGGAAGTCCAGGCGCGAATATTGAATCCGTCACACTGAGGGTTTTGAAGGAATGCCAGGCGCGAATATTAAATCCGTCACTCTGTGGGGTTTTGAGGGAATGCCAGGCGCGAATCTGTAATCCGTCACTCTAAACGTTAAAGGGGAATCAGGCGCGAATGTCAAATCCGTCACACTTAGAATTTCTGGAGACGATCAGGCGCGAATATTGAATCCGTCACTCTAATCGTTAAAGGAAGGTAAATATACACTTGGAGAGCACCCGTTATATTACTTGTTTTGTTTTGGTTTCGGTGACTGGATTTACCGTTGCAGTTATATATATATAAGAAACTACGTTTAGTTTTTCGTGGATTGCACGGCTCATGCAACAGTATGTTTGTAAACACTCGAGCCTTTCTCGCGTTCACGAACGGGAATCAGCTGTCGAGACAGCTTGATTCCGTTTGGGAATTTTCGCAAACAGATGACTAGACACAATAACTCGTAACGTGATTTAAATGGAATTTGTTTATTCAATTCGATGCACTGTTGGTGATTTTTACGTTTGGTTATGCTCCAGGGATTTATCATTAGTACATGGCATTCATTATATACAATGGTTATAGAAACGTAAGAGTATGAATATGAGTTACATATGAATAAGTAATAATCAATTGTTATTGAAAGAAACAATATGAAATCGCAATAAGCGTAAACAAGACAATGCAATAAACAGTAACTAAAGTGAATAATATGAAATAGCAATAAGCATAGACACGAAAATGCAATAAGCAGTAAATAAAGTAAATGATATGAAATAGCAATAATATGAAATAGCAATAATATGAAATAGCAATAATATGAAATAGCAATAATAATACAAAATTATGGTATGAAGATGATATGTAATGAAAAATGGTATGGTTATTAATGCTTACAATGAGGTTCAAGATGATTATAACACTAAATAAACTTTCTTGTTTTAACAATGCTTCTTCTTTGAATTGTTATCGTTGAAAAAGGACTTCTGTCTCGGTCCCCTCGTATTTATAAGGACGTTGCGGGGGTACGCGCGGTAGTGGCCTTGACACATTTCGGGATAAGGCGTAGTAGGACTTCCGGGTTTTTTGTAAACGGTACAACTATTAATAGACATTTTTATGTCACGTACGCCAAATATGTGTCGCAGTTAGATTTTTGGGGTTTTATGACTGTGAAAGGAGATACTCAACTCATCGAATGAAATTTTGGGTGTTTAATAGGAAAGGGGTTAAAGTGGCTTGGACTTCATGAGTCGTAAAGAGGGGATTGAGACTTGGTCTCGATTTAAGAGGGATTTGTAACGAAGGATTTGTTTGAATTCAAATAAGAGGGAATGATTCGTGCCTTGTAGGACGAATAGGCGAAGAGGGTTTTGTAACGATTATCTCGCGATGGGGATCTCTAAGATATATCAGCGAGGTGGAGTTTGTATCGATCATCTTGTGTTGGTGACCGCTAAGGTATAACATCAAGACGATCGACGATGGAGGAGATGGGGTAAGAGTTGAGTTTGTTAGAGTTTGATGGAGTGATACTGAGGTTTACGAATAGAATTTGGTATAGAACCGCGCGAAAAATCGTGGGACGTTACAATATATTCAAAGAGCCTTAATGGCACTAGAGGAATGGTGTGGAAATACAGGATTGTCTGTGAATCCGGAGAAAATGGAAGTGATTAGAATCGCGAATAAAAATAGAAGACCAACTTTCGGAGGACTCAATTACCAAGGACATGCATTACAATTATCTAGGAAAATTAGGTATCTAGGAATCACCATTAACGAGACGTTAACATGGAGGGAACATGTTTTTCAGCAGATCCATAGGGCAAAGAATAATATGAATATGGTGTGCAGAATGGTAGGCCCAACCTGGGGACTCACACCAGTTGTAGTTAAATGATATATGAGGCAATCGTGATTCCGCGACTCACTTTTGGAGCAGGAATTTGGTGGAGGACTGCTAACATGGTGACAGTTCGTAATAAATTAGACAGTCTACAGGGCATCGCTTTAAGGAGAATATATGGAACAATGAGAACGACCCCAGTCAGGGCATTAGAAATGATAATCAATAGCCCACCGTTGAATATAAGGATCAAGGAACTCGCAATAAGAACAATGCTAAGACTCCAAAGCTGGGAACATTGGCGTGCTGGGAACCTCACGAGCCATAGTTGGATTATTGAAGAAGAGGGAGGAGAAGAGTTAAACCATATGAAAAACCTTACAAAGGACCTAATTATTAAAAGGCACATGTTTGATAGGAAATTTGAAACCCTAATCTTAAATAGAGGGGAATGGAATGAAACAGAGCTGAACCGGAACTACAACATGGTTTGGTATACAGATGGTTCCAAAAGGGAAGGCGGACTAGCCGGGGCGGGATGGTGTGAGACAAATGGAGAAAGAAGGCAAGGCTGTAAAAGTCTAGGGAAATATGCTACGGTATTCCAGGCTGAGATCTCAGCTATATTGGAATGCATACGGTGTATTAGAACAAGTTTAGACGAAGCGGACGAAAATGACAGAGATTGGAGGATCACACATGGAAGCAGAAACACGATGGCCACAACGAGTAGAGGAACAGGTGGCGTACAGATACAAGGACGCGTTAATAGACAAAGAAGAATAGCAATCTGTACAGATAGTCAAGCGGCAATTAAAGCACTCGGGGGATATGTGTTCCTATCAAGAACTGCATTGGAGCGTAGGCAAGCACTGGAAGAAATCAGTGAAAGAGTGGAATCGGTATGTATATACTGGGTACCGGGCCACGAAGGGATCGAAGGAAATGAAAGAGCGGATAGGCTGGCTAAAGAAGGAGCAAGCAGAGCACCGGAAGAAGGAACAGACGTTCCTCCTATAGCCACGGTGGCCTTCAAAAAGGTATTACGTAATTGGAGGGACGTGGAAAGAACACGAATATGGGAACAAACAGTAGGATGCACACTAGCTAAGGAATTGTTAGGAATGGAAATAAATGAAGATAGGGCAAGAAATATATTAAGTCTATCAAGAACGGATGCAAGAAATGTGGTGGGCACATTATGCGGGCACGCTTCGTTGGGAGCCCATCTATCAAATATAGGATTGGGATGGACTGAGATGTGTTCCTTATGTGAAGTAGCTAGAGAAGACACGAAACATGTATTATGTGAGTGTCCTGTAACAATGACAAAGAGGAAAAGATGGTTGGATGAAGAAATAATAGAAGGAAGGAATGTTAAGAGAATTTGTGTCAAGAGAATCGCGAAATTCCTAGGGGAGGTGAATCCCTGGAAGTATGTCTAGGGGTTCAGCTTTCGCAGAAGGGGAGGACTTGTAGAATTATGAACCGCATCGGTGGGGCCTCAGAGTGGAGGAATTCCATCGGTGGAGACAAATTTAATGTACTTAGCGCAAACACCAAATATACCGCACGGAAGTGACACCCCACGGCGAAGTCCACCAGGAGGGGGCGGGGTAGGTGCCCCCTCCCTAAACCCTAAACCCTAAACCTCAAACCCTAATCCCCATTTTTTTTTTTTTTTTTTTTACGTGGAGAAATCCCTGACGGATACCCCGCCCCCCCCGGGGGAGGGACGGGGTTATGTGGGGCTCGCACCCACTAAAACACTCCACTGTGGTCTGCCTCGTGAGGTTCCCCCCGGCACCCGAAGGGCCGCGGCCGGGCGAGGAGACGGCACCGGGTCGAATGATTTTCGGGGCCGCTCGTTGTACGAAGAACTGCCCCGTCGACCGCCGAACTCGCCCTCCCGCTCGATCGCCTTCACTCGGGAGCACGCTGATAACGGCGCTCATGGCGCGGCTCCCGGGGGAGCAGCGGATGGTCGGCTGCTCCCCGAGGGGGTCCTCCGATGCGAGGACCCCCTGAACGAAACTCCGCCGTCGCGCGCCGCGCCCTGCCACGACGCGACGCCGACGGCAACTTCGTGGTTTGGCCACCTCTTCCCTATTGGCCCTAAGAGGGGCCTCCTGACCCGGAATTCGCCGTTTGGGGAGCGGGGTGACGTAGGTTTACGTCACCGCCTGACCACCCCCGGCTCCGGGTCATCCTTGCTTCCGTCGGCCCCTCTTTCGACACCTCGGGGCCGCGAGGCGGGAAGGGTGTCCGGAAATCTCCCTCTCCCTCTCCGCCTGCTCCTTCTCCAGCATGATGACCTCCGCGTAGGAGGCCATCGCTTCCCATGCAACCCGGTCTCTCGCCATGCGACGCATGACTGTCGGCAGCGAGAGATCCGGGCCTAGCTGCGCCTCGAGGACACGGCGATCATCGATCCACTCCCGGCATCTTGCCAGGGTGTGGTCCGCCGTGTCCTCGTCGCCCGAGTCGCAGCTGAAGCACCGCAACGACTCCTCCCGCCCTATGCGACGCAAATAGGTGCCGAAACAGCCGACACCTGTCATGATTTTAACTACTCACATGACATAAATACTTCTAAATTATCGATAGACATTAGTGAGGTTTATGAGTGCCTTAACAATCTTAAAACAAACACTGGTCCCGGTAGTGATGGTATTCAGCCCGTATTCTTAAACTCGTGCAAATTTGTTATGTCCAGAATACTTTGGTTAATTTTCAATAAATCTTTGAGTGCTGGCATTTTTCCTCATAAGTGGAAATTATGCATCATTACCCCTATACATAAAGGGGGTGATGAATCATTGGTCTCAAACTACCGGCCTATCAGCATTCAAAACGTGATGCCTAAACTCTTTGAAAATATTATTGCACGCAAACTCTCTTCTCTCTGTAATAACCTAATTATAATGGAGCAACATGGATTTATCTCTGGCCGTTCTGTCCCCACTAATCTGTTGACATACCATCATTACCTAACCAACTCCGTTGAAAAAGGCTATCAGGTCGACGCTATATATATACAGATTTTAGGAAAGCCTTCGACTCCGTAAACCACTCTATCCTTCTGGCGAAATTAAGGTCCTATGGTATATCCGGTAGCGTACTATCATGGCTATCCAGTTTTATTTCAAATAGGACCCAGAGCATAAAATTTAATAATTCTCTCTCCAGGATTGTCGAAGTCAGCTCTGGTGTTCCACAGGGATCTCACTTGGGACCTCTATTATTCAATTTATTTATAAATGATATTGGTGAGGTCTTCAAATTTTGCAAGTTTCTATTATATGCGGATGATTTGAAGATATATCACAGCTTGGACAGCCCGGATAGTACGCAGCTGATACAAAACGACCTCAATAGACTTGAAGCCTGGTGTATTAGAAATAAGTTACTCTTCCACATACCCAAATGTTGCGTCTTAAGATTCAGTTTAAAAAAAAAGAGAGTATAACATCATGTAGCTATACTATCAATGGGATGCCTCTGACGCCAGTTAATAGTGTGAGAGATCTGGGTGTTCAATTTTCATCCAACCTTTCCTTTGCGGATCACTTCCGGATAATTGCAAGTCAGGGGCTTAAGATCCTTGGACTCATCAACAGAATTTCCAGATATTTTAAAGAAACAAATACAATAAGGATGTTATACTGCTCTCTGGTTCGCCCTATCTTGGAATTCAGCTGTATAGTGTGGGCTCCATATTATAAGAACCATATCGCATCAATTGAGGGAGTACAACACAAGTTTCTTCGTCTGGCGGCTTTTCGAGGTGGCTATCATTTACTAATCATGTGCCATAATTATAACATACTTGCTGACATCAACATGAAACTCTCCGGGCTTTCTGAGGTGAATAACAAACTTGATCAATGCCTCTCTGAATTCGCCCAAATGAAAGTCATTGTGGGGGATCTAAAGAATCGTGTCAACATCGTCTCTGCCTCGCATCAGTCTCTTGTTACAAGGACCGCACAGAACGAGCAAAGGATAACAAATCTTGAAAACAAGATCACGGCCTTTCCTGATGATATGCTTCCGCCGTCGCAGGACATCACACGACGTCTTGACAATCTCGCGGCTGCCAACAGAGACTTTGAACTCATCATCACGGGTATCCCCGAGGTCCCAAACGAGAATTTGAAATTGACTATCTCGAGTGTTGCCGCGGCAATCGGTGTCCCCTTCTCCGCTACTGATTTCGCTCATTTCGCCAGAATTAAGGCTAAACCGAATATGGCTCGGCCCATCACGTTGCGATTTTTATCTACCTTCACAAGAGATGCTTGGTTGTTGGGCAAGAGGAACCGGAAGGATCTCTGGGCCTCGGATATATATCCCGCGTGGCCGAAGACGCTTCTTTTTATCAACGAACGCTCCTCTAAAGAGGAGAGACGCAGACTTGCGGAGGCGAAGGCTTTGGGCAAAACTCACCACTGCAGTTACGTGTGGATGAAGCGAGGAATTGTCTATGTTAAACCGAACGAGAACTCTCAGCCGTTCAGATATTCTTCGCCGCAGCAGTTTGTTCAAATGGTGCAGATGGGGCAGCAAACAATTTCTAATAACTACAACGCGCCGGACATCTCCTCTACGCCTCAGCTCTCTTCTACCGGTCTGCTGGATGGCTCTTTGCAGGCTCACTCCTTTCAGCCTCGGCATGATCACTCTGTACCCTCTGCGGCACACTCTGCTGCAACTCTTCAGCACCTGCAATGACGATCTTCGCCAGGCCATCTGATTCGTACGGGATCCTACTTTCAGCCGGCTCATGCGATATCGTGCTCCTGGCCTCCCTCATACGGCCCGAGACCACCGCTCTCTACTCCTGCCCCTGCAGCTTTAACCGATACCGGCTCCACCATCAGGTCTACGAGCGACGCATCGCTTACTAACATTATGTCTGCGTATACGAACAACCTTGTGATTGCCCATCTTAATGTACGATCTCTTACCTTGCATTTCACCGATATTGTCGACTTGCTTGCGAAGTACAATTTTGATGTCGTAGCTTTTTCCGAAACCTGGTTGCACGAGGGTATTCTCTCTTCGTCTCTGATAATTCCGGGGTATACCTTACTACGCGTTGACAGGCATTCCGATCTACTCCGCCGTGGTGGTGGCATTGCAGTTTACGTCAAGTCTGGTATTCGTTATGACATTGTGTGTAAGAATGTGCCGATTATGTATAACTGTGATCCGCTTCTTGATATCGCTGGCATTTTATTATCGTTCAACAGTATTCGGGTATTATTTCTGGCAGTATATCGACCTCCACGTTGCCACATTGGGTGCCTTGACACACTGCTCAGCTACCTACTTGACACGTACTGCAATGCCGACCACCTAATTTGTCTGGGTGATTTTAATGTTAATATGAACCTGCCGAACAGTATAGACGCTAGACTCCTAACTCATTTTATGACTGTTCTTTCTTTGAAACAAATTATCTCTCAACCTACGCGTATCACTAATTGTTCGTCAACGCTTATTGATCTTATTATGTTATCTCGAGATCTTATTCCGGCCGCGTATGGCTTGTTGGATGCTAGCCACATCAGCGACCACGCTTTAACTTACGCTGTTCTTGATATTCCCTCGGTGTCGCGCTCGCCCCAATATCTGTTACGTAGAAACTTAAAAGCGATTCCGATCGACGAGTTCAATTCTGCTCTCCAGTGTATTGACTGGTCACCTCTTTACGACGCTCCCTCTACTGACGATAAAGCTAACTTACTTCATATGCACTTATCCTCACTTTTCGATCGCTTCGCGCCTATTGAACGAATCCGGGTATCCAAACCTTCATCTCCGTGGATGACGTGTAACGTACAAAGGTTTCTCAAGATGCGTAACAAAGCGTTGGCTAAATTTAAAAGATCCCACAGGGCACTACACTGGACAAATTACAAAAATCTACGTAACTTATGTACACGCGCTATTCGGTCTGAAAAACGGGCCTTCTTTCTTCAGCTGTCCTCTGCTCCATCTTCCTCGAGGCAATTCTGGCACTACATCTCTCTTTCTGGTCTGCACTCACCTCGACGACGTCCCTCCTCCTCTATACCTCTACATGACCCTAACCTTATAAACGATCACTTCCTTGACTCTCTTCCCCAGACCTGCGTCTCGTCTGAGCTTGTTGCTAAATTTCTATCCTCCCCCACTGCCAACAGCTTCTCGTTCTCACCGTTCTCCCACAACGACCTTTATCGTGCGCTTAAGGATATCAAACTTACATCTGCTGGTCCTAATGATATTTCTGGCACAATGGTCTTCTACTGTATCCCTCACTGTCTTGATCCGATTCTCCATATCTTTAACTCTTCCTTATCCTCCGGTGCAGTTCCTTGTATCTGGAAACATGCAATAGTTCATCCCATTTCAAAAACCTCCGTTCCCTCCAATGCTCAGGCGTTAACTTCGCTTCGTCCTATTTCCTTAATACCGTTCCTATCGAAACTTCTCGAGAGGCTATGCTGTGAGCAACTGCAGCGTTTTGTAGAACAGTGTAGTGTCCTTCCGCATCACCAGTCAGGCTTTCGGCGTGGGTTCAGTACCGCGACCTCTATGCTGCATATTTCCGACACCATTCTGCGTGCGCTGGACTCTCGTCACTTGGCTGTCGTCTCGTCTCTGGACTTCTCTAAAGCCTTTGACACGCTTGATCGCGACCTGCTGATTGCCAAGCTGCATCATATTGGCCTCTCCACTCTCGCGCTTAACTGGTTTCGCTCCTATCTAGCGGATCGCAGTCAGCAGGTCGTCGTCGCCAATGCGCGAGGCCCTCAGTACTCTGCTGTTCGTTACACCCGGAGTGGTGTTCCACAGGGATCGGTATTGGGCCCACTCCTGTTCCTTATCTACGTTATTGACCTACTTAATGTTCCTAAGTTTTCTGTCGCTCACATGTATGCGGATGATTTACAGCTTATTTCTATTCTTAATGCTGCTCATACCGACTCATCCACCACTGAAATCGAACAGGAACTCGGCGATATACTGAGCTGGACTAGATCGCACGGGCTTTCCCTTAACCCTTCTAAGACCTCCATGATTGTAATCGGTTCCCCTCCTCAGTTAGCTAAGCTGCCTCCTTTCTCACTCTCCTTCGATTCTGCTAATATCCTTCCCTGCAACTCCCTTAAAAGTCTTGGACTCCGTTTCGATCCTCTTATAACCTTTGAAAATCATATCTCTGACCTTTGCCGTGCTGCGTATACTCGTCTCCGTATCCTCTATCCTGCACGTTATCTCCTCACAACTCATCAGAAACTCCTACTCTCACAATCCCTTATCATATCTCTATTCGACTATTGTGATATTGTGTATGGTCCTCGTCTTTCCGCCGGCCTTGCCACCCGTGTTCAACTCGTTCAGAACTCTTGCCTCCGTTTTTCCTTCTGTGTTCGAAAATTTGACCATATCTCGCCCTTTCTGAAAAAATCCGGCTGGCTCCCTATGCGTCAGAGATGGATTCTCCATCTATGTTGCTTCATTTTTAAGATTCTTCGCGCCCGTTCCCCCTCTTACCTGTTTAACCTTCTCCCGACCAATGCTTCCTTTCACACTGCCCACTCTACCCGTTCCCAAGACATGCTCTCCATCCCTTGTCATCGTACAAACTACGTTCGTGCTTCCTTTTCCTATGTCGCCCCACATTTCTATAACTCGCTTCCCTCCGAAATTCGTGCTCTTCCGACCCTTTCCTCTTTCCAATGTTCTTGTAGATCTTTCCTACTGCTTCATCCGCTATAATGTTTCTACTAGTCTAGTCCTATCATGCGATCTGGTCTGTTCGTCTTTTATTTTCTTTACTTTACTTTACTTTACTACACTTTCTTGTACCATATTAATTTTAAGTATAGGTTAACATTTTGCTTCAAGGTTGAGTTGTAAAACAGTCCTTGACTGAACTCCGCCTTTGCATCTGCCGTGTTTGCTATTTGCTGTACTCTGTTTTGTTTGTTTGCAATAAAGACGTGTAATAATAATAATAATAATAATAATCCGATATTATCTAAGCTGGGTCTTCTGTCACTCGAGAAACGTCGTGAGATGTATGATGCAATGTTTGTGTACGCGGTTGTGTGTGGATGTGTGACGTCATCGGTTATTCTCGAGCAGTTCAAATTTTATGCACCTACCAGGGAATTAAGACAGCATACATTATTCTATCTCGAACCGCATCGCACATTGTATGGAAAATTTGGCTGTATTGATCGTATTTGTAGACATGCCAATAACATATGTAACTCTGTAGATTTCTTTTGCGACACACCGGCTGAATTTAAGAGGTCGGTTATGCAAACTCTGCATTCTCACCCACGTCCATAATTGCTCTTTATTTATTCATTTGTTTACTTATTGTTCTGTTTTTTTGTTTTTTCTTGTCTCCTACATATGCTTACATGTACTTTACTAAAGGGATTACCCGTAAATAAATGATAATAATAAATGATAATAATGATCTGCGTCAGGCGGAAGGTAAGCCTGCCATACCTGCGTCCTACCCATTGGTCCATAATGGGCAGAAGCGCCCCGACAACGCGACCCTCCCGATGTTCGGGAAGGGCCAACCATTTGAGCCATTTGGCTTCCATGCGTTGCCGGGCCTGGCCCCGCACCACTTCTTGTCCGCCGACCAACGGGCCCCGAGCTTCGCGGAGATCTCGGACGGCAGAGTACACTTCTGCCTCCATCTCCACGAGCAGATGGAATGGAGGGGGGGGGGGGGACCCGGCCAGAGCGGACAGTTCGGCGTGTGACACCGTGCGATATGCTCGCACGGATTGGAGCACCGCTCGGCGATGAACTCGGGCTAAGAGTTCACGCCCGATGCGGCAGCCCTCCAGGTCACCGGCCCAGATAGGCGCGCCGTACAGCGCCATGGACCGGATGACCGTCACATATAACCGCCGAATGCCCTCGTGTGGACCCCCCAGGTTCGGCATGATGCGCCGATAGGAGAAGACCTGCTTCTCCAACCTGGGGGCGAGGGCCTTGAAGTGGCGCGTGAATCTCCAGTAGGTCCAGGGTCAGACCGAGATATCTCATCGATCGGCCGACCCTGATGCAGGCATCCCCGATCCTCAGGGACGCTCCGTTGGGGACACCGCTCCCAACCCTGTCTGCGAACCACATCGCCTCGGTTTTCTCCAAGGCGACCCGCAGACCGAGCGTCCCGATCGAGGTGATGACGCGTCGCAGTGCTCTTTCTGCGAGGCTGATCGCGTCCCTCCATTTGTGCCCGGAAGCCACCATCAGAGTATCGTCGGCGTAACAGACCAACGAGACCCCTGGTGAGGGCATTTCCATCCGCAGCACCGCGTCGAAAGCAAGATTCCATAGCAGGGGTCCCAACACGGACCCCTGCGGAACTCCGCGGTGCACCGGAGCCACCCCTTCCCCCTCCCGGCCGACGTACGTTACCACGCGGCCGCGGAGATAGTCCCGGACCAGGCGGCGAAGGTAGAGCGGGACGTTGTGATATAGTAGCGCCCTCTCGATCGCCGCCCAGGAGACGGTGTTGAACGCATTGGCAATGTCCAACGAGACTGCCACGCTCATACCGCCTCCCTCGACCGCCCGGCGCGACAGCGATCTCACCAGATGAATGGCGTCGATGATCGATCGCTGTCGCCTGAAGCCGAATTGGCGGTCGGACAGGTCCGGGCCCACGGCCTCCAGGTGGGCGCACAGGCGGGCAGCCACGATGCTCTCGAGGAGCTTGCCCGCCTCGCCCAGGAGGCAAATCGGCCTGTAGGCCGAGGGTGACTCCGCGGGTTTTCCGGGCTTCCGGAGGAGGACCAGCCTCGCTTCTTTCCACGCTGGGGGGAATCTACCGGTTCTCAGGACGGCGTCGAACAGCCGCCTGAGACCGGCTCCCAGGGCGCTCAACGCGCAGGCCCAAACTCGCCCGGGCACGCCGTCGGGACCTGGAGCCGCGTTCCTTTGGCGCATGCGCAGCACAGAGGACACGAACTCCTCGTCGCTGATCCCAGGGGCGTCGGAGGTATCCGCGCCCCTGATCAACCATGGATCCTCGGACTCGTCGGCGCCACCCTCCCCGTGTATCGGGGGAGGGGGGAACAGCGCCTCTAGAACTCGTTCTAGGAGCCGGGGATCGAGACCCTCCGTAACGGGGGGCGCCCAAGGACCGAGTTTGACTGACACGGCCCTGTACGGGCGCCCCCAAGGGTTCTCGTTGAGGGTCGCGACGAATTCCCGACAGGACTGATCCTTTGCCCGGGCTATGGTTCCGCGAAGTTCTCTGCGCGCCGTCGAAAAGGCGGAGCGCAACTCGCGGAGCCGTTCCTCCGAGACCCGCCGTCGGTCTTGACGGCGGGCCTTGGTGTACTGGCGTCTAGCGGCTAAGTTCGCCGCGCGGAGGTCCGCGATCTCGGCGGACCACCAGTACACCGACCTCCGACCCCTACCTGGCGGTCCAGTCCGCGGCATGGTGGCGTCACAGATCGCCTGTAACGCATGCCGGAACCAAAGCGCGCCAGCAACGGGGTCATCGAGGACGTTGCCTGGTAAAGGAGGCCAGACGACGACGGAGGAAGCGAGTTGGGCCGCTTCAGCATCCAGCTGAGTGAGCGCCCATCGCGGGGGATGCCTTCCGACTCGGGGAGGATGCAGGGAGGGCGGAGATGGCCAGCATCACGTACATGTGATCCGATGCTGGCTCGCAATCCTCCGCCACCCAGCAGTCAGACGTCCTTGCGGCGGCCGCGGGGTTTACCCAGATGAGGTCGATAACCGACTCTCCCCGCGGGCCGCGGTACGTAGTGACTGCATAGGGGTTCTTTAGCGAGAACCCCATCGCCTCCGTCCACTCGAGCACCACCTCGCCCCTGGAGTCCGTTCTGGGAGAACCCCACTCGATAGCGTGGGCGTTGAAGTCTCCCAGAAGTATGACCGGCTGAGCTCTCTGGGGAACTATGAATGTCCCTAGCTCGTGTAGCCGGTCCTCGAACTCCGGGGCGGTAAGCCTCGCCGCGAAGTAACATCCCACCGCGAGGAATTCCCCCATTGCGCGGCCATCCAGCCTCTACCGTGTCGGGCGACCGAACACGGCAGGGCCCCTCTGTCCACGCACCACGTCATCGCCACCTGCCGATCCGGGTTCGTGGACCAAAAACATCGGTAGTCCAGCGGATACGGCTCGGTGGCGACGACCAGCCCGACACCCAACTCCAGGCGAGCCTGCTCTAGCAGGTCGTGCGCTCGCATGGAGTGGTTGAGGTTTGCGAGCAGGACCGCTGGGCCTCGAGGCATTACGTTGCCTCGGTAACGGCCTCCACCGGATCCTGCTCGGGTCGGGCTGCGACCCCCGTCGACTCGGGGGCCCCGACCACGCTCTCCGCGGCGGGGGAGATAAACCCCCCGCCGTACGACGCGGCGACTGATTGTGCGAGGAGCGCTGCCTCCTCGCTATCGCCGCTCGCCGCCTCCGCACCCCTGATATCGGCATCGGGGGGGGGGGGGGTCGCCTTCCTGGTCTTCAGGAAGGCCTCTCTCCCCTCGGGTCGAGGACCGCTGGGGGGGAGCACTGGGCTGAGCCCTGTCCTTCCTTCTTGACCCTCTCCGGGGAGAGAGTACGGACGAAGACGGCGTCGAGAGCGCGCCGGACGAAGTCCCGGGCTCCTCGCGGGCCTTTCGTTTGCCCGCGCCGGACTTGGCCGCCGAGGTGGAGACCAAACCGCCGGTCTCCATAGGCTCGGCCCGCACGGCGGACGCGGGCTGAAGGGGCGGCGCCATACGGGACGCCGCCAACGCGGAGGAAACTTTGTCCTCGATAACCCCCCCAACCCTTGCCCTTCTCCCCTTCTTGCTGGACGCAGAGGGGGGCCGACAGGCAGGGCCCCCCATCCGATGTTCGCCGGGTAGTCCCGCGCCAGTGCACAGGGGGCATTTGGGGGCGGCGACGCAGTTTCGCGCCATGTGCCCCTCCACCCCGTACCGGTAGCAGAGGAGGCGTCGGCTCTCCGGGCTGGTACATTTGGCCTGTAAGTGGCCAAATTCCAGACACCGGAAGCATTGGAGCCACCTCTGTGCGAGCGGCGTCACACGTGCGGCGAGGGAGTTAATGACAACTCTCCCCGCCTTTACCAGCACTAACGCCACCGCCGCGGGTGCGCGGACCCACGCAGAGAACAGTCCCGCCGGGTCTCGCCGCCTCTCGCCGACCGTGACGTCGGATCGGCGAGCAACCCCCCTGCGTCGCCAAGGTGGCGTGTATTGCCTCCTCGGCCGCCAGCTCCGTCAAACCATTTAGCCGGAACTCGGCCATTTTCTGGGGGCAGTGGACCTTGATGCCCGTGCCCCCGAGCTGCTCCTCGAGCTTGGCCTTTAAGGCCGCAGCTCTGGCCGAGCCCTGCGCCCCCGCGATCTCCAGGACCAGGCCTCCGGTGAAGGCGCGCCTCGGACGCATCGACTCAATGCCGAAGTCGGCGACCTTGATGGCCGCCATCGCGCCGGCGATCCGCTTCGAGAAATCTCCCCCCCCCCCCTCCCAGCCGGGGCGGTAATGGCCACCGCCGCGGATTTGGGGGGACGCGCGATCGCGACCGGGGCTCTCCCGGGAGCACCGCACTGTTTGGGAGCTGGCTTCGCGGCGCCTCTCCCGCGGAAGCCTACGTCGGCGCCCGCGGCCACCTTCGCCGCCCTCTTGGCCTTACGGCCGAGGACCTGGGCCCATGTGCCTTCGGCGGCAGTGAGGGGCCCAGGGGCCGCAACTCGGACGCGGGAGGCGCGGGGAACCGGCGCTGCCGCCCCCGCGCCGACTTTGGCGGTTGCTCCGGCAGCCGCCGCACGCTTTCCTCCCGGACGCTTGGTCGGGAGGGGAGCACTCGCTCCGCCCCTCGCACCGACGCCGGGCGCCGCACCCCCCGAGCTAGCATGGGTGCCTCTCGCCGCCTTCTTCTTCTTTTTCCCGCCCGTGCCGGAGGGAGTCGGAACACGGGCCGGAGGGACCGGAGGGGCCGCGGTCTTCCCCGTAACGGGGGGGGGGGCAAACATGAGGGGAGGGGGAATAATGTCCCCTGACCCGCCCGCGGACACGGTTGCCCGATCGCCGGCTGGGCGCCTCTCTCGCATCTTCTCTTTTCGAGGCGGGGCCTTCACCACGTCGGCGAAGGTGCCCCCGCCGATCCCGGCCCACTTCTGGGCAAGGGCAGACGGCAGGTCTGCCGGCTTCGGCGCCGGTTCGCCTCGACCCAGCACCTTACCCAGGTTTAGGAGGCGTCCCTCCACCCTCCTCTCTCAATCGTCCATGCGACGCAGCACGGCGTCCCACGGCTGCGTCGCGGACTTGGCACCGGCGTCGTCGGACGATGGTTGCGCCGAGGGAGGGTGGGAGGACACCACCCTCTTCCTCTTCTTCCCCCTCGCCTTCGGCGGTGCATCACGGAGGGGGGAGGACTTGGCCGCCGAAGAAGGGCCCGGCACGGGCGCCGCCTCCACCTGGTCGCAAGAATCGGACCAGGGGGGCACGCAGGAGGGAAGGAGCTCCCTGCGGGTGGGGATTGGGACGGCGGTATTGAAGGACAGAGTCTCCGACTCCGTCACATCCACGCCGGCCATATCAGCGCGCGTCTTCAGGCGCGTGTATTTCCCCCTCAAGAACTCCAGTTCCCGCTCCCTGGTATGGAGGAATTCTCCCAGGGAGTGCGTCTGCTCCGTCTGGAAGCGCACCTGCGCAGAGAGTATGTGGGATCTACGCTCCTACGCACCCTGACGGTGCACCACCTCCCGTGCCGGTTTATCGGGGTTTTCCCCCCTCTCGGCCCTCCCGAGGAGTTCGGCCGCAACGGCGGACGCGCGACGAATGGCTATCCTGATGGCCCGTACGTCCGTCGATTTCATGTGGGACGCGTGGCAGACGATTGCGGCGACCGCGTCCAACTCGCGTTGGGCCTGCCCAGCGAGACCACCGGCCGATAGGGTCTCGGCCCAGTCGCGGAACTCCGCCTTGCCCGGAAGGGCCTTCATCCCGCGGCTGAGCCGCGGGCTGGTCCACACCCCGGGCTTCCTCTTCCTGCGCTTGCCTGGGACGAGTCCGGGCCCCGCACTCCCTTCGGTTCCTCCGTCGGAAGACAGCAAGGCGGCGTCTAGGCAACTCCTCCCGCCGACGTCCCTCGCCAGCCCCCCTCCGGCGCAACCCTCGTCCATACCGGTCGAAACGAGTCGGCGGCGCGCCCCTCCCCCCCCCCCCCCGTTTAATGACCCTCAGGGCCTCGTCGACGGAGTCAAAGCCGGAGGCTCTGCCGATCGCAGCCGAAGCGTCAACCTCCATTGCATCTTCAGAGGCGCCAGAGGCGCGCGGGTTCCCCGTCGTGACATCCACCCCGAATGCCGCCGGGATAAGCCACTCCCTCTCTCTTTCCTCCTCCTCGTCGGAGGAGGCGACGATTACTCGCCCGGAATCCGGTCTGAGCGCGTCGCACCTCTCCAGGACGACGCGGACCTCACCCGTCGTCGCCCTCTCGCGAGCGGTCGACACCACCGACCTCGCGGAGCCGGCCGGCGAGCCGCCCCATCAGCTGGGCCACTTCCTTGTGGAGCCCCAGCAGCTCCCGCACCTGTTCGGAGATTTTTATCTCCACACTCCTCACATAAGGCACCCCCCTGGTGTTACGGGGTGCCGCACGCGGAGTGCCCTCAACCCGAGTGAGGGTGACCTCCCCCGCCTCCACAGGGTCGCGCGACGGGGCTGACGCGGCTTCTGCCGCGCTTTGCGTCGCCGCCTCCCCCCCAGAACTCGCCCCGGTGATTCCGGACAGCAGGAACGAGGAGACACCCGGCGTCTCCTCGCCCGCAACGCGGCCGCCCGCGGCACTCGCGATCGGGTGATCGTCGCGGGAAGTGGCTGGGTTGCCACCCCCGCTAATACCACCCAACTCCAGCGCCTCCTCCTCCCTCCCATCCTGGCCAGCCACCCGCGAACTCGCGATCGAGAACTGGTCCAGGGATGAGGCCGGCGACCCACACGAAGCGATCGTACGGCGGTCCTCGGTACGCTCCAGCGACATAACCCGGCCGCTGGTCGGGGGTGTATGAAGGCCACCGTCCTCTCCTCCTTCCGTGATGAAGTCTTCCATAACGGTCCCACGAATATCCGCTTGGAAGAGTCGCGCAACGGTAGAGGCGTCTTGCCGTTGCGAAGCCATTATGCCCGGACCCCTAAGGGCACGGGCTACGTCTGGGGACGGCAGGTACCAGACGGATCTTGGTTAGGCGGAGCATTACCCTCTCCGCCCACGTGTCCCCTCAGACTGAGGGGAACACGTGCCCCGGCACCACCAATGGGGCTCAGGGTTGGGGGTTAGATTATAGAGGCTTTTCCGTGTCTCGCGACCCAGCCGGTTAAGGCAAGGCCTTCGGTCCGTGCTGGCTTCGCATACCCTCGGGAGATAGCTCACCGAGGGGTCGTCGTTCCACACAGCACGGATTGCGAAAAGCCCGACAGCGATGCGCTGCCGGGCGTCCCATACTAAGGCGGGGGCGACACCGTAGCCTCGAGAGCGTCCCGAGACTACAACGTCTCCGTGACGGAAGACTTCCGCCACGGAGGGACCCCTACGGACAAGCCGATCATAGGGGGGAAAGATGCCATGTCCGCGTTCGCGCCCCTACCCGACTATGTCGTGTAGGAGCCCCAGCGGTACCATGTGGAGGTGCGGTACATGGACTTACCCCCGTCACCCCTACCAAACCCGAACGAAGCCCCATACGAACCCACCCTAAGTTCGCGGGCCACCAACCCGGGTGGTGGCAAGAACACGCAGCTTATTTGCTGCGCACAACGTCCCCACGAGTCCTCCCCCCTAATCTCACCTCGGCCGGGGAACATGTCGCCGTAACCTCCCGGGGTAGAAAAGGGTAGTGGTGGAGATTTATCGATAGTTGGCACCATCGATAGTTTTCGATTGTTGGGTCACCAGCCATCGATAGTTATCGATAGATACCGATAGTTTTATATAAATAGGTATAGGACCATAGATACAACATATGTATAATTAACATATGTACGTTTGTTTGTTCAAAATAAAATTGTAGAAGGAAATTTACATCTTGTATATGATCATTATTTTTTATGCTAAATTTATTTACTGATTTACTAGTAGACCGACAATCAGTTGTCCCTAAAACTTGTATTGATTGAAGTAACCTAACCTGTTAAGATTTCGTATGTTATATATATATATATATACATATATGATAGAATTGCCTTATCGATTTTTTTAATTCTGTGTTAGAAATAAAACAAATTTCTATTTATCTAAAATAATAAACTTGTATTTAATTACTATGAATTTGACAGCCATTCATTCCTATTAAGAAAAATTAATTTATCCACATTTTTGGGTTTTAATCTTGATCTGCGGTCACTTATGATTTGACCTGCAGCACTAAAAGTTCTTTCACTTGCTGTGGAAGAGCCAGGGATGCATAAATATTTAAATGCTGGCTGTGCTAAGACATTCATATCTTCACCAATTCCCTAAAAAGGATACAAGTAATCATCAACAGGAAATTACAAATTATAATAAAATATTTATGTTACCTTCCAAAAAGCTAAAGGATCAGATTTCTCTGAGGCATTTTCTTTTTCTAAAAATTGTCTTTTCAAAATTATAACATCTGCTGTTACATTTTTATTCTTTTCTTCAATTCTATGTTTCAAAAATGAAAATAAAGATTTTCGTGGTGGTGATGTTAATGGTGATGTTATTTCTGTACTTTCTAGTTGTATTACTGTTGTTTCTTTTAAAATATTATTCATTTCTTATTCCAATAAACGCGAGGCTTCATTGGAGTTTGTTGGATTCCTGAAACCTTCTTTTTTAAATCTTGAGTCAAGAATTGTTGCAATTCTTGTTACAGATCTTAACTCGTAACGGAAGAGTCTTTGTATTACAGATTCTGTTACTTTTGCACAAACTATTTTTCCTTTATCGGTTTTCAAATCTTGAGTTATATTATTTAGATAGTTATATATTCCGTAAGTCAGGGGTATAATCATAGATATCGTTACATAGTTGGAACCAGATATTTTCTTTGTTGCTTCTTCAAAAGGAGACCAAATTTTTTCTAAGTCTTCTAAAACAATTGTTTCATCCACTTTTAGTGGCGGAGGTGCATTACGTAATTTTATTAGTGCTTGATTCAGAGCATCACCTATTTCTAAAATCCTTTTGACCATGTAATATGAACTATTCCATCTTGTTGATACTTCTTGAATTAGTTTATATTCCAGAGTTTTTGTTGCTCGTTGTTCTTTCTTAAGCATCTCTGTTCCAACAGTACTGCTTTTAAAAAAGCGAACAATTTCCTTGCATTTTGTAACTATTTCTTTTATACACTCCAGGCCAAGCATATCCTGCATTATTAAATTCAAAGTATGTGCGTAACAAGGTAAATGTCTCTTTTTGAAAATATCACATGCCTTAATCATGTTAGCTGCATTGTCTGTGACGATGCAAGAAATTTTATTTTCAATTCCCCATTCTGTGCAAATTTCTTCCATTACTGCTGCAATATTTTGTGCAGTATGATTTTCACATAAAACTTTTGTTGCTAAAACAACATTTTTTAATTCAAAATTTTCATTTATAAAATGACATGTGATTGTCAAATACGAATCATTATTCTTCGCTGTTCAAATATCTGTAGTTAACGCTACATATTTAGTCTCGTTTAATATGTCTTTCAATTTTTGTTGAGTCTCTGCATAAATATCTTTCATTATATGTTCCCTAATCGTGAATTTACTTGGTATTTTATATATAGGATCCAAAAGTTTTACAAATTTTCTAAAACCATTATCATTTACGATGTTGAAAGGCTGGAAATCAGTTGCAATCATCAAAGCTAACATTTTATCCAATTCATTTTTTCTGTCTGAATTTTTTTCATATTCTAAAGATTTTTTAAAAAAAGAGTTAATGGACATTATACTGGATTTTGATATTGCTTCATTATTTGTTGATTCAGAATCTTTTTCTATATTTGGATGAAATCTTCTAATGTGATCTGCTAAATTACTTGTATTATCGCTAGTCTTATATTCTTTGCAACAAATGTTACATTTTGCTATTTGGTGATCATTTGATCTTGTAAAATACTTCCAGACGTAAGAGATTTTGCTTTTTTTTTTTAATTACAGCTACAGCATCAATATTCGATTCATTGAAGTCAGTGTCTTCACTTTCATGTATATGTACATCTTGTTTTCGCTTTTTTTAATGTAATATTTTCTGTTCTATCTTTCTCTACAAAATATTAATAATATGTATAAAAATAAAATATAACTTGTTAATATGCACTTACCAGTTTCTTTTGCTTTTATATTTAGAAATTTTTCCATTGTAAAAGCAGAAAGTAGAATACAATAATATTTTATATTTAACGGAGGTAATAAATTATACAGAAAGTATTCAACATACAAGTAACAAATCACGCAATTAATTAACAATCCGTAAAATGCACGTGCAGGCAAAGATGGCTATATAGTGTTTCCGCAATGACAAAAGACTAACAGTAGGTAGTATGAAACAAATGAATCTCATCGCTTGCAATAATTCAAATTTTAGAATTCGCGGTATCACCTCTACAATCGATAGGGAAACTAAGCTATCGATAGTTTTCGATAGTGAAGACCATCTATAACTATCGATAGTACCATCGATAAATCTCCACCACTAGAAAAGGGCGGGTATCCCACCCCGAACGAAGCCCCAACGTCGGCCCACCCCTGGCAGCCACCCCGCACACGTCGCCATGCTCACGCGATGCTCGGGCGAGGCCTCACTACCCCTTATCTCCCGAGGGCCACCGACGAACGAAACTCCGAATCGCGCCCACCCCGAGCGGGGTCCGCGGAAGAACGCAGGAGCAGCAGCCACCCGGTAGGGGACTGCCACTCGACCCTAGCCCCCAACCCTCTACCCATTTGGGTATTCCCCTTCCCCCGAAAGTACCCCTTCTCCGAAGAGAAGCCAACTACCACCCACCACGAACAGACGTCCCACCCTATCCCCCCGCGGGCTCACCAACATACCGGATGGTGGCAAAGTTCGCCGACGCCGCACCAACCCCCGCTCCCCGAGGTCGCGACCGCAATAACATTCGCTTCCAGTGAGAGCAGGGGAGGGTGCCACCACCCCGAACGAAGAGGTAAACCCTAATCCCCTAACCCCTAAACCCGAACCCCTAACCCCTAAACCCGAACCCATAACCCCTAAACCCGAACCCCTAACCCCTAAACCCGAACCCCTAACCCCTAACTCATGACCCTTAACCTCTAAACCCTAAAATCCCTAACCCCTAACCCCTAGTCCCTAACTCCTATCTCCTAACCTTAACTCTTTTACTCCCTAACCCTTAATCCTTGACCCATAATCCATACCTCTTACTCCTGCCATTAAGGAAGATATGAGCTCTGGTGGATGGGGTCCAGGGGTGGAGGGCCTCTGGGTCTTCAGTGGGGGACGCCCTCGTCTTGGAGGCATCCTAGTTCACCCAGGGGTTCAACCGACCTTGGCGGGACACCCCCTCGCTTCCATTCAAGACCTGTCCTCGCAAGCAAGACATGTAGATGTTTGGATGTTACATCAAACGAACTAGGACATCATGTTAGCGGCAATTGGGATAAACAGTCGTTGGTCGAGTCATACCGTGGGGCATAACACGGACCGTGGCGCTCACGGATGGCTCGATCCCCGGAACAGGCATTATTGGAGGGAAAATATGAGCTCCGATGGATGGGGCCCAGAGATGGAGGGCCTCTAGGTCTTCAGCGGGGGACAGCCTCGCCTTGGGGGCATCTTGGTTCGCCCAGGGGTTACATCAACCTCGGCGGGACATCCTCCTCGCTTTCATTCAAGACCCGTCCTCGCAGGTAAGACAATCAAGAAGATGGTAATGAAGAAAAGGCTGGGAAATGCATAACAAACGGTCTGAGAAAATACGGTCCCAGGGTAGAATTAAAGGGATACATGAGTAGTAATGTAACGACTGTTTCGGTCGAAATCGAGCGTGACAAACGTTGGTCGGATAGAGACAGGTCGTAAGTAAGATGGATGGCAACAAACGCTCATAGCGTTAAGGCGAATACCAGCGCACTGGTTGTACACACTTTGATACGGTATACCGTAGGGACGGGTAGTGACCGTCCCAACAGGTTCGTGTCAGGAACCATCTGGACGTTCGGGAGAGATAAAGGGAGACGCGATGCTTAGATAGAAATATAACGATAGGATAGACAGTAGATCTGTAGGAGAACTAGGGCAGGCAGACACTACGGATTAACATCCAAAGGTCTGAAGGGGGGTGGGAAAAGACGAGGGAAAAGAATTATAGACAACATAAGATTAGTTAGGCAATCCAGTTGTTCGAGAGCCAGAGGCACCGCACGTGCGTGCTCGCACAGACCGAGTGCCCGCAGACAACTGAGAAGTGATCGGTAGTCCGGTTGAGGAATGTAATTTCGAAACTAGGAAGGTCTGGTATGGTGTCGTCTAGACACGAGTCAAAAAAACCGCGGCAAAATATTTAGTGACGGGCTGGTACCGTCGACTGGAAGGGGAGGCTTGCGCAACGCATAAAGCTATGACACATCCAGGTGTGCCTAGGTAGGGATCGCCCTCCCCCGGTGAAGGTCACCCCCGCGAGTACGGTGTTTTCACAAGCTGGCCCGGGCCTATAAAAAGTGAATTTCACCGGAGAAACGGGGTAGAACTACTATGCGTTATTGCGTACCTTGAGGAGTCGGCCCCCATAGCCATTTTTCACACCTAGGTTGTTGCAGGGAAGTTGAAAACACGGCCTAACGCGCCGGGTGGCACAGTCGCACCTCCTATAATAGGGAGGCCCTTAGACCCTGTGTTGAACGAGCGCACAAGGGGAAAAGGTGTGGTTATATCAGGCGGCGTGGTCAGCCCTGGGGAACAATGCGTGCTCCTCATGTGAATGCTCATCGGCTGAATGGTCAGAGCAACGACTGGGACCCGCGGCACGTGCCGTTATGCTCCCCCCGTATCTTGTCACTACTAATCGACTAATCGACTAATGCATCACTATGAGCGATATCAAAAAGATCGTCTAGTGAGTCAAGAAATATCTTTTTTTTTTGCTTTCTTGTAGTTCGCTTCGGCGCTTTTCAGACCGTTGCAATAGTCGCAAACTTTCATACAACGCTATTAGTTTTGTAATGCTATTGTACGATTGTTTTACAGGGATACGTGCTTTCTCCCAAAACACTTCCACTTCTTTTATTACCATCGCGGCACTTGGTCGAATTTCTAATTTTACTTTTCGCAAATTATAATACAATACACGTAAAACTTGTCCATTACTAGGAAGTTTTGAGCTAACAATTTGATTTTCGTCATGTCCCAGCAAATATATTGTATTAGAACTTCTGCTGTCCATTTTTCTAAATTCACTTTCCGTTTAACCCTCCTTTATATCAACGCGAACTGGCGATACGCGCTGTTTTAATAAAGTCCAACAACCGGATAATATACTTGTAAATATTAACAACTCGACACGGTACCTTTAAGGGCTACTACAAAACTGAGAACTCGCGTCACTTTTGGAGGACTATTTATATACCCCTCGCACAGGTACGCGTCCCTCAAGCAACGCCAGAAACGCGCGAGAAAAATTGGCGCCAAAATGCGATACTATCCGCTTCCGCGCGTTGAAGAATACCTGGGCGAGTTTGCCTGCCAGTCAGGTAACGCGACGATAGCCTGACTCACTCCGGCCCACGGCGAAAAACCGGAGAGTAGGGGAGACCGGGGCTGGTTGTCTCAAGGGGTAGGTTGACTATTGTTGATAACCTTGCACCGACATATGCTTTACTGCAAAAAGATTCACTGTAGAAAGAAGTCACTTCTATGCCATTCATTTATGTCCGACCCCGCGATCGCACGTTTTTTAACACTTATAAGCGTTTATAAAAACATTGATTATGTAAGTAAATATTTTTTCTTAAAGATTTTATTTTCTCACGCTCTATATAGTTACAATAGAATAAATGTTAAGGGACTATTTTAAAGTTTGTTTATTAGACGATCTATTGAGATAGTATTTTTGTTTATACATAAATAAATGAAGATTACATAGATTATTGAAGTTAAAATGATCGGTCGGGGCTGGTTAACTACTAACGTTAATAAGGTTTAAACTGTTATTTTGTTATTCATAAAGCGATTTTTATTTTTTGTTTAAATTTCCCGATTTATAAATATATTATAATTAATGTTTAAGTTGAAAAAATTTTCAGCTTATTATTAAAATATGAAAGAAAGAAATTAATATTTCATAATGTGTTTGGGAATGCAGTAGTTCCCAAAGCCACCGCACTTACGCGCGGCGCAGCACCTCCTGGGCGCCAGGCGCGCGGCTGATCGACGATCGATTTCAGATCGATACTCGCCGTCAGGCGGTGAGCCAATCAACGCTCGCCACGTCCGCTCGATCAGCCAATCGACACTGGCCTTGTCCGTTCGAGTAGCCAACCGACGCTCGTCTTCACCGTTTGATCAGCCAATGAGCCTACACCTCATAGCCGTTGCTTTTTGGGCTTTTCAAAAAGCGACGCTACTTCGCCATTCTTTGTTCACAGCGAGTTGAGAGTAGACGTGTTTTTAACAATTCTAAAACTCAAACGTTGTGTGTTTTCACTTCTTTGTTCAAACACTTTGTGTTCATTGAACCCTTGTGCTCACGGTTCAATTTGTTGTGTAAAGTGTTTTGTGGGGGCTCAGTGGCGATCTTCGCATACTGCGTGTATTTTGTATCGCGAAAGTATTGCATTGTTGTACGAGGGCTCAACGCTCTTCGCTCAACAACCACCGCGCATCACCATCTCGCGTGGTGTTTTTAATAAACAGACAAGAACGTTTTAAATCAGTAAATTTCCTTACACCTTTCTCACCGTCCTAACCTCACTTCCGAACCACGTGCGCAATCGTGACCTTCGCGAACATAATGAAACAACTCTTGTGACATTGTGTTATTTTATTACCACTGAGATAAGTTACTAATAATATTTTCTTAACTGATGACCAGCATGGAAGGTGTTAGAAAAACATTAAAATACCTTAATTGTTGTCACATTGAGTCAACATTAATAATTTACTGAGATAGGCAAATGTATGTTCTATCCAATGTACTAACCGGTTTAATGATATTTCGCCCACATAATTTATTAAAAATCAAAAATTGAAAAACTGACCTACCAGCTCTGGTATCCCCTACCTACCTGCGCCAAACGGTACAATTATCCCTTACTTGCAAAGGCGAGCTAGTGACGAAGCCACTAACATTACAATAAAAGGTTCTTCGCAGGGAAAAACTAACGAGGGTGACTAAATAGATGACTGGACTTTATACCTCAGGTAGCTGGCTTACGTACTGCCGTGACTCAGACGCTGCTTTATATGCTAAGATTACTTCAAAGATTTTAAGTTTATTGTTGGAAGTAATATACAAATGTTACTATTATACATGTAAGAAATTATACTTTTATTAAACCACATTCATTGATACTTCGAAAGTAGTCGAAGATCGAAAAAAATTCAAAACAAATTTTGACTCCTATAGTTAAGGAGCATTCTACGGAGCACCGCGTCGATTGCGCGTAGCCACGGCCCTGGCGAGACGCGGCAGGCGAGCCATGGCCGCCAGGCGGCAAAACACCGTGCACGCGTTCCCGCTGGATATTTTCTCGAACAGTCCGATTTATAAACCGTTCTGACATTTTTCGTGGATGGTTTCTTCGTCAGAAATGTCTACAGAATCCGATACTGTGTAGCGAATTTGTGTTACATAAACAACTTTTCGTAAAAATGCAGAAATACTGAGAAATCACTATTTTTTTAAAACTTCAACTCAAGTGTGGCATAGGTTCCCGTTGTCCAATCACTTTGAAACTTTACACACATCATTTTCTCACCAAACCTCATATTTTACGCGCGTAAGACAAAAAAAAACTAAAAAAAAAAAATTCGATCCCTATAACTAAAGACCACCCTACTCTGCAGTCTCCACCACCCAGTAATCGGCATCACTTTCAACATCTTGATCCGTTTTTGCGTTGATGTATGTGTCGAAATCTATTTCTTGTGCAATTTTTTCTTCGTTCGACTCGATATGCACTTGTTCTACAATTTCCTCTTCGTCCGCATTGAAATGTATTTCTTCTTCAATATCTTCTGCGTCCGTATCGAAATGTACTTCTTCTACAATTCCTTCGATAATTGGAGAATTTTCAAAACTTCCTACGTCTTCTTCGTGTATTCTGTCCGTAGGAAAATCACACGTAGCAGATGTGCTTGGAAGTGTTTCTTCGTACGAGGTACCTACACGTGTACCTGCTTCCGCCACGGCGCCCTGACCTACCGTGAGGCACGCTGCTGCTTTTAATCGTTGCCTGCACGTAAAGAGTGAATAATCAGTAAAATGTGATGCATACATAGAAATAAGAAACACATACATTAGAAAAAAAAGCAGGCACAGTAAAAGAAGATATAGTAAGTACAGTAAAGTCTCGATGTAAGCGAAAGCCTCGGAACGTAGGAAAAAGGAGCGAGTGGAAGAAAGGACTGCCGATTGTCGGGCTATCTTTTTCATTCGCTGTCCTTCTCTGCGGCCGACGCGTATTACCGCTAAATATGTATTATCCAAATTATATCGTGTTTGGTGTCATTTATCATTAGGGAAACATCACAAATGTTACGATGCTTTATTTATGAAAATATTATAATTATTGCATTAGTGTGAATATCATTTTAATTTATCTTCGAGTTACGAAGAGGGACGTAGCGTGATAGAAAAACATTGTGCGGGAACGCTTTCGTCTGTTCTTGCCGTGTCCATACCGCCGTAAATAGAACAAAACGTTCACACACGATTCGTACACGGAGTTTTGTTCATGTTTGCGGCGGTGTGGACACGGCAAGATCAGACGAAAACGTTTGAGATCAATGTTTTTGTTCGTGTTCGTCTTGGTGTAAACGCGGCATTAGACAACGCGATTCCCTCGCTACGCAAACCGAAGGACATGCACTTTTGGCCCGTTTTCTTTTCACACGCACACATCTGCACACCGTCTGCGCTACTCGCAAACGAAGACAGCCGCGAGGAGACATGCTGCGCTACGATACGCGGCTGTGTGT
The DNA here is from genome assembly GCA_963971345.1 of Andrena flavipes. Lineage (NCBI taxonomy): Eukaryota > Metazoa > Arthropoda > Insecta > Hymenoptera > Andrenidae > Andrena > Andrena flavipes. The sequence continues at coordinate 45,640,437 of OZ020479.1, read as the reverse complement.
GTTACGCCCTGAAGGGACTTCCTGTAAATCACCCCGAGCGGTTGGAATGATTTACCGGGTTCTTGCTCTATCAAAGGGCTGAAGCCCACCTTGACTATACTTACCAAGGAAGGATAGGGAGAAAAGGGGTTCAATCAATGGTTGACTCGGAATTAGAGGTGAAAACGAAAGAGTAAAATATATTCTCGGAAAGATAGAATGCACTTACATACCCTTTGGACGGCGCTCCGTCCCAGTTGTCGTTCGTTGTGCTCTCTGGTAGCACACGGCACGCTTGCCGTCTAAGGTTCCGCTCGCTATCGGGATCTCTGGCCCGAGCGTAAGTCGTGGTCGCTCGCTGTGCTCTCGGATGGCACTCGGAAGACTGTGAACTGGCGCCCGTCGTACCGCACTATCTCTGAACGTCGGATAACTACGCGGTCCTACGTCGGTCACGATTAACGCGAAGGGCTCTCCTGGCTATGCCGTCCTCGGTGCGTCGGACGGAGTTACCCTTCTTACGAATTACTATCGGCCGAGCGTGCTTCGCGGAATCTACCCGGAGACGTGGTCGCGGTATCTGGACGGTCCTCTAGTCCGTCGTTACTTCTTAGATCGGGCTCTCGAATTGGAATCCTCAATACCTCTTCATCGATCCCGGTTGTGGGCCGTGCCTCGATCAATCCTCGCGTATGGGGGAAACTACCCCGTCGGCAGTTTTCGCTCACTGCACGCGCCGGAAATTTCCGGGCCCGGGCCGCCGGCGGTCACGTTGTCCCTACGGCTGTCGCTACGCAGCTCAGCGTAACGTGACTGCCACGCGCGAGGTGATTCCGCTGAATCGCCTTGTACGGAGCAAAGCGACGCGCGGACAGCAAGCACGGAATGGGCCAGAAGGGCCCATGTAACATGAGTGTATGCAGGCACGCGTGCACTTGACCGCGTGTGAAAAGAATACTTTTCGCATTTCAATTCTGGGTCATTCAACGCGAAATCGGACACTTTTCGGAGTACCATTTTGTATTTTTGTGAAACTTGCATATATTGTGGTCTTTTGTGATACATAAATGTATTTCAAAGGATTTTTCAAAATTTTCAAGATCGTGGAAATTTACTTTTTTTTTCATTAAATTATAACTGTTGAACTAAGAGAAAAACAGCTTTAATTAAAAAAATTAAATTGACCGAACCAGTGCGCTGAAACTATTTTAATTTTAAACGAACTAAGAGAAAGGTAAGAATGAGCTTTTGGGTGCTTACACCGGGGAAGTAAGAGTACCTAATAAAAATGATGTCACTTAAAAAAAAATTTGTAGACCATTTATTCTGTGATTGTTTTAAACAAATGCAATTTTATAGCAGCAGGGCGCTATTTCAAAATTTGAAAAAAATTGAGGATACAGCCCTACTTGTGCTCTTTGTAGCCACGTTTTCAGAAACACTTATACTTTAAAATTGGTCGCATGAAAATTAATTGAATGTGACGCTGCATCGCTCAATACCGGCTGGACTAGCTAAGTAAGCCTTGCGGTACTAGCAGCAGCCAAGTGGGTATATCTGATATTGTTATATAGGATTCTCACGAATGGTAAGTATTTGATAAAAACTGAAAGAGAAAACTTTTAATATTTTTTTATATTTTTATACCCTCACACCCTTATATACCGTTATACCTTTATCTAGAGACGCGGTAGCGTCTCGACGCCAAGTACATGAAAGAAAAGACACCTTGTATATGCCTGTCGCTGCCGTGTATCTTTACTCGAAGCACAGCTATTCCAACCTAACCTGAAACTTATTTCATTAATATCTCATCACGCCTGCAATATTTTCTAAATTTAAAGGCATTTTTCTTATGTAAACCGTATATCGGCTTTCGAACAAGACTAATTTCAATAAAATCGGTCCACGCATGACAGAGATATCGTAATATCGTCTCATTGATCTGTCAAAATGTTACGATTTTTCTTCTTCTGATTCTCCTAGAAATTTTTCGTCATCAAACATTACGTATATATATTTTTCGTCAATACGTCCCGGGTGAGGTCTTTGGGAACGATGACAATTGGGGGTAGGAATGAATGTCAGGCGCGAATCTATAATCCGTCACTCTGAGGTTTGGTTGGAATGCAGGCGCGAATCTATAATCCGTCACTCTGAGGTTTGGATGGAATGCAGGCGCGAATCTATAATCCGCCACTCTGAGGTTTGGATGGAATGCAGGCGCGAATCTATAATCCGTCACTCTGAGGTTTGGATGGAATGCAGGCGCGAATCTATAATCCGCCACTCTGAGGTTTGGATGGAATGCAGGCGCGAATCTATAATCCGTCACTCTGAGGTTTGGATGGAATGCAGGCGCGAATCTATAATCCGTCACACTGAGGTTTTGGTGGGAAATTTAGGCGCGAATCTATAATCCGTCACACTGAGGTTTTGGTAGGAAATTTAGGCGCGAATCTATAATCCGTCACTCTGAGGTTTGGGTAGGAAATTTAGGCGCGAATCTATAATCCGTCACACTGATCGACCAGGAAAGGTTTAACAGGTAAATACACACCCGGAGAACACCCGTTATACTACTTTGTATTTATTTTGGTTTTGAAAGTTGCATCCACCGTTGCATTCACATAAGAAATTACGTGTAATGCTTATGTAATGAATGGCAATAAGCTTAGACAGGACAATGCAATAAGCAATAATAAAGTAAATAATATGAAATTGCTATAAGCGTAGACAAGACAATGCAATAAGCAATAATAAAGTTAATAATATGAAATTGTTATAAGCGTAGACAAGACAATGCAATAAGCAATAATAAAGTAAATAATATGAAATCTATATAATAATGAATAGCAATAAGCTTAGACACGAAAAATAATAATAATAATACAAAATTATAAGATGAGGATGATATGCAGTGTAAATGGTATGGTTTAAATGCTTACAATGATTTGTGAGATGAATTTTGTCACACTATTTAAAAATATAGACTTTCGTTGCTTGTTGAGATAATTCTCTCAATTGTTTTCGTCGAAAAGAGGACTTCTGTCTCGGTCCCCTCGTATTTATAAGGATGTTGCGGAGGTACGCGCGGTAGTGGCCTTGACACATTTCGGAATAAGACGCAGTAGGACTTCCGGGTTTTTTATAAACGGTATGGCTATTAATAGACATATTTATGTCACGTACGCCAAATATGTGTCGCAGTTAGATTTTTGGGGTTTTATGACTGCGAAAGGAGTTACTCAACTCATCGAATGGATTTTTGTTGTTTTAACAGGAAAGGGGTATTTGTGGTTTTGATTTGGAGGGTCGTAGAGAAGGGGTGAGACGTAGTCTCGATTTAAGAAGAGTTTGGGGCGAGGGACTTGTTTAGATTTAGTTTGAGGAGGGAATTTGTGCCTCGTTGGGCGAATTAAGCGAAGGAGTTTTCGTACCGACCATCTTGAGATGGGGACCGTTAAGGTACATCGTCAAGGTGATCAGCGATTGGGGAAAAGGGGTAAGAGTAGAGTTTGATAGAGTTTGATGGAGTGATTTTGTGGTTTACGAATGGAATTTGGAATAGAAACGCGCGAAAAATCGTGGGACGTTACAATATATAGAATAAAATATTTATTATGAATTTTTATTTTTTTTTGGGATATCTAGTATAGAATAAAATTATAAAATAATTATTGTAATTTTTTTAGGTAATCTTGGCCGCCACGGCCACGGCCACGGCCACTGTATTCATTGATAGCCCAGGCCCGAAGGGAGGTGGCCTGTTCTTTTAGGGCACTGATGAATGCTCACTCCATCTGCCGGGCCCTCACCTGCCTGCCGCTTCGTTGGTGGCGCGCAACGCGTAGTTCTGTAATTAGAAAAATAAAAAAGAAATTTATTAGTCAAATATTTTTTATTTAATTTAGACCTATTTTCAAGAATTCTAAAAGCATATAACTCCTTAAAATGTGTATGCATTTACCATCGGGCGTGGCCGGCCTCGCTGCAGGTGGTGGCAGCGGCGGAGACGTCGGCGGCGGCAGCGGAGACAACGGCGGTTGGGCCGTCGGCGGCAAAGGCGGCTGAGTCGTCGGCGGCGGCGAACTTAGTCCTGTTTCATTTAATGCTTCAAAATTAAAGTTTATTGTTAATTAACACATCAGTGGAAAAAAATTTGAATATGTGTATAATTTAAATTTTGATTATATTTACCCGCTAATAAGTCATTCATATGTGCTGTCTGCAAAAATTAATAAACAATTAATTAGCCAAAAAGTTGAAGTGTTCATAAAAGCGGCATATGATAGATGGAAGTCATATACATGTAGCGCAAGGATACGTATTGATCAATTGTAAATTGGAAATTAGGAAATGTTAAAATTTGAAAATTGAAATAGTGTATGATACGATGAATGAATAATTGAATGTATGATTGAATAATGGAAAGGCTCTTGAACTAATTTTTACAATTTTGTTTCATACACTACCCGCACAGCACAACGTCCGGCAAAGTCCCTGGGACGTCTACAGACCGTCCCAGGAACGTCGCAGGAACGTCTTGTTACTGATCAGGACGTAAAGACGATCTGAATGTCCTGATCTATAACAAGACGTTCCTGGGACGGTCTGTAGACGTCCCAGGGACTTTGCCGGACGTTGTGCTGTGTGGGTATTTCAACTTTCTACCTTTTATATTTCCGAATTTCCAATTGGCCATTTGCAATTGAACAATACATATCTTTGCGCTTCATGTATGACTTTCTTCTATCATAGTCTGCTTGTAATTCAGGTTACAAGTCCCAAGATATTAAAAAAATCATTTGATTTCCAGGATATAATAAAGATAAAGATAACCGGGCAAGAGTAAACTATAATAATAATAACTCTGCTATGAGTGTATATATATATATATATATGAATTTTTATTACTTACATTCTCTTTTTGCGACCACATGTTCGACATATTTATTGGTTTGCTACAAAAGCTGAAGCTGGCCAAGAGGCCCGGTAAACATTCGACGATCAAAGAGTACTTTTAAGTAAATATCGATTAAGTAAATATCGATCTATCGAAATTCTTCATTACGTTTCACGTTAAGTAACATTACGTTTTGGCTTTTAACACGTTTAAATTTACTATAAGTTGTGACGTCCCAATATTTTTCGCGCGGTCTTATTCTAAAATTCTATCATAAATCACGAAATCACACCACCAAAGTCCTTCAAACTCAACTCTTACCCCTTTTCCCCAATCGCTGATCACCTTGACGATGTACCTTAGCGGTCGCCATCTCAAGATGGTCGGTACGAAACCTCCTTCGCTTAATTCGCCCAACGAGGCACAAATTCCCTCCTCAAACTAAATCTAAACAAGTCCCTCGCCCCCAAACTCTTCTTAAATCGAGACCACATCTCACCCCTTCTCTACGACCCTTCAAATCAAAACCACAAATACCCCTTCCCTGTTAAAACAACCAAAATCCATTCGATGGGTTGAGTATCTCCTTTCGCAGTCATAAAACCCCAAAAATCTAACTGCGACACATATTTGGCGTACGTGACATAAATATGTCTATTAATAGCCATACCGTTTATAAAAACCCTGGAAGTCCTACCGTGACCCACTTATTAAATGTGTCAAGGGCGCTACCGCGCGTACCCCCGCAACATCCTTATAAATACGAGGGGACCGAGACAGAAGTCCTCTTTCGACGAAAACAATTGAGAGAAAGATCTCGATAAGCCACAGAAGTTTATATATTTTAAATAGTGTGACCAAATTCATCTCACAAATCATTGTAAGCATTTAAACTTACCATTTACACTGCATATCATCATCATCTTATTATTTTGTATTATTATTATATTTCGTGTTCCAAAGCTTATTGCTATTCATTCGTATTCGGTTGTATTGATAACGCTTATTGCATTCATTATTATATAGATTTCATATTATTTACTTTATTATTGCTTATTGCATTGTCTTGTCTACGCTTATTGCGATTTCATTTTATTTACTTTATTATTGCTTATTGCATTGTCTTGTCTACGCTTATTGCAATTACATATTACTTACTTTATTATTGCTTATTGCATTGTCTCGTCTACGCTTATTGCGATTTCATGTATTACTTTCAATAACAATTGCTTATTACTTATTCATATGTAACTCATAATCATATTCATACGCTTTCAATAACCATTGTATATTATAAATGTCATGTGCTAATGCTAAATGCCTAACGCATAATTATAACGCGAAAATCATATCAACAGTGCATCAAATTGAATAAACAATTCCTATTTAAATCACGTTATGAGTTATTGTGTCTAGTCTTCTGTTTGCGAAGATTCCCAAACCAAAACAAACTGCAACAACAGCTGATCTCGATTCTTGAACGCTAGTGTAACGTTCAGCTGTCCAGGGACGACTGAATGTAGACAGGTTCCCGAGAGGAGAGTGGCTTCCTCCGAGAATAGGATAGGTGAGGGGTTTCGTGTGGAATGAAGGAGTAAAATCCAACTTAAACTTAACAATGACTTTATTCAAACAACACTTAAACTAATAACAATAACGATAATATAGCTTACAACTACGATTATATATATTGTATTTTTGTGTTTTTTTAGGGTTTTTGGTTTTTTCTATGCTAATTTATTCTAATGCGCTATATAAAATTGGATATATATATATATGTGTGTGTGTGTGTGCTACTGCTGCAAGTTCGGCCGCTGCCGTTTCCGGAGCGGTTCCCGACACTCTTGGCAGTGTTCTTATTTTAGTGTTCTGTAGACTTTGTCTTCGCTAAGCGGTTAAGCTGCTACCTACTACTAGGAGCAACGCTTGAAACCTCCGCGAAAACAAAGTTCTCAACTATTAAATGATAGATCCAAAAAGGAGCACCAGTATCTTGTACACTGAGAACCAGTCGCTGCCGTTTCCGGAGCGTGCTGAAATTCTACTGGATAGTACTTAAGCTGCCTCCAGGAACTAGCATTCGTTAGTTGCAAGAACGTATCTGAGTTCTTAACCATTAAATAAAAGATCCAAAAAGGAGCACCAGTATCTTGTACACTGAGAACCAGTCGCTGACGTTTCCGGAGCGTGCTGAAATTCTACTGGATAGTACTTAAGCTGCCTCTAGGAACTAGTATTCGTTAGTTGCAAGAACGTATCAGTATTCGAATGAGCGCGCTGAGTGCTGCGTGCGCCTCCTTTTATACTGGAGAATTGGCGGGCTGGCGCATGCGCAGTGTGTCGATATTTCTTATTTCGCAGTTTTCTTGCTTATTATATATTATTTTGTTTTGCGCTTTTGTCAATATATCTAATTAATTATTCTTAACATTTTTATAATATTTGTTCCTCTAATATTTGTTTGGATTATAATTTATATCTTAAAGTATGTATAATGCTTATGCGCGGTAACATAGGTTGGCTCTGTGGTAATATAGTACAGTTCTACTTTATCAACGGTCGGTAATTACTGGTTTGAGTCCTCGTGGGATGTTACACTAGAGTGCCAGTTGTGTTTACAAACGTTCTTTTGTATAGACCTATATCTAGACGGGTTTAACGGAAGCATTACACGTAATTTCTTATGTGAATGCAACGGTGGTTGCAACTTTCAAAACCAAAATAAATACAAAGTAGTATAACGGGTGTTCTCCGGGTGTGTATTTACCTGTTAAACCTTCCCTGGTCGATTAGAGTGACGGATTATAGATTCACGCCTAAATTTCCTACCAAAACCTCAGTGTGACGGATTATAGATTCGCGCCTGAATTCCATCCAAACCTCAGAGTGACTGATTACAGATTCGTGCCTGAATTCCATCCAAACCCCAGAGTGACGGATTACAGATTCGCGCCTAAATTTCCTACCAAAACCTCAGTGTGACGGATTATAGATTCGCGCCTAAATTTCCTACCAAAACCTCAGTGTGACGGATTATAGATTCGCGCCTGAATTCCATCCAAACCTCAGAGTGACGGATTATAGATTCGCGCCTAAATTCCTACCAAAAACCTCAGTGTGACGAATTTCAGATTCGCGCCTGACATTCATTCCTTCCCCCAATTGTCATCGTTCCCAAAGACCTCACCCGGGACGTGACAAAGTAAATTTTAAGTAACGCTTATTTGTACTTCTACGTTAGATTTATATAAACCGCATACGGCTGAAAGCGTATTCAAAAGGCGATGGTAAATAAGAGGAAGGTTCAGTGCAGCGCGCTCTGGTCATGATTCGACGAGATTGTATTGAAATCTAATAATGTGAGTGTTTAAAGTAAAGCAAAAGTCGACAAAATACACCCGCAAGAATTAAACCATTTTTAAGTTACTAAAAGAGTAACGACGGATGACGATCCCGACCTAATAATCCCGAGAGTCCATTTCCCGCATTGAGTGCATAGACTGCAGGCAATGGTGATTGGTGGTTCATACGGTGAGTGTATAGACTGCGCATAACCTGATTGGAGTATTCGAATTCGAAGAACTACGCATGCGCTCATTATGTGCATTGGCTGCAGTGATGGGTAAATCACTAGAATGCAACGTGATTTACGTTACGTGACATACGTGTATAAAACGTCCAGTGGACCTGCCCCGGCAATATAAGAGCCTAATAAAGCTTAAAAAAGATGTGGGAACTTCCCTATCACGCTCTATGTTACCGGGGCAGGTCCACTGGACATTTTATACAGGATATTTTAGTATTATACACGTATGTCACATAACATAAATTACAGTAAGGACGGTATTCTCAGTCGTTGCTTATTCTTAAGTAAGTGCTTAAGATCCCGTCTAGATTCTTAGTCGGGAAATCAGCATCGACTCAAGCATTTACTTTGTTAAGAAATCTTATTTATTCGAGATTCTCAGTCGCTTCTTAAGCATGGCTTAAGTGCGTACCCTCCCTACACCTCCCCTCAAACCTTGTGTCGATTGGCGACTGGGGCCATTCGGAAGTATAGCCGAAAATGGGCCTGTTATTAGAGGTTATATTCGTGACAGGCAGAATCCTTTTGAACAGTACGATGAAGATGAATTCGAAAGACGTTATCGATTTCGCAAGGACTCCCGTACTGTATGGTATTTTACGAACGATCATTCCACGACAATTGCAACAACTTCTATGCTTACGGTAATATGCAACTGCAAGTTTTCAGGTAATTTAGAATTATAATATTCTATTTTTAACATCTGGAGTATTTATAATTGAACAGTGTATTTAGGAAATTCTTTAAAAAATATTTACAGCTGGTGCTGGGCAGAAGCTGATCCAGAATTATTTTTTGTGTAAGTCGCTTACTTGCCAACTTAATTTTGGATTACCAAATTATCAATTTTCTAATGATCATGAGAAAGGAAATGAAGCAATCGGTCATCCTGGTTTCGATGGAGCCATTGACAGTACCTAGACATCACATTAGTGTCCACGAGATTCCAGAATATTGATGAAATTTTCCAGAATCAATTTTCCAGTGCAAGTAGGTTTTCATTCATTTTTTTATTTCATAATTGAAATATTATTATGGTTAATCGATTGTGTGATTGAATATCACTCCATTTTTTAATCTCCAAGTATTCTCGTTATTTTTTTAGAATTTGCTGCTTGTGAACCGCTAATTGCCTGGCTGCTTAATTATTTCACCAGTAATGGTGTGACGTCCCGGCCCCACCACGGGAGCGCGACTTAGTGTTCGCCAGCACCACCAGAGGTCTCTAATCTTCCTAACTCTTTCTCGCTAGTTCCTGATCCATATCTCATTTCTATATCTACAAGTTCCAAATCATATCCTCTGTGTCCCCGTGTGTGTCTAGGGCAGGGGCCGTCAGTTGTAGCCCTACTGATGATGAGTCTGACTGGCGGTCCCAAGACGAAACGCACCTCTTCTTTTCCTCCACATTCACTGATCACCTTGGCGATGTACCTTAGCGGTCCTCATCTCAAGATGGTCAGTGCAACGAATCCTTCAAAGCTGCGATCCACCCCGCCCCGCACAGTACTCCATTACGGCGTAACCGGCCGGCCTTAGGGTTTAGGTTACGTTGGAGGTGACGGAGCAAGAACTCCCTTCCGTCCAGAATGTTCCGGCAATTCTGGACGTGACAATGGAATTTTCATATGTACATAAAACTGATTTGTAAATGAATTATTGGCACAAATTGTGCCATAATAAATTTTTTTTAATAAAAATACTGTGTTACTCTGTATGGTAAACATAATTGAATTGACAGAATCTGTATGCTCGCAATTAGATAATGAGATAATATTGATATCTTCGCTGCTTCCTTTTCTACATTCAGAAATTCAGTTTTGTACTTATAGTGTATTTACTACCCGGCTTCGCTCGGAATTTAGATTATTAGTTACTTTAGTTAATTTAACTCTTAACTAGGAAAGGGAAAGACGTAGCGAGCTGAAAATATTCACATTCATCTGGATTAGCTAGACATAATGAGCTGAGACACATGTTTTGTCAGAATTTACTGTTCAAAAGCTTTTAGGGGACAGGCAAACATATATATATATATATAAACTTTCTGCTTTATATATTAAGATATACTATATTTACTATGGTTACATACATATAAATAAACTTATACATTATTCTTTGTTTTTCAAAGTGGTAACATCCCCTTTTTTATTTTCTGCTAGCTGACCTGTTATCTTGTTTCACCCAGGAGTCCTTTATGATGTTTCCCACGTTTCTCCACATTCTATTACTATATGAATATTATAAAACTCAGTATATTGAACGCTTATGAGAGTCAATAATTGTTTCTGTGATGTATGTAATGTATATTGAAAATTTCATTGAAATCCGTTCAGTCGTTTAAGCGTGAAAGAGGGGCAAACAAACAGACAACGTTTCACTTTTATATATAATAGTAGAGAAGTAGAGATTACATTTGCATATTTCGTTAACAATTGTAGAAACAAATATTTTTCAACTTCTGTATAATGTTTCTTCGAAGACATGCAAATGCTAATTTAACCTAACCACTTTTCAAACATGCGATTTCTTTTCTCAAGGAGTGGAAGATATTACTTGTACACAAATGCAAGCGGATTTTCAAAACTAATAAAGGATCAAGCTAATAAAGAATGCCGAATGTTTATGCATTTGCTTAATCTTAACGGCGGCCGTTCCAATAAGCGGCTGGCGACGCTTCCACTAGTGCAAGGGAGAAACAGATGCATACTTCTCCCTTGCACTAGTGGAAGCGTCGCCAGCCGCTTATTGGAACGGTCGCTTTAAGACACGTTTATGAATACCGCCCTCAATGCGCGAAATGGAAGGCACCTGACGAAAACGATCAGAACGGCACGAATATGAACCCACAATTTTCAATATCGATAATTATCGATAGGGAAAGTAAGCCATCGATAGTACGATCGATAATTCTGCACCACTTTCAGAAAGCAAAGCGGGCGTCCGGAGCTCACGCATGTTACGGCGTCCGTAAATTCTTCTTCATTTCCTTGCATGTAAGTGAGTTTCATTATTATTAATTAAGGTGTACGCATAATGAAATAATGTAATGAACATATTTTCAACGAATTGGTTATTGTTTCATTATATGCGTAAAATAATAGTCTGCGCAGTTTTTTGTTAACCTATTTCTTTATTGTGTTGTACTTTCTTTTTAATATCAAGGGACTTGGTAGGAAATTCAATTCTTCACGTCTGTTGTAGAAGCTAAAGAGAAAATATTATATTTAGTAAGTGACGTTTACATTTATTTATATATTAAAATAATACGTATGATATTAGTTTTGTGTCTAGTACAAATTTTTCGTTTTTTACAGGTTGGAGTATTTTTTTTAAAAGTAAAGTACACTCGCTGAGCTGCTTTGCGCTACACTTGACTGCTTTGCGCTTTTGCGAGTATTAATTGTTAATTAATTAATTAAGCTTTACTGGCTGCATCGCGCCTTATCCTATAAAAGCTATTTATAAAAGCTTTTATCTTATAAAAGTACTAATTGTACTGTGTCTGTATCGCATGTAAGAAAATAAAGAGGAATAAAGACAATTTATTATTAAAAGAGAGGTGGGTTTTCTATCGATAACGCCACTCTAAACCGATTATATTTATACCACTTTATTCTTCCAATACCCATACAGCCTAAGAGATCCAGATAATTAATTTTTAAATTTAGGGTAACTCAATATTTACTCCAGTTCATAGCAGACTTGAATGATTCTTTTTATTTGCCTATCTAAATAAATATTGAGATAAATTAATTTATAAATTCTAGTTAATGTGTCTGAAAAGGCATATATCTTGAAAATAGATCATAGAATTAATACTGTCTATCAACTTCTGAGTCTTATCTGAAAAAAAAAACACTTTGACCAAAAAATAGAATTAATACTGTCTATTATCTTCTGAGTCTCAACTGAAAAAAACACTATAACCAAAAAATAAACACTAAATAAATCAAAATATTCGTCATGTCAAAAATTAATAATATTAATAATATCTTACCACTCAGTTTCCATGATATACAAATCATCATTAAAGGCGAATGGTTAACAGATGACCATATCGAATATTTTCACAAATTATTAGAAGCTCACTCCAGTTACAAACCACGCGAGACGCGGAGACAGCGCTGTCCAGCGTAGGGGCCCCTCACGCGCCTGCTTCCCCTTCCAATCTTTCTCTCGCCCAGCGTGCCATCGGTTGTCAAGGAGATCGCGCGACGCTACGAAGGCTGTCACGACGGGCCAGCCGGGCAAGCGTCTTCGCGATTAGCGTCGCGCGGTATCCCTGGCAACGGGGACGAGAGTGGGAGAACCCCGGGCTCACGCGTGAGCGACCTTGAACAGCGCTGCGTGGAGAGTTCAATTACCTACAACAATTCAACCAGTTCCTGAAAATCAATATCACATACAGATTTTGCACCAAAGCGATAAGATTGGAACCAATGTAGGGGGACATTGGCTTTGTAGCTTCTATAAACATGATGAAAGAAGAGTTTATATTTATGATTCTCTTAATTCCTCGAAGTTGCATAGTCATCACAAAATTTATCTGGAGAAGTTATACCCTTTTTTTAAACAAACCAGACGGTGCAATTGACGAAGAATTTATTGAATTTCCACGTGTACAAACTCAACCTAATGGTCGGGATTGCGGAGTTTTTGCGATTCCATTTGCTGTCTCGTTATTATTCAAAATATTACCAGACAAAATAACGTACACCCATGCCTTGATGCGTCAACATTTGATCCAAATGTTTCAAACTAATCTTATAGAACATTTTCCATGCACTCAGGATCAACAATTAACACGTTGTGTGTACGAATATGAATCTGCAATTGGTTGTACAATTCATAAAAATCCTTCTTGTGGAAATGATCCTCCATTTTTAGTCCGTCAAAGTGACATTTCTAATGAAACAGATAATACAATATCCTCAGTTCAAAATGTAGTACTTAGTGACAAAGAAGTCACCATATATACAAAAAATGTAATTCAGACAGATCCATCATTGGTTTCGAAGTCAAAGATCAGCAATGTATACTCACCAAGTAGTAGGACAGAATACATGTCTAATTATTCTAAAGATTATTATAAAAAACATAAAGAAGAAATTAATTTAAATTCTAAAGATTATTATAAAAAGCATAAAGAGGAAATTAATTTAAAAAGAAAAGCTGTTTATAAAGCAAAGAAGGGGGAGTGTAACACAAAACAGGGCAAAGATTGTAAAAAGGGGGAGCAAAGCATAAAACTTTATAGTTATGAATATTATAACGCACACAAAGAAGGTATAATAAAAAAGAAAAAAGTGCATTATTACGCAAATAAAGAAGTGAAATGCGGGAAGCAAAAAAATTATTATCAGCTAAATAGAGCAGGTATAATCGAAAAGGCAAAGGTGCATCATGCCGCAAATAAAGAAACGAAATGCGGAAAGCAAATAAATTATGATCAGCTAAATAAAGAAGTTATCTCATGAAATACGAAGTATATTATCATGAAATACGTAAAGGAGATTGTAATAATAAAGTAGCAAAACGTCGTGTTGCTCTGCAAATAATAAAAAAGTATCGTAATATTGTTGTAACAAATAACAATATAGCAACCAAAAATAACAAAGAAACTTATATTAGAAAACTTTCAAAAGTTATTAACATGCCGTCCGGAGAAGCAAATAGATTGGAAGCTGAGCGCATAATAAAATGGTGTTTTCATATTAGGCAAAAGTACATTTTGAAAATCAGGAAACTGTTGAAAGGTTGTAAAGAAAAAGTGGAAGTTTCCTTAACGCGCGCAGCAGAATGTTTAGAAGTTGACGACAGGATTAATGCTTTGTGTGGAGAATCCAGACATACTTCTTCTTCAGAATCATATTATGCGGAAAGTTCGTACCATCCTTTCAGCGGTTCTGAATCAATCATATTGAATTCGGCAGGGAAAGCTAAAAACGTTCTACCTGTATTGCAATCGAAGAAGACGACAAAGGCATGGCATTGTAGTTATCTTTGTAAAACAAAAGATGTTGAAATTCTGAATAATTTACAGGATTTCTTCAAACGATTGTTAGAATGCTCATTAAAAAAGGTACATAAGTTGAACAACCATATCAGTAGCTGTTCTAATAAAGTGCATGCTGAAAAAGTTGATCATTCTCATGGTTGTTACATAAACCCTAAACTATATAAGTTCAATTTTTTAGCCATTGAGATTTTGGCACCTCACTTTCCGAATTTACGACATTTGAAGAGAACGATATACAAAATAGCGAGCATTTATACAGACGAATTACATAATTTAGACAAAGCTTTAAACGATAATGAAGCGTTACAAAAAAATAATATTGAAATAAGCTTGAACGAAGAAGAGATTATATCTCGATATTATTTAGCATTTAGAGCTTTCACAAAGCGGTCTATGGACACACCACGCATCCCGTGCGTTTCCTGCGAGAAAATTTGTTTTCAAAAAGAGGTTCGTAACCTTGATATTTCTAAAAGAACATATAAGGGAAATGTACTGGAAACGTTGTTAAATCATATTGGATACAAAGTTGGTGACGTGCATTTTATTTGCACATATTGCCACAATAAAATTCGCAACGATTCAATACCACTAAAATGTATTTTAAATAAGCTTGATGTACGTTCAGTTCCAGAAATAGCAGTGTTGAACGATTACGAGCGAATTCTCATTCAAAGAGCTAAACCCTTTCAAACAATTGTGAGAATGGATACAGTAATGCGTAAAAATATGCCACATAAACATATGTTTCCAAAAGTAAAGGGGAGAGCATTTCATCTTCCTTTGCCGTTAGAAGAAAATTTAAAAAAAATCTGTCCTCCGACTGAACCTTTAAATCAAAATCATGAATTATACATATTGGTGCGGGGCGTTCCAACAAAATCTAAAATAGTTTGGGAAAAGTTAGTTGACTTGAAGAAAGTATGGAATGCCTTAGTGTGGTTGAAAGCCAACAATCCTCTATACTCGGAAATTGTTTTACCACAATCGCACGATTTATTGCTGAGTGCCAAATTGCCAGACACAGAATTTCAAGAAGAAGTTGTTGCCAATGATAATAATAACGAATCTATCGAGGACGTTGAAGGTGAAACACTTAATATCGATGAAAACAACAAACGTGCATTATTAACGCAAATGTCACACTCTGATTCATATTATGAGCAGTTTACGATTTATCCAAAGTACGACAAAAGGGTTAATGAATCTGCTACCGTACTCTATCAAATGCTTAAAGTTCATGACATTCCGTTGGGCCATCGTGCTGAACACTTAGATGTGAAATGTTTCCCAGATTTATATCCTTATGGGATGAATGGACAGCATGAAGAAAGATTGGTTCGTTTGACTGATCATGAATTCATTAAGTCCAAACTGATGTCCAAGCATTCGCAATTTCGATTGAACATGCAATATATTTTTCATTTATTACACGATACCAATATGCGGCAATTAAACGCTGGAATTTTTCATAAAATGCACGTCGTAAATCCACGTGAAAAATACACAGCTGCTGGTTTTCTAGAGCAACTCTCTAAAGATCAGCTACAAACGAACTTGAACACTATATTTTCCAGATTACGTAATACAGCACAGTATTGGCGAAAACCGAGAAATGATTTGAACTGTATGATACACCATTATGGACCAGCTACATGGTTCCTCACGCTCAGTCCAAGTGAATGGTTATGGACAGATTTAATAGAATTCCTTCGTGAAGTAAACGGCCCATCGGTGGCTAAAATGTCCCCGAACGAACTCATTGCTTCTGATCCCGTTTCAACTGCTCGATTTATAGATAATGCATTCCACGCTATGCTGGATTTCATTTGTTCGCCCGACAATCCGATCGGCAAGGTCACTCATTACTTTTGGCGCAGAGAATATCAAAGCAGGGGATTACAACATTTTCATCTTTTAATTTGGATTGACGATGCTCCCATATTCGATAAATCAACGAAGGAAGAAGTAGCAGCATTCATAATGAAATACGTCACTTGCAGATTACCATCACCGCATGTGTCGCCAGAATTATATAGACGAGTAATTGCACATCAAATGCATAAATGCAATAGTTACTGTCTACGCATAAAAAAAAAATAAAAATTCCTTCTGTAAAGTATGTAGATTTTCATTTCCACGTCCAGTTACAGATACTTTGATAATAAGGGATGTGGCTGTTTCTATAGGTGCTAGAAAACAATTGAAAGCAAAAGGTAGACTCTATGATCTTCCACGTTCGATAAAGGAAGTCCGTATCAATGATTTTAATGCTCCCATTCTCACGGTTTGGAGAGGTAACATGGATATACAATATATTGGGGAAAAGACAGGGTTGGTAACATGTTACTGTACTAAGTATGTGTCAAAGCCGGAAAAAAGTTACGCTACGGACACTATGGCAGCAATAAATTCTACTAAGTCACTGGCTAGTCTTCTATGCAACCTTGCAATGCGCATGCTAAATCATAGAGAATGTGGAGCGCCTGAATGCGCTGATACTCTTTTAGGATTATCATTATGGAACTGACTACAGTACTACTATTAGATGGTTAGATGTAAATATAATGAGAAGTAGGAAATTGAAAACTCGCAAAGAGATTGAAGATCTGGAAGGTGAATCCACAGACATATTTTGTCCATCTCTCATAGATGATTACTATCCTAACAGACCTAGGGAATTAGAATCAAAGCATCTGTACGATTTTGCTATGTGGTATGACGTTACTAAAATTAGACCGTCTGAAAAAACTGAATATTATGAAATCCGTGCATCTTTGTTTGTGAAAAAAAGGAAAAGAGGCTATCTTATCAATCATTATAAGTACAATGTTCAAACCCAACCTGAGAATTATTATTTCTCATTATTATTATTGTTCAAATCTTGGAGAAACACCGACGAATTGAAAAATGGATTTAACACATATGCGGTAGCTTTTTTGTCCCTACAATCACAATTGACAGAAGCAGTTCAATATCACGAACGAATAACGGATATTTAAGAAGCACGTGATCATATAAAGGAAGAAATTGAAAAGAACGTGTTGAATACTGTAGAACAAGAAGAAAATGATCAAGGCGATCACCCAGTAGAGTGTGTTCCCGTTGAAACTGTTGATGCCATGAAAGATTTTAAAGACGCGGGAAACAAATTTGACTGTGGTGATCTTGCAGAAATGATTTCGGAATTGAACCATGATCAGAAGCAGATATTTGATAAAGTTACTAAGTCCTTGACGTCTAACAATAACATTCTCAGACTTTATGTGAGTGGCGAAGGTGGCACTGGGAAAAGTTTTTTAATAAAAACTATCAGACAGTGGATCAAGCAGATTATCCGAAAAGACGCAGCAGTAACTGCCCCTACTGGAATCGCAGCTTTTAATATCGAAGGTCTCACCATACACCGATTATTCCAATTACCCGTAGAACATGGGCATACAGCCCAGTATAGGCAACTTAGCGATGCAGCCCTTCAAATTGTACGAGATCAACTCAAAAATGTTGCTTTAGTAATCATCGATGAAATTTCGATGGTTTCTAACGTAACTTTCCTGTACATACATCTGCGACTTACAGAAATATTTGATACTACAGATTCCAATGATGCTTGGTTTGGAAAAAAGCCTATGCTGCTATTTGGTGATTTACTACAACTTCCTCCTGTTCACGAAGAACCTGCTTTTATACAATTATCCAATAAGAGTATGGAGAAAAATGTTGGAGGATTAGGTTCTTATAATTTATGGTCTGCCTTGTTTAGCTATGACGAATTGACAATAAACATGCGACAGCAGGGTGATAATATTTACAAAGACATCTTGTCGAGAATTCGCATCGGAGTAGTGACCGATTCGGATACAAAGCTATTAGAATCGAGGAAATTAAATTTCAAAGCGACAAATTGTTGTAATGACCGATTAAACGAATTATGTGGTTACATGCTTAATGTGGGATCTAATACGGTGTGTTTACTTCCCACATGTGTTCAGTGTGATGTTTTGAACGCTGCAATGCTGAGTCGCTTTCCATCCGAAGAAATACATTTGATCGCTCATGATACAATGAATTGTGCACCGTACTTGAAAAAAAAGGTGTCAAAGGTACTAAACAATAATGACGACGATAGCTCCCGAACGGCGGGACTTGGAAGGGTCGTAATTGTTAAAGTAGGAGTGCAAATCATGATTAGAAGAAATATTGATGTTACGCTAGGTCTTGTCAACGGTACCATAGCTAAACTTGTTTCAGTTACACGAGGTGTTGATAATGACGTTGAAAAATTGAAAATTATATTACCCACTGGGCAAGAACATATAATAGAACGTGTATGTGTTAAATTTGAAGTAATGGATAGAGCGTTCGTTATTAGAAAACAATTTCCGATTTGCCTCAGCTATGGTATAACTATTCACAAAAGTCAAGGACTAAGCTTGCAGAATGCTGTCGTAGAAGCAGGTAATTCAATATTTACTTGCGGACAAATTTACGTTGCTCTTTCACGGGTGACCACACTACAAGGACTGCATCTTATCAATTATGATCCATCTTCCGTAAAGGCACAAGAATCGGCTATAATAGAGTACAATAGATTGCGAAAAAAATATAGACCTGATATTATGACTATTTCAATTTCTAAAAACCGCGTTCGCAATGTTCGTGATGCTGTTTGGGCAGTACCTAATTATAATGTATCCGAATGTCAGAATACTAATGATCACATCGCGGATACCACTCAATACAACGTAAGAGATCTCCCGAATTCTGATGGTGTATCTTGTTATGCGAATGCCACAATCCAATGCATGTTATATTGTTCATCTATAAGAGAAAACTTATTTTTGACGGAAAAAGCTGATGATATTATAAAAGTCTTTATGGACCAATATAAATCGGATCAAAATCCAAACATAATATCATTACGGCAATTCGCAGGAGAAAAATACGCTTACAATCAGCTGCATGATGCAGCTGAGTTTATTACCTCTCTTTGTGATCATCAGATTCTTATTAAGAATGCAATACAACACGAAATAACAACAGTATCAAGATGTTTAGCGTGTAATTACACAAGTACTACTATCAGTACAAATTGTGTTGTACATCTTGCACTGCCCAAGATGTTAAAAAAAAAAAACATTTGAATTTCAAGATATAATAAAACACAATTTCCCAGCATGGAAAAATCAAAAAGATCCTTGCAATAATTGTGATAATTCAAATTCAAATACAATGAAGAAAATCAATATAACTGCTTCCAAACAAATTCTTATTGCAAAATTACATTTGTTCGATCACGATAGTAGTGGAACAACGAAAGTTGAAAATTTCAACATTAAAGTAATGCCGACTACTAAAATACAATTGGTAGATCACTGTTATAAACTTAAGGCAGCGATTTTCCACCATGGTAAAAGTAATGCTGATGGTCATTACACGAGTATGGTAAGGGGTAAGGGCACAACGTGGGTATCCGTTGATGATTTACGAGTAGAAAAACAAGCTTGGCCACGAAATGCTAAAAATGCATACATATTTTTCTTCGAAAGATGATTGTGGTTGTTATTACAGTTCAATGATAAATACGTTCAGCACCAAAGGCTGCTTTCAGCGCCATAAGCTGCTTCGCGCAATATGTACTGCACACAAAGTACAGTATTGTCTCCGTATTTGCTCGCTGGTCGGGACCGGCGGTGAGCATATATTCCGTACAGAGTTCTAATTCCGAGTGTTCGTTTCTCGCTTCTTTCTGGCCGTAGGGGGAAGCGAGATGGGACGCTTTGCGTGCCCGATGATGCTCGACGCATGCGCGCGACCATCTCGCTCTGGCCTTCGCCGGACAAGAGTGAGACAAAAGTGGTGGGGATAGCGACAAGCTTGTATCCCGTGCATAAACTCGAGCAAATACGGAGACAATACTGTACTATACATTCATATAATACATATAGATCGGCAATGCAGTGCACATGTTTTTTTTTTGCGTAGGTGTTAAACTTACCTAGAATTTGTCCTTAATCAAAAAATAATAAAAGTATACTCGCTGAGCTGCTTTGCGCTATTCCGAGTATTCCGAGTAAGCTTTACTGGCTGCAAACGCGCTTTATCTTCTAACATCACTGGATAGACTGCAGTGCGCCGTAAACACGTGGACGTGTAACGAAGATAGATCAGAATTTATAATTTATTGGGATTTCCTTACTTTATCCTTATTTTTAGTACCCGTGACAGTGAAAAATTTGTAAAAAAGAAGTTGAAATTCTGAATCCCCATAAAAAACTTTAAAAAAGTAAAAAAAAAAATGACGCCAAGAACATGAATTAGCTTACGTTTTTCGCGGACCTAAGCGCTGCATTTGACAATGTGGATAGAGTAAAACTTCAGAACATAATGAAGAGAATGGAAATAAGTAAACGCTTGAGAATGAGAATCGGAGAAATTTACAAAGAAACAAGAAATACAATAAAAGTAAACGGAGAAATGTCATCCAAATTCTGGACAACAAAAGGTGTAAGACAGGGATGCCCACTGAGTCCAACGATATTTACAATATATATAGCGGACTTAGAAGAAACCATGAGGAAAAACCAAGCAGGAGGAGTTAGAGTAGGAAAAGAAAAAATCTGGACTCTAGCATATGCAGACGATATAGCGTTATTGGCAAATGAACCAAAGATTCGGAAAATACCTTGAAAGGAAAGGGTTACAACTGAACGCAGAGAAATCCAAGGTGCTGATTTTCCATAAAGGAAGAGGAAAGAAGAAGAGAGAAGAATGGGGCTGGCAGGGGAACAGTCTGGAAGAAGTGAAGGAGTTCAAATACTTGGGGTATAATTTTCAGAAAAACGGGGGCAGAGAGGTGCACATAAGGGAAGTCACAAAGAAAGCTAGAATAGCAATGGCGCAGATATGGGGAATAGGACAAAGAATGTTCAAGAACAATTTTGAGAGAAGAATGAGAATATTCAGAAGCATAGTGAAAAGTATCTTGCTGTACGCGTCAGAAATTTGGGGCTGGATGGAAGCAGAAAAGGTAGAGAAGATACAGGAGAAATACATAAGGTGGACTCTAGGTCTGGACTTTAATACACCAGCATATCTAATTTTGGAGGAAACAAAAACGGACAAAGTAAGGATAGAAGCGGGGAAAAGAGCAATTAAATATGAGGAGAAAGCGAAACGGCTGAACAAGAATAAAATAGTACAAGAATGCTGGAGGGAAATAGACGCGAAGCAAGCAGAGAAAAAGTCGAAGTGGGAGGAAATGAGAGATGCATACTACAGGCAGAAAATGATGGATATCCAAGAAATGGAATGCGAGGAAGAGAGTTCGCTGAGGAACTAGCGCAAAGGGACAAGGCAGAGCAGGTCCAATTAAATACGACAGAATACAAGGAGGCAGATACAACGCACATTACACAGAAATCAGGGATGACCAGAGAGCAAATTACCTAGACGGAAACTACAGAGGCAGAGACCAAAGCATGATTGCTAGGTTCAGATGTGCAAACGAAGAGCGGGGGAGCAAGTACTGGAAGGAGGAAGAAGACACAGTATGCAGATTATGCAATGGGGCTAGAGAGACGATGGGTCACATGCTACAAGACTGTCAGGAGCTGAAAAGAGAAAATTCAACGATCAGATCGATTCTAAAGGGAGAAAAAGAAGGAGCGGAGTGGATGCGAATGGTTCTGGAAAAAAGGAGAAGAAAAAAAGGACAAGATGAAGGAAGAAATCAAATTGAAAGCGCATCATTGAGTTAACAGTCCCAGAAACACTTACACACATAACACATGTAACCCCATCTTGAGGCCGAAAGGCAAAAAATAAACTTATTTACTACTACTACTACTACATGAATTAGCTTTGTAAAAAGAAGTGAGATCCCCCCAAAAAACTTTAAAAAAGTAAAAAAATACGCCAAGTACATGAAAATGTCGAGGACAAAAAAGAGTATAATAAAAAATCACCAAAAAAAAAAAAGAAAATGGTATACTTGAAAAAGTCGAGGAAGAAAAAAGTATTATCAAAAAATAAATATAAAAAACACAAAAAAAAGGACAAAAAGCATGAAAAAGTCTGGGACGAATAAAGTATTAAAATAAATATAATCACATAAATAAATAAAAAATATATAATTACAATATAAAAAAAGATGTGAAATCAAAATGTGCTGCAAGTACATCACAAAAAAATAATATAATCACACAAAAAAAGAAAATAATATAATTACACAAAAAAAAGAAAATAATATATAATTACAATATAAAAAAAGATGTGAAATCAAAATGAGGTGCAAGTACATAAAGGTGCTTTCCAACTGCGCTTAAGATGACACAACTACATATACACAGCTAAAATGCTGTGTTCATAAATTCCATTACTCATGTCGCGAACATTTTAATTAATCAATCAAAAAGAATCCCTTGAAAAACATTGTCGTAAATTAATAGCTTTACAAAATTAATGATATACAAAAATTGCGCCAATTATAACAATGGCTATGTATACAAAGAAAAAAATTTATTAAATAATAACCCATCAAAAAGAATCCCTTTAAAAACATTGTCGTAAATTAATAGCTTTACAAAATTAATGATATTCAAAAATTGCGCTAATTATAACAATGGCTATGTATACAAAGAAAAAAATGTATTAAATAATATTAAGCAGATTTATTTTTATACAAATAAATATTTTAATACGAATAAATATTTTATTCAAAATACTTGGTGCTGCGCAACCGAAAAAATGTTATTGTCTTAGTACTAATAATTTACAATCACTCCCCTACAATCTAAAATACATAAACATACATATACATATTAGAAACGCAGTCAGATTTATTCTACATATATTTAATTCTAATATCATACGTAGCATATGCACACGCGCGCATACACACATTCACGAACGCACGCACAAGAAAAGAAAAAGATTGATGCAATGTATATACATATTTATTCAGTTTAGCAACACCAATTCGGGGCGCAGCGCCAAGTATTTTGAATAAAATATTTATTCGTATTAAAATATTTATTTTTTTCTTTGTATACATAGCCATTGTTATAATTGGCGCAATTTTTGTATATCATTAATTTTGTAAAGCTATTAATTTACGACTGTAACGTGGGTGGCGTGGCCAGGTTGACATTCACAAATGAACTAAACACCGATGACTATACTATTTACATTTATTAACCGTTAACACTATATACATTTGTACACACGAACAACTCTAGACACGAAAGCGAGAATTCTGATTAATAATCGTCCACACCAGGGAGCGATTGTTATTAATCTTGAGAATTCGCCTGTCAGGAAGTCTACCGTTTCTGGTCCACTCAGGGAGCGCTAACAGATAGTCACCTACCTTGGAAAGTCGTCCACACCAGGGAGCGACTTAGTTAGTTCTGGGACTTAGACTGTCTAATTTTTCGGGACCGGCTCCTTTTATCCCTGCGAGGGTGGTCGCGGAGCATGCGCATTGGCATGAGGGTGTGCAGTGGGGATGCAGCCAGGGCCCGTAACGCAGCAGCGCTACTCTGGTGGTCGCTCGACATACCACCCTCCCTTGCTGCCCGCTACACGACAATGTTTTTAAAAGGGGATTCTTTTTGATGGATTATTATTTAATACATTTTTTTCTTTGTATACATAGCCATTGTTATAATTGACGCAATTTGTGTATATCATTAATTTTGTAAAGCTATTAATTTACGACAATGTTTTTAAAGGGATTCTTTTTGATGGGTTATTATTTAATAAATTTTTTTCTTTGTATACATAGCCATTGTTATAATTGGCACAATTTTTGTATATCATTAATTTTGTAAAGCTATTAATTTACGACAATGTTTTTCAAGGGATTCTTTTTGATTGATTAATTAAAATGTTCGCGACATGAGTAATGGAATGTATGAACACAGCATTTTAGCTGTGTATATGTAGTTGTGTCATCTTAAGCGCAGTTGGAAAGCACCTTTATGTACTTGCACCTCATTTTGATTTCACATCTTTTTTTATATTGTAATTATATATTATTTTCTTTTTTTGTGTGATTATATTATTTTCTTTTCTTTTTGTGTGATTATATTATTTTCTTTTTTTGTGTGATTATATTATTTTCTTTTTTTGTGTGATTATATTATTTTCTTTTTTTTGGTGTGATTATATTATTTTCTTTTTTTGTGTGATTATATTATTTTCTTTTTTTGTGTGATTATATTATTTTTTTGTGATGTACTCTTATATACACTAATACTCTTATATACCCTTATATCCTTACATCCTTATGCCCTTACACCCTTATATACCCGTATACCATTATACCCTTATACCTTTATATACCCTTATATACCCGTATACCATTTTACCCTTTACCCTTTATCCTTACACCCTTTACCCTTACACCCTTTACTCTTACACCCTTTACACTTACACCCTTTACCCTTACACTCTTCACCCTTATAACCTATACCCTTTACCCTTACACCCTTTTCCCCTGCACCCTTTTCCCTTGCACCCTTTACTCTTACACCCTTTATCCTGTTACATGGGCCCTTCAGGTCCACTCCGTGCTTGCTGTCCCCGCTTCGTCTTCCATTTCGTTATCAGCGATTCAGCGGAATCGCAACGTGCAGGTTAGTAGGTCGGCAAACGCGGAATCCGTCAGCGTGGGCACAACGAGATCACCGATGGTCCGGGCCCTAGATTCCAGAGCATGCAGCAATGAAAATTACGAGGAACAACGACTGACGGGGCGATTCTTCCCCGTTCTCGGAATGGGGACTGCGTGGTTCTGACCTGGATCGCGATATAAAAGCCTGGATCGCGCGATCTCGCGAGCATATGTATAATTCTCATTCTCATTCGCGAGCGGATCGGTTTTCGGGATTTCGAAGTAGCAAGTTACGACGAGTTAGCGGGCTGTCTGGAGATCGCGTCATCACCTATTTGTATGTACCGCGAAGCACGCTCGGCAGGTAGTAATTCGCAAGAGGGTAACTCCATCCGATATACCGAGAACGGCCTAGCCGGGAGAGCCCTTGAGCGTTAACCGTGACCGACGTCGACGGAGCGAAAATCACAAACTATTTGACATCGCGAGTTACAATTCGAAGACTTCCGTGTGCTAACTGACAGCGCAGCAAGCGACCACGACCTACGTTTGGGTCAGTGACATCGCGAGTAGGCGAAACATTAGACGGCAAGCGTGCCGTGTGTCATCCGAGGACACAGCGAGCGACACTGGGACAGCGCGTCGTCCCCAAGGGTATGTTAATCAGATCTCACTTTCTCGAGAATATATTTTACTTTGTCGTTTTTCCCTCTAAATTCTGAGTATCAATTGATTCTACCCTTCTACTCCTTATCCTTCCTTGGTAAGTATAGTCAAGGTGTGCTTTAGCACTTAGACAGAGCAGCGAACCCAATGGATCACCCTAACCGCTCGGGGTGCTTCACAGAAGTCCCTCCAGGACGTAACAACCCATACGCCCTTTACCCATACATCCTTTACCCTTATACCCTTTATCCTTATATCCTTTATCCTTACACCCTATACCCTTACACCCTTTACCCTTATATCCTTTATTTTTATCTAGAGACGCGGTAGCGTCTCGACGCCAAGTACATGAAAGAAAAGACACCCTGTACTACGTACATATAAAATACACCCTGTATATTAATGTCGACTGCCGTTATACACTTATACCCTAATACCCTGATACCGTTATACACTTATACCCTAATACCCTGATACCCTTATACTCTTATACCCTTATATACCGTTATATCCTTATATCCTTATACCCTCATATACCCTCATATACTTTCGTCGACATAATATATATATTCAGCCAAAAGAAGCTACACATGTTTCGTTCGTCGATTCTCGGGATCATTTCACAGGGATCGTTGTCCTTCATTGTACATATATACCTATACTATTGAATTATAACTTGCCAAGTGTTAATCGCTCATATCATAACCTGCGAAGTTGTCCAAATTTGAAATGTCACGAGTTTTTATCCCACTTAGGACACAATTATTGTCTCAATTAACAAGGTAAGTCACCAAAATTTTTTAATATTTATATATAGGGTCGCAGAATTGTCCAGAGAAAGTTCGATAAAGAATCATTGTCTTTGGCATAAGTTTCTGGAAATACCATGTATTTACAAAATAATGTATTGTAACAAATTGCATTTAAATTGACAGATATTTTTTTTATATTAGTGTTATGTACGTGGAATTTCCCATTTTCTCATTTTCGAGCTCGCGTTTGCGAAGGGAAAACGCCCTAAAATCCTTTCGTTTATCAAACACATCACTTAGGGGGTCATGATCTCGACCATCTGGATCACGACCATAGGAACGGGAGTGACACGACGACGACCCCGAAGGATTTCCTTATATGGAAAATTCCTAATGAACCCCCACACTCATTTTTGGGAGTATATAAACCCTTTGGTTTCTACCCTCTGCGGTTCAAAGCTATAGAGTCACGCGTAGAGCCACGTCGTGTCACGCTCGTACAGAGTTGGTTATATTCAGTAAGACCGGGCTAAGGTCCCTCTCAGAATCAATAGTTAACCTCATAGAATCCGCGAGTTCGGTTTATATTCTATTTGGCATATTGTAATAGCCACTCTTACGCCCCGCATCGCCAGTGCGTCAACACCGTGCAACTAGTGGTAACTTACATACTTTATTTAATTATCTAATCACAACACTTACATTTGTATTATAATTGACTATTCAATATACGAATGGTGTTCATGTGTAAATCGAGTACATTCGTTAAACCCATCTTTTACCCAGCGATCCTTATAATATTAGTAGCACTCACCCACTGATACAACTTTACCGCTCGAGTTGTATCAACTTTAATTTAGAGTTACGTGGCATTACTAACATTTCCCGCGACTCCCTGATTTCGTATCAGGTTCGTTCGCAAACCCTTTACCACAACAAACTAGTGTTGTAAAAATGAGCTTCCAGCCCTGAGCTTCAAGAGCTCGAGTCGCGGTTCAAACCCTAAAGGCTCGAACCCTTAAGGCTCGAACCTTGTAGCCGTAAGAGCTCAAGTCTTTAAAGCTCGAGTCGTCAAGCTCGAACGCTCGAGTCGTATAAATTGTATGTAGTGAAGTGATGTATAAAGCTCGAGTGAATTATTTCCGTGACGCCCAAAATTCGTTAACCTGATAGACAATGCTGGGCCACTTTTTTCGTTCTTTACGTGAACTTCGACCTAATATTTTTGATAAGTTATACTTTCAAAGTATGAAAAAAAACTCAGTTTTATCAATTCTCACTGTGTTGTTCCCCCTTACGGCTGAAGCTTTAAAGCACAACCCTCGAAACCGTTAAGGAGGTATTATCCTTTCCAAATCATATTTTTTACATGTTTTTATTTCCTAGTTTTTATTCACACGCCAGGCTTTATTACTTCGAATGTGATAAAGGTTTTAAACTTAAATAAATAATTTTAAGCGGGCAAAAAAATCGGGGCCACTTAAAAGAGAATATCCCTCAAGCATAAGACAATGAAATTAACATTAAATCTAAAATATCATGCTTTATTTAGACCGTAAAAAATACAGCCACGACTGTAAACACATGGAAGCTTGAATTGTGGATTGACTCAGTCTATTTCTTCTCTTTGTTATTAAATTGCCAGCTTTAGAAAACGATTCTTCACTTGGGACACTCGTAGCTGGTACTGATAAAATGTCCAAGGTCATTTTGTTTAAATTTGGGAAAGACGTTTTCCGCTGGTACCACCATGCGACTGGATCCACTTCTTCAGATTCCTGGGCTGTATTTATGTATATATCAATTTTATTACAGCGATTAATTTCTTTTACTTTATACACGCTAGAAAATATGGAAGGAGTAGAAAAGCTTGTTTCTGATTCCTTCGTTTGTAGCTGTTGTGCTACAGGTTCTGAATAATAATTAGTTTGAAAATAGTGCTTTAATTTTTTTAATGGATCCGGGTTTCCCCTCCTCACAAAGTAATCATTATTTAGGCGGGGATCCAAAATTACAGCGAATTCACTCAAATCGTTTAAGAGTGGCTGTAAATACTTATTAAATTTTGTTTCCATAATGGTAGCACATGCCTTAAGAATGATGTCGTCCTTAAAATAAGATATGTGCTGTAATAATATCTGAATAGAAATAAATAAAAATTAGTTAATTAATAATAGTAAATAATTAAAATTGTATATGCTGTAATTTATAATAATACCTGAATAACAACTTGTACGTGACATATACTGGGATACTTTGATTTTGATAAAATAAGAGTAGCTTCATTAAAGACACTAAGATATTTCGTTATTAATTCGATATTGCCCCAGGAGTCAATATTGTATTCAATAAATTCTCGCCTTTCCTCACATAAATAATTTAGAACTTCTTTCAGTTTAATAGCACGTTCTAACATTAGGTATGTTGAGTTCCAGCGAACTGGCATATCTTTAACAAGTTCTAAATGTTTTACGTTCAATAAAACGCAACACTCTTCAAATATTTGTTTTCTTTTACCAGAAAACGTAATAAAATGAACGAGTTTTGATACTTTATTAATTTCGTCCTGAATTGTCTTTAAACCACTTTGTACTGCTATATTCAAAACATGGGCAATACATGGAGTATGAGTCACATTCCTGTAATCATCATTGAATGCTTTTAATAATGATAAACATTTATAATTAACTGCTGCATTATCCGTGGTCAGAGCTACAAGTTTATTTGTGAGATGAAATTCTTCAATTACTTGTTTCATTTTTTGCATAATGTTTTCAGCTTTATGAGGGTATGGAATACTGTCAAAATCAATTAGTAATGACTGCATTGTGCCATTCATCGTAAAATGGCTAGTGATAACCATGTATGGTTTGCTTGTTACCGAGGTCCAAAAGTCAAATGTTAATGACACTTTATGGCTTATTTCTCTAAAATGTTGAATAATTCTATTCTTTTCTTCTTTGAATGTGTTCTGAATTGTCTGATGCATGGTATACCTGCTAGGAAGTTTATACTCTGGGTTTAATCCGCTCAAGAGTTTAACAAACGCTTCTTCTTCCACAATACGCAGTGAATGACTTCCATGAATTATGAACTACATCAACAATTTTTTAACTTCATTATGAGCTTTCGATTTCCCAACTTTTTGAATTTTTTGTACAGTATTTAACTGGTGTTTCTTATAATGTTTTTTTAAAATACTGTGTAACCTTTTAAAAGAATAAACATGTTTGCAACTGCGGCATTGTATTTTATCTTCTTTCTCTTCAAAACAATTCCATTTCCACGAACTTCTGTGGTTGACCCTTATCGACGTTATCCCATTTTCGTTATCGGAATTTTTACTGAAGGAACTGGTGAATGATACAGATGCTTCATCCATTGCACAATTTGAATTTTAGTTTGATCTTTACACTTGTACTTTAGTAATACGCTAGTAATTAATAATATAAGCGCGTGCAATAGTATTTTTTTGCAATTAAACTATAATAAAACTTTGTCATACAATTTAAAGGTAACGATTATATTAATTTCAGTTTATTATGTGCTCTTTTTATAACTTCTATAATGTTTCTGCTCACTATATTCTTTGTTTAAACGTTCCTCAACACGAAACTAAATGAAAATGACCGTTCACGTCAGCATTATGTACTTCGGTTCCCTTAACCTTCCGGTACTCGCGCCTATTTTTGTAACACGAGCACTCGCGTCGTGCACTGAGTGCACGGTCACGTATTATTAACCTTTTTGGTTGAAAAAACCGGTTTACCGTGATGTATTGTACCCAGCACCCCTATGTATTGTTCCAGCGGACATTTTTGCATAATGCTACGTACTTGTCAGGTTCAAATTCAGTTTGGAAGTGTTTCTGATTGAATGAAAACGAAAGTATGCCGCGTATTTTGCCAGCGACCGCGCCCGTGTACTCACAAGTACGCCTCCAATTGCTTTGGTTTTTTTATATGTTTTGGAGGACCGAAAAATAAGATGTACGTATTTTTTTATTTTGGCCTGTTTGCATGTTTAGGGGGTGAAACCACCCCTCAATGGTTTTCCAGGTATTCGCCTCCGATTGCTTTGATTTTTGGATATGTTTTAGAGGACCGAAAAATAAGATATACGTATTTTTTTATTTTGGCCTGTTGTCATCATTAGGGGGTGAAACCACCCCTCAATGGTTTTCCAGGTAATTCGCCACCGATTGCTTTGATTTTTGGATATGTTTTAGAGGACCGAAAAATAAGATATACGTATTTTTTTATTTTGGCCTGTTGTCATCATTAGGGGGTGAAACCACCCCTCAATGGTTTTCCAGGTATTCGCCACCGATTGCTTTGATTTTTGGATATGTTTTAGAGGACCGAAAAATAAGATATACGTATTTTTTTATTTTGGCCTGTTGTCATCATT
Organism: Andrena flavipes; assembly: GCA_963971345.1. Lineage (NCBI taxonomy): Eukaryota > Metazoa > Arthropoda > Insecta > Hymenoptera > Andrenidae > Andrena > Andrena flavipes. The sequence goes on along the minus strand of OZ020479.1, from coordinate 45,609,498 downwards.
AGGGGGTGAAACCACCCCTCAATGGTTTTCCAGGTAATTCGCCACCGATTGCTTTGATTTTTGGATATGTTTAAGAGGACCGAAAAATAAGATATACGTTATGACGTCCCACTATTTTTCGCGCGGTAACAGTACAAGTCCTCCATAAACTCACTCCACCAAAGTCTTCCAGAATCAAGTCTTACCCTTTCCCCAAACCCCTGATCACCTTGGCGATGTACCTTAGCGGTCCCCATCTCAAGATGGTCAACGACGACCCCCAAATCCCCTCTTAACCTTACGTGGCACGACCACATCACTCCAAATCTAATAAATACAAGTCCCTCGTCTCTAAAAACCCCTCTTAAATCGAGACCACGTCTCACAACCTCTCCATGACCAAAGAAGTCATTACCCCTTTTCCCTCTTTCTAATCAAACCACCCACAGTCCATCCAATGGGTTGAGTATCCCCTTTCAAAAATCTATGCAAAAGAACCCCGGAAGTCTTAACGACAAATATTCATTACAAGGCCATATAAAAACCCCGGAAGACCAAATCTATTAATAACCTGTACTGCGACACGTGCCGAAATAGGTCAAGGTTGCATACCGCAACCGCCCTTCACCCCTAACAATCTTTTAAAATGTATAAATACAAGGACCCATAAGGCAAATCCTTCTCTTATACGGAAACTCTTATACGGAACTTCCTCTACGGAAAGCAAGTGAGGAACGTGTATATATATATATATATATATATAGTGAAAGTGAATAACAACTCTTTCTACAACGACTCTTGTAAGCTATTTCATTTACCATATTGTTTAAAGGCATATCATCCTCATTTAATGACATTTCATATTATTATTCTTGTTGCTTATTTCATACTATTTTTCATTGCTTTGTATTATTATTTCTGCTAACGCTTAGCATCTTATAACACTTTGTATTATTAACGCTTATTGAAATTCATATTATTATTCTTACTTGCTTATTTCATACTATATTATCATCTTTTATTGTATCGCATGTCCATCCATAAACGTTTTATTTTATATACATTTATAAATGTCATACGCTAACGATCATCGCTACTGCACCATTAACGCAGTGCATGATAACGTTCTTGTTTAACCTGAATAAACAACCATTTAAATCAATCGTGAAGTTATTGTGTTAATCCTTCGGCAACGAAGATCCCAAACGTAACGAACCGCTGCAACAGCTGATCTCGGTTCGCGAGCGAGTGTTCTTACAGTGTTTACAAACGTTCTTCTGCACGGGCCGCGTACCGACGTATGCCTAGACGGATTTCGCGGAACCATTGCGAGCGACTTCTTATGTATATGCAGCGGTAAATCCTATTATCGAACCGGTACAAAAACCCACAAGGGTCTAACGGGTGTTCATCGGGTACAATTTCATTATTTAAACCCTCCTTGGTCGCTCAGTGTGTAGGATTCAAGATCCTCGCCTAGATTCCCTCGACCTCAGTGTGTAGGATTCAAGATCCTCGCCTAGATTCCCTCGACCTCAGTGTGTAGGATTCAAGATCCTCGCCTAACCTCCTTTTACCCCAGTGTGCAGGATTCAAGATCCTCGCCTAGCCTCCTTCGACCCCAGTGTGCAGGATTCAAGATCCTCGCCTAACCTCCTTTTACCCCAGTGTGCAGGATTCAAGATCCTCGCCTAACCTCCTTTTACCCCAGTGTGCAGGATTCAAGATCCTCGCCTAGCCTCCTTCGACCCCAGTGTGCAGGATTTAAGATCCTCGCCTAAATTCCTTCTACCCCAGTGTGTAGGATTCAAGATCCTCGCCTAAATTCCCTCTACCCCAGTGTGCAGGATTCCAGATCCTCGCCTAACTTCCCTCAACTCTCAGTGTGCAGGATTTCAGATCCTCGCCTGTGTTCAAAAACCCCCACAGTGTCATTGTCCCCCAAAGACCTCCACCCGGGACGTGACAACGTATTTTTTTATTTTCGCCTGTTGTCATCTTTAGGGGGTGGAACCACCCCTCAAAATTCATAAGGGGTACAAAATTTTGTTGAGTCAAATTTCATATGGAAAAACATATCCAACAACCAAAACAATCGGAGATGATCACCTAAAAATTTTATACCTTGGGGAAGCTTCACCCCCTAATGATGACAACAGGCCAAAATAAAAAAATACGTATATCTTATTTTTCGGTCCTCTAAAACATATCCAAAAATCAAAGCAATCGGAGGCGAATACCTGGAAAACCATTGAGGGGTGGTTTCACCCCCTAAACATGCAAACAGACCAAAATAAAAAAATACGTATATCTTATTTTTCTGTCCTCTAAAACATATCCAAAAATCAAAGCAATCAGAGGCGGATAACTGGAAAACTTGTGAGTACACGAGCGCGCTCGCCGGCGGGATACGCGGCAATACTTTCGTTTTCGTTCAATCAGAGACACTTGCAAACTGAATTTGAACCAGACAAGTACGTGGCATTATGCAAAAATGTCCGCTGGAAGAATACATAGGGGTGCTGGATACAATAGATCACGGTAAAACGGTTTTATCAGCCAAAAACTGAACTCCGTGCACTCCGTGCACACGCGCGAGTACCGGAAGGTTAACGATTGAAACAAAATCGGTTAAATCGCCTTTATGATCTGCTCGGTTAGCTCAGGGTGCGTTCCAGTTGAGCCCAAAGCGACCGCAACGCTCGGTTTCTCGTTCCACTTGGCGACCACGCCGACCGCGGTCGGGCTGAAAACGTCACTCGTGACGTCATTGATGCGACCGCATCGCGCCCACGGAGACCCACCTCCGAAGATGGGTCTGGCCCGTTCGTTCGTGATTTTCGCGCGTAATTCAATTCAAGCGCTAAAGGCGGGATTTCCTATCAGCGTCAAACGCGTGCTTGTAGACGTTGCTATCGGCTTCTTATCTTGTTTATTATTTAAAAATTGTAACATTTATGAAGATACAAATAAATAAACAATACTTTACTTGTTATTTTTAATTTATTTAATATTTCTCTCCACACATTTTCTTTGATTAGGGGAGAATAGCCTATTTTGGACCGGCTCCTTAATTGGACCATTTGTGTATCTCGATAAACAAATATATTTGCAGTGGTTTTTTCGGCTACACTGATTTAGGAAGCTGCTCTCGCATGCTTCATCTCGACTTCCTAAATCAGTGTAGCCGAAAAAACCACTGCAAATATATTTGTTTATCGAAATACACAAATGGTCCAATTAAGGAGCCGGTCCAATATAGGCTACTCTCCCCTACTTAACTTTTGTAATCTTTGTTCCTAGTAGGTAGCATAAAGTACAGGGTCATTTGCGATATTTTATATCAATTTTTCGTCATTATGAGAAGAAAACTGCAATTTCGTTGACATGTTTTCACACGTTATTGAAAATCATCCAAAGCGCGTACGTCTAAATGCGGACACTACAATTAAAAATCGGTTATAAGAAAACAGAAGATATGTGTGACATTTCTTTTTTCCGCTTCTGAAGTCAGAACGCCTATACTCGAGCTCATTTAAGAAGAAACTTGCCGATCGACGAGTTTAGATCGGTTCTGCACATGTTGGCGATGAAACAAGTTACTATTGGCTACACCACAAACGAATTCAGTTCTTTCTTAAATGAGCTCGAGTATACGTCAGTTTGCAGTACTTATCAGCAATGGAAACTGTATTTCTATATAATACCCCAACCGATACATATATAGAATTACAATTGTCAACAGATGATATTAAACGTTTTGCAAATGGTAAGTTGTATTTTGAATAATAATGAATTCGTTTATGCATGTTTGAAGAAAAAATTACTTTGTCAAAAGTATCTGACATATCATAATTGAATTCCCACACAGCACAACGTCCCGGGGACGTCGACAGACCGTACCAGGAACGTCCCAGGTACGTCCTGTTACTGATCAGGACGTAAAGACCGTCTTTACGTCCTGATCAGTAACAAGACGTACCTGGGACGTCTGCAGACGTCTGTAGACGCCCCTTGGACTTTGCCGGACCTTGTGCTGTGTGGGTTATTATCGGTTAATTCGCCAGTAATGTTTTGCGCTTTCAGTTGCGGTTTTCGAGAACGCAACAGTTGAACCGCTAGATCCAAGCGATTTGCCGATCGCATCAACTTCGACTCCCGTGGAAGTGTTACCAGAGGAAGAAAATTTGGAAATAGAAAATTCAGATGAAAATGAAGGTATGTTAAAACTCTTTTAAACACCGATCACAGTTTCAGTAAATACTCAGAATTAAGAAATTGTTGACACATGTGTATTGCATATTGCAGAAACCGGGTGTATTAGATGGGCCTCAGCTGCAATATTATTACTATTGGACACGTATAAAAAATTTGAAAAGAAGATGGAGTCCGGAAAAAAACCCAAAAAGAAAGTGTGGGAGGAAATTGCGGCGAGTATGACAAGCGAAGCGCTCCATACAAATTACACGGGTGAGCAGTGCTCTGCGAAATTACGCAGCTTAAAAAAAAGGTACAAGGGAGTAAAAGACCACAACGGCAAATCGGGAAATAGTCGGAAACATTGGGAGTTTTTTAAGGTAAGGAAACAGTAAGATGGAAGAGCACTGAGTGCGTTTCCTCGACATTAAAATAATCGTTAAAATAAATGTTACGCCTATATTTGCAGAATATGGACGATTTGTTTGGGAAGAAAGCTTGGAGTGAACCAGTAGCCATTGCATCGTCCACCGGTTTGGCGACTACTAATACAGAAGTAAAGACAAGTAAGTTCCTACACGAAGCATCAATCCATATCGCTTGTGCATTTACTTTGAATTAACCCTTTCGTTATGAGCGCCGACTATAATCGGCACCCACGCGACGACCTGTGTGTTCGAGCGCAGCCTTTAGTCGTCGTCACGGAACGAGCTGTCAATCCTAACGTCGACTTTAGTCAGCATCTCCGGTAGTTTAAAAAAAGAAAAAAATTTTTTTAGAAAAAAACACTTGCGGAAGTTCGCCGTAACGAAAGGGTTAAGGGTGAAATCTTGAAAGCTAATTTTGACCCATTTCAATACTCAAATATTCGAAGTTTATTCGTAGCATTCGAATACTTGTAAAATATTCTAATATTAAATTATTCGAATAGTCCCAGCTCTAATGTAAATGACTGAGATTGCAAATCTTCTATTGCTTATAGAGGCATCAGCAACTAAACGATCAGTGGCAGCTCTGTTGGAGGAAAGATACCACCAGAAGGCGGAGCATGAAGAGAAAAGAAGGAAACGGCACGAGGAAAGGATGGCAATGGACAAAAATATATTAGATTTATTAACTAAAATTGTCCACAAAATATAGTTTAAAATAAAATATTACTTTTTATATTACTTTTTATGTTTTTTATTTAATCTCACATTTAACTTGTTACATTATTTACACAACATTGGTTCCATAAGGTATTCATAATTATGTCTCTTTTCTGTACCCCAGCATTTCGTCTTTCTTGATTCAAAACATTAACATTTTCCGCATTTTCTTGTAAAGCTACTGGTATTGTAGCTACAACTATTTCATCTCCTCTTAATGTGCAAATGTTATGGATCACACAGCATGCTACAATATATTCTGCCATCAAGTCTACTCTTGACATTGGTAAGCAGTGTAGCAAGCTTCTCATGCGTCCTTTTAATAAACCAATGCACCTTTCTACTGTTACCCTGGCCACTGAGTGGCAATAGTTATATTTTTTTTGGCTTTCCGTCAAATGGCCATTGTCTCGGAAGGGACTCAGTAAATGTTGATGCAGTTCATATGCTGCATCACCTAAAACAGGCATGGAACTAAAGTGAACGCAGCGGCCGTTTTTCGGAGGCAACGCCTCCTTTCTCCCGCCGCGCGTCTTGGCCCCCGCGGCAGGCCTAGGAGCTTCGAGCGCCTCAGACCCGTACCTGCCGCGGGGGCCAAGACGCGCGGCGGGAGAAAGGAGGCGTTGCCTCCGAAAAACGGCCGCTGCGTTCACTTTAGTTCCATGCCTAACCTAAAATATGGCTATCATTTGGAAATTTTATATCTTCCTCCAGATAACTGGCTACTTCGGATAATCTAAATACTCTTTGATCATGGACACTGCCAGGATGTCCAGCATAGCAATGGGTGATTAAATATTTATGATCACACACCAACTATAAGTATAAATAATATAGACAGATATAAATAAGCATTTACAAAATAACTTACAGGTGTATAGCAAATGTACAAAATTAATTGTTAATTACCTGTAGTTGAATGGAGTGATATCCTTTTCGATTCACATAATCCGCATGGTTTTCTTTCGGAGCATCAATGCGAATGTGTGTACCATCAATGGCTCCGATAATTCTTGGAAATCCACTACATACTTGAAATTTTTCCATCACATCCGAAGCCCGATCTCCAGTAGGCCACTGAATAAAGTTCCCAGCCCTAGCAAACAATGCATGGCTCACCCTTCGAACAGCTCTGAGAGCTGTAGCTTTCCCTACATTGAATCTATCACAAACAGATCTGCAATGAATGAAAAACAAACATACATTACTTTTTATATTTCATATGAATTTTTATATCCTTATTGTATTAGATAAAAGCCTTTTGCTTTTAAGTCCACAATTTTCATATATTCTTTCACCTGTAAGAGTCCATAGTAGCCATTTTCCAAAGGGCTATTAGTAACTGCTGGTGAGAAGAAATTGTTGGGCATCCAGATGTATGTCTAATTAAATCTTCATGCAACATATTATTTAAATAGTGAAATGTATCCCTAGACATTCTGCAAATAGGAAAAACTATATGATTATCAACAGTTTATATATTAAAGACGCGTACTGTAGGTAGGTATACGGCAGAATAGATTGTATAGTAGCAGCAGTTTTTCGCGAATAACTCGGAAACGAAGGTCGAGCGACGGTAACATGTATAGGAAAAAGTTGATCAGAATCGTGTCCCCGACAGCATATCCAAAAATCATTGAAATCGGTGAGGATGGAAAACTTCTAAATAATTACCATGTTTACTAACCTGAAATGGCTTTTAAATTCATTTTCCGAGTAACGGTCAACCAAATCGCAATAATTAATAATCCTTGGGCGAAATTGCCTTCGTCTTCTTTCCATGCAGTTCCACTCTTCATCAGAACTGGATGAGCTGCTACTGGAATTATCACCTATTCGGCGACTAATTAAACTCGTAACAATTTTAACAACTTCGAGTACTGCAGGGTCAGTTGTCATGTTCCTAGCACATATTAAAAAATAGTTTTAAAAGGTTATGTAGTGTATACATGCATTGAAACGATAATATTTTTTAAACCGAAAAACTCTGATAATGAAGGAAACTATTAGATTAACTATTATACTCACATAGATAGTAATTATTACTATTAAACACTGAAAACAAACTACGAGCTAAGATATTATCTATAAGTTATTTTTTCAATAGTTTGGTTGTATAAGGCCAAAAGGGAAGCAGTTTGAACAATGGTGGATCTCGATTTTTGCTTAGAAAATAATCGAGTATCCGAGAATCGATTCCTAGAATAATCGGTAAAATAATCGACTTTTCAGAAAAAAATCGATCTATTCTAGAAGAATCGAATAGAATCGTCATACCAGCGTCGCTGGGAAATCGGTTGTCGATGCTGGTTGGCTGGGGCCTTAAGATGGCCGTTCCAATGAGCGGCTGGAGCCGCCAGCGACCGCGACTGGCGGCTAGAGCCGCCAAGCGATTGCAACTGGCGTCGTCGCAAATGGTATTTCCTATACCTAAGCGTCGACGCCATGGCCCCCACCACTGCTGCAACGACGCGCCGCACCACAGGAGGCCCTTTTCGAGCACTTGAAAAGAGGGTTTATTGTTGTATGAGGTCTCGAGGACCGTCGAAGACAGTGAAAGACTAGCCATTTTTCATATATGTACATCGTGGTCTATTTATCTGTCGGATTGAAGAAGTCAATGGCATTTGGGTGTTTCTTTTAAAATATCGGAATTAAATTGTGGCAAAAAATAGGAGAAACATATTCCTTTCTAGTGACGCATAATTTAATATTTTTTAAGTCTGATACTTTTGCTACAAATCCCCCCCCCCCCCCCCCCCCCCCGAGAATCGCTAGTATTACAGAAGCAGGAGAGTAAACTTATTGGAAAGGTAGTCTGTAGGCTACTTTTACTCAGTGTGACTGTAACATTAGGAATATATTTTTTTCTGTGTCAATTTATTATATGTACAGTATTCGTGAGTTATCAAAAGTGAAATACATGCTTTTTGAAAAATAGAAACGTAAATATAAATAAGTAACCGCATACATTTTTGTCAACTTTACAACATTTATGGAATAAATTATTGTTTCAACCATGTCATCGAATTATTTTGGATTTTTGTACAAAATTTTAATTAGATACACGGAATTTTGCGGAGATTTTTCATCAATTAAATTTTTCTGATACTCTCTACTCGATGACAGTAGTGGTTTATGTAGTAGCAAATTATAATATTTAACAGTAATGCGGTACGTTTCCGCGTTTCGCCAGACAAAATAAAACAGTTATCAATTGCAACGCGTTTTCGTACGCCATATAATTCCAGATGTAAGATAGATTATAGAAGAACAATTGATTTGTGACGTTCAAAATAATCCTATTATATACGATATAAAAATGGCCGGTGACAAAAGTGGAAACGCACTTTAAAATTTAACACTTTAAAAATCAAAACGTATTATACATTGAAACATAATATAAATATTTACATAAATCAAATACTGAAACATTATTTTATTATGGCTTCATATTGCCAAGGAACTTCTCCAGCAGGCGAAATGAGCCAGTCTGCAGAATTTGTTTATTCGGTCTTGCATAACGCCTTCACTGCTGATCGTTACAACTTCTTTTGGCAGACAATTTCCTGATGAAATATTTTGCGTATATATGCCATTGTCGTTGCTGCTATCTTCACAAAGCACACGATTGGGTATGTAGTGTAGTGTCCAATGCTCGAAAAGACATTCCAGTGGACAAAAATCTAAAATATTATTTTAAATATGGAAAACTTAATTTAAAAGAGCAAATAGTAACTTAGCATTTGAATAATTACAAATGGATATTCAAAAATTACTTCTCAATATACGTAGAATTTTATTGTGACTGTAACATACCAGCTGTGGTTGGCTATATTTTTGCAGGTTCCTTGCTACTGGGGAATCATTCCAATCCCTGTCGCCGAGGTATATCGGCAGAATTGTAAAAGATGCTCTTCAACATCTATGCCGCAGATTAGTACCAACATTTCTGCCGCAGCCCAGTGATTCGAATTTCCAAAAAATTGCTGAGCAATTCTCTGCTAAATGGAATTTTCCAAATTGCATCGGAGCAATCGATGGGAAGCACATTAGGGTAATATGTTCTAAAAATAGCGGATCGTTGTACTTCAACTACAAGAATTATTTCTCGATCGTGCTATTAGCATTAGTCGATGCCGACTATAAATTTATTGTAACTGACGTCGGATCCTATGGAAGAGAAGGGGACAGTGGGATATTCGAAAAGTCGGTGATGGGTCGACAGATTCGGACGGGAACATTCAACTTTCCCACGGAGAAGGCACTGCCAGGATCTGATATAGTGTTGCCGCACGTCATCGTGGGCGACGAAGCCTTCAGACTGACGAAGCATATGATGAAGCCATATCCGAAGAATCAAGCTGCGGAAGATGAGACCAAGAAAATCTTCAACTATCGTTTGTGCAGAGCACGAAGGGTCTCGGAGAATGCGTTCGGACTGCTATCGCAGTGCTTCCGGATATTTTATTCTCCCATCGCGATATCGCCGGACACGACGGATTCCATCGTTACAGTAACGTGTTGCACAATATGTTGCGTGACGAATATATGCAAAATAATAGTGAGAATCACTAAAATTCTGAAGCAGAATTATCAGCGGGCAATATATTGCCGTTGGGTAGAGCAGGAGGCTTTGGGAATATAGACGGCTTCGGCGTACGGACCAAATTTCGGCAATATTACAACGCACCAGAAGAGTCTGTAGCGTGTCAAGAAAACTGTCTCGAAACCAGCGACCCAAGACTCAGCGGCAGGCTATTTCATGATTTAAAACTTTGCTTTTATATGCCATTGTCGTTGTTGGTATCCTCACAAAGCAAAAAATTCTGTAGTGTCCAATGCTCAAGAAGACTTTCCAGTGGCCGAAACTGCAAAACATTATTAAGGAAAAACTAATTAAAATATAAAAACGAATAGTAACTTAGCAATTGAATAATTACGAATGCAAATTCCAATATTACTTCTCAATATAGAATTTGGTTGTGACGTTAATAATATTAAATTAATATACCTGTTACGCTTGGCCTATGTCATATACTTGGGACTAGCTGTGCACTATGCGCGTCCGTCAGTGACTAGGTTCGGTACAGTGATCCGGTGACACGGATGTTCTAGGTGCAGGTGAATTGCTACGTCTTTTTAATTTGCTACTTTTCGCGCCCAACGCGTAGCCCATTGCCGCGGCAGATCGGCTGACAGAATCGCACTCTGGTTGGGGTTTTGTCTTAATATGTCGTTAACAAACCCTCGGAGAACATTTTCGCTACGGGAAATGTTGTTTCAAATCACTCCACGAGTCACACCTCTTGAGGGACTCTGTCATTTTTGGGAAACCCTGTATAAACAATTAAATGAATTCATTTACACAATGACACCCAAACGATGGGTATGTAATTTTAATTTAAAAATGAAAAATTACCTTACGGTTGTTGCTAAACCTTCTCTAAATACAGCTTAGAGCTGTTGGACTGTTATATTACGCTGCTTTATAGATAATTTTCTTGCCACGCCACAGATCCTTGTGGTGAGTTAAAATATTCCCGAAATTTGTTCCGTACGCCGAAGCCTTCTTGATTTCCAAAGCCTCCTGCTCTACCGAACGGCAACATATTTCCCGCTGGTAATTCTGCTTCAGAATTTTGTTGATTCGCACTATTATTTTTTATATATTCGTCACGCAACATATTGTGCAGCCAACACGTTACTGTAACGATGGAATCCGTTGTGTCCGGCGATACCGCGATGGGAGAATAAAATATCCGGAAGCACTGCGATAGCAGTCCGAACGCATTCTCCGAGACCCTTCGTGCTCTGCACAAACGATAGTTGAAGATTTTCTTGGTCTCATCTTCCGCAGCTTGATTCTTCGGATATGGCTTCATCATATGCTTCGTCAGTCTGAAGGCTTCGTCGCCCACGATGACGTGCGGCAACACTATATCAGATCCTGGCAGTGCCTTCTCCGTGGGAAAGTTGAATGTTCCCGTCCGAATCTGTCGACCCATCACCGACTTTTCGAATATCCCACTGTCCCCTTCTCTTCCATAGGATCCGACGTCAGTTACAATAAATTTATAGTCGGCATCGACTAATGCTAATAGCACGATCGAGAAATAATTCTTGTAGTTGAAGTACAACGATCCGCTATTTTTAGGACATATTACCCTAATGTGCTTCCCATCGATTGCTCCGATGCAATTTGGAAAATTCCATTTAGCAGAGAATTGCTCAGCAATTTTTTGGAAATCAGAATCACTGGGCTGCGGCAGAAATGTTGGTACTAATCTGCGGCATAGATGTCGAAGAGTATCTTTTACAATTCTGCCGATATACCCCGGCGAAATCCTGAATGCAAATGACAGGGATTTGAATGATTCCCCAGTAGCAAGGAACCTGCAAAAAATATATGAAAATGAAGTAGAGCAACAAATACGAGGCAGGATCGGCACCAATAACGGAAACATGATGCCCGTTGTTGGAGCAACTAATTTTTTGGAGAATGCCTCTCGTTTGCAGGAGGCAAATTTGTTTGGAACACAATATGAATTATAAAGTATGATAAATTTAAAAAATTTAATTTACATATTTTATCATAGTACCAGCCGTAACATAGAAGAAAGCGAAGAGGTTCAACAGATTAGAAGCAGCACGGATAGCAACATTCCACAAACATTAATGAATATTCTAAAAACAACTGCAAGGTATGAAAGCGTTATAAAAACACAGTCAGAGATGAATATTCCTGTTTGAAGGTCAGTGTCAAAAACACACACAAATGATTCCAGCACTGGACTGGACATTTTGAAAACAAGAGCTATCGGAAGAGAAAAACTAATGGACAGTATTAATCAGCAAATCAATGTATTGCGACTCTACTTCGATCTTTTTTAAAAGTATGGTGATGACGGTTAAAATATTTCCGCCGTCATTAATTTTTAAAGGAAACGCTTCTTTGCTTCAATTGATTAATGATCTATGACTGCGATGTCACCGGGGACCCACCAAATATAGAATAAGCAGATAGCGAGGCGAGAGCGTACAACATGTGGACGTGAAAATTACTCTACGGAGCGTGATTATTATGAGATCTTAGCTACTATCCTAACCCAGACCTTAGATACTTTGCATTAACTACAGTCAAACTATACAACAGGTACCTACTATAATAAAATTTACGTTGCGAAAAAATTAAATACGTCTTGGAAAAATTAACTTACCTTAATGTGAGGAGCAACTTTTCCTGGGGGGAAATTGGAGATTTCACTCTCCCACACGGATGTTTTGTTAAATCGTTGCCAACCATGTTTAATACCAAATCGACCTGCTCCTTGCTTAGCCTGAAGAATTGTCTGAAGGCTTGGTCATCTTCCAATAAATGATTGGTTATTAAAATGTTTGAATAGCCCTCGGTGTCGCGAGCCTTGTACATGGCCTTCACTTGCTTCCTTTTCCTCTTCCTCTTCCTTCCGTCACAATGGACAACCAGAAGTGCGTCATCGTCATCTTCTTCTTGCAGCACAAGGGCAGCAAGCAGCAATTTCCGATTCATCTCACGGCACAATGAAATTATCACCACACTACGAATTTGTTCTCTCGCGATGTTTCCACCTCGAAGTCACAGTAACGAGTGTCGCTTTAGCAAAGGTTGGAAGAGGTCCTTACCCAAAGGCAATAAAGTGGCCGCATTTATGACATCCTCCAGGTGTACAAGCTATTTTTCGGTTGAATCAGACGGCGCGTTGGCTCGGCGAGCCTGGCACAAGACTCGCCGAGCCCACGCGCCGTGAGAACATTCATGGATCGCCGGTTCGTGATCCTGAGCGAGCATCGGCGAGCCGAGCCGGCTCGCCGATCCACGCGCCGTGAGAACGCTCATGATCACCGGTTGGCGAGGGTAGACGATCTTCGGCGAGCCGAGCCGAGTACTTGCTTTTCCATTTCAAAATTGCGAATTAACCAGAGGAAATAATACACACGTATGTATGCATATGTATGTACGTGTGGGAACATGATGTATAAGAATCGAATCACCGAGGAGTATTATAATATATTAGTAAGAAATCACTTATTGGGTACGACGAAATGTATTGACAATTCTGTAGGTTATGTATAGAAGATGTTCATTTGGTTTTAAATCTTGTTGGGAAAGATTTAAAAAAACAATGGTGTAAGAGAGTGGGATATCCATAGATTTTCTTCAGTAGCAGCTTATTTTTTCCTTAAAAGTGCAGACTCTACGCAAGAAATGTGAAACTGGGCCCATCGTTGCTATTTCGATTGTTCTCAGATGATTAAATGAATTTTCGATCTCAATTTCGGTCGAAAAAATGACGTTGATCACATATTTCCATCGATTTTACCCAAATTATTGAATCGATTTGAAAATTTTGTCAGGACCTTTTGGTGGTAATTCAATTATCTTTAATTTGATGTGATTTTCTATCAAATCGGACTTTCGCAACACGAGATATTCGCAATTAAGTGGGACCACCTTTTTGACAGGCAGGTAAAATCTAACGCGCTCTGTTTGACTCGTTTTTTGCACAGACACGTTTTTTTTTTTTTTTTTAGCGTGGGGAAATCTTCATAGACACCTCGGCCTCCTGAGGTGGGAGATCGAGGTAGTGTCGGGTTTTTACCGACTAAAACCCCACGGTGAACACGTCTGGTATGGAATTCGTAAAGTGACCGCCATAGTCATTGTGCGTTCCCCCTTCACCACGAGTGGGATTCACTTTAGGAATTCCATACCAGACATTGACCAATCATCTTTATACAGTGTCGGGTACAGTGCTAGGGGCGGACGTGTTGTGGGCCAGTATACTTTCCCAGTCGTTCATGATTTTAAAGACTGACGCCTTTGCTTTTGAGAGCACATCTGGAGGAAACGATTTGGCTAGAGCCCCCATACTCTTAAAAAATAGCATCGTTGAATCCTCTTCTTCGTTCAACTCGTTGATGCGATTAAATATTTTTTCACGCTCCCTGGCCCTTTCCTTCCATGCACTGATGACAGCGTCGCTGTCATTTCTGTGCCTTTTCTGCACTGTAGATGTGTCGCTGTCCCTGGACCGCTTCTTTCCTGAAGCCAGGTTGTCCGTCTCTGGCGGTGCTTCTTGAGCGTCTTCGAAGCACGCCGGGATCATGACGGGAGAGATACTCTCGACTTCATCATTACTTGGCGTTTCTCCGATGTCCCCTGGCGGTGTGTCCACATCTCCTGGAACACCTTCCAAGCAGGCCGCAGTTTCTGCGGTGCTGCTTTCTGGGGGGCTCACTCCTGCGTCTTCCACATTACTGTGGGTACTATGTATAATAAAAAAAAAAAAAAATTATTTTTTGAAAAGTTTGAAATTGTTCTTAATTCAAAACTCATAGTGTGTGTAAAAAATACTTGCCTCCTCTCAAACGGGACATTATCCATAAACAAAAGCAGACTCTTCAAGGGCCATTCCTTTTTGGTTTTGGCTGCTGACCCTGTGCCGCACTTCCCTTCCCTCTTCTTTCGCATATAGGTGTCCCTAATGTTCTTCCACCTTTTCTTACAGTCAGTAACTGAAATAATTGGATAATATATTTCTTGTATGTTCCTAGGTACTAGAGAAACATTCAGATCGTTATCATGAATTGTTAACACACATTTTTGCGCAAAATATTTCTCTGCAAAAATGGATAAGATTTCACACAAAAGATGTAGTAGAAAATAATGTTTTTAATAGGGTCATTCCACGCGAAGTCGGACACTTTTCGGAGTAACATTTCGGATTTTGGCGCAACTTGGATATGTTGTAGTCTTTAGAGGTATTTTTTCGAAATGTCAACAATTGTGGATGTTACAGCTCTTTGAAATATAGTGTATACTATTTTTCCAAAAATTATAACTCTGGAACTAATAAACTGATAAAAATGACCTTTTAGGTGCTTACAGTGGAGATATAAGAGTACCTAATTAGATAAAATATTTATCCTTTAACATAATCCCATCACATCCCACTCTCTCCCGGTGGAAGAATACTCACCACCTTCTCTTGGTTTCCATTGAACAATAGCAACTTAAATGACCCCCTCCCCCCCAATATTTCCGAATCGTTCCGAAGCTCAGCTTCCCGAACCCAGTGATGCCAGATTCGGGACGGGAGCGCTCGAGAATTTCCCCCACCTCGCTTGCACACTATGCACCAATCACGCGCGTGTAGATCACATACGCGACTCCTGCATAGTGTACATGCGAGGTGGGGGAAATTCTCGAGCGCTCTCGTCCCGAATCTGGCATCACTGCTCGAACCTCGAATTGTCACGACTTTCAAGACCTATCAAGACTTACAAGAAATTTTTGTTTAGAATAGCAGATTCGAACTTTAATTATAAAAAATTACTTTTGGATTGTATTAATAGCCCCAGTTGATGATTGATGTAACTAAATATAATTTAAGGATACATTACCTGTTCTCTCCACTTTGGTAGATATATCTTTCCAGAGATTGTCCTTCCCTTCGTAGGTTTTGTGGTCGTTCCTACTTGCATTGTATATCAGTGGGTAGGCTGATACCGCGTGTATCAGTCTTTCATCCTCCTGATGCGAGAAGTGAACTTGCAGTAGCTTCGGGGCCATTTCAGTCACACTGACACACACTGACACACACTGACACACGGAGTAAACTGTGGAGCACTTTTCACTGATGTGAAACGCACGAGTTTGTCTTCCGTACTGACGAACTGTCGCTGGAGGTTAAATATTTTCTTCAGGGCGTATACATACCCTCTTCCACCTCCACAAATTGTAGGCGTAGAGGTGGAAAAATACAGCAAAACAATAAGGACACGATTTTCTTGGTTTTTCCCGGGCGGGAGTCCCATGATGTAGCCATTAGCCTGATGCCCCAAAAGGGGCTATTATCGGGCAACGGTTACTACCGCTTTAGGACACTAGACCTTTGGTCCCCAACACGATATAAAATAATTAGAAAACATTTGCCAAATAACTTGTAGAACTACAGGACAGTTTTTAGGTTTAATCATCAATTGTTACAAGCTACACCCTCTACGTTCGGGAGGCAATAAACCGTGCTCTGCTACAGCATAAAGAAATTATAACTATGTTCCGAACGCTGACCGGGGCGAAAATTAATCTTGTGGCTCGCACGATGAGCAAAACGAGATGTTCTTATGTTAGATCGAAGAATGTTTTCCTGGCAAAGAGGTAGGAAACGAAATTACTCTGAAGAAGTACCAATACAACTTGCGTTCAGGTGCAGGAAGAAAAGAGGTAGTTCGCTGACTGCGGTTGTTCCCGCCTGCATCGTCGTCCCTACAAATTCGAGATAGATCACTTATCTCTCGAGTACGTGCACGCGTTCGAATATCCCAATAAAAGTACGCGCGACGTATTGGATGCAAGAAATGGTTGGTCATAGGGGGGATATGTAACTATGAAGAGGTGAAAACTTTGCGCCTGCAAGGAATGCAGGTCCGATTGGTGCAAATATAATGACATTCCTGTGGCCCATCTTTTCTTGCACCCGATACGTCGCGCGTGCTTTTGTTTTACTATTCGAGCGCGTGTATATAAAGGCAGGGTCCCACTAGTGCAACCGCGCGCCGCGCACGACGTTTTCGTCCACTTGAAAGGGTCTAATTTATGAAGCCGCGCGCACGAAATGGGCCGATGCTCTGCTAGGCGCTCACGCGAATGCTTGGCGCGCACGTTGAAGACAGTAGAAAAACTAGCCTCCTTTTCTACATCTTGCTTTCTTTATCTAAATAAAGCCAACGCCGGCGGTTGTGCCAGTAGCCGAAACAACGCCTTCACACTTCATACTACCTACTTGAATGGTGCCGTCTTTAACAGTTTTAAACGATCTTAAGCCTGAGTTAATCCGTATATTGCTCTGTCGGCTGGTGGTATACACGGTCACTCCGGACCGGCACGTACCGTAATCCACTGATGACTCGCGGGACAATACAGTTATAAACCACGACCCTGACGAAACATTCTGGTCGATCAACCTCGCTAAGTTTTGTCGGCAGATGTCCGTTTTTTCCTCCATAATATGAATAATGAAATATAACATTTCATTTAAAAAAAAACCAAGTTGCTCTTTAAATCTGCTCCATTCCTCCACCTGTAGAAAAACTATATATACCACATAATGTTCCCCTCCATATGAAACAACTTTCGTAACAACAATTTTTTAATATCTTCACTTCCTTGCGAGATATTTCACCGCATCCAGTTAAAGCGAACACACTATACAATTACAATTCAGTGTCACGTATCTGCGTATAGTGTATTGCAATTATGATGTATCTAGATACAAGTATACCTCTCGCAGCAGTATAATTGTTGCTATTTAGAGTAATAATTATCATGTCATTGCTTGCTTTAATATCTAAACTAAATAATAGACCTTAAACACGCGTATGCAAGTTATACATATGTAGGAGTAAAGAGTACATTTGCGTTGAAAAACACACATTTTTCCAGTCTTTTCGACGATGCGCGGCGTGCATTCGCGTGCGCGCTTGGTAGAAAAATCCCGGCATAGCGCGCACACGATCGCTTTCGACGCGCGGGTTGTCGTAAAAGTGCTGCAAACTCCTCGAAAATCCGAGAAACTCGTAAATCTAACCCGTGCGCGCAGTTGCACCAGTGGGAACGTCTTTCTGCAACAAATCGGCCTTGCGCGTTCGAAAAAACGTGCCCGGCGCGCGGTTGCACTAGTGGGACCCTGCCTTAATCAAGCGATAGGGTATCCGTCTTCAATTCGAAGGGAAGCCGACGCAGGCTGGGCCATGCGCAGCCAGATGATTACCCCATTTGGTCCTGTGTTCTACCACCCGCTGACATAGGGATTAACGAAAAGACCGCTTTTAATTGTATTTTCAATTTTTATTATAATTTTGACCTTTATCTTGAGTTCTGTATTTTGCCTTTATGTTGTGTCCTTCATTAACCCAAAGGAAGCAGCCTCTGGGAGGCAACAGTTGAGAGCGAAGTGAAAATTCATTTATTGTTTATGGCCGGCAATTTGGTATTTTCGAAGACGGCTTCGACAACATCTGGTTGCCAGCATTCTAAAGAGCAATCAAGAACATGGTGCCGTCTTTAAGACTTTTAGGGATTCTTCGGTCTGAGTTAATCCGTATATTGCTCTATCGGGGGGTAGCAGGTATCTACCGTTGTCAACCACCGACTCGCGGAACGGTAGGTACGGCGACGCAGGCAAGACACTCTGGCTGATCAGCCTGGTTAGTTTCTGGCAACCAGATGTGGGAATTTCCCCCCCCCCCCCCGATTTCGTCAAGAGGGAGAAGGTTCCTCCTGTTCGCTCGAATATCAAAACAAAGCACGCCAGGCAAGGTATACCATAGGGCTCCAATACGTTAAGAAATACAGTATTTCCTCGCTGTGGACTCGGTTTGGTGTACACGATGTGGGTTTTTCGCTATCCCCACCACTTTTGTTTCACTCTTGTCCGGCGAAGGCGAGAGCGACATGGAATGAGAGCGAGCGAGAGGCACTGGAAGCTAGCAAGGACGGTACGAGACAGAAGACGCGTTGATGTTTTGTCTCGCTCCGTCTTTCGGATGCCGTGACACTCCGTCCTTTGCGTACGCGACAAGCGTGCGCAATGGTCACAAGTAGTGATGGGACTGATTCCAATACTATTGATGATATTCAATCAATTCGATACCAAAGTACCCAATAGGCAATATCGATACGCATCGAAATGTTATGTACTTGGTATCAATCATCGATACCGATTCTTCTTCAACCCATTCCATATCAATACTATACCGAATCAAAACCGGGTTGATACTTTACGAAATTATCAATACTTATTTGATACTTACGAAATTATCGATACTTATGCCGTCATTTGGTAAACATTTAATATTTACACTTCAGCGTGAGGTAAAGATATTGCAGGTATCGATATTCTCGTATAGGTATCAAGTAGGTATCGATATTTTTGTGTAGGTATCAAACAGGTATCGATACATTCTGATATGTAAGTATCAAAGAAGCATCGATTTCTTTTGATACATTTGACTTTGATATGTATCAATACCAGATTGAAATTTGTAGAAGGGTATCGATATGTATCGATACGGTATCAGTCCCATCTCTAGTCACGAGTCCACAATGTGAGCACGGAAACCGTTTCGCAAAATTTTGACGCTCGCGCATGCAAAGCGTTCCATCTCGCTCCCCCCCCCCCCCCCTTCGGCCAGAAAGAAGCGAGAAACGAACACTCGGAATTTGGTTTCTGTTCATGATTGACATGTGTTTACACGTAGATCAGATGTAGCCGTCATGATATTTTTACCTTTGTTTACAAGAGCTCATATTATTAGTTTACAAGAAATATATAAAAACAACATAATTCCATAAGTTATGAATTCTGATTTCTTTCCTTATTTCTGGATCGCAGAGCGGTTAGAGTCGCAGCAGAGCGGCTAGAGTCGCTAGACTGCTTCTGGAGCAGTAGAGCGACAGTCGCTGTGCGACTAGTAGATTCTGTCGTTATGGCGGAAAACAGACACTCATGGCATTGTGTTGTGTCTCAAGTAGCCTAGGCTGCTCATGAACCAGACGCGCATAGGCTATAGCAATCCTGGCGCGGCCGCAGCAGTCGCAGTCGCCCATAGGAGTTGGGATGAATGCTTTTCCATTGTACCAGTCTACGGCGGCTACAGCCGCTGGCGGCTCTAGCCGCCAGTCGCGGTCGCTGGCGGCTCCAGCCGCTCATTGGAACGGCCACCTTTACTTGGTTTGGCTAGCTTCGCTTGCCTTGGCACTGGCGTCGGTTCGTTTTACATCTTGGCGTTGATTGGTTGACGCGCGGCGTCATCACGCGCATGCGTGGACGCGTATAATTTTCTCCACCACTCGAATAGTCGGCGGGCGATGTGGTCTCAAGTGGAACGCAATCCAGGCGCGTACGAACCCCATTCCTACCCGTTCCACTAGCTTTTCGCCCACGAAGCCCACAACCGCTTGTAAGCAAGTGGAACGGCAAATCAGTACGGTCGTGGACCGGTCGCTTTGGGCCCAACTGGAACGCACCCTCAGTCGGTACACTGGTGTTGTACGGCAATGATCAATTAATTTTATGTTGAGAAACGTTCAAACGAAGAATGTAGTAAGCAGTAGGGTAAGTGTGGGTATTACTGCGGACTTTTAAGGTAGGTTAACTTTAGAACCCTCGATACGGCATTCCAATGAATGAAAGTTCCTCCTTCTTTTTTTAAAAGAAAGGTGGGACCTTAATAATTCCATAAAAAAATATGAGGGCGGGGTAATGAGCACAGTTAATTAAAAACACAGAGATTTGTCGATCAATGTCATTGCATGTATTACTGCGGACATGCATGCATTACTGCGTGCCAGTTACTAACGCAATACCAGTTACTGCGCATGTATTACTGCGGTCTGATGTCAGGCGAAACATAACCTTAGTACAAATATCATTTGTAGATAGAAAAATTATTTAACTTTATTTACTAAAAAATGGGCAGAAATGACAAATAGTTTAAATGTTAGAAATTAGTTGTACATAGTAGAGGTATTTATTGCACCATCCGTACATAAATAAATAAGAATGATAATGTAATCAGGTACAAATGTGTGTATATAAATATTATATAATAAATTATCACTAATAAAACTGTTATTCGTTACAAAACAATTTTTTTATGTAATACTAGGCAACAATAGCTCATTAATAAAGTTTTTATCCAAATGTTTCTACTGCTTGTTTTTTAACAGTTTTTTTTTTCAATAACACTAATTCTTTGGCTTTCTTCTTTTCTTCGATTTCCTTTACTCTTTGTTCATGCTTAAATAATTTCTGCCTCTCTCTTTCAGTCTTTTTTTGTTGTATTAAAATTTTGTCGTTTTCTTTCTTGATTTTCATTTTTTCCTTTTCAAATTTCATTTTCATTTGTTTCTCGATTCTCAGTTTCTTTTTTAACGCTATCTGTTCAATCTTAATACGTTTTTCATTCTGTTTGCACTCTATGATCTGTTGCTATTGAGTTCCAGAGACAACAGGCGGTGTTTTAACTTTATGAACTGCACGTGTTTTATTTTTCGGTTGTAATAAAGTGTCATCTGGCCAAAATAAATTTTTTTTTATGGATCCAGTTGAATTTTGTTTGTCTAAATTTGTGATATCATGCAAAGGACTTTGCTCTTTCTCATTTGATATTTCTACGTATTCTTTACACTCTTTTTGAGTGTCTTTGACAGATTGCAGAATTATTTTTTTGCAGTCTTCAGGTTCACTGACATATTTCATTTGTTCCTCCAGCTTCTTTTCTATGACCACACAGTTATTTTGTTCAATCATTAAATTTGCATGCAAACTTTCATCAATTATCTGGTCTTCTTGTGCTAGGACAACAATATTATTTAAAATCTGTTTATTTGAAATATTTGTAGTTAAATCTAAATCTAATTCTAAGCTAACAGAGTCTTCATGCAGTACAGTGCGACCACTGTTTGTGGACTCAATCTGAAAAAACCATCTAAGTATAAGTAAAGAACAGCATGCATAGAAACTTTTGACATATACAATATACAATCAATCAATAATAGTAATAATAATATAATAGTAAAAATGATATTATTATTATTATTATATTATATTATATGTATGTAATTGTGGATTTTACATTGGGGTTTAATATTCCTGGAACAGTAATAAGGTCATCAACTTCGTTCAACTGGGATTCAGTAACAGTGCCATTGTCAAACTCTGTTTTAGTTAGTACACTATCAAATGAGTTGGACGAGTTGTCAATAGGATGGGATAACTTATACCATATGTCAAAAAGTCCCTCATCTTTTTGTATGCCTCCCCAGACAGGGCTTGTGTTCAATCGAAATGATGCGAGATGATTTTGCGTTAAAAAACTTTCAAACACTTTCAATGATCTATTTTCTGTGGTTTCATTAGTCCTGCTTGTTGAAGGTTCAGAATTATGTATAATTGCAGGAGATAAATCTGGGATTCGTCTTATCACTTTACTAAAATCCATGGCATTAACATTAAAGGGGTATAAACCGCATTTTCTAAACCCATTTTCTAAAATCTTTTCCATATTGATGCAGTCCAAGGTTTTCTTTAATAACGGAGCAAATTGATATTTGTGTATGCCGACAGTGAATGAATTTTTGCAAAATGATTGACAACTTTTTAGCCAATGTACTTTCAATGTCCGAAAAAGGGACACGTCTAAAGGCTGTATTACGTGGGTTGCATTTGGATGTAGGGCCACGAGTACTATCTTATGCTCGGAACAGAATTTGCTTAAATGTAACGTCATGTGTGAGCAATGACCGTCAATGTATAAAATTATCGGACGCTTTATTTTAGTTTTTGTTAACCATGGCTCAAACACATTTGCAATGTATTCGTAAAAATTTTGTGAGAGCATCCATCCATTTTCTGAGAATCCGAAAGCAAAATCCGGAGGTGCCATTTCTGAAGCATGATCCGGTAAAGATTTACCAGCAAACAGAACAAATGTTGGTGCCAGATTGCCTGCAGCATTGGCTGTGACTAAAACCGTTATGTTTCCTTTTTCATTGTTACTAACTATATTATATACATTTTTGTGTCCTTTTGGTGCAAGTACTGACGAAGGTACTGGATTTAGAGGCATTCCTATAAATACATATTTTTTTTTATAAAAAAGCAACATTCAATAAATTTTATTGTTTAATTAACTATTGTAAATACCTGTTTCATCACAGTTAAAAACCCTGTTGGGTTCAATCGATAGGATATCCTCAGTAATAAAATACTCAGCAACTTCTCGAAACCAAGCACGCAAACTATATTCCGATACTTTTGCTCTATTTAACGACACATTTTCAGAAACCCTTGTAACTATTTCTGGATGCCGTTTCAGAAATCCCTCGTACCAGCTTCTACCTGGTATATTATTAACGAATGAATTCTTCTTCTTTAAATTCACACAGATCACTCGGACACTTTCTAATAATTGTGCCTTTGTCACAGGAAAACCTTTCTCACAGCAATAAAAAATCCAAGTTACTAAATCCTTTTCTTCTTCAGCGGTGAGGACAGGCGCCGGTCCAGGTTTTTTATCGGCATAAATGCCTAATTTTTTAGATCTTCTTGTGCTTTCTGGAATGTTGTATTTACGAGACACTTCAGAAATTCGTTTTCCACTAGTGTGTATTTCTTGGAGAGCAACAGCTAAATGTTCTTTTGAATAGCAAAGTCTGTGGTGTTTTTTCTTATTTTTTGATTCTTTTATATCACTTTTATTTTTTCTCGGCATTGTTACACAGTTGCAACTATAAATTCCAACTCACGCACCACGCGATATGTATACCTACACCGCTGCTCACTTTGAAGGTTATGTGGCGTGAGTGAAGCGGTCGGAAAAAAGGTTAGGTTACGCAGTCGTCGGTCCGCAGTAATGCATGCTTTGGTGTAAAGTACTGCACCTAATACTGCGGTGAGAATTAAAAATGAAAACTAAAATGTAGATGACTCATTGACTGTTTTTCTGAAAAAGCAACTCTTCTTCTATCGAGCAATAACGCTACATTACATGTATTACTGTTAATAACACCAATATAAATGTTTTTCAAGTCGGTGTTCATGACCGCCATATCGGAAATCGACCGACGTTTCGCCTTGACGCATTTCAAACTACGATAAAAAAATTTATAATAACTTTGCTGTACATATTTATTAATAATTGCCTGTAATAGAGTTTAAAATATTTTTAGCAAAAATTTTCAAGAGATTATATACTTTCCAACATTAAATATGAGCTGTTTTAGAATATCCGCAGTAATTGGGGCATCCGCAGTAATACCCACACTTACCCTATCACTATAAAAGTTATAAGAAGATCAGATAATATACTAAAATTTATATTATAGTGATTGTGTTGCTGTTTTTGTTTTATCATAATTTTATCAAAGAGTTTTGTTACAAATGACTACAATTACAAAAGAATACTGTCGTATAGTTTTGTACTTTATTGTATTATTAAAACACGTATCCAACCAATTTTTGTAACAAGCAAACCATACATGGTTATCACTAACCATTTTACGATGAACGGCACAATGCAGTCTCTACTAATTGATTTTGACAGTATTCCATACCCTCATAAAGCTGAAAACTTAATATTCGAAAATGCTATTAAAATGAAAGAAGTTCTAAATTATTTATGTGAAGAAAGGCGAGAATTTATTGAATACAATATTGACTCCTGGAGCAATATCGAATTAATAATGAAATATCTTAGTGTCTTTAATGAAGCTACTCTTATTTATTTTACTCTTAGACCAGCGGAAAACGTCTTTCCCAAATTTATACAAAATGGCCTTGGACATTTTATCAGTACCAGCTACGAGTGTCCCAAGCGAAGAATCGTTTTCTAAAGCTGGCAATTTAATAACAAAAAAGAGAAATAGACTGAGTCAGTCAACAATTCAAGCTTCCATGTGTTTACAGTCGTGGCTGTATTTTTTACGGTCTAAATAAAGCATGATATTTTAGATTTAATGTTAATTTCGTTGTCATATGCTTGAGGTGTATTCTCCTTTAAGTGACACCGATTTTTTTGCCTGTTTAAAATTACTTATGTAAGTTTAAATTTAAGTTTAACGTTCTACAATAGTGGTTGCATAAAATAAGATATAATATCAAGGACGTGCAGTTAACTTCATTACTATTAAACACAAGAACCTCTAGCTTCGAGGCCTGGGCCTCGAAGCTTGAACCTCCAGCTTCGAGAGCTCGAGCTTCATATGACATTAGCCTTAAAGGCTGAGTCTGTAAGGTTAAGGTTTAAAGCTTTGAAGACTCGAGCTTTATACAACACTACAACAAACCATCTTCTCCAACCCAGTGGCTCCCCGATTTAGCATCGGGTTCGTCCACGTAACCTCACCCTCCTACGGCTCTTCGGATCTCTTCGTCCATCTTCGCTAAATTACCATTAGCATTTCAATTTTCAGCAATAAGACTTTCAACCGTACGCTCTCACTTCCTTTGAACACAGTATGTAGTCTCTAGACTTACTATAGCAAAAGGCCACTCTATTTCTATATAAGCTCTATGTTAAGTTGTATCCCCATAAAATAAATATGGCTTTCATATATTTACAGATAATCGAAGCAGAAGATGATGCAGTGTGATTTACGTTAGACTATGTACACACAAATTTGCAGCTAGGGCTTTGCATACTGTTTTAAAGTTAGGTAGGTGAGCACGCTGGAAAGTGAGGTTAGGGATCGACGGTGGGAAAGTAACACGCGGTGCACTGAGTTTTGAGTCAAAATTGACTGAGTCACTTTATTTAAAGTCAATGGAGTCTAAAGTGAGCACAAAGGTTTTACACTGAGCCGAGATAAAATCGTGATAACACAAACACGCGGTCACGTGAAGCGCGATGAGCACACGTGTTGCGCACGACGAGAGAAGAGCCGAGAAAAATGCCTAAATCACTCGCGTGACTAGAAAAGTGAATCGAGCCCAAAGAATTATGCGTGAGAATTGAGCAGAGCACTGAAAAGTACTGATTAAATGAATTTCACACGTTGCGAGATGAACAATGGAAGACACGGTTATCGCGACAAGCGGTATGAAACGAGAGTGAACAAAAGGAACGCAGAAAACGGTTGAGCGTCTTCTCGAACAATCCTCGAGAATCGATCAAGAAAGTACACATTATGATTGGGCCGCTCGTTTCACGTGGTGAACGGTGATTGGCTGAGCAGGTGACTAGGAGAATCGATCGCCGGATCGAACGTCGATCAGCGGCGTGTTCCGCTGCCCAGTAGGTGCTGCGGTGAGCTTGGGTGCGGCGGAACAGAGAACTAATGGAATCTCAAACACATACGCAATTATTCATTCAATGATCTTGACCTATGAGCATGTGTGATAATTTATAAATAATTAGTAAATGTGTCCTATTTCAGTTAACAATGCAGACGATGAGAATTATTTCAACAGCTGAAAGAGAAAATAACCCTGCTGCACGAGCAAATGAAACAAGCACAATTTCATGTATATGTATAATATAAAATAAATAAAAAATTTATTTCTTTATAGTTATTACCAAGATGTTACAAAAAAAGTCATTTGAATTTCAAGGATATAATAAAACACAATTTCACAGGATGGAAAAATCTGAAAGATCCTTGCAACAATTGTGATAATTCAAATTCAAATATAATGAAAAATTCTATATAACTGGTTCCAAACAAATTCTTATTGCAAAATTACATTTGTTCAATCACGATAGTAGTGAAACAAC
The DNA here is from genome assembly GCA_963971345.1 of Andrena flavipes. Lineage (NCBI taxonomy): Eukaryota > Metazoa > Arthropoda > Insecta > Hymenoptera > Andrenidae > Andrena > Andrena flavipes. The sequence goes on along the minus strand of OZ020479.1, from coordinate 45,582,853 downwards.
GAAGGTGGAAAGACATTTGCCTAGATGTTTGCGGCCTGGAAGTCAAATATTTGGCGTGGCCAGGATAGGTCAAAGTGTCGATGAATAAGAATTATTTAAAAACGTAAAATAATGAAAGTATACTTATATTGTCTGAGTTTTAAATTGACAAACAAATTATTTGATGAATGATGTTGGAATTATTTTAAAATGCTTAGCTGTACGTCTGTCAAAGGCAAGGTATAATGCAAAGGCATGGTGTCGATGAATGATCTTAGAATTATTTTAAAACGCAATATAATGAAAATGTACTCATATTGTCTGAGTTTTAAATTAACAAATTATCTGGCAGCCTGCGAGAGGGAAGGTATGATATTTTATTGAAAGTATTAAAATAATTATGTTAGAAATTATTTATTTATTTTATTTATTTATTCATATTAATTATTGCCGCCACCACGGCCATGGCTCCAGCCACGGCACTGCTGCAAGATCAGGGCCTTCACAGTGCTCGCCTGAGCTCGAAGGCTTTTAGCCTGATCCCGCGCCAGCTGGAGGGCGGCCCAGTGCTGTTGTCGAGCCCTCACCCTTCAGCCACTCCTCATGTGCCGTCGGGTTGCATATCCTCCTGTAATCAGTAAAATAAAATAATTAGAGTCACTTTTATTTTATCTGTTATGTAAATAATTAATGCTCAAATCTGGTTAATTTTTATAAAAATTTATCTTAATTTTTAAACTTGTTTCAATAAAATTCTGCAATAAGCAATTAGTGGTTTCGGCGCACTAGTTCGGTCAGTTTAAATTCTGCAATGATTAATTTTTTACCAATTTGTAATTTAATTAAAGTATTAAGCATTAATACCATATGCCGTGGCCGGACCTTGTGCAGGCTGCTGTGGCGGCGGCGGCGGCGCGGAAAATGCTTGACCTAAAGTGAAAAAGTGAAAATGCCAAAGTGAACAATTTTTACATTGTTAAAAAATAAAAAGATATCCAATGAAACTATTAATTAAAAGAATGAAGAATTAATAATACCGTTTTCCGTGGCTGGAGTTTGCGGACGCTGCTGTGGGACTGCCACCACGGCAGCCGATTGGCTGTCACTGGCAGTCGCCATTATGATATCGTCCTCAGAATCTAAAAAATAAACTAAAATAAATGTATATATACCATTTTTTTATTAATTAATTAATTCTTCTGTAAGTTTATCATAATATAAAACTTACTAGACAGTAGGGCGGGCTCCTGTGTATTCTAATAAAATAATAAACAATTAATTAGTAAAAAAAGATGAAGAGTTCATAAAAGCGGCGTATGATAGAAGAAAGAAAATCATACGTTAACTATCAGTGGAAGTAGATAGTAACTATATAGCAAGTAATACCACAAGGAGACATATTAGTCACGTTGAAGCATATTCTAACTTATAACACCAATGATTAGAAACATCAAACATATCTGAGTTGAACGTAATCGAACATGTAAACTACTTTGTCCATGTTAAATGTCAGTGAACGTAGACCGTAACTGTACAACAAGTAATACAACAAGAACATATTGGATACATAGAAGCATATTTTAACTCAGATGTGTTTCATATTTATAATCGTCGGCGTTACAAGTTATTAGAATATGCTTCAACGTGTCTAATGTTACGTCCTGAAGGGACTGCAGTGAAACACCCCGAGCGGTTAGGGTGATCCACTGGGTTCGCTGCTCTGTCGAAGTGCTAAAGCACACCTTGACTATACTTACCGAGGAAGGAATAGGAGTAGAAGGGTTGAATCAATTGATATTCGGAATTTAGGAGGAAAACAACAAAGTAAGATATATTTTCGAGAAAGTCAGATCTGTGGTTAACATACCCTTCGGGACTACACTCCGTCCCAGTGTCGCTCGTTGTGCTCTCGGATGGCACACGGCACGCTTGCCGTCTAAGGTTTCGCCTACTTGCGATGTCGCTGACCCAAACGTAGGTCGTGGTTGCTTGCTGCGCTGTCAGCTAGCACACGGAAATCTTCGTATTGTAACTCGCGATGTCGAACAGTTTGCTATCCTAGCTCCGTCAACGTCGGTCACGGTTAACGCTCAACGGCTCTCCCGGCTAGGCCGTTCTCGGTGCGTCGGATGGAGTTACCCTCTTGCGAATTACTACCCGCCGAGCGTGCTTCGCGGTGCAAACAATGGAACGATGACGCGATCTCTAGACGGCCCGCTGGCTCGTCGTAACTTCCTAAATCGGACTTCCAAATACCGATCAACTCGCGACTAAGGATGAAAATTATGTATCTGCTCGCGATGTCGCACGGTCCAAGCTTTTATAGCGCGGTCCAGGTCAGAGCCACGCACTCCCCATTTGGAGAACGGGGGAGAATTGCCCCGTCAGTTACTGCTTCTCGTAATTCCTATTGCTCCATGCCCTGGAATCTAGGGCCCGGACCATCGGTGATCTCGTTGTGTTTTCGCTGACGGATTCCGCGTCTGTCGACCTACTAACCCGCGCGCTGCGATTCCGCTGAATCGCCGATGACGAAATGGAATGTGACGCGGGGACAGCAAGCACGGAATGGACCTGAAGGGCCCATGTAACACTAATATCTTCTTGTTGCTTTACTTGCTATATAAATACGGTCTACTTCCACTTATACTTAACATAGGCAAAGTGCTTACTCAAGACTTCCAAAATGTTGTTGCTTACATGCACATTCATTAGTTTTATTTGGGAGAAATTTATTCGTGACATTTATTCATCACTTTTATGGCTCCATATCAAAATGACACAGTACAAAATTACACATGCAATTTAGGACACATCATAATAGTGCACAGAAAATAGTGCACATACAATTTTGGACACATGAAAGGGTCTAGCGGGATAAGCGTGTGCAAACGGCCCTCACGTCGATTCTTGGAGTTGTTATTTTTTAAACAATGCTCCTAGCCTGAAACACCATTGTGTAAAGTTTTAGATGGCCACCCCTCTGTTTAATGGTAATACGCGGGCAAACGCCCTTAACGTTATTATTTTTTTTCTCGGTTACTACTCGAGATATTTGAATGAAAAAAAAACGAAAAATAGCAACATACTAACTGTACTTCATATATTTTTCTCAAAATTTTAACTCTATTATTAAGGGTAGAAAAAAAATTATTTTTTGGGGGTGGTTTTCGAAACAACCCTTTGAGTGACCACCTCCAAAAAATCGGAGAATAATGCTCTAATATCGAGCTATTATATATAAAAACCTGAAGATAGTCGAGATGGTGGAACATAGTTGAATAATTTAAAAAAGATCATTATATTACAAATATGTGGGGTTTTGTGACGAAAAAGAGTATTTGTCGCGAGCCTGAGCACGTCTCATTTAAATGCGAATAGAACAAACGATTGCGGTTCGTTGGGGAGATCGAAGTGTGAATGAAGAGTGTTTGAGATTTATTGTTTATATAGTGTTGTTCAAAGAAGGGAGTCGAGAAGCGTGCCGTGAGAGCAATCAGTGGGAGTTCGAAAATCATAGGTAATAACAAGAAAGGTTGATATCATTATTGATTATTATTTATTAATCCTCGTCGCTATTTACGTCAATAACTGCCGTTGTGTCAGTTCCATCAAATATATTTGTTAATATTACGGACGGTTTAACTATTTTGGATAAAAAAAACGCCCGTGTGATAAATAATAGATAATCGCAGCGACGTGCGATCAGGCTCGCGACAAATACTCTTTTTCGTCACAAAACCCCACATATTTGTAATATAATGATCTTTTTTAAATTATTCAACTATGTTCCACCATCTCGACTATCTTCAGGTTTTTATATATAATAGCTCGATATTAGAGCATTATTCTCCGATTTTTTGGAGGTGGTCACTCAAAGGGTTGTTTCGAAAACCACCTCCAAAAAATAATTTTTTTTCTACCCTTAATAATAGAGTTAAAATTTTGAGAAAAATATATGAAGTACAGTTAGTATGTTGCTATTTTTCGTTTTTTTTTTCATTCAAATATCTCGAGTAGTAACCGAGAAAAAAAATAATAACGTTAAGGGCGTTTACCCGCGTATTACCATTAAACAGAGGGGTAGCCATCTAAAACTTTACACAATGGTGTTTCAGGCTAGGAGCATTGTTTAAAAAATAACAACTCCAAGAATCGACGTGAGGGCCGTTTGCACACGCTTATCCTGCTAGACCCTTTATAAAACGGGGAATATATCATTTATTACTCGATGTGAAATTTTATGTGTTGAAGCCCACTCTGCCAATGAAGAGGCTAAATTGGGACAATTCAATTCAGTTGCTCATTCTTCAGAAGTCTGTGAATTTTCGAAGGAGGCAAAATTCTGAATTTCTTCTAAATTCGGAGACAATTCTATATTACTTTCGGTAATAGTGGAAGAAGTTTGCGAACTTGTGCGAGGTGAAATATATATATAAGTACCGTAAACTGTGGGAACATTGGCATCTACTTAATATCTATTAAAAAGGAAAAAGAAACAAATTTTATGCATTTTCACACTTGTAGTTCAATCAGAAACGATCCATTCTTTTAATGGGATACCTGAACCAAATTTGAAAATGATAATTAAAAAAATTAAAAAATTTGAAAATTTAAAAATATAAAACAGAGTGCATTGAACATTCAAAGAAACAAATTTAAGTGTTAATGTAAGTTCAGATGTGGTAAAACTCTAAGTTTTTAGTGCTATTTATATATGATGTGTCAATGTTAACCGGGTACGGGGTAACATTGGCACATATTTAAAATGTATTAAAGAAGGATAAGGACATCAATTGAGGCATTTGATGGAAAAAGGGCACATACGCCAAAATGCTATTCCGAGTAAATCGAGTTCAAAGTTTTCATTATAGTATAACTTAGTGAAAAGTAATGCAATTAAATCCAATTTTTTTTAAGGATGTAGTACCATATCCTTGAAACGTTTCGTAAACAGAAGTCATGATTTGAAAATGGTATGTGTCTTTATTTAATAGTTTTATGCAAGTGGTTTATGTGCCCTTTTTCCATAAAAGTGGTAAATTCGTAGAAAATTGCTTCTTTGTTTATTTATTTAAATATAATTTTGTTTACTTACTTAGTTACACATGTTTTATACTTTGTTTAAATAAAAATACAAAATGAATCACAAAAATAAACAAAAAATGTAATGTTTTAAGTAAGTATTTTTATAGAAGTTAAATATGTAATTTTTGTTAAATTTTTCCAAAACTATTACTTTCCTTGCGGATTCGATACTCACCTCAGTTTCCATAGTTCATCTCTTACACAAAATAAAACGTATTGCACGACTCGACAATAGACAGCGCGGTAGCGCGACCGCTCAGCGACCATGTAGCTGCATGTCGATCACGCTACATAACAAAACGTAACAAAAGTAGCTAATTTAAACGCGGGAGAAGAAATGTCCTGGATATATTATATATATATAACATATATCTGAGTCGATTTAAACGATTTACGGAAAAAGGGCACATAAGCCTATGTGCCCTTTTTCCATCAAATGCCTCAATTTTATGCATTTTGACACTTGTACTACATTCACAAAAGATGCAATGTTATGATAGGATAAAGTAAAAATTTTATCGACCGTATTTTTAGAATAAAACAAGAGTGATTTCGGCGCGTTAGTTCGGTCAGTGTAAACTGTTAACGAGCTATTTTGCAATTTTTAAAATTTTTTTATAAATTTCCGACGTTTCGGTCTTTGTTTTAGACCTTTTTCAAGGAAAGACTTTATAAGAATTATTGCGTTCGTTTTTAAATAAGTCAACACGTTTAGTACGACGTGTGACACGCGAGTCGGGTAGATTGTGACTAAGGTAAACAACTCTTTGAGGAACTATTTAAAGGTGAAACAAGCTGTGGCAAAAACGGAGTCAAAAGAGAGACCATTGAATATAACGACCGGATTTAAAAATTATTGGTGGTATGAACATTCTTCTACTAACCCCACAAACTGTCGAAATACCACTAAATGTTTTCCATGTGGTAACAGCCCAAAACATTGGAATATATGGGAATCTGATTACATAATGCGATTTTGCTATTGTAACGTTCACCTGTCCAGGGACGACTGAATGTAGACAGGTTCCCGAGAGGAGAGCGGCTTCCTCCGAGTATAGGATAGGTGGGGGGGGGGGGGGGGGGGTTCGTTGTAGAATGAAGGAAAATCCAATTTAAACTTAACAAGAACAATAATATAACTTACAACTACGATTATATATATTGTTTTTTTTGTGTTTTTTAGGTTTTTTATCTATGCTAATTTAATCTAATGCGCTATAAAATTGGATATATATGTATGTGTGTACTACTGCCGTAAGTTCGGCCGCTGTCGTTTCCGGAGCGGTTCCCGACACTTTTGACAGAGTTTAAATTCTATAATTCTGCTGTGAGAGCGGCCGCTGCCGTTTCCGGAGCGGTTTCCGACACTCTTGGCAGAGTTCTTATTTTAGTGTTCTGAAGACTTTGTCTTCGCTAAGCGATTAAGCTGCTGCCTACTAGTAGAAGCAACGCTTGAAACCTCCGCGAAAACAAAGTTCTCAACCATTAAATGAAAGATCCAAAAAGGAGCACCAGTATGTAACGAGTTATTGTCGGTGGGACGACGATCTTGCCCCCCCCACCACCGCGCGCCCAGCCGCGAGGACGCGTACCGCGACTCTGCCAACGGTCTTGCCCCCCACCACTCGTCCGCGGGTACCGAGAATCGGCGCAAGATGGGCACTTCAGCATGTGTCCTTCTCGCCGCCGAAAATCCGCGGACGAGGACATATAAGCTGGGGGCGCGGGCCTATTTGACAGAGACCGCCTAGAGCGAGCGTACTGACAAGTACACCTCTCCAGCAACCTTCTGTACGATACCACGTTCTCGTGCCGACACTAGTTCTTGCGAAAGACAATAACTCTTGTAAGCACCAGTTCCCGTGCGTCGACAGACTGCGTAGCTGCGTCTTTTTGAAATCTCCTCCTCCCCGGTTCCCAGAAGGACAGCGTGAGCCATCCTCTGGACGCAGGCCGTTATCTTATATCGATCTCCCGAACGGAATCATCTCCGTTCCCGAGAGCGTCCCTACAGTCTCCGATTCACCCACGGGTTGTGCCCACCGGGTGACCGGACTAAAGACTCCCCGACCAGGGTCCCACGGCAGGGCTTGCCCGCCAAGACACCGAACGGTCAAATCGTCTTTCCCTTACCGCTCCGCCGAAACGCCGCAACCGTTCATACACCACGCGATACGCGCCGGGACTCGCGCCGCAGTACACACCGGGACTCGCGCCGCCGTACACACCGGGACTCGCGCCGCCGTACACACCGGGACTCGCGCTAGGATAAGCCGTACTTTCACTGTGTGCCAGCATAGACCTGGCCGGGACCTCCTGTATTTAGTTGTAAGGTTGAATAAATTGCCGTACCCCACTCTACTCAAGCGTTTGATCATTCGATCGACGGCCCTGGACCACCGTCCTGAGCTGGCGATACGGTACCTCCACCGTCCCACCGGTAACCCCGCGACTTACGGTTACAAGTATCTTTGTACACTGAGAACCAGTCGCTACTGGATAATATTTAAGCTGCCTCTAGGAACTAGTATTCGTTAGTTGCAAGAACGTATCAGTATTCGAATGAGCGCGCTGAGTGCTGCGTGCGCCTCCTTTTATACTGGAGAATTGGCGGGCTGGCGCATGCGCAGTGTGTCGATATTTCTTATTTCGCAGTTTCCTCGCTTATTATATATTATTCTGTTTTGCGCTTTTGTCGGTATATCTAATTAATTATTCTTAACATTTCTATAATATTTGTTCCTCTAATAGTTGTTTGGATTATAATTTATATCTTAAAGTATATACAATGCTTGTGCGCGGTAGCATAGGTTGGCTCTGCGGTAATATAGTACAGTTCTACTTTATCAACGGTCGGTAATTATTGGTTTGAGTTCTCGTGGGACGTTACACTATGTATTAGTGATATGATCGTAATGGCCAATTTGAAATGCAGATCCATCAGGACCGTTACATCATAAAGCCTTATTGCTTTAATAAAGTTGCGTAGTACTCTTGTATTTCAGGCGATTCATACCTAAGATTTATGCTTGGTTGTTTAATCATATGTAACGTCTCTAACAGAATCCTACGACTCCAATTCGCCTTTCTATCGATAATTTTAACATTATCGAAGTCAAATCTGTGATCAAATTCCAATGCGTGTTTCGTTAGGGCAGTATGTTGCAGGGGTGATAGAAATTTTTTTTTATGTTCATAAATCCGTCTTTCTAAAAGTCTAGATGTTTGCCCAATGTAGACTTGGTTACAGCCCAAGCAGGGGATTGAGTAAATGATATTAGAATTTTTCAATAAAGATACTTTATCTTTAATTGGAGGAAACAAATTTTTAGTGTAGGTTGGTATTCTAAAAATAGTGTGTATTTCTACTTTCCTGAATATTCTTCTAATATCATTAGAAATATTGTTACTAAAAGGAATGACCATAGTATTCTTCCAACTAATCAGTCCCATTTTTTTGGCTTTCTCTTCTTTACGTTTTTCCATCAAAGCCGGATGGTAAATCTCAAAAACGCGGTTACGGATGATTGTTGAGACCATTTCTATGGGGTAACCGATAAGTTTTAAGGTATTTTTGATGAGGAGTAAGTTAGCTGGTCGAAACTCAAGGTCAGAGAGCAAAATAGCGCGATCTATTAATCCTTTTATTAATCCCACCTTATGCTGCATGGGATGAGCCGAGAAAAAAATTATGTATCTCCCCGACCAACTTGGTTTATGATACCAATTGGTGCAAAGTTTATTGTTAGATCTGAAAACTAGTGTATCTAGAAAGCTTAGACAAGAATCTTTTTCGACCTCATACGTGAATTGGAGTCTATTATGAAAACTATTAAATGTATCAAGCAATATCGGTAGATCTTCTAATTTTATGCACGTAATAATGTCATCCACATATCTTTTATAAAATTTTAATTGAAGTGATACCTTCGAAAGAGAGACAGTCTCTAACCTTTCCATCACCAAATTGGCGATGACCGGTGAAATTGGAGATCCCATAGCTGTTCCAAAAATTTGCTTGTAAAAAACTCCATTAAAGGAAAATATGTTGGCCTCCAATACAAACTTTACGGCTTGGAGAAAATCATCCCTACTGATATCGGTGTGTTGTGCAATTTCTGTCCAACGGTGGTGTAATACCTGCAAGGCTAAATCAACAGGTACATTCGTAAAAAGAGATAAGACATCTAAAAACATCAATCGCAAATCATCTTCGATATGCATTTTCCTAATTTCGTTACAGAATTGACAACTATCTACAGTGTGGTGTGTAGATTTACCCACTATCTTAGAAAGTATGCCAGCTAGGAAACTGGATAGTTTATAAGTAGGACCACCGATAGAGGAAACGATGATCCTCCAAGCCAAATTTTCCTTGTGCGTTTTTGGAAGCGCGTACGCTCTGGGTATTATGGCGTTGGAGGTTTTAAGAAGCTTCCCCGTCTGTTCACCAATTTGTTTCTTTTTCACCATATTCGAAATGATAGAGTTCGATCTCTTCTCAAAGGTACATGTATATTCAAATCTACTGATAGTGTATGTGGTTACATCATTCAACAATTTCATCACTTCTGAGTTATAAAAATCTCTGTCAACTAAAACTGTAGTGTTACCTTTATCAGATTTTAACACCATTAGATTGCTATTTTCTTTGAAAAATTTTTTGGTTTCGATAATTGAGGGGTCGGATGCAATAAGGGGACTAGCGCTCGAAAATGCGAAAAAGTATTGTCCAAACGGTAAGAAATATTGGAAAGTTAAATGTTGTTAAACTGTATTTTAAAAAATATAATGTTATAAAGCTCGTCACGACACACATTTTTTCTATTTACAGTTTTTTTATCGAATCATTAGTATTCGAGATAAAAATTATAAACAAAAAAAATTTCTTCGACCAAAATCATTATTGCGTTAAACATAAATTGCGATAACTTGAGTAAATATTAACGGATCGTTATGAGACTTGAAACATAAAACTCAGAAAACTCTAGCGGAGCCGTAAAATATATGCACAAAACCCTTATGTTAAAAAATGTAACAATTTTTAATTAAAAAGTAACACTGGACATAACCCATGTTTTTCAACGTTCGCCGTTAAAAAGTATCGAGGCAATTTTAAGGTACATATAACTTGCAGCGACAAAGTTTTTTCTTAATATACAAGGAAGTTTTTCACCAATTTTCACACTGATTAATAAATAATTGTACAAGATATGACGATATATATCAGGCCTGCACAGCAAGGCTGTGGCGGGCAAGAGCGCTCTCGATTGCTCGTGAGCAAAGCGAAGAGCGGCGCCGTGAGCAGTTCCCCCACCCTGTGGCCAATAGCTGTCGTAGTATGCGTGTAAACTGTAATGTGTGTTGCTGATGTTCCGCGGCACACTTCACTCACGAACACTCCCCACCACGGCCCTCACGGCACTGTCGCTCATAAAGGCGTGGCCTACTGCTTTACGATGCTCTTTCCACACGCGTCCGAAAATTTTTGCCCGGCGAGCATTCAGCTGTGCACGCCTGATATATATAATTCTCGCCCGGCGCAAACTGTCAACGCGAGTGCTAAAACTGCTAAATAGTGCATTATACGTGGCGGTTGACTGATGGTTGCGCACGAGATTTATATATATCGTCATATCTTGTACAATTATTTATTAATCAGTGTGAAAATTGGTGAAAAACTTCCTTGTATATTAAGAAACAACTTTGTCGCTGCAAGTTATATGTACCTTAAAATTGCCTCGATACTTTTTAACGGTGAACGTTAAAAAACATGGGTTATGTCCAGTGTTACTTTTTAATTAAAAATTATTACATTTTTTAACATAAGGGTTTTGTGCATACATTTTACGGCTTCGCTAGAGTTTTCTGAGTTTTATGTTTCAAGTCTCATAACGATCCGTTAATATTTATTCAAGTTATCGCAATTTATGTTTAAAGAAATAATGATTTTGGTCGAAGAAATTTTTTTTGTTTATAATTTTTATCTCGAATACTAATGATTCGATGAAAAAACTGTAAATAGAAAAAATGTGTGCCGTGACGAGCTTTACAAGACTATATTTTTTAAAATACAGTTTAACAACATTTAATTTTCCAATTTTTCTTAGCGATTGGACAACACTTTTTCGCATTTTCGAGCGCTAGTCCCCTTATTGCATCCGAGCCCTCAATTTCTGAATTAGACAATAACTCATTATTAGGCTTTACCGAATTAGTGGTATAATTTATTGTTTTGTTATGATAGGATACTTGAAGCTGCGTTTAGACCAAACGAACGAATGCTCGTTCGCCCCACACATCGACAAAATTCGTGCTCATTTAGTGTAAACGGCAATCTTCACTTGCAACTTTTTACATGAATTTTGTCGATGTGTGGGGTGAACGAGCATTCGTTCGTTTGGTTTAAACGCACCTTGAAACAAATGTAAAAATGTTAATTTTTATATTATATAGCAAAATGTTCCAAAAACATGCCAATGTTCCCCTAGTTTACGGTATATTGGTAATGAGAAGCTAAAGACAAGATGTTGAATGTAAAAATGATTGTGAACTAGTTCCAGATTAAACATCACTATAGCGGGGTACTAACAAAGTGGATTACAGATGTTAGATGTGAAGAACTAGCATCTAATGATGTTCTGGTTTCCTGAACGGAACGATTAAGTGATCTTGTTAGCACGCAGATAGTACTCATTCAATTTCAATTTGCCAGTCATTATTAAAGTAATGAAGAAAATAGAAATAAACTGACTGCAATGTAGAAAAAGCAAAATGCAACACTGGTTTCAGAAATATAGATATCTAGAACTTCCCTGGAGAGTATATGGATGTGGTCTAAAACCAAACACCAAAGTTACACACTAAAGACAACTAACTTTTAACACGTTGACTAATACAAAAAAAAAACAAAACAATACAAATTCTATAAAAACACGATAAAAAAGCACTAAAAATACGATAAAAAGACAATGAATGACAATATAGAAATACGATAAAAATACGATTCAAATAAGATAAAAATGCGAAAAATTACACTATAAAAATACGATAAAAATACGATACAAGATAAACACGCGATAAATAACACTATAAAAATACGATAAAACACACTATAAGAATAATATAAAATTACTAAAACTAACTATGTAAGTAATAAGAAAAAAAATAGGAATAAACTACGGACTAAGAATAAAATGAAAAATATATTTGAAAAACGTAAAAAAATTAGCCGCAATTGACGTGCGTCACCTGTGATGGTTCTGCGATAACTGCTGAAGTGTCCTGAAGCTTTCTGGCTGCCTGCAGGGTCCAAGGAAACCTTGTCACAATAACTAAACAGTTATTTAAATAACATTTCAAATAAAATAGACTTTATTTCTATTAGTTGTCGCCTAAAATAATTTTTGTATTTGACGGGATTCATTCAACGGCTACGCATGATTTTTTTATTCGACGGGAATTTATTTTAAGCTTTGAAATGATTTTCTCCGTTTCAGGCGTGTTTTATTTCAAAAGTTATTCGAAGCTAAATAACTTTGGGCTAGCCACGAGAGCCTTTGATCGAAGCCGCCGGCTTCTCGAGCCGAGCGACATTCTATCGTTCACCCGTATACACTGCAGCGCGGAGTTGCTCGGCGATGTGTCATCGATTATACAGAAACGGAATTTTTTTATTTTTCGTCGTATCAATATGAAAGTGACACCCATGGATTCCTTGGATTCTCCCGATTAAATTGACAAAAAAATTATTTAAATCGGACTACTTTTAACGAAATGGGCTCAGAATGTCAGTATAATTGTGCTCAGAACATCAGTATAATTTAATTATGCTGTGGCGGAGCACGGCTTATTGCCTGCCGAACATAGTCGAGCTACTAGAGGAGAAAAATGCCATATCTGGTACCCAAAAATTAATCAGTCTGATCGGCCAGAGCGTTTCGCCAGGGTCGCAGTTTATGACCGTATTATCCCGCGAGGCGGCGGTTAAAGACGGTACAGGTAGACGTTCTTTTACTTGGACTCGTGTCTGTTCGCATGTTTTTCCAATCGAATTAAAAGAACGCCGACGGCCAGACATTTAGATGACATTTGGTATAATTTTAATCGGGAGAACGCCAAGACTCCATTGGTGTTCATATTTCTCCGCCATTCGATTTTTGCTCTTGAGGCTGCGAGGCACTTTTCAGCATGTCAAAATCCCTGCATAGGGCGCACACGAAAGCTTACGACGCGCGCCTCGTCGTAAAAATCAACTCTTTCAAGTGCTCCAAACTGCTCGAAAATCCGAGAAACTCTTAAATCAGACCCGTGCGCGGCGCGCCGTTGCACTAGTTTATTATATGTAGCACTGACAATGAGAGGAATTGCCTTATCAAATAAATAACCCCAAATTATCTTTTTGGCTAGGACTGTGAGCTTTTGCATCATAATGTTTCACATTGTACGACTAAAGATTTCTTGCATATTTTAAAACAATTTCAAGGCCAATACGGTAGGTGCGTGGGAGAGGGATGAGGTAGCACGAACGAAAGCATGATGAAAAATGAGGTAGCACGATGTAAGAAATATAGACTTGTAGTTACAGCTGTTCGAGTACTTGAATATTCGGGTAGCTTGAAATCCGAAACAATCTGGGGTGCGGTTTCCAAGCCGAGCCAGGTATCCGAAAGAACCGAGCATCTCGGATAGAACCAAGTACTTGATTCTTTTTCAAGCGACCGGAAAGAACCGGGCGGCTTGGAAAAAAGCGAGCGGGCCGAATTAACTTCGAGCAGATCGAAATTTATTTGTCCAATTAATTTGAAACTTGGTACACATATTCTTAATGGTATTATTTAAAATGTAGCATATCATTTTATTTCAAGCGATAACCCATTCGTATATAATAAATGTCTTAAGTTTGTCCTGTTGAGTAACAAATTAATAGTGATATTCACCTTGCTTTTTTTGTACAATAAATTTTTTCTTCTCAAATCCGCATGCCACATTGTAGATATTTTATTAATGAACACTAGAATCATGGTCTCTCTCATGTTGGATAAACCTGGGATCGTAAAATTGTTAGCCCGTTTGTCTCGTGTACATACTGTATATATATATATTTTATTCGTAGATGTAGAAATTTTAGTCATAGTGTCTCCATCTGGAGTCTCATAGATTCAGGCGCTTCTCTCTCCCCCCTCCTATCAGATCGCCGCGGTTACTCGCGATAATCGCTCTTCAATCAGTCGGTTCCAAACCAATAAGCAAAGTACTCGTATCAGTTATTGAGCCTAGAGAGAGAGAGAGAGAGAAGCCTTGAAACGCGATCAAAGTACTCGACCAAAAACTCGCTTAATACTAGTGTTTTACACCTTTCTCGTTTATTAAGTGATCTGTTACTCAGTTATTCCTACAACTAGAAACTCTTACAAATAATACTTAAAGAATACTACCACTTAATCCTACGCCTTATTTCTACTTAAATCTAATTATACTAAGAATCCTAAGCTTACTTATACCTACTTAAATCTAAATACTCTAAGGGATTAAAAACTCGAATTCTTGAACCTAACAAAATGGTCCTTCGAGCCGGATATTTTGCGGTGAGTTAAAATTCACTCTTCTTGAACAAAGGAATCTGGTGCGTATTCAGTGAATCCACGAGACATCGAACGTTCTCGAACAATCTCGAGCCCATTCGAAAGTGTAAACAGTGCCGGTTGAAACAGTTTTTCTTCGACCGAACGATCTTGGAGCTGAAACTCAATGGATATATTCATCGTGGAACAGACATATCAGTATGGACGGATTTCAAGGTTAACTGAGAATATGAAGAAACTCGGCGCGAGTAAAATAACAAAGGGCGTAATTATCTCTCGGCTGGAACTTTTGGAAAATTACTGGGCCACGTTTCTCCAAAACAACTCGAAAATGTGCGCTATTTTCAAGGAAGAACACGCGGAAAAACCCTATTTCAAGGAAGACCTCATGGCTTCGTGCGAAGAAGCTTACTTGCAGCAGAAGGCTAATCTGCTGGATCTTCGGGACGATTTTCCTTACGAACCGGAAGAATCAATACAAGCGGGAACCGACTCGCATGGCAGGACCTTGCAAAGGATCGCTCTACCAACATTCTCTGGGGATTATCAGAGCTGGACAAGCTTTCGTGATCTATTTCGCTCTCTGGTGATGAAAAACTCGTCTCTCCCTGAAGTTGATAAACTTCATTACTTAAAAACTAGCTTAACCGGAGAGGCCGCTCGACTAATTCAAAACGTCACGGTCACTGCGGACAACTTCAAGCGAGCGTGGGCGGCTATCCTGGAACAATATGACGTACCACGTCTCCTCATTCACGCCCATGTGAAGACTCTTCTGTCGTTGCCACCGATGACGACGGAATCAGCTCAAGGACTAAAGGATTTGCTGCATGGAACCCGAGATGCAGTAGAAGCTTTGGCAACGCTGAAGCTGCCTGTAGGACACTGGAGCGCCTTCTTAGTGGTGCTCACGGCGGAACGATTGGACCCGACAACGAGGATGGCCTGGGAGACGTCCATCGGAACAACGCTCTAGCATCCCACTTTCGAGCAAATGAAAACATTCCTCAGTCGTCAGCTGAGAGCACTCGTGGCATCCGGAGGCAGCCCCAACGGATCAGCTGACCAAAACCGTTCGGAGTCATCGGGTCATCAAGGAGGTGGCCGAAAACCGCCTGCAGCTTCCAGTGGAGCAACGCGTCGGCCCAAGACGCACTGCGTTACCAAGAACGCCAACGGGACTCAAAAGTGTGCTCTGTGTCAAGGCGATCATTTTATACTTTTCTGTCCGAAGTACAAGGCCATGGCTCCCCTGGAGAGGAAGAATCGGGTGATAGAAAAGCACTTATGCTTTAACTGTTTGGCCGCGCATTCCTCTCGCGAATGTAAATCTAGTAAGCGCTGCCAACTTTGTCTGGGTAAGCATCATACCACTATTCACATTCCCATCGAACAAATTTCCTCTTCTGGCACAATTTCGCAGGTAACCGAGCAGCCTGCACAATCTGGAAAGAGCGCTTCTCTGTCGCCGAACTCGACCACTGCAACGACTCATTGCGCACAGGTGCAACCTCCTGGCGCTGCTGTCCTTCTCGCTACTGCATTGGTCAGGGTGGCGTCGAATACTGGGGAGGAGGTGATTGTTCGTGCGTTGATCGATCCTTGCTCCGAGGTTTCCTTGATCGGTGAGAGTATTGCTCAATTATTAAGACTCCCAAGGTCACCAGCTAAAATTCCAGTTATAGGAGTCGCGAAAAATAAAACTTGCTCGAGGGGTTCGGTAACCTTAAGAATCTTGCATCGCCACTGCGATTCGGTCAATTTCTCTATACAAGCCCTGGTGCTTCCACGGCTTTCCTCTTATCGACCGAGTCCGGTTTCGGTTTCAGCTTCCTGGTTTCATTTGACCGATCTTGAACTCGCTGACCCCGAATTCTCTTCCTCTAGAAGGGTAGATCTTCTCTTAGGCGCTGAAGTCTATGCTCGAATTATTCGTGAAGGGTTACGGCACGGCCCTCCGCGAGCGCCTGTAGCTCAAGCTACCACGCTGGGATGGATTCTTACTGGCCGGGTCGGCGATCCGGAGAAATTCTCTCAGGCCAAAGCTGCTGTCACTCTTCAGTGTTCTACGGACGTCGATATTTCGGAGATCTTGCAAAATTTCTGGAAGCAAGAAGAGGTGTCGACACCACTTATTACATTAACCGCTGAGGAGAAGGCTTGCGAAGATTATTTCGTTCAAACACATTCTCGTGCAGACAGTGGTAGGTATATCGTAAAGATACCGTTTTCTCGCTCCACGAGCGACCTCGGTCTTTCTCGCCTCACTTCCGAGGTCCTCCTAAGAAAACTAGAAAGAAAATTCCTAAAATCCTCCGAACTGGAAGAGGCGTATCGCCAATTCATGGAAGAGTATGAGACACTCGACCATATGACTCTGGTCGCGGGAGATTCTCGCGATACTTCAAACGTTTATTATTTACCTCACCATGGGGTGATACGTTCGTCTAGCACTACTACTAAACTTAGAGTAGTTTTTAACGCTTCTTGTAAAACGACTTCCGGTTTCTCGTTAAATGATCTCGTACATACGGGTCCTAATTTACTGCCCGAGATATTCGATATTCTAACGCGATGGCGGCTCCACTCCATTGTCTTCTCGGCGGACATTGAGAAAATGTACCGCCAAATACGCGTCCATAATGACGATTGCGACTTCCAACGCATTCTTTGGCGGAAGGATTCTTCGGACCCAGTACAGGCATACCGACTACTCACGGTCACGTACGGGATGGCGTGTGCGCCCTATCTAGCAATTCGTACGCTTAAACAATTAAGCACGGATGAACGGGAACGTTACCCCTTAGCCGCACCGTGTTTGCTTGATGATGTCTATATGGATGACGTAATTTCGGGAGCTGGAAGCTTGCCGGTCGCGCTCAAACTCCAGAGCGAGTTAATTTCCTTGCTCAAGGCGGGCGGATTCAAACTTAGAAAATGGACCTCGAATCGGCCCGAGCTCCTTGAAAATCTGCCTAACGATTATATTGCTTCTACTCCTGAACTTTCTTGCAATTTTGAGGGCACTTTCTCGCTGCTAGGTCTGAAGTGGCAGACCAGCTTAGACTGCTTTATCTTTACTGTTTCGGCGAAAGCCCGAGACGAAGCTCTTACAAAACGCATCGTCTTTCGCGAGACAGCGAGTCTCTACGATCCTTTAGGCCTTTTGGCGCCGGTGATAATTGTCGCAAAAATATTTGTACAATCGCTATGGCTCCTAAAACTGGAATGGGATGAACCACTCCCTACTTCTCTTAGGGAGACTTGGGAGCACTATTATGCCGGGTTAGGGGCTCTCTCCTCGTTGA
The DNA here is from genome assembly GCA_963971345.1 of Andrena flavipes. NCBI lineage: Eukaryota > Metazoa > Arthropoda > Insecta > Hymenoptera > Andrenidae > Andrena > Andrena flavipes. The sequence goes on along the minus strand of OZ020479.1, from coordinate 45,564,894 downwards.
GGATACCTCGCTGGCTTCTTGTGAATCCGGAAGCGGGATCTTATGAATTACACGGTTTCGCGGACGCGTCCGAGAAGGCTTACGCCGCGGTTATATATATCCGATCCTCGTTCGATCAGTCAACTCCCCGAATAAGTTTGATCGCCGCTAAAACTAGAGTCGCTCCTTTGAAACAGAACTCTTTACCTCGTCTCGAATTGTGCGCTGCTACCCTTCTCACTCGGTTAATGATACGCGTTACTAAAGTTTTGAATTTACCACGTTGCGACGTGCATCTATGGTCGGACTCTACAATAGTTCTGAGTTGGCTCCAGGGGCAACCTTTCCAGTGGAAGACCTTTGTCGCCAACCGCGTCTCAGAAATTCAGACATCGTTACCGAGTGCGAGGTGGCATCACGTACGTACGAAGGAAAATCCTGCCGATTGCGCATCGCGAGGTCTCAACGGGGCTACGCTAGTAAATTATTCTCTATGGTGGCAAGGACCATCATTCTTAAAAAATTCTGATTACAATCGCGAGTCAAAATGCGTGGTCGAGCTCGGCACCACGGAGGAAAAGCGCTCGCAATCTATTGTTCATACGACTACGATCGCCGAGAGCCCCCCGTTAGGGGACCTCTTGACGAGATATTCCTCGCTTAAAAGATTAATTCACGTAACCGCTTGGTGCTTGCGTTATATGGCGCGGCTTCGACGCAAGCCCTCGTCCTTTATAAAATTCGATTACATTCAAGCGCCCGAGATTGAAGATGTTAAACTTACCTTGGCAAAACTTGTACAGCGCTGCGCATTTCCTAAGGAACTCTCGATACTGGCGAAAGCCGCTTCTCTGACCAGGGGGCCCTTATCTCGTTTGGTCCCTTTCTTGGACGCCAAGGGCGTCCTAAGAGTCGGCGGACGGCTTAAGCATTCAATTCTGGATTTCGACCTAAAGCACCCGATTATTCTGCCTGAAAAGGGAAATTTTACCGTTTTAATCATTCGCGATTGCCATGAACGAGTTCTCCATGGAGGCACTCAACTCACCTTGAGCACGCTTCGACAAGAATACTGGATTATAGGAGGCCGACGCGCTGTTCGGAACTATATACATTCTTGCGTCACGTGTTGGCGATGGCGCGCTAAGGCTTCCCAACAACAAATGGGAAATCTCCCCTCGCCTCGCGTGAACCCGGCTAGACCGTTTCTTCACTCCGGGGTCGATTACGCGGGACCCTTTTTAACCAAAACGTCTCCAGGACGCGGACACCGTACTCGAAAGTCCTACGTCGCCGTCTTCATTTGTCTTTCCACACGAGCGATCCACTTGGAACTTGTATCCGATTACACGACCGACGCTTTTCTAGCAGCTTACCGGCGGTTCGTATCCCGACGAGGAAATTGCGCCTCCATACGCAGCGATTGTGGTACGAATTTCGGCGGAGCGGACAAGGAGTTACGACGCTGGTTCTCCGACGCAAACGACGAATTGGGCAAATTGGCGCCTCTACTGGCCGATCTTGGAACGACATGGCTATTCAATCCACCGGCCGCTCCCCACTTCGGTGGGATCTGGGAGTCCACCGTGAAATCTATGAAGTTTCACCTTCGGCGCGTTATCGGCGACACTCCATTGACGTTCGAGGAGATGACTACTCTCCTATACCAAATAGAGGCTTGCCTAAATTCTAGGCCCCTCTTTCCTTTAAGCGACGAGCCGGACAATTTTCAATTTTTAACGCCGGGGCATTTTCTTGTAGGCTCCCCTTTAACAGCTGTTCCGGAACCTTCCCTGACTGCGGAGCCGCCAAACCGACTCACTCGCTGGCAGCATCTTCAGCAAATGCGAGATCATTATTGGAAACGGTGGTCGGCCGAATACCTTCAAACCCTGCAAGGACGATCGAAGTGGATCGCTGCCCATCCGAACGTCCAACCCGGGCAACTTTGCCTCGTAAAGAACGAGGCCACTCCGCCGACTCACTGGCCAATTGGACGGATCACAGCCGTTCATCCGGGTCCGGATGGACTCGTACGTGTTGTCACCATACGTACACCCAAGACGACACTACAGCGCGCTATCGCGAAAATTAGCATTTTTCCTTCTGAGCCCAACAACGAGGCAAAATAAATGTTATTAGCAAGCTCGTAATTACCACCGGGTAATCTCCTAACTGTAACATTCGTCGCGTACCCGCTACGAAGGCGGGCGGAATGTCTCGTGTACATACTGTATATATATATATTTTATTCGTAGATGTAGAAATTTTAGTCATAGTGTCTCCATCTGGAGTCTCATAGATTCAGGCGCTTCTCTCTCCCCCCTCCTATCAGATCGCCGCGGTTACTCGCGATAATCGCTCTTCAATCAGTCGGTTCCAAACCAATAAGCAAAGTACTCGTATCAGTTATTGAGCCTAGAGAGAGAGAGAGAGAGAAGCCTTGAAACGCGATCAAAGTACTCGACCAAAAACTCGCTTAATACTAGTGTTTTACACCTTTCTCGTTTATTAAGTGATCTGTTACTCAGTTATTCCTACAACTAGAAACTCTTACAAATAATACTTAAAGAATACTACCACTTAATCCTACGCCTTATTTCTACTTAAATCTAATTATACTAAGAATCCTAAGCTTACTTATACCTACTTAAATCTAAATACTCTAAGGGATTAAAAACTCGAATTCTGGAACCTATCACCGTTAAAAGAAGCGCGTTTCGGGTATTGGGAGAAACGAAGTGGCAGAAATATTACGAGACAAAGACGTAATTAATATCGAACGTAAACAGCTCACGCCAAGGGTGAACGAACGATCTGCGTGAAAAAGGAGCCAGTACGGCAAAATTCATTGAATTGAATTTGTCTCGTTTCACGCGGTGGCAATTGCAACGAAATTCTTTTTCCAACGGAAGGTTGTGTTTAATACTTCGGCGAAAAAATACAATACACGTACAATTCAGCGAAGGTCTTTGAGAAATAAACGGGGCAAGTCGTTATACTTTACTACGGTTGGTACGAAACGTTTTATTATTTTATTGGTAGTAGCAAATGTCCGCACCGGTCCTACGCCGTAGGGGCGAAGGACCGTTTTACCTCTATCTGCAGCTAAATCCGCGCGGACAAGGTGACGCGGAAAGGAACACGACAATGTAGCATACGGATTTGCGAAGAAAACAATTTATTGTACAAATGAGAGGAAGGTGAATATCACTAGTATTAATTTTTTACCTAACAAGGCAAGCTCAAAACATTTATTATATACGAATAGGTTATCGCTTGAAATAAAATGATATGCTACATTTTAGATAATACCATTAAGAATATGTGTACCAAGCTTCAAATAAATCGGATAAATAGTTTTCGATCTGCTCGAAGTTCATTCGGCCCGCTCGCTTCTTTCCAAGCCGCCCGGTTTCTTTCGGACCGCTTGGGAAAAATTCAAGTATTTGGTCCTATCCTAGCCGAGCTAGGCTCGGCTTGTTTTCTCCGGATACTTGAACAGCTGTACTTCTAGTTCGAATTTCGCGGGTTTGCCACAGTAGCGCGTGAGAGAGAGAGAGAGAGAGAGAGAGAGAGAGAGAGAGAGAGAGAGAGAGAGAGAGAGAGAGAGAGAGGGAGAGGGAGAGGGAGAGGGAGAGGGAGAGGGAGAGGGAGAGGGAGAGGGAGAGGGAGAGGGAGAGGGAGAGGGAGAGGGAGAGGGAGAGGGAGAGGGAGAGGGAGAGGGAGAGGGAGAGGGAGAGGGAGAGGGAGAGGGAGAGGGAGAGGGAGAGGGAGAGGGAGAGGGAGAGGGAGAGGGAGAGGGAGAGGGAGAGGGAGAGGGAGAGGGAGAGGGAGAGGGAGAGGGAGAGGGAGAGGGAGAGGGAGAGGGAGAGGGAGAGGGAGAGGGAGAGGGAGAGGGAGAGGGAGAGGGAGAGAGAGAGAGCGAGCCGGTGTACGTAACGGCTGCAAGGAGAATCGGCAGAAAGCGGTTAGCGATATTTAGAGTTAATTTTTTATACGTGTCGGCTTATGGGCGCCTTATCTGATCCGCGGCGAATTCGTCATGCGGCGCGAATATTCGCGTTGGTTTGGGGGAGCCTTAAACTGGCGCCTGGAGTTGCGGGGCGATGTACCATCGATTATACCCAGTACAGAAAAGTGTATGATTTTATTAACGCCTAAATTAAGCGGCCTGTAGACGCACAATATTATTGTGCAATGTTCATATATTTCTCTCTTCATTTTTACAATCAATCTTTCGATACCTGATAATTGGAAAACCTCATACGGCCGTCAGCTATCGCCAATCGCCAGGGCTGTTTACTGTTTAGTCTCATTGACTCCCCATCAGGACCGCACACAAGCTAAGTCCCTGCCATAAAATCTTCGAAAGCAGAACAGCGAGGAGGCCATCCGCCCTCGGCCTCATCCTTACATTCGGTAACGCTAGCATGCACTTACATATGAACTGAATTGCTAATTATATAAGAATACTTTTTGACTTTTCATACATTTTTTCCAGTTAATATTAGGTCGAGAAGTAGAAATTTGGGAGAAAAACGTTGAGTGTTGCTTCTGTGTTATTAGGTTTCCTTCTTTATTGCCTGTGTCTATGTTGTGAAGAAGTTTTGGCGGAGTAAAGAAGTAGGCGACCATAGTGAATGGGTAGGAAAATGAAAGTAGGAAGGGTCATGGACAGGAATAACCTAAGGGTTAATCCGTGCCAGTGAGCCCAATGCTTTATGGGTCTGTTTTCGCTACAACGTTTATGGTGATGAACGTTTGGCGGGCAGATGTGTAGTTTAGCCGCTTCAGGTAGTAATTGAGAGTTTTTGTCGCTAGGCGCGTAAAGGTAGTTAAAAGATTGGCGTTTCACACCAATTTTAAGAAAATGTTTGTCGGTTAATGAACGGTCGGGTGCAATAACGGGACTAGCGCTGAAAAATGTGAAAAAGTATTGTCGAAACGCTAAGAAAGATTGGAAAACTAAATGTTGCTAAAGGGGATTTTAAAAAATATAGTGTTGTAAACCTCATCACGACACATTTTTTTCCATTTATAGTTTGCTGATCCAATCATTACTATTCGAGATAAATATCATAAACAATATATTTTTCTTCGTCTAAACCAGACATGGAACTAAAGTAAACGCAGCGACCGTTTTTCGGAGGCAACGCCTCCTTTCTCCCGCCGCGCGTCTTGGCCCCCACGGCGAGCCTAGGAGCTTCGAGCGCCTCAGACCCGTACCATATGAACACCCGTATTAATAGATTTCCGCATCACCCATGGGGTACTAATATCGATGCGTTTTTTTTGTCAGTGGTATCCCCTGTAGGCCTATTCCACTGTGTCACGCGATAAAAATGGATAGGAAAAACGCGTTTTACTATCAAAATTTTAAATACGATTGGGAAAACTTAATTTTCGCGCACGTTTAGACGTGCTGGGCATATCTAAAATATCAACGGGGAGGCTGGTCGACGTTGTACGTATTAAATTTGATATTGCGGACACCAAAAATTGTGTTACCGTATTATGTTGTGTATATAAGTATTTTTTACAAATACTTACCATATTCCAGAACACTGTATAAGAATAGTAGATATACCCGTGTGTATAGCCCGTGTGATTTGACGCTGCGTCAACTTTCGGCAATTTTTACAGAGCCAATTTTAAAATGTCCATATTTTTGAAAATTCGTCCAGCAAGGGGAAGGATAGAACTATATTCTCCATTTTTCTTAGATTTCTTAAATCGCGCCCGATGTTAAAAACCTACATTTATTTAAAACAATTGCATAAAAATGGTTCAAATTTTTCTTTTTTTAACTGAAATGATTTTTTCTTAAAACTTTAATGTCTTCTCTATAATCACCGTAAAACTCATTTCCACCCGATTACAACTTCCATAGCTATAATTTACTGACAAAAAGTTAGCACTTATCTTCAAACAGCTGTAAAATCGACATTTTTCAAAATTTTGAAAAATCATTTGAGATACGTTTAAATATCACTAAAGACTACTACATATTCAAATTTCAGCAACATTCGAAATGTTACTCCGAAAAGTGTCGGATTTCGCGTGGAATGTCCCAAATTTGCTTTCCAACTTGGAAATTCCAGCATTTAGAAATCTGAATATTCTCCTCCTGCGCTAAATCTTGGCTAAAGGAAGCCTATATTGTACCCAAATGTACCAACTTCATAAACGTGTACTCCTCTCTCAGTTGAGCAAAATGTAATATAATTATAAATTATAAGTTACGATTAAAATGTAATTGTGTAATTGATTACACATTATTTTCTGCAATCGTTAATTTAGATCAGGCCTTCCCAAGTAGAGGAAATCTGCTCCGGGAACACATGTTTCGGTTCTCCCTCCAACACTCCCTCTGTCAGAGGAGACAGTAATGCCGCTACGAAGCAGAGAGAGAGGACAGTAGGAATCGTCCAAGGCGCAGCGTTGGAAGGAGAACCGAAACATGTGTTCCAGGAGCAGATTTCCCCTACTTGGGAAGGCCTGATTTAGATAGTTGACAAAATTGTGGTCAACTACCTAAATTAACAATTACAGAAAATACCTAATGTGTTGGTAATTCATTACACAATTACATTTTAATCGTAATTTCTAATTTGTAATTAGATTACATTTTAGCTAAAGCTGGTTCTTCCACAGCACTTTCAAATCCATTACGTTCAATAGTTTCACTGTTTCTTGGACTCTTTTCTACAGGGTGTCTCACGGTAGACTGGACAGTCCGTTATCTCCTAAACTGTTGGAGATAAAAATTTGAAAAAAATATGTAAATTCATGGTTCGATGGGGCTGCCAACTTAGCCCAAGCGAATTTTTTAATCGATTATTATTTTAAAAGATACGATGGTCAAGTTTCGATTTATAAATGGCACTACGTTTTCTGAAGTCCTGGGTCGATAGTGCGTTCCAAGACAAATTCAATAAGCTTTAATGTATACACTTGATTTCCACTGGTTTTTGAGATATCGGGCTTGCAAAATCACTGATTTTCATTGATTTTTCACTGGAATGAAACCCTCTGAAAACGGCAAGAACCGGGGACGGCCTTTCAGGCGGCACGGGTGGCATGGCCCGTTGAAACCGATACCTACCTGCCGAAGGTCTACGCCAGGGATGGTAGACCCAAAGGCTGGACAATACTTTTCCGAATTTCAGAAATGCTACTTAGGTAGGTACATCTGCGGTATCGAGAAGCGTACCGTTAATGTTTCAAAACATCATAATATTCACTCGGAGTGACGATTAAGGTAGGAGGTGTAAAAGTTGCTAGACCAAATTTCAACCATAGGTGGCAGATTGTATTAGGACCAATCGGATTTGCATCCCTCCCAAACGGCTGCTCTCTTGAAGAGGCCCTTTTCACAGCAATACCTCCTCCCCAATGCCCATCTTCTCTCGCACGGAATACGTCAACGCATGCTTTTGGACAGTGAGCTACTCCTTTTCTTCCTGTGTCTCTCCACAAGGCGTATTGATGGTGGGTTGTAGGAGCGTAGATGTCTGGATGCCAGTTATTGAATTCAGGAGACGATAGAAACAGTTTATTACGAAACACACATGTATTATAATTAAAGTAAATCGCATTCCTCTCGGGCAGGAATACTTCGCGCAGACCGATTACACGGAGGGTATCGGGTCATACACTGCACAAATGATACATGGTAATTCTGGAGGCACGCCCGTCGAAGGATGCGGCCTGGCACCCCGTGGCGAGGGACAACCCTTCGCAGGGCCTCACTCGATTTTTATGGCTTTTTCCGGAAAAAGGTACGAATCTTGGGTCGAACGTAGCGAATTAGGGTCGGGCCCCCGCAGTCGAGGGTGAAATATTCATTACAGCGTATTAAGAAATTATTTTCTTCATCGTATCGAAAGTGAAGTGACGCCAACGGATTCCTTATGTTTTTCTGATTAAAATCATGCCAAATATCGCGCAAATCGGACAACTTTTACATAGGGAATACAATAGCTTGTGTCAAAGTAGTCCGATTTGCGTGATATTTGGCATGATATTAATCAGAAAAACATAAGGAATCCGTTGGCGTCACTTCACTTTCGATACGACGAAGAAAATAATTTCTTAATACGCTGTAATGAATATTTCACCCTCGACTGCGGGGGCCCGACCCTAATTCGCTACGTTCGACCCAAGATTCGTACCTTTTTCCGGAAAAAGCCATAAAAATCGAGTGAGGCCCTGCGAAGGGTTGTCCCTCGCCACGGGGTGCCAGGCCGCATCCTTCGACGGACGTGCCTCCAGAATTACCATGTATCATTTGTGCAGTGTATGACCCGATACCCTCCGTGTAATCGGTCTGCGCGAAGTATTCCTGCCCGAGAGGAATGCGATTTACTTTAATTATAATACATGTGTGTTTCGTAATAAACTGTTTCTATCGTCTCCTGAATTCAATAACTGGCATCCAGACATCTACGCTCCTACAACCCACCATCAATACGCCTTGTGGAGAGACACAGGAAGAAAAGGAGTAGCTCACTGTCCAAAAGCATGCGTTGACGTATTCCGTGCGAGAGAAGATGGGCATTGGGGAGGAGGTATTGCTGTGAAAAGGGCCTCTTCAAGAGAGCAGCCGTTTGGGAGGGATGCAAATCCGATTGGTCCTAATACAATCTGCCACCTATGGTTGAAATTTGGTCTAGCAACTTTTACACCTCCTAACTTAATCGTCACTCCGAGTGAATATTATGATGTTTTGAAACATTAACGGTACGCTTCTCGATACCGCAGATGTATCTACCTAAGTAGCATTTCTGAAATTCGGAAAAGTATTGTCCAGCCTTTGGGTCTACCATCCCTGGCGTAGACCTTCGGCAGGTAGGTATCGGTTTCAACGGGCCATGCCACCCGTGCCGCCTGAAAGGCCGTCCCCGGTTCTTGCCGTTTTCAGAGGGTTTCATTCCAGTGAAAAATCAATGAAAATCAGTGATTTTGCAAGCCCGATATCTCAAAAACCAGTGGAAATCAAGTGTATACATTAAAGCTTATTGAATTTGTCTTGGAACGCACTATCGACCCAGGACTTCAGAAAACGTAGTGCCATTTATAAATCGAAACTTGACCATCGTATCTTTTAAAATAATAATCGATTAAAAAATTCGCTTGGGCTAAGTTGGCAGCCCCATCGAACCATGAATTAACATATTTTTTTCAAATTTTTATCTCCAACAGTTTAGGAGATATCGGACTGTCCAGTCTACCGTGAGACACCCTGTAGATGTCTGGAACCGAATGCGAAACAAATATGACGGCTGAAAAGCTTCCGTCCTCGGGACGCAGCAAGGCTCCGTCCCCAGGACGGAGGCCAAGAAGCAGCGAGACTCCCTCGCGAAGACGGAGTCGAACGAGTAGCAGGACTCCGTCGCGAAGACGGAGTCGAAGCAGCAGGCGGACTCCGTCCAGGGAAGGGACGTCGTCCTCCTCCAAGTGGATGGAAGTGGCCTTCGAGTATAGGAAATGGGTATGTAGATACGTAGGCGATCTCACGCAAACATTTCTTACATTCTCATGAAACTGTGAAAATGTCTAGCCATTATTGCAGTAATTAACATTTAAGATTTAGTAATTAAGATTTATATTTATTTTTCATATTACAGTACAGCGATATAAAAAAGTAATTGAGAAAGATTGCTGTCACGTCCCGCGACGTGGAGTCTACTATTATCTAACCCTTTAAATCGATTATATTTACTATTTCGTACTTTGGTGTATTGTAATCACCTAGTATACAAGTGTTGCCGATAAGGCATTGTAATCCGAAATCTACAAGAAGAAATCAAATCAGGAATCAACGGACGGCAACAGTGAGCAGGAGGACACACCAGCTAGCCAACCGAGCGCACACAGAGGGGACCAGTGGACGCCAGCTGATGGGTCAGAGGTCCCTTCCGCCAGCGGAGCAGTGATGCCAGAATCGTGGGTTTGCGCCCACGGCTGCTACCACCACTCCACGACCAAGCGTACCCTCTCCTAGCGTCCGTACCGCACCACTCAATCATACCTGTCTCTCCATCCGTGTGTCATACGCGCTGTCTGTCCAGCGGCTCTCCGGCGAGAATTCGTTTCCCGGCATCGAAGCGCTTGGCTTGCAAGCAAAAAGTCAAGAGTTCAAATCCCGATGTGTTATATTCTACTTTTTTTTTTAATTATTCTCTAATTCTCTTTTTATATTCTCAGAAGACTAAAGACTTGAAAACTGTTAATTTACAAAGCATTTTCGAAGCTTGAATTGCTGCTAAAGATGCGATTCCCTTCTGGTTTGCATCACACCACTACAAGCGTACCCTACTTTCTGTCTGTGTGCCGTACGCGCTGCCTGGCCGACGCTTTTCACCACGAATTCATTTCACCGAAATCCTAGAGCTTGGGTCGCAAACAGAAAATCCGAGGTTCAATATCCGGTGCGAATATTCTACTTTTTTCATTAATTCTTCTCTAACTTCTCTTTCCATATTCTCAGTAGAATAAAAACTTGAAAACTGTTAATTTACAAAGCATTTTCGCAGCTTTCTAATGTACGATGTTGGTCTTCGGTCTTTTGTATACATAAACAGAAATAATTCCTTGAAATGCTACTTACAAAATAAGCTCCGTTCTAGTATGGACTCTTTAAAATTCACGTCACAATGAACAATTACAGAATCGGTGATTTCCGTTTCAGGTAAGCGAGCCACCCGCTCCGTTATTACGGTCGGCTCACCACACGCACCCCGGATTACTGTAATGAGGTTTCAAAACAATACCGACTGGTCTCGTACCCGTCCCAACGATGTCATTTATACCTACAGAAGAGTTTTATTAACCCACTCTTGGCCAACAGCATTCTTTTCGTGTTAATCAGGTTTATACGTATAAAGCTAATGTACGATATTGGAGCCGACCGTAATAACGGAGTGGGTGGCTCGCTTACCTGAAACGGAAATCACCGATTCTGTCACTGTTCATTGTGACGTGAATTTTAGAGTCCATACTAGAACGGAGCTTATTTTGTAAGTATACAAAAGAAAAAAGACCAACATCGTACATTAGCCAGCTGCCGAAAATGCTTTGTAAATTAACAGTTTTCAAGTTTTTATTCTACTGATTGTGAGAATATGGAAAGAGAAGTTAGAGAAGAATTATTGAAAAAAGTAGAATATTAGCACCGGAAATTGAACCTCGGATTTTCTGTTTGCGACCCAAGCTCTAGGATTTCGGTGAAATGAATTCTTGGCGGAAAGCCAAAATCTTGTCCAAAATCTTCGCAATGGCAAAAACTGTACCGACAAATACTCTTTACCGGCCGCCGGTTCCGAATTTAAAGTCAGATTTTCTAAATTGAAGGTGGTGAATTCAATTTGCCGAATTTAGTTAACTTTTCTGACTCAATATTGATGAGCAGGATTCCTAATGTATGATATTTTTAGACACGTAATTACATAAAAAAAAATTCAGAGATATGCTTCCAGAAGGTCAAATCCTGCTCCTCAAACAAGATTGCATATAATAAAATCGGATTTCTAAGGGCAACTGGGATAAAATGTTTAGTGAATCAGGCCTTCTAAAAATATCTAGCATTAAAAATTTTGCTCATCAATATTGAATCCGAAACGTCAACTATAAAAACGCGTATGAGCACAGATGAATAGGCTTAATGTAAAATGCAATAGGTAAAATTACTTTTTTGGATCTTTCTCACGATGTCGATTGAACGAGTTGAAAGACAGCGAAGAGCTCCTGTGGCAACGCACGAACCATCACCAAAAGAAATTATTTTCGCTTCTTCCTCTTGCTCTGTAATTACAAATCACACTGGTAAGAATTGTATTTAAGACATTGAAAAATATAATATTACCATTAATATTGTAAGTCCGGAGACTTCGACCACTTTTTGGAAAAGAAATTATACAGTCTTAGATGTGATATATATGACGTCACGACACTTGACGCCAGTAGATGTCGCCATTCTCGTTTTACTTCTAGAATTAACACCAGTAGATGGCACCGTTCGAAAGCAGAATTTATTCCAACCAATCGGGAATGGTTTTGCTGAAAATGCGGTTGCACAGTTGACGAAAAATGCAAAAAGTCGCTGCTTTCGGGTCTATGGTAAATAAATGTCACCTAGCTGTCACTCAATTATAACCTGCCAAGTGACAGTTATCAAAATTGCTGATATCACGATCACGATCACGAGTTTTTCGACCATACAGGACACTGAATTATTGCCTCAATTAACAAGATAAGTAGGTAAAATTTTTTAATAGAATTTTTACGTACAGCTTATAGAACCCAAATTATTTAATAGACTTTATGTAGAGCTGATAGAAACGAAGGAGACGTCCAACTTGGAACTTGTCCGGAGAAGGTTCGACAGAGGAGACGTACAGACTTGGAATGTGTTCAGAGAAGGTTCGACAGAGAAGCATCTTCTTACGCGCAAGTTTCTAGAAATTTGTCAAATAAGGAAAACCCATAAACATGACTCATGTATGAAAGAAGCTAATTCCCTTTAATTCACGAAAAAAGTTCACGTGCAAAGATTGTGAAATCATCTTTGCTAATTCCACCCCCCCCCCCCCCATAAACATGACTCATGTATGAAAGAAGCTAATTCCCTTTAATTCACGAAAAAAGTTCACGTGCAAAGATTGTCAAATCATCTTTGCTAATTCCAATTGTACCTTTAATTCACGAAAAACATTAAAAACATTCTCACGCAAAGATTGTGAAATCAACTTTACTAATTCCAATTGTATTCTCGTTCTCCGTTCGAACACTGATTCCTCTGTCACTTTTTATACTTGACATTCCTTTATTGGCCACAAATAAATTCAGTGCTCAGATTTTCAGCTTCGGTTTTAAGGAATTAGCGGGCGTTATATAAGAAAAATACTATGAGGTCGACTTAAAACAAAATGTTTCATATTCTGAATTGATTTGTGGCCAATAAAGGAATGTCAAGTAGAGAAAGTGACAGAGGAATCAGTGTTCGAACGGAGAACGAGAATGCAATTGGAATTAGTAAAGTTGATTTCACAATCTTTGCGTGAGAATGTTTTTAATGTTTTTCGTGAATTAAAGGTACAATTGGAATTAGCAAAGATGATTTGACAATCTTTGCACGTGAACTTTTTTCGTGAATTAAAGGGAATTAGCCTCTTTCATACATGAGTCATGTTTATGGGGGGGGGGGGGGGTGGAATTAGCAAAGATGATTTCACAATCTTTGCACGTGAACTTTTTTCGTGAATTAAAGGGAATTAGCTTCTTTCATACATGAGTCATGTTTATGGGTTTACCTTATTTGACAAATTTCTAGAAACTTGCGCGTAAGAAGATGCTTCTCTGTCGAACCTTCTCTGAACACATTCCAAGTCTGTACGTCTCCTCTGTCGAACCTTCTCCGGACAAGTTCCAAGTTGGACGTCTCCTTCGTTTCTATCAGCTCTACATAAAGTCTATTAAATAATTTGGGTTCTATAAGCTGTACGTAAAAATTCTATTAAAAAATTTTACCTACTTATCTTGTTAATTGAGGCAATAATTCAGTGTCCTGTATGGTCGAAAAACTCGTGATCGTGATCGTGATATCAGCAATTTTGATAACTGTCACTTGGCAGGTTATAATTGAGTGACAGCTAGGTGACATTTATTTACCATAGACCCGAAAGCAGCGACTTTTTGCATTTTTCGTCAACTGCGCAACCGCATTTTCAGCAAAACCATTCCCGATTGGTTGGAATAAATTCTGCTTTCGAACGGTGCCATCTACTGGTGTTAATTCTAGAAGTAAAACGAGAATGGCGAACCTCTAAAAAGTTAGCCCCTCATTGGAGAATATATCACTTTCTTGTGTACGCAATCGTTTGTGCATCGTTTGTACATCATTGTTCATTAGTTTATATTATTTGTTCATCAATTACCGATTTATATTAAATTAAACAAGTTTGGCTGAAATTGTTTTAAACGATTTTTTTCATCTAGCCCCTCATTATATTTTTTTTTCATTGCTCATCAATAACTTCATATGGAATCGATCGTTCGTCGTTTGTACATCTTTGTTCACTTATTTTTATTGCTTGTACGCAAGCAATTGTCTTTTATTTAACATTTTTAATGAATATCTATTGCGTCATCACTAGACCTCACAACAATTTGTATATCCAGATATACAAATCAGTCACGCTGATGCAACCTCTAGAAAGAAAGCTGTGCTATTACCAAATGGTAATTGTCGAAGATCTCCAATAATCATTGATGGTCATAGTTATTTCGTCACAAACAGTTGCAACTTCGATGCAATCGTACAAATATTATCAACAAGCGTCCTAGATGTACCGATGTATGCCTGTGCTGTGAAATCGTCAAAAAATGATACACTACGGTTTGTCCTAGAATTTATCGATAAAGGTGCATGCAACGCAATTTTGACTCTTAGAGCCAAAGTGCTGATAAAGCTATTCTCGCCACACATCGGGTTGCAAACAAGTCGTCGTGTAATTTCATATTCTATCAATATGGATAATAATATTGCTGTAATTTGGACCAAGTGTTTAAGGACAGAACCGAGTGGCTTTTACGAATATACGTGCACGCATTGCGGAACAACAATAATTGCTGTGCCTCAACTATGTATAAACCACCAGATCATTGGTTATAAAGGTTTCGAGGCTCTTGAAGAAGCTATACAATTAAACCTGCATAAAGTCCAATGCCGCAACGATAATTGTTATGAAAGATGTACTACAAGTTTCATGCCAAATTTTCATGTCTTTATCGAGCTAGATATTCGACCAGGCATCACGTACAAGTCCGGATTAAACTGTCAGCTGAAAGATATTCCTCCGCTGATCAATTTGTCAAAATTCCCTTTCAAGTGAGTAACTCATCACAATCAGTACAGGTTAATTTAAATTTAGTTGCTCAAAAATCCAGTCATTCGTTTTCATTTTTATATATTCTAGATTGACGGGAGTGATTGCCTATACACCTGGTCACTACATCGGGTACGCCAGACGATTAAATGATCGATGGGAAATTTATAACGATATTAAAAAGAATGTTGACATGTGTAATGATACTATTACTATCGTTCCTCATGCCGTTATTTATGTAATGGAAAATGCTTCTTCATAGTAGGTATATGTATTTATTGAACATGAAGAAAATTCAATTGTTATGAAATATTTCAACACACATTCCTTGCACATACTATCCATGATATGTAGCATGATTTTCTTTCATACAGCCAAAAGCCAGTAATGCTAAATCTGTTGACAGCAGGGCTTAAAACGGTTCCGAAAATAACTGTTTAAAACTTTTATATAAAGGTTCTGATAGTCTTCATACTTTGTAATCAATTGCAAGCTTTGAAAATTGATTTGATTTGTCGTAATCCTCTTCTTTCGAAAAGCGTCACAAAGAAAATAAAACAGTAAAGCAGGTGTTTCGCATGTAACTTATCAACATCTCGTTTTCAGCGAACCAGAGCAATGAACTGGCTACTTCGAACCACGGCAGTATTAATATCCTTACTGTCACCCATATTCGCAAATACCATTTCCATCGGACCTAATGGAGAGGATGATTATCCGGATGACTGCGACACTTACGACCTCGCTTTACATTTGCCTAACTTCCAACTGGATCCGGATAGGCGTGATTTCATTTCCTTTCCCAAGCTAAAATACTGAAATAGTAAATGCGCTAACTTTCGTTCAGTTGCCAAATCTGTGGTACCTCAATCTCGAAGGAAACAATATTTCTGTGCAAGATTTCTTTAATTACGGTAGTCTGTCAAGTGTGAGAATGTTGATTCTCAGCAATCAGGATCGGGCGAAAGCAAGATGCACGCTACTAATCGATTACGAAAATCCCCAACTTCGATATTTGTATTTAAAGAACAGCGGCATCAGCGAGATACAAAATAGAGGCTATACAAATATTATGTTTCCAGAACTCGCACACCTCGATGTCTCAATGAATATGCTTGGAGAGACTAAAAGCATAGATTCTTTGCGTTCGTGGTCTAACAAATTAACGCATTTGAACCTCACAGATACTGGAATTTCGGAATTCTCGTTTAAAGGATATCCCGGTTTAGTATCGTTAGTGTTAGACAACAATAAGATCAGAAGGATAGGTGATGACCTTTTCAATCTGGTTAATTTTACTAATTTGAAAAACCTTTCGGTAGCGGGAAATTCAATCGAGATGAAGTATGATGAATGCATGATGAAGTATTCAGAGACACCGTTAATCTTCAACACTTGGATATTTCTTTGAACATATTGGCGAGTATCAATTCCAAAACGCTTAATCGTGACTCTATCGATGAACTCCAATCGCATACGCATACAGAATCTAACGATTAACTCCCTGTACAACTTGCCACAATTGAGAACGCTGTCTTTGACTGACAATTGGATCTTGAACATTCACAAAGATGTGTTTCAAAACCAAGGAATGTTAGAAGAGCTCTATCTAAACGACAATAAATTAAATTACTTGCCAAACAGTTGGTGTCGGCCCATGAAGAATCTTCGCTATCTGGACTTGTCAGGGAACCAATTTACTATATTTGAATCGATGATTCTTTGCAGTGTTCCGTCTTTGCAACAAATTCATGTTAAAAACAATCCTCTTTCGTTCATTAACGCGAGTACATTCGCAGCGTTACCGAAATATGTAACTGTCTTACTGTAAAATGAATCAAATCGTACCAGTATAATATGTAAACCAACTAGATCTCAGACATCTATTATTCACTTATAAAGAAATATTTTCTATGTTTTTCTATGTTTTTATAAAAAAAAAATAAATGAATCCTTATGATTTATCTGAAAACTTCGTCGTAGGTATGTCATTCGTAGTTTTCCCTTTACTCTACAATTGTTCTTGTGAATTTTACTTCATTCAAGCCTGAAGCAGAGTGAATACAGGAAGGTCCAATGTGGTAAAATAATTTCGAAAATAATAAGTGCAGGAACTCTTGTAATCGAACGCAATTCAAAAGACTTTGAAAGTACTGAAAGATACACTAAACACCAATAAATACAAGAAAAAAAGTCAGCTGGATAGCTGGGCAACTTTATTAGAGTACTTTGAGTAATGGCGGAGTCACGCTTATGGGATTTGGCGTTGTTAAGCCGGGAAACCACCGAGAAGCTAAGCTATGCGATGTTATGCTATGTTTTAGCTTAGCTTTTGGTGGAAACGGTTCCATAAGAATGTATTGAAGCTAATTATTTTAAAACGTACCATAGCATATTGATACTAAAATCAATTAGAGTCTAATAAAAAGCATGAATTTGGAAACACATAAACAAATTAAGCTGAAACTTACTATTTCGATGAAATGTACTCAGAAAATGACGTTAAGTATAAATGCAAATTTTGATTTTCTAACCACGCATAATTACATTTCTCGATTTCATAAAAATATCGTTGCGATGTAATAATAATATTTTGGAAGGATGTTGAATCATAAAAAGTTGACAAATGTAGCGTAAAGGAACGAAATATCCAATAAACATTTATTGTCATGTACTAGCATATATGTAGGTTATATTTTCTGTCACTTCGAGAAGCGGATTCTCTGAAGTATTATTGTTACTTCCAAAATATTATTGTTACGCCGTAACGATATTTTTATGAAATCGAGAAATGTAATTATGCGTGGTTAGAAAATCTAAATTTCCATTCGTAACGTCCTATTCTGAGTAGATTTCATCGAAATAGTATTTTTTAAATTAATTTGTTTATGTTTACCAAATTCGTGCGCTTTATTAGATTGATTTTACAAGGGGGCCGCATAGGTTATGTAATCGGTTCTAGAATGAGACTGGGTGGACATTGTAGTGCACACCTAGTGTTAAAAAACCGTAAAGGGATTTTGCAAAATGGGCCTTCGTTTTTGAGAAATTTGAGTTCAAAGTTTTGCGGGACAGTAGTATTTCAGTTGCGCAAACATTCTTACCAAGCAATGGTCGTAGCTGCGATAATAAGGCGTTCGCCTACGGTGCTGGGAGTCCCTTCGGTTCGATTCCTGGTGCTTGGTAAGAATGTTTGCGCAACTGAAATACTACTGTCCCGCAAAACTTTGAACTCAAATTTCTCGAAAATGAAGGCCCATTTTGCAAAATCCCTTTACAGCTTTTTAACACTAGGTGTGCACTACAATGTCCACCCAGTCTCATTCCAGAATCGATTGCATAACCTATGCGGCCCACTTGTTAGTATCAACTTTCATGTCCACAGATTTCTGTGCTTGATGAGGTTATCGCTAGATTAAGAATGAATTTTCGTGTTTATAAAAAATTCACAAATGTAGCGTAGGTAAAAGAAAGAAATTGCCACGAAACATTTATTGTCATAAAGCATATAAAGTATCTAGACGAGGTATATCCTCTTTGCCCATTCACGCGCATGCGCCGTTGTGGGGTCTAGCGATGACGCAATAGATATTCATTAAAAATGATAATTAAAAGATAAATCCTTGTCAATAAGTAATAAAAATGAATGAACAAAGATGTACAAACGACGAACGATCGATTCCATATGAAATTATTGGTGAATAATGAAAAAAAGTAAAATGAGGGGCCAGATGAAAAAAAAATTTCAATCAAACTTGTTTAAGTTATTATAAATCATCTGTTGATGAACAAATAATATAAACTAATGAACAATGATGTACAAACGATGCACAAAAGATTGCGTACACAAGAAATTTATATATTTTCCAATGAGGGGCTAACTTTTTGTAGGTGAATGGCGACATCTACTGGCGTCAAGTGTCGTGACGTCACGAAACGTCTAAGCCAAAAAAAAGTATCACTTTTTTAATTTTAATTATTAATTAAATCTTATATCTTTTAGACAAATAGCTTGATACATTAAGTAAAACGACATATGGATTCGAAAAAAAAAAAATAATTCGCTTAATCATGTAAAAACACCGGGACTATGTCATAAAATAAGATAATGAGGCTAAAATAGCTCCGACGACCTGTCAATTTCGCTATCTTTCGTGTATAGATACGTGGTCGCTCAGTGTGCCTATGTGTAGAGGGGAAGGGGGAATTAGCTTCCAGACGCGACCGCGTCTGTTGATAGTAGTATATATAGTATTCACAGGTGGTAGGCCCAGCAGAATATCCTTTAAATTTGGGCGACGGCGCGCTTTGCGATTGTTTATCATCGAGTTGACAACTGTTGTGGCTGTCGAGACAGATAACACAGCATTTTGCACTGCTTGTATCGCGCGGTTAGCTGCCTCTACAGCCACCACAGCATGCAGCTTCCTGCTTTGCCGCCGCCGCCCCCTCCTCAGCTTCTAACAACTCAATTTGGGATAACAAATATGATTTATGGCTTCTAATGTAAAGACGCCAATACTCTTTTCTAGATTTTGATGGTTTATATGCATAAACTTGTTCTAATAATATGTCCAATTCATTTGAGCTTAAATTTTTTCGTGGTGCTTCTAAATAATCTTTGTAATTAGCTAAAACTTTTAAAAAAAAATTTAAATATGGGTTTATCTTCAAAACTACGTTTCATTTCTCTAGAAAAAAAGAAATAAATTAGACACATTACTTATTTTTGTATAGATATTACCGAAATTTAACTACCTGATGGGATATTAAATGGCAAAGTAACTCACCTGTTTCCAAATTTTAAATTTTGATGAAATAATTTTGAATTTAGATTATTAATCAAATGGTCCGGTTAAACATAATCGAAACGTCAAGGCATACTGCGCCGTGGTAATCTGGTGATAAACGGGTTACGTCAAAAGGTAAATGATTTTGTTTTGATATTAAGGGGGTAGACACGGGTAATGCAGCGCGCTGTATACCGACACAATCTGGCCCGAAACATGGGTCTGGGATATTACGTTGTTTGTTCTTATATGAGCAGATTTTGGGGTGGGCGAGGTCTCATTCGAAAGAGGAAGGTTCAATGCAGCCCGCTCTGGTCATGGCTCAACGAGATTGTGTTGATATCTGATAATACGAGTGTTCAAAGTAGAGAAAAAATCGACAAAATACACTCCCAGATTCTAAGTACTTGTAAGTCGCTAAAAGAGTTTTATGACTCAAACGATGACCAGAGCGGGCTGCATTAGAGCTTCCTCTTTCGAATGAGACCTCAGCCAACCGAAAATCTGGTCTTATAAGGACAAACAACGTAATTTCGTGACTGCATTCCCAAATCAGAATTCCGCCATATTGGCGATAATACAGAGCAAGTCACGTGACAAATTTAGTTCAGCTAGTGGATGCGAGATGGCGCCTGTTTGGGAGAACTGCCAACGTGGAATCATGGCAAAACTGAAGCGTTAGCTGGATACATGTGCCACAGTAAAAGCGTGATGCAGTCAATGCATGCATTTTCGTACGATTGTAGGTTAGGTTATATACATTTTAGGCATACATTGACTAGGAATTGTTACGAACTGTATACATTTACTGAATTAATGCTTTTACCGTAACACATACATCACTTGAAATCGTTGTCAAATTTATGTTATAGTAATTGAGGCAGTTAGAGCAACAGCGGACTAACCCACATTAATTTTTTTTCCTATTGTATATGATTAGTACCTACAGCCTATTGGAATAAGTTATTGCTACTAACTCAATTTCGAAAAAAATGTGGGTTAGACCGTTGTTGCTCTCACTGCTTCAATTATAACATAAATTCAACAGCGATTTCAAGTACTGTATGTATACATATGTGTCACGGTAAAAGCGTTAATTTTGTAAATGTATAGAGTTCCTAGCAGTTCCTAGTCAATGTGTGCCTAAACTGCATACAAAGGTGGACAAAATGTAATCTAATTACAAATTACAAATTACAATTAAAATGTAATTATGTAATTGATTACATTTTTTTCTGTAATCGTTAATATTTAGGTAGTTGAGAAAATTGTGGTCAACTACCTAAATTAACGATCACAGAAAATAATGTAATTAATTACACAGTTACATTTTAATCGTAATTTGTAATTAGGTTACATATTGCCCAACTTTGTATGCAGTTTACGCACACATTGACTAGAAACTGCTAGGAACTGCATACATTTACTAAATTAACGCTTTTACCGTGACACATATGTACATTCATCACTTGAAATCGCTGTTGAATTTATGTTATATTTGAGGCAGTGAGAGCAACAACGGTATAACCAACTTAAAAAAAAATTTGCTATTTTGTATGATTAGTAGAGTCTATTGGAATACGTTATTGCTACTAACTCAATTGCGAAAAAAATGTGGGTTAGTCTGTTGTTGCTCTCACTGCCTCAATTATATGACAAAATACCAGAGATGGGCATTATATATATATATATATATAAATTGGGCGTTTTCCGGGCGCTCAGTCCTATTGGACCATTGTGCCCGAGCCCTTGCGGGCAGTCCTAGTTCAGAGGGCTTGTCGCTAGTCCGGCCTCTCGTGCGAACTCGAGAAGCCCGCTCACGGTCCAGTCCTCCAGGTTCGCCGTGCGGGGGAAGGCAGCTCCCAGCAATAGCTGTCTTTGAGCTGCCATGCCCTCCCACTGCGTCATAAGGTGAAGCGGCGTTTCGTCGTCCACCCCGCACCACGGGCACCCTGGTTCCTGCACGATCCCAAGGCGCGCCAGGTGCTTCCTCGTGTGCCAGTGTCCTGTGACCATCCCCACGAGCAGTCGCAACTGCGACCTGTCCAGGCGGCTGAGTACCGCCCCTATCTTTTTCGAAGGCCGCTTCAGCAAAGCCTTCGCGTGTCCCATCTGTTGGGTCCGCTCCCAGAGTTGTTCGAATTGCTGTCTGATCCAGCACCTCGTCCACTTCTTCACGGTCCCCATGGAGACACCTAAGGTGCAGGACAGGTCCCGATTTGGTTTACGTGCCCCTTCTCGGGCCCTGTCGTTTGCCCCTTCGTTTCCCTTGATTCCGGCGTGTCCCGGAACCCAAATAGACTGACGCAGTTGCTATTTGCCAATTGCGTCAGTGTGTCCACGCAGTCTAGCACCAGACTAGATCTCACCACTGTGTTGTGTAGGGATCCGAGTGCGGCCCGACTGTCGCTACAGATATAGATGTGCTTGCCCTCATAGCCCCTGTCCAGATTCAATCTGGCACAGGTCCTGAGAGCCTGCACCTCCGCCTGAAAAACCGATACGTGTGGACCCAGGGCGATGGATCTTTCCACCCTGGGCCTCTCCCCCCATATCCCGGCTCCGGTTCCGGTTTTGGTTTGGAGCCATCTGTGTACCAGGTGAGCCCCCCCGGAGAGAGTAACTCCTTCTCGCTCTCTTCGCAGTCCCTCCTGCTTGGGAATCGAACGACGAAGTTATGTTTGAAGCGGTAGGCTGGGTCACATTGGTCTCCCCCGCAGTCCAGGGCCTCATGCGAGTCCCTTACGTCCTGCAGGATCGCCGCGTGCCCGTTCCTCGCGCCTTTCCATCTTCCCGCGAAGTGTATCCTCAGGGCAGCCTTCCTAGCCCCGGCCTCCGCAGCCAAGTGGGGTGGCGCCAGGTCCAGCAAGACCCCCATCGCCAGGGTAGACGTGGTGGGGAACGCACCCGTCATCCCCAGCAGTGCCAAGCGATACACCTTGCTCAATGTCCTCCTGTGGGTGTCCCTCCTCATGGAGGTCCACCATACCACTGAGGCGTATGTCAGTTGGGGTTCCAGGATGGCTGTGTAGATCCATTTGACCACCCATGGTTTTAAGCTCCATGTGCTGCCGAACATCCTTCTGCAGGCCCAGTAGGTGACGAGCGCCTTCTGGGTCTGCTTCGTGATGTGGCTTTTCCACGTGAGCTTCTTATCCAGGGTCACTCCCAGATATTTCACCTCCGAGGAGGTGTGTAGCTCCGCTCCGAAGATTGAGGGGGCCTTAAACTTTAACTTCCGCTTCCTCGGGAACAGTACCATCTCCGTCTGGCACGGATTCACCCTTAGGTTTTGGTTGTGGCACCATTCCTGAACCAGTGTGAGCGCCTTCTGCATTCTCCTGGCCATGTCGTCAGCATAGCCCTGTACTATTACACCCTCTTCTCCGAGCCCACGCAGTAGCTCGTCCACCACCAGGGTCCACAGCAGTGGGGAGAGAACTCCCCCCTGCGGACAGCCCCTGTCGGCCCGAGCCCTTATCGTGGTCCCTTCCCAGCTGGCCATCACGGCTCTAGTCCGCAGCATGTTGCGGATCCACCTTCTGATCGAGTCTTCGACCTTGAAGCTGTCTAGGGCCCTGCTTATGACATCTAAGGATGTGTTGTCGAACGCTCCTTCGATGTCCAGGAATACGCTCAGGACCGACTGTTTCCGCTCCAGGACCCCTTCTACCACCCCTAGCAGGTGGTGGAGCGCCGTCTCCACGGATCTGCCGGCCTGATACGCGTGTTGGGAGATTTGTACTGATCTTTCCACCAGCGCATGTTCCCTGATGTGCCTATCCACCAGTCTTTCCAGCGTCTTCAGCAGGAAGGACGTTAAGCAGATAGGCCTGAAGGATTTGGCAGAGTCGTAGTCCTTCTTCCCTGGTTTGGGTATGAATACGACTCTAGCCGTTCTCCATGTTTTGGGTGTATACCCCAAAGCAAGGCAGGATTTAAAGATAAGGTCCAGTCGTTTTATCAGGTCCTCCCCCCCCCTTCCTGTAGAAGGGCGGGGAAGATTCCGTCCACCCCCGGACTCTTAAATCTCTTAAATGAGTTTATGGCCCATCTGATCCTGTCTCGGTTTACCACTCTAGAGGCCATCTCCCAGTCCTTCAGTCCCTCTTTCTCAGGTTCCGGCTCTTCTGTTGGCTGCTCCTGCTGAAAGAGCCCCGAACCTGGGAAGTGGACCTCTGTCAGGTGCTCCAAAATTTGTTGCCGGTCCTCTAGATACCTCCCGTCCGGGAGTCTGAGTCCGTTCAGTTTTTCAGAAGGCCCGGATGCGAAGGCCCTTCGAAGCCTGGCCACTAGTGGTAGGGCCTCGGCTTCTTGGCAGAATTCCCTCCAGGTCTTCCTTTTTGCTGCTCTAATGAGCTTCTTGTAGGATCTATGGGCTTCCCTGTAGTTTTCCCATTCGATCCTCGTATCGAGCCTCATGGCTCTGTTTAGCAGCTTCCGGGCTCTGGTCCTGTGCCTACTCAGCTCCTGGTTCCACCAGGGTACCCGTCTGCTGCTCTTCCTTTGCTTGGCCGGGCACGACGTTTCGTACGCTTGGGTGATCGCAGCCTGCAGTTCCTCAACCGCCTGCTCGATCCCCCCACCCGTTCTCGGGCGTCCGCAGTACCTCCCGAGCCTTCCTTCTAGCCCCTCTTTGTAGAGTTGCCAGTCGATGGCCCTGGGGTTCCTGTAGACCCCCGTGGGTTCGTGGTTCGCGTCCCCCGCCAGTCTGAATTCGATTAGCCTGTGGTCTGAGAGAGTTACCTCCTCCGCCACTTGCCAATCCTTAATAGCCTGAGCCACCTTCTTGGAGCCCAGCGTGATGTCGATTACCTTCTGCCTTCTGGTGGTAACGAAAGTGGGCTTGGAGCCTCGATTGAGTATCTCCAGTTCCGTGGTCGAGAGGTTTTCAAGTAAGCTCGTCCCTCTCTTGTTGATATCGGTGCTGCCCCATATGATGTGGTGCGCATTGGCGTCGCAACCCACCACCAGTTGCAGCCCCCTATTTTTACATGCCTCCACCAGTACTCTGAGTTCCCTCGTTGGGGGGGACTCCTCAGAGTCGTATGGTAGGTATGCTGAGCAGACCACGATCTTTTCCGTGTTCCCACCCATTTTTGGCTCTATTAGGACAGCTGTTAGGTCCCTAGTGCAGAATTCTCCCAGCCTCAAGGCGTTTAGTCTTTTACTCGCGTAGACGCACGCTCAGGGCCGGGATCACCGGGCCCGTGTATTACCGTGCCCAGTTTCGTGATCAGTCCTCCTACTCGACCCCTGATCAGCCAGGGTTCCTGTATGAGTACTAAATCTGTTTGCTGCCCCACTATGCGGCGGTCGAGTAAGTCCGTCGCCGCTTTGCAGTGCTGCAGATTAATCTGCGAGATGCTGATGCATCCTGCAGCCATCTTGACTGCAGTATTGCCCGCTCTCGCACGTGCTCCGAGGGAGATAGTGTGTCCCGTGTTGCGGTCCACTTTCCTATTTCCCCTCTCGCTTTACCGTGGTGGTCTCACTCGCCACCCCGGCAGTCTTGAGGAACTGGTGCCTCAGTGACCCAGGACCGGTGGTCCTTTGGACTCCTCCCCGGGTCCCCGAGGGCCCAGTCCTCTTCAGCCCCTCGGCCTTCGGGGGTCTCCCCCTCTTCCCGCGGGTTGGCATAGTTGCCTTTTTCGTGGGGGGTTGGTTCCCCCCCGTGGGTGCGCCCGGGGTCTCTCTCCCGGTCGCCACCATCGTGGGTCTGTCCCTTTCCTCCACTGCCCCTCTTCGGGGTTGGTCCTGAGGTGCCGGATCGGCGCCGGCGCTCGAGGCCTCCCCCGCTCCCTGCCGCCCGTCCTCTACCCTGACCTGGGGTGCCGCTACCGCCGCCTCAGGCGCCGCTCCCGGTTTCCCGTGCTCCACGCCGGTCCGGGCCGGGAACTCCCTAAAGAGCGTCCTGCCCAACCCCACGTGGACAACGAAACCCCGTTTGCTGAGCGCCTCGTGCGACTCCGCGTCCACCCCCAGAATCAGATGCACGGATCGTTCCGCCTCTCTTCTGCCCCACACCCTCCATAGTTGGGTGCGGAGGTCCGGGTTTTGCCGACCGATCCGTTGCATTATGACTTCCGTCTTCTCCGGGGGTCCGGGGATGACGGTCGCCATCTTCAGAAGCCTGGGTAGGCACTCTTTCTCCATTACCTGAAGAGATGCGCCCTCCCAGGGCTTCAGGTTGGTTGCCGCTTCTTTAACCCACTGTTTGGCGGCGGCGTCCGAGGAGGTTACCCAGAGGATTGCCTGCAGGAACCTGCACTCTTCGAAGCGGGGGAACGCCATCCCCTTCGGGATGGCGTCCATCGCCTCTCCGAGCCCTCTCATCACCAAATCCCCCTGCTCCGGTGTTAGCGTGGACTCGGGGTAGTCAGATGGCGCTATCTCCATCTTCCTACCCCCCACCAGCGCCTCCTTGAAGCTAGAGGGCTCTGGGAAGATCTTCCCCTTTCTTTTTGCAGGGTGTTCGGGAGTCGAACCGTCGGTCTGTCGGGCCCTTTTCATGCCCTTGCCCGTGGTCTCCCCTTCCTTCCCACCCTGCTGTGCGGAGGGGTCTGTTTGCCCGTCATGCGGGCCCACCTCCCCCTGCACTGCCTTCTCAGAAGTCGGCGCTTTCGCTTGGATCGCCTCCAAGGTGGTCCCGAGTAAAGCCAATTTGGCTTTCCGGGCCCTCCTTTTCGCCGCCCCGCTGCGGGTCGCCTTCCTCTTCTTTTTCGGAGTGTCGGGCGCTGCTTCGGCGTTGTCGCCGTTGCCCTCGCCCGTCCTCCGTGTAATAGCTTCCGCCACCGAGAGCCCGGTTTCGATCGCCGCGGCTAGCGCCGCGTCGGTCTCCGCCGGTCTCATGGTGGCTTCCGCCGCGTGTACGGGAGATGTTCCCTCTTTCGAGAGCCCTTCTCCCGCCGGTAGTTGGGGTTTTTCTTTTTCTAAATCCATAAAATTCCCACGAGTGTGCAGGAAATATACGGTCCACCCCCACAGAGCCTGCTATGTGGGGGTAAGGCTGATACAATGGGGGGTCGCCTGGTACCCCAAGGGCATCGTTCGAGGCACCATTCATCCCTCGGCACGATGGCTTCCACCTTGGATTGGGGAGTTGATCCACGTCAGGGCCTTCGCTTGCCACGCGGGGTTGTTAGGCCCCGGGGTTCGCTTATAGCACCCGCTAACCGTCACCCTCCACGGTCTCCCCCTTCACCTCGGCCCGGTCACCGTGCGGTGATCCAGTCCGCGGCGATCGGAGGAGCCGCTTCACGTTCCGGCCGTTCTCCTATCCGCCACCCGGAGACGCGCTCGGTTGGTGCTCAACCTAGATCGACACGGGTCGATCTAGTCCCCCGCTCCCCTTTACGGGGGTTGGGGATCCGCCGAGGAGATGGGCATTATTAAAATAAAAATTTACTTAAATAAAAAAAAAATTATTTAGAATCATTAATTATTAAGAAATAATTAATTTAATCGTAAGGAATTCAATCGTCGGTCATAAATAATTTTTTTTTCGAAGGCCTTTCAACCGTCGACCATGAATTAATTTGTACTTTATTGGAGAATCATAGATTTATTGATCAAAAACTACATATAAAAAAAAATTCGTCATTCCTCTTCCCCCTCTTCCTCCTCTACCTCTTCTTCCTCTTCCTCCTCTTCCTTCTCTTCCTCCTCTCCTATCTTTTTCTCCTCCATACCTTATTTTCTTCAGTTCTTTCTTGAGCTCGCTGTTCTGTAATATGAAAAATAAACATAAATCTTATGTTAATTACTGCAATAATGTCTAAACGGTTTCACACTTTCATGAGAATGTAAAGGTGGGATTCCACTAAGACAACAGGATAGTGATTGCATGTGTTGCATACGAAAAAAAGATGCGATGATATTGTCGGTTGCCGGTTGCCAAAAAGTTGCCTCAGTGGAATTCCATCTTAAGAAATGTTTGGGGAAATCGCCTA
Source organism: Andrena flavipes (assembly GCA_963971345.1). NCBI lineage: Eukaryota > Metazoa > Arthropoda > Insecta > Hymenoptera > Andrenidae > Andrena > Andrena flavipes. The sequence goes on along the minus strand of OZ020479.1, from coordinate 45,537,282 downwards.
CGCATCTACATACCTGATTTTTATAAAAATAGGCCAGTTCCCTCCAGTTCTGGCTGCTGTTCGGAGGACTCCGTCGCGGGGACGGAGTCCGCCTTTCCTTTGCCCTTCTGTTACTGGATGACGGACTCCGTCTCCGCGACGGAGTCCGCTTTTTCCTTGCATTTCTGCTGCTGGTTGACGGACTCCGTCGCGGGGACGGAGTCCGCCTTTCCCTTGCCCTTCTGTTACTGGATGACGGACTCCGTCTCCGCGACGGAGTCCGCTTTTTCCTTGCATTTCTGCTGCTGGTTGACGGACTCCGTCGCGGGGAGGGAGTCCGCCTGCTGTTCGAAGGACTTCCTCGTAGGGACGGACTCCGCCGCGGGGAGGGAGTCCACCCGCTGTTTGAAGGACTTCGTCGTTGGGATGGACTCCGTTCCCGCGACGGAGCCCGTTCTCTTTCTTTCTCAACATTGCTGCCTGCATTGCTTGCCATCTAAAAACGAATCGAAGAAACAATGAAACTATTGAACGTAATTAAAATGGATTTGAAAGTGCAGTAGAAGATCCAGAGTTGGCCAAAATGTGATCTAATTACAAATTACAAATTACGATTAAAATGTAATTGTGTAATTGATTACACATTATTTTCTGTAATTGTTAATTTAGGTAGTGGACCACAATTTTGTCAACTATCTAAATTAACGATTGCAGAAAATAATGTGCAACGGCGCCACTGCAGTGGCGGAAGATGATCATCTTTCAACACGACGATGGTTCCTTCTTTAATGGTGTGAGACCCCTTGGTCCACTTTTGAAGTACATTGAGCTGACTGATGTATTCTTTATGCCATCGAGTCCAAAAATCTTGTCTGACTTTCTGGATATGTTGCCAGTTGCATAGACGATTGCTTGGTGTTTGGCTGAAATCGATCTCGGGCAAACCCGTCAAAGAACTACCAATCAGAAAGTGACCAGGGGTTAGGGCTAAAGGATCATTAGGATCGGATGATAAGGGTGTCAAAGGTCGTGAATTAAGAATAGCTTCCACTTCAATGACGAAAGTATTAAATTGTTCGAATGTAAAAAGTTCGTCACCGACTACGCGTTTAACGTGATGTTTAAATGATTTGACGGCTGCTTCCCACAGTCCGCCAAAATGTGGAGATAAAGCTGGCATGAAGTGCCACGATACTTCTTTTTCGGTAAAGAATTTTTGCACCTTTTCATCGTTTTGTAACATTTCCGTGAAGCTCAGTTAGCTCATTATTGGCACCAATGAAGTTACTGCCATTGTCAGAATATATATGTCGACATATTCCTCTACGCGCGATGAATCGTTTTAATGCAGCAATGAATGCCTCGGTTGTCATATCGCTAACTACCTCGAGATGTATGGCCTTTGTAGCAAAACAAATAAAGACGGCGACATAAACCTTTATTCGTGTACGGTTTCGGAAACGTCGCTCCTTAATATAAAATGGTCCACAATAATCGATGCCGCAATTGTAGAACGGTCGGCTTTTGGTTACACGAGCGGCAGGTAGGTGACCCATAAGATAATCCGTCGCAGGTGGCTTAACGCGAAAGCACCTGACGCATTGTCGAATGATTTTTCGCGTTGCGTTCTTACCGTCGATCGGCCAGTAGTTTTGTCGAACGGAGTATAAGGTGGTGGTGATACCTGCATGGTGATTTTCGATTTGTGCTTGTCGAATAATGAGGTCCGTAACATGATGACCCTTTGGAAGAAGAATTGGATGTTTTTTCTCAAACGATAGCGTTGAATTTTGAAGTCGTCCTCCGACACGTAAGAGTCCTTTCTCGTCGACGAAGGGATGGAGAGGAAGGAGTTTGCTTTTACAATGTAGTTGAGATCCAGACTTCAGTTGTTGAATATCTTGTGCATACCTGGATGATTGTACAAGCTGTATGATGCGGTTGTTAGCTGCTTGAAGCTCCTCTACAGCTAGAGGTCCTTTGAAATGATTATGGAGTCTAAAACGCAGAGAGTACGCGACGATTCTTCTTAATCGATACAGGTTTGAGTAACGATCTAGAATTTCGCTGCTATTAACCATTGTCGTGAAACAGGAAATTCGTTTTGTTTCTGGAATTTCTTCGCTCAAGTTAAATTTCGATATTGGCCAAGTTGATTCATTGTTTGAAAACCATTCTGGTCCATGGTTCCAATTGCGGTTTTGAATAAATTGAGCAGATGGTTGACCGCGAGATAATAAATCTGCCGGATTGTCGTGTGATCTGACATGTCGCCAAGTACTGACATCTGTCTTTATTTGAATGTCGGCTACGCGGTTAGCAACGAAAGTTTTTAACATGCTTGGTTCTTTGTTAAGCCAATTCAAAACAATGGTAGAATCTGTCCAGAAGGTGACGGTTTTTATTTTTTCTGTCATGGCTTCTTGAACAGTTCTATATAGAGTGACTAAAAGAGTGGCGGCGCAATGTTCGAGACGTGCGAGAGTGACGGTTTTTAATGGAGCAACGCGGGATTTTGCACACAGAAGGTTGGTTTTGACTTGTCCAGTTTTGTTGATTGATCTGATATATAGACAAGCCCCGTATGCTCGTTCGCTTGCATCACAGAAACCATGTAGCTCGAGTTTACTAAATGCGTGTTGCGTGACATTTCGCCTGAATGAAACATTATTGAGATGTATTAAATCGTTTATGAATGTAGTCCATTCTGTATGCAATTTTATCGGTAAAGATTCATCCCAATCAAGTTGTAGTTGCCATAACTGCTGCATAATGATCTTAGCGGTGATGGTGACTGATCCCAGCAGGCCTAGCGGATCGAAAATCTTTGCGATGGATGAAAGGATTGTACGCTTTGTAACTCTTTCTGTTATGTGTGTATCTACAGTGTAGTTGATCTCGTCTTCTCGTGCGTTCCAGAAAATGCCCAACGTCTTCACTGTTGTGGAGTCACCGAAGAATTTAGGATGGATCTGTTGCTCCGTGAGTCCAGCGAGAAGTTTGGGCTCGTTTGATGCCCACTGTCGAATGTTTAAACCTCCTCGCTGGAGCATGTGGATGATTTCATCGCGTAAAACTCGTGCTTCGTTGAACGTATTTGCACCAGTCAGAAGATCATCAACATACATATCTCTCTTTAGTGTAATTGCAGCCTTCGGATGATTGGCTGTTTCGTCGTTCGCAAGTTGATGAACACATCTTATGGCTTGAAATGGAGCTGAAGATAGTCCGAACGTGACCGTGTTCAGTTCATATGTCGCGATTTCGTTTCGTTCATTTCGCCATAAGATGCGTTGATATTTACGATCCTCTGGTCGAACAAGGAACTGGCGGTACATCTTTTCAATATCCCCGGTTAGCACATATGTATAAATGCGAAAACGCAGAAGCAAGGAAAAGATGTCGTCCTGAATAGTAGGTCCTATTCTTAACGTGTCATTAAGCGACAAGCCGCTGCTCGATTTGGCGGACCCGTCGAATACAACCCGTACCTTCGTTGTCATACTGGAAGGTTTAATGACCGCGTGATGAGGCAGGTAAAAACCATGTGTGTTGTCCGTTCGTATCTGGTTCATGTGACCGAGTGATAAATATTCTTCAATTATGGCTGAATATTCTCGTCTGAAGTCCGGATCGCGATTGAATTTTCGTTCTAACGAGGAAAAACGATTAACAGCTTGTGAATACGAATCACCTAGGAGCGATATTTTTTCATTAAACGGTAGTGCGACGATGTATCGACCCGATACGTCCCGTTGAACGTGGTTGGAAAAAGTGGTCCTCGCATAACCGCTCCTCGGATGAGAGATGCCGTGCACGTGGTCCCTCTTCGATTTCCCAAAAACCTTTTATATCAAAATCTAGCTTCGTTAGGAAGGTGTTGCGTTTCGCATGCGGAGCTGTTGATGGTACGCTCCCCCCGATGATCCATCCGAATTGTGTCTTCTGTAGGATGAGATCTGGTGCGTTGAGAGGGGACAAGTTAATTTGCCCGACACTTAAAGACGCGAGTGAAGGACCGCTTCCAATCAACATATCGACTGGTGCAGGTCGATGAAAATGCGGATCGGCTAATCGAATATTCGCTGGAATTTGTAATTTCGCACGATCGATCTGCGTGTCTGGTAGTAATATAATAATGTAATAAGATATCCCATCCTATCCCGATGGAAGAAAACTTACCACCTTCTCGTGGTTTCCATTGGACAATGGCAACTGAAATGTTTTCATCAATAAGTACCATTGATAAAGAGTGAGTTACTAATATTTATTAATCGCTTTAAATCTTGCAGAGTATTCGGAGATCATTTAAAATAATGTCGGTTGATAGTCACCTTGGTTGCAGATAGCAACGCACTTTCGCCCGCTGGAGTCGTCGAGGCTACCGGCAACGACGCGCCTGCCGCAGCAGTGCGCCCGCACGCGGCGTCGAATTTCGGCAATTTTTACAGGGCTAATATTAAAATGTCCATATTTTTGACAATTGGACCATGAAGGGGAAGGATAGAACTATAATCTAATTTTTTTCCAGATTTTTAAAATCGCGCCCGATGTTAAAAAACTGCATTTGTTTATAATAATTGCACAGAAATGGTTCAAATTTTTTTTTTTAATTGAAATAATTTTTTCTTAAAACTTCAATGTCTTCTCTATAAGCACCATAAATTTCAACTCCATCCTTTTACTACTTCCATAGCTATAATTTATTGAAAAAAAGTTAGCACTTACCTTCAAACAGCTGTAAAATCTACATTTTTCAAAATTTTCAAAAATCCATCGACATATGTTTATACATCCCTAAAGACTACAACATATTCAATTTTGAGCCACATCCGAAATGTTACTCCAAAAAGTGTCCGATTTGGCGTGGAATGTCCCGTTTCCGAGATTTTACTTCGAACTTCTGTGGCTCTTTACGTGATGCGGATAGTCAGGATTTAATGTCGGCGCGAACGGTCAATTCTTGATGCAATTTCGTATTATGCGGTTGATTACATATTTTACATCTTCCGGATTTACAGTTTTCTATTTGGTGATCTGAACGCAAACAATTCAAACACAATTGTGCCTTACGCGCGGCTTCGATACGTTTGTCGACGGGCATTTCATTAAATTTGGCACATTGACAAACGGCATGTGAGTCACTATCACAAATACGACAATTGCTGATGTGACTGCTAACGAATGCTTGACGTTTTGCTCGAGGCGCTGAAGGCGAGTATCGTCGTTTGATTGCCTTCGTGCGAGTTGAATTTGGATCATTGGATTCGCTTCGGCGTTGCGTTTCAGCTTGCGGACGTTGATGCGAGTGGATCGCTGTTGATTCCGGTTCGTAATTTTGGCATTGGTGCGACGTGATAAATAAAAATTTAAAGATTTCCGTGATTTTTGGCATCTCGGTGTCTGTTAATGTTCGCTCCCAAGTCTTACGCGTATCATTCCCCATACGAGACACCACGATGCTCGTCAACAAGTCATTTGCTATATTCTCCCACGTATGGCCGAGAGCTTGTAACGAACGAACGTGCAATTGCATATAATTTGCAAGATCAAAAATGGATTCTGAAGTATCATCGGACATAGCCGGTGTGTCTCGAAGGAGTGCGGCGTGACGGAGAATGAGAGCGCGTTTGTTGTCATATATCTCTATGAGATGATTCCAGGCCTTTTCATAGTTTTCGTCGGAAATTGTATATGCTTCTATTGCCGCTTCGGCCTTGCCCGATAATGAAAGACGTAAGTAATTGAGTTTTTGCATGTTGCTCAACGCGGACTGTGCATGTATCATGGAGGTAAACGCACCCTTGAACGTGACCCACTTTTCCATACGACCGTCGAATTTTGGTAAATCAATTTTCGGAAGATTGACCGAAAGTCCGTATGCTGACGTGGATGGCGCAGGTGAATCTCGCGAGACATTTCCGACGTTTACTGGTGGTTCAACGCGACTCACAGATGTTTCGAAGCTGTTCAATAAAACTATCGCTGTAGCTATGACATCGTCGAATTGATTAGTAATTTCCTCGCGTTCCGCTTCAGCTTCCTCGAAATTTTCAATGCGTGCCAATTCGTCTTGAATATTGTTTAACGTGGCAAATTGACTCCGAAGTCGTTCGATACGATTGTTAAGTTTTACGCGTTCCTTATCTGAATCTTGATACGTTTCAATATATTTAGTAAAACTAGTTATCTGCGCCTTAAATGTGCGCCGTTTTACCTTTAAATTTGAAATGATCTGAGTGTTGTCAGTGGTGCTTGCGCTTGCGCGTGTGTTCGCGTTTGGTTTTGTCATTGTAATGGAGGCGGACAGAAATACAAGGGAAAAGGAAAGTCACTAAGAAACCGATTGATAAATCCAATAACGAGCCTACCTTGATCGATGTCCTCTGCTCTGATGGAGTCGTCTCAAGTTCGGATGAGTACCATTGACGTCGGATGTCCACTGCTCGTTGTGGGAATTTAGGAGTCCGCGCGAAAGAAGTAGTGTATAGTCTTTGTTCACTGCACTTCACGATCACGGATCCGGCTCGAAGGACCAAAATTTATGTAAGCTACCGACACACACGCGAAAGTTTTTTTTCTTTCCTCTTGGGGTTGTAAGGCCCAAGAGATTCCGTGATACGCGGTGTTGATTACTTTATCATTCGCCAAATTAATTTTGAATGATTGTTTGACGTGATGACAAGAAATTCTTGCTGGTCCGTATGATAACCAGGCAAAATTATAACGATTTGATCGATGGTTCGCTCGATAGAGTAGACTGATGTACTCGTTCGATCGTGTTGAATGATGTACTCGTTCGATAGAGTTGAATGAATGTAATCGCTCGATGGAGTAGACCGATGTACTCGCTCAATAGAGTTGACTACCAAAACTGACTCGTCTTCCGTCTTTCGACGTCGAAGCTAGACAAGACAACAGACTTTTGGGAGGTGCCGAATTGCTGATTGGCTAGTTTTCCTCTAAGAGGAGGAACCTTCCTTCCGCGATTTTGATGGTGGAGGAGGAAAGCTTCTCCTTCTTGGTGACGGAATAGAGGAAAATCGGACATCTGGCCAACAAACCTAGCTAGGTTGTTCGGTCGGAGCGTTTAGCCAGGGTCACGGTTTATGATCGTATTGTTCCGTGAGTCAGCGGTGGACGACGGTATATACCGGTCCGAGGTAACCGTGTACCCTCGCCGACAGAACAATTTAACGGATTATCTCAGGACGGAAGTAATCGAAAATACCAGAAAAAATGGCACGATGTCGATTGCCTCTTAGTCATCTGGCGGGCAAATGGTTCCCAACGAACGCTTTGAAAACAAACAATTGCCCACCATAAAAGACATTGAATTTTCGCCTCGCCCTGAGACCGTTATTTTCCTTTGAGACGAAACAACGTTCCTGCAACTTTCGTGCCGATGAGACGAAATGTAGGAATTTTAAATTAACGTTATCTATGTTATACAAACTATATGTGTTTTGTTAGTATCAAACGTTCAAACCAGTATACGCGTTTCGTTAGATATGCTTCCTTTATAATGCAGTTGTGATTATTTCAATCTTTATACGTAGTTTTTAATGGATAAAAATGTAACTCATATTTTATTTCTGTGACGTAGAAGATATTTAAAATTAGCAACAGTCATCGATGCTTTGCGATTAGATGTTGAGCATATGTAGTTACTTGTTGAATACAAAATATGTACACATTGCTTCTTCCTTTGTGGATTTTTGACCGCAATATGTGCGTCCATACGTGTACCTTTAGCGAAATTGTCTCATTGAAAAGCCCAGTCTTCAGGTGAAGTCAGACGGTGAGTCGGCTTGACGATCGCGAGTCGGCCGCTTACATTGTAGTAACGCCGATTGCTAGAATGCGTCAGTATCAGCTATATATGAAAAGTGCTCAATTGTATCGCGATAATTGCTAGTATTTTGAATAATGAATTGCAGAGGTACAAATAAGTAGTAAATCAAGCTTCAGTCATGAGTATTATAATTTCCAACAAACAGAATTAAAATATAATCATATAAATGATGGAATTTTTCAATAACTTTCGTTGGAAAAGCTCTAGATATCCAGGAACTTCATGGAACCTGAAAATTTTTGTGCTATTTGTTCTATTTGCTTTATAGAGTACATATTCAAAAGTTATAGCGACAAAAATTTGCAACTCTATATAATGTTTATACAAAATTAAAATAATTCTATCTCCTAAAATGATGATGTTAGGAGCTAAAATGTATAATTCATTCTAAATAACGCGGTCGTAAATAATTTTTGGATATACTACGGTATGACCCAACCAACGGAATGAACTGAACTTTTGAGAGATTGGGCGGGAGGGGGAGAGAACCTATAACATAAAATTTCAGCTGCGGGTACTTGTTAGTTTCTGAGATATTATTAAAAAACTTTCGGCATAATACAATGAAATCTACCTATACAGACGTTACTAACACAACCATCTTCTTCGTTTCACAGTTGACGATACAATGTACAATATTGACCTCATCGCGCGATGCTTGTAACTGCATCAGTTTTTATTCCCAATACTATAGTATAGTAATGCTAGGGTATTTCCAAAGTCACATCGGTTTGGTACCATGCTTTAGGCGCCCGCAAGCGGGCGCCCCCCCCCCCCCCTCTATCTAAACCAAGCTAATACTAGTACCCGAAAGAAATTGGAAAGTCGAATGCGATGTGTCGGAATAAGTCAACAGCAATAATGTATGAGTTCGTACGCAAAACCTAACTGAAAAGTAAATCTGACAGATGTTGGAAATGATCGACACGTTTTGATTAACAAACATTTATTTACACACTTGGCTTGCATCCAGTTTCTCTTACCGTATCCCTATACATTGTATCGTCGACTGCGAAACAATCGACGACGACGAGACGATGGATGTGTTACTAACGTCTGTATAGGTAAATTTCAATGTATTTTGGGAAAGTTTTTTATTAATATCTCAGAAAGTAAAAAATACCCGTAGCTGAAATTTTATATTAGAGGTTCTCTCCCTCTCCCGCCCAACCTCTCAAAATTTCAGTTCATTCCGTTGGTTGGGTCATACCGTAATACAACCTAATTTTTCTCTACAAAACACAGTTCATATTCGCTTTTTGCATTCTAAGAAACCCCTAGTTTTTTCTATTAATGTTAGCAGATTGCCTGTTTAGCGGCCATCTTTTATTCGACGATTTATTGCAATAAACTTTTATTCGTTATTCTTGAATAACTTATTATTCGAACAAATTTATTCGATATTTTATTCGAATAACGTCTAACTCTGATTGTAAGCAATGGCTCTGACTTCCGATGCGTGCTATGCTCTCAAACGCTCGCCGATGACCCTGACGTCATCGGCCTTGCTTGTGGGTTGAAAGCCTGGGCCTCGCCTTCGAAGACGGCGAGCGATACCCAGTGCTATTTGAATAATATTCAATAATATTGTATATCGACCGTCTACAGGCCGCTGAACAGGGATTCATCCTGCCCCCCTTACCTCAGCGTGCCCCTCAGGTGGTTAAATGGCACACGTATTTAGCTGAAATTCAAAGCCAATTTTCTCGAAAACGAAGCGCGATATTAAAAAATTGTATTATATATGCATTTTCGTCTTATTTTGGCCCATAGAATCACCCCTAGAGTATTGACTATCAATAGAGTAGCAGGTATCTATCCTGTATAATAGTGTTTCTGGTTCAAAACTCTCATCGGCTCGCTACCACGATTTACGCGACCGCAAGCGCGAGACGCGCCCCTCGCGTTGATCTAGCCCTGTCCAATACTAATATCCAGAACAAGTCGGAAAGGGGAATGCGAAATACCAAAACTTTTTTATTAATATCTCGGAAACTAATCTCTGAAAGCGCAAAAGGACAAAATGTTTGTTTAGCAATATTTTTATTCCTTCAGGTTATAATTTATTAGATAGGTATGTGGTCCTGTATGTCGCATACAATGTTATACCATTTCAGTTATATTATTACCAACTCTCTCTACAGCATTCTAAACTTTCCAGCAGGGTCATTCCACGCGAAATCGGACACTTTTCGGAGGAACATTTGGGTTTCTTGTGAAACTTGGATAGATTTTAGTCTTTAGTGATATATAAATGTATTTCAAAGGATTTTTAAAATTTTTCCAAATTGTGGAAATTGACTTTTTTTTCATTAAATCATAACTGTTGAGCTAAGAGACAGATAAGAGTGTGCTTTTGGGTGCTTACATTGGGGAAGTAAAAATACCTAATAATAATTGTGTCACTTTAAAAAAAAATTTTAGACGATTTATGCTGCAATTGTCTTAAACAAATGCAATTTTATACTAGCAGGGCATTATTTACACATTTGAAAAAAATGAGGATATAGCCCTACATGTTCTCTTTACGGACACGTTTTCAGAAACGCGGACAATTTAAAATTGGTCGCATGAAAATTAATTGAATGTGACGCTGCGTAGCCCAGCATCGGCTCGATCAGCTGAGCCGCGCGTGCTACAATATGGAACTATTTATGTCTTTCATTCCTAATCTTGCGTGGCCTTGAAAGTTATAGTATACCATATGGTTGAATTTGTCTTGACAGTCACTTTCATATCGAGTAATGAAATATGTAGCATTCCACTCATATGTATAAAAAGTATTAAAAATTTTCCTCTTTCAATTTTTGTTAAATACTTCCCATTTCTGAAAATCCTATAGAACAATATCAGGTATAGCTACTTGGCTGCTGCTAGTACCGCGCAGCTTAGCTAGTCCAGCCGATGCTGGGCCACACAGCATTACATTCAATTAATTTTCATACGACCAATTTTAAAGTGTCCGAGTTTCTGAAAACGTATCCGCAAAGAGCACAAGTAGGGCTGTATCCTCATTTTTTCCAATTTTTAATCTTGAAAATTTTGCAAAATTCTTTGAAATACGTTTATATATCACTAAAAACCACAACATACCCAAGTTTCACCAAGATCCCAAATGGTACTCCGAAAAGTGTCCGCTTTCACGTGGATTGACGCACGATTGAAATGCGAAAAGTATTCTTGTCATACGCGGTCAAGTGCACGCGTGCCTGCATACACACACAGCCGCGTTTCGCAGCGCGGGCTTGCTGCTTGTGGTTGCCTTCGCTTGCGAGTAGCGGAGACGGTTGTGCAGATGTGTGCGTGTGAAAAAAACGGGCCAAAAGTGCATGTCCTTCGGTTTGCGTAGTGAGGAAATCACGTTGCCTAAGAGGAACATTTCTATCACATAACGTCCCTCTTCGTATCGCGAAGATATACGTACACACCTGGAAAAAATTAAAGGAACACTATAATTTCCCGAAAATTTTGGTCATTTTCAAATGGCTGTATCTCCGCGAAAAAGTGTGGCAAAAAATATTTAAAAAAGAGCATTTTAACGCTTGAAGTCTCTAGTTTTTGAAACTATTTTTTTTTCTTCCATTATGATACTGTTTTATCAAGATGAAGCGCAGGAAACAAAGTTTCAAAAAAATTTTCAAAGTGTGGACGTATGCACGGGCCAAAATTTTTTTTTCAGATAAATCTAATTTAAGGCTCTTATAGAGCAAACATTTCTCTATAATTTCGTTTTTTGGTTATGTTGTATGATTTTTATTGACCGAGTTATCCGCCATCAAAGCAAAAAAGGAACTTTTCACTTTGAACACCTATAACTTGCGAACGCATGATCGTAGAAAAGTTTTCATGAGTGTTTTGGAAAGCTAAGAAATTATCCTTTCTGATTTGGCCAAGTGCGAACTTTAATGCCAGCGCTGGGACAGCTCGTTGGGAAGGTGATCAAAAACGACACGACCTTTTGGGGACTGGTACAGTTTATTTTCCAGTGGTCAACTTGGCCACAGGACGTCACACAAACGCGTGGGCGTTTGGCGGCTGTGGGTCGTGTAACAGTAAGGATCTGAACTGCGCAATGGGCGCAGAAACCAAAAGTGCGTGCATGTCACAGCGGAGGTGGTTTCGAACTAACGGTCGCCGGGCGAGTTCTTCGAAAAGAACGATGATGTAAACACGCAGGTGTCAACGGCCTCAGCTGACTCGTCAGCTGCTTGTACGAGTCAGCGGGCAAACGTTTGAACGCGCGACGCGGCGCGCTTTACGCGGCCGCAACACTTTCAAAACCTTTAGTTGCCAATTTAGTTAAATTTTTTTTTGCATCGTATAAAATTCATTTTAAAATGATCCCCAAAATTACATATTTACCATTTTGTGGTAATTACGATGCCACTTCAAGGAAAATCAGGGAATCGTTCAAGTGTCCACGTTTTTTGGGAGCTAAGACTACCCGTATACACTGTGCAAAAGGTCGGACCAATCAGATTTTCTTTCCGTATGTCCTTGATGGTCAAACATGCGATATGGTCTGAAAAATTGAAGGATCACCTGTTTCACGTTATGTTTCTCTGTAAAACCCTTTCTTTTGTTCTCGCGGCTTTTGAACGATTGTTGCACGTTTTTCTTGTTAGTTCAACGTCATTTTAGTTCAACAAACATTTTTATTCAAACTCCGTCGACCTTTTGCACAGTGTACACAGGTAGTCTTAGCTCGCAAAAAACGTGGACACTTGAATGATTCCCTGATTTTCTTTGAAGTGGCATCGTGATTACCAAAAAAATGGTAACTATGTAATTTTGGGGATCATTTTAAAATGAATTTTATACGATGCAAAAAAAAAACTTAACTAAATTGGCAACTAACGGTTTTGAAAGTGTTGCGGCGGCATAAAGCGCGCCGCGTCGCGCATTCATACGTTTGCCCGCTGACTCGTACAAACAGCTGACGAGTCAGCTGAGGCCGTTGATACCTGCGTGTTTACATCAACGTTCTTTTCGAAGAACTCGCCCGGCGACCGTTAGTTCGAAACCACCTCCGCTGTGACATGCACGCACTTTTGGTTTCTGCGCCCATTGCGCAGTTCAGATCCTTACTGTTACACGACCCACAGCCGCCAAACGCCCACGCGTTTGTGTGACGTCCTGTGGCCAAATTGACCACTGGAAAATAAACTGTACCAGTCCCCAAAAGGTCGTGTCGTTTTTGATCATGTTACGAGCCGGGGCTGCGGCAACGCGAGAGGCCGGCGAGAAGGGTATTTCCCAAGGAATATGGTTTATGAGTTTGTTAGTTAGGTACGCGGACGAACCTGATGCGAAATCAGGGAGCCGCTAGGATTATTGACGGCGAGGACGAACCTGATGCGAAATCAGGGAGCCTCTAGGAATGAAGTCAAGCGCGGACGAACCTGATGCGAAATCAGGGAGCCGCAGGAGGGTGAAACGTCGTGAACGAACCCGATGCGAAATCGGGGAGTCACTAGGATAAAGTTCACAGACGAACCTGGTGTGAAACCAGGGAGCTGCTAGGAGGTTGGATTATTCACAGACGAACCTGGCGCGAGACCAGGGAGCTGTTCGGAAGTTGGTAGATTTACAGACGAACCTGATGCGAAATCAGGGAGCCGTAGGAGGGTGAGGTTTCGTGGACGAACCCGATGCTAAATCGGGGAGCCACTGGGTTGGAGAAGATGGTTTGTTGTGGTAAAGGGTTTGCGAACGGACCTGATACAAAATCAGGGAGTCGCGGGAAATGTTAGTAATGCCTCGTAACTCTTAATTAAAGTTGATACAACTCGAGCGGTAAAGTTGCATCGGTGGGTGAGTGCTACCAATATTATAAGGATCGCTGGGTAAAAGATGGGTTTAACGAATCTACTCGATTTACAAGTGAACACCATTCGTATATTCAATAATCAGTTATTGTACAAATGTAAGTGTCGCGATTAATTAATTATATAAAGTGTATAAATTACCAATAATTGCACGGTGTTGACGCACTGGCGATGCGGGGCGTACGAGCGGCTATTTCAACGTGCCAAATAGAATATAAACCGGACTCGCGGATTCTATGAGGTTAACTATGATTCTGACGGAGACTTTTGCCCGATCTTGCTAGATTTAACCAACTCTGTACGAGCGTGACACGACGTGACTCTACTCGTGACTCTATAGCTTTTAACCGCAGAGGGTAGAAAACAAAGGGTTTATATACTCCCAAAAATGAGTGGGGGTTCATTAGGAATTTTCCATATAAGGAAATCCTTCGGGGTTATCGTCGTGTCACTTCCGTTCCCGTGGTCGTTATCTAGATGGTCGAGATCATGACCCCCTAAGTGAAGTGTTTGATAAACGAAAGAATTTTAGGGCGTCTTCCCTTCACAGACGTGAGCTCGAAAAATGGTTGAGAGCGGCGTATGGAAATTCTATATACGTAACAATCACCTTCCCAACAAGCTGTCCCAGCGCTGGCATTAAAGTTCGCACTTGGCCAAATCAGAAAGGATAATTTCTTAGCTTTCCAAAACACTCATGAAAACTTTTCTACGATCATGCGTTCGCAAGTTATAGGTGTTCAAAGTGAAAAGTTCCTTTTTTGCTTTGATGGCGGATAACTCGGTCAATAAAAATCATACAACATAAACAAAAGACGAAATTATAGAGAAATGTTTGCTCTATAGGAGCCCTAAATTGGATTTATCTGAAAAATTATTTTTTTGGCCCGTGCATACGTCCAAACTTTGCAAAAATTTCTGAAACTTTGTTTCCTGCGCTTCATCTTGATAAAACAGTATCATAATGGAAGATGAAAAAAAATTGAGTGATGGTTTCAAAAACTAGAGACTTCAAGCGTTAAAAAGTTTTTTTTTTTAAATATTTTTTGCCACCATCTTTCGCGGAGATATAACCATTTGAAAATGACCAAAATTTTCGGGAAATTATAGTGTTCCTTTAATTTTGTCCAGGTGTGTATTAGAATGATATTCACAGTAATGCAATAATAATAATACTTTCATAAATAAATCATCGCAACATTTGTGATGTTTCCCATTAGGAATAAAATTATCAGTAGAGAAATGACACCAAACACGATATAATTTGGATAATAGGTACATATTTAGTGGTAATACGCATCGGTCGCAGAGAAGGACAGCGAATGATAAGATGAGGGCCATCGGCAGTCCTTTGTTCCACTCGCTCTCTTCTCCTACGTTCGGGGCTGTCGACAAACTTGTAAAAATATAGGAACTACAGTAAAATCTCGATTAGGGTTCAAAATTGGGACTGTGTAACATTAGTGTTAATTTCTATCACCCCCAGTTGGGCTGATACCCCTTGGAACCAGTGAAGAGTGTAATATGGTTCATGCGCCGATCGTGAAATCCGATTCGAAATCGAAAATCAGTGAGGGACAACACCGATGCAAACGAGGTTCACAATTAAAAGTATTTTATTTTTGGTTCTTTTTATAAATTTTTTACCAACATATTTGTGAGGACTTTGTGATTAAAATGACACGAAACACGATATGGTTTGGATAATTATATAAATATAAACGATTCATATCCACGATAAGTAAAAGTTGTCCGATTTATGTCGTATTTGGTATCATTTTAATCAGAAGATTCTAACAAACATGATGGTAGAAGTTTCATGAAAATGTAATCAAAAATACAAAAGTTTTAATCTTAAATTTGGATTGCGTTAGTATTGTCTCACACGTACACGGGTATTTAAACTTGCTTCGTTCCGAGGCTTTCGTTTACATCGAGATTTTACTGTATATCTTCTTTTACTATGCTTGCTTTTCTTTTCTGCTGTATGTTTTCTTATTTCTATGTATGTACCACGTGTTACTGATTAGTGATTCTTTACATGCAGACAACGATTGAAGACCGCAGCGTGCCTCACGGTAATTCAGGGTACCGTGGCGGAAGCAAGTACCTCCTACGAAACACATCTAAGCACATCTGCTGCGGATGATATTCCTACGGGCAGAATAAACGAAGAAGACGTAGGAAGTTTTGAAAATTCTCCAATTATCGAAGGAATTGTAGAAGAAGTACATTTCGATGTGGACGCAGAAGATGTTGAAGAAGAAATACATTTCAATGCGGACGAAGAGGAAATTGTAGAAGAAAAAGATTTCGACACAGACAGAGATGAAATACATTCCGTAAGAGACATCAACGAAGAAACGAATGAAGATGTTGGAAATGATGCCGATTACTGGGTGGTGGAGAATGCAGAACCAGAACAGCCGGAAAATCCAATTTCAGAAGGAACAGACTTCGTTGATTTTCCGTATGTTTTCGAACAAATAAAAAATCTTCCAAAACATTCGACTATTGGCTGTGGCATCGAACATTTTGAAATAATTAGATGTCAACGGAATGGACTAGAAAATGTGTATTATGTAGAGTGCAAAATGTGCAAATACACAGAGCACATAGCCTGTCTTCCGAAGAGTGATGCCACTATGGATATCAACCGCGCCGCTGTTGCCGCAACAATGATGACGGGCGGCGGATATAATCAACTGGAGAACATACTGACTGCCGTGAACGTGTCCTGTATGACGAAAAGGATCTACGAGAACTGTCAGAATGACCTAATCGATGCCCTCGAAGTGGCCGCACAGCGCGAAATGGAAGATGCTGGAAAAGAGGAAAAAGCATTAGCTATAGCAAGAGGCGACGTATATCCAGAATCTAATGTACCGTTTATCCCAGTTGTCGCAGATGGCAGCTGGATGAACAGGTCATACGGTGGAGGAGATTACAATTCTCTTTCTGGCGTAGGAGCCATCGTGGGATACCACACGAAGAAAGTGCTGTACATCAGTGTGAAAAATAAATTCTGTATGACTTGCCAAATAGCATCTACGAAGAAGGAAGAACCGCGCGAGCATCGTTGCTTCAAGAACTGGGGTCGTAATCAGAGTTCAACTTGTATGGAAAGTGTTGCTATTGTCGAAGGCTTCAATTGCAGCATAGATATGCACGGCTTAGTATACTCTATATTAGTTGCCGATGGCGATAGCGGTGTGTACAAGAAGATATTGGACAATGATCCATATAAAAAGTACATGGTGCAGGTACGAAAAATAGAATGCACCAATCACCTGCTACACAATTTCAGTAAAAGAATAAACGAAGTCGTAGCAAAAGGCCGCGATAAAGACCTAAGAGCTGTCGTAAAGAATAATTATTATTATTAGTAGTAGTAGTTATACGGGGAAACCCCATGGTTTACAAGACAAAACAGATGTAAATTACAGAGTCTGCACGGTGATTGAATTAGCCATACATGTTATATAACTAGGTTACAAAACTCGACTTGAATGGTGAACACAGCACTATGTGTTTCCGTTAGAATTGATTACGGTCTTATATAATAACGACCTTACCGATGTCAGGGATCCCAGAAAGGGATCTACGCAGCTGAACTCACGGTTCATAGAAATCATCGCCCTGTTGATAGGGTCGATAGCGTAATGCCGGTATTTCGGAAGTCTCGCAAAAAAGAGGGGACTAGACCGCAAGCTCCTGACCAGAGCGTTAAACGCGATTAAGGCAAGCAAGTCAGGACAGATTATGTGGTTGTTAATAATTTTGTAGAGAAAAATCGTGTCCGCTATGTGCCTACGTTCCTCCAATGTGACAAAGTTAAACTCTAGAAGTGCTGGGCAATAATCGTGGTCGGCTCTATCCATTGGTTTGCCGAGGATACGAGTGGCAAATCTCAAGAATTTGTGTTGCACCCTTTCGACCATTTTAATAAATTTTGCATGCCTGGGACTCCAAATGATTGAAGCGTATTCTACATGAGGTCGAACGAGAGCAACATATAACAGCTTCAGAGACTCTCTGTCCCTGAAGTGCCTGGCGAACCTAGAGATAAAGCCTAGAGCTCTCAAAGCAGTTCCAGTACAGCGCGCATAGTGGGGCCTGAAGTCAAAGCATGGTGTAATGCAAACGCCAAGGTCAATGAATTCAGTGACTTCCCTAAGAACAGCGTCATATAGCTTATACGGATGTTTCACGCAAGATCTCGCTCGAGAGGCCCTGAGCACTACACATTTACCAATGTGCAGGCGCATTCTATTGGCAGTACACCATTGCTCTAACCTCAGCAAGTCACTTTCCATACTATGGGCATCATCAATTCCCCGGATAACTCTGAACAATTTCAGGTCATCCGCATATAGTAGGAAGTTAATGCTCTCCGCCTGCGTACTGGTATAAAGAAAGCTGCAGAATACCGGTTGCAAGAAGAAATAACACTCGAGAAACGAATAAGAAATTTGAAGGAAGATTTCACAAATGTACCGAGTCACGTTTTCGGTGAACACAAGAAGTGTCAGAAGTTAGCATACTTCTGTAATAAATACTCTGATCCCAACAGAGAGGACTATGTACCACGGCTGAAGGAAGCTGGCATTTATCAAAGTATCGAAGAAGCGATGCAGCCACTTTTCCCTAAAGCTGACAGTTTGCTGCACGGTCTAAGTAATAATGCTGTTGAAAGTTTTAATAATATCATTGCCAAATTCATCGGAGGTAAAAGAATAAACATTGGACGAGCGGGCTCGTATCAGGGCAGAGTCTCTGCTGCAGTCGTCCAATATAATACAAAAGAGGCGTTTAGCAGATTGAGTACGGCAATGAATAAAGAGCCGCCAACCATAGTAAGAAAGCTGGAAGAACGTCGGAAGCATGCAGCAGAAAAAGCAAGGGAATATAAAAAAGAAGCGAAAGCATCCTCCTTCCAAAATAAAAAACAATCGTGCGACCAGGATTACGGCCCCAACGCGGCAAAACCAGATATGGAAGAGACAGTATACTCTTCCGAGTGTGAAAGGCATGCGGCTATACGCCATGAGTGGCAAACGATACGATACAAGATAGAAGAGGAAACAAGCGATCAGGCGAATAGCGAAAAGTGGATTTCTTATAGGAAAAAATTATTAACTGCATCCAGTTTCGGCAAGGTATGCCGATTACGAAAGGATACACCACGGGCAATACTTTGAAGAGTATAATGTACCCGCAACTCCAAAATTTACGTTCTCTCGAATACGGAAGGGAAAATGAGGCAAACGCCTTAAGACAAATGGAAGAAGAATTAGGGACCCATATTCTACCGTGTGGCCTCTTCATTGATGAGACTGTGTCTCACTTAGGTGCAACTCCTGACGGCCTTGTGAACGATGATACCATCGTCGAAGTAAAATATCCCGAATCGGCGAAGGATTTATCGCCTGCTGAAGCAATAGAGCAACTTCCTGCAATACGGCGTATTTTCCGCGGTGATAAAATGAATAAAATTCATCACTACTATTATCAAGTGCAAGGACAATTGCACATAACAAAAAGGCAACGGGCTTTATTCTGTTTATGGACGCCGAAAAGAATAAAAGTTACAACAGTATCGAGAGATGATCGATTCTGGGAAACAGAGATGGAGGAAAAACTGAGGAAGTTCTGTGAGGACTGCATGTTGCCAGAAATTATAGATAGTAGATACAATCGACAGCAGCCGATTAGAGAACCTTCGTACATAAAAACAGGAGGAGCAGGTACGAGTACACAAGAAAGTACATAAAACGATGGATGACAACATTGCGATAGTATCGGCGAATGCATCCAGCGCATATGAAGAGCTGTCGAATAAGTAATTGCAATCCAAAGTCACTGATGCACCGGCGAGTGCATCCAGCGCATATGAAGAGCTGTCGAATAAGCAATTGCAATCCAAAGGGACTCATGCATCGGTGAGTGCATACAGCGCATATGAAGAGCTGTCGAATAAGGAATTGCAATTCAAAGTGACTATTGCACCGGCGAGTGCATACAGCGCATATGAAGAGCTGTCGGATAAGGAATTGCAATTCAAAGTGACTATTGCACTGGCGAGTGCATACAGCGCATATGAAGAGCTGTCGAATAAGGAATTGCAATTCAAAGTGACTATTGCACCGGCGAGTGCATACAGCACATATGAAGAGCTGTCGGATAAGGAATTGCAATCCCAAGTCACTGATGCACCGGCGAGTGCATCCAGCGCATATGAAGAGCTGTCGAATAAGCAATTGCAATCCAAAGTCACTGATGCACCGGCGAGTGCATCCAGCGCATATGAAGAGCTGTCGAATAAGCAATTGCAATCCAAAGTGACTCATGCATCGGCAAGTGCATACAGCGCATATGAAGAGCTGTCGAATAAGGAATTGCAATTCAAAGTGACTATTGCACCGGCGAGTGCATCCAGCACATATGAAGAGCTGTCGAATAAGCAATTGCAATCCAAAGTCACTATTGCACCGGCGAGTGCATCCAGCACATATGAAGAGCTAAGTAATAAGTAATGTTCAAAAATGTGAGTAAGAAAGTATGTAGAAGATACATACGGAGAGTGAATAGGACCGTCTATGACGGGGGTGGTGGTGGGCCTTTTCACACTCTTCTAATAATAAATACCTATGGCTATTCTTTCATATCAATTGGAAATGACATGTATAAAAGCGTAAGTATGACATATACTTTTGTCATGCAAATAATTGGATTAATTGGAAACCAAGTGGAAATGACATGTATAAAAGCGTAAGTATGACATATACTTTTGTCGTGCAAAAAATTGGATTAATTGGAAATCATTATGAATGTTTCTCTCATATATGAATTTGTTTTAGATATTTCCACAAACCAATATCAACGTTGAAAATCATGCTCTATGAAGTGAGGAAAGGAAGGCTGTCTTCTCCGCAAGTATAAAGATAAGTAAATAACATACATACATTTATATTTTTACTGCATTCAGATTACAACTCGCTCTAACTTTTTATCACAGGTTCTATGACAACTAACTGGAATTGAAAGGGGTCAGTGCCATCCCAAGAAAATATTTATGAGAAATAGGACTCGATAGTAATGGTTTCTTCAGTAAGTGTAAGTATCAGTTTTTACATTTAAGTGGTATAAACACAAAAATAATTTTTATTATATTTTTTTCTTTTTGCAGATCAAACCAGAGTGTACATATGTACACTGGTCTGAGGAATATTGTTGCAACTACCACAAATGCAAGGTGGAAGAAGTACCCCTTCCATGACGCCAACCGGGCTAGAGAAAATGTGCAGCAGCAGATTTTCTGTCAGCTGGAGAAGCAGATTTTCTGTCCTCGAAGTGACAGAAAATATAACCTATATGCTATACCCGATTTCCTAAAGATACTGTTGCGGCGTAATAATAATGTTTCGGAAGGATGATGAAAAGTTCACAAATGTAGCGTAATAGAACGAAATAGCCGCTAAACATTTATTGTCATATAGCATATGCATAGGTTATATTTTCTGTCACTTCGAGGAGGAACCACATAATAATCACACGTTGGATTCAACGTCAAACACAATTTTATATATGTTTGTTCATAACTGCTTTCTGCATAGGATGTGTATTTCATATTCTGTGCCAGTGTTTTGCTAATTAAAAAATGTATATCCTAACAAACTTCATTTTCTGGGGACATGCCCTCGTGTATTTTTCCTTCTCACTTATAATTCCTTACTGCCAACGTAGAATATTCTAGCATAAGCACATTTCAAGTAAATGTACAATGAATTTTCTACGTTTGCTGTACCAGCAGACTTTCCGTTTAAAGTTTTACAAGTTCAACGCAACAACTGACAATTTCTTTCCACATTCAAAATAAAATATGGAAATAGCAAACAGCTCCCTTTCGCATGCACAGGCAGCCGCGTATCTATAGGTATTACCATTTCTGTGCAGAAAAAATCTGCTGTAATACCGACCTGCCAAAGCGGCCATGTCACGTGACGTGTCTACCCCCTTAAGTCCTAGTGAATGGTTATGGGACGATGTAGGTGAATATATTCGTGACGCAAATGGATGGCCAGACTCTTCGTTAGCCACTAGTTTACTTGTTGCTAAAGATCCTGTATCAACATCAAGATTTCTTGATAATAAATTTCGAGGAATGCTTGCTTTTATTTGTTCAGAAGATTCTCCGATTGGTAAAGTAACACACTATTTTTGGCGACGAGAATATCAACGTAGAGGTATACAACATTTTCATTTATTAATCTGGATTGAAGGTGCACCAATTTTCGGCGAATCTTCTACTGAAGAAGTCTCTAAATTTATTTTACAATATATAAGCTGCAAAATGCTACATGAAAATATTTCGCCATTATTGTACAGACGTGTTAATACGTACCAACGGCACAAACATAATGATTATTGTCTTCGTGCTAAAAAAGTAGGATCTAAAGTTATTCGTAGGTGTCGTTTTGGGTTTCCTCGTCCTGTTACTGACACACTAAATATGAGAGACGTGGCAACTTCGATAGCAGGTAGGAAACAATTAAAACATAAGAGTAGATTATACGATCTACCTCGAACAAAGAATGAAATTGATATTAATGATTATAATCCTGTTATACTTACTGCGTGGGAAGGCAATATGGATATACAGTTTATTGGTGAAAAATCGACATTGCTCACTTGGTATGTTACTAAATACTTGAATAAAGCAGGGAAAAGTGAACTGTCTAATTGTGATTTTGCAAATAGTGTAAATAATAAAAATAAGTCATTGGCAAGTGTTCTTTGGAATTTTGCTTGACGATCTATAAGCAATAGAGAATGTGGAGCTCTTGAGGCTGCTGACACGTTGTTAGGTATGCCTTTATATGGAACTGATCGAAATACAACTATTAAATGGTTAGATGTTAACCCTATACGACAGAGGAAATTAAAAAGTCGTAAAGAAATTGAAGCTCTTTGAAAATTGAATATTGAATATTATAAATTGAAAGTGAATATTATAAATTAGATAATAGTCATTATCTTAAACGACGACAACGTGAATGTCTTATTAATTATTATAGACATAATGTTAATAATCGACCGGAAGATTGTTTCTTTTCCTTATTGCTTATGTTTAAACCATGGCGGGAATTAAAGGATATTAAAAACAGTTGTGATACTTATATGGAAGCATTTCATAATGTAAAACTACATCTTACGAAACCATTACAATATCACGAAAAATTAGAATAATTGAAAAAAGCGTTTGAAACTGCACAAGAGTTAGTTTGGCAATTAGATGAAGAATTACAAAAAAACGTGTCTCAGGATGACCCTGATAATCCGATAGGCGCTCAAAATGTAGAAGCTGGTGAAGCAATGCAAGATTTTAGGGATCTTGGTAATAAAATAGATGAAAAAATTGATGTGTCTGAAATGATAGCAAAATTAAATCCCGACCAAAAAAGAGTATTCCACAGAGTTATTGATACTGTAAGGTCAGATAATTCAATATTACGATTGTTTGTTAGCGGAGAAGGTGGAACGGGAAGGAGTTTTTTAATTAAAACCATTAAGTGTTGGATAAAACAATATCTCAATAAAGATACCGCTGTAGCGGCACCTACTGGTATAGCAGCGTATAATATAGACGGTTTGACAGTTCATAGATTGCTTCAATTACCCGTTTGTAACGTTTTCAACGAGACGTTGCCGTTCTTTACAGGAGTTTTCACAAGTAGAGCGGTTTACCTGTGAATTTGTGGGATTTGGTTCGGGTGGCGTGCGATTAAGAAATGAATTTCAAGATACTAGAGTCCTTCTTTTAACAATAAGTAACAAAAGATTTATTCAAATAATTGGATGAGACACTTGGTCTATAATGAACATAAAATGGTAGTGGTTTTGACAATTTAACTGACGTCTGTACGTAACAACGTATCGCAAGTGTTCGGTTTTAATGCTAGGTCGGTAATTAGGAATAGAGTTTGTTCAGTTGATAACACTAGGTTGATTTGTACGTTGAATAGTGAGAGGATTTCCTTCTCTCTTAATGAAATGGCTTCCAGTTGCCTATTAGCTTGCCAGCGCTTTCTAGGATGGTAGGCAGGTAGCTGGTTAGAGCGTTCCTAGATAGAAGTTTAATTGATTCCTTTCTTCCCTCGGATTGGTTATTTCTTCTGGTGCCTATAAGCTGGCCCCACGCTTTGGAGTAGGTAGTTGTATAAGCCTCGGTTAGAGGTGGAGGAGCTAACTAAAGCTACCTCGAGAGGAAGTGGAGGAGCTAACTAAAGCTACCTCGAGAGGAAGTGGAGGAGCTGACTAAAGCTACCTCTTAAGGATTGATCGTGGTTGAGGAGCTAATTAAAGCTACCTCGAGAGGATTGATTGTGGTTGAGGAGCTAATTAAAGCTACCTCGAGAGGAAGTGGAGGAGCTAACTAAAGCTACCTCGAGAGGATTGGTAGTGGTTTGAGGAGCTAATTAAAAGCTACCTCGAGAGGGAGATTTAGAATTGGAATTCTTAGATAAACTTCTTCTTGACAGTGGAGCTAATGAAAGCTACCTAGGTCTAGGTGGTTCGGTGATAGAACCAAGTCTGACTTCTGCTGCCGGCGGGCCTGTATTTATACCGGCCTGTGGTACTTGGCCCGCGCCAATCGCAGGCTGCGCGATTTTGCGCACCAATGATAATTCACTTCCGGTTCGCGCCACTCGCGTACTATGCTCAGAATATTTGGCGTCCGGTTGTTCGTATGATATGCGCACGCGCGCTTGGTTCACTCGCGGTACTGACCCTGTAGTTTGAATCGGCGGCCATGCGCATGCGTTGCCCGTCACTATACTTTCTAGCGCGCTGTTTGAAACGCTTTAGCACGCGTTTCTTACATCTTACATCTAATATAAGGAAATTAACAATGTATAATGAAAACAAAGGAAAAAATTTATGGCGGTAGGTAGCGGTACGTTACACGTTGAACATGGTCCAACGCCAAAGTATAAACAATTATCTGATCATGTATTAAAAGTTTTACGAGCAAATCTCAAAGATGTTGTTCTTTTTGTGATTGATGAAGTGTCAATGATATCAAATTTAAATTTTATGAATATACATTTCCGATTGTCTGAAATATTTGATACCAATGATTGTGAAGACGGTTGGTTTGGTCAAAAGCACTGTTACATGTTTTCGCGCACTCGTTGCTTTTATTTTTTTATGTAGAGGGCGCTCTTTTTCGGCCACTCACTCGATCTAGCGACGCATGCCGTGCGCGCGTTCATGTGTTACTGCTTAACAAAAGTATTTTCTTGTCCTACTATTAAAATACGTTTTTCTTCATAACAGCTCTCTATTTATTTGCCCAATTAACAATAGGTTATGGGCCCAGGCAACGTGTAGTAGAGAGTATTGTTGAATCAGAAGTTTTTTTTGTTTGCTTAACAAAAGGAACTTGCAAAGTTTTGAGGTTAACCCAGGCCACGTGCAAAAGTGGAAATAACCCAAACATGGAATCTGAATTAACGAAGATAACAAAATTGAGAGGTGCTGAAAATTGGGCGCAATGGAAATTTCAGGTGTCCGTCTTATTAAGAGATAAGGATGCTTTTCTAGTGGCAAATGGTGTTTCCGAAAAGCCAGTGATTCTCTCGGAGAGCGCTACAGCGGCGGAAAAACAGGAGTTAGCAACTTGGCTGAGAGCGGATAATACAGCTCAAAGGATAATTGCGACAACAGTAGCTGATTCTCAACTAGTACATATTATGAACTGCACTGATGCTAAAAGCATGTGGGAGGCGTTACACACACTATATGAACAAAAATCAGAAACCTCCATACACATGCTTCAACAAAAATGGTATAGTATGTCGATGGATCCAAAGGATAAGTTGGCCGTACACATGGCAAAATTAAAGGACATCGTGCACAGGCTGCAGGCTCTGGGTGAGCCAGTGACGGAGTCTATGATTATAACAAAGATTCTTATGACGCTGCCTATGGCTTATAATCATTTTGTCACTGCTTGGGAGTCAACCCCTCAAGCCCAACGCACTCTTGCAAATTTGGTGGAAAGATTGCTTGCGGAAGAAAATAGGCAGCCAACTATAGGCAAAGAGTCCAACGAAGCTTTTGCTGCCATGAAGGTTACAAACAAGAGGAACCAAACGTCGAAGCAGGGTAATAATTCTACAAAAGTTAATGAATCGACAAACAAGAGTGCCTCAAGATTGTGTTTTAAATGCCAAAAACCTGGCCACATAGCACGTGACTGTCGGACAGGTCAGCAGCAGGACGAAAGCTGTAACAGGAAGCCAAAGGGACAAGCTTTAGTCGCCCAGGTATCCCTGTGTGTCGATGAGTCTGAGTGTGGTGAACATGTCTGGTATTTGGATTCTGGCGCCACTGACCACATGTCAAATCAAAAGGAATGGTTCATCAATCTCAGGTTATTTAGTGAGCCCCATGCTGTTCATGTGGGGAGGAAAGATGCATCCATGGAAGCTTTGGGCAAGGGGGAGATAAATATCTTGGCCTATGATGGAAATGGATGGCGTGAAAAACACTTATCTAATGTTCTTTATGTTCCAAATTTAAGACATAATTTGTTCTCGGCTGGATCGGCGCTTGATAAGGGTCTGATGCAGATATCGACTGCTAAGGGATGTCGTTTTGAGAGCAACGGGACTACTGTTGCAGTGGGAGTTCGAACAGATAAACTCTGTAAAATGCAATTTAAAGTGGTCAAGTCACCTCGTATCGAAATAGAGGCCCATATGGCTGAAAAATGTAGTCTTCAATCATGGCACGAAAAGCTGGGTCATCAAAATATCACCTACGTGAAGAAGTATCTGCAGGTTGAGGGAATTCCAGTGGACGAGCAAAAATTTTTTTGTGAAGGGTGTGCTTTTGGTAAACTGCACCGATTACCCTTTCCTAAAAGGGAAATGGATGATTACAAACCTCAAGCTCCAGGGGAGCTAATTCATGCTGATGTCTGTGGACCTTTTCAAGAGGAATCAATAAATGGGTCACGCTATTTTTTACTGCTCAAGGATCATTACTCACGTTATAGAACTGTCTATTTCCTTAGGTTTAAGAGTGAATCCGCTGATCGAATCAGGGACTTCCTTGCAATGACTCAAAACCTTTTTGGAAGGAACATAAGAACATTACGTACAGATAATGGTTTAGAATTTGTGAACCTGGAAATTATGGAAATGCTGAAAAGTCGAGGCATTCAGCATCAAAAAACTGTGGCCTTCACTCCGGAACAAAATGGCTCTGTCGAGAGAGAGAACCGGACTGTCGTTGAATCCATGAGAGCCATGTTACATGCTAAGAACTTACCTTTGAAACTATGGGCTGAAGGTGTGAACACCTCCATTTACCTTCTAAATCGTACAGGTGTAAATTCTCAACCCTTGAAAACGCCGCATGAGTTATGGTTTGGACGAAGGATTAAGCTAGGGAAGTTAACTGTTTTTGGGACTGTTGCCTATGTGCACGTGCCCAAAGAAAAACGAAGAAAACTTGATAGCAAAGCAGTTAAAGGTTTTTTTGTGGGATATGATGAGGACGTGAAGGGTTATAGAATCTGGTTTCCTGAGAGCGATAGAGTGGAAATAAAAAGAGACGTCGTTTTTAGAGAGGACGATGATGACGCTGTTTTGCAAAAAGAAGCTGTTAAATGTAATGAGTTTCAATATCTCGATCTTCAGGAGGCTACTAACAAGCCTAATGATCATCAACAACAGGGACCTCAAATAGAGACACAAGAAGATTCGACCGATGAAGAAATGTCTGGTCATGGTAGCGTCTGGAATTCAGCGGAGGAGTTTATCGAGCCGGAGGTTGAAGAAACACCAATGGAAGATCATCCTGAGAGACGAATACTGCGAGATAGAACCACGATCAAGAAACCAATCAGATACAATGATGGACTTGATCCTGACACTGTTTTGTCAATGGAGCTGGAGGAACCTCGAAGTTATCAAGAGGCAATCGCTAGCCCATATTCGGATGAGTGGAAGCGCGCCATGGATAGCGAAATCGAATCTCTAAAGAGAAACGGCACCTGGAGCATTGTAAGTAAGCAAACAGCGTCAAAACCAATTGAAAACCGTTGGGTTTTTAAAGTAAAAAGGAAGTCCGATGGCACCATTGAGCGGTTCAAGGCTAGGCTTGTGGCAAAAGGGTACTCCCAGAAACACGGGATTGATTATTACGAAACCTTTAGTCCTGTGGTCAGATTCGATTCCGTAAGAGTCATCTTGGCGTTGGCAGCATCAAGAGAGATGATTTTGCGGCAGTTTTATATTAAGACGGCTTTTCTCGATGGAAGATTGCAGGAGACCATTTTTATGCAACAGCCAGAAGGCTACAGGGATGAAACCGGTGGCGTCTGCAGGTTGAATAGGGCCTTGTATGGGTTGAAACAGTCCTCCAGATGTTGGCATGAGCGATTCACAAAGTTTTTAAAGGATTTCGGTTTAGGAGCCACGAAATCGGATCCGTGTGTTTTCACGAATCAGGAACACACACTCGTGCTGGCTATTTACATAGACGACGGACTGATAGCAGCTTGCAGTCCTGAAACTGCAGACTTATTGCTGGCACAATTAAGAGGGGAGTTTGATATAACTACCGGTCATTTAACTCTCTTTTTAGGCTTGGAAATAGAGCGGAGCGCTGATGGTGCGTTTTTCTTGCATCAATCCGGATATGCGAAGCGAGTTTTGGAACGTTTCAACATGACAGATGCGAATCCGGTAGCCGTGCCAATGGACAAACATCAGGAGTTGAGCGCTATGGCTCATGGAAAGGAAAAATCTGGGGATCTTCAGGCGCCATACAGAGAAGCGGTTGGGTCCCTGATGTACCTGGCAATATGTACGAGACCTGACATCGCTTTTGCTCTAAGTACTGTGAGTCAATATCTTGAATCACCTGACAAAATTCATTGGAGCGCTGTTAAGAGGATACTGAAGTATCTAAAGGGAACACATAACTATGGATTATTTTTTAAAGCAAAAATGAGTCTTGATTTGTTGACGTTTAGTGACGCCGATTTCGCGGGGGATCGTGTGACCCGCAGATCCACCTCAGGCTGTGTTTTCAAATTGGGAGATAGCACCGTCTCTTGGTGCTCTCAAAAACAGAAGACGGTTGCCTTGTCAACCACTGAATCTGAATTTATAGCTGCCGCTAATGCAGTCAAGGAGCTCATCTGGATAAATCGTTTGATTTTCGAGATTGCAGGTGTGATGGTCGTCACTCCGGTGACCAGGAGAAATAGGAATAGGCTCAGTCGCTATGCCAGGGTTCAGTGAAGTCCTCCTCTAATTAAATATTCTACGTTTATTTACTTCTATATGTACACTTATTTACACTGCTCCTTCGCTACGTCGTTTGGGTCGCGTTTTGGCTCGCGGTGCTGCGAGCGTCGCTTCGTGAAACTTGGAGACCGGCAACGATCCGGGCGTCTCTATCTTGGAGCGGTAGAAGGAAAGAGACCGGGCAGCGTCCGGGCGTCTCTGTCAGAGCGGTAGAAGGAAAAGAGACCGGGCAGCGTCCGGGCGTCTCTATCTCGGAGCGGTAGGAGGAAAAGAGACCGGGCAGCGTCCGGGCGTCTCTATCTCGGAGCGGTAGGAGGAAAAGAGACCGGGCAGCGTCCGGGCGTCTCTATCTCGGAGCGGTAGGAGGAAGAGACCGGGCAACGTCCAGGCGCCTCTTGTACGGTAGAGTGGAGAGACAGAGACCGGGCAACTTCCTGGCGTCTCGTTACGGAACGGTAGTAGAAAAAAAGGGAAACGGTTTACGATCGGCTGATCGTCGGTTACTCGGATATTTTCTATTAGCTTGCGCCGGGCAGCATCCAGGCAGGCGGTAGAGGGGGATCCGTGGCCCCACTCGAACTGCCGGTCCTTCGTCGCGTCGGGGCTTATGTCCTAATTCTCGGAAATTCCCAGCAGCGAGAAATCGACGCGATCTGGCGGCGCGGTGGGGAGTGAGCGTCATTTGACGCGTTGCGAGACCGGCGTATTTCGGTCCGGTTCGGTGCTAGTCGGTCGCGGTCGCCCGGGCGCTCGGCCTCTCGCTCACTCCCGGTCGCACCGCCGTGCGCTCGACTCCTCGCGCTGGGACGCTACGTCACACAGGATAGAAGCTGACTAAACCTAAGTTGTTAATGGACAACCAGAGTGCAATCAAACTCTTGGAAAACCAGGAATTTCACAAGCGGTCTAAACATATAGACGTGAAATATCATTTTGCGCGTGATAAATTCCAAGAGGGATTGTTTGATCTGCAGTATATTTCAACCAAAGATCAACAAGCGGATATATTCACCAAACCGTTGTTGCGACAACCATTTTGCTATTTCCGTGACCTGCTAAACATAAGACCAAAGATGTAACGTTTACTTCAGAGTTAAGATCATAATATGTTCCTATAGGTTAAGTATGTATTTTTGTATTCAAATGCTCAAATTCAAATTAAGTACCACGGAGTTCGTGAAAAAGTGGGAGTGTTACGAGGATACTTTTATTTTTCTATGTAGTGGGCGCCCTTTTTCGGACACTCACTCGATCTTGCGACGCATGCCGTGCGCGCGTTCATGTGTTACTGCTTAACAAAAGTATTTTCTTGTCCTACTATTAAAATACGTTTTTCTTCATAACAGCTCTCTATTTATTTGCCCAATTAACAATAAGCACGTTCTTTTATTTGGCGATCTGCTTCAATTACCCCCTGTACACGAAGACCCAATTTTTGTACAATTATCAAATGATAAAATTAACAAATATGTCGTTTCTTTAATTACTGTAAATTTATGGACTACATTATTTGATTATGATGAGTTAACGATCAACATGCGTCAGCATGGGGATGATTCGTATCGACAGTTGTTATCAAGAATTCGTATTGGTCTAGTGACAAAACCTGATTGCGAGATTCTTGGGAATAGAAAAATATCGTTTACTGGGGATTCGTTTGAACTCAGATTAAACGAATTATGCCAGTTTATTAATGATTTTCCGTTGGACATTGTTTGTTTATTGCCAACTCGTAATATGTGTGACGTTCTCAATGCTGCAATGTTAAATCGCATTACAGCAAAGGAGATATTATTAATTGCCGAAGACACAATTGACTGTATTCCGTATGTGAGAAAAAAAGTATCAAAAGTACTGTCCAATACTGATGACGATAATTCGAAAATTGCTGGACTTTCAAAGGAAATTGTAATTAAGATTGGAGCAAACGTTATGATAAGGCGTAACATTGATGCTACTTTGGGTCTTGTGAATGGTACCATAGCTAAGGTAATTTCAGTTGTACAAGATATGTCTACCGATTATGTAGAGAAAATTAAACTGCTTCTACCATCAGGATTAGAGTATTTCATTGAAAGAGTAAGCGTTAAATTTGAAGTAGTGGATAGAGCATTTGTTATTAGAAAACAATTTCCATTGTGTCTGAGTTATGAAATCACATTTCATAAAAGTCAAGGATTAAGTTTACAAAATGCTATTATGAACATAGGCAACTCTATATTTAATTGTGGCCAATCTTATGTTGCATTATCACGAGTAACGTCTTTAGAAGGGTTGCATTTGATTAATTTTGATCCCTCATCAGTAATAGCTGACTTAAAAGCTATTAGGGAATATAATCGGCTAAGATCTAAGTACAAACCAGACGCAAACATAATTATTGTTTAAAAAAAAAACGCTATTCGAAAGTGGAAGATGTTCCATGGATATTGTCAAAAGTAATTGATTCTGTCCAAGAAAATTGTCAAAATAAAAAATTATTACAAAAAATGTTTCTTGGGTTTTACATGATTTTCAAAATACAGATAATGCTTCATGTTATGCAAATGCAGCATTACAATCCCTGATAACCAGATCTGGCAGCAGAATCTGACGTCAGAACCGTAGTCGTCTGTGTCCGCATTTGGCTGCGTTCTGATGTACAGATTTTGATGTCAGATTCTGATGTCAGATCGGCAGCAGATGGACAGCAGATTCTGCCGTCTGCTAGGCACAGCTAACAGCGCCATCTGAGGGCCAGACTTTTCAAACAGTTCCCTACCCGTGACGTCACATGGCCGTCCCTACACACCAATACAAATGTAGCGTTATTGCTATATGTGTATCCAACCCCCTTATATAACCTGCCAGCAGAATGCGCAATAGATTAAATAATTAATCCTACTTATTTGAAAAAATATTTATTTATTTTTTACAATTGTTACAGAATAACATAAGTAGCGCATATAAATTCAAGGAAGAACATTCAATATTTACATTTATAAATTCATATATACAATACGTCCCGTAGCTAGTGGTATCTATTAGGTCTGATATCAGAAGATTTCCTATATTTTCGACTTCTTTTTTCTGTAGAATCACCATATTCCGTATTGTGTTAGCGCTGAAAACAAATAGAACATTGTCCGTTCCGAACAGAAAAAAATCATATTTAAATATAAAGGATAAAGTGAAATTTTTACTGGACCTATAAAATTCCTTCCTCTACAGAGTGGAATCGTCGCATCGACATTGGATGTTTGTAAAAGATTTTATAACTGATTAAAGACGTTTTGTTTGTGGGAATGAAATTAATTCGTGTGTAACTTCCACAATTTTTGTTCAAATTCATCGGCAAGTTTCCACCCTGTAGATATTGGTTTATAGAATAATAATCACCTGAAAGCATTGTGCTTTCAGATTCCTGGTTCACCTGAATCGATGTACACCACCTGCAGCGGCGCACCGTACAGGCCTATCTTCAAAGATTTATAACTGACAATTTTATACATTCTGACGATTTTTTTTGTAAATACTTGCAAACATGCCCACAATAGATTTTCAAAAGCACGACTATAACGATTGTTTGGTATCAAAATGATTTAGCGTCAAGGAACTAACAATTTTACGTATCCAATATTCCACTATCCCCTCTTAAGGTTAACCCTTAAGAGCCGCCCTTAGCACCGGGCTAACGGGGCCCCGGGCCCCGCGCTTAGTGATTTCATTTTGTAAAAATTAAATGAATTAAGTATAATTGTTAATTTATCAATTTTTCTAGAATAGATTTTCGGTACGCCTAAATGATGCATAAAGGAAAGACGTAATCTGTTATCAATAAGATGTTTTTTCAACACCTGCATGAAAATAGGTGTTTTTTTACGCCTGCTGAGCGGGAGCAAAATGACCAATTTCAGACGTATTCATGTTTTCTACTTTTCTCCCAAGGGAGAAGACTTTACGCGCATGCTGGAGTTTGACGTTACCCTGTGATATAAAGATGCAGTTGTTCGACTGTGATATAAAGATGCAGTTGTTTTATCTTGATATTACAAATGTCACAGCACCCGTTTTTATTATAAGATAGAATTAAAAGATAAAATGAGTAATAATGAGAGTGATAGCTATACAGGATACCACACGCCCCCAAAGTAGCAGAAACTGCAAAAGCGATTGAGAAAATTTGCTGCCATCAAAATCAAAAGAAAATTACGAGACAATATCCAAAAAATTTATGGAGTGGCGAGGTAACCCCCAATTAGAATCATTATCGGAATCAGTTTTTTTTAGAAATATGCGTATTTATTAATTTCGACAGAATAAAAAAGCAGTCGAACATGCATATTTTTTTGCGAACCGCTCATCAGGCTTTCAAAAAAGCACCTTTCATGCAGGTGTTGAAAAAAATATAGTACGTGACAAGGGAGAGACGCGATTTCGCCTCGCATGAATTGCAACAAACTTCACGCTGGTCGAAATCGCTTACTTCTCTCCCTTGTCACGCAATGCACTATTTCAATAATATCGACTATTGCCTCGGGCTCCGGAAACTCTAACAGCTCTGCCCTTAACTGAAACTTATTTTTCGGAATGTTTTCAATCGCAGGCTCGCTTCAGCCACTTCTGCATTGCAACCTCGGTTTTTTTTTTATTTTCCGCCATTTTTCCCTTTTCCGCAGCACCTTAAACGAAAAAATCAATAACACAGTATATATATATATATATATATATATATATATATACTGAATTCTATATTAATCAGTAGTAGCCATGGTGAAATTTGGGTGATAATTACATGTAATGACTTCGGCTAATTTTAATTTATTGAACAGCTGCTTTGCTTGTCGCCCCAGCCAGCTGTATTGTAGGGCCACGTCGTTCGCCACGATGCTCGACAAGACCCTTTTGCCGAAATCATTGGTGTTGGATCCCCCATACTTTGCAAATTCGTTCACCTATAATTAAAAAGTTATCAAACATTAACGAATTAAGTAAAAACAAACATTGACAATTTCTTCATTATATCTATATGATATTTTACATACAGCGTCTTGGAAATTATTTGAATCCTTTAAAATTTCTTCCAGTTCCTTCACCCTTTCGGTAGAGTTCAGTGGAAACTCTAAATGACTAAACTTAGTCAGAAATGATTGTTTTGATTCCACCACTGGTGCTCCCTGTTTCTTTTCCAGGTTTTTCACCCGTTCCATCGTTCCGATTACTAACCCTAGTAGCATTTTTGGTTGGAAGTTTGTTGGGCCAATGACGTGTTATCCGTTGGCCAACTGTTGAAGTTTCGCGCTATTTTTAAATGGGCCAACGATTGTAACCAACGCAGGTCCAACTGAAGGTTTCTTTCCATAGGCCCAACTGAAGGTTTCTTTCCATAGGCCCAACTGAAGGTTTCCTTCCATAGGCCCAACTGAAGGTTTCCTTCCATAGGCCCAACTGAAGGTTTCCTTCCATAGGCCCAACTGAAGGTTTCCTTCCATAGGCCCAACTGAAGGTTTCCTTCCATAGGCCCAACTGAAAGTTCCCTTCCATAGGCCCAACTGAAAGATCCCTTCCATAGGCCCAACTGAAAGATCCTTTCCATAGGCCCAACTGACGGTTTCCTTCCATAGGCCCAACTGAAGGTATCTTTCCATAGGCCCGACAGTCGAGCCTCCACAATAAACCAACCGTAGGAAGACGGTTGGTTATAGGGGAGAGTAGCCTATATTGGACCGGCTCCTTAATTGGACCATTTGTGTATTTCGATAAACAAATATATTTGCAGTGTTTTTTTCGGCTACACTGATTTAGGAAGTCGAGATGAAGCATGCGAGAGCAGCTTCCTAAATCAGTGTAGCCGAAAAAACCACTGCAAATATATTTGTTTATCGAGATACACAAATGGTCCAATTAAGGAGCCGGTCCAAAATAGGCTACTCTCCCCTAC
This sequence comes from Andrena flavipes, assembly GCA_963971345.1. Lineage (NCBI taxonomy): Eukaryota > Metazoa > Arthropoda > Insecta > Hymenoptera > Andrenidae > Andrena > Andrena flavipes. The sequence continues at coordinate 45,502,371 of OZ020479.1, read as the reverse complement.
TACACTTCAATAAAAGCCTCATTAATCTCTAAAAAGAAGTAACTACAAAGTACAGTTTTCTTAAAATTTTATTTGATTACATTTAATTTGATTTACATCAAATACAGCTGACGAAGAAGACATCATTTATATTGCTGATGAATCAATAACAAATAATAATATATTGTAAGAAAACAGTTATTTTTCATTTCTGCGAAAAATCTTTTAGAAAATGTAAAATAATGAACTTTCTCTGTATTAAAAAATAAAATATGAAGATTGATTTTGATATTATTACTTTTTTTCACTTGTCCTGTGAACGGCTCGCATGTAGATCATAGTAATAGTTGAGTCGCCGGCAACAGTGCGTAGCCGGCCTTAATGACAAATTTCCATATTCGTAAACGGAATACAAATAAAAGTGTTAGTTTCACAAAAATTGGGTAAAAGTAAACATTTTTTATGTACACCTGAAGAACAAACACATATATTTTTGGGGCGACTTACTTTGTAAATACCTATCTTGCTACTTTTTAGTGGTTTTATAAAGAAATCAGTCTTCTGTGAATAATACTGACAATGTAATTTATAAAAGGAAGAACCAGGAACCTCTTCAATAAATTGAATATTATAAATATCTCCACGTATATCATTAAAACACGAATTAGGCATTGCTGCACTTAAAATGCAATTGCCAGAAACAGATATCTAGAGACGCGGTAGCGTCTCGACGCCAAGTACATGAAAAAAAAAAAAAACACCCTGTATATGTCGATCGAACTGTCCCTGCCGCTACCGTGTATCTTTACTCGTCGCGGAGGCATTCTGACACTTATTTCATTATATCTTATTACGCCTGCAATATTTTCTAAATTTAAAGGCATTTTTCTTATGTAAACCGCATATCAGCTTTCGAATAAGACCAATTTCAATAAAATCGGTCCACGCATGCTAGAGATATCGTAATATCGTCTCATGGAAATGTCATTTTTGGTAAGAAAAATTTTTCTTCTCCAGTCGAAAATTTCGTCAACCAAATAAGTTTCGTCAACCAAATACGTATACTACGCGTTACACACACACCTATCAGATTCGCACACATGTTTCGTTCGTCGACTCTCGGGATCATTCCGCAGAGTATATACCCTTATATACCCCTATACTCTCATGTACCTACCCTTATACCCTTATACTCTTATATATACCCTTACACCCTTATATACCCGTATACCCATATATATATATACCCTTATACCCTTATACCCTTATACTCTTATATATACCCTTACACCCTTATACCCTTATACTCTTATATATACCCTTACACCCTTATACCCTTATACTCTTATATATACCCTTACACCCTTATATACCCGTATACCCATATACCCTTATATACCGTTACACCTATCACCATTTACCCTTGCACCCTTTACCCTTGCACCCTTTACCCTTGCACCCTTTACCCTTGCACCCTTTACCCTTGCACCCTTTACCCTTGCACCCTTTACCCTTGCACCCTTTACCCTTGCACCCTTTACCCTTGCACCCTTTACCCTTGCACCCTTTACCCTTGCACCCTTTACCCTTGCACCCTTTACCCTTGCACCCTTTACCCTTGCACCCTTTACCCTTGCACCCTTTACCCTTGCACCCTTTACCCTTGCACCCTTTACCCTTGCACCCTTTACCCTTGCACCCTTTACCCTTGCACCCTTTACCCTTGCACCCTTTACCCTTGCACCCTTTACCCTTGCACCCTTTACCCTTGCACCCTTTACCCTTGCACCCTTTACCCTTGCACCCTTTACCCTTGCACCCTTTACCCTTGCACCCTTTACCCTTGCACCCTTTACCCTTGCACCCTTTACCCTTGCACCCTTTACCCTTGCACCCTTTACCCTTATATATTTTTATATTTCACTGTTGAGCAGGGCTTGAAACCGTTATTATAAAGATTTAGGTTCTTGAAAGAGTTATGAAGAACCATTATTCTGAATAACCGTTATAAAGAACCTAAATATCAGACTATGTAAGTATTAGTTACGGTTCCTATATAGCTCTATAACTTTTATTTTTTAGGTTCTATATAAGTTCCAACCGGTTATAGAACCGATTCAATAATTTTTATTTTTTTGGTTCAATATAAGTTCCAAAGCGGTTACAGAACCGATTCTTGTAACGATTGTACAGAATTTTATAGAAAATGAAATGACAACATATTACAACTATATACTACCGTGTATAACCAAATTGTTTAAAAATTATTATAAATAAGTAAGTAAATATTAATGCGTAAACATTTGACCTAAATGTTTCGATCTAATCGTCTGGAAGATTTTCCATGCATTCAGGATAAATAAACAATTAATACTTGTGTATTAATATGAATTTACATATAATAGTACAATTAATCTTTGAAAAAAGAAGTGAGATCCCCTCAAAAACTTCAATGAATTAAAAAAATTACGCCAAGTACATGAAATCACAAAAATAGAAGATAATAATAATTACAAAATTAAAAAAAGATGTGAAATCAAAATGAACTGCCAGTACATAAAGATAATAATAAAATGAAGTGAAGTGAAGTGAAGTGAAGTAAAATAAAGTAAAATAAAGTAAAATAAAATAAAATCGAAGAAGCTACACAGTACACACGTTTCGTTCGTCGACTCTCGAGATCATTCGACAGGGATCGTTGTCCGTCATTGTACATATATACCTATATACTATTGAATTATAACTTGCCAAATGTTAATCGCTCATATCATAACGTGCGAAGTTGTCCAAATTTGAAATGTCACGATTTTTTATCCCACTTAGGACACAGAAGTATTGTCTCAATCAATTAACAAGGTAAGTCACAAAAATTTTGTAATATTTATATATAGAGTCGCAGAATTGTCCAGAGAAGGTTCGACAGAGAATCATTTTCTTTGGCATAAGTTCCTGGAAATACCGTGTATTTACAAAATAATGTATTGTAACAAATTGTTAAAATTTACTTTAAGAAGTTATACCCTTTTTTGACCAAACATGGCGGAAAAATCGACGAAGAATTTATTAAATGTCCACATGTACAAATTCAACCGAACAATCGGGAGAAAGGACTTTTTCTGAAATTTTCTATTAAAACCTGTATAGAGATTAGGTTGGTGCATAGTTAAACTGAAAGACTTGTTACCAAAGAATGATTCAAACAAAAAAAAATGATTAGTTGATTATGAAAACCTGTTTTATTCATCATCAAACCTTAACTACCCCATCTTGTCCCACCTTCCCCTACAAGCTCAACCTAACAGTCGGGATTGCGGAGTTGTTGCGAGTGCATTTGCTGTTTCATTATTATTCATCAATAAATTACCAGACAAAGTAATGTACAATCATGCGTTAATGCGTCACCATTTGATGCAAATGTTTCGATCTAATCGTCTGGAAGATTTTCCATGCATTCAGGATAAATAAACAATTAATACGTGTGTATGAATATGAATTTGCAAATAATAGTACAATTAATCTTTGAAAAAAGAAGTGAGATCCCCTCAAAAACTTCAATGAAGTAAAAAAATTACGCCAAGTACATGAAATCACAAAAATAGAAGATAATAATAATTACAAAATTAAAAAAAGATGTGAAATCAGAATGAACTGCCAGTACATAAAGATGCTTTCCAACTGCGCTTTAGCTGACACAACTACATATGCACAGCTAAAATTCCATTACTCATAATGGCTATTTATACAAAGAAAACATGTAAATCACAAAACATAGAAGATAATAATAATTACAAAATTAAGAAAAGATGTGAAATCAAAATGAGCTGCCAGTACATAAAGATGCAGTCCAACTACGCTTTAGATGACACAACTACATATGTACAGCTAAGATTCCATTACTCATAATGGCTATTTATACAAAGAAAAAATGTATTAAATAATATTAAGCAAATATATTTTTACACAAATAAATATTTTAATACGAATAAATATTTGATTCAAAATACTTTAGTTCGTTTCGATCTTCGTTCCGATGATTTACTGTACTGAGCTTCTCCTTCTTTCTCGACCACCATCTCTGTCTTTTGCAAATCTAAACCAATTACTTAGGATGGCATTGATTTCACTATCTGTAGCAGTTTCAGCCACCTTATTTTTACGTACAGCACCTACAACAAATATTAAAACAATTATGAAGACAGAAAAGAACCGACCTTTATTCTGGAATAGGTCTGTTCCCCGCAATTATTTTTATGTAGCAAATATGCTGTCAAATATATGAAAATTATGAATGGAACAACTAATTTAAATCAATTTAGTCTAACACATACTATTAAATACTTCCAGGACTACAGTCTGAAGCAATAAAAAGAAAAAAATCTAATCCTATTGTTTTTACTTACATTTTATCACATTTAGTAATTTATAATCTTTTAAAGGAATTTTATTATTCCTCCCTGTCCAATTGCAATTCAGGGCAAAAGAATTTGTAAAAACTTTTTCCAGTATTCTTCGTACAATTGTGCTTGTTTTATTGCCACCTACATAGCTTAGGTAATTAATCTGAAACAAAGTGTTCGGTAAAAATCAATTTATATATATTTATTCTATGTTTATTAATTTGGTTCAATGGAAAGATAAAATTATGATATATCTATCGTCTAAGTATTGGGTTTCGAAGTTATAAATCTTAAATACAACACAAACAGCCCTGAATGAAGTTTCATAAAAATTACTGTGTGGTATTTTAAAATATAATATCAAACATCTTCATTGATAGAGACATTCATCCACAAAGGGGCGAAATAGTACTTACTAATAAGTCTTCATTGCCTTCGGTTGTAAGACAAATATCCACATTTTGGAGATCCTGAATTTTGTCACAAGGAATTGTGATGTCTGGAGGTAGAGAAGTTGGTGTTTTTGTATTGGACGGTTGTAAGTGCATTAAAATATCATGTTGTGCTTCCCGAAGCTCCTTCAGTTCATTGTCAATGCGTGCCAGATGATTGGCAATCACATCTAAAATAAAAAATAAGTAAAACTCTAAATTTAGTACATTGCATTAGTAAAAGTAGAGTCAGATGATTGTATAAATAGTTACTTTACCCAATGAATTGTTTACTTTGAATAATACTTGCTCCTGCAGTGGCTGCACCTTCTTCTTTGGTGTGACCAAAATACTCAATGGACCTAAAAATAATTATCTATTAATTCATAAATTATAGAGATATTTACTAAGAAGAATCTACAACATAATGTACCATGTATTCAAAATATTAAAAACTATGCAAACTCATACATACTTATAAATTACCTAAAATAAAAAAAATTCTTTCCAAAACAGAAAATTAAAATAACGTTTGTCACAATACTTACTAGTATTTGGTGCAGCTGATTTCACTGGTTTAAATATTGTTTCAGGGGAATCTAAAAAATAGTACATGAAAGTTATAATTTTACTGCAAGAAAGACAAAAGAAAACATGCATTTTGGTTTAATGGTTGACATTTACCAATACACTGATTGTGCGAAAAACTTGTGGTACTGCTTCTGGATGGAGATTCAAATGTTTGGATATCTATAAGAAAATTTGTGAGAATTATTGTAAATTTAAAATTGTAAAATAGTAAAGTTGAAATTTGTTTAAATACCAATTATACGAAGATTATTTTTTGGTGAGACAGGCAAATGAGTCACTTGCACCTGTTCACCATTCTCATTGTCAGAATGATCATCAGTATCATTATCAATAATTTTTCTAATTTTTCTTTTTCTTGTTAATCCTGCTTGCTCCCCTTCCCATTCGGATGCCACTTCGGACTCACTTTCCGCTTTCTTGCACTTTTCGCGAGCTTTGGTCAAATTATCTAAAAATATTCTATTTTTATAGGGTCTTTCTGTTCACATTATTGCAAGTAATACATGAATAGAGTCAGTATATTCTGACCAAATTTTTCCTTTGACGAAAATGACGATCGGCCCTAGTTTCCGAGATATTCGCAAAAAACTGTTTACAGATGAAAACAGTGAATTCTCGCTGTAGGTGACACGCTCGGGGCTGGCTGCGAACATAATATTATGAACATAATATTATGTATGTATAGTACCCGCAAAGATATAGAGAGTTCCGACTCTCGAAACATGTAAACCGACATCATGCGCCACTATTTTTACGACGTCCCTTCATCTTAATATATAAAACAGAAAGTGTTTGTGTTTGTCTGTCGCCTAAAAACTTTCGAACGGTAAACTCTGGAGACATAAAATGTGCACCAGTTCTTTAAGCCTAGCAAATCCAGATGAATGTGGCTATTTTTACAAAAAAAAAATAAAAAAAATTATAAAATCAAAATTTAAATTTCGAGCGAAACAGAGTAGTAAAGCTAGTATGTACATATATCTGCGGGTACGAGGAATACAACGAATTGTGTCGACAATTCCGCGCCGCTGATGCCGCTAAAGAGAAACATAGCATAGGCACGTGAGAAACAAAGCGAGATAAAGTATCATGCTTTCTCTCTTTCGCAGCCAACGGTAACGTCGTTTCGACTATCTTTTGTCCCTCCTCGCTCGCTCTACGATTCTCTCAAACCGGGAACATACTATTGATACGCCACGCCACCCGACGCGTCCAAACACGATGCGAACTGTGCACATATGTAGCGCGCGCTCTCCACCGCAGGATTCCAAGAAATAGTGGGAAACAAGGGCCGACCGGCCGTACGCTGATTATATATATGTATGTACATAAGGAAAAAGTTATTCGGAATGTTAACTTCTACAACATATTCAGTCCTCATCGAAATCGGTAAACAGATTTACCCATTTTAATCAGGAGACCGTAAGAAATACATATGTTGGTATTATTTCCAGGTCGATACAATGAAGAATAAGAAATTTGATTTGGTAAAATATTACCAAATAATTATGTATATAGAAGAGGGCACACCTCACCGGTTTTGATGATCTTGAAATATGTTACAAAGGTCATACTAAGCAACATTTTGCTATGTGTTACTGCCGCTCGGCTTTAGTTTTCAGGATATTGGCAAAAAAACTGATCGGTGAACTCTCTAGAGCTACGGTTATACTGGATGCGTAGACGTACGACTAACTGCTCGTCAGTATATGTATATACGGACGTATTCCATTCGTCTGAATACGTCCGAATACGTTCGTATACGGACGACGAACTATATAGTCGTACAACTACGCATCCAGTATAACCGTAGCCTAACCCAAAACCAACTACCGTTCACAGTTTTTTTGCAAATATCCCGAAAACTAAAACTGAGCGGCGGTAACTCCCCCAAGGCAAACACGAACGAAAATATTTTTCGCGAACCTTTTCGTATGTTCTTGCCGTGTGCACATCGCCGCAAACAGGACAAAACGTTTATATAGGATTCGTACGCTGAGTTTTGTTCGTGTTTGCGCCAGTGTGCACACGGCAAGACAGACGAAAACGTTCGCGAACAATGTGTTCATGTTCGCCTTGGTGTGGACCGAGTGTTACAAGTTTACCAGAATCTTACCAGTTTCATAAAATATTCGGTTAATACCGTATAATGTCCACTTTTCATCAGGGATTATCCCTCCCTGCAGAGCTTTATTAAATTTAGACATTAATTTATAAGGCGGCCACATGCATTGTTTTTTAAGAGGTGTGAGCCATTCCGTTCGCACAACACTAATGCCTCCACCACCGTCCTGTACTGGATCAAATTCCACCACCTTGTACATTTGAAAATATAATATTTACCTGGTCTGGATTGTAACAGAAAATAATAGAATAAATCGCGAAATGGAACACAAAAATCACAATCACAAAAGGTTAATAAATTTACTTTTCGGCTTCTAAAATCGCACAGACCGAAGCCACGCCATCGAATGCTGTGGAATGCTACCGAATGCTACCCAAAAACGCCTCGTGGCGATGTGACGCAATACAATCGATCCCTCCCCTCTCGATCATCCGATCGTTGTCAAGACAACGCAATATGGCGATACAAACAATTCAGATCGCCTATACAACCATAAAAATATCTTACAGTATAAGTACATGTTTTAATTTAATATTAATGACTAATAGATTAAAATAACCGTAACATATAGCAAACGCACAAGATTGAAGATACAGTATTGTCTCCCTATGGGCTTTTCGCTATCCCCACCATTTCTGTCTCACTCTTGTCCGGCGAAGGCGAGAGAGGACGGTACGACACAGACGACGCGTTGATGTTTTGTCTCGCTCCGTCTGTCGGACGCCTGACACTTCGTCCTTTGCGTGCGCGACGGGCATGCGCGATGGTCGCAAGCGCTTACGGTCATCTCGCTCCCTCCTTCGGCCATAAAAGAAGCGAGAAACGATTAAACGAACAGTTGGAATTAGGGCTCTGCTCACTCTGATGGCTCAACGCCGGTCCCGACCAGCGAGCCCTCGGGAAGACAATACTGTATAATTTAAAAAAGCTCAATAAGTAATGACGAGGCGACGGTGCCGAGCAGGTTTGATATGGATTGGCCTAGCACACAAGATTATCAATGGAGGGGGAATACATACCTACAGGAGTGGCGGCAATGGTCCATAACTGCGTCATCACGCACACATTACCGCCACTGACAATCTTCTGTGCCAGGACGATCCATGGCAATTAACCCTGGTGCTGAGGCTGCAGTATATATGTATCAGTATCGATGACAAAAGCACCTTTTTTCTGAATTGATATTATTTTCACTTCCTTAAACGGGCTTAAAGTTCTTTAAGACATCGTGTGAAGTTCTTTAAGACGCCTTCTGGACGTCTTTAAGACGTCTTTTGGAAAGAAACCTTCCGTTGGGCCTTTGTGCAAGTGACGTGGGGCTTGCGTTGGTTACAATCGTGGGTCCATTTGAAAACAGAGTAGTTCTTCAACAGCTGGCCAACCGATAACACGTCAATGGCCCATCAAATTCCCAACAAATAAATGCTACTAGAGTGCGTATTTATAAATAAGAAAAAAAACCGAACTTGGAATATAATAACAGGTTTTTGGATGTGTCAAAGTTTCTGACGTTTGTAAGACAATGTTGCCTTACTTTGGTTGGCCCAATGTAGTATCATCGTGGTAAATTTCTTGTTAATTAACCAACCATAGTAATTGTTGGCCCAACATTGAGTATTCGTTGGCAAACTATCGCAATTTTTTTGTTTATTAACCAACCATAGTAACTGTTGGCCCAACATTGAATATTCGTTGGCAAACTGTCGCAACTTTTTTGTTAATTAACCAACCATAATAATTGTTGGCCCAACATTGAATATTCGTTGGCAAACTGTCGAAACTTTTTAGTTAATTAACCAACGATAATAACTGTAGGCCCAACATTGAATATTCGTTGGCAAACTATCGCAATTTTTTTGCCGTAGGCCATATGTTGGGAATTTGTAGGCAACAACACTAACTATATCCCAACTAATTCCCAATTGTTGGCTACTGTTGGCCAACCATAAATGCTACTAGGGAAATGTTTCAAAAACTTATTTTGCCCTATTATAGCTTGAATATGTGTCATCATATTTGTATACTGCTCAATTACTGTTTTCAAATTGGTATCAGCAGGGTTGTTGGTGCCTGTGCAGCTTCCACTGGGGCTTGCAGTTATGTTCTCTGAAAATTATTTATTACATCTTATATTTTTTCACTCTAACTTTCCATGATAAAAAGCTATCTCCGCATAGAATAGAATTATCTTTATACACATATATTGACTTACCAATTTCCATGTTGTTGTGTGAAAAACTCCCCTGGTTTCCATAGCTGGTGCTGGGGGATACTGTTTCGTCTAAAACCCAAAATTATTTTTGTTAAAAAGTTTTGCTGCAAACATTAAATATATCGTCGATGATATACAAAACCGCCTATGAGCAGTTTGTAAATACCGCAGATCTGCATTTTACCGATTTTATAGGAGGAAGAAAATACTTAATATTTTAGCCATTTTAAAGGATTTCTTTGACTGAACTGTTTTGGGACAGTTTTAGCACACCTTGTAATAAATACTAACATCAATTGTGTGACTTTTAAAAAAACGCGAAACAGCGTTTGGCAACCGTAGGCGCGAAATCTCAATTTTGCTACTTTTGCAGATTCGCGGTATTTACAAACTGCTCATATGCGGTTGTGCACTATCACCGACGATATATATGATTTATATCTCGCGCCCTCGTTAGTGCTTTAATCAGGGGTACCTGGAGTGGGAACAAACAGAAACGAGTTATGAGTGTCATGACCAGTGATGGGTAAATCACTAGAAAGCAACGTAATTTACCGTAATTTACGTTACGTGACATACGTGTATAATACTAAAATATCCTGTATAAAATGTCGAGAGGACCTGCCCCAGCAATATAGAGCCTAGTAGGGAAGTTCCCACATCTTTTTCAATCTTTATTAGGCTCTTATATTGCCGGAGCAGGCCCACTGGACATTTTATACACGTATGTCAGAAGCGTAAATTACGTTGCTTTCTAGTGATTTACCCATCACTGGTCATGACATACTAGTCTCTACTTGTGTCCCTATTAGGGGTGTTCGATTCACCTCAAAGAATCGATTCTTGAATCTATTCAAAATCGGATTATAAGAATCGATCCTTTTAAAAAATCAGAACAAACGAATCGATACTGGAAGAATCGAAAAAGAATCGCCATAAAACTTTTTTTCCAAAATTAGTACATATAGAAGTCGGTTTTGAATAATTTTGAAAGAATCGATAGAAATTACATTTACAAGGAACAATTTGGGATAATATAAAATTGGTGGGAATCGTGTATAAATGACGGGAAACGTATAAGACCAAGAAAACCTAGGCATCAAGCAGTTTGATTGGTCCTTTCACTAGTGGCTATTAATTCCCCCAGAGGGCAAAAAATCGATTGTCGATTCTTACATCAAAGAATCGATTCTGGGGAAAATCGGATACCAAAGAAGCGATTCAGAAGATCGATCTTTTAATCAAAAGAATCGATTTTCTGAAGAATCGAATCGGAATCGAACACCCTTAGTCCCTATACCTCGGGCTAGGGATGAACCGATACCATCAAGGTATCGATACTTTTACTCATTACTTGTATCGAAAAAAAGTATCGATATCTATTCAGTATCGAAGCAAAAGTATCGATACTTACTTGTATCGAATGAAAATTAATATAACTAAGTTCTTTTTTATTAATATAATTTTATTAACGAAGACGTATTTTATTTTACTTTTATTTAACGGGGAGTACTTTTTAGTTACAACGAAATATATAACTAAGTAACTAAATAAATAAGAGGCAGTCTATAATAATTCATTTATATAACAAAATAAAAAAAAAATATACAGAGTTGTTTCACAGCATGGAAACAAGAGAAGTAGACACTGATCTCTATTTATATTAAATATATAAAAAAAAACGATAAGTATCGCGTGTTAAAATCGTGTTCCGAATTGAAGACACCGACCGCCATTTTATAAAGAGAAAGAATCTCACTTTTTAGCGGTAAATTTTAACGGTAATAAAGGGAAATATACCGAACGCATATATGAAATTTTGAAATTATTATTTTAAATAAAAGAAGTAATAAAAAGCAAATGTACATAAAACAAAAGGAAAAATGTCCCATGGCCAGATGGTGCAAGAAAAGAAAAGAAATAATGAACTGATTAAATATAAAAATTAAATATAAAAGTACCTCCTTACTGATATATCCCCAAAAAAAAAACTTTAAAAAAGTAAAAAATTCGCCAAGTACATGAAAATGTCGAGGACAAAAAAGTGTATAATCAAAAATCACCAAAAAAAAAGAAAATAGTATACTTGAAAAAGTCGAGAAAAAAAAGTATTATTGTCACGTCCCGGGTGAGGTCTTTGGGGAACGATGACAATTTGGGGGAAAGAATGGATGTCAGGCGCGAATATTAAATCCGTCACTCTGTGGGGGTTTGAGGGATTTCCAGGCGCGAATCTTAAATCCGTCACACTGAGGGTTTTGAGGGAATGTCAGGCGCGAATCTTAAATCCGTCACTCTGAGGGGTTTCTGGGAAGTCCAGGCGCGAATATTGAATCCGTCACACTGAGGGTTTGAGGGAATGCCAGGCGCGAATATTAAATCCGTCACTCTGTGGGGTTTTGAGGGAATGCCAGGCGCGAATATTAAATCCGTCACTCTGTGGGGTTTTGAAGGAATGTCAGGCGCGAATATTAAATCCGTCACTCTGTGGGGTTTGAGGAAGGAATTTAGGCGCGAATCTGTAATCCGTCACACTTAGAATTTCTGGAGGCGATCAGGCGCGAATATTGAATCCGTCACTCTAATCGTTAAAGGAAGGTAGATATACACTTGGAGAGCACCCGTTATACTACTTGTTTTGTTTTGGTTTCGATGACTGGATTTACCGTTGCAGTTATATATATAAGAAACTACGTTTAGTTTTTCGTGGATTGCACGGCTCATGCAACTGTATGTTTGTAAACACTCGAGCCTTTTTCGCGTTCACGAACGGGAATCAGCTGTCGAGACAGCTTGATTCCGTTTGGGAATTCTCGCAAACAGATGACTAGACACAATAACTCGTAACGTGATTTAAATGGAATTTGTTTATTAAATTCGATGCACTGTTGGTGATTTTTATGTTATAATTATGCACTCGGGATTTATCATTAGTACATGGCATTCATTATATACAATGGTTATAGAAACGTATGAGTATGAATATGAATTACATGTGAATAAGTAATAATCAATAGTTATTGAAAGAAATAATATGTAATCGCAATAAGCGTAAACAAGAAAATGCAATAAACAGTAAATAAAGTAAATAATATGAAATAGCAATAAGCATAGACACGAAATTGCAATAAGCAGTAAATAAAGTGAATAATATGAAATAGCAATAATATGAAATAGCAATAATATGAAATAGCAATAATATGAAATAGCAATAATATGAAATAGCAATAATATGAAATAGCAATAATATGAAATAGCAATAATATGAAATAGCAATAATATGAAATAGCAATAATATGAAATAGCAATAATATGAAATAGCAATAATATGAAATAGCAATAATATGAAATAGCAATAATATGAAATAGCAATAATATGAAATAGCAATAATAATACAAAATTATGGTATGAGGATGATATACAATGTGAAATGGTATGGTTATTAATGCTTACAATGATTTTCAAGATGATTATGATATAAACTTTCTTGTTTTAACACTGTTCGTTGGACGAATTGTTATCGTTGAAAGAGGACTTCTGTCTCGGTCCCCTCGTATTTATAAGGACGTTGCGGGGGTACGCGCGGTAGTGGCCTTGACACATTTCGGGATAATGCGTAGTAGGACTTCCGGGTTTTTTGTAAACGGTACAACTATTAATAGACATTTTTATGTCACGTACGCCAAATATGTGTCGCAGTTAGATTTTTGGGGTTTTATGACTGTGAAAGGAGATACTCAACTCATCGAATGAATTTTTGGGTATTTAATAGGAAAGGGGTTAAAGTGGCTTGGACTTCATGAGTCGTAAAGAGGGGATTGAGACTTGGTCTCGATTTAAGGGTGCCGTCCCAAGTTTGTTATGGTCCGAATAGTAAACAAAGCGAACGAAGCGTCCCCAGTAAAGAGACGGACCCTAATGAAACTAATGCGGTCGGTAAAAAGAAGTTGTACAGAGGTGACATCTCCAGGTACTCTATGTAGACGAATGTTTTGACGCATAGGTGCCACATTTTCTGTTCTCCCTGTCTCCGCCGCGCTGTTGCCACAGCTCCTTCTACTGATGAGAAGTCTTGGAGGAATACGGCACGAGAGCTGCGTCTAGGCAGGGATCAGCGGCCTTCAACTACAGCTGATGGAGGGGGTAACACCTACAGGAGCGGTGGTTATGTGTGCGTGACTGACGCGCTGTTCGGCACACATAACCACCGCTCCTGTAGGTGTTTTCTCCTGCATCAGCTGTAGATGTAGCGCGTCCGATTGCTGTGACTAGCATCAAAGCCTCGCTGAAAGTAAAGGAGGATAGCAATAATGAAAGATAGAGAGGTGGGGTAGTGATGTTAAGAAACATGTCACTGAAACAATACTAATTTGCGTATCAATAGTTTTTATTTATATGTAGAACGATGTAATATTTTGTACAATCAATGTGCAATTTCAAAGCATACAATTTGAATAAGGTACATCACCCAAGTGTAACACGCCGATCGTAATGAAATCTAAAATGCTATAACTCTTCTAAAAATATATGACGCTTTCTTTTCTATCTAACTATACATCAAATTAACTTTTTTATTAACAAGATGGACAAAAGTATATTTGAATTTAATACTTTTGTACATGCTTTTCTTCGGAATTGTTATTCACAATTGTAAAAATTTATCAATATAAACTAGAGATCAGTACTAACAATACGTATATTTTGAAATGTCTCATAAACAATTTTATTCAGCTACGATCCCCTGTTTGTTTGTATGTTTGATTGAAATCTGGAAACTCAATTTTAATCAACTTCCAACCATCCAATTGTCTTGAAATTTTGCAGGGGTGCGTAGTTTGGATGACAATACAAAATTATGAAGAAAAAAAACCCAAGGAGGTGAAAAAATTACCTAGTCACCAATAAATAATAACCCATAACCACAAATCCAAATCAACCACTCGCGTTCTTTACAAACTTTTAGCACTGTATGATTCAAGCAAACTGTTAAACTGCATACAGCAATAAAAGATATTTGTACAGATGTTTGAATTATGAAATATAAATCCACGAACACTAAAAACTAGAAAATAAAAAATTCTAATAAACGATTTTATTAAAAATGCATTACATACTAAAAAATAATTATTTTCTTATACTACAATTTCGATGGTTTATTTTCACTTTAAATAAAATCGTGGGGCAGGATATCTCGTAATAAATTCATTTCGACACTTGATGCTGTACTAAATTGATTCATATTCTAATATGAAATATCCTGCTCCACGTTTTTATTTAAAGTTAAAAACCACCATCAAAATTGTAGTACAAGAATAGAAGTATTTTTTAGTTGTTAGTGCCTTTTTGACAAAATCGTTTAACAGAACATTTTTTTATATATTCTTTTTGTCTCCGATCAAGTTACAGTTATCACAATAAATCAATCCAACTTCATTGGAGAATAGAAATTCGACATTCTAGCTTTCACCCCCTTGAAATGGACAATTACAGATAAAAAAGTGTATATTTTTCGAAGAATATAGTATTGTCTAGTTAGCGGCTTGGTTTAGAGTACACGATGTGGACTTTTCGCTATCCCCACCACTTCTATCTCACTCTTGTCCGGCGAAGGCGAGAGCGAGCGAGAGGCACTGAAAGCGAACGAGAACGGTACGAGATAGACGACGGGATGATGTTTTTTGTCTCGCTCCGTCTTTCAGACGCCTGATCGCGCCCGTCGCGCAGGCAAAGCATTCCATCTCGCTTCCCCCTTCGGCCAGAAAGAAGCGAGAAACGCACACAGAAATCCGCTAACGAGACAATACTGTAATATTATCTTCTCTCATTCTGTGTAATTCCTCTTCTCCATTGACGGTCTTCCTACAATTTTGCCAGGTCGCTCAACGTAGGCAGTGTGGATCTGTAACACATTATGAAATACATTAGGAAATACTAAATTGTTGTTTCATAAACGCGTACAAAATTTTACTGTAGATTTATGAGCTGTTAAACTTTACCTGAAATATGGTACTTATTATTCCATTTGTCCTGGCATCACTGTCCCATACACCATGCTTGCAATAATTTGGTAAAATGTCCGCCTGTAACAAATAATCGCAGACATTTCGGTAAGTTTGGTATAAAAGTAAAAGTTTGTTTCAATAATTCGTCGAACATCGTGCATACCTGCGACGCCCGTATGTATCAGCCTGGCGCATTTTGACCGAACCGGATTCCGTCTGTCTGCTCCTGTGAACTTAGAAATGTGTCTGAAAAAATTAAAGGGTGAATTAAATTTATTATTTCCTCCGCCACTTTCTTGGGAAAGCGACGGCGGCGTCGATCGACTCGCGTGATCGTAGGATCCGCGAGTAAAAGTGCCATTGCTGGCACTTGTGACCACTGACATGAGTCAGCGGTGCGACGCCGGATCGATCATATTTATTATTTCCTCCGCCACTTTCTTGAGAAAGCGACGGCGGCGTCGGTCGACTCGCGTGATCGTAGGATCCGCGAGTAAAAGTGCCATTGCTGGCACTTGTGACCGCTGACATGAGTCAGCGGTGCGACGCCGGATCGATCATATTTATTATTTCCTCCGCCACTTTCTTGAGAAAGCGACGGCGGCGTCGGTCGACTCGCGTGATCGTAGGATCCGCGAGTAAAAGTGCCATTGCTGGCACTTGTGACCGCTGACATGAGTCAGCGGTGCGACGCCGGATCGATCATATTTATTATTTCCTCCGCCACTTTCTTGAGAAAGCGACGGCGGCGTCGGTCGACTCGCGTGATCGTAGGATCCGCGAGTAAAAGTGCCATTGCTGGCACTTGTGACCACTGACAAAATCAGTGGTACCGCGCTTTACAGCGCGGTGCGACGCCGGACCGATACATTGGTCTCATTATTTTCGGAGGGAGACCTCTTTCGCTTTTTCAAGCTTTTTGGTTTTTCTTTCGCTCTCTCTGCTAATATAAATTGTGGCTCCCGAATAGGCATGCACCTATTGTGCCGACTATCTATTAATTCGGGTAGCATGCATTCTAAATAAAATTGAACCAGTTTTGGCTCCATTTCTGTTTTCCAAAACGCATCATCTCTTTCTACTTTTATAGATTTCAGCCCCTTCGGGGTCCAAAGGCAGAATATACAGTACTTTCTGTCAGTAATATGTAACTGACCTTGTACTTGATAAAAATAGTGATGCGTTTTGTTCATTGAAATACCTGTTTTCCGTATGAACATGCGCCGGACAGCGGGTACTTTTTCCATAGCTTCTTCCGGCGAAAAGTTCTCCGCTGATTTGGGGCATTTGATTTCCACAATACCCTCTTCACCGATGATTCCATCCGGTGAAGCTCCTAAGAATGGGATGCAGCTGTCGATGAAAATGCCACATTCTGCAATATCTGTATATTGCTTCTTCAATTCTTCGCGAGCAATTCTCTCGCATTCTTTTCCGTATTCCACCGCGGGTGCACTAATTATCCTCGGATACAGTAATGACTTTACTGCATTTGCGCAAAGCGTGTCAGGTCGGCGGCGGCACACTTGTCCAAAATTGGATGCAGTCAACAATTTGGACTTGTACTGCAACCATCTGCGGTTCTTTGCTTGTCCGATGGTTTCATCTTCAATAGCGTGTCTTTTCTCTTGCCAGTCACTGAGCATTTGCATATGCTTTTCCCGCTCCAGTTCATACATTTCGGATGACATGTCTGGCTTCTGTGCATTTTCTCCATAATCGGAATCTTTCCGCGAGGGCAATTGCTTGTGTACATATCGCGCAACCTTCGTTTCCTTCTGTTTTACAGATCTCTTTTCTTTTTCTTTTTTCTTCTTTTCTTCCATTTGGCGAACAAGCTCGGGCGTTTTCTTATTCATTACCGCGTTCAATCGCGAGTGCACTTGATTACTGTTGTACTCCACTACAGCAGCAGCACATCTTCCTGTATAGGATCCTCTTTCGGCGAAATTTAATCTTTTTCCGCCAATGTACTTGGCAATTATTGCATTCAAACTTTCCACAGCGTTATTATTGTTGTTGTAGAGTAAGCTCTCCGCATGAGCTAACAGTGTACGAAGTATTTCTTGTACGTCCTCGTACACACCAATATTCATCAATTCTGGAACGATGTTTCTTTGATTCTCTTTATTCTTTCCATCGCAGAAGTATTTGAGTCGTGCACACTCTTTGTGTTCACCAAACACGTGGCTCGGAACATTCTGTATGTCGTCATACAAGTTCTTCGTTTTCTCCTCGATTGACACATTTTGATTGTATCGAAACTTTGCGGCTTTTACGACGTCCGTGCGTATCCGGCGAATGCTGCTTTCCACAGCTTGCCTCAATGGTCCAGGTGTAGTCTTCTTCACAATCGTTTTCATTTTGTTGCAGAAGTTTCGCAACAAATGATTCGTGCATTCAATTTTTTTTACGCGAATCTGTCTCTTATATGGGTCAGCATCAATAATCTTCTTATACACGCTGCTGTCTCCATCACCAATCAAAGTAGAATAAACGAGCCCACGTTTTTCTACGCTAGTATTGAAGCCTTCTACTATAGCATCGCTTTCCATAGCAGTCGATGCTCGAGATGTGTTCCAGTTTTTGAAACATGTGTGCTTTCGGGGTTCTTTCTCCTTTTTCGCAGCAATCCGACAAATTCTGCAAACTTTATTTCGAACCCCGTAAAATAAAACTTTTTTCGTGTGATAGCCAACTATCACGCCGACTCCAGACGCAGAATCGTAACATCCACTGCGGTAGGATCTCTTCATCCAGCTTCCGTCGGCCACAACGGAGATGTGAGGGATCCCTGATCCGGGAAGAACGTCGCCTCTTTCAATCGCCAAACGTTTTTCTTCTTCAGCCGCTGCTAGCATCTCTTCTTCTGCAGCGGCAATTGCGGACTTGACGAATTCCTCTTGCTTCTTCACGAAGTATCTCTTCGACATGCAACGTATGTTCACTCCTGCAAAAGTGTCTTCCAATTGGGCATAGCTACCTCCACATAAAATTGTTGCATTAACGGCGCCCTGATTCACATCCACTTCTTCAGCTTCGTCCGATTGATTGCAGATTTCAGCTTTGTAATGGCATAAAGTGCACATTACACTGAAGATGCTCCTGAAGCCATGCCGTTTCACACCAGTTATTCTTAGGTATTCAATGCCACAGTCTTCCCTATCTTTTGCATGCTTACCTATTTTTTGTAATTGAGCAAGCACATTTGGGAAATTCATTATGTCGTTGCTATTTAGGAGAGCCGATTGCTCTTGCGGCTCGTTCTTCGCAACTTTTTCTATAACGAAGTTTTCTTCTTTGTTACTTTCTATATCAAAGTCTTCAAGCGGCTCTTCAGTTTCTCCCGAACTGGCCGTATCAGTATCTTCATCAGATGGCAAGTACATTATCGCTTGATGTGGATGATTTCGTCCATCGGATGTTGATGGTCCCTCTACTATACGCTCTTCGGCCACTTCTTCTGGACGTTGTCCTACGTCAGTGTCGTCTGCCGTTTTTACGTTTCCTTCGTCCTCAGTATCTTCATCAGATGGCAAGTACATTATCGCTTGATGTGGATGATTTCGTCCATCGGATGTTGATGGTCCCTCTACTATACGCTCTTCGGCCACTTCTTCTGGACGTTGTCCTACGTCAGTGTCGTCTGCCGTTTTTACGTTTCCTTCATCCTTCTTATGGGCTGAAGACCTTCTCTTTTGGCGATGTACTTTCCGTTTCGAAAATCTTCTTGCGGACGGACGTAATTTTCGCGGACGAAACGGAGAATTATTGTCCATATCTTTTTCCACATCCTGCATATTCACATTTAGACTGTCACTCATTTTAGACTAAACCAACAAACACAACACAAACACAATACAACACAACGCAACACAACTCAAAATCCTTCTACCCGTTACAAATAAGCGTAAACGCGAACCGTGAATCCGAAGATTCGTCTGTAGTGCGTTCCGAAATAAATCACGCTCTACGAGGCAGACGATGTTTTGTCTCACTCCGTCTTTCGGACGCCGTGTCACTCCGTCCTTTGCGTGCGCGACGGGCGTGCGCGATGGTCGCGAACGCTTACGGTGAGCACGGGAACGCGTAAGCCCGCCGCTCACGCCAGAGATGGGCAGAAAACGATTTGAAATAAAAAATTTAGTTCGTCTAAAAGACGAATTTTTTTTTCGAGAACTCATAAATAAGACTAACCCCAATCGTCGGCCATTATTGAATACTTCCATCATGGGGATTCAATCATGTTTGAATGAACAGTGTTCTCGTATTCAATCGTATTTTAGTCGATTGAAGCTCGACTAACCTTGGCGAGTCTGAGCATTTATTTGGCTGTACTACGGTATGACCCAACCAACGGAATGAACTGAAATTTTGAGGGGTTGGGCGGGAGGGGGAGAGGACCTCTAATATAAAATTTCAGCTGCGGGTATTTGTTACTTCCTGAGATATTAATAAAAAACTTTCTCAAAATACATTGAAATTTACCTATACAGACGTTACTAACACAATCATCTTCTCGTCGCCGTCGATTGTTTCGCAGTCGACGATATTGTAATGTATAGGGATACGGTAACAGAAACTGGACGCAAGCCAAGTATATAAATAAATGTATGTTAATTAAAATGTGTCGATCATTTCCAAAATCTATCAAATT
Organism: Andrena flavipes; assembly: GCA_963971345.1. Taxonomy (NCBI): domain Eukaryota; kingdom Metazoa; phylum Arthropoda; class Insecta; order Hymenoptera; family Andrenidae; genus Andrena; species Andrena flavipes. The sequence goes on along the minus strand of OZ020479.1, from coordinate 45,481,976 downwards.
TACTTTTCCGTTAGGTTTTGCGTACGAACTCGTACATTATTGCTGTTGACTTATTCCAAGACAACGCATTCGAATTTCCAATTTTACTTGGGTATTAGTATTTTTTTGGGTTAGATAGGAGGTCGGGGGGGGGGGGGGGGGAGGCGCCCGCTTGCGGGCGTGTAAAGCATGGTATACCGAACCGATGTGACGTTGGGAATACTCTAATATTACTACACTATACCTAATATTGTGAATAAAAACTGATGCAGTTACAAGCATCGCGCGATGAGGTCAATATCGTACATTGTATCGTCGACTGTGAAACGAAGATGATGATTGTGTAAGTAACGTCTGCATAGGTAGATTTCAATGTATTATGCCGAAAGTATTTTAATAATATCTTAGAAACTAACAAATACCCGCAGCTGAAATTTTGTATTAGAGGTTCTCTCCCCCTCCCGCCCAACCTCTCAAAATTTCAGTTCATTCCGTTGGTTGGGTCATACCGTAGTATATCCGTTTATTCTGATCGATGTCGCGCGAGGCCCGAGCCGAGCGACATTGTCGGCCGATTTCTTCACCTCCAGATATCTTCTAGTTAGAGTTATGTGGCAAATATCTGGCACATGATAGCATCCACCTGGTCGACGAGTACCACATGATAGCATCCAATTGGTTGTTCACTGATCGAGACGTTAGTCGGAGGTGAAGAAATCGGGCATGTACATATCGTTCACCCGTCTAAACTGGCGCTTGGAATTGCTCGGCGATGTGTCATCGATTATACGGAAAGTGAATTTCTTTATTTTTCATCGTATCAATATAAAAGTGACACCAATGGATTCCTGGCGTTCTCCTGATTAAATGGACAGAAAATAATTTAAATCGGATTACTTTTTACGAAACGGGGCTTTCAATTCTGCAAATAAATTTTATGTGTAACATCGTTGATAATCATAGTTGAATTCCCATGATTGAACTACTTCAATCATGGGCGCTTCGATTAAAAATAGACTCGGGTTCTCTCTTCGGCAGTCAACGGCAACTACGTGTGACTTTTTTATCCGCTCTCGCTCGTTCTCGGATTCTCTCATTGTCGACCAAAGAATTCCAAGAAATTGTGGGGATAGTCGCGTGCTCCTAAAGAATCAGGAATCGGCGAGGCTCCACCTACCGCTGATGGAGAGGGAAACACCTACAGGAGCGGTGGTTATGTGTGCGTGACTGATGCAGGCGCAGTTCATGCACACACAACCACCGCTCCTGTAGATGTTTCCCCCTCCATCAGCGGTAGCTGAAGCCCGTCGATCCCTGGCAGTCAATGCGTTGCAAGCGAGCCACGAACGTCGTACAGAATATGGAAAATGTAAGTATTATATTGTATTCTATTATACAGAGTGACTCTCTAGTTAGAATATTCAAAGGCGATGCCGCCAATAAGCCACACCTCGCTGAGTTTCGTAGATTTCGACGCTCGCGACGAGATTCACTACGCCATATGAAGAAATTCTTTATTCTTCATCGCATCGATATAGCAGTGATACCAATGAATTCCTGGCGTTCTCCCGATTAAAATCATGTCATGTAAATCGGACTATTTTTACCGAAGTTAGCGTGGTACCATTTTCATCGGCGCGACATCCATTGACGCCATTTTTGCAAAGATCTGTTGAGAAATGCAGAACGTGGAATTCGTCACTTCCGCGACACTCAGCGAGGCACGGTTTATTGGCGACATTGTAGACCGAGAGCTGGCTATAGAGGGGTCAACGTGACTCGATGCAGTCACAGTTCTTACTGTTGGATTAGTGTTGCCGAATGCGAAATCGTCGGTCTGCATAGTCAGTCCGGGGAACTAACGCGGGGGTGGACGGTCAAACAGGTAAAATTTCTAGCGTAATAACATCATTCTTGCTGTTCTGACATTTCATATATTTATTGTTTACGCATTTAATGAACGATATGCAAAATGGCAGACCACTAAGTGGGCCCCAAAGGCGGCTGCCGTTCCAATATGCGGCCGGCTGCGGTCCCACTAGGGCAAAGGAGAAACAGATGCTAGCGCGCAAGCCACGTATCGCGCTTTTCATCGACGTCTGCCAAGGTCTTATCTCCCACTTGGTGGTCTGCCATTTTGCATATCGTTCATTAAATGCATAAACAATAAGTATATGAAATTTCAGAACAGCAAGAATGACGCTATTACGCTAGAAATTTTACCTGTTTGACCGTCCACCCCCACGTTAGTTCCCCGGACTGACGCGGCAAACCGGCGATTTCGTATTCGGCAACACTAATCCAACAATAAGAACTGTGACTGCATCGAGTTACGTTGACCCCTATGTATCCAGCTCTTAGACTCTAGGAGTGAGGACTTTGAGGACTCTAGCGAGAGAATCACGCTGTACAATCTTACTATTTGCCAAAAAATAATACATTCATCATTTCATTTCCAGATAAAAGATACGACGGTCCCCACTCGATCGGGGGGAAATGGAGAGGATGAGGAGAGAGAAATAAATGATAAACAGAAGGAGGAGAAGAAGGAGGAGAAGAAGAAGGAGAAGGAGGAGGAAAAAGAAAGAAAATTGCTGTAGACTATAGCTAAAGTAAGTTATGTTGAAATTATGTGTGTGTACATTATTGTCTCCGTATGTTCTCGCTTCTTCCTGGCCGAAGGGGGGAGCGAGATGGAACGATTTGCCTGCGCGACAGCCGCGAACGCAAAGGACGGAGTGTCAGGCGTCCGAAAGACGGAGCGAGACAAAACATCATCCCGTCGTCTATCTCGTACCGTCCTCGCTCGCTTTCAGTGGTTGTGTTCCACTTCACTTGTACTGCGCATGAAATTGGTGGCATCGTATTGGTGGTAAGCGAGAGAAATTCTACGGAATCGTACGATGCCACCAATTTCATGCGCAGTATGCGTGAATTGCAACACAACCAGAGGCTCTCACTCGCTCTCATTCCATCTCGCTCTCGCCTTTGCCGGACAAGAGTGAGACAGAAGTGGTGGAGATAGCGACAAGCCCGTATCGTGTGTACCAAACCGAGCACATACGGAGACAATACTGTATTATTATTATTGAAAGTGGTATAAGAGGCGATCTGTACTTAAAAGATCGTTTATTTTCAGTAACATTTTTATTGATTACTATTCCGTATTAAAATGACACAAGTTTATAGTTTTAAAAACATTACCCGATTTGATTTACGGATGCGAATATTTTGTTGATTCAAAAGCATACCAAATAAATGGACTTATACCACTTTAAGAAATAACGGCTCACATGTAGGCGTAGAATTAGAAAATGTAATTTTTATGGTACTGTTTCAGATGAAAAAGCAGATAAAAAAGTTAAAATACGGCCGAGGCGGCCGCCGAGGAGGAGGCCGAGGAGGCCGAGGAGGCCGCCGAGGAGGAGGCCGCGGCCACCCGATTATTATAAATAATTATTAAAATAATATGTATATTTAATAATATACATATAATATATAATTTATAATTTTTAGATGATTGTTCATTTTCATTGTTTTAATGGAATGTAAAACTTTCACATTTTTTATCGTATCGGCATGAACGTTTCAGTAACATACTGCTGAGATTTGAAGATGAAAATGAATTCAAACACGGTATAAATCGGATTAGTTTTAGCATTAGTAGATTAGAAATGTTACGCATTTATCTAATACAGTTCTAGAAATAATCCGATTTATACCGTATTTGAATTCATTTTAGTGCGGAAAATCTCAGCAGTATGTTACTGAATACTGAAAATGTGACGTTTTACATTTTATCAACACTGTATGCCTCTCCAACCGAGATTACAAGTGGGACATTTCGGATCGAAACACGGCACAAAACATTTTCTTCCCGAAATCATATATTTATCATTAGTTTCTTCATTTCGTTCAGTTAGGACGTATATTTGTGATCCTATTGATACAGAAAAATTAATGAAATTTGTTTATTTAATGGGGCATAGTACTTTTTTACAAATTGCCGACAATATCGACCACATTGTACATAGGAAAAAGTTCCGCATCTTTCACATGTAAAAATACTTCACTTACTTTGAATTTCAATGGCAGAAAAGGCATTTTTGTAAAAAAAAAGCGTCAGAGACCCCTTCTCGTCCCTCTAACTACCTCAGTTAAACTCCCGTTAAAAATAAACAATCAAAATTGGGACATTCAGTAAGATATAATTCCAAAAATATCAGGGATATCAAAATTAAATTTGGTACACTTCAAATACATACCTCAACACTTAATTCCATAAAAAATTAGTTGAATTAAGTAAACAACAATACAAGTTCTGAAGAGTTTCGTGGTTCTCTTCTTCAAAACCGTGTAGCCGCGTTAAAAATTAATGAATGTGAAAAACAATCATACTACCTGCAATCAACTACCTGTAAAAGAAAATTTGCAGTCTAGCGATATTTTTGTAAAAGGACTTAGTGCCGTGTTTCGACCCGAAATGCCCCACTGTGCGCCGTCGAACAACTCAAATCCTATTTGAGTTTATCCAGATACCTATTATCATTGCCCATCTCTGTTCTCTAACCGCTTCGCCGTGATTCATTCAAGCCTCCTTGATGGCAAAATAGTGATAGGGAAAATGCGGCAACAGCGCGATTCGACTCTCGATACGTCTCGGCAACTATGTCTTTCCTACATTTATCGGCTAGATTAGACTTCCACCGGGTTTGATGGTACAATGCACGAATATACCATCAACGCCGGTGGCGGAGAATCCTTGAAGCTTCATTCTGTCATTCCTCGAGTCTGTCTCAGTACACGAGTCAGAAATTCATTATTATCTCAACGTGCGGTGGTTATTAGCGCTCATACGCACCAGACCACCCTGCACAGATGTCTGCTGAAGGCAACTATACCCGCAAAAACTTCTTTCATGCCGATTCCAGGGCGAAAGTTGTAATTTACGGTGTGTTTACTACATCTCGTATGCGCAGGGCTGGTGGAACCATTATGCAAGTTAGGCGCCGCATAAGGGCGCCAGCCGAATGGGACGCTAAAAAACTGTCTCGCACGCTTAATAATATAGGAATATAACCCCCACATAAACGAAATGTTCATATCGTAAAAATAAAACATATTAAATAGAAAACAGGTGCAAAAATTTGGGGCACCGAAAATTTTCTTGCATAAGGGCGCCAACTAACCTCGCGTCGGCCCTGCGTACACGTCACGCTGGTGCTGCGTGGCTAGGCTACGCCATTAGCGCCACCAACGGACAAGCCTTGAAGTTTCATTCTGTCAGTTTTCGATTCATAAATTCATTATTATTTCGACATACGGTGGTTATTAGCACTCATACGCACCAGACCACCCTGCACGGATGTCTGCTGAAGGCAACTATACCCGCAAAAACGTCTTTCATGCCGATTCCAGGGCGAAAGTTGTAATTTACGGTTTGCTTACTATACGCGTATATGTACACGCTCAACTTAGCTTGTGTGAGCGTACGCACACATTCAACGCCCGGTGAGACGGCAGCCTTAAGAGGGATTTGTAACGAAGGATTTGTTTGAATTCAAATAAGAGGGAATGATTCGTGCCTTGTAGGACGAATAGGCGAAGAGGGTTTTGTAACGATTATCTCGCGATGGGGATCTCTAAGATACATCAGCGAGGTGGAGTTTGTATCGATTATCTTGTGTTGGTGACCGCTAAGGTATAACATCAATACGATCGACGATTGAGGAGATGGGGTAGGAGTTGAGTTTGCTAGAGTTTGATGGAGTGATACTGAGGTTTACGAATAGAATTTGGTATAGAACCGCGCGAAAAATCGTGGGACGTTACATTATCAAAAAATAAATATAAAAAAACACAAAAAAAGTGACAAAAAGCATGAAAAAGTCAGGGACGAATAAAGTATTAAAATAAATATAATCACATAAATAAATAAAAAATATATAATTATAATATAAAAAAAAATGTGAAATCAAAATTTGCTGCAAGTACATCACAAAAAAAATAATATAATCACACAAAAAAAGAAAATAATATATAATTACAATATAAAAAAGATGTGAAATCAAAATGAGGTGCAAGTACATAAAGGTGCTTTCCAACTGCGCTTAAAATGACACAACTACATATACACAGCTAAAATGCTGTGTTCATACATTCCATCACTCATGTCGCGAACATTTTAATTAATCAATCAAAATGAATCCCTTTAAAAACATTGTCGTAAATTAATAGCTTTACAAAATTAATGATATACAAAAATTGCGCCAATTATAACTATGGCTATGAATATAAAGAATTAGCGGGCGAGAGGCCTGTAGTTGACACAAAAACTTTTATAAGAGGACATCTTCTGTTAAAAATGTCGTATGAAAATCGTTTTACGATAGAAAATAATAAAAACTTGATAGAGACTAATTTAAACAAATCGAAGTCGGTAATAGATTAATAGCACATTCGGCAACCTGCACTAGCGCGCACTGAGTCCGAATACGCTGTAAGAGAGATGCGGAGAATATGAAACATTTTGTTTTAAGTCGACCTCATAGCATTTTTAAAACCGAAGCTGAAAATCTGAGCACTGAATTGATTTGTGGCTAATAAAGGAATGTCTAGTATAAAAAGTGACAGAGGAATCAGTGTTCGAACGGAGAACGAGAATACAATTGGAATTAACAAAATTGATTTCACAATCTTTGCGTGAGAATGTTTTTAATGTTTTTCGTGAATTAAAGGTACAATTGGAATTAGCAAAGATGATTTCACAATCTTTGCGTGAGAACTTTTTTCGTGAATTAAAGGGTTAAAGGTACAATTGGAATTAGCAAAGTTGATTTCACAATCTTTGCGTGAGAACTTTTTTCGTGAATTAAAGGGAATTAGCTTCTTTCATACATGAGTCATGTTTATGGGGGGGTGGGGGGTAGTACTTTGTGTGCAGTACATAGTGCGCGAAGCAGCTTATGGCGCTGAAAGCAGCCTTTGGTGCTGAACGTATTTATCATTGAACTGTAATAACAACCACAATTAACATCTTTCGAAGAAAAATATGTATGCATTTTTAGCATTGGATACCCATGTTGTGCCCTTACCCCTTACCATACTCGTGTAATGACCATCAGCATTACTTTTACCATGGTGGAAAATCGCTGCCTTAAGTTTATAACAGTGATCTACCAATTGTATTTTAGTAGTCGGCATTACTTTAATGTTGAAATTTTCAACTTTCGTTGTTCCACTACTATCGTGATCGAACAAATGTAATTTTGCAATAAGAATTTGTTTGGAAGCAGTTATATTGATTTTCTTCATTGTATTTGAATTTGAATTATCACAATTATTGCAAGGATCTTTTTGATTTTTCCATGCTGGGAAATTGTGTTTTATTATATCTTGAAATTCAAATGTTTTTTTTTTTTGAACATCTTGGGCAGTGCAAGATGTACAACACAATTTGTACTGATAGTAGTACTTGTGTAATTACACGCTAAACATCTTGATACTGTTGTTATTTCGTGTTGTACTGCATTCTTAATAAGAATCTGATGATCACAAAGAGAGGTAATAAACTCAGCTGCATCATGCAGCTGATTGTAAGCGTATTTTTCTCCTGCGAATTGCCGTAATGATATTATGTTTGGATTTTGATCCGATTTATATTGGTCCATAAAGACTTTTATAATATCATCAGCTTTTTCCGTCAAAAATAAGTTTTCTCTTATAGATGAACAATATAACATGCATTGGATTGTGGCATTCGCATAACAAGATACACCATCAGAATTCGGGAGACCTCTTACGTTGTATTGAGTGGTATCCGCGATGTGATCATTAGTATTCTGACATTCGGATACATTATAATTAGGTACTGCCCAAACAGCATCACGAACATTGCGAACGCGGTTTTTAGAAATTGAAATAGTCATAATATCAGGTCTATATTTTTTTCGCAATCTATTGTACTCTATTATAGCCGATTCTTGTGCCTTTACGGAAGATGGATCATAATTGATAAGATGCAGTCCTTGTAGTGTGGTCACCCGTGAAAGAGCAACGTAAATTTGTCCGCAAGTAAATATTGAATTACCTGCTTCTACGACAGCATTCTGCAAGCTTAGTCCTTGACTTTTGTGAATAGTTATACCATAGCTGAGGCAAATCGGAAATTGTTTTCTAATAACGAACGCTCTATCGACGACGGTCCCCGCCGCTTTCCGAGAAACCCTCAGCGGCAATCGTAGCGCGACGCATCGGCGCCGAAATTCGATGCGTCGCCGATATCGCCGATGTCGAGATTCGACGTCTGGCGTTAATGAGGCGGCGTGTCCGTTACACGCGCCGCCACATCACCCCCCTTGGTGAAATTAAGGGTGCGCTCTCACTTAAAACTACTATGTACAAGCTTATCACTAAAGCGCGTTCGCTGATTCCGCGTTTACGCAAACGTTTACTTATATGCTTGCGTTGTAGCGATCGGGGAATCGCACGCGTCTTCCCGACCGTGTTGTTCGTTCGGGTGTTCGGTCCCCTGTGGTCTCCGCGGGGACCACCTGCGGGGTCGATCTCTCCGGTACATCCTGCTCGACGTCTCGCAGCAAGTACGCGGGCTTCAAGCGGTCCAACGACACTGGAACCACTCGATTTTTAACCCGGATGTTAAAGTGTTTCGGGTGTCGCTGGATTATCTCGTACGGACCGTCGTATGCCGGTTGCAAGGAGCTCTTGACTCCGCCGTGTCGTACGAACGCGTGCGTCGCCGTCGCCAGGTCCTTGAAAACAAATGTCTTTTTGTCTCCGTGGCGTGATGCCGGAGACGGTCGCAGACTGTTGAAATTCCGGCGCAACCGCGAAACGAACGCCTCGCCCTCGTCGGCGGGGGTTCGCGAACCGGCCAGAAACTCGCCCGGTAGTCGAATCGGCTCACCGTAAACCATCTCCGCGGGCGTCGCTTTGATATCGTCCTTCCAGGCCGCTCGAATACCTAGAAGAACGACAGGCAGCGAATCCGCCCATCCCGTGTCAGCGTGGCAGATTATTGCTGATTTTAATTGCCGATGGAATCGTTCCACCATACCGTTCGCTGCGGGATGGTACGCGGTCGTGCGCAGGTGCTGTGTGCCGATTAGGCGCGACAACTGCTGAAACAGCGTCGATTCAAACTGCCGACCCTGATCCGTCGTGAGTCGTAGAGGCGTTCCGAACCTCGAAATCCATCCGGCGAATAGCGCGTAAGCCACCGTTTCGGCGGTGATATCCTCGACGGGGAAAACTTCCGGCCATCGCGTGAAACGGTCGACGCATGTTACACAGTATCGATAGCCCTTCGAAATCGGCAATGGACCGACGATGTCCACGTGTAAATGCTCGAAACGGGACGAGGGTGCCTGGAATCGGCCGACCGAAGTAGACACGTGTCTGCTCGTCTTTGCGCGCTGGCACGGCACGCACGCTCGCGCCCAGGTTTTACTGTCCTTTTGGATACCCGGCCACACGAACCGCTGTGACATCAGCCTCGCTGTCGCCTTCACTCCAGGATGCGCCAGGTCATGCAACGACGCGAACGCTTGGCGGCGGAATGCCTCTGTTATAAACGGTCGCAACGCGGGGGTCGCGGAATCGCAATACAGTTCGATATTCGTCCCGGGCAACGCGACCCTCTTTAGGGTAAGAGACGAATCCGAGTGTAAAAGCGCGCGCAGCTCCTCGTCCGCTTGCTGCGATTCGGCAAGTTTTGCGTAATCCAGCGCCGGCGATATCTCCGCGATCCGCGACAACGCATCGGCGACGACGTTTTCCTTACCGGACACGTGCCGGACATCGGTGGAAAATTGTCCGATCAAATCGAGATAGCGGAACTGACGTGGAGAGTGTTTCTCCGGTTTTTGCGCGAACGCGAAAGTTAGCGGCTTATGATCGGTGAAAATCGTGAACACGCGTCCCTCAACCATATGCCGGAAGAACCTGACGGCTTTATATATCGCCAAGAGCTCCCGATCATATGGGCTGTAATTCCGCTCAGCTCCCGTTAGCTTCTTGGTAAAGAAAGCCAAGGGTTGCCATCCGTCGCTCGACCGCTGCTGCAGCGCGGCGCCTACCGTGAAATCCGAAGCATCCGTAAAAATCGCCAAGGGCAGCGTGACATCGGGATGCGCCAGGAGGGCTGCACGCGCCAGGCTCTCCTTGCATCGATTGAAAGCCTGTATCCTGTCCGCTGTCCACTCGACGGGAGTTCGACCCTTGACGTTCCCCTGCAGGGCCGCGTTGAGAGGAGCCTGGATCCCGGCTGCCGCCGGCATGAACCGTCGGTAAAAATTCACCATGCCCAGAAACTGCCGCAGCTGTTTCACTGTCTCCGGGCGCGGAAAGGCTCGAATCGCTTCGACCTTCTGCGGAAGCGGTCGGGTGCCCCGTGCAGACACCTCGTACCCCAGGAAAGTCACTTCTGGGGCGCCGAAAACGCACTTTCGCGAGTTCACCAACACACCGTACGCGGTTAGGCGATTGAACAACTCACGCAAATGTCGCTCGTGTTCCTCGTTGGAACTGGACGCCACGAGAATGTCGTCGATATACACATAACACCAATCGAGACCCCGCAACACCTCGTCCATAAAGCGCTGGAAAGTCTGGGCCGCGTTTCGCAATCCGAACGACATATATGGGAACTCGAACAGTCCGAAGGGTGTCGTAATCGCCGTTTTCGGAATATCCTCCGGATGCACCGGAATCTGATTATATGCGCGCACTAGATCGACCGTCGAAAATATTGTTTTGCCGGACAATCGTTGCGCGAAGTCCTCGATGTGCGGCACAGGATATTTGTCCGGAATCGTTCTCGCGTTTACCCCACGATAATCGCCGCACATTCGCCACTCCTCCGGATCGTCGTCGTCGCTTCTTTTCTTGGGCGTCCTTTTTTTCAACACCATGTGTAGTCCGGATGACCAACAACTCTCGGATCGGCGCGCTGTTCCATCCCTCACCATAGCCTCGAATTCGGCTTTTGCAATTCCAAATTTGTCGGGGGCCAAACGTCGAGGTTTGCACGACACCGGTGGGCCAGGTGTGGTCCGAATATGGTGACACGTCGCGTGCCTGATCGTTCGATGTCCTCCCGACGGTCGCGTGACATCCGGGAACTCGGCGAGGATCGCGTGATACCCCGCTTCTCCGGCTATTGCTTTTACGCTATCGGGACGGCCCGCGGCAACGCGCCCGGCTGCGGACAATGTAGTGATGCCGTCGATCAACCTCTTGGAGCGCAGATCGACGAGGAGGCCGTAAAATCCTAGAAAATCCGCTCCGATGATAGGCATTGTGACGTCCGCGATGACGAATCGCCACGAAAAATCCCGTCGTAGCCCGAGATTGAGATGGAAAGTGATGCATCCGTAAGTTGAAATTGTCGAGCCGTTTGCCGCGTAAAGTTCGTATGTGGTCTTCTCACGCAGACCACGCACTCGCGAGCGTGGAAAAACGCACAGATCGGACCCGGTATCCACCATAAACGTGAGTTTCGTATCGCGATCTGTGACGAATAGGCGGTTGGTGGTCGGCTCGGAATCGCTAGCCGCCCTCAGCGATCGGCCGGAGCTTTTCCCGACCCGAACTTGCACGGATCGCGGCACTTTTTTGCGCGGGCCCCGAATTCCCAGTGGTACCAGCACAACCCGTCGCCGAAGGTGTTCTCCTGGCTCTGGTCGCGCGATTGCGAGGCACCGCGGCGTCGCCCTCGGGACCTTGAACGTGCCCGGCGGGAATTGTCTTTGTCCAAACCAAGAGCTGCTATTTCGCGACGCAGTTCAGCAATTTCCGCGCGGAGATCATCCGTCGGCGTCGATACTGCAGCAACCTGGGCGCCTGGTGCTATCTCCATCACCGCGTCGGCCAGGGAGGCGAGCTCATCCAGGGCCTCGCCCTGCCGCGTGATGAGGACGGCGTGGACACTCCTCGGAAGGCGTCCCAACCACAGTGTCTTCAGGAAATCATCCGACACTGCATCGCCCGCGAGGTTCTGCAGACGCCTCAGAAAAATCGAGGGTCTTCGGTCGCCGATCTCCTCGTGTTCCAGAAGGTGTCGGATATTTTGTTCCTTTGAGTCCGACAACCGTCGAATCAGCTCCGTCTTCAGTTTCTCGTACATATTCGTCGCCGGCGGGTTGTTGATGATGTCCATCACCACGTCAGCGTACTTATTTTCGAGATTCGCGCTGACGTAATGATATTTCGTCGAATCCTGCGTGATTCCTGACAGCACGAATTGTGACTCGAGTTGCCGGAACCACGTTGTCGGGTTTTTCTCCCAAAACGGTGGGACCCGAATGGATACCCGCGCTACCGCCGGCATTGGTGCGGCCTCACTCGCCACGGAATTGCTCGCGGGATTGTTCACGGGGCTCGTATCCGTGTTGCTCGTGGGGTCCGCCATCGCCAATGATCCACTTTATCGTCCTGGGTTCGCACCTTCCACCTTCCACTATTCGCGGCGTTGCACACGCGAACGACGCACTTGCGGGCACAACAAAACGAAAATCTGTCTTTCCGCGACAGATCACGTCGGGGTCACCAATTATGTGGGTGACGGAAAGTAAATTACACTCAGGTTCGTTACGTGGATAGAAAACTTTATTTCGCAGTCGGACTGGGCAGTTACGTTCTCGACGACTCTCTGCGATCGACTGCCTCTCCGCACGCATCCTTCTGGGGACCGTCGTCTCTCGAGCCGCAAAGGATGTTTATACAATCGTATCGACGACGGTCCCCGCCGCTTTCCGAGAAACCCTCAGCGGCAATCGTAGCGCGACGCATCGGCGCCGAAATTCGATGCGTCGCCGATATCGCCGATGTCGAGATTCGACGTCTGGCGTTAATGAGGCGGCGTGTCCGTTACACGCGCCGCCACAGCTCTATCCATTACTTCAAATTTAACACATACACGTTCTATTATATGTTCTTGCCCAGTGGGTAATATAATTTTCAATTTTTCAACGTCATTATCAACACCTCGTGTAACTGAAACAAGTTTAGCTATGGTACCGTTGACAAGACCTAGCGTAACATCAATATTTCTTCTAATCATGATTTGCACTCCTACTTTAACAATTACGACCCTTCCAAGTCCCGCCGTTCGGGAGCTATCGTCGTCATTATTGTTTAGTACCTTTGACACCTTTTTTTTCAAGTACGGTGCACAATTCATTGTATCATGAGCGATCAAATGTATTTCTTCGGGTGGAAAGCGACTCAGCATTGCAGCGTTCAAAACATCACACTGAACACATGTGGGAAGTAAACACACCGTATTAGATCCCACATTAAGCATGTAACCACATAATTCGTTTAATCGGTCATTACAACAATTTGTCGCTTTGAAATTTAATTTCCTCGATTCTAATAGCTTTGTATCCGAATCGGTCACTACTCCGATGCGAATTCTCGACAAGATGTCTTTGTAAATATTATCACCCTGCTGTCGCATGTTTATTGTCAATTCGTCATAGCTAAACAAGGCAGACCATAAATTATAAGAACCTAATCCTCCAACATTTTTCTCCATACTCTTATTGGATAATTGTATAAAAGCAGGTTCTTCGTGAACAGGAGGAAGTTGTAGTAAATCACCAAATAGCAGCATAGGCTTTTTTCCAAACCAAGCATCATTGGAATCTGTAGTATCAAATATTTCTGTAAGTCGCAGATGTATGTACAGGAAAGTTACGTTAGAAACCATCGAAATTTCATCGATGATTACTAAAGCAACATTTTTGAGTTGATCTCGTACAATTTGAAGGGCTGCATCGCTAAGTTGCCTATACTGGGCTGTATGCCCATGTTCTACGGGTAATTGGAATAATCGGTGTATGGTGAGACCTTCGATATTAAAAGCTGCGATTCCAGTAGGGGCAGTTACTGCTGCGTCTTTTCGGATAATCTGCTTGATCCACTGTCTGATAGTTTTTATTAAAAAACTTTTCCCAGTGCCACCTTCGCCACTCACATAAAGTCTGAGAATGTTATTGTTAGACGTCAAGGACTTAGTAACTTTATCAAATATCTGCTTCTGATCATGGTTCAATTCCGAATTCATTTCTGCAAGATCACCACAGTCAAATTTGTTTCCCGCGTCTTTAAAATCTTTCATGGCATCAACAGTTTCAACGGGAACACACTCTACTGGGTGATCGCCTTGATCATTTTCTTCTTGTTCTACAGTATTCAACACGTTCTTTTCAATTTCTTCCTTTATATGATCACGTGCTTCTTAAATATCCGTTATTCGTTCGTGATATTGAACTGCTTCTGTCAATTGTGATTGTAGGGACAAAAAAGCTACCGCATATGTGTTAAATCCATTTTTCAATTCGTCGGTGTTTCTCCAAGATTTGAACAATAATAATAATGAGAAATAATAATTCTCAGGTTGGGTTTGAACATTGTACTTATAATGATTGATAAGATAGCCTCTTTTCCTTTTTTTCACAAACAAAGATGCACGGATTTCATAATATTCAGTTTTTTCAGACGGTCTAATTTTAGTAATGTCATACCACATAGCAAAATCGTACAGATGCTTTGATTCTAATTCCCTAGGTCTGTTAGGATAGTAATCATCTATGAGAGATGGACAAAATATGTCTGTGGATTCACCTTCCAGATCTTCAATCTCTTTGCGAGTTTTCAATTTCCTACTTCTCATTATATTTACATCTAACCATCTAATAGTAGTACTGTAGTCAGTTCCATGCAATGATAATCCTAAAAGAGTATCAGCGCATTCAGGCGCTCCACATTCTCTATGATTTAGCATGCGCATTGCAAGGTTGCATAGAAGACTAGCCAGTGACTTAGTAGAATTTATTGCTGCCATAGTGTCCGTAGCGTAACTTTTTTCCGGCTTTGACACATACTTAGTACAGTAACATGTTACCAACCCTGTCTTTTCCCCAATATATTGTATATCCATGTTACCTCTCCAAACCGTGAGAATGGGAGCATTAAAATCATTGATACGGACTTCCTTTATCGAACGTGGAAGATCATAGAGTCTACCTTTTGCTTTCAATTGTTTTCTAGCACCTATAGAAACAGCCACATCCCTTATTATCAAAGTATCTGTAACTGGACGTGGAAATGAAAATCTACATACTTTACAGAAGGAATTTTTATTTTTTTTTTTATGCGTAGACAGTAACTATTGCATTTATGCATTTGATGTGCAATTACTCGTCTATATAATTCTGGCGACACATGCGGTGATGGTAATCTGCAAGTGACGTATTTCATTATGAATGCTGCTACTTCTTCCTTCGTTGATTTATCGAATATGGGAACATCGTCAATCCAAATTAAAAGATGAAAATGTTGTAATCCCCTGCTTTGATATTCTCTGCGCCAAAAGTAATGAGTGACCTTGCCGATCGGATTGTCGGGCGAACAAATGAAATCCAGCATAGCGTGGAATGCATTATCTATAAATCGAGCAGTTGAAACGGGATCAGAAGCAATGAGTTCGTTCGGGGACATTTTAGCCACCGATGGGCCGTTTACTTCACGAAGGAATTCTATTAAATCTGTCCATAACCATTCACTTGGACTGAGCGTGAGGAACCATGTAGCTGGTCCATAATGGTGTATCATACAGTTCAAATCATTTCTCGGTTTTCGCCAATACTGTGCTGTATTACGTAATCTGGAAAATATAGTGTTCAAGTTCGTTTGTAGCTGATCTTTAGAGAGTTGCTCTAGAAAACCAGCAGCTGTGTATTTTTCACGTGGATTTACGACGTGCATTTTATGAAAAATTCCAGCGTTTAATTGCCGCATATTGGTATCGTGTAATAAATGAAAAATATATTGCATGTTCAATCGAAATTGCGAATGCTTGGACATCAGTTTGGACTTAATGAATTCATGATCAGTCAAACGAACCAATCTTTCTTCATGCTGTCCATTCATCCCATAAGGATATAAATCTGGGAAACATTTCACATCTAAGTGTTCAGCACGATGGCCCAACGGAATGTCATGAACTTTAAGCATTTGATAGAGTACGGTAGCAGATTCATTAACCCTTTTGTCGTACATTGGATAAATCGTAAACTGCTCATAATATGAATCAGAGTGTGACATTTGCGTTAATAATGCACGTTTGTTGTTTTCATCGATATTAAGTGTTTCACCTTCAACGTCCTCGATAGATTCGTTATTATTATCATTGACAACAACTTCTTCTTGAAATTCTGTGTCTGGCAATTTGGCACTCAGCAATAAATCGTGCGATTGTGGTAAAACAATTTCCGAGTATAGAGGATTGTTGGCTTTCAACCACACTAAGGCATTCCATACTTTCTTCAAGTCAACTAACTTTTCCCAAACTATTTTAGATTTTGTTGGAACGCCCCGCACCAATATGTATAATTCATGATTTTGATTTAAAGGTTCAGTCGGAGGACAGATTTTTTTTAAATTTTCTTCTAACGGCAAAGGAAGATGAAATGTTCTCCCCTTTACTTTTGGAAACATATGTTTATGTGGCATATTTTTACGCATTACTGTATCCATTCTCACAATTGTTTGAAAGGGTTTAGCTCTTTGAATGAGAATTCGCTCGTAATCGTTCAACACTGCTATTTCTGGAACTGAACGTACATCAAGCTTATTTAAAATACATTTTAGTGGTATTGAATCGTTGCGAATTTTATTGTGGCAATATGTGCAAATAAAATGCACGTCACCAACTTTGTATCCAATATGATTTAACAACGTTTCCAGTACATTTCCCTTATATGTTCTTTTAGAAATATCAAGGTTACGAACCTCTTTTTGAAAACAAATTTTCTCGCAGGAAACGCACGGGATGCGTGGTGTGTCCATAGACCGCTTTGTGAAAGCTCTAAATGCTAAATAATATCGAGATATAATCTCTTCTTCGTTCAAGCTTATTTCAATATTATTTTTTTGTAACGCTTCATTATCGTTTAAAGCTTTGTCTAAATTATGTAATTCGTCTGTATAAATGCTCGCTATTTTGTATATCGTTCTCTTCAAATGTCGTAAATTCGGAAAGTGAGGTGCCAAAATCTCAATGGCTAAAAAATTGAACTTATATAGTTTAGGGTTTATGTAACAACCATGAGAATGATCAACTTTTTCAGCATGCACTTTATTAGAACAGCTACTGATATGGTTGTTCAACTTATGTACCTTTTTTAATGAGCATTCTAACAATCGTTTGAAGAAATCCTGTAAATTATTCAGAATTTCAACATCTTTTGTTTTACAAAGATAACTACAATGCCATGCCTTTGTCGTCTTCTTCGATTGCAATACAGGTAGAACGTTTTTAGCTTTCCCTGCCGAATTCAATATGATTGATTCAGAACCGCTGAAAGGATGGTACGAACTTTCCGCATAATATGATTCTGAAGAAGAAGTATGTCTGGATTCTCCACACAAAGCATTAATCCTGTCGTCAACTTCTAAACATTCTGCTGCGCGCGTTAAGGAAACTTCCACTTTTTCTTTACAACCTTTCAACAGTTTCCTGATTTTCAAAATGTACTTTTGCCTAATATGAAAACACCATTTTATTATGCGCTCAGCTTCCAATCTATTTGCTTCTCCGGACGGCATGTTAATAACTTTTGAAAGTTTTCTAATATAAGTTTCTTTGTTATTTTTGGTTGCTATATTGTTATTTGTTACAACAATATTACGATACTTTTTTATTATTTGCAGAGCAACACGACGTTTTGCTACTTTATTATTACAATCTCCTTTACGTATTTCATGATAATATACTTCGTATTTCATGAGATAACTTCTTTATTTAGCTGATCATAATTTATTTGCTTTCCGCATTTCGTTTCTTTATTTGCGGCATGATGCACCTTTGCCTTTTCGATTATACCTGCTCTATTTAGCTGATAATAATTTTTTTGCTTCCCGCATTTCACTTCTTTATTTGCGTAATAATGCACTTTTTTCTTTTTTATTATACCTTCTTTGTGTGCGTTATAATATTCATAACTATAAAGTTTTATGCTTTGCTCCCCCTTTTTACAATCTTTGCCCTGTTTTGTGTTACACTCCCCCTTCTTTGCTTTATAAACAGCTTTTCTTTTTAAATTAATTTCCTCTTTATGCTTTTTATAATAATCTTTAGAATTTAAATTAATTTCTTCTTTATGTTTTTTATAATAATTTTTAGAATAATTAGACATGTATTCTGTCCTACTACTTGGTGAGTATACATTGCTGATCTTTGACTTCGAAACCAATGATGGATCTGTCTGAATTACATTTTTTGTATATATGGTGACTTCTTTGTATTATCTGTTTCATTAGAAATGTCACTTTGACGGACTAAAAATGGAGGATCATTTCCACAAGAAGGATTTTTATGAATTGCACAACCAATTGCAGATTCATATTCGTACACACAACGTGTTAATTGTTGATCCTGAGTGCATGGAAAATGTTCTATAAGATTAGTTTGAAACATTTGGATCAAATGTTGACGCATCAAGGCATGGGTGTACGTTATTTTGTCTGGTAATATTTTGAATAATAACGAGACAGCAAATGGAATCGCAAAAACTCCGCAATCCCGACCATTAGGTTGAGTTTGTACACGTGGAAATTCAATAAATTCTTCGTCAATTGCACCGTCTGGTTTGTTTAAAAAAAGGGTATAACTTCTCCAGATAAATTTTGTGATGACTATGCAACTTCGAGGAATTAAGAGAATCATAAATATAAACTCTTCTTTCATCATGTTTATAGAAGCTACAAACCCAATGTCCCCCTACATTGGTTCCAATCTTATCGCTTTGGTGCAAAATCTGTATGTGATATTGATTTTCAGGAACTGGTTGAATTGTTGTAGGTAATTGAACTCTCCACGCAGCGCTGTTCAAGGTCGCTCACGCGTGAGCCCGGGGTTCTCCCACTCTCGTCCCCGTTGCCAGGGATACCGCGCGACGCTAATCGCGAAGACGCTTGCCCGGCTGGCCCGTCGTGACAGCCTTCGTAGCGTCGCGCGATCTCCTTGACAACCGATGGCACGCTGGGCGAGAGAAAGATTGGAAGGGGAAGCAGGCGCGTGAGGGGCCCCTACGCTGGACAGCGCTGTCTCCGCGTCTCGCGTGGTTTGTAACTGGAGTGAGCTTCTAATAATTTGTGAAAATATTCGATATGGTCATCTGTTAACCATTCGCCTTTAATGATGATTTGTATATCATGGAAACTGAGTGGTAAGATATTATTAATATTATTAATTTTTGACATGACGAATATTTTGATTTATTTAGTGTTTATTTTTTGGTTATAGTGTTTTTTTCAGTTGAGACTCAGAAGATAATAGACAGTATTAATTCTATTTTTTGGTCAAAGTGTTTTTTTTTCAGATAAGACTCAGAAGTTGATAGACAGTATTAATTCTATGATCTATTTTCAAGATATATGCCTTTTCAGACACATTAACTAGAATTTATAAATTAATTTATCTCAATATTTATTTAGATAGGCAAATAAAAAGAATCATTCAAGTCTGCTATGAACTGGAGTAAATATTGAGTTACCCTAAATTTAAAAATTAATTATCTGGATCTCTTAGGCTGTATGGGTATTGGAAGAATAAAGTGGTATAAATATAATCGGTTTAGAGTGGCGTTATCGATAGAAAACCCACCTCTCTTTTAATAATAAATTGTCTTTATTCCTCTTTATTTTCTTACATGCGATACAGACACAGTACAATTAGTACTTTTATAAGATAAAAGCTTTTATAAATAGCTTTTATAGGATAAGGCGCGATGCAGCCAGTAAAGCTTAATTAATTAATTAACAATTAATACTCGCAAAAGCGCAAAGCAGTCAAGTGTAGCGCAAAGCAGCTCAGCGAGTGTACTTTACTTTTAAAAAAAAATACTCCAACCTGTAAAAAACGAAAAATTTGTACTAGACACAAAACTAATATCATACGTATTATTTTAATATATAAATAAATGTAAACGTCACTTACTAAATATAATATTTTCTCTTTAGCTTCTACAACAGACGTGAAGAATTAAATTTCCTACCAAGTCCCTTGATATTAAAAAGAAAGTACAACACAATAAAGAAATAGGTTAACAAAAATCTGCGCAGACTATTATTTTACGCATATAATGAAACAATAACCAATTCGTTGAAAATATGTTCATTACATTATTTCATTATGCGTACACCTTAATTAATAATAATGAAACTCACTTACATGCAAGGAAATGAAGAAGAATTTACGGACGCCGTAACATGCGTGAGCTCCGGACGCCCGCTTTGCTTTCTGAAAGTGGTGCAGAATTATCGATCGTACTATCGATGGCTTACTTTCCCTATCGATAATTATCGATATTGAAAATTGTGGGTTCATATTCGTGCCGTTCTGATCGTTTTCGTCAGGTGCCTTCCATTTCGCGCATTGAGGGCGGTATTCATAAACGTGTCTTAAAGCGACCGTTCCAATAAGCGGCTGGCGACTGCGGCTGGCGACGCTTCCACTAGTGCAAGGGAGAAGTATGCATCTGTTTCTCCCTTGCACTAGTGGAAGCGTCGCCAGCCGCTTATTGGAACGGCCGCCGTTAAGATTAAGCAAATGCATAAACATTCGGCATTCTTTATTAGCTTGATCCTTTATTAGTTTTGAAAATCCGCTTGCATTTGTGTACAAGTAATATCTTCCACTCCTTGAGAAAAGAAATCGCATGTTTGAAAAGTGGTTAGGTTAAATTAGCATTTGCATGTCTTCGAAGAAACATTATACAGAAGTTGAAAAATATTTGTTTCTACAATTGTTAACGAAATATGCAAATGTAATCTCTACTTCTCTACTATTATATATAAAAGTGAAACGTTGTCTGTTTGTTTGCCCCTCTTTCACGCTTAAACGACTGAACGGATTTCAATGAAATTTTCAATATACATTACATACATCACAGAAACAATTATTGACTCTCATAAGCGTTCAATATACTGAGTTTTATAATATTCATATAGTAATAGAATGTGGAGAAACGTGGGAAACATCATAAAGGACTCCTGGGTGAAACAAGATAACAGGTCAGCTAGCAGAAAATAAAAAAGGGGATGTCACCACTTTGAAAAACAAAGAATAATGTATAAGTTTATTTATATGTATGTAACCATAGTAAATATAGTATATCTTAATATATAAAGCAGAAAGTTTATATATATATATATGTTTGCCTGTCCCCTAAAAGCTTTTGAACAGTAAATTCTGACAAAACATGTGTCTCAGCTCATTATGTCTAGCTAATCCAGATGAATGTGAATATTTTCAGCTCGCTACGTCTTTCCCTTTCCTAGTTAAGAGTTAAATTAACTAAAGTAACTAATAATCTAAATTCCGAGCGAAGCCGGGTAGTAAATACACTATAAGTACAAAACTGAATTTCTGAATGTAGAAAAGGAAGCAGCGAAGATATCAATATTATCTCATTATCTAATTACGAGCATACAGATTCTGTCAATTCAATTATGTTTACCATACAGAGTAACACAGTATTTTTATTAAAAAAAATTTATTATGGCACAATTTGTGCCAATAATTCATTTACAAATCAGTTTTATGTACATATGAAAATTCCATTGTCACGTCCAGAATTGCCGGAACATTCTGGACGGAAGGGAGTTCTTGCTCCGTCACCTCCAACGTAACCTAAACCCTAAGGCCGGCCGGTTACGCCGTAATGGAGTACTGTGCGGGGCGGGGTGGATCGCAGCTTTGAAGGATTCGTTGCACTGACCATCTTGAGATGAGGACCGCTAAGGTACATCGCCAAGGTGATCAGTGAATGTGGAGGAAAAGAAGAGGTGCGTTTCGTCTTGGGACCGCCAGTCAGACTCATCATCAGTAGGGCTACAACTGACGGCCCCTGCCCTAGACACACACGGGGACACAGAGGATATGATTTGGAACTTGTAGATATAGAAATGAGATATGGATCAGGAACTAGCGAGAAAGAGTTAGGAAGATTAGAGACCTCTGGTGGTGCTGGCGAACACTAAGTCGCGCTCCCGTGGTGGGGCCGGGACGTCACACCATTACTGGTGAAATAATTAAGCAGCCAGGCAATTAGCGGTTCACAAGCAGCAAATTCTAAAAAAATAACGAGAATACTTGGAGATTAAAAAATGGAGTGATATTCAATCACACAATCGATTAACCATAATAATATTTCAATTATGAAATAAAAAAATGAATGAAAACCTACTTGCACTGGAAAATTGATTCTGGAAAATTTCATCAATATTCTGGAATCTCGTGGACACTAATGTGATGTCTAGGTACTGTCAATGGCTCCATCGAAACCAGGATGACCGATTGCTTCATTTCCTTTCTCAAGATCATTAGAAAATTGATGATTCTCCTCGCGTACTTCGAGATCCCTTGGTAATCCAAAATTAAGTTGGCAAGTAAGCGACTTACACAAAAAATAATTCTGGATCAGCTTCTGCCCAGCACCAGCTGTAAATATTTTTTAAAGAATTTCCTAAATACACTGTTCAATTATAAATACTCCAGATGTTAAAAATAGAATATTATAATTCTAAATTACCTGAAAACTTGCAGTTGCATATTACCGTAAGCATAGAAGTTGTTGCAATTGTCGTGGAATGATCGTTCGTAAAATACCATACAGTACGGGAGTCCTTGCGAAATCGATAACGTCTTTCGAATTCATCTTCATCGTACTGTTCAAAAGGATTCTGCCTGTCACGAATATAACCTCTAATAACAGGCCCATTTTCGGCTATACTTCCGAATGGCCCCAGTCGCCAATCGACACAAGGTTTGAGGGGAGGTGTAGGGAGGGTACGCACTTAAGCCATGCTTAAGAAGCGACTGAGAATCTCGAATAAATAAGATTTCTTAACAAAGTAAATGCTTGAGTCGATGCTGATTTCCCGACTAAGAATCTAGACGGGATCTTAAGCACTTACTTAAGAATAAGCAACGACTGAGAATACCGTCCTTACTGTAATTTATGTTATGTGACATACGTGTATAATACTAAAATATCCTGTATAAAATGTCCAGTGGACCTGCCCCGGTAACATAGAGCGTGATAGGGAAGTTCCCACATCTTTTTTAAGCTTTATTAGGCTCTTATATTGCCGGGGCAGGTCCACTGGACGTTTTATACACGTATGTCACGTAACGTAAATCACGTTGCTTTCTAGTGATTTACCCATCACTGCAGCCAATGCACATAATGAGCGCATGCGTAGTTCTTCGAATTCGAATACTCCAATCAGGTTATGCGCAGTCTATACACTCACCGTATGAACCACCAATCACCATTGCCTGCAGTCTATGCACTCAATGCGGGAAATGGACTCTCGGGATTATTAGGTCGGGATCGTCATCCGTCGTTACTCTTTTAGTAACTTAAAACTGGTTTGATTCTTGCGGGTGTATTTTGTCGACTTTTGCTTTACTTTAAACACTCACATTATTAGATTTCAATACAATCTCGTCGAATCATGACCAGAGCGCGCTGCACTGAACCTTCCTCTTATTTACCATCGCCTTTTGAATACGCTTTCAGCCGTATGCGGTTTATATAAATCTAACGTAGAAGTACAAATAAGCGTTACTTAAAATTTACTTTGTCACGTCCCGGGTGAGGTCTTTGGGAACGATGACAATTGGGGGAAGGAATGAATGTCAGGCGCGAATCTGAAATTCGTCACACTGAGGTTTTTGGTAGGAATTTAGGCGCGAATCTATAATCCGTCACTCTGAGGTTTGGATGGAATTCAGGCGCGAATCTATAATCCGTCACACTGAGGTTTTGGTAGGAAATTTAGGCGCGAATCTATAATCCGTCACACTGAGGTTTTGGTAGGAAATTTAGGCGCGAATCTGTAATCCGTCACTCTGGGGTTTGGATGGAATTCAGGCACGAATCTGTAATCAGTCACTCTGAGGTTTGGATGGAGTACAGGCGCGAATCTATAATCCGTCACACTGAGGTTTTTTGGTAGGAATTTAGGCGCGAATCTATAATCCGTCACTCTGAGGTTTGGATGGAATTCAGGCGCGAATCTATAATCCGTCACACTGAGGTTTTGGTAGGAAATTTAGGCGTGAATCTATAATCCGTCACTCTAATCGACCAGGGAAGGTTTAACAGGTAAATACACACCCGGAGAACACCCGTTATACTACTTTGTATTTATTTTGGTTTTGAAAGTTGCAACCACCGTTGCATTCACATAAGAAATTACGTGTAATGCTTCCGTTAAACCCGTCTAGATATAGGTCTATACAAAAGAACGTTTGTAAACACAACTGGCACTCTAGTGTAACATCCCACGAGGACTCAAACCAGTAATTACCGACCGTTGATAAAGTAGAACTGTACTATATTACCACAGAGCCAACCTATGTTACCGCGCATAAGCATTATACATACTTTAAGATATAAATTATAATCCAAACAAATATTAGAGGAACAAATATTATAAAAATGTTAAGAATAATTAATTAGATATATTGACAAAAGCGCAAAACAAAATAATATATAATAAGCAAGAAAACTGCGAAATAAGAAATATCGACACACTGCGCATGCGCCAGCCCGCCAATTCTCCAGTATAAAAGGAGGCGCACGCAGCACTCAGCGCGCTCATTCGAATACTGATACGTTCTTGCAACTAACGAATACTAGTTCCTAGAGGCAGCTTAAGTACTATCCAGTAGAATTTCAGCACGCTCCGGAAACGTCAGCGACTGGTTCTCAGTGTACAAGATACTGGTGCTCCTTTTTGGATCTTTTATTTAATGGTTAAGAACTCAGATACGTTCTTGCAACTAACGAATGCTAGTTCCTGGAGGCAGCTTAAGTACTATCCAGTAGAATTTCAGCACGCTCCGGAAACGGCAGCGACTGGTTCTCAGTGTACAAGATACTGGTGCTCCTTTTTGGATCTATCATTTAATAGTTGAGAACTTTGTTTTCGCGGAGGTTTCAAGCGTTGCTCCTAGTAGTAGGTAGCAGCTTAACCGCTTAGCGAAGACAAAGTCTACAGAACACTAAAATAAGAACACTGCCAAGAGTGTCGGGAACCGCTCCGGAAACGGCAGCGGCCGAACTTGCAGCAGTAGCACACACACACACATATATATATATATCCAATTTTATATAGCGCATTAGAATAAATTAGCATAGAAAAAACCAAAAACCCTAAAAAAACACAAAAATACAATATATATAATCGTAGTTGTAAGCTATATTATCGTTATTGTTATTAGTTTAAGTGTTGTTTGAATAAAGTCATTGTTAAGTTTAAGTTGGATTTTACTCCTTCATTCCACACGAAACCCCCCACCTATCCTATTCTCGGAGGAAGCCACACTCCTCTCGGGAACCTGTCTACATTCAGTCGTCCCTGGACAGCTGAACGTTACACTAGCGTTCAAGAATCGAGATCAGCTGTTGTTGCAGTTTGTTTTGGTTTGGGAATCTTCGCAAACAGAAGACTAGACACAATAACTCATAACGTGATTTAAATAGGAATTGTTTATTCAATTTGATGCACTGTTGATATGATTTTCGCGTTATAATTATGCGTTA
This sequence comes from Andrena flavipes, assembly GCA_963971345.1. Classification (NCBI taxonomy): domain Eukaryota; kingdom Metazoa; phylum Arthropoda; class Insecta; order Hymenoptera; family Andrenidae; genus Andrena; species Andrena flavipes. Next base: position 45,456,351 of record OZ020479.1, on the reverse strand, counting down.
GGCATTTAGCATTAGCACATGACATTTATAATATACAATGGTTATTGAAAGCGTATGAATATGATTATGAGTTACATATGAATAAGTAATAAGCAATTGTTATTGAAAGTAATACATGAAATCGCAATAAGCGTAGACGAGACAATGCAATAAGCAATAATAAAGTAAGTAATATGTAATTGCAATAAGCGTAGACAAGACAATGCAATAAGCAATAATAAAGTAAATAATATGAAATCGCAATAAGCGTAGACAAGACAATGCAATAAGCAATAATAAAGTAAATAAAATGAAATCGCAATAAGCGTAGACAAGACAATGCAATAAGCAATAATAAAGTAAATAATATGAAATCTATATAATAATGAATGCAATAAGCGTTATCAATACAACCGAATACGAATGAATAGCAATAAGCTTTGGAACACGAAATATAATAATAATACAAAATAATAAGATGATGATGATATGCAGTGTAAATGGTAAGTTTAAATGCTTACAATGATTTGTGAGATGAATTTGGTCACACTATTTAAAATATATAAACTTCTGTGGCTTATCGAGATCTTTCTCTCAATTGTTTTCGTCGAAAGAGGACTTCTGTCTCGGTCCCCTCGTATTTATAAGGATGTTGCGGGGGTACGCGCGGTAGCGCCCTTGACACATTTAATAAGTGGGTCACGGTAGGACTTCCAGGGTTTTTATAAACGGTATGGCTATTAATAGACATATTTATGTCACGTACGCCAAATATGTGTCGCAGTTAGATTTTTGGGGTTTTATGACTGCGAAAGGAGATACTCAACCCATCGAATGGATTTTGGTTGTTTTAACAGGGAAGGGGTATTTGTGGTTTTGATTTGAAGGGTCGTAGAGAAGGGGTGAGATGTGGTCTCGATTTAAGAAGAGTTTGGGGGCGAGGGACTTGTTTAGATTTAGTTTGAGGAGGGAATTTGTGCCTCGTTGGGCGAATTAAGCGAAGGAGGTTTCGTACCGACCATCTTGAGATGGCGACCGCTAAGGTACATCGTCAAGGTGATCAGCGATTGGGGAAAAGGGGTAAGAGTTGAGTTTGAAGGACTTTGGTGGTGTGATTTCGTGATTTATGATAGAATTTTAGAATAAGACCGCGCGAAAAATATTGGGACGTCACAACTTATAGTAAATTTAAACGTGTTAAAAGCCAAAACGTAATGTTACTTAACGTGAAACGTAATGAAGAATTTCGATAGATCGATATTTACTTAATCGATATTTACTTAAAAGTACTCTTTGATCGTCGAATGTTTACCGGGCCTCTTGGCCAGCTTCAGCTTTTGTAGCAAACCAATAAATATGTCGAACATGTGGTCGCAAAAAGAGAATGTAAGTAATAAAAATTCATATATATATATATATATATATATATATATATATATATATACACTCATAGCAGAGTTATTATTATTATAGTTTACTCTTGCCCGGTTATCTTTATCTTTATTATATCCTGGAAATCAAATGATTTTTTTAACATCTTGGGACTTGTAACCTGAATTACAATCAGCCTATGATAGAAGAAAGTCATACATGAAGCGCAAAGATATGTATTGTTCAATTGTAAATGGCCAATTGGAAATTCGGAAATATAAAAGGTAGAAAGTTGAAATAGTGTATGAAACAAAATTATAAAAATTAGTTCAAGAGCCTTTCCATTATTCAATCATACATTCAATTATTCATTCATCGTATTGTTGCGAGCACCCTATTGAGGATCCATGGCCGATGGTGCTCGCGACTAAGACAAGAGACAGCGAGAAGAAGGCGATCGGATCGATCGCCTGACCAGCTGTCAGTTGAGAGTCAGCCGCCATTACCAGCAGACCTGTTGACATTCCCTGAGATCTAAGTAATATTTCCGCCTGTACCTCGCCTGTGGCTTGTATTAAACGTTATGGCAAACACCCGCCGTAACAGTATCATACACTATTTCAATTTTCAAATTTTAACATTTCCTTGCGCTACATGTATATGACTTCCATCTATCATATGCCGCTTTTATGAACACTTCAACTTTTTGGCTAACTAATTGTTTATTAATTTTTGCAGACAGCACATATGGACGATTTATTAACGGGTAAATATAGTAAAAATTTAAATTACACACATATTCAAATTTTTTTCCACTGATGTGTTAATTAACAATAAACTTCAATTTTGAAGCACTAAATGAAACGGGATTGAGGTCGCCGCCGACGACTCAGCCGCCGTTGCCGCCGACGTCTCCGCTGCTGCCGCCGACGTCTCCGCTGCTGCCGCCGACGTCTCCGCTGCTGCCGCCGACGCCTCCGCTGCTGCCGCCGACGTCTCCGCCGCTGCCACCACCTGCAGCGAGGCCGGCCACGGCCGATGGTAAATGCATACACATTTTAAGGAGTTATATGCTTTTAGAATTCTTGAAAATAGGTCTAAATTAAATAAAAAATATTTGACTAATAAATTTCTTTTTTATTTTTTACTAATTACAGTACCACGCGTTGGGCGCCACCAGCGAAGCAGCTGGCAGGTGAGGGCCCGACAGGTGGAGTGGGCGTGTATCAACGCCCTGAAAGAACAGGCCACCTCCCTTCGGGCCTGGGCCGTGAACGAGTACAGTGGCCCTGGCCGTGGCCGTGGTGGTGATGGTGGCCGTGGCTGTGGTGGCCAAGATTTTAATTCCTAAAAAAATGAAAATTCAAAATAAATATTTTATTCTATATATGATTATTTTATTTTATCATTGAATGAATAATTGCGTATGCAAAACCCTACCTGTAAATTTGTACGTTCATAGTCTTACGTAGATGACACTGCATCATCTGCTGCTTCGATTATCTGTAAATATATGAAAGCCCTTTTTTTTAGTTATACAACATAACATAGAACTTATATAGAAATAGAGTGTCATTTTGCTATTATAAGTATAAAGACTACATAATGTGTCCAAAGGAGGTTAGAGCGTACTGTAGAAAGTCTTACTGCAAGAAATTTAAATGCTAATCGTAATGTAGCGACAATGAACGAAGAGATCATATGTTTTCATTGGTGTTGGTTTAGTATTATTGGTGAATTGGAATATTGTTAATAGAAACTAATAAAATTAATGAATAGCGTAGTAACTACTATGGATTTTATTAAAGCATTACGATTGTCTTTCACAATTCACTAATGTGACTTGCTCTACATTGCAAGCAGTCCGCCATAATTTTCTTCATTCTTAATGCTATGCTAATTTGACAAATTTTATCAATTTACCTTATTTGACAAGTTTCCAAAAACTGGTGTGAAACAAGATGCTCTGGCTATCTAATGTTCTCCGGGCAACCTTCAAGCCTGTGCATCTCCATCATTTCTAACCAAGCCTCTGCGCCCCCTTCACTTTTATCCAAGCCTCTGTGTCCCTTTTATTTTTATCCAAGCCTCTCCGTCGTCCCCTTCATTTCTATAGGCTTTACATAAAAACTGTAAATTAAAATTATGCAAAAGAAGATGCTTCTCTGTCGAATCGAACCTTCTCCGGATAACTTGCAAGCCTGCAATTCCACATAAGAATTTAAATGCAATTTGTTACAATACATTATTATTTTGTACATGCATTGTACAAATTTCCAGAAACTTGTGTGAAGGAGATGCTTCTCAGTCGAACCATCTTCGGACAACTTGCAAGTCTGCGACTCTACATAAGAAATAAAAAATTTTGGCGACTTACCTTATTAATTGAGACAATAATTCAGTCTCCTATTTAGTGTAAAAACTCGTGACATTTCAAATTCGGATAACTTTATTTGATTTGACACTTATCACTTACAATGACGGACGACGATCCCTGCCGAATAATCCCGAGAGTCGACGAAAGAAGAACGAACATGTGTTGGCTAAAGGTATGCGTGTGACGCGTATACGTATTGACGAGAAATATATATACGTAATGTTTGATGACGAAAAATTTCTAGGAGAATCAGAAGAAGAAAAATCGTACCATTTTTGACAGATCCATGAGACGATATTACGATATCTCTGTCATGCGTGGACCGATTTTATTGAAATTAGTCTTATTCGAAAGCCGATATGCGGTTTACATAAGAAAAATGCCTTTAAATTTAGAAAATATTGCAGGCGTGATGAGATATTAATGAAATAATTTTCAGGTTAGGTTGGAATAGCTGTGCTTGGAGTAAAGATACACTGCAGCGACAGGCATATACAAGGTGTCTTTTCTTTCATGTACTTGGCGTCGAGACGCTACCGCGTCTCTAGATAAAAGTGAAACGTTGTCTGTTTGTTTGTCCTTTCACACTGTTCGCGAAAGTCACGAGTGAGCATGCTGGTGGAAGTGAGATTAAGGACGGCAAGAAAGGTGGCAAAGAATGCACTGATTTTAAAACTTTATGGTCAGTTTATTTAAAAACACCGCAAGATGTTAACGCGGTGTACGATTTGAGTGAGTGTTGAACCCTCAAACACTTGAACAATCAATCGCGATACACGCAACACACGGTACACACTGATTACCGATGAGCCCCCAAATACCCCCAAAGAACAATGTTTTAAAGGTTTTACACCGTGAGCAAGGTGTGCAATGGGCACAAGACTTTGAATAATGAAGTGAAAACACACAACGTTAGAGTTCTAGAATTCCGAAAACACGTCTACACTCAACTCGCTGTGAACAAAGAATGAACCGGTAGCGTCGCTTTTTGAAAGGCCCAAAAAGCAACGGCGGTGAGGTGGAAGCTCATTGGCTGATTAAACGGCGAAGAAGAGCGTCGGTTGGCTGATCGAACGGACGTGGCGAGCGTCGATTGGCTCACCGCCTGACGGTGAGTATCGATCCGAAATCGATCGTCGATCAGCCGCGCGCCTGACGCCCAGTAGGTGCTGCGCCGCGAGTGAGTGTGGCGGCTTTGGGAACTAATGCATTCCCAAACATTCTCCCGCCATCAACAGCTGAAGAAGATGTTGATGTCAATCTGAAACAAGCAAAACAGCCAATTTCGCAATTGGCCTGATTAAAGTTGTCGTGGCGGTTCTGAGAGTGACCACCCTGGTGAGTCCATCCTTCCCTGGGTGAAGTGTGATGACACGAGTAAGCGGCCATTTGCTCGGTGGAAATCGCTCATCTGTGATGAGCACCAGAGATCCGACCTTGATCTCGTTTGATGGATGATGCCACTTGGAGATGGACAGCTGACGCTGTAGATAGTGGGGTGACCATTAAGTCCAGAAGCGTTGAGTCCTTTGTTGAATAAGTCGCCATCTCGCTGAAGGTGATATTGTTGAATGTTCGACAGATGGCTCCGGTAAAGTTGAAAGTGGTTGGCCAATAAGAAAATGAGCCGGGGTGAGGGAAGAGATGTCATCAGGGTCATCACTAAGCGGCTCAAGCGGTCGCGAATTGAGCATGGCTTCTACTTGAGTAAGAAGTGTGCTGAATTCCTCGTAGGTGAGTACTCTCTCACTTACAGTTCGCCGTAGGTGGTGTTTAATTGATTTCACGACCGATTCCCATTTGCCTCCCATGTGCGGTGCTGCAGAAGGGTTGAAGCACCAGCCAGTGTTGTCATTAACAAACAGCTGACTGAGTTGGTGATGATCTTGTGGGCCCTGAGTGAACATCTTCTTCAGGATGGTGTCCGCTCCGATGAAGTTAGTTCCACAGTCTGAATAGAGCGTGTGTGGAATACCCCTTCTTGAAGTGAATCTTCTGTAAGTGGCGATGAAGCCGTCTGTAGAGTAGTCCTTGACGACCTCCAGATGAACAGCTGATGTTGTGAAGCATACAAAGACACAAATTCAGCCCTTCTGTGTCTTCGCACCTCGTCCTCTCCACGTCTTGAGAATAATTGGACCCGCGTAGTCGATGCCATTGTGCGTGAATGGGCGTGAGGGTGCAACTCTCGAAAGAGGTAGTTGGCCCATCAGTTGATGGGCACGGATCCCCCTTTGTCGAGCGCACACAACACACCGCAGGATGTGAGATTTCACTGGTGCTCTCCCTCCGATGATCCAATAACTGTGTCTGATGTGAGCGAGGGTGAGCTGGGTCCCTCCATGTAGCGTTAGCCGATGGGCACGGTCTATAAACAGATCAGACAGACGTGAGTGACGAGGTAAGATTGCTGGATGCTTACTTTCATAACCCAGATGTGAGTTTTTGAGTCTTCCTCCAACTCGAATGACTCCTTGTTCATCGATGAAGGCTGTGAGTCGATTGAAGGCGTGGGATGATGGCAACGTTGAATTCGAGCTGAGAGCCTTGAGCTCACTGGGGAAGTAGATTGCTTGTGTTGCCCTCACCCAGAAGATCCTGGCCCACTCCAGGTCGCTTGGTGACAATGTGATGCCGGGTAACGAAAGTGGTGATTTCCTCAATTTTGAAACAAATCTGTAACAAATTGATGTGATTCGAATTAATTTGTTGAGAGAGGAGTATTTGTAGATGAGGTCCCAGTGATATTCCACTTGATGAATGTTGAGTAGGTGTGAAATTCTTGGACGAGCTTCCTGTGCACTGGATTCGTCCTTAAGGGTTGGTTGTGATGGCCATGATGTACTGGGTTGTGTGATCCATGATGGTCCCGTCCACCATAGATAATGATGTTCAAGCTGCGCTGTTGTTAAGCCTCGTGATGCGCAGTCAGCAGGATTTGAACTTCCAGGAACATGCCTCCAATGTGCCTCTTGGGTGAGCTCTTGAATTTGGGAGACACGATTCCTTACATAATCCTTCCAACGTGATGCGTGAGATTTGATCCATGTCAGTGTCACTTGAGAATCCGTCCACAGATGAATTATAGCAATGTTGAATTGAAGAGTAGCTTGAACATATTTCATGAGCTTAGCAAGCATCAATGCTGCAGTAAGCTCAAGTCTTGGGATTGTGAGCTTCTTGAGCGGTGCAACCTTTGTCTTGGAGCACACTAGTGTCGACACTTTGTGATTAGTGGACGGTGATGTTACGGTAAGATAAATTACCGCTGCCATGGCGAGTTGTGAGGCATCAGAGAATCCATGCAGTTCCACTGTTGAATTGCTGAGGGTGTTGAACCACCTTGGAGTTGAGAGCCTGGCGGGGCCTTGAAGATCTTCTCTGATGGTGAGCCAATTGGATGTGACTTGGGATGGCAGTGGATCATCCCTACTGATCTTGTGCAGCCATAACTCTTGTAAAAGAGTTTTTGCTCGAATTATGACTGGTGATAGAAAGCCTAGTGGATCAAATATTTGTGCTACTTCTGAAAGCACGAGGCGTTTGGTGAATCTTGAATTCGCGCTTGATTTTGCTGAGAATGAAAAGTTATCATCATTAACATTCCATTGTAATCCGAGAATCTTGGTATTGCAGTCGTCTAGTGATATAATTGAGTCTTGAGCTCGCTTGTTGATAGAAATTCATTCAAGCAACGGAGGGTAGGTAGAATGCCATTTGGCAAGTGGAAAACCTCCCGCGTTGCACAGGTCTGTTAATTGTTGAGCTATTGTGATAAGCGTCTCACCTGTGTCAGCCCCGCCAAATATATCATCAACGTATCTGGCGTGAGTGATGGATGGAACTGCCAGAGGGAAACGGTGGCCTTCATCTTCGGTCAATTGCAGCAATGCCCTGACAGCGAGGAATGGAGCAGCCTTGGTCCCATATGTGACCGTGGTGAGCTGGTAGGGCACCTCCTTTGAGTCTTCATCAATCCACAGCACCCTTTGGAGATCTTGATCGTCTTCGTGTACCTTGACTTGTCGATACATCTTTGTCACATCCGCAGCAAAGATGTACTTGTGTTGACGAATGCACAACAGCACGTCAGTGATGTTGAGCAGGAGATTTGCACCGGTGTGCATGATGTCGTTGATCGAGTGCCCAGATGAAGTTGGACTTGATCCATTGAAGACGACTCTCAACCCCGTTGACTTGCTGTCTGGCTTGAGCACTCCGTGATGTGGAAGATAAAAAATCGAATGAGTATTAGGAGAAATGGATGGTGCTCTTACCATGTGATGAAGCTCCTCATATTCTCTCATGAATCCATGATAGAGTCCCTGATATTCGCTGTCCTTGTTGAGCTTGTTGATCGTGCGCTTCAAGCAGGCGTGGGCTGTCTGATATGAATTTCCCAGCAAACTTGGTGATGATTTAAGCGGAATACGCACAATGTATCTGCCTGTAGAATCACGAGTGTGTGTCGCTTGGAAGTGATCCTCACATTCTTGTTCTTCAGGAGTGAGTTGAGCAGGTGCGTCCTCAGGAAGCTCTTCTTGAATCCAAAACTTGGTCAATAATTCTTGAAGCACAGTATCCTTGTGTTGTACTACAGCAGAGTGATGCACGGTGTTTAGTTGTTTTGATTCAATGTTAACTGGTCCAAGAATGAGCCACCCAAAGATTGACAGCTGAGCGATTGGCATTGACGGGTCACCTTTCTTGATGTTAGGCTTGATGATTCGTCCATACGTGTCTGCTCCAATGATGATGTCAATGGGCCTGGATGTTAGAAAATCAGTATCTGCCAATTTAAGACCGCTGAGCTGTGGCCACTCTTGCTTCGGGGCTTCCACGGATGGCAAATTTGGGGTTAACGCCCTGAGTATGTGAGCTTGTATGCGTACAGTTGCAGAGCTGCAGTTTGAACGGAGCGTGATGAATACAACTCCTCTGGTTTGAGTGGCCTTGTGCCTTCCAATGTCAAAGATTGTAACAGCTGACTGGGTGCGTTGGAGCTTGAGTTGAGTGACTAGCTCCTCCCTGATGAAGGTTAGCTCCGAGCCTGAGTCAATCAGTAATCGAACTGGAACGGACGACACCGGTGAAAGCAGCTGAGCGGTGGCTGTGGCTAGCAGCGTGATGAACGATTTTATGGAGCGAGCTGATGATGGGTATGCTGCATGAAGACCTGTTGAGCTGGTGTTTTGAAGTGTTGAGCTGGTTTTTTGAAGTGTTGAGCTGGTGTGGGGTGCGAAGACTGCACCGACTCCTCAATAGACTTGATCGTCCATGGTTGAGTCTCCCACCTTGGGAGCGGCTTGAGCTGGTTGCGATGCACTTGCCTGTGCCTTCGGCAGATGCAACATCGTGTGGTGAGCAGCACCACAAGTCTTGCATTTTTGAGAAGACTTGCAATCCTCAGTGCGATGTCTGCCACAACAGTTGCGGCAGAGCTTGTTGCGCGTGATAACTTTTCGCCTTTCTAGCACAGACAACGCTCTAAATTGAGCACAGGTGACGATATAGTGATCGGCCTTGCAATGGTCACACGGATATGCGAAGGGTGACGGCTGCGATGACCCCGTTGCCTTGAGCTGCGTGGCGTGAGCTGTGCCTCGTTGAGCGGGTGCGCGCGTTGAGCTGGTGGCGCTCGTTGATGCCTTTTTTGACGCCTTGAGCTGGTCGGCGGCCTCCATTCTTTCCAAGGCTGTTGCCTTGTCCGTGATGAATTTAGCCAGCTCCTCGTACCTCGGATATTCGGAGGATGAGTCCACCGACGTCTCCCACGCCTCACGCGTAACCTTATCGAGGCAGTTGTTAGCCTGATGGACGAGGAGGCAATTGCACATATCCTCGGCAGCTCCCAAGGCGTTTATCGACTTCTGCACCTCATGTATCGCTGCCACGAGGCCGTTGAGCGTTGTGGCACTGCGGGTGGACACTGGCTATAGGTTGAGCAATTTCACTAGCTGTTCCTCGATGAGCACGCGCTTGTTGCTGTATTTCTTGTTTAAGAATTCCCAGCAAGTTTGAAAGGATGAGCCGGTGACAGGGTGAGCATTGACATGCCTTGACGGTTCCCCTCGGAGGCTTGAGCGGAGATAATGCAGCTTGTCTATCTCCGCAAGCTGGGTGTCCTTGATGATGAGGGACGTGAACAACTCGCTGAATCCAGGCCATTCAGTATAAATGCCGGAGAAGGTCGGGAGAGTGATCTCCGGTAACTTCCCTGCGCGTGCCCCTGAGCTTGAGCTGGATGGCCTGGAGGCAATGATGGCCTGCACATCCTCTTGCAGGCGGTTGAGCCTCCTCTTGGTGTCCCACACCAGTTGTGTTTCTTCGGCTGCCACCTCCTCTTGAAAATACTCATGCTCCATGCACCGTGCTGGCCACGCCGACTCGAGATACTCGTGCTCGTCGCAGAATCTCCCATGAATTTCCTCCACTTGATCTTTGAGCAGCTTCAACTCATCAATAGAGGTGGTGTGAGCGTGTGTGGGGAGTTGGGTTCGCAGTGCTTTGATTGATTTAACTCTGCCCACCTGAGTTTTTATTTTCAGGATGAGCTGCGTGGGCAGGCCTACTGGCGATGAGCTCCTTGAATTTTGCTTCTCTTTTGAGCTTGAGCTCTCCTTAGGGACGACGAGTGTGGCAGGCTTCGTCTCCCTCTGCGACTCGGTGGTGATCTTGTTGGCATCTTGGCTCGCCATCGTTGAGCACTGGTGAGCTTGAGCACTTCAGCACTTCAGCACTTCACTTCACCTTTCACCGTCCTATCCGGCTCGAAGGACCAAAATGTTCGCGAAAGTCACGAGTGAGCACGCTGGTGGAAGTGAGATTAAGGACGGTAAGAAAGGTGGCAAAGGATGCACTGATTTTAAAACTTTATGGTCAGTTTATTTAAAAACACCGCAAGATGTTAACGCGGTGTACGATTTGAGTGAACGTTGAGCCCTCAAACACTTGAACAATCAATCGCGATACACGCAACACACGGTACACACTGATTGCCGATGAGCCCCCAAATACCTTCAAAGAACAATGTTTTAAAGGTTTTACACCGTGAACAAGGTGTGCAATGAGCACAAGACTTTGAATAATGAAGTGAAAACACACAACGTTAGAGTTCTAGAATTGCGAAAACACGTCTACACTAGAGCTGTTCAAGTACTTGAATATTCGGGTAGCTTGAAATCCGAACCAAGCTGAAACTCGATTTCCAAGCCGAGCCAAGTACCCGAATGAACCGAGCGGCTTGAAAGAACCGAGCGGCTTGGATAGAACCAAGTAGCTTGAATTTTTCAAGCGGCCCGAAGTAAGCGGGCGGCTCGAACAGAACCAAGCGGCTTGAATTATTTCAAGCGGGCCGAAAGAACTGAGGCGGCCCGAATATATGTCTGTACATTGTACATCGAGCAGATAGGTGGGAAATAGGTTATGTAAACCTAACACAATTACAATAACGACTGCGGAAGTATATGTAAATGCATGTTTTTATTGGACTGACTTAAACAAGCGAGATTTTGACAGAAGTATGTCTCGTCATTAAGAGGATGTTAAAAATATATTTTCGATTTTACACATTTTGAATATTCTGGATATACGTTGCACATTCTGCATATTTTTCATATTTTTTGCAGATACGGAATTTGTTTACAAATTAGCTTGGTGAACCTCGCCATTAGAATTTAATAGTTTCATATGTTATAAAGTTTAATAGCGTAATAGTTACACATATATTCAAAAGTTTAGTAATTCAATAGTAGGTACAACGGCTTGATACGTATAATATATAATTATTACAGTATAATTATTAATATACTACAGTTTTATAAAAGAGGTTGAATATAACCCCCCGCTACCTTTTTCAGCATATTTGCATATTCGCGGCATATCATACTTGGATAAACTTCCGCAGTCTACGCATAAATAAATAAATAGACGAATAATGTTTAAACAACAAACACACAATTTGATTTTTTTATTTAATTAATGTAAGAACACGGTAGTAATCCGTTTGAATGAGGATGGGAAATATTTCTGAAAGAGCGTATGAAATCACAAGAAATGAAATAAATTTAGTTGCATTACACACATATTTCATACATAATGACGCATACAGCATAGTATGTACATGCTATACATACATATTACTTATTATACACACGGATTATATAATATAGACAATAATAGACATACAATGAACTGTCGACCCTACACACATACTAGATACTATCGACGACTCTACATGCAGTTGTCCGTAAGAAAAAACTGAAACGTGCTACTCTTCGTAACGCGCGTCGCTATATACTATTATATTATATTACAGGTTCGGATTTCAAGCTACCCGAATATTCAAGTACTTGAATAGCTCTACCGCTCGGTTCTTTCGGCCCGTTTGAAATAATTCAAGCCGCTTGGTTCTGTTCGAGCCGCCCGCTTACTTCGGGCCGCTTGAAAAATTCAAGCTACTTGGTTCTATCCAAGTCGCTCGGTTCTTTCAAGCCGCTCGGTTCATTCGGGTACTCGGCTCGGCTCGATCGTTCAAGCCGAGTTAGGCTCGGCTTGCTTTTTCCGGGTACTTGAACAGCTCTAGTCTACACTCAACTCGCTGTGAACAAAGAATGAACCGGTAGCGTCGCTTTTTGAAAGGCCCAAAAGGCAACGGCGATGAGGTGGAAGCTCATTGGCTGATTAAACGGTGAAGAACAGCGTCGGTTGGCTGATCGAACGAACGTGGCGAGCGTCGATTGGCTGATCGAACGGACGTGGCGAGCGTCGATTGGCTCACCGCCTGACGGTGAGTATCGATCCGAAATCGATCGTCGATCAGCCGCGCGCCTGACGCCCAGTAGCGTTTGCTTTCTGAATACATCGACATGATTTGCTTGGATATTGATACTCAGAATTTTAGAATCGCGTGGAATATTCTTCGATCTTGCCGGCACTGACTGCCACTGCCAGTGACTGCCATCTCAGACCTCGAAAACGAACGCAAACTGGACGTAGAGTCTTGACCAATCGCGAGTTTCGGTACTATGGCGCAGCCAATCCGAGCGTTGATCAAGACTCTACGTCCAGTTTGCGTTCGTTTTCGAGGTCTGAGATGGCAGTCACTGGCAGTGGCAGTCAGTGCCGGCAAGATCGAAGAATATTCCACGCGATTCTAAAATTCTGAGTATCAATATCTAGGCAAATCATCTCGATGTATCCAGAAAGCAAACGTAAGTATGGTATTGAATAATTTCCAATTCGGAAATCGAGAGTCACATTATCTGCAAGACAGAAAAATAGGGTTATGCGCGAAGTGCGAATGTTTAGCGTCTTGTTTCGTATATAATAATTTAACATATGTTTTATTATAAATATTACTGTTTGCAGGAGCATGCATGGTCGCCTAGGGTGTGTGCTGTGCCGGGATAGAGCTGAAGTATCGCATGTTTATACATACGTTACGTTTAATTTTATACTAATGTTCTATTTGTTTTCAGCGCTAATACAATACGGAATATGGTGATTCTACAGAAAAAAAAGTAGAAAATATAGGAAATCTTCTGATTGTATATATGAATTTATAAATGTAAATATTGAATGTTCTTCCTCGAATTTATATGCGCTACTTATGTTATTCTGTAACAATTGTAAAAAATAAATAAATATTTTTGAAAATAAGTAGAATTAATTACTTCATCTATTGCACAATCTGCTGGCAGGTTATATAAGGGGATTGGATACACCTACAGCAATAACGCTACATTTGTGTTGGTGTGTAGGGACGACGATGTGACGTCACGGGTAGGGAACTGTTTGAAAAGTCTGGCCCTCAGATGGCGCTGTTGGCTGTGCCTAGTAGACGGCAGAATCTGCTGTCCATCTGCTGCCGATCTGACATCAGAATCTGTACATCAGAACGCAGCCAAATGCGGACACAGACGACTACGGTTCTGACATCAGATTCTGCTGCCAGATCTGGTTATCAGGGTATTTGTACACTATTATTTGAATTGAATTACATACACACGTCACAGTTTTCTAATGAAAGTATTAATTTTAAAGTTATAAATATGAATATAAATATATGTGACATTTTCTTCATTGCAATGCAGATATGAAATTGATTGATAAACTTTTCAACAATGATATAATTTACATTAAACTTAAATTCTAAAATAATTTGCATATAATTAGCATATAAATTTTATTTCTATTTACTTGTGATGTCAAGTCTTTACCAAATTCTTCGCCACAAAATACACACGTCATAACCATTTTTACTACATAAAAGTAATTAATAGTTATGTCACGTTCTAACTATTAACGCACTTGTTTGCTACCTTGCTTTGATTTTACATCTGTTTTATAACCTGTCGCCGCTGTCAAGCCGTTGAGTGACGTCACACTTGAGAAACTTCCTGTATCTATATATCTACTTATGTTATGTACATAATACACAAGTACCGCATAAGGGTACAAGATGGCTTCAATTGTAACAAACCGCCCATCCTAATTCATTATCCAATAGTGTTGTTACGAGCCGGGGCTGCGGCAACGCGAGAGGCCGGCGAGAAGGGTATTTCCCAAGGAATATGGTTTATGAATTTGTTAGTTAGCTGCGCGGACGAACCTGATGCGAAATCAGGGAGCCGCTAGGATTATTGACGGTGAGGACCAACCTGATGCGAAATCAGGGAGCCTCTACGAATGGAGTCAAGCGCGGACGAACCTGATTTGAAATCAGGGAGCCGCAGGAGGGTGAAACGTCGTGAACGAACCCGATGCGAAATCGGGGAGTCACTAGGATGAAGTTCACAGACGAACCTGGCGCGAAACCAGGGAGCTGTTCGGAATTTGGTAGATTTACAGACGAACCCGATGCGAAATCAGGGAGCTGTAGGATACAGACGAACCTGATGCGAAATCAGGGAGCCGTAGGAGGGTGAGGTTACGTGGATGAACCCGATGCTAAATCGGGGAGCCACTGGGTTGGAGAAGATGGTTTGTTGTGGTAAAGGGTTTGCGAACGAACCTGATACGAAATCAGGGAGTCGCGGGAAATGTTAGTAATGCCTCGTAACTCTAAATTAAAGTTGATACAACTCGAGCGGTAAAGTTGTATCAGTGGGTGAGTGCTACTAATATTATAAGGATCGCTGGGTAAAAGATGGGTTTAACGAATCTACTCGATTTACACATGAACACCATTCGTATATTGAGTAGTCAATTATAATACAAATGTAAGTGGTGTGATTAGATAATTAAATAAAGTATGTAAGTTACCACTTGTACACGAAAAGCAGTATCGTCCCGCCATCTAACTTTCGGCCGTGATAATTAGGCAGGTGGCAACAGCCTGCTCGCTCATGTGGAGCGTTGAACACGTCACCTCCCATCGATTGCGATCGATGGAAGGGGGAGAGTCTTCCTTCCTAGAAAACGACCGCGATTTCCTGGAAGGATCACTCTCCAAAGGTATTTGATCAAGGTAACTACTAAACGCTAATAATCGCTTGCTTGCTAAACGCTTAACTCGAATTGCTTCGCTCTGTTAAACGCTTAACTCGAATTGCTTCGCTCTGCTAAACGCTGTAATTAATTATTGCTTACTTGCTAAAATAACTCTAAGAATTGTGAATAAGTGTTTAGTCATTAAGTGCGTGTAAAATTTGTGTGCTTTATTTCTATGACCTTGTACATACATTCAATTCGTAACGACATTTGACTCGTCCATTTCGTTTAAATATACTGTGTTCGTTTCTTTAGTAACAATAATTATATTAGTGCTTTCCTAATTCTTTAATAAACGTTGTGCCGTGAATTTAACAATAAATCATTGAAGAAACTCTCGTAAAAGTAAAACCACACTATTCGCTACCAACCAAACTCTAAACCGTCTCGAAACCGCGCTAAAGATCCTCGCGACTGCATATCCTTTGCACCCTTCCAAAAACAGTCTAAACATTTTTTGGTCCTTCGAGCCGGATCGGTGCCTGTGAAACAGTTCGCGAAAGTACGTTGGTGTTTAAAGTTCGGGAGTGTCGTCCAACCGTCGCGCGTGACCTCCACCTGAAAACAATGAGTCACCTCATTACAATCCAACGCGACCTTCACGGCCGAATTACTCGGTGCTTCGAGAATTTGAAGAAACTAGGAGCGAATAATATGTCTAAAGGCAACGTAACTTCAAGATTAGAGGCTTTGCGAAAGAATTGGGCAAAATACGAGCTGCAGCACGAGCAGCTGTTAGCTTTGGCGGCATCAGACTTAGCCTTTGCGACCAACGACTACTTCAAGGAGAGTCAATTAACACCCGCCGCTATGGAAGAGGTATTCAGCACCCAGGAAGCCTTGCTAATGGATAAACTCGAGGATATAGCAAAAATGGAGCGTATTGCTGCGCGCACCTGGGAACGCCTAGCGACCGACGAACGATCGACCGATTCTCCTGCTGCGGCCGTCCGTTCGAAGGCGTCTCTACCAAGAATTCCTCTACCTACCTTCGATGGCAAGCATAAGGACTGGCCCTCATTTCAGGGTCTCTTCCGATCTTTAGTCGTACGCGACGCAACCCTGACCGATGCAGAACGGCTTCACTATCTGCGAGGCGCTCTGACAGGCGATGCCGAGCTTCTACTTCGCAACATGCCTGAAAGAGAAGAGAATTTTGAAGCAGCGTGGGAATTATTACAGGACCGGTACGACAACCCACGACTGATGGTCAAAGCACAATTAAATACAATTTTTAACCTTCCGCACATACATCGCGAGTCGGGATCGGAGCTGAAGCGGTTCTTCTACACCATCTGTGATTCTGTAAAGGCCCTTGCTGCTATGAAGCGGCCCTTTGATGCCAGCGGCGATTGGCTTATCCACCTAATCGTGGAAAGGATAGATCCTCAGTCAAGACGTGAATGGGAAACTCAAATAGGACAAACTAGAACGCCTCCTACCTTCCCAGAGTTACAAAAATTCCTAGAAGGAAGAGTCAATACCCTTGAAGCACTAGAAGAACAACGAAAGGGATCTGATAGCAAAGCCCCGAAACCAACTACATCTCAAAGGTCAACGAAGGTACACCAAGTCACTCAAGCGAAGCGATCTTCAGATCCGTGCAGTCTCTGCAAGGAGTCGCACTTTATCCTCTACTGCAGCCTCTACAAGTCAAAGTCACCTGCTGAAAGGAAAACCGTGCTGCAATCGGCCAATCTGTGCTACAATTGCCTGGGCAAACATCAAGTTAGTGCGTGCGGTTCAGACAAGCGGTGTCAGAAATGCAATGGAAAGCACCATACCTCAATACATGAGAACCGCTCTGACTCCAACATCGACAACCGAGTTTCAGCCAACACTTCTAGTTGCAAGTCCCCATCATTGCCGGCAGTTCTCCTCGCTACTGCCAGGGTGAAAGTGCAGTGCCGCGACGGTGGATCCAAGGCGGTGCGTGCGCTCGTCGATCAAGGCAGTGAGGTTTCGATTCTCACAGAGCAGCTGGCTCAACAATTATGCCTTCCACGGAAACCGACCAGTATTAGAATCGTCGGTGTCGGGAACCAGCGGACAGAAAAGGTCCGTGGTCAAGTCCAGTTGGCATTTGCAGCCCGCTTCGGAACCACGGCACCACACGTCGTAACCGCCCTCGTGTTGCCTCGCATCACCTCGTACCAGCCACGAATTGATCGTCGAACCACAACATGGGCACACTTGACAGACCTTGACCTCGCTGACCCGAACTTCGATGCTGAGGGACCTATAGAACTGCTGTTAGGTGCCGATGCCTTTGCTCTCGTGCTACAGGAAGGCATAGTAAAGGGTAATACCGGAGAGCCCGTTGCGCAAAGGACCACTCTCGGCTGGATAGTGTCCGGACCTGCTACACCGGACCTCGCGAACGATACAGTCACCAGCCAAAGAGTCACTACAGTGCAAAGTTCCTCCGAGGAGGAACTCCTCCCCTTGATACGTCGTTTCTGGGAACAGGAAGAAGTGATGGGGTCACCTGCCTACACCATCGAGGAACAAAGCTGCGAGGAACATTTCCAGAGGACTCACCAACGTCTACCTACCGGGCGTTATATGGTTCGCTTACCACTTCGTGGGACACTGGAACTCGGCGAATCTCGTCAGGGCGCAAGGCGAATGTTACTCAGGATGGAAGCTAAATTCAAAAGGGAACCTGCTTTTGCTGACGCTTATCACACCTTCATGCGTGAGTACAGTCAACTCACTCATATGACTAAAGTTCAGGGTAATCTTCTAGGCCCTTCTTATTACTTACCACATCACGGGGTTCTGAGGGAAAGCAGCGCGACCACCCGACTGCGAGTGGTCTTTAACGGGTCGTCTCCAAGCTCCTCAGGCCAATCACTAAACGACGGAGTCATGATAGGACCGAACCTGCTGCCTAGTCTGACTCACTTACTTCTCCGCTGGCGCGTCCATCGAGTCTGTCTCACTGCCGACATCGAAAAGATGTACCGTCAGATTCTACTTCACCCTGACGACCGCCGCTATCAACGAGTCCTATGGAGGGAAAATGCAGAAGGTGACATTCAGGACTTCGAGCTAAATACAGTCACCTACGGACTTGCCTGTGCTCCTTACCTCGCCATACGGACATTACGGCAACTCGCTTCGGACGAAGAAGCTCGGTTTCCACGAGCGGCTGCTATACTACAACACGACGTTTATATGGATGACGTCGTGACTGGAGCTGACACTCTACAAGAAGCCACTGAATTACAAGCTGAGCTGCGACAACTCTGCCAAGCTGGAGGATTCAACCTCCGTAAGTGGGCCTCCAACGAAGCCGCTCTGATGGAGCAACTACCGACCGGTGAGGCAATTTCGGAGTGCAAGTGGCAGGCCGGGGAGACCCATACTGCGCTAGGGGTCCATTGGAGCCTGGCGGATGACTGCTTCCGAGTTCAAGTGCAACCTCCCTCCACAGACAGCTCTCTGACAAGACGTTTGGTCCTATCGACCATTGCTAAAATTTTCGATCCACTGGGATTGATATCCCCAGTCACCGTAAACGCTAAGATATTCATGCAATCTCTCTGGTTAAAACACTTAGATTGGGACTCACCATTGCCACCTACCGAAGCTGGATATTGGAGACTATTTCTAAAGGAGTTACCTGATCTCAACCGCATCGCTGTCCCTCGATGGCTCGGAGTCAAATCTGCCTCACAACAACGAGAACTCCATGGCTTCGCTGACGCATCAGAACGAGCCTATGCTGCGGCAATTTACCTCCGAATCGTGGACAATGAAGGCTGCGTTAGGACCCAGCTGCTTACCGCTAAAACTAAGGTGGCACCTTTGAAACGTGTGTCGCTACCACGACTTGAGCTGTGTGCCGCTGCCTTGCTTACTAAATTAATGGCTCTCACCTGCGAGAGTCTGGGATTGAATGACACCACCATTCACTTGTGGAGCGACTCCACCATCACTCTCGCCTGGATCCAAGGACATCCTACTCGATGGAAGACCTACGTAGCTAACCGAGTTTCCGAAATTCAAAGGACGCTACCAGAAGCACACTGGCACCACGTCGCTTCTAGGGACAACCCCGCAGACTGTGCTTCCCGAGGACTGCCGCCTAGCTAGTTACCCGAATTTGCCTTGTGGTGGAAGGGACCTACCTGGTTGACCACCCCCACTGACTGGCTCTACAAGGAACAACCGCCTCTACCCATCACTGAATTGGAAGCCCGGACAACATGCCACCAGTCGTTGGGTGATCCTGCAACAGAAGAAAGTCTTTTAATGCGTTACTCATCTCTCAATTTACTCCTTAGAATCACCGCTTGGTGTCTGCGGTGGCTAAACAAAGGGCCAACGGCCACTCTAAGGACCCACCTCCTACCAGCTGAAGTCAACGCAGCCCGTACACATTGGCTCCGACTCGAGCAACGGAAGGAATTCGCCCCTGAGATCCAGCAGCTGACCAGAGGGCGACCGATATCCCAACGCAGCACTCTGCTGCGCCTCAACCCGTATCTGGATGACCAGGGCCTAATACGAGTCGGAGGCCGCCTCCGACATGCCGCTCTTCCCTTGGATGCCAAACACCAAGTCCTGGTACCAAGGAACAGCCGGTTGACCGAGCTGTTGGTGCATGAAGCCCACGAGCGCACCTTACATGGAGGTACACAACTTACATTAACTACTTTACGCCAAAATTATTGGATTCCACAAGGGCGCCAAAAGGTCAAGGCCATACTACATCGCTGCGTCACATGCACTCGGTGGCGATCCTCTACTGGACAACAACTGATGGGTGACTTACCTGCTACCAGAGTCACGCCGACACGCCCATTCCTGCACGTCGGAGTGGACTACGCTGGGCCCTTAACGCTGCTAATGGCCCGAGGCAGAGGACAACGCACGCATAAGGGCTACATTGCTTTATTTGTCTGCCTCAGTACTCGTGCTGTCCACTTAGAGCTTGTTTCCGATTACAGTACAGAAGCCTTCCTCGCCGCTCTTCGGCGATTCACCTCACGTCGAGGTCTCTGCACCGTGATCCAGAGCGACCAGGGGACGAACTTCGTCGGAGCTGCCAGGGAACTAAAAGGGATGCTGGAGCATCTTAGCTCCGGGCAGGATGTCGTCCACTCTGCACTACTGAAGCAGGGTATTGAGTGGCGTTTCAACCCCCCTGCTGCTCCACACTTCGGCGGGCTATGGGAAGCCGCCGTCAAATCGACCAAGTATCACCTCAGGAGGGTGATAGGCGAACAACATCTCACCTTCGAAGAAATGACGACTCTGCTGCACCAGATCGAGGCCTGCCTAAACTCCCGGCCACTCCAGGCTCTTACTGATGACCCTGGAGACCTCGCGACGCTGACGCCTGGCCATTTTTTGATCGGGGAAGCGCTGCTCAGCTTGCCCGATCCCACCATCGAGGACGTCCCATCATCTCGGCTCTCACGTTGGCATCTTCTGCAACAAATGCGGTTGCAGTTCTGGAGGAGATGGTCCGGAGAATACTTACAGTCGCTTCAGGCCCGTAATAAATGGCTGTACCCACGACGATCACCGAAGGTCGGCGACCTGTGTCTCGTCAAATCTGAATTGACTTCACCAGCCTGCTGGCCACTTGCTCGGATCACCAAACTACATCCCGGATCCGATGGGTTCACTCGCGTAGTTTCTGTCCGAACTGCTCGTTCCACATTTGTGAGACCCCTCACAAAATTAGTTTTTCTCTCACTGGACACTGAATCCTAAATCACTGCCACTAGCTTCCATTAAGTTCACCGACGCCTCCACATGAGCTGAGCGGCGCCACTGCCGTGACCATCGACCTCTCCTATCGATTAATCGATTGATCCACTGCTAGCTTCAATTATTCATCGGGTGATGAATGCCGGGGAGGAAATGTACACGAAAAGCAGTATCGTCCCGCCATCTAACTTTCGGCCGTGATAATTAGGCAGGTGGCAACAGCCTGCTCGCTCATGTGGAGCGTTGAACACGTCACCTCCCATCGATTGCGATCGATGGAAGGGGGAGAGTCTTCCTTCCTAGAAAACGACCGCGATTTCCTGGAAGGATCACTCTCCAAAGGTATTTGATCAAGGTAACTACTAAACGCTAATAATCGCTTGCTTGCTAAACGCTTAACTCGAATTGCTTCGCTCTGTTAAACGCTTAACTCGAATTGCTTCGCTCTGCTAAACGCTGTAATTAATTATTGCTTACTTGCTAAAATAACTCTAAGAATTGTGAATAAGTGTTTAGTCATTAAGTGCGTGTAAAATTTGTGTGCTTTATTTCTATGACCTTGTACATACATTCAATTCGTAACGACATTTGACTCGTCCATTTCGTTTAAATATACTGTGTTCGTTTCTTTAGTAACAATAATTATATTAGTGCTTTCCTAATTCTTTAATAAACGTTGTGCCGTGAATTTAACAATAAATCATTGAAGAAACTCTCGTAAAAGTAAAACCACACTATTCGCTACCAACCAAACTCTAAACCGTCTCGAAACCGCGCTAAAGATCCTCGCGACTGCATATCCTTTGCACCCTTCCAAAAACAGTCTAAACACCACTAGTTGCACGGTGTTGACGCACTGGCGATGCGGGACGTAAGAGTGGCTATTACAATATGCCAAATAGAATATAAACCGAACTCGCGGATTCTATGAGGTTAACTATTGATTCTGAGAGGGACCTTAGCCCGGTCTTACTGAATATAACCAACTCTGTACGAGCGTGACACGACGTGACTCTACGCGTGACTCTATAGCTTTGAACCGCAGAGGGTAGAAACCAAAGGGTTTATATACTCCCAAAAATGAGTGTGGGGGTTCATTAGGAATTTTCCATATAAGGAAATCCTTCGGGGTCGTCGTCGTGTCACTCCCGTTCCCATGGTCGTGATCCAGATGGTCGAGATCATGACCCCCTAAGTGATGTTTGATCAACGAAAGGATTTTAGGGCGTTTTCCCTTCGCAGACGCGAGCTCGAAAAATGGTTGAAAGCGGCGTATGGAAATTCCACATACGTAACAGTGTATAGAAATAAGTGGAAGTAGAACATATAATAAGTGATCAAGATATACAGATATGGTATGTGTACATACTAAAAGAATGCAGAAAAGAAAAAGGAAACATGATATTTTATTAATTGTATGTATGTATGTATTGCTTTATTGTTTCCCCTTAGGGTTACAAGTATCCGCCTCTCTCCTCTCCTGTACAGTTATTTCTTAACCTATCTTACTTCTAAACCTTAGCCTACTCCTTCGCTCCCTCTCCTCCTTGCCCTCTCCCTCTCTCCGCACGCTCGCCTCCGCCGCTTTCCCGCCTCCTACCCTACGCTTACATTATTCTTAACCTACCGCATACGTCTCTTAACTCTACGCTTTTCGCTCTTGCTTCCCCTCACACCCACCGCCTTTGACTTCCATTTCCACTCTTTCATACCATTCCTTCTTTCGCTCCATCCTACCGTCAACCCTCCCTCCTACCCGCCCCTCCTCCCCCGTTCCTTCTTCTCTCACTCTCCTCCTTCCCTCTAACCCCTTCATCCACTCCTCCCCCTTCCCTCCTTCCAAGATTTCCCTTATCTTTTCCCCGACCCCCCTTTCCTCTCCTTCTTCCCCTATGCATCTTTCCAGCACGTGCTCCCACGTCTCTTCTTCCCCGCCGCACAACCTGCACCTCCTTTCCCCCTCCTCCTCCCAATACCATCCTCCCCTCATCTCGTTCCCAAGCCTGAACCTAGCTATCCTTCCGTACCTCGATTCTCCCCACCCCGCCGCCAGATACTTCGGGATCCCCCTATTCGCTATCTCTCTATACCACTTGTTGTATCTCGATTGTTCTATCCTTTCCCATCTCTCCTCTCCCTGCCTCCTGACGTCCTCCTCCTCCCAACCCTCCAACCCCTCTCGTCTCCTTACCCCTTCCCCACCTTCCCTCGCCCCTCTCTCCCTCCTCTCCCTCTCCCATGCGGACAGCTCTGTCCCCTCTTCCTTTTCCCTCTCTCTTATCTCTTCCAAACACCACCTGGCCAACTCTCCTCCCTCTCCCCTGCCCAATTTCTCCTCGTACCTCCACGCCCTTCCTCCCGCCCACGTCCTCAGCTTTTTCCTCTTCGTCTCCTCCCTCACCATGTATCCCGGCGTCCTCCAGTCCACTCCCAAAGACCACCTTATAAATCTCTCCTGGATCCTCTCCACCTCTTCCCTTTCCTTCCACCCCCATACCTCTGCCCCGTACCCCACCACCGTCCACACCAGGGCATCGAATAGCCACATTCTCTTTCCCCAGTCTTTTCCAAATTTCCTTTTCCCGATTCCCCAGACCTGCCGCATGACCACTCCCCCCTTTTTTACTCTATCCCTGATCTGCGCTTCCTGACCCCCGTTCTTCTTGAACACGTACCCCAGATACCTAAATTCCTTTACTTCTTCTATCCTCTTTCCTTTCCACCTCCAGTCCACCTTTCTTTCTCTCCCTCACCCCTTCCTGAACCTCACCACCTTCGACTTCTCTACGTTCACCTCCAGCCTCTTTCTCTCCATGTACCCTTCTAACCGCCTAATCATACTTCCCATCTCCTCCTCATTTTCCGCCAGTATCACCAGGTTGTCTGCGTACGCCAACGAGCATATCCTCCTTCCTCCTACTTCTACACCTCCCCATCTTCCTTTCCTAATCTCCTCCTCCACATCTGCTATGAGCAGATTGAACAGAATCGGGCTCATTGGGCACCCTTGCCTCAAACCCTTTGCCGTCCAGAATTGCTCTCCTAGCTCCCCTCCCACCTTCACCCTGCTCGTCGTCTCCCTATATACCTCTTTTACCCTCTCTATGAGACCCTCCCTTACCCCTCTCCTCTCCATCGCCTCCCACAATAACCTCCTGTCCACCGTGTCAAATGCCGCACGAAGATCCACAAAGAACGCCACCAGCTTGCTTTTCTTCCCCTGTATCCTCTTGCCTATTACGTGGTTTAGCACGTATATATGGTCTATCGTGCTTCTCCCTTTTTTTTTTTTTTTACGTGGAGAAATCCCTAACGGATACCCCGGCCCCCGGGGGAGGGACGGGGTTATGTAGGGTTCGCACCCACTAAAACTCCACGGTGGTCTACCTCGGGCGCGGAGTCGCGCGCTCGAGGGGAGGGACTTGTGCGGGAGCAAACTAGCGATTCATCCGCTTGCCCCCCCCCCCCCTCAGCGCTTCTGCGAACTCCGCGCTCTACAGCTTCGCGCTAATCGGCGGGGTCTTCCCTTGACTTCGGCGACGCGCGACGGACCACACGCCCGCGTCGCCACTTCTGGGGGTCGCAATGGTGTTGTTGCCCCCCGGCACTCCCACCCCGCGACCCCCGCGATCGAGCGATAACCCGGACGCGGCCCGAAGGGCCGTGGCCGGGCGGGGAGCCGGCACCAGGTCGAATGATCTTCGGGGCCGCTCATTGTAACGATGAGGCTCCCGGGGGAGCAGCGGATGGTCGGCTGCTCCCCGATGGGGCCCTCCGATGCGAGGACCCCAATGACGAATCTCCGCCGTCGGACGCCGCGACCTGCCACGCCGCGACGCCGACGGCAACTCCGTGGCACAGCCACTCCTTCCCAAAGCTCTTAGCTGACCTCTGACCCGGAGTTACGCCGTTGGGGAGCGGGGTGACGCTGACTATGCGTCACCGCCTGGCCTCCCCCGGCTCCGGGTCATCTGGGCCTCCTCCGTCTCCTCTTTCTACACCTGGGAGCCGCGAGCCGGGACAGGTGACCGGACATCTCGCGGTCCTTTTCCGCTTGCTCTTTTTCGAGCAGGATGGCCTCAGCGTAGGAGGCCATCGCGTCCCAGGCAGCCCGGTCTCTCGCCATACGACGCACGACTGTCGGCAGCGAGAGATCCGGGCCTAGCATCGTGCTTCTCCCTCTCCTAAACCCCGCCTGATTCTCAGGGATCAGGCCCTTCCCTTCCACCTCCTGCTCTAACCTCCTTACCAGGACCGCTACATACACCTTATACAGCGTTGGCATCAGCGTTATTCCCCTATACTCCTGCACTCGCGCCCCGCTCCCTTTCTTCGCCAGCGGCACTATAATGCCCTCGCTCCACCCTTGCGGCCACCCCTTCCCTTCCCACACTGTTCTGCAGATCTCCCACGCCAACTCCAACCCCCTCTCTCCCCCGTGCTTCCACGCCTCGTTGGGAATCTCGTTCCCTCCCATTGCCTTCCCTTCCTTCAGCTTCCTCACTACCCTCCTTACTTCCTCCTTCCTTATTCCCTCTTCTTCTCCCCTTCTCCTACCCCCCTCCTCTCCCATCCTAACTCTGTTTTCTACTCCTTCTAACAACCCCATAAAGTATTCCTTCCATTCCTCCTTCTTTATCCTTGTGTCCACCACTTTCCTTTTCTTTCTTCCTCTGTTAACTATCTCCCACACTCTGTTTTCCGTTTTCGCTTCTACCACCTCCCTTATCAGTCCCTCCCTCTCCTCCTCTTTTTTCCTTTCGTACAGGTCTTTGTACTCCCCCCTCCTTTTCTTGTACTCCTCTCTCCTCCCCCTCCCCCCTCTCCATCTTCTTAACTCCCTTCTCACCTCCCCCTTCCTTTCCCTACATTCTCCGTCCCACCACCCTTCCCTTTTCCGCCCTTTCTCCCTTCCTCCCACCTCCTCCCCTTTCCTCATCACCTCTTTTATCGCACCCACCGTCTTGCTCACCAACTCCTGTATTCCCTCTCCTTCTATCACCGCGCCAGCCATCCCCTTCTCAAATTCCTCCTTCATCCTTCCCGACCACCGTCCTCCTCCCACCTTCCTATCCCTCCTTTTCTTGCTTCTCTCCCCCCACTCCTCCCTCCTTCATCGTCACCACCAGTGGGTGATGGTCCGAATCCACCTTCTCTCCTACCTCCATCCTTTCCATCCCCTCTCTCGTCCCCTTCCATCTCCCACCCTGTCTCTTCTACCAGCTTTATTAACTTCCTCCCATCCCCGTTTATCTTCCTGTCCTTCGACTTTCTTCCCCCACCTTCCTCCTCTTCCTCTCCCCCTTCTATCCTGCCACCCTGCACGCCTGTCCTCGCGTTGAAGTCCCCCCCTATTATCATCCTCCCTTCCTCACCCTGCCCCTCCATCCACCATCTGATCCTTCCCAGTTTCCTCTCCATATCCCCGTTCACGTACACCGCTACCACCGTCCATTCCTCCTCCCCCGCCTTTACCCTCTCCACCATCAACCCTTCCTCTTCTCCCTGTCTGAGCTCCTCCTTTCCTAGCATCTCTTCCCTCACTCCTATCATCATGCCTCCCATCGCTCTCCCCTTCCTATTCTTTCTCTTCGCCCATTGCACTCTCCACCTGTATCCCTCTGGCAGCCTGCGCTTCACACTGTTCCAACTCTTTTCTTCCACCCATGTTTCCATCAGGACTACTACCTCCCACTCCTCCAACCCCTTCCAGAATTCTTCATCCTTGTTTGTCGCACACGCTATGTTCCAGAACGCTAACCTCCACCTCTTCCTTTCCTCTCTCTGCATCTCTCCCCCCCCCCCCCTTCCTCCTCCTTCCTTCCTAGTTTTTTATCCCCTCTCTTTCTTTACTTCTTCTTTCTGCTTCTCCCTCCTCCCTCCTCCTATCACCCTTACTCCCCTCCGTTGTTTCGCTCTCTATCTCTCCTTTTTCTCTTCCCCTCCAGTCCCTTAACACCTCCCTCCTCTCGTCCCCGAACCACGTTAATCCATCCACCACTATCTTCCCATAGCTTACCCTTACTCTTTTTCCTTTCGCTTTCTCCTCCTCTCCAATCCTCCTTAACCGCCACTGCATCTTCCTCTCCTTCCATGTCAGGTCATCTTCCAACCTCTCCTTCCTTCCCCTTAATTTTCCTTTGTTCCTCATTACCTCCCTCTTCGCCTCCATACTCTCCATCCTCACCTCCAGCATCACTTCTTTCCTCTCTTGCTTTCCTCCTCCTAGCTCCTTTGCTCCCTCTATTCCCTCTTTTATCCCTACAATCGCCAATATTTCTTTTGCCCTCTGCATCGCCGTTCCCTCCCTGCCTACCCCCTTTACTATCACGTTCTTTCTCTTCCCTTCTCTCTCTTTCATCTCCAGTTTTCTTTCCACCTCCTGCACCCTCGCTTCCCACTCTTCCCCTCCGCTCTCCCGCCCTACCCTTTCTCCTCGTTCCCCCTTCTCTCTATCCGTCCCCTCCCTTCCCCTCCAAATCTCTATCTCCTTTAGTCTCTCCTCCACTTTTCTTAACCTCCCCTCCTCTAGTTCCGCCTCCCCCATCCTTTTTTCCAGCCTTTTCATTCCATCCTTCATCTCCTCCTTTTTTCTTCTCCACCTATTCTTCCACTCTTCCATCTTCCCTCTAATTTTTTCCATCTCCTCCTTCGCCTGTCTCCCCTGCTCCTTTACTTCCCTTAAATCCTTCCTCATCTCTTCCCTCATTCCCCTAACCAAGCTCTCCAGCGCTTCGTGATCGCCCACCCTTTTCTCCTCTGGCGATCTCTGCACCTTCCTGCTCTTCATGAACGCCTCTTCCCCCTCTCCCCCTTCACCTCTCCTCTCCTTATCTTTCTCTCTTTTCCTCTTCCACATCTCTGCTATTTCCAATACATTTCCTCCACTCACACTCCTTTCCCTCGTCAATTTCTCCGCATTTGTCTTCCTGCCTTTCCTTCTCGCCTCTTCTTCCCCCTTTTCTTCTCCCTTCTTCTCTCCTATCGCCCTTTCACTTCCCTTGTCCTCTCCCTTTTCTCCCTCTTTCCCTCCCCCCATTTCTTCCTGACTCTTTTGCTTAACCACTCTCCCTGCGCTCCCTACCTTATCCACTACTCCACAATTACTTTCACTCTTTACCGCCCGATGTCACTACCTTCTTCTCTCTCTCTCGACACTTTTCCGCGCTTTCTTCTCCCGCTCTAATCCTCCTTGCCTTGCCGTAACCTCAAAACCCCAAAACCCCAAACCTCCTGCCTGCTTCTCTCGACCTATAAACACCTTTTTTGCTTCCTATACTCGCACCGCTCACTCGCACGTCTTGACACTTTCACCCCGGAAATGGAAGTCTCTGATATTTTATTAATTAATATTTATTTCACTAATCATTGAAAAAATAAATCTTTTGGAACACTTCCCAGAAACAGTAATTTTTCCAAGTATGTATTTAGCAGATAGGCGATTCCTGTTCTTGGTGATTGTTGCTCCCGCTTTTGAAAATAGTCTTTCGCAAGGAATTGAGGAAGCAACAACCACCAAGAACCCTCGAGTTTGTATAATAAGGGATATGATCCTTGCAATTTTTCCCATTGTTCCAGGGGACAAGAATTCAATGGTGCAACTGGCGTAGATAAATACAGCGATAATTGGTCACTTTTATTTTGGGTCTTCATTTGCTGGTCCATTGCCAATCTGGTATGGTGTTGCCAAAAATCATAATTTTTAATAGAGGCTACTTCAGACTCATCAATAGCATTTGAATTAGGTATATTTTCTTTAATTAATTTATTTAATTTATATACTGCTCTCCCACAAGCTTGTAAATCCTGAAACTGAATATTTTTAAATCTTGGATCTAAAATAGTTACAATTGCTGCATGCGTATTGTATTCAATTTTTCCAACTCTTCTATTGATTTCTGCCTCCAGAATTTATTTGATATCTTTCATGCAATCGATTTCCGAAGTAAAGTTTGCAATATTGGCTTTTAAACAGTTTATCATGGGGATTATTATGGATAATGTGATATATTGTTCCCCACAGGACTCCTTACTGATAAATTCCAATGGTTGTAATAATGAAATTAATTGCTTAATAATTTCAAGTTCTAAGCCATCTGGCATTTTTGGACCCGAGTAATCACCATGTAAAATTTCTGAACAAATTCTTGACATTTCCAAAAATCTTTTCAGCATATAATAAACTGAATTCCACCTCGTAGCAACGTCCATTAATAATTTTTTAATTGATCCCTCTGGAACACCACAATTTAATTGGATTTTTCTTAACATGTCCGAATTTATAACACTATTTTTTATCCATATTACTATGGCTCTTACTTTCAGAATAATCGTGTGTATTGGTTTATGTTTTAGTGCAGCGTCAACAATTAAATTAATTGTATGAGGAAAACACGGCAAATGTTTCTTCTCAGAGACTATACTCTTTACAGCAGCAACTACATTTGTACCATTGTCAGTTATAATACATTTAATTTTGGACAGTGCAATGTTCCATTTATGCAATACAGAATTAATTTCATTGGCAAGGTAATGGCATGTATGATTTTCGTTTAATTGTTTCGTTGCAATATTGCAATTTATCATTTTGGTTCCTTAAAAAAAAAATGAATTGTTACTCCTAAGAAACTTTCCTCTGCCATTGTTTCCGTCCAAATGTCTAAAGTTAGGCATACTTCTTTCGCTTGTTCTATTTTCTTTTCATAGAATAATTTTGTAACGTCATATTTTTCACAAAGCTTTATCTTCATAAATTTACTCGATGGCACTTTATAAGAGGGAGCAACTTCTCTCATTAATTTTAAGAAGCCCTCACCTTCAGCAACATTGAAGGGACGCATGTCTTTACAGATAAAAAATAAAATAGACATTGTAATATTTTCATACTTGTAACGGTTTCGGACGTAGCGCAACGCGTCTTACAGGATCCCGGGATTGGTTCGAATAGCGTGCGATAAAGAATTAAAATTCAAGAACAAGAATTTAACTTAAATAGTGTTTATTGTAGAAAACACCTCTAAATGATACATAAAAATGTAAATTAACGCCTTAATATTAAAGAAATTAATTAGGTTGCGACTCTAGGTCGTTACAAAAGTAAAGTTGATCGTCTTGGGTTGCGACACTAGGTCGTTACAAAAGAAATACCCGTTTGAACGATCGATTTGGAGTAATATAACTTAATTAACTATTAATAACGTTTAGTCGAATGATAGGAATTAGTTTATAGGTTATGACTCTCGGTCGATATAAGAATTGGATTGTGGATAATGACTCTCGGTCGATATAAGAATTGGATTGTGGATAATGACTCTCGGTCGATATAGGAGTTAGATTATGATTTAGGAATTAGCTTATAATTCTAGGAAATTGAATATGTTTAGTTTGAGAATCGTTTGAATTGTTTCGTTGTCATCAGAGGCGGTTTTGCCACCTGGAATAGTCTTGTTTCCTCGTCGCTCAGGAGTATTAGTACTAACCTGAGATTAATAATTATTAATAACTTAGCTTCATCAACTAAGTGGCCTGCAAAGCGGCCCCCAAGGCAGAAAACCTCTCGTCAAACCTGGCGACTATGGCCTTAGTTTATTACGATCGGCTCGACCAAGTGTCCAGCAAGGCGGCCTCCAAAGTTGGAGCATTAAATTTATGTTGGAATCAGCCAATGGCCATAAATGATTCAGAGTAGTATTCACTTTGAAATTGTAATTCATAATGATCCTCTCTGAGCTTTCTTGCCCGTATTTATACATATTCGGGGTTCTGGGAGCGCACCAATGGGAATGGATTTTGACTATTACGCGTCAATCATTCTCGTCTCGCTCGATCTATTCTCCAGTCGGTCTACTGAGCGACTGGTTATGCGCAGGCGTGTGCGTGGAACGCTCGGTTCCCTTTCTCGTTTGTCACGCACCAATTACAATCACTGCTTCTGATCCTTGCTCTCGTCGATCCGCTGATCGACTGAGGATCGCGCATGCGTTCGATTCTCCCACTCCTTTACACTCTTTCGTCATACTCGCGTTTCGCGGTATCCTAAGCTAATATTAATATTAATCCTAAACACGCTTTATAAAAGTAAGAATAATAAGAATATAATAAGAATATAAGAATATAAGTATTTAAATGATTATTATTTAAGTTTATTAATGTAAAAAGAAAGGGCAGTTTTGGGGTTTGTTACATCTCGCCGCCGGGGATAATCTCTCGTCCTCGAGAGATAGAGATTTGGGGATTGGTTTTTTCAAAAAGGGTCAGTGGGAGGGCTTGGGCAGTCCATGTCCTCGTCCATGTATTGGAATTTTTGGACTTCATTATCCACCATCAGTGATCTTGTTCCCGTGGTTGGAGGTGGTACATGTCCAGAGCCGAAGAGAAAGATGTACTTCCATGCTCGTTGTCGAGGGTCAGAGGGGGATAATTTAATATAATCGCACCAATCACTTTGGGGAATATCTATTTTATTTAATTCCCTCCATTGGGTTTCCATTCTTTTTGTTTTATTTCTTTTTATGCCTGCACGATGATGTGTCACTATTATAATAATTTTGAAATTCAGAAAGTCAATAATTCTCGCTATTAATCGCTAAGCTGATCTGTATCCGCTGCTGTCGATTACTATTCTACGCGCAATATTGATTATCCCGTATTGTTCGATCATCTCAGCGACCTATTCTCTCGCGACCCAAAATTTTTTCTTCCCTATTGACATGACTAAGACCGAGATCTACAGCGCAGTTGGATGGGAAAATGAAATTTTACGATTTTATTATTTTGTGATCACCATTGGGTGATCACGTTTATTGAGTGCTCCTGTCGGAGCAAATCATCGTCGGCACCCCTCTCATCAAAATTAAAATACATTTCAATGCATTCTGGGCATCGTCTCGCATAGAATACGGTATAGAGCGTTTTATTACAGAGTTTGCAATCTATAAGCGAGAGCACTATTTTGTAATGTGAGGATATGATTGAAAGCTAGGGGGTACGAAAACCGGCGATTCTCCGGGAGCCGCTCGTAGCACTCACGGCACACTTTTCGATTAAAATTGTCATATCTGTCTTCGTGAATTATTCCCGGCCCTTGAAGGCATACTAAACGCATTAGTTTTAAATAGATTGTGGGGCAGTTTTCCGGCAATATCCCGTCCCAAGGCCCGTAATATTCTTCGTCCATATCGGTTGGACGGAACGCCCGAGAATGGAAAACTGGCATTCTTTAAAATGAAATAGAAAATTTCGTTTTATTAATTTTATTTATTTATTATTTTAATTTACTCTATTGATTCTTTTACTCACTTCACTTTCTGTAATTATCTTTCTCTTTGCGATTTATCTATCACCCCTTTTTACTTATTTAGAATTTCGCGAAATGAAATCTCAATGCGCACTAAATTTTTGAACTTGATTTCGTCTTAATCAATCTCGCAGATCTCCCCACTTTTCAAATCATGGTTCCTTATCATTACCAATCTGATTATGGTCCCTAGTATTATTATGGTTTGGTGAGATATAAGCCTTCTTAATCCTATCCTGGTGTACGATTCTAGTAAGACGGGGACTTATTGCCAGTTTCACGTTATTATTCTCTAGAACGTCCACAATCATGTACGGTCCGTCGTATTCATTACTAAATTTATTTCTTTTTGGTTTTAATAACATTACTTTCTCACCTTTGTGGTATTGAATGGACGAAGCTTTCCTATCGTAATAGTGTTTTTGTCTAAATTTTGAATTTTCTAAGTTACACCTGCCTATTTCGCGAATATTTATCAATTTACTCATCAAGTTATCGACGAAATCTGGATATGTGTTTAGTGAATCATTTGGTGCCATGCTAGAGGGTTGTCTAGCCTTTTTTCCATAAATAAGTTCATATGGAGTAAATTTTGTGCTTTCGTGTACACTAGTGTTGTAAGAAAACATTGCCTGTGGCAACCACTGATCCCATTGTTTTTCTTTTGTTATATAATGTTTTAAATATTCGATTAATACATGATGACTCCTTTCTAGTGAGCCATTCGATTGGGGATGAAATGCGGATGTTTTAAATTGTTCGATATTAAAAACCTTGGCGAATTTCTTCATAACGGATCCAATAAACGAAGAGCCTTGATCTGTCAAAATTGCTTTGGGACATCCGTATTGACATATAAAATTTTTCATAAATGCTTCTGCTATTTCTTCGCTCGTGAATGAGACTAATGGTATGGCTAATGAATATTTAGTTAAATTGTCTTGTATCGTAAGTATGTAACTATTTCCTGCTCGAGTATATGGTAATGGCCCTACGATATCCATAGATACTTTGTCAAATGCGTCTAATGGTGTGTCTGTAATCACCATAGGTTCTTTTGTTTTGTTTCGTACCAATTTTTGTTTTTGACAACTCATACATGTTTTAATATATTGTTTAATATCTTTTTTCATATTTTTCCAATAATATAAACATCTGATTCGTTCGTACGTTTTTATTATTCCTTTATGACCTCCTACTGGTGATTCATGGTTTTCTTTTATTATTATTACTCTATCCTGCTCCATAGGTAATTGTATAGTTCCATTACAAATAGTTATTGTGATGTTAGTCTGTAAAAATTTTAGTTTAATTATATTTTTTATTTGTTCCCATAATGTATTATTACTTCCTTTAGATAATGATATTTTCGTAATTCCCCGTTCAGTGAGGTTATGGCATAGGTTTCCTAATACAGTGGCATACGTCTGTATTGTCGGAGGATCCTGTATTACCATTCCTAAAATTATTTGACTTCCATCTGAAATTTTTATTACTTCTCCTATTTCGAATGGGATTTCTGAAGTTATGTTAAGCATCTTCCTATCTTTCAACTCTATTCCTTGCTTCTCTACCGGATTGCCTTCTGTATTAATGAATATTGCTAATGTTTCTCTTCTCATCCATAAATGATCATTTATTTCCATAAGCTTACATTTGATTGGAATATCGTTTATTATCCTGGGATTTCCTTGTTGTTTAATATTCTTTCTCTTTGGTTTAGTAGGTTTAATAAATTTATTTCTATTTTTAGGGGTTTTAGGAATTATTTTATAATTTCCGTCTCCTTTTCTTTTTAATGTTAATGGTGATACTCGGCCTGATTCTGTTCCGCTAGATTCTAAGTTTTTCCCTTTTTTAGGAAGGATGGGTCTGATGCTGCTGCTGCTGCCAGAAGAATTTATTTTGGGAGGATCACGATATACATGGGTTTTAGGAACTTCTACACCTTCATCTATTTCCATTATTTCGTCTTCATTAACTATCGGTTTTGTTTTAGTTTCACCTTGCCTTCGTTGATTCGCGGTTGATATTATCTCTACCTCCATTCTGGATTCTTCCGGTCCTTCTTGACTAGTGACTGATTTAGGGGGAGGATGTACTTCTACTGATACTTGAATATCCTTATTTATTTCATAACTATCTGTAGATTGTTCAGTTCTTAAGGATTCTTTGATTAATAATTCTTCTCCTCTTGTCTGTTTTCGGACTGGTCGACCTGTCGGTGAAGTCGTCGTAGTCTGATGTTTGCGCTTTAATTTTCTTTTAATTTGATAATGATCTAATATCGGATCATTGGAATCAGTTGAGTCATCTGCATCATTTGCATCACCTGGTTTTGGTTTTTTCTGAGTTGGTCGACCTGGTGGTGTTGTTGTTGTTGTTGTTTGATGATTCCTTTTTAATTTTCGTTTTATTTGATAATCATACATCATCGGATTATCAGTGTCGTCTGAGTCATCTGAGTCCCATGATGAAGCATCTCCTTTTGGTTGTTTTAATGGTCTTGGATTCCCGGATTCTGTATTAGTGGTCATTTGTGACCGAGTTCGTTTTTCGCATGCTTGTAGGGGAAGAGTAGGCATTGGATTCCTTGATAGGGCATCAGCGTTAGTATTATATTTCCCGGGTTTGTAAATGATTTCGTAATCATATTCGGCTAACCTAATTTTCCAGCGCATCAATCTGGAGGTTGGGTTTGCTAATTTATGCAGCCATTCTAAAGGCTTATGGTCCATTATTAGTTTACATTTCTTGCCGTAAACGTAGGGTCTAAAATGTTCCATGCCATATACTAATGCTAGTAATTCACGCTCAGTCGGTGCGTAACGTGTTTCAGCATTATTTAGGATTCTAGAAGCATATGCGATCGGAAGGTCCTTTCCAATTTCTCCTTGACTGAGGACAGCTCCTATGGCGTATCCAGAAGCGTCCGTTGTAATTATAAATGGAGCGTCAAAATTTGGATACTGTAATATAGGCTCGCGGCATAACGCGTCCTTTAATATCTCAAAAGCTTCCTGTTGTTTGCTCGTCCAAACGTAGTTATTATTTTTTCTTGTTAAATCGGATAATGGTGTTACGTCCCGAATTTTAAAAATTTTTAAAATCAATGATTTTCCTTTGTTAATGGGCGGAGTATGGACTCATTCTTTCCACGTTAAATAGTGTT
The DNA here is from genome assembly GCA_963971345.1 of Andrena flavipes. Classification (NCBI taxonomy): domain Eukaryota; kingdom Metazoa; phylum Arthropoda; class Insecta; order Hymenoptera; family Andrenidae; genus Andrena; species Andrena flavipes. The sequence goes on along the minus strand of OZ020479.1, from coordinate 45,420,936 downwards.
TTTAACTTCTTCGCTTTCTCAATTACATAAATCTACGTTTTATATTCATTCGATAATCTTGGCTAGTTGTGTTGGGATCAGCCTTCTGTTAGATCTCATCCTTTATATTTAGTTTTGTGCTTTGCGTTTATATTAAATATCGCTTCTATTCGTAATTGTCAATATTGTGTGTGTGTGTGAGTGTTATTTTCTTTTCTCAGGCACGAAATAGGCGTTTCATAGGGCGTTAACAGGAAAAAAAAAAGGAATATCAAACATTGTTAATATATAAACGATATAGCGGGTGAGTGCGCACTATTTTTCTTTAAAATATTGTAATCAAAAAACGATTGGCGAGTGTAAATTCATGTAAAAAGGGGCTATATTATGTGCTCTATTGCTAATATGCGAATGCGGAGGTAACGGAGAGTCAATATTGGCTTTAGCCAATATTCTGGGTTTACCCTTGGCTCTTCAGTTCTCTTAACGCCAGGATACGAGAAAGAAATAAAGGTACAATTATTCACACTTGAACCTTACATTTGAGTCAGAAGTTATTTAATGACAAAATAACTAAATCCTCACAATAGCTCAGTGCGGGGCCTGTATAGGACTAGATCTTGGATTCCCGATACCAAAATAAAATTTCTATAAATCATTAATTTAATAAATTGTACTGTAACGCTTGAAGCATCCTTCCGATTAGACCGACGTTGACATTACTTACTCGGACTCCGCGTTTACCTAATAACCGCGTTACAGAACTGGTGGCAGCGGTGGGATTCCAAGATCGTGCGTTGAGTGATTGTTCATCTCACGAAGCGGGGAAATTAAGTTCTTAAAAGGCTCAAGTGTGACGTTCAATTGTCGGACATTTTGGTGGCGTTCCGGACTATATTTCGAAATTAATACTGTTTATTTGTGTGTGATCTTGTGTTTGTAAACTTTGTACTAAAATGCCGGAAACAGGACGAACTAGTGCTTCGGGCACGAACGCGAATGTTTCTGGAAATAATACTGATCTAAATGTTTCAAACGCTATGATGACATCGATGGCGGAGTGTTTCACACTTCAGCACAGTACTTTAAACATTCCGTTTTACGATGGTAAAAACATACCTTTGAAAAACTTTTTACAAGATATCAGAAATGGCGCAGTCTTTGTTCCTCCCGCGTTAGAATCGTCGTTTTTAAAAGTCGTATTAGGTAAATTGCAAAAGACAGCTAGAGATAGCACTTGGGGCAAGACGTTCAATAATTTGGACGAATTGATAAAACATTTAAAAGACAGATTTGGATCAGATAAAACGTATCCTGATTATCATCATGAAATCGAAAATATTAGAATGAATCGCGGGGAAACTGTTAACGACTTCCATGACCGATTAAATATTCTGTTTAATGGCGCTAAAACTGTCTTAGAAGATAAATACCCCGAAAATGCGGGACAAATGTTAGAACCAATTAAAGAAGTAGCTCTAGAAGCATTCATTCGAGGCTTGCCCGATGAAATCACACGTGCGGTAGACGCACGTGATCCCAAAAATCTAGAAGAAGCACTAAAATTTGCGCGTCGGGCAGAAATTAAAATCAAATCTGGAATATTACCGTCCGGTGAAACTACGCGGGTAACGTTTGCGGAAAATTCAAGACCAGTTTCTCCATCGTATTCGAATTCTGATAATCATGGCACTTCGAGACACTACCAGAATTATTCAATAACCAAACGCGAAGGGAATCGTTCGCGAACACCATCCCCGAATCCAGTAGATGCACAGGATGTTAAATTAAAATCACCTAAACCTACTCAATCGGAATACACAAATTATCCTGGATACTCGGATCGCCAACGATACGTTCATCAAGGGCATCCAACCTATCCATTTTATCCACCTTATCCAGCATACCATTATGATTTAAATAATAGACCTCCAAACGCATCGAGTCGACCAAATTCGCCATATTCGAGTAGACCTCCTTCGCCACATCCAAGTAAAATTAATTCAACTACCGATAGCAATAATTTAAACTCACAGACGACTCGTCGCGAAGACGCGGCGATGAGTCCTGTGTCAACAGAGCGTCATACGACCGCGAGAAATCTAAAGCAAGCTCAGTAATGTTAACCGTAAATACTGAATCCCCGGTGGTTAAAATGTCCGGAAACAAATTGCGATACGGGCACGCACATTTCTTGGTAGACACAGGGGCAGATATTAATGTAATTAAATTAGACACACTGTTAGATGATGCAATCGTGGCACTTGACGAATCGGCAACTCTTTCGGGAATCACTCCGGGAACGTCAGAAACATTAGGAACTACTTTCATCACGTTGCAATCAGAACCGATTAGATTTCACGTTGTAAAATCTTGTTTCCCAATACGAGCTGACGGTATATTAGGAAAGGAATTTTTAAGACAGGAACAAGCGGAGATATCATTTGCTCATAACACATTGGTTACTCAGTCAGATCCAATTAGACCTATACGTTTTGTGGGGGAGGAACCTTTAACAAAAAACAAATTGAATTATAAACCTCGCATTTTACGAATTAGTGCACGAGGCAGACAGCCAATTGCCATCGAAGTCATTAATAGCGATTTGAAAGAGGGATATTTACCAAAGATCAATACAATAAACGGAGTATATATCGGCGAAGCCGTTGTATCAGTAAATGATCAGGGCAAGTGCCATGTCCTAGCAATTAACACATTGACAGAAGACGTTGATATTGAAATTTCACCACAGGAACTAATTCCATTTGAGCACTATAGCTTGCCAGAGGAAGAAAATTTTGATTCGGATTCAGAATCCTCAGAAATAGTAACGAACCGAGTAGATGAAATAGTAAAAAGGTTGCGTCTGTCTCATTTGAATGATGAGGAGGTAGGTCACGTAATTGATCTTGTTGAGGAATTTCCTGAAATATTTCAATTGCCCGGTGATAATTTGCAAGCCACACCAAATATAAAACATAAAATTCCTACTGTCGATGATGTCCCAATAGATACGCGACAGTATAGATTTCCCCCAGTACATAAAGAAGAAATAGCTAAACAAATTTCGGCCAAATTAAGTAAAGGAATAATAGAATTTTCAAGTTCTCCATATAACTCTCCACTTTTGATTGTGCCAAAGAAACCTGATCCAGATGGCAACCTACGGTGGCGAATAGTGATAGATTTCCGTAAATTGAACGAAAAAACAATTGGAGATGCTTACCCATTACCGAACATTACGGATATATTAGACCAATTAGGAGAGGCTCGTTATTTTTCTATATTTGACCTAGCTAGTGGTTTTCAACAAATCGAAATGGACCCGGCAGATAGTTTAAAGACGGCTTTCTCGACACCAAACGGTCATTACCAGTATAAACGCATGCCGGAAGGTCTTAAGAACGCTCCGGCAACGTTTCAAAGATTAATGGACCAGGTGTTGCGTGGATTGCAAGGAACAGAAATTTTCGTATATCTAGATGATATAGTGGTTTACACTAAAAATTTAGAAGACCACGGAAAGAAAATTCGTCGATTATTCAATAGATTGGCGGATGCCAAATTGTCACTTCAACCCAGTAAATGCGAATTTTTGAGAACAGAAGTAGCTTATTTAGGTCATATCATCGGGCAGGACGGAGTCAAACCCGATCCCAACAAGATCAAGGCCGTGAAGAATTTTCCTCGTCCTCAAAATCCCAAAAATATTAGGCAATTCTTGGGTCTTGCGGGTTATTATAGGCGTTTTATAAAGGATTTTTCGGCTATAGCAAAACCATTATCCGAATTATTGAAAAAGAATGCTAAATTTGTCTGGGGTAAAGAACAAAAAGATAGCTTCAGGAAATTACGAAAAGCGCTATGCACTCGACCAATACTGCAATATCCAGATTTTAAAAAGCCATTTACTCTAACAACAGATGCATCCGATTACGCAATTGGTGCAATCCTGAGTCAGGAAAAAGAAGGTCACGATTTACCTATAGCATACTTGTCCAGAATGTTAATAAAACCTGAACAAAATTATTCTACTACCGAGAAAGAGTGTTTAGCGATACTATATGCAGTGCTACATTTCCGACCCTATCTTTATGGACGTAAATTTACATTAGTTAGTGATCATGAGCCCCTAAGGTGGATAAATTCCATTAATGATCCTGGTCAGAGATTAGTAAGATGGAGATTGAAATTGCGAGATTATGAATACGAATTCGTTCACAAGTCTGGTAAATTAAATACGAATGCAGACGCGTTATCGCGAAATCCGGTTGATGAAACTTTGACGGAATCCTCAGATGATTCGGATGAGGGCACAAAAATAGAAAAGAAACAATTGTTACCACTCAAAGAGGGTGAGAAGACTAGCGACTCGCCTATTCCTTCAGTGTCTCAGTCAAAACCCGTGAGTCAATCAAAAATTCCAAAACCAGGAAAAACATTGGGTCCAAGGACAAGGGTAAAACGACCAACAATACTTGATCAGAGTGCTATTGCCACTAGAACCCGTTCTAAATTATCACAGCCTTCTAAACAATCAATAGCAGGACCTTCTACGTCATCCGAACCTCCTAGCATAGCAATAACTGAACCTTCTACGTCATTGGACAAGGGATCGTCTAATGATGATCCTCCGATTCTCAGACAGCGAAAGAGTGTTTTTCCTAATCTGGAATACTATCCTGAAACACGGATACTGGAAAATCCTAGTGTTCCAGAGGAGGAAACCGCCGTCGTTGTTAGTCCATCAGAAGTACAGGACATTATAGCAGATGAACCCGATAAAACGACAGATTATTCTATCGAATTAAAGGACCTTCAAGAATCTTTCAGAAGGTTTGATGAATCTATGCGAGCAAGAGGTATCATTCACGTGGATGATGAAGAAGAACCAATAGAGTTTCGAGAAGACATAGTTTCAGAACCTGTAGAAGCAGTTTCGGAAGAGACTGACTCTTCTGATGAAGAAGCGGAGGAGGAAGCTGTCCGAAGTCGGAATGTCGAAGACTTGATACGAAATTCAAGAGGCATTTTTCCTACTAGCAAATTCGCGTTACCAGCACCTTCACTTAAAGTTATCCCGGAAGATACAGAATTGAATATATCCCCTTCCTTGAATAGCTCAGCAATCATCAAACCTACCAATCAAACTACCATACCCTCACCTGTTCCAACAGCCAGACCATTGGCACTTTCTACACCTTTTCCAGATCATTTAAGTTCTAAGGAAGGAGGGAAGACTCCTCAAAAATCAAATATACCCATTCCTCGACGAATCATACCTCAAAATTTACAAAATTCTCATTCAACCGGTATAACGATAACTGAAGAAATACCACCGGATTTAGAAACAGCCAAACCCATAGATTTTTCAGAATTACCAACCGGAGATAGTGAACCCGTAGCCATAACAAGAGAAAATTTAACGTACTCTCGTTCTCATTATGTTCATTTTATGTCATCGGATTGCGAATTAGTAACGCCAATTGGTAACTTGTTATCTGATTTAGATATCATCAATGTTAATGATATGAAACTGGCAAAACCAAAATTAGGGCAAGTATTGATTACGGAACGAGGAAAACACAAGATCTTTAGCATAGTAATAAAACAATTACATGGAGATAAGATTTGTGTAGAGAACTTAACATCAAGCTTACTGAATCTAAAGAATATACTAATCAAATCCAATGTGCAGTCCTTTAGAATTTCACAATCAGGCGATTTTTTAGATGAACTTCCTCACAATACATTAGCATCCTTATTAACGCGCATTTTCAAAGACAGCGGAATTAAAGTAATTATTTGTTCAGGGAATATTCGAGTCCCTCCGGAACCCATACGTCAAAATATTATCTCAGAATTTCATGAAGGATTAATTGGTGGACATAAAGGAGTAACGAAAACCTATCTTAGAATTAGGGAAAAGTTTTATTGGCCAGGACTACGAAATGACGTTCAAAATTTTATCCGCACTTGCAATAGTTGTAAGAGTAAAAAGTTAGTTAGGGCAAAAACTCGAGAACCTATGTTAATCACTGACACCTCGATTGAACCTTTTGATAAGATAGCTCTGGACACTGTAGGACCTCTTCCGATTTCATCATCGGGAAATCGTCATATCCTCACTATGCAGGACAATTTAACCAAATACTGCATTGCTGTTCCTATTCCTGATATTAAGGCGGAAACGGTAGCACATGCACTAACAACAAATTTAATATTGCAGTATGGGGCGCCTCGAGTGATTTTAACCGACAGAGGTACTAGTTTCATCAATAAATTAATGCAACAGCTAGCAATGATTTTCAAAATTCATCATGTTAATACATCGGGATATAGGCCTCAAACAAATGGAGCCTTAGAGCGAAGTCATATAGTTTTAACAGAATATATCAGTCATTATATTAACGACTACGACGATTGGGATCGTTTGGTACCTTTTGCAATGTTTTCATACAATACCTCGGTTCATGAAGCCACTAATTTTACACCATACGAGTTAGTATTCGGTAAATTAGCTCGTTGTCCAAATTCTTTTCAAGACGAAAATGAAAATCTACCCGTATATAATTCATACTTGCAAGACCTAATAATACGCCTTTCTGAAATGCAAACATTAGCTGGAAATAATTTGATCAAAGCTAAGGAAAAGTCTAAATTATATTATGATAAATCGGCAAGACCGTTTAAAGGAAAGGTGGGGGACATGGCACGTGTCCTGGTCGAACCAAAAAGAGGAAAATTTGGTGAACGCTACCATGGTCCATACAGGATTGTTGGAGCCTTGGAGGGAAGAGGCATTGTATTGGAGGACGACAAGGGAAAACTTTTTACGAAGCACCCGGATAAATTAGTATTGGTTTAAAGAAAAGAATGGGCAACTCACGACTGAATCGATTAAATTTGGTAGTTACCTGGGCATGTCTAGTAACCATGAGTAAACCTATGGAAGAGCCTGATAACGACCTGAAAGACTACCGTATCACACGGATGCTTGCTAACCCGGGACTGTACTACGAGAGGGGAACCGGCGTAGAATTCGCGAGAGCGGATTGGCGTGTAGCGTTATTCATTGACATAAAAAGGATTAGCAAAAATTGGGAACATGAGAACGAAACTTTGGAAACTGTCTATCAAAATTGTATATCATTTGTAGTTAAAACAGACTGTACCTCGCTATTAAGAATAGGGTACTTGAAGGGTAGAGTGACCGAGGTCATGCACCTGCACAAGGAAGCTGAACAATTAATCTCTGAAATCATCACGCCGCCTTCGAATATTGCGAAACCTCCGAAAACAATAACTCGCCGAAGCGTACCGCTTGGGTTCGTGGGTTCTTTAAGTCGTTCCTTGTTTGGTACTCTGAACATGGAGGATGCCGAGTATTTTGACAGAGAAATTGATAGACTATACGATTATCAACGTGCTATAACTCAGATTGTTAAAAATCAAACACATATAGTCATGAGCGACCTACATCATACCCATGAAATAATGGAACAATTAGCGAGCAAAATTGATAGTAACAGGCTCGAAATAAACAAATTAATTGAAGCGCAGGGAGCATTCAAAACATTAAATTATTCTTTGGCTCTAATTCAATATTCAAATTCTGTAGAAATCTCTCTTAATCATTATATCAATGGAATTCAAACGTTTATGACAGCCATAGTGGCAGCTCGTCAAGGTCAATTGCACCCTTCCTTGCTTAGTGGACCCAGACTGGGAACCGTCTTACAAGAGATACGAGAATCTGTTACTGGCTACGAACTTCCTATGTATGTTCGTAGAATCGAAGAATTGTCAAAACTAACTACAGTAGATCTAGGGTATTATCGCGGAAAAATATTAGTCACAATACATATACCATTGATAGACCGAATTAAATTTGAGCTCTATCATGCGTACTCTTGGCCTTCTAAACAAATTATAAATTCAAATATTACCACATCCGCGTACCTTGTACCACGAGCAAGGAATGTAGGGTTGAGCGCAGACCTTCGAACATATTTCATCGTTGACGATAGATTTTTGAGTTCCTGTTTAAAACTGCATGACCACTACTTGTGTCAACCAGAAACTCCTTTATATGAAGTACAAAATTCAAAATCTTGCGAACTTCGGCTGCTGTTGGGGACTGGAAGTCAGGAAGACACTTTCCAAAATTGTAATATTCGGATGAAGTCATATCACGAGCAATACTGGAAGAAACTTAAAGTATCAGGCGCTTGGTTATATTCCTTGGATCAGACCGAATCTCTTCAAATAATTTGCAATGGAAGAAAAAGTCAAATTGTTACGATAGAGCACTGCGGAATATTAGAATTACATCCCGACTGCACCGCAAGAACACCGACAACCACGTTAACAGGAGTAAAAATCGTTCAAGATAAACACTATTACTATTATCAGCCAGATCTAAGGTTAAACATCACGAAATTGGTACCAGCTCTAGAGGAATACACGGCGATCCATGAAGTCATCAAGGGACATCCGGAACTAATGCCATGGAAGGTCGACACGGACAATTCACTCCGGGAAGTGGAGGAAAAACTGGAGATCATCGGACACCAAAGGCGTGAGAGGGAACATCATTTGCGATTGACATATGGATCATACCTCGCTCAAATTACTGTAGCTCTATTGCTAGTATTCTACCTGTCACGAACTCTTATTTACAACTTTATCATGAGGCTTCGGAAATTTTTCATAAAACAGAAATATACTCCATCAGAAGCTACTCGTGAAGGCAACGAGCACCCTTTAGAATCGTTACAAATGAACAGACCTCCATTGCCTCCGCAATGATTACTGGCTAACTGGCCAGACTTATACTGTGTGTCATACCATAATGTTTTCTCTTACGATGCTTATACGTACTGTATTACCTTCAGGTTTATCATGGCTACAGGACATAAATCTCACAGGGTATTTGTGTCTCGTTTGGCTTCCTACACAAAGAAGGAACATTTACTCAAGGTGTTCGAGCCGTTCGACCCGGTTCATGCGGTGGTCCGGAGGAAGAGTTCCGGGAACGTGGCCTTCATCACCTTTGCTACCCCGGAGCAGGCTGACTTAGTGGTAGAGGCAGCAGCGGCGCAACCAATCCTGTGCCATAAGCGCAAGCTGAAGGTCTCTCTTGGGGACTCCTGGCATGAGGCGGTGCCGATCCCTCTCAACACAGCACCGGATTCGGATCCATTCGGAGGCGTGATCGCCAACCCTTGGGGTGCACCCGTACTACCGGAGGAGTGCGTAGCGATGATCGCTGAACTGCTTCCGTACCCAGGCCGAGCCAGGATGGAGCGGGTCTCCCGGCTATGGAGAAGAGCGAGCTTGGCGTCTCACCGGGGAACGACGGCCGTCAACTTGGAGGACTGGAAGTGGGACAACGCATGGAGTCACCGGCCTATTTCCACCGAGGCATTCTATTGGATGCTACAGCGTTGCGGGCGATATGTATCGCACATCTCCCTCGATGAGCGGTCTCTATCAAGTTCATTGAAACCGCAAGTTTTAGCCATAGCTTGCGAGGGCTGCGTGAATCTCACTACTCTAGATTTAAAAAGCGTAACGATTCGACCGTCGGCGCTACGGGCATTAAAGGGGAAGCTGACGCTGAGGTCTCTATCATTGGGGAAATGCGAGGGGCCCGTTGACCAATACCTGTCGGAGGTAACGAGCGGATTGCGATACCTATCTCTACAGGAAAATACGTTCACGGGAAAATCTTTAGAGAAGGGTTTTGAATTAGAGACGCTAAAAATCAAAAATTGCGAAAATCTCAGAGATGCTTGCATCTCATCGGCGCTTGCGTCGTGTTCGGGCTTGAGCAAATTGCTGATAACACGGTGCCCTGGGCTCAGGTCCCCCGGCGTACTTACAGCCTTAATAGGAAACACAAAGGTGGCCGAAACTCTCGAGTGTCTGACGTTTGGTACCGTCAATTTTGATCAGTCTCCACTCATCGGCGAGACGGAGGAGTTCGATATGATTTTTTTATCACCAGAACTGACCGTCACCGCTGTGAATTTTATAGGTCATTACAAAAACATCACCTCGCTAAGCGTAGCCCTCTGTAGATGGGTTGACGGTAATGTCGTCCAGGCCATGGGAGCTCATATGAAGTCATTAAAACGACTAAATGTAAGCTCTTGCATGTCTATAAGAGGCGCAGAGCTTACACCTCTTGGGGAGCTTACGCAATGCGAGGAGCTTACCATGAACTGCATGTATAGTGACATTGAAGCCACATTTCTGGCCCGTTTAGACAATTTAAAACGATTGGACGCTCGAGACAATTTGGGAATCACAGATCTAGACATTCGTGGCTTTCTGGAACACGCAATTGATGTTGAGTTGATCAATATCGAGGGGTGTAACCAGATAACTCGGGCTACCGTGGTATCAGCAGGGAACACTATCCCTATTAGAAGTAAAAGATTGCATATGTTCCTCGGCGAAACTCAAGCGTACCATGTGAAGAGGGACCGGGAAAACTTTTTTCTGACAATAACCTACGATAGGATCACCCCGCGTGGATATTTTCTGGTGAGCGATCCCTGATGTGTGACAGTGCGCATTCTGCACTCTGGTAAAACCTCGTTACACATTATGGGGTTGTTTCTCCGTCTCGATGGTTGGTTCAACGGTGCCCCGTCGCTGTCGCGTCGTCGGGACGACGACGTTTCTAAGGAAGGAGGGGTGTTACGTCCCGAATTTTAAAAATTTTTAAAATCAATGATTTTCCTTTGTTAATGGGCGGAGTGCTTCGACAACGCTTAGCGTTCTGGGAAATCCCTAATCGAGCGCATTTCTGCTTACTGTATTTTATCTATGAAAACGGATACTCGGTACTAGGAACGTCGTCGTCGCCGCGACGTTTGGTCGCTGCGCTGTACCCTGAGCGTGGGATTGTGCTGAGGCATTAGCGTGGTTCTCAGTAGTTCGTTCAAAATGAGCAGTGGTTCTCATACCTCGCGACACTGATTAAATGTAAGCGGCGGGGGTGTGTCTTGACAATGCATCTAGCATTCTGGTCTATCCTAATCGAGCGCATCTCTGACCGTCGAATCGTCGCATCAATGTAAAGGAGTGATCTGAGTGTGAGGATGAGAGTACCCCGTTCTACGCCGGAAGCGCATAATTAAAAAGTATGAAGGTGAGAACACCTAATGAAATCATGCGACTGTTGCTAGGGCATGATTGGGACTGCAGCGTCAGCTTTTCTGAGCGGGCCTCGCGGCCGGACGCTCTCGGGGGCGCGAAGCTGAAGTCACTCTTTGTCGTACAGTCGCGGAGAGCGTGACAAGGTGTCCGTGGATCGTAATTTCTTTCATTTTTTAACTCAAATACAGTTTCGAGCCAGAGATTCCTAAAGTTTATAGTGAATGGACTCATTCTTTCCACGTTAAATAGTGTTTTTAACTTCTTCGCTTTCTCAATTACATAAATCTACGTTTTATATTCATTCGATAATCTTGGCTAGTTGTGTTGGGATCAGCCTTCTGTTAGATCTCATCCTTTATATTTAGTTTTGTGCTTTGCGTTTATATTAAATATCGCTTCTATTCGTAATTGTCAATATTGTGTGTGTGTGTGAGTGTTATTTTCTTTTCTCAGGCACGAAATAGGCGTTTCATAGGGCGTTAACAGGAAAAAAAAAAGGAATATCAAACATTGTTAATATATAAACGATATAGCGGGTGAGTGCGCACTATTTTTCTTTAAAATATTGTAATCAAAAAACGATTGGCGAGTGTAAATTCATGTAAAAAGGGGCTATATTATGTGCTCTATTGCTAATATGCGAATGCGGAGGTAACGGAGAGTCAATATTGGCTTTAGCCAATATTCTGGGTTTACCCTTGGCTCTTCAGTTCTCTTAACGCCAGGATACGAGAAAGAAATAAAGGTACAATTATTCACACTTGAACCTTACATTTGAGTCAGAAGTTATTTAATGACAAAATAACTAAATCCTCACAATAGCTCAGTGCGGGGCCTGTATAGGACTAGATCTTGGATTCCCGATACCAAAATAAAATTTCTATAAATCATTAATTTAATAAATTGTACTGTAACGCTTGAAGCATCCTTCCGATTAGACCGACGTTGACATTACTTACTCGGACTCCGCGTTTACCTAATAACCGCGTTACAATGGTTTAGCTATTTTAGAGAAATCTTTTATAAATCTACGATAGTACCCGGCCAGTCCAAGGAACTGTCTGACATTCTTTATTGTTTTTGGTAATGGGAAATCTTTAACAGCTTCCAGCTTTCTTGGATCTGGTCGAACTCCATTCTCACTAATAATATGTCCTAAATACGCTACCTCTCTCTTTAAAAATTCACATTTATCTGGTTGCAAACTTAAGTTTGCTTCCCTAAGTCGTTTCATTAACCTTTCAAATTTGACTGCATGTTCCTGGAGTGAGCGAGCATAGATTACTATGTCGTCTAAGTACACAAATAATTCTACACCCTGTAGTCCTGTAAGAACTTGGTCCATCAATCTTTGAAATGTAGCAGGGGCATTTTTCAATCCAAATGGCATTCGATTAAACTCATAGTGTCCGTAAGGAGTGGAAAATGCTGTTTTATGTTTGTCATCTGGATGCATCGGGATTTGATGGAATCCCGAAGCTAGATCAAATACTGAGAAATATTTGGCGCTACCTAATTGATCTAATATGTCTAATATATTTGGTAATGGATATGCATCTCCTATTGTTTCGTCATTTAGATCTCTGAAATCTATTACTACTCTCCATTTTTTATTTCCTTTACTGTCTGGTTTCTTCGCGACTATCCATACTGGAGAATTATAAGGGGAAAATGAAGATTTAATAATATTCTTATCTAATAATTCACATATTTGTTTATTAATTTCTTCCTTATGTACCTGTGGATATCGATATTGTATGGTATTTATCGGTATTTCAGTTTTTGTAATTATTCTATGTGCAATCACGTTAGTAGCTTCTAATCCTGTCCCAGGGATGTGAAATCTATCGGAATATTGTCGAATTAATTTTTCTATATTTTCTTTTTCTTCAGCATTTAAATGATTAGTGCGGAGTAATTCTAATACCTGTTCAACATGTTCTGGAGTTTCGAGAATTTCTGGCACTTCTACTTCTTCGTAATGTTCTAATTGAATGGGTGGTATCGCTAATGTTATATCCTTAGTGGATGTATTAATAACATAAAGATTAGCTAACCCATTGTTATTGGTAACCAGAGCATTTCCCATAAGGATTTTAGAATGTAAATCTAATTTGGGTATATATCCGGTTTTGAGATCCGAGGCTAGAACTTTAACTTGCACTTGGCACCTTGATCGATTCGGTATGGTTACCTTGCAATTTTCAAATGGTAAGATATAATCTCCTATTACTACAGCTGATCTAGAATAGTCTATTGTAGCTCCGATTTCTTTGAAAAAGGTCGTACCCAGTAATCCATCTTGTGCGATTGGCAATGTTTCGACAACATGAATCTCTACTTCAGTATTTAGGAATTTAACTTTAATATATCCTATAGTGGGAAGAATACTATCGGCTATTCCTTTTAGTTCATACACAGCATCTGTATAAATTGGGGTATCAGGCGAAATAGATTCTTGTTTTATTACGCTTAGGTCGGCACCCGTATCTATCATCATTTGGATTTCAGGTTTGTTAAATTCTGGCCCTGATAGTGTAAGGTTTGGTGATCTTCCAATTCTTAACATTTGCAAGTTAAGCGTACCCTGTTTTTGTGGTGGAGCTTGTTGCGTTTTGTTTGAAGTACTGGTTGTTTCTGGTTTAGTATTTGCAATTCTTTCACGGTTCTTATTATTATTATATATTCTCTTTCGGCATTGGTCAATAGTATGACCCTTGATTTTGCAATATCTACATTCTAATTGTGATGTTGGTCGCGATACTGAATTATTCTGTGGATTTTTTATTCTACATTCTTGAATAGTATGTCCTACTCGTCGGCAATGATCACAAAATTTTGACTGCCAGGATATCTGCGATATTTGTCTCTCAGGAAGTTTGCTACTGCAATTCGTTGTCGTATGCCCGTAACCCGAACAATTAGTACACCGCACAGAGTACGAGAGGCCTTCAGCAAATCTGTTTCTCATTAAATTCTCCTGATTTTCTGCCTCAGCTTTGATCGCGGCGCTAATAGTACTATCCAAATCAGCGAAGTCAACCGTTCTCGCATAAACCTCCGGTCTCAGTCCCGTCAAAAATGTCCGAATAGCATTGATTTCTGCAGTTTGATTATATTGTACGACATTCAGGAGAACTTCTGTTTCATGGCACGTTTTTATCTGTTGGAGGATTTCTGACACACGGCTACTGTAATCGACAGTTGCTTCTTCCGGCAGCTGAGCGATTCTGGACATATCTCCATACAATTGAATTGACGAATGCAGTGGAGCAAAGCGAGAATTAAGTACTTTAATTAGTTCGTCTACGGTATTATAATCTCCATTCAAAACAACTCGTGAGGCTTGGCCATATAATTTGTTTTTTATAATTTGTACTAGCCCATACTCGGCATTTGGTGCGACCATATTTTTCGCGTTTTTGCAACATTTTGTATATTGATACATAGAAATATTCCGTCCATCGAATGCCGGAACTGTATCTGCGGCATCTCTAATTCTAATTTGAGGATGACGCATATTTTCCTGATCTAAGTGCAGGTTTTGCATTTCGGCTACCACATCATTTAAAGGATCATTCTGCGCCATGATTGATACTCTAATTTCACAATTGACAAAGAAGAAAAATTCTCGTTCTTCGCTAAAGGAGGGTTACTCCTTTGCCACAAAAATTGCGGTTTTGCAAATTTACAATCCCACCGCTGCCACCAAAAATAACACCTGTAACGGTTTCGGACGTAGCGCAACGCGTCTTACAGGATCCCGGGATTGGTTCGAATGGCGTGCGATAAAGAATTAAAATTCAAGAACAAGAATTTAACTTAAATAGTGTTTATTGTAGAAAACACCTCTAAATGATACATAAAAATGTAAATTAACGCCTTAATATTAAAGAAATTAATTAGGTTGCGACTCTAGTTCGTTACAAAAGTAAAGTTGATCGTCTTGGATTGCGACACTAGGTCGTTACAAAAGAAATACCCGTTTGAACGATCGATTTGGAGTAATATAACTTAATTAACTATTAATAACGTTTAGTCGAATGATAGGAATTAGTTTATAGGTTATGACTCTCGGTCGATATAAGAATTGGATTGTGGATAATGACTCTCGGTCGATATAAGAATTGGATTGTGGATAATGACTCTCGGTCGATATAGGAGTTAGATTATGATTTAGGAATTAGCTTATAATTCTAGGAAATTGAATATGTTTAGTTTGAGAATCGTTTGAATTGTTTCGTTGTCATCAGGGGCGGTTTTGCCACCTGGAATAGTCTTGTTTCCTCGTCGCTCAGGAGTATTAGTACTAACCTGAGATTAATAATTATTAATAACTTAGCTTCATCAACTAAGTGGCCTGCAAAGCGGCCCCCAAGGCAGAAAACCTCTCGTCAAACCTGGCGACTATGGCCTTAGTTTATTACGATCGGCTCGACCAAGTGTCCAGCAAGGCGGCCTCCAAAGTTGGAGCATTAAATTTATGTTGGAATCAGCCAATGGCCATAAATGATTCAGAGTAGTATTCACTTTGAAATTGTAATTCATAATGATCCTCTCTGAGCTTTCTTGCCCGTATTTATACATATTCGGGGTTCTGGGAGCGCACCAATGGGAATGGATTTTGACTATTACGCGTCAATCATTCTCGTCTCGCTCGATCTATTCTCCAGTCGGTCTACTGAGCGACTGGTTATGCGCAGGCGTGTGCGTGGAACGCTCGGTTCCCTTTCTCGTTTGTCACGCACCAATTACAATCACTGCTTCTGATCCTTGCTCTCGTCGATCCGCTGATCGACTGAGGATCGCGCATGCGTTCGATTCTCCCACTCCTTTACACTCTTTCGTCATACTCGCGTTTCGCGGTATCCTAAGCTAATATTAATATTAATCCTAAACACGCTTTATAAAAGTAAGAATAATAAGAATATAATAAGAATATAAGAATATAAGTATTTAAATGATTATTATTTAAGTTTATTAATGTAAAAAGAAAGGGCAGTTTTGGGGTTTGTTACATACTTTGAGCCTCCTTCTTTATGAGAAGAAACCTGTTCAAAGGCAGCTCTTATTGTATTATGCTCTCCT
This sequence comes from Andrena flavipes, assembly GCA_963971345.1. Classification (NCBI taxonomy): domain Eukaryota; kingdom Metazoa; phylum Arthropoda; class Insecta; order Hymenoptera; family Andrenidae; genus Andrena; species Andrena flavipes. The sequence continues at coordinate 45,404,697 of OZ020479.1, read as the reverse complement.
CTATCATCAGTTTTATTATCAATTTCAGCAAATTCACTTGATGTCGAGGGCATCGGATCATCTATATTTTCTATTCGTGAATCATTGCTTTGTCCTTCTCTCTCCTTAAGTGATCGCTTTGAAATAGTACGTTTCTTGGATAAAATAATGGCGTGATTTTTAATATGTTTGTGTAAATTCGATGTATTGTCACAATATTTTACTAATTTGAAACATTTTTTGCAGTTTGCTGTTTTATTATCCATGTGCCGTACGCGCTGCCTGTCCAGCGGCTCTCCGGCGGGAATTCGTTTCCCGGCATCGAAGCGCTTGGCTTGCAAGCAAAAAGTCAAGAGTTCAAATCGCGATGTGTTATATTCTACTATTTTTTTTTTTTTAATTATTCTCTAATTTCTCTTTTTATATTCTCAGAAGACTAAAGACTTGAAAACTGTTAATTTACAAAGCATTTTCGAAGCTTGAATTGCTGCTAAAGATGCGATTCCCTTCTGGTTTGCATCACACCACTACAAGCGTACCCTACCTTCTGTCTGTGTGCCGTACGCGCTGCCTGGCCGGCGCTTTCCGCCAAGAATTCATTTCACCGAAATCATAGAGCTTGGGTCGCAAACAGAAAATCCGAGGTTCAATTTCCGGTGCTAATATTCTACTTTTTTCATTAATTCTTCTCTAATTTCTCTTTCCATATTCTCACAATCAGTAGAATAAAAACTTGAAAACTGTTAATTTACAAAGCATTTTCGGCAGCTGGCTAATGTACGATGTTGATCTTTTTTCTTTTGTATACATAAACAGAAATAATTCCTTGAAATGCTACTTACAAAATAAGCTCCGTTCTAGTATGGACTCTAAAATTCACGTCACAATGAACAGTGACAGAATCGGTGATTTCCGTTTCAGGTAAGCGAGCCACCCACTCCGTTATTACGGTCGGTTCCAACATCGTACATTAGCTTTATACGTATAAACCTGATTAACACGAAAAGAGTGCCGTTGGCCAAGAGTGGGTTAATAAAACTCTTCTGTAGGTATAAATGACATCGTTGGGACGGGTACGAGACCAGTCGATATTGTTTTGAAACCTCATTACAGTAATCCGGGGTGCGTGTGGTGAGCCGACCGTAATAACGGAGCGGGTGGCTCGCTTACCTGAAACGGAAATCACCGATTCTGTAATTGTTCATTGTGACGTGAATTTTAAAGAGTCCATACTAGAACGGAGCTTATTTTGTAAGTAGCATTTCAAGGAATTATTTCTGTTTATGTATACAAAAGGCAGAAGACCAACATCGTACATTAGCCAGCTGCCGAAAATGCTTTGTAAATTAACAGTTTTCAAGTCTTTAGTCTTCTGAGAATATAAAAAGAGAAATTAGAGAATAATTAAAAAAAAAAAATAGTAGAATATAACACATCGGGATTTGAACTCTTGACTTTTTGCTTGCAAGCCAAGCGCTTCGATGCCGGGAAACGAATTCTCGCCGGAGAGCCGCTGGACAGACAGCGCGTACGACACACGGATGGAGAGACAGGTATGATTGTGTGGTGCGGTACGGACGCTAGGAGAGGGTACGCTTGGTCGTGGAGTGGTGGTAGCAGCCGTGGGCGCAAACCCACGATTCTGGGATCACTTGAACATATTTCATGAGCTTAGCAAGCATCAATGCTGCAGTAAGCTCAAGTCTTGGGATTGTGAGCTTCTTGAGCGGTGCAACCTTTGTCTTGGAGCACACTAGTGTCGACACTTTGTGATTAGTGGACGGTGATGTTACGGTAAGATAAATTACCGCTGCCATGGCGAGTTGTGAGGCATCAGAGAATCCATGCAGTTCCACTGTTGAATTGCTGAGGGTGTTGAACCACCTTGGAGTTGAGAGCCTGGCCAGGCCTTGAAGATCTTCTCTGATGGTGAGCCAATTGGATGTGACTTGGGATGGCAGTGGATCATCCCAACTGATCTTGTGCAGCCATAACTCTTGTAACAGAGTTTTTGCTCGAATTATGACTGGTGATAGAAAGCCTAGTGGATCAAATATTTGTGCTACTTCTGAAAGCACGAGGCGTTTGGTGAATCTTGAATTTGAGCTTGATTTTGCTGAGAATGAAAAGTTATCATCATTAACAATCCATTGTAATCCGAGAATCTTGGTATTGCTGTCGTCTAGTGATATAATTGAGTCTTGAGCTCGCTTGTTGATAGAAATTGATTCAAGCAACGGAGTATCTGGCGTGAGTGATGGATGGAACTGCCAGAGGGAAACGGTGGCCTTCATCTTCGGCCAATTGCAGCAATGCCCTGACAGCGAGGAATGGAGCAGCCTTGGTCCCATATGTGACCGTGGTGAGCTTGAAGGGCACCTCCTTTGATTCTTCATCAATCCAAAGTACCCTTTGGAGATCTTGATCGTCTTCGTGTACCTTGACTTGTCGATACATCTTTGTCACATCCATAGCAAAGATGTACTTGTGTTGACGAATCCACAACAGCACGTCAGTGATGTTGAGCAGGAGATTTGCACCGGTGTGCACGATGTCGTTGATCGAGTGTCCAGATGAAGTTGGACTTGATCCATTGAAGACGACTCTCAACCTCGTTGATTTGCTGTCTGGCTTGAGTACTCCGTGATGTGGAAGATAAAAGATCGCAAGATATAATTGCATATAACTCCTGACTTGGGAAATCCCACAATCGATTAACTGTCAGAAATTATCGTTAATCACGTAGTATATTATAACAGTAACAGAAAGAGATAAGGAGTGGAACTCACCAGATAGTCACAATAATATAAATGACAATATAACTTGGATTTCCTTTTGATGCTTGGATAATTCTGAGCGTTGGTATACCTGAATCAGAAAGAGGAATAAGACGCGAACACACACACACTTGATTATGGATAAAATACACGCAAATTGAACTTGTAATATGGAACCGAAATGATCGTGATTTTAACTGAGCAAGTAGAATTAGACGTCCGAATAAATTATTTAAAAGAGTTATTATAATTAATGTTTCAAAGTTAATGGAATGAATTGTTTCGCAAAGTTGAGTCTTTCACGCGGTTACACAGTAGACCGGAAAACTCTATCTCTAAAACACTTGCGGACCCAACAACACGCACCTCACGATTTATCGTCACAGAGTGTCGCAGCTTCACGCTCTCGGCAACGACCAGAGTGGGTCCGTACCGAAAATGCTTACGCTGCATTAACGAGGCGGTGTGTGTGTGTGTTCACGTCTATCCAATACTCAGACTCCCGATTCAAATATTTGATTGATTGTACGCACAGGAAAACATGACATCCCACATCTTGAAAACCATACAATTTCGCACAGCTATGGGCTCTCCCTCAATGTTCATAATTTCACATACACAATTTCTGACTAGGGGAGTCTCACAGTCGTTGGACTATCAAAAATTGTATTGAGAATTTGATTTTAACAATAATTTTTAATTAATTAATAATTCGCACGTGCGACAAAACCGTGGGAAGGCGCGGTTCTCTGCACCGGCTGCAGAGTATATAATTCCGCCTGTCTTTTAAGAAATGATCCAATCTGCGCATTACTGATGTAGCCGTTAGTGGCTATGTTACATTTTTTTTTTTAACGCGACGGTCAGAGGTGTTCTCAACGAGGGTTCTCCCATAATGCTGCAAGGCATTGTTGAAATACACTCCTGCCGCTTACACAGAACGGATTCGGCACAACATGAGAATCACTGATCGTTTCGAACGCGACTATCTCGTGAGAACGCCGCTGCGTCAGCACCGTTTTATCTGTTTCGCGGGACGGCAATGCGTCGAGGAGACGACGCTCCAAGAAAGAGGTTTTTACTCTAGCAAGAATATTAATTAATATGCAGGAGTATGATCAACTAGGGATTTCCCGTAACGCTAGGCGTTGTTGATACATACCCTGGCCAGAAGAGAAAAATTTTACGTTCCGAACGTAACACGAGCAATCAATGATTTATTACACATTTTAAAAGGATAAATTTCAAGCCATTTACCCTCAGATGCCAAGACTCTTTTAAAAACTCCCAGAACATTGGAGATTAAACCTGTCGAACCAGGACATTATTACCATTTTGGTTTCAAAACCACTATTCGAAAACTCGTACAATTTGTAAATTTATCCCATATTAAAGACAATACAATTTATATTAATATAAATGTCGATCGTCACACGATCATTCAGGTTTCAAGGTATTCTGCTTTCAATGTTCATACTTCTAAGCTAAAAATACATACTTACAAATTTCTTATGTATTATTTCTCTTACCGAGCATTTGTTGGCATAGAAATGACGATCAAACCGACATGGACGATCGTCCACTTCACTGAAGACGGCACTGTCGAAGCAGTTCCATCAAATTGGATCGACGGAGACTGGTGCTACTGGCCAAATTTCCCACGCAGTCGAATGACAATTCGACATTACAACGTATGAGAACTAATTAATAATGGAACATCAGGTGGGTAAATGGAAAGGGAAAATATGCTGTTCAATTATTTTTCTTACTTTGAGTAAGCGAGTCTTTTACATTCTTATTCTGTATGTTTTCTGTAATGAAGTAAATTACATGGGTCTGCAAATAGTGGGGCATACTAATCCCAATAAGTGTTTTACACGCTTACCCTTGTTTTTTCTTCGAAGCGTTGCCCGTTGTTATTTTACATGATGTGTTTCTGATCGTACCTAGGGGAGTACATAAATAAGGAATTCTCCGTTTTCAATGAATTTCACGGCGAATCAACTTTTCAATTTGATTCCTTATATGTTCCATTTCGCACCTAAATCCTCCCGGAAACGCTTTGAGACACCCTGTATATATATCGACTCTAGCTGCCGTGTATCTTTACTCGAAATACGGCTATTCCAATCTTATCTGAAACTTATTTCATTATGAATAATATTGAATTAGAATCGAATGTAATGTCTTATCGAAATTATTGTTGAAGGTGCAGCAGAAAAAAAACAATATTGAAGGATATAGGAAAACTACAGAAACTGGTTCAATGTGACCAACCAGCAAAAATATTTTGTACTGTTACGCTATCGCTTGAACGTAGCCACAGAAATGTGCATAGTCGATGGTTAAATCAGGAGCGAAATTTAAAATCCTTTTGTACTGCAAGATGGATATATTATAATTAGATTCGAAGCGAACGGCACATCTGAAAGGTCTTAAGCAAGTTTGAAACAGGGGACAAGGCGGAGTTTAATGTCAGGACTCATAAACAGTTTCCTTAATAGTTTCCAAATGCGCTCGTGGAATATTAATAGCTAATACCTGAACTTAGAAAGCGTACGAGAACCCGGGGTTGCATTCAGTAATTTTCTAAACTACACTTAGGCCAGGCGAGAATAGTAAAAATCTTAACTTTTCCTTCCACATCTGCGTGCCAAATTTCGTCGAGCGGGCAGTCGCTCGTCTCGTAAAACTATTTAAAACTTTGTCTCCCCTTTCAATATTGTTGATGTCCTGTTAGGGTAAAACTCAGGTCGAGAACAGCTGAAAGTCATAAAGTCATAAACTATGCGCGGGCATAGTTTATGACTTTATGACTTTCATTCTAAGACGTCGTCTTAACCCTGAGGGTTGCGCTTACCTACTAGAGATCCCGGCGTAGAACGTGTATTGAAGATACACGTGTACACGCGTACACGTGTCGTAAAAATATCCGTGTCCAAATCCGTGTACTTCTTAATACACGGATACACGGGTATTGAAATACACGTGTACACGTGTATCGAAATTCACGTGTACACGTGTATCGAAATTCACGGATCGTAGTATCCGTGTACCCGTGTACCCGTGTACCCGTGTACCCGTGTACCCGTGTACCCGTGTATCGAAATATACGGTTTCACGTGTATTAAGATATCCATATTTTGTTTTTTAACTAAATATCCGAATGTTTAGATTTTACGCAAATAGTTTATAATAGGTAGGTACAAACATAATTTAGGATAATTCCGGGAGACGCATTCGGGCTGGAGACTTGGTCGAAACAGTTGATTTCTAGAGAATTAATTGTTCTGAACCTTAACACATTTTTACATATACACAGATGTAGAGTCTGAATATAACAACTCAACCAACTCTCCAGCTCGACTGCGTCTCCCGGAATTACCCTACTAGGTTGCAGATGAAAATAAAAAACATCATGATTTTGTTTAATAAAGTTTAAGGTATTAATTTTTTATTTTGATGTAAGAATACTAACGTATTAACATTCTCTGGGAGTAAACGGTTTCTTTTTTTTGTTACAATGCTTCCAGCACACGAAAAACATCTTTCCGACATTGCCGAGGTTGCTGGAATAGTTAAATATTTTTTGGCAACATGTGAAATCACCGGGTATTTATTTGCCCTAGCCTTCCACCAGTCAAATGGATCCAAGTCGAAGCGTAATTGTGGCTCGGCCATATACGTTTCGAATTGAATGTTAATATCGTTGTTGTCGGTAACTTCGTCATATAAAAACTGAAGAGCACTTTTCCCGCGTGACGTTTTTTTGGTAACATTGGGGACAGGTGCCTCTTGAAGTAAACGTTGTACTTCTGTACGAATCAGTTGTCTTACATGAATTGATTCATGCTCCAGATTTTTATATCGCGGATCAAAAAAGCAGGATACATGACTTTGTGAAGGAGTATCACCTTCGTTCCAGTCGAGTTTGAAACGGTTCGTTATATTCGAAATCAAACTCTCCTTTAACTGATACAAAACCGTGTCATCATCATCCCTTAAAATAATATGTTTCTCGATCACTTTTTTCGTTAGTGGTCTCACCATTGAGATAGGCGAATGGCTGTCTCCACAAAAAAGCGTTGTTATAAGTTGCAAAGGTTTTAAAATATTTAACAGAGATTCTATCGTTCTCCATTGCCTCTCAGTAATTTCTAGTGATTCTGCTACGGTGGCAGAAGTAATAGCTCTGTCTGCTAGGACGTTTGACACTGGGAGCCTGTTTTTGTGTAATCTATTCAACATAAAGTACGTTGAATTCCACCGCGTAGAACAACTTTGCAATAATGTGGTTTTTGGGAGAGACAGCTGCTCTTGCATTCGCTTCAGTGCCTGGGTTGCAACACTAGAATGCTTAAAATGTCTAACTATTTTACTACAATACTGGATAATTTGCTGCACATTTTCTTCTTTTAATGATTTATTTACAGCTAATTGCAGGGTATGTGCTGCACACCCCATGCTGGAGATATTTGTATGGTGTGATGCTCCTGATAGAAATAAAATAGCATTCAGCATATTTTGGGCATTGTCTGTAACAATGGCCACTACTTTGTCACGTATTTCCCAGTCTGTGAGGGTTTTGTCTAATTCGTCGGCGAGGTTCTGACCGGTATGGCGTTCTTCCATCTCGTATGTACTTAATACAAAACTATCCGTGGTCCAATTATCATTAATAATGTGTGCCGTTATTGTTATATACGATTCTTGCGCTACCGATAGCCAACAATCGGACGTACACCCTACGCTTTCAGCAGCTTTTAACTTTTCTTTTATTTTTTCCACGACCGTACCTTGGAGACCCATTAGTCTTTTCTTCATAGCTTCTTCCTTACATGGTTTGTAATTGGGCTGCACTACGGTCATAAATTGCTGGAAACCGTCGGACGAACAAAATGAAATTGGTAGTTGGTTTCTCGCAATTAATTTTGCTGCAGCCTGATGTATTTTTTCCGTTTTTGCGGAATCGCATAAACGGTTGTTCGCAGTCGGCTGTTTTAAATTACAAATCCTTCGGCGTTTTTTTGGCGGCTGTGAATTTTCGGGAACTGTATTTTTTTCTACATTTTCAATATCCTCTTCCATATTTATCATCGTTTCACTTTCTATAGGAATTAATATTTATTATTACTATTTATTTTATCTTTTATAAAGATAAAGTACGGTTTGTTCATATACACGTTATTATTGTTCTATTTTTCTATTGAAAAAGCGAAAGAATGTTTGATATGAAAGTTGCTTGATTTGATGGGAGAACTTAATAGACTATTCAGATTTGCGTTTAAGATATTATTTACAGCGAATTCAATATCAAAGTAATTTTTATAAATCGAACTATATATTTTTATTATCACCACTTTATCATGCATTTCAAAACGCGTTCAACGATGTGTACAGAGCGTATCTTTAGCAATAATATACCGGATATCTTTATGAATGTTGGTGGCCAATTTCTAATCCGGTTAGTGTCTTTTACTCATGACTACGAAACGAGAAACAATGGAATTGAGCCACATCGATTTGCTATTATTTATCGGCGTGGTGTTGTCCACTGTTCAGGGGAGACACTCTGGTAAAAATCAACTAGGTTAAACCAACCAGTGAATGACCGAATTCTTGAATTTATGGACCTTTGAGATTACTACTTGAATATATTTATGTATAAGAACAAAACAACTGTTGAAATTGCATTTAGATTTATTTTTCTTGAAATTTCTATAAAAATAATTACGTAATCTTATCGTAATTTAAAAAAAAAGATTATAAATTGTGTAGAAGTCCAGTAAATGACAGCATACTTTCAATAAGAATTGTACTTACTAATGTTTGCTTAATACGCGTAACTAAAAATATGCGGATATAAATTATTATTATTATTATTATTATTATTATTATTATTATTAATATCAACGGGAAAAACCCTTTAGAATGTGTAACATTAATTGTAACTACACTCTATTTATAAACATATAATATTTTTAAATTTATAATTGACATTTCTTTGCCTAATGGTTATTCACTGGTATGCGGTCAATTACTGGTTGGTTTAGCATAGCAGTTATTTTTAGATAAAATTGTGAAAATATGTATTTTAATATTATTTTGTACGCTGAACTGAATATGATAAGGATTAAGACGGTAGTGGACTATTGGATGCGTGAAATCGGTAGTTTCTTTGACGCTACATTACGTGGATACCAAATAATCGTTACAATCGTGCTTTTCACAATCTATTTTGGCCACGTTTGCGAATGGTTACCTACAAAAAAATTGTCGGAATGTATAAAATTGTCTAAGTTAATAATCGTTGAAGATAGCCCTGTACGGCGCGCCGCTGCAGGTAGTGTACATCGATTCAGGTGAGGCAATTATCTGAGAGCAAAATGCTTTGGTGCGATAATGAAAAAACACAAATGGCACATACAAAGAGAGCGTTGAAAAATAATCGGGCGGTGCTGGTGTTAAGGAAAAATACTTTAAGAGTTATCCGAAACATAAAAAGGAAAAGAGATTCTTAATCTATGTGAATGTGGCTATTTGTGGTAGTAGATGCATTAAGAAAAATAAAAAAATGTTAAAAAGGCAGCCTTTTGAAGCAACCTTGCCCACAATAGATTGTCAAAAGCACGTCTATAACGATTGTGTGGTATCAAAGTAATTTAGCGCCAAAGAAACTAACGATTCTACGTATCCAATAGTCCACTACCTCCTTAAGGGGACCGTCCGGTCGAAACGCTCGAAAAATAGGTGATCTTTTTGATTTTTTTCCCAAAAAAAGTATACAACTTGCAGTAAAAAAACTTTATGAATATGACTTCAAGAATATAAAAACTTTTTTTTCATTTTCCCATAATGGTTTTAATTTTACGTGGCGGTCAGTACACTGCTGCAATAAAAGAGGCATAAACGGTAGACAGCAGAACTCGACGTAGGATTGTCAGAAATAAAAAAACCAAAGATATTCTTATAGGTTATTTCAATCGCTATCGCATCAGTCTTCGATAACGCAAATAAAGCAAAATGGCGATGTTTGGTATACGTTTGAACGCAAACCTGCGAAAATGTTGGTAATGCGCCCAAGAATGTTAACAACGAAGAACTATGACCTCTAAAATTGATGGTGAAAGGCTGATGCGATAGTGAATTCAATGACAAAGAAAATGCCCCCAAGTTTTTTGGAATCTGTTAATAATTTCTTTTATTATGCTGTCTACCGTTGGGAAACATCATGATTCGAGATAATCGCGTTTAAAGTTTTGCTTGTATATTCAAGTCTATTTTATAGTTATATGCGACTAAACTAAACGCGCCACACCTCAAAACAATTTAACTCTTCTCTACGCTTGTCACTTGGACTCTGACGACTCTTCGCGCTGGAGGTATACAATGCTAAAATGCCTATAACTTCGGGAATTTTACGAATTTCAAAAAATCCTTTTAAACACGTATTCTTAAAAGGTTGAGCATTCGAAAAATGAAATAAAAAAAAATCGATTTTTAGACATGACGCCCCCCCCCCTTATGTCCCTTATGCCAGGGGAGGCGAACCTTTTTATCTGCGGCCAATTCATATTAGGGGAAAAATTAGTAGAAAATATGATTGTACAAAAATGGTATGAAAATTAAAATAATAGCGTGAATACTAGGGTGGATCTTAGCTACTCTTGGTAAAAATTTTGGTGCAAGTTTTTTCACGCCGCCCCCTAAAATTGTTACACTGGGTAAGGAAATAATTCCCGTAAAAAATTAGGTTGATCGGATAAGAGAAAGGCGCGCCTTATTTGCGTTAAAGTTGCAATAAATGTGAAATTTTGTATGAAGAAAAAATCGTGCGCATTTTACAAAAACTCATGTTTTTCAAAAACTGAGAGCGATAGAGAAATTCTGTTTACGGATTCGTGTTTGGGACGAAAATCTCTACTAGGATCTCGCAGTGCATATTGCATATTGCAAATTTTGTACAAACTATTTTTTTACAAATGGAACAAAACTGGGGTGCGGCGTGCAAAAAATTTGATAGTCAAAAAAGAAGGTCCACCCTAGTGTATACAAACAAACCGGACATACTGCACTATGATGGTAAATGTTGAGACTTACCGTTGACATTCGATGAGGTACTTTCTGCTTCAATATTATTGCTGGTAGGCTTCAAATCGTGAATGGACGTCAAATGCCTACCAATGGAGCCAGTTGTTCCACCCGCACACGAAAATTCATTGCTTTCTTCTTCGTCGCACAGATTACAGGTGGCTTTATCGCCATCACGGCTTGCAAATCTCCATACCCAACTTTTGCGTTTCGACATTTCAAACGCGTATTTAAAATTATCGAAAAAATAATTATAGCTAGTCCAGTTAATTATAAATAGGAATATGTATCGGAATTGAACCAATAACTTAGAATATTATTCCTAGAATTCACGAATCGTATTACATAGCACTGTATTCCTGGTGTAACACTAGATGGTTCAAGGACTCTTTAACTCGCGCGCTACAAAACGCGGCTCTTATATATTAGTTTCCTGGATGACGTACCTGTTTGAGGGTGGAGTTTCGTGCGACTGTCTTTAATATAATTGGTCACGAAAAAGCTCCTCCCTCAAAAATCGTAGGCGGAAAGGTGGGAAAAATATGCATCGAAAAATCCAACGGGACTTCCGGTATTCCCCAGGCGTGAGTCTCCAATTTAACCATCTGCGTGATGCCCTAAACGGATCGTTAGCGGGCCGCGGTTTATTGCAGGTTTATGACTTTTGACGTTTTCCAACCCCGCAGACCTGCACAGCGAGCCTTTTTCAGCGCCTAGCGGCAAACAACCAGCCGTACGCCGTTACCAAGGGTAGAATAGGTGAGGCGTACTGCAGTAGTGTAGGTGCACGACGAGCCCGCATAGAGCCCCCGTAGGTGCGGGATCGTCGTGCACCTACACTACTGCAGTTCGCCTCACCGATTCTACCCTTGGTAACGGCGTACGGCTGGTTGCTTGCCGCTAGGCGCTGAAAAAGGCTCGCTGTGCAGGCCTGAGTCTTACGCGCTATAAAGTAATTGAAAACATCTGGCAAATAACTTGCAGAATTATAGGAAGGTTTTTAGGCTTAATCTCCAATTGCTGCAAGCTAATTTCTTTATGTTCGGTAGGCAATAAACTGCGCTCCGCTACACTTGAATAGGTTTAAGGCTTATGTATGAGCTGTTCGAAGCTACTGCGGGACCATTGATTTGTACGCTTTACAATTACCAACATTTTGCATGCAGGAGACTGTTTTGTTTTTAAGTAGCCTCTAGAAGGTCAATGTTTTTGCGCAATATAATGCACAATATTTATGTGCATTAATATTGAATATTGTACAATATATGAACCGTCTAGTGGCCGCTTACGGTCAATATGACACAGTGAGCGGACTACCCCTTTTCCACCAATATAGTAATTGAAAAGTATTATCCACTATCAATATGTACGCCTCGTGGAGAGGCACAGGAAGAAAAGGGGTAGTCCACTCACTGCGCGATATTCATCGTAAGCGGCCCCTAGACGGTCCATATATTGTGCAATATTCAATATTGATGCACATAAATATTGTGCATTATATTGCACAAAAACATTGACCATCTAGAGGATGCTTAAAAACAAAATACTCTCCGGCATGCAAGAATGTTGGTAATTTTAAAGCGTACAAATCAAAGGTCCCGCAGTAGCTTCGAACAGCTCATACATGCAGTCGCGTCGGAAAATAAGTTGACACTGTTTAAAATCGCGTAACATTGTTAAAATTGGTCGAAACGACTTGATTTTTTTTTTTTAGAAGCTAGCGGAATTAGTTTTCTGGGTGACGTATTTCGTCGTTTTGAAAAAAATGCACTTGGTCTGAATAGTAACAAAAAAATAGTAAAGGTTGTTTTTTTAAACTTTTTTTTGACAGCCTGTAATGAAAATTCAAAAAACCCGTTTGTAGATTGAAGTAAGTTGTATACATGCTGAAAATTTCATCTAAATAGGTTAACGCTGCTCTGAGCTATAAACGCTTAAAGATTGCAGAATAAGGTCGAAAATCGCGAAATTCCCGGAAATCTGCGATCTTCGACCTTATTCTGCAATCTTTAAGCGTTTATAGCTCAGAGCAGCGTTAACCTATTTAGATGAAATTTTCAGCATGTATACAACTTACTTCAATCTACAAACGGGTTTTTTGAATTTTCATTACAGGCTGTCAAAAAAAAGTTTAAAAAAACAACCTTTACTATTTTTTTGTTACTATTCAGACCAAGTGCATTTTTTTCAAAACGACGAAATACGTCACCCAGAAAACTAATTCCGCTAGCTTCTAAAAAAAAAAAATCAAGTCGTTTCGACCAATTTTAACAATGTTACGCGATTTTAAAGAGTGTCAACTTATTTTCCGACGTGACTGTAAGTCTGAAACCTATTCAACTGTAGCGGAGCGCAGTTTATTGCCCACCGAACATAAAGAAATAAAGTTGCTGCAAATGGAAATTAAGTCGAAAAACCTTCCTCTAATCCTGCAAGTTATTTGCCAGATGTTTTCAATTGCTTTATAGCGTGTAGGAAAAAGTCGACAGTCATAAACCTGCAATAAACCGCGGCCCGCTAACGATCCGTTTAGGGTAACATGCAGATGGTAAGATTGGGAACTCACGCCTGGGAAATACCAGAAGTCCCGTTGGATTTACCGATGCATATTTTTCACACCTTTCCGCCTACGATTTTTGAGGGAGGAGCTTTATCGTGACCAATTATATTCAAGACAGTCGCACGAAACTCCACCCTCAAACCTCCACTTGACCGTAGCGCAGCACAATTACAAAGCATGTAAGGAAGAGGCAATGTAGAAAAGGCTAATGGGTTTTAAAGGTACGGTCGTGGAAAAAATAAAAGAGAGGTTGAAAGCTGCTGAAAGCGTAGGGTGTACATCTGATTGTTGGCTACCGGTAGCGCAAGAATCGTACATTACAATGACTGCACACATTATTAATTCTAATTGGGCCACGGATAGTCTTGTATTAAGCACATACGAGATGGAAGAACGTCATACCGGTCAAAACCGCACCGACGAACTAGAAAAAACTCTCGCAGACTGGGAAATTTCGTGAGAAAGTAGTGGCCATTGTTACAGACAATGCCCAAAATATGCTGAATACTATCTCATTTCTGTCAAGAGCGTCAGACCATACAAATATCTCCAGCATGGGGTGTGCAGCACATACCCTGCAATTAGCTGTAAATAAAGCATTAAAAGAAAAAAATGTACAACAGATTATTCAGTATTGCAGTAAAATAGTTCGACAATTTAAGCATTCCAGTGTTGCAACTCAGGCACTGAAGCGAATGCAAGAGCAGCTGTCTGTCCTAAAAACGACGTTATTACAAAGTTGTTCTACGCGGTGGAACTCAACGTACTTCATGTTGAATAGACTACATAAAAACAAGCTTCCAGTATCAAACGTCATCGCAGACAGAGCCATTACTTCTGCCACCGTAGAAGAATCTCTAGAAATTACTGAGAGACAATGGAGAATGATAGAATCTTTGTTCAATATTTTAAAACCGCTGCAACTGATAATGACGCTTTTTGTGGAGACAACCATTCTCCTATCTCAATGGTGAGACCATTTACAAAAAAAGTGATCGAGAAGCATCTTATTTTAAGGGGTGATGATGACACGGTTTTGTGTCAATTAAAGGAGACTTTGATTTCGAATATAACGAACCGTTTCAAACTCGACTGGAACGAAGGTGATACTCTTTCACAAAGTCATGTATCCTGCTTCTTTGATCCGCGATATAAAAATCTGGAGCATGAATCAATTCATGTGAGACAACTGATTCGTACAGAAGTACAACGTTTACTTCAAGAGGCACCTGTCCCCAATGTTACCAAAAAAACGTCATGCGGGAAAAGTGCTCTTCAGTTTTTATATGACGAAGTTACCGACAACAACGATATTAACATTCAATTTGAAACGTATATGGCCGAACCACAATTACGCTTCGATTTAGACCCATTTGACTGGTGGAAGGCTAAGGCAAATAAATACCCGGTGATTTCCCATGTTGCCAAAAAATATTTAACCATTCCAGCAACCTCGGCAATGTCGGAAAGATGTTTTTCGTGTGCTGGAAGCATTGTAACAAAAAAAAGAAACCGTTTCCTCCCAGAGAATGTTAACGCGTCAGTATTCTTACACCAAAACGAAAGATTAAACTTTATTAAACAAAATCATGATGTTTTTTATTTTCATTTGCAACCTAATAAATTATGCTTGTACCTACCTATCGCAAACTATTTGCGTAAAATCTAAACATTCGGATATTTAGTTAAAAAATTAAATATGGATATCTTAATACACGTGAATCCGTATATTTCGATACACGTGTACCCGTGAATTTCAGTACACGGGTACACGGGTACACGGGTACACGGGTACACGGGTACACGGGTACACGGATACTACGATCCGTGAATTTCGATACACGTGTACACGTGTATTTCAATACCCGTGTATCCGTGTATTAAGAAGTACACGGATTAGAACACGGATGTATGAACTACACGTATACACGTGTACAAGTCGTACACGTGAAATCTGAATCTCTATTACCTACCTGTTAGACATGTATGTACTGTAAGTAGCCTATATAAATGGAAAGCGTGCCTCGACCGTCTCGACCACCAGCTGAAGGTGGAGGGAAGCGCGAAGGAAGGACCAAAGACGGAGAGAGGGCTGAAGGACAACCCTCTGACGAAGCTTCAGGGACAACACCGTCTGTATTGGACGAAAGGATCCAAGGAGGAAGTCGGAGGAACACACTAAAATTACACAGTCCAACAAAATGAAACTTTTTTTCTGTTCCGCAATATCCACTGGGTGATTCTGATAGAGTTTTTCGCCTTGAATACGAATCCACAAACCGTTTGTCGCCATCACCCTCAGTTTTTGAAAAATTAGATTTTGAAAAAAAAAGCAAATTTTCAACTTTGAACATCTTTTGTGTCGAAACGGTAATAGTTATTCGGTTGCTCTTTACCTGAAATTATTCTATGAACCCTCCCGAATATAACGGTATAAGTTATTATTACATTATGAACATTCAAATATGTTTAAACAACTATCAAAGGGAAAATGACACCCGAAATGCACCCATTTTTGAAGATATCTTTCAATTTGTTTCCAAAACTAAGGACCTAGAAGAAAATCTGACCATTTCACGCGATGCAGCAGACATTTTTCCTTCGGAAATTATCAACAAAAGTGGTAAGTCATGTTTTGTTTTTAATACAGAAGAGAAATAGTTTGGCAAAA
The DNA here is from genome assembly GCA_963971345.1 of Andrena flavipes. Classification (NCBI taxonomy): domain Eukaryota; kingdom Metazoa; phylum Arthropoda; class Insecta; order Hymenoptera; family Andrenidae; genus Andrena; species Andrena flavipes. The sequence goes on along the minus strand of OZ020479.1, from coordinate 45,388,619 downwards.
CGCGCGTTGTCGACAGTGGTAGTCAACAGCGGCGCGCGATCCACTGCCCCTCAGCGTAACACAATCGCGTAACGCGCGTGACTACCACTGTCGGTACCGCGAGTTTTGCCAAACGATTTCGCTTCTGTATTGAATAGTTTGTATACAAAACGTGACTTACCACTTTTATTGATGTTTTTCGAAGGAAAAATGTGTGCTACATCGCGTGGAATGGTCAGATTTTCTCCTAGACCCTTAGTTTTGGAAATAAATTGAAAGATATCTTCAAAAATGGGTGCATTTCGGGTGTCATTTTCTCGTTGATCATTGTTTAAACATATTTAAATGTTCATAATGCAATAATAACTTATACCGTTGTATTCGGAAGGGTTCATAGAATAATTTGACGCAAAGAGCAACCGAATAACTATTACCGTTCTAACACAAAAGATGTTCAATATTGAAAATTTGCATTTTTTTTTCAAAATGGATTTTCTCAAAAACTGAAGGTGATAGACCAATTCTGCTTGCGGATTTGTGTTCAGGGCGAAAAACTGTACAAGAGCCACCCAGTGGATATTGCAGACTAAAAATCGTGTTGGACAGTGTTATAGGAGTAGGGCGCTTGGAGGTGACAAGCGAGGGAGTTGATTTGTAAGACGTCAGATCAAACTTGGTAGTAGAGCTGAGCACGACTACCTCAGTGAATAAATTCCAAACTGAAGTTATATAGAAGTTTATACATTTTATTTGATACCTTCATTGAAATTCCCGCTCAAACTCACGAGCTGAGTGCTTCAGAACTCCACGGGCACGGACCCGCCGTCCTATAGTAAAATTCCCACGTATTCGCGTAACAGTACTAACTTGGACAGGAGAAACGTACTAGATCTGAAAAAAGTACTAAATTTTTATTTGTTTTCGTTTCACTCTGTTTAGGCATTTTACGATATGACTGCCTTATTATCATTGATGAACTCAATGTAAAATTGCTAAATTAATACATGTACGACAAATTGAAGTGAAAATTGTCAAAACTAAAAATTATTTAATATGCTATTTACCTACAGGAATACAGGGATTCTCACTCACAAGAAAAACACTGGATATATGTATTTATTTCTTTTTTATTATTAAATGAGCAAATTTTGCTAAATTAATTAATTCTTCGGAAATATTAAAATCCATTGTTATGATTTGTACTATCACAAAATACTGACTTTATTATAAATGTTAAACAGTTAAATACAGAGATCTATTATGCGCTTACAACGTGACTCAGCCGCCATCTTACAATTACTGCCAACTTCACACAACACCTGCCTTTTCAGTTACAATCTCAGCCACTTTCAAACATTACATAATCTTTAAATTTGCAGGGGGGTCTTGTATTTCTCTTTGGTCTTTGAATCACCCAACCATTTTGACTTGTCTCCTCATTTCCGCTACTATTTCTCAATTCACCCTCAGATGCATCCTCATACACACTCACTTCAACATCCACATCATCATTACTTATATTAATAATACTATTGCCTTCATCCTCCTCACTCACACACGCATCATTAGACTTACTGACAAACTTATTACTAGATTCTCTTAGAAAACTACTGTTCCTCCTTAAAATCGTACCATCTTCAGTCTTAATTAAATATGATCTCGGCTCCTTACAGTTGTCTATAATTCTCGCATGTTCTCAAGTATTACCCCCTCTATGCGTTACACTTTGATCTTTTTCAAATGGAGCTTGAGACCTTGTTCCTTTATCATAATACTTTTCATTTCTATCCTGCGTTTCTACTAACTTAGACTGAATATTCTCATCATCCCTCTTAAAATTATTTAACGTTTTTAGTTTACTTGGCATTTTTGTCCTTACTTGCCTACCCATGAATAATTGCGCTGGAGAATACCTAATTCCTGTAACCGGCATAGCTCTATAATTTAGTAGTGCTGTATCTAAATCAACTTCCTTTTTTAGAAACATTTTCGCTATTTTTACACCACTTTCCGCTTGGCCATTACTTTTCGGATAATGCGGACTCGACGTTATTAATTTTATACCTAATTTTTCTGTAAAACTTTTAATCTTAAAAGATGCGAAAGGCATACCCAAATAGCTCAAAGACATTTTATGTACGTCCCAAGAACGTCCGTTCCGGACGTACTGTACGGTCGAAGGATGTCCCGAGAAGGTCCATATGTCCTTTGTACGTCTTCGTTAAGTTCTTTAAATGTCCTAAGAAGGTCGTATTTACAAAGTGGAACGTCCTGAGGACGTGCTGTGCCGACATTCTCAGAATGTTTTCTGAATGTCCGAAAGTAAAATTAAATACATCCAAAAGGCGTGTTAAAAACATTTTGCAGATGTCGTAAAAACGTCTTAAAGACGTCTTCATCAGGTCTGGGTTAGGTCATTAAGAAAAAAAAAACTAGCGGTGACGAGAATCGAACCCAGGACTCTCAACTTACGAAACAACCGGTTTTCGCAACTACCCAAGACACTTCTTTGAAATTACTGCTAATATCTAGGTATATGACTGTATTTAATTGTTTTTAGAAAATGCGCATTGACGCGAAATATTCTACAGAATATCATCATTCGATCTCTTGACTCATTGCTTAAAATTTCACATCTGTTTCAAGACAGGCACACACTTTACTCAGTGCTGGGAGTACGCTAATCGGACGGTATGCGCCGGGCTCGGTGGGCTGCTTGCCAGGCTTGGGGACAAGCACCACCCGAGCCCTTTTCCACGCCGCGGGGATTGATCCCCTCCTTAGGGTGTCGCGGATCGCCTCCGCAAGCTCCTGCCGAAACGCCCTCGACACCGCGACCGCAACCTCAGCGGGAATCGCGTCCAGGCCCGGGGCTTTGTTCGGCTTGAGACGGGATGTGGCCTCCTCGACCATCTCCACGTCCACCTCAGGGGCCGTCAACAAAGCCCTCAGGGCCCCGTCCTCAGGGACATCCCCACGGCGGGGGGAAGGGGGAGGGGGGGAGGTACCGTGACAAAGAGGCTGTCTAAGATTCTCCCGACCTGAGCCGGGGTCATTACCATCCTCAGTGGTCGCCCACCGAGTTTCGACATGACCGCCTTGTACGGCCTCCCCCAGGGGTCCAGGTCGACCTGGTCACACATGCCCCGCCATAGAGCCTCCTTGGCCCTCCAAATGGCGACCTGCACCCCTCTCCGAGCCACGGAGTAGGCAACCCGTGCCTCCGCCGCCTCCGGGCCGCCCCTCCCGGGGGCTCGCCCTGAAACTTACTATACTAACTTAACCTAACTGAAACTAGTGGGCGCGTCGAACGTCCCCGACGCTGGTCGCCACAATACTCCCTTCCCAGTGGGTTAATGTATCTTAACTCGCAAATCTAAGTTTTTTTTTATTTTTGTAAGTCTTTGGGGTATTTTTGGTTGCGTTACTTTGCGTGGCTTCGACAGCCGGTTTTAATCTCTCCACAGAGATGTTGACCTCCCTACCTTTATAATTTATTTTAAAAATGTGGTCTGTAATTCGTTCCAGTACCTCGAACGGGCCTTCGTATGGCGCCTCTAACGGTTTTTTAACCGCGTCGATCCGAACAAACACATGAGAACTTGTGTAGAGTGTCTTATGTGTGAATGTTCTTGGAGTGCTATGGTGTGCCGTTGAGCTAGGCTTTACCTGTCTTATGTGTTGTCGGTACTTTTCCAAAAAGATCTGCAGATTGATTTCTTCGCCTGCACTGATGAAAAATTCTCCAGGTAACCCAATGGCAGCGCCGTACAACATTTCAGTGGCAGACGCTTTTATGTCTTCCTTGTAACTGGCTCGGAGTCCCAGCAACACCGTTGGAAGGATTTCAACCCAATTTTTGACTTCATGGCACATTATGGCTGCTTTTAGAGACCTATGCCACCTCTCAATCATGCCATTTGATTGAGGGTGGTATGCTATTGTTCGCACCTTGTTACAACCTATTAATCTTGTCAATGCCTGGAACAACCGCGATTCGAACTGTGTGCCTTGGTCTGTTGTTATTGTTCCTGGGGTTCCGTACCTCGCAATCCAATTAGTGTACAAGGCTGTTGTCACTTGGTCTGCGGAACAGTCCGTAAGCGGCACTGCCTCCGGCCACCTGAAGAACCTGTCTATAATAGTTAGACAATATCTGTAATTATTAATTATCGGCAATGGCCCCACTAGATCCATATGTATGTGTTTGAATCGACCCCTTGGTACCTTTATTTTCTCAGGTGCCAGCTTACTGTGACGATGAATCTTACTTAGCTGACATGGTATGCAGGTGCGAGACCACTCGGTTATATCTCTATTCATCAAAGGCCAGACGAAATTGCTTCCTATTAATTTCTTAGTTATTCTCCCACTAGGATGTGACAAATTATGTACATTACTAAAAATTTTTCTTCTAAAATCCTGTGGCACGTAAGGTCTGATATTATTTTTAATGATATCTCCGTACAAATATTTATCTGAACTATCCAAAAATATTTTCTGTAAGTTCCACTTGTTGGAGTTCTCCGATAAAATCTTTGCCAGTTCCTGGTCTTTTCTTTGCGCCTGCATTAATTCTTCCGTCGAAACAATGACAGGCATTTCTATGGTCTGCAATCTGGAAAAGGCATCAGCCACCACGTTTTCTTCACCGTCCACGTGGACAATCTTGGTGGTAAACTGGCTGATGTAATCCAGCTGCCTGACCTGTCGTGGGCTGGCTTTGTCAGTTCTTTATGGAATGCATATATCAACGGTTTATGATCCGTTTGTACGTGCAATCTCCTGCCCTCCACAAAATGCCTAAAAAATCTGAGGCTCTTGTAGATGGTTTTTTTTTTTTTTTTTTTTTTTTGAAGAGGGGGAAAATGCATTACGCATACCCCGGCATTTGATTGCCGGGGTTATGTGGGACTCCCCGCCTGTAAGATAGGCGGGATACCCACTAAAAACCCCCTCTAGTGGTCTCCTAATGGGGGCCTCATGGCGGTGCCCGGAACTTCTGATGTAGTCCATCGGGCACCGCTATCATGTGCATGATGAGGCCCCTCCACCCCCCCCCCCCCCCGGTTGTTAGGGGGGAGGGAACCACTGCTCATGGTGCGGCCGCCCTGAAAGGGTGGTCCACCACCGCCAAGACCCGGCTCCACGGGAGAGAGCGTCTGCTCAGCTCCGCGGCCGGCCCGGGAAGAATAAAACTTACAGCTAAGTTAAAAAACAAACTTAGCCTACCTTAAATATATCCTTAGACCTAAATAAAAACTTAGATCCAGTCCGCAATAAAATTAAATTTACAGTCCTAAGTAAGGGTGGGCTGCACCCCACTCGCCAGAAGTCCATGCTATGGCCGGGCCTTTCTTTTCCTGGCGAGCCGTCTCCTCGTGAGGGCCCTGTTGGCCTTGGCCAAACGGGCCGCCCTTGCCCTCTCCTCGCGGAGGAGACGGTCCGCCTCCAGCTCCTGGACATGGCGCGCGGCTCTTGTAGATGGCTAAAAGCTCCCTATCGTACACGCTATAATTCGTCTGGGCCTTTTCTAACTTTCTTGAGAAAAAACCGAGCGGCTCCCAAGCGTCTTCGTTGTACTGCTCCAACACTGCTCCGATGGCCACATCTGACACATCTGTGCGCAATGGCAACGGCGCGTTCTCTTTAGGGTGACACAACAATGAAGCTGCTGCTATTTGTTTTTTTGTTGCTTCGAATGCTTTTTCAGATTCATCGTCCCAGCTCACCGGCCTCCTGTCTTTCTTTTTGGCCCCCTTGAGGCGCTCATGCAAAGGGTGTTGTAACTAGGCCAACGAACAAACGTTACAACCGCCGCGCATTCCGATATCACGCGCGAGCGCCAAAGCGCGGGCAATAACCCGCGAGCACCATCAGCGCTTCCCCCAAAATCGCCGAAGAACGAGCCAAAGGCGGTGACCCCTCTGGTCCCCGCTTCGTCCCGATTTAGATATAAGAACTCCTACAAGCTAGGGGACGAGGTCCTTTGAGTTCCAACTCTTTAACCCGCAACGATCCCCTACCTTCGGTTTCAAACCGAATCCTTCCGTCCCGGCACACTCTCCCGAACCTTCGGGGCCCGTTGGACGACGAACGTGAAGGACGACCCGGAGCAACCCGAGATTCTAGGCCAGAATCTCGCCCCCAGGCGTCCAGACACAACAAGGGGCCAACCAGTCCGCTGCTCGGTGCAGAAACCTGCGATAAAAACCGACAACCCCCAGGAACCGCCGCAATTCGTCTACTGTTTTCGACTTTGGGTATTCCTGAATCGCTTTGACTCGCTCGTCCAATGGCGCGATTCCCTTATCACTAACCTTATAACCTAAATACTGCACCGAATTTTGTCCAAACACGCACTTAACTACATTAATTGTAAGACCGTTTTCCTTCAGCTTATTAAACAATATACGCAAATGTTTCTCGTGTGTCTCGATATCCGGAGACGCTACTATTATATCGTCCACGTAACAATGACAGAAATCTAAACCTCGAAGTATGGAATCTATGAGTCTCTGGGCGGTATTCTCAGTCGTTGCTTATTCTTAAGTTCGTTTTAAGCATACTGCATCCTCCACTAGTCTACGAGGTTAGTAAAGGGTGCCGCATGCTTAAGACGATCTTAAGAATAAGCAACGATTGAGAATACCGTCCTCTGAAACGTTTGGGCAGCGCTGCTCAGGCCGAACGGCATGACCAGGAACTCAAATAAACCAAACGGTGTTATCACTGCTGTCTTTTGTATATCTTCAGGCGCCACTGGTACGTGATAATATGCCCTGGTCAAGTCTATCACCGAAAATATTTTGCACCCGTGGAATTGGTGTGCCACATCGTGGATATGTGGCAATGGATACTTGTCCGTTTCAGTCACGCCATTCAACCTGCGATAATCTCCACATGGTCTCAATTCGCCCAATTTCTTTTGCACCATGTGTAAAGGGCTAGCCCATGGACTCTTAGACGGGCGGCAAATATTGTCCTTGATCATTTGCTCAAACTCTGTCGGTGCTGCTTTTAATTTTTCCGGGGACAGCCGTCTCGCCCGCTCTGCGATCGGGGCCCCTTTCGTAACTATGTAGTGAAAAACACTGTGCTTGTGATTTCTCTCGACGGCTGACTTCGTTATTTTCACGAATTCTTTTAATAAATTGGCAAATGAGCCGTTCTGGTCTATTGTCGAAACTGACGGAATGTTACTTTTGATTATAGTGGCGTTTCTGAACATATTGGTGCTTCCATCCAACAATCTCTTATCGCGCAAGTCTACTAATAAGTTGTAGAAGTGAAGAAAATCCGCTCCTATTATGGGTTTCGCGACATCTGCCAAAATGAACCGCCAGGAGAAATCACGTCGAAGCCCTAAATTTAACGATAATAATTTCTCGCCGTACGTGTCTATCACTGCCCCGTTTGCGGCGTAAAGTTTAAAAATACCGGCCCCCAGGCCCTTACCTCCAAAGGCCCTCGGAATGACCGAAACATCCGCACCCATGTCTATCAGGAACTGGATGCGGGTATCGGGGTCCGTTATGACGAGGTGATACTTCTTCTGGCCGTCTCCAACTGCCCCGAGTTGAGATGCCACGTCTAGTTTTCCTGGCGCTGTTTATCGGGACCGGTCCAGGTACACGGCTTCCGACATTTCCAAGACTCCTCCTTGAATCTGCCGTGATAATAGCAGAGACCCTTGCTGTCGGTTGGTGCCTCTTTGGACCGTGAACCTCTCCTCCGCCTGAAGTTCTGCCGTCTGCTGCTGCTGTTGTTACGGCCGCGTTTGGATAGCCGGGACTCGAGTCTGGATAAGCTCTTCGTAATGGTTGCCAGGTCGCCATCTTGCGATTTTTGCATGGCGGCGTCAGCCTTCGGGCTCCTCGTGGCGTGGGCCGCATTTGAAATGGCGGCTATCTCTGTTACCCCTGAACGTTCTATTACTTTGTCCGCGAGATTCACCAATTTTTCCACATCGGCATCGTCGATGATGGCTAATACCTCTTGAAGTCTTGTCGGGAGTCTCTGTATCCACAGCGTGCGAAGTGCGCTTTCCCCGTAGTCCTTTCCGGCTAATTGCGACATTTCCCTTAATAACTCGGAGGGTTTTTTATTCCCGAGTTCAATGCCGGTGAGGAGTTTTCTCAGATTTGCCTCATCCGATTTCGCCAGCCTGTCGATCAGTGCTTGTTTGATATCATTGTATGTAGATTTGTCTTCCGGGGCCTCAATCACGTCCAAAATGATTTTCATCGTCGCTTGATCGAGATTTCGCACGACCGCGGCACTCTTCATCGCGTCTGACTTGACGGTGTATGCTGCGAATTCTGTCTCCAACATCGTGAACCAGAGTCGCGGTTCTTCCTTCCAGAATGCTGGGAGCTTCACGTTGCGAAACTCGTGTGCCTGAACTTCTTGCCTGGCGATTGCCTGGCCGGTCGGTGAATCGTCGTTCGCCGTTTCGTTGGGAAGCATTTTCTTCTTTTCTTGAAAACTTCTCCTGGGATCTTTTCGAATCGGGTTTCGGCACCAATGTGGTAGCTTGGTTTGAGAACACGAGGGCAAATAGAATGGACGCTGATGCAAGGACACATAACTTTTTATTGCGTACACTACGGACGGCGTGGGCCTTCTAGTCCTTCTTACATGCCCGTTGGCTCCTCCTTTTTCAAATCAATCTTACCAACTACTTATAATAAAAATTCTTAACCTAGTGACTAGCGCCCTGAAACTTACTATACTAACTTAACCTAACTGAAACTAGTGGGCGCATCGAACGTCCCCGACGCTGGTCGCCACATAGGCACAGCCAACAGCGCCATCTGAGGTTCAGAATTACCGTACAATTCCCTACGCGTGACGTCACATGGCCGCCCCTACGCGCGACGTCACATGGCAGCCCCTACGCGTGACGTCACACGGACGTGGCTACGCACCAACACATGTGCACCGTGATTAATATAGGTGTATCCCCACCCTTTCTACTACGCGTAGAGAAGTTTTAGAGCAGATTATTCTAAGATTCTACTTGCAGGTTATTAATTAAGTTTTTTAATTTTTTCTGATGGTGTTTATTCATTAATATTACATTTCAAACATGTCCATGGTTTCAGTTTCTGCTTCCAACAAGTTGTTGAACTTATGAATTAGATTTTCTAGAAAATTATAAAAAAAAAATTGAATTGACCGAACCAGTGCGCTGAAACCAGTTTAATTTTGAATTATTTCATACATACGGTCGAAATTCTAATCAATTTATTAATATTATGTGTACAAAATATATTTAACTGGCACATATATATATATATATATATATATATGTAACATTTAATATTTACATTTAGAAATGGTGATTCTACATGCAAACATAAGCCAATCTTCTCGGGAACGAACTTTTATTTATGACTTACTTTTGCAGAGAATCACCATATCCCTGCTTGTGTTAACTCTGAAAAAAATACAACATTAGTTCAAAATTGAAACGATACTGGGAATGTACCGATGAATATTTTATTAATTTCTTTATTTCAGTTATGTTAAAGTAAAGTGAGCACTGAAAAGTGCTGTTTGGTTGGATACGTTTTAAGATTTTGGCGCTGAAAAGTGCCGATTATAGTTGCTTGTGAACGTCGAGAAGTTGTTCCCGTTGGAGTCGACTAAAATGGGCACTGAAAAGTACCGTTTGGTCTCTTCGCCACTGTAAAAGGAGACACGTCTCTACTTTTAATGGGCATATTTCTGAAAAATAAAATATTTACCGCAGTTAAGGGTCGTTTTCACGTGACAGTAAATCGTAACTTTTACGGTCATGACACTAAATGTCGTAATTTTTACTATTACGTTAAAACGAACCTTCAGAGGTCATCAGCTTCTTCTTCTTCAGGCTGCTGGTCGCTCCAAAAATCGCGGCGCCTTTGGAAGTCAGTCGGGGCTGCCGTCGCCCGTGGACCACGCTTCCTGCTGCACACCCTCTCTTTCGCGGTCCGGAGTGCTCGCTGCATCGATGCTTGAAAATCCGATCGGAGCGGCTTGCCGAAATGAGGGTTTCCAGACACCGCTTCTGAAAAAGTAATGCACGCAAAGTACGTTAGCATCATTATGTATAAAAACATGAAGATGCTTATTGCTTCGCACCGTAAATAGCCATGGTGATACGGGCGTTGTACAATGGCCGTTATCCCGTTCGGCCAAACCATGTGAAGGCTGTTGTTACATCGTCGACGAGGGCCTCCTTCACACAAAAATCGACCGCGGCCCCAGTGGGTGGAAGCATCAATGTTAAGTGACGGGAGCAGTGTTTGCAACGCCCTCTGAAATATGAAACCTTCAATTGGAACTAAAATTCAATATGGCGACCAAATACCGCGAAATTTGAACTTATATAAGTTTTGTGTACTTAAATGTATAGTAAAAAGTATATTAATCCTAAGAAGAATTTATATAGAAAATAATGATAACACAGTAAGTTAAGTTTCAATGTCATATTTTTATTTTCAAAACTTTTAACAAAATGTGACTAAATTGCTTCAGTTCAGTAATAATACATTTTTTTTTTCATTAGAATGGTAAGAAGTCAAAGAATCTTCACCTAAATCGAATGTGCAATTTTTTTTTATATTGTCAAATTGCTTCCTTAGATTAGTACGAAGTCGCTCTCTCACCCGAATCTTTTCCCTTCAGCAACATATTTATGTGTCTGCACCAACAAATCACATGTTCCATTGATACTGCAGTGATTAATTCATTTATTAATTGTTCTCTGTGAATTTCACAGGTAATGAATGAATAGTCAATGAAGAGTGGCAGTGGCAGTTTTAAATTGTTTATGAGGTGTTTCTTATAACAAAAAAAAAGGAATATTTTCTTGTAAAGTATAATATGCCTCCTTTATAATGTTGTCAATATTGGGAAAATTTGTAATACTTGAAATGCAGGCACAGCAAGCGTTGTGTTTGATTTTATGGATAATTTTCTTTAAAATTTTCGAATTATCCAGAGAAGTATCTGTATTATCGCATTCAGTATCATTGAACAACATATATTGTTCATTTTCAACCTTCTCATTTTCTTCTACTGCAATGTTATGCGCAGATAAGGTGAAATCACGAAGTGAGAAGAGCACTTCACAATTGTCCGATTTACAATTACCTTTTACTGTTTTTGCAGATGTTAAACTATTTATCAATAAAGATTTGAATGAGGCTTCAAACTGTCTACACGTGGGATTTATATTTCTTCTTCCATGACTTCTCACCATTCCGAAGAAATTTTCTGGTTAACATGTTCCGGAAAAAATTCTTTGAAACCTTTCTCCTGCAATATCTGCCACAAATTCTGAAAGCCGTTCAGAGTTCGAATCCAATTTCGCAGAGAAGGAATGAATTTTGCTCTTTTGGTCACACGATCCACGAATTGCAGATTATTTTGCAGGCACGCAACAGGCTCTTTCCAGAAAAGCATGCGCACACTTGTATCGGTAACTTCCCTTCGCAGATCGTTCCTGTCCCTTTTATTCTGGTGTTTGCTGCCATTTACAAAATCGAATAAGTTGTTTAAAAATTGTACAACTACTGCTGTACTGATGCCGTCGGTAATTGGTACCGATTTGGGGCCGTGGACGGTTGTTATTGAGCCTGTAAAGAATTTTTAATTATTTCAGTCCTATAATCTAATTGTACAAAGAGGTTTTTTTTACAAAATATACAAACCATTGATACAAGTTAAAAACCGAATGAAACCAGCCACTGTTGCGCTAAGCGTTTGTGCTGCTACATTTACGCGCATTTTTCTTATTTTGGTATGTTTAATGTGCCCATCATGCACTTTTGTCAGCTGCTTACGTGTCGTATACATGCTTGTATTATCAATATCGTATACCAATTCTAGGGTGCTCCATGGCGCAAAATATTTTTCTTCTTCCTTCAAAAAGGGAACTTGCCGATTTTTCTTCAGATGTTCAATTCCCTTAATAAAATCATTTGTATGTCACGTCCCGGGTGGAGGTCTTTGGGGGACAATGACACTGTGGGGGTTTTTGAACACAGGCGAGGATCTGAAATCCTGCACACTGAGAGTTGAGGGAGGTTAGGCGAGGATCTGGAATCCTGCACACTGGGGTAGAGGGAATTTAGGCGAGGATCTTGAATCCTACACACTGGGGTAGAAGGAATTTAGGCGAGGATCTTAAATCCTGCACACTGGGGTCGAAGGAGGCTAGGCGAGGATCTTAAATCCTGCACACTGGGGTCGAAGGAGGCTAGGCGAGGATCTTGAATCCTGCACACTGGGGTAAAAGGAGGTTAGGCGAGGATCTTGAATCCTGCACACTGGGGTAAAAGGAGGGTAGGCGAGGATCTTGAATCCTGCACACTGGGGTAAAAGGAGGTTAGGCGAGGATCTTGAATCCTACACACTGAGGTCGAGGGAATCTAGGCGAGGATCTTGAATCCTACACACTGAGGTCGAGGGAATCTAGGCGAGGATCTTGAATCCTACACGCTGAGCGACCAAGGAGGGTTTAAATAATGAAATTGTACCCGATGAACACCCGTTAGACCCTTGTGGGTTTTTATACCGGTTCGATAATAGGATTTACCGCTGCATATACATAAGAAGTCACTCGTAATGGTTCCGCGAAATCCGTCTAGGCATACGTCGGTACGCGGCCCGTGCAGAAGAACGTTTGTAAACACTGTAAGAACACTCGCTCGCGAACCGAGATCAGCTGTTGCAGCGGTTCGTTACGTTTGGGATCTTCGTTGCCGAAGGATTAACACAATAACTTCACGATTGATTTAAATGGTTGTTTATTCAGGTTAAACAAGTACGTTATCATGCACTGCGTTAATAGTGCAGTAGCGATGATCGTTGGCGTATGACATTTATAAATGTATATAAAATAAAATGTTTATGGATGGACATGCGATACAATAAAAGATAGTAAAATAGTATGTAATAAGCTTTTAGCGTTGACAAGACAAATGAAGTGATCGCAGTATGCGTTAATAAGACAAATAGAATGGTTGCAATAAGCGTTAACAAGCAAATAGTATGATCGCAATGAGCGTTAATAAGATGATTAATACGAAAAGTAAATAAGAATAGTAATATGGGATGTGGGTGATATACAATGTTATTAATAATAATGATAATAGCTTACAGTAGCTGCCGTAGATAATCGTTTCGTAGAACACTGATTTGAACTTTAGAAATACTTGTTGCTTCACAGGAGATTTTCCGTTGAAGGGTCTCGAAAAGTTTCCGTAGAAGAGGACGAGGACCTCTTGGGTCCTCGTATTTATGTAAAATCAAAAGATTGTTAGGGGCGAAGGGCGGTTGCGGTATGCAACCTTGACCTATTTCGGCACGTGTCGCAGTACAGGTTATTAATAGATTTGGTCTTCCGGGGTTTTTAAATGGCCTTGTGATGAATATTTGTCGTTAAGACTTCCGGGGTTCTTTTGCATAGAGTTTTGAAAGGGGATACTCAACCCATTGGATGGACTGTGGGTGGTTTGATTAGAAAGAGGGAAAAGGGGTAATGACTTCCTTGGTCATGGGGAGGTTGTGAGACGTGGTCTCGATTTAAGAGGGGTTTTTAGGGACGAGGGACTTGTATTTATTAGATTTGGAGTGATGTGGTCGTGCCACGTAAGGTTAAGAGTGGATTTGGGGGTCGTCGTTGACCATCTTGAGATGGGGACCGCTAAGGTACATCGCCAAGGTGATCAGGGGATTGGGGAAAGGGTAAGACTTGATTCTGGAAGACTTTGGTGGAGTGAGTTTATGGAGGACTTGTACTGTTACCGCGCGAAAAATAGTGGGACGTCACATGTAATTACAAGTTTTTTAATCTTCCTGTAGTGTTCGTTTGCATTACTTTCTTTATTCATTTCATTAGGGAAAATGATTTTTATATCCTTGCTCAGAAAATTATTCCTCATGCCTTTCAGTAAATGAGGGGGGTCATATAATGGAATTATGTGTTGCCCAGATATTGCCACTGAAAAAACTTCGTTCTATTACATGCTTATAAAAGGAATGAAGTAAAAAAACATGTAAATACTTACTGAATTGCTTCACTTCTGCTAAACACATTGCTTCACTTTCGGCAAGAAAGTTATTAATACAGGCAACATTTGTTGCACCTTGGTCACAGACCGTTGCAACAATCTCAAAACCTGCTGCAGTCACAGCCACTACAATTTCAATGATGCACCGCCGCAATTGCTTAGCACTTGTGCATGATTTAGCAAAATTGTAATATAACGGAATCATCCATTTCCTTTGAATTCCTTGTAATGTAAAAACCAATACATGGTCTGCAAATTTATTAGACCTGGCATTGCCCCACTCTTCAAAGCCAGTTATCTTATCCTCCTTTTCGTCAAAATAGACTTGGGAGTCTAGGGACATTTCGTTCCACATCAGGTAACACACCTTTTGAATATCACTCATGCCTTCGCCTTGGTTTTTCAGGTGGTTTATGATGATTTGATTGACTCCGGGTTTCAAATGGGTACGACATAAAAATGTTCGTAAGGAGCGCGAGGTTGGTAAAATGAAAATTCTACTTAGTAGCCTATAGGCCTGAGCAGACTGTTTAAAAATAGCTAAGGCTAACACGTAGTCATCTATAGTAAATCGTCTACCCTGTGTTGCATAACAAAGATAATAAATATAAAAAATATGCGTAGAGAATTATTTATACGTATTATAGTAAAAATTGGATTATACAATTTCATTTTGCAATTATTATATGTTCAATTTGCAATGAATTAGTAAACAAAATATACAATGTAATATAATAAAACAATCTAAAATAAATTGTAAGAAAATTAAAACTGTATTATTAAGGATTATACTCGAGCTCATTTAAGAAGGAACTTAATTCGCGCATGTAGAATGCGATCATTGGCTCCGAGGGAGCATTTGTTTGTGGTATAGCCAATAGTAACTTGTTTCGTCGCCAACATGCGCAGAACCGATCTAAACTCGTCGGTCGACAAGTTCCTTCTTAAATGAGCTCGAGTATAAGTATTGTTAAATTGAAAAAGTTGTATTCATTCATTGGTGTCTTTACCCTAACCATAGAAAAGTTTTAGTGAAACCTACATGATGATCTACATTTAGTACATGCCTTAACTTTCTTATGAATATTATGAATCTGCATTTCTATGAATGTTAACTGATCTTTAGGTAAATTCTGTAGTTCTTTCATTTGAACACCCTTCGCGAACTTTTCAGCAAGGCATAGTCTTCTTCTGAACGAACCCAATTTTCGAATATATTTCGACTGGCGTTTTTTTAGATCTGACGCTATTTTATACAAATTTGAAGCCACTGGAGTCAATTTATTTTTACGGGTGATTGACCCAAGAAGTGGTCGTTTTGTTTTTGGTGTTGAGCATGAAACAGTTCGTCCACCTTCTTCAGTAGAATCTTTTTTACTACTGCTGGGTTGACTTAAAGTGTTTGTGTCATCAATGACCATTGCAATATCCTGTTCAAGATTAACACTGACAACTTTTTCAAGTCTGTTATTTAGATATTGCAAGTTCTCAGATTCTACTGCACTTTTTCCAGCTGTGTTGTCCTTCAACTCAGTATTTATTGAAGGATCTAACATATTTGTACACAATAATAATGTCGGAACAGCATCATTTCGTAATCTCTGACGAACATATGTAGTAAGACTATAAGCATCCTCTGAAAAGTACAATTGGCAAACTCGGTAGTTCCGCAATTCTGTTGCTGTCAGACCATTAAGGTGCGGATTTTTAATAATCTCTTGCCATGCTTTACTAAGCCTTTCATCTTTTGGAAGGGCATATCTGAAAATGTACTTTTTTGAGTTGCAGCTCAGTACGCAACATCGCCAATGCACTTTTCCATTTGGAATTTTTCCTGTAACAATCATTTTATTAGTTATTCTGATTTACTTATTAAAGATTTTCTTAATATAAACTAATATCTAAAATATAACCTCCAAAGATATTACAACATTTTTTACCTGCAGTATCTAAAGCCCTTTTTCTGGATGGATTTTTCTCCAACACGTTCATTTCGACACTTATTTTCACTCGAAAAATTCTTTAAACTTCTAACATCAACTCTACGAAATTCTCAGAAATGCTCTGAAACACGTATGAATAACGAGGACGTGAGGACGCTTGGGCACGCTTGGGGACGCTCGAAATATTTGACTGTTTTATTCCGCTACAAACACTGTTCCGGAAGTGTCTATCCCAATTTCCACCCACTGCGCGGCCCTCAGGCTGAACCCACCCATGTATTTTAAATATTGGACCTAAACAAAGTAAGTAAATATTGATGTAAGTATGTATTATATAAAAGTAAATAAAAGCATAATGAAAGCAATAAAAGTAAATAAAAGCTTAATTTCGTTTTCACTTACAACATTGGAATACGTTTCATCGTCGATGGTCTCGAAACAGTCCACCTCCTCCGGTGAAGACAGAGGAATGATGGCTGGTTTAGTTGGTGGACCGTTACGGGTGGGCTGCACACATTGGAGAACACTCTCCAACAGAGTATTCATTCTTCTGCAAGCAGAACGGATGGAGACGTAACATATTAATAAACACGATAACATGCGATACTTACCTCAGCCTCGCCTCCATGGACTCTATGAGATCGTGTACGCTCCTGCAAATGTTAACATTTATAAGAAAATGTCCTTAAAGCAATATTTTTATAGCAAAAAAAGAAACATGTAAATTTACCCATAAGCAGAAGGTTGGATGTGCACTGTATGGTGCTGCAACGGCTCACTCCGAATGACAGTGGCGCGTTCAGACGATGTCCCTGGATCGTGATGATCCATTAATGCTGCGAGGGCAGGAAGCGCGACAGCAGATGCGTGCTGCTGAAACATATGAACGTTACTTGGATTAGTCGTCGTAGAAAAATCCTTAGACGTTGTTGGAACGTTCTCTTTTTCGAGCATCAGCTTCAAATCCTGGATGTCCTGCTGGATCGATTGTTTCGACATCCTCTTCTTCGGAACTTGCTCCTCTTCTGAAGAAGTCGTCTGGTATCTCGTCGGTTTGGCAACCACACGCTTCACTCGCTGCGACATGTCAACCTGTAAGTAAAAGTACATATTACAATACTTAGCAAAGGCGTGTTGGCTAGTTTTCTTATTTTACATGCATACATGCAATATTAACCTAACCCAAACATCAAGACGAGCCCAGGTAATGTATTACTCAATAATTCGAGTGTAACTCGACAAAGGCTATAATAGTAGAAAACCCATGAAGAAATATTCGAACCAAACGATAAAATAACTCATCACTAGAGATTAACAAGGATACGTGTAAATATAATATTACTTATGAAGAGCAATGCAAAAGGAAACTACAATACAAAAAAGGAAAATGTAAATATTATAGAGCATGCCACTCACCAGAAAATAGTTGTAACTTACCAAAAACAAGAGACGAGACTAGAAAGGGAAGTGATATTTTTTTTTTTTACATGGTGGAAATCCCTAACGGATATCTCACCCCCATGGCAGGGGTCAGATTATGTGGGGCTTGCACCCACTAAAACCACCATGGTGACCACCTGACGCTACAGAAGGAAGAAGTTACACAAGGGAGAGGGACTGGCAGCGAGATACATCTAGCGAAAATAAAGGTGGAAGAATTTAAATGCTATCGATCTTACAGCTTCTCGCAGTGCGTAATGACAGCAACGATGTACGTACGGGGTTCTGAGGGGTTTGTGTCCGTGGACAGACTGCAGGGAAAAGGCATTCTGTAACATTTGCTACGAACCTGATCAGGGGAGACATACAAAATTTCAGGGCTCAATGTGGCGCATTTATATATGCCAAGAGCCGAAGACTCTATGCCGACATCATAAAAATTATCGATTTCTAAAAATTTTTTAATACCCAAACGACAAGAGTTATTGGAGTCCATGCTAATATTGAAAATTAAAAAGATCGAGCCGTCAACTGAGATGCAACAATTATCGCGTACATTGATGCCCAGAGATATGTTACTGAACTCTATCTTGTGGTACTGAGAATAATTGGGATCGTTACTAAGTGGTCTAGATACGCGAATAGAAAAATCTACATTACAATGAATGTTTGTGCCATGAAATTGGCACAAACATTCATCCTATTGGAAAATTGTTGGAGAGGAAGACTTGGCTTTCGGAGATACGTTTTAAAAATGGACATGTTGTTTTCATATGGAAAAGCAGAACATGAATCTAAATTACCAAGACGTCTGACATCGTTGGTTAGGTGAAGAAGACCATGGACGTTATAACTATTAAAAGTTGTGCCATAAAGTTCTTCGTTACGAAGAACAAATTTCTCCAAAGCTGATTCTGCGAATCCCAAGTGTGGACTCGATGGAGATTCTCTAACCAAAACCCGTATGGCTGCGTGTAGGAATAAAAAATGCGTGTATACGGTTTTCTCCAGTACACCATTCAGTATAACTGGCCCTGTATACAGAAGGATCTGACGAAATTCAGTCGCCTTATATTTAGAGCATTGTCCAATAGCTCTGGGACGTCTGGCAAAGTCTGAGGGGCAATATCTGCTAAGACTATTCAGTCTCGCAGACAGTATAGAAATTTGCTTGCGGCGCAATTTTGAGAAAGGGGAATATTCTCCATGTACCCACGCAGACAACAGTTTCTTTATGATGTCCAAACACATAAGATGCATGTCCTCGAAAGGAACTTGCGAAACCATTCCCATCGGTAGCGATGACAATGGGCTTGTACCTTCCTTGTGATGCTTCGCATCTAACAGTTTAATATATTCCTCATCGGTTCGAGGAGAATGTTTTATCCCATGGTAAGCGTAATGCCTACCGATCAGGGTACCAGAAACCGTATATTTGGAACAGGGACGGGAAGACATATGCCCACGATAATTTAATATAAATGCTCGAGCTGGGGCGAGATTTATACCTCCGTTGGACATAATGGCCCTGACATCTGCAATGAATTTTTCAAAGAAAATATTGGTGTCGTGTGGTTTTTAGGGACCTTTGTAGATGCCTACCACTATCGGCTTTATACGAGGAATATTTGAAATCCTACATTGGATAGGCCAGATATGAATGGAACTTGATTTGTCCAAACTACATCCGTCGGTATGAAAATCTAATTCTAACTGTCTAACAAATGATACCGACAAAGTGTTAGGGAGACTTTTAATACTTTCTGTTTTCAGGTCAAAATGAATGTATTCTCCTGGTGCCACGACGAATGTCTCAGCAAGATTACGTGGCGTAGATACAAGTGTTCTAACATCCCGAGGCAACTGGGAGAAACAGGAATGTGTTCGAAGGAGAGATAATATATTATTTCCTTGAACGTGTGTCAAATTGTTGTCTACGAAACAAGACGCTAACCGTTGACGAAAAGATGGCTCGGAGGAAGTACCACAGGACAATGAAAGTGTATCGTGGATATTAGAAACGCGTGACGTGGAAGTAGAAGGACCGACTTCTTCTACATCTATATCGCGCCTACCACTGAATGCGCCTACTATGAACGGTGCTAAATCCAGAACGGTATCGCGCGCGTAACTTATTTCGCATCTCGCGTATAACCCTCCTTTTTTGTCTCGCCGATAATGCGTATTCGGGTTTCCGCGACGTAGATAATTTCGAACGATTAATATCGTACGAACAACCGGACGCCAAATATTCCGAGCGTAGTACGCGAGTGGCGCGAACCGGAAGCTAATTTTCATTGGTGCGCAAAATCGCGCAGGCTTGTGATTGGCGCAGGCCAGTCAGCACCCCGGTATAAATACCGGCCCGCCGGCAGCTGAAAAGCAGACTTGGTTCTGCCACCGAACCTACCAAATCTTAGTCGCTTTAACTAGCCCCCTAGTTTGGGAAAAGTCTGAGTATCTCCTTAACCTACTACCTAAATCCTTCGAGGTCGCTTTAACTAGCCCCCTCAAAATCCTTCGAGGTCGCTTTAGTTAGCCCCCTCAAAATCTTCCCGAGGTAGCATTAATTAGCTCCTCGTCTAACCTAAGCCTATACCACTACCACAGCGTGGGGCCAGCTTATAGGCACCCAAAGCCAAAACGACTCTTCGAGAAAGAGATCTTCTCCACTAAAACCAAAAGACCTAACGTCAAACTCTTTTATTATATACCGTATCCGACCTAGTGTCGCAAACCTTGTTCTTTAGATATAATTAATATTTAGTTAGCGTTATACCTATTTACTCCTAGTTTCAATATTCTTACTAATAAACCTAGCGTTACCAACTGAACAAACTCTATCACCGACTTAGCGTCGTAACCTAAAAACTACTCTAAATCTTATTACCGACCTAGCGTTAAAACCGAACATTTGCGATACGTCGTTACGTACAGACGTCCGCTTAATTGTCAAAACCGCTATCATTTATGTTCATTACAGACCTAGTGTCTCAACCATTTATTTGAATAAATCTTTTGTTACGTATTGTTAAAGGAAGGACTCTAGTATCTTGAAATTCATTTCTTAATCGCACGCCACCCGAACCAAATCCTACAAATTCACAGGTAAACCGCTCTACTTGTGAAAACTCCTGTAAGAACGGCAACGTCTCGTTCGAGAACGTTACACGTATCCTTGTTAATCTCTGGTGATGAGTTATTTTATCGTTTTGGTTCGAATATTTCTTCATGGGTTTTCTACTATTATAGCCTTTGTCGAGTTACACTCGAATTATTGAGTAATACATTACCTGGGCTCGTCTTGATGTTTGGGTTAGGTTAATATTGCATGTATGCATGTAAAATAAGAAAACTAGCCAACACGCCTTTGCTAAGTATTGTAATATGTACTTTTACTCACAGGTTGACATGTCGCAGCGAGTGAAGCGTGTGGTTGCCAAACCGGCGAGATACCAGACGACTTCTTCAGAAGAGGAGCAAGTTCCGAAGAAGAGGATGTCGAAACAATCGATCCAACAGGACATCCAGGATTTGAAGCTGATGCTCGAAAAAGAGAACGTTCCAACAACGTCTAAGGATTTTTCTACGACGACTAATCCAAGTAACGTTCATATGTTTCAGCAACACGCATCTGCTGTCGCGCTTCCTGCCCTCGCAGCATTAACGGATCATCACGATCCAGGGACATCGTCTGAACGCGCCACTGTCATTCGGAGTGAGCCGTTGCAGCACCATACAGTGCACATCCAACCTTCTGCTTATGGGTAAATTTACATGTTTCTTTTTTTGCTGTAAAAATATTGCTCTAAGGACATTTTCTTATAAATGTTAACATTTGCAGGAGCGTACACGATCTCATAGAGTCCATGGAGGCGAGGCTGAGGTAAGTATCGCATGTTATCGTGTTTATTAATATGTTACGTCTCCATCCGTTCTGCTTGCAGAAGAATGAATACTCTGTTGGAGAGTGTTCTCCAATGTGTGCAGCCCACCCGTAACGGTCCACCAACTAAACCAGCCATCATTCCTCTGTCTTCACCGGAGGAGGTGGACTGTTTCGAGACCATCGACGATGAAACGTATTCCAATGTTGTAAATGAAAACGAAATTAAGCTTTTATTTACTTTTATTGCTTTTATTATGCTTTCATTTACTTTTATATAATACATACTTACATCAATATTTACTTACTTTGTTTAGGTCCAATATTTAAAATATGTGGGTGGGTTCAACCTGAGGGCCGCGGTCGATTTTTGTGTGAAGGAGGCCCTCGTCGACGATGTAACAGCCTTCACATGGTTTGGCCGAACGGGATAACGGCCATTGTACAACGCCCGTATCACCATGGCTATTTACGGTGCGAAGCAATAAGTATCTTCATGTTTTTATACATAATGATGCTAACGTACTTTGCGTGCATTACTTTTTCAGAAGCGGTGTCTGGAAACCCTCATTTCGGCAAGCCGCTCCGATCGGATTTTCAAGCATCGATGCAGCGAGCACTCCGGACCGCGAAAGAGAGGGTGTGCAGCAGGAAGCGTGGTCCACGGGCGACGGCAGCCCCGACTGACTTCCAAAGGCGCCGCGATTTTTGGAGCGACCAGCAGCCTGAAGAAGAAGCAGCTGATGACCTCTGAAGGTTCGTTTTAACGTAATAGTAAAAATTACGACATTTAGTGTCATGACCGTAAAAGTTACGATTTACTGTCACGTGAAAACGACCCTTAAGGGGGTAGACACGTCACGTGGTCTGGCCGATTCAGCAGGTCGGTATTACAGCAGGTTTTTTCTGCACTGAAATGGTATTACCCATAGATACGCCGCTGCCTGTGCACGCGAGAGGGGGTTGTTTGCTATTTCCATATTCTATTTTGAATGTGGAAAGAAATGCTCAGCTGTTGCGTTATACTTGTAAAAATTTAAACAGAAAGTCTTCTGGTACTGCAAGCGTAGAAAGTTGATTGTAAATTTACTTGAAATGTGCTTATGCTACAATATTCTACGTTGGCAGTAAGGAATTATAAGTGAAAAGGAAAAATAGACGAGGGCATGTCCCCAGAAAATAAAGTTTGTTAGGATAGACAGTTTTTAATTAGCAAAACACTGAAGCAGAACATGCAGATACAAGCAGATATGAATAAACATATATAAAATTGTGTTTGGTGTTGAATCTAACGCGTGATTATTATGTGGTCCCTCCTCGAAGTGACAGAAAATATAACCTATGTATATGCTATATGACAATAAATATGTAGCAGCTATTTTGTTGTATTACGCTACATTTGTAAACTTTTCATCATCCTTCCGAAACATTATTATTACGCCGCAACAGTATCTTTAGGAAATCGGGTATAGCATATAGGTTATATTTTCTGTCACTTCGAGGACAGAAAATCTGCTCTTCCAGCTGCCAGAAAATCTGCTGCTGCACATTATCCCTAGCCCGGTCGGCGTCATGGAAAGGGTACCTCTTGCACCCTGAATTTGTGGTACTTGCAACGATGTTCCTCAGCCCAGTGTACATATGTACACTCTGGTTTGATCTGGAAAAATAAACAAATTTAATAAAAATTATTTTTTGTGTTTATACCACTTGAATGTAAAATCTGATACTCTTACACGTACCGAAGAAACCATTATTATTGTCCTATTTCTCATCACATAAATAAAATCTAAAGTGCATGTTTTGTCCACTCAAAATTACGTACAACGATTGAAATAGTCGCAACAGCATTATAAAAGAAACATACCCAACGAAACGCGTATAGTTTGAACGTTTTATGGCAATAAAACGCATATATAGTTTGTATAACATATATAACGAAATTTAAAATTTCTACATTGCGTCTCATCGGCATGAAAGTTGCAGGAACGCGCTGCTGATATACATATTTGAAGAATATAAATAATACTGTATTATATACAACAAAATACCATGCTGCTACTACTACATCACAAACTGTAACTGTATACAAATCTGTATCATAAAACATAACTTACATTTCTCGGCGCGTTTTATTTTTTGACAAACACTTTGCAGATAACTTGGGCCGCTTCGTTTTTGCATCACCCTTCAAATAGCGATTGTTCCTTGCATCTGCGTCTTTCTTCTCTGATTCCATGACAATGGAATGATCACACACAGTTATCAGCACTACAGTAACGAATCACGCGGAAATGGAACAATTCACAAATTATGAATATATTCCATATATCAATATCCGCGCATTAAATAAAAGCCCGATTGCTTTCTGCGTCTTCACCGTAGTGCAAACGACAAGAAACTGATCAGCTAGCGTCGTCGCTGCATTGTTACAGATGCTGAGATGCAAAACAAAAGATAGTGGGAAAAGGACGGATATATGCGTTCTGTCCCTCTTCTTTCTCATTAGAATTGGTGTATGCTGATCAGTGGTGGGTTTACTATGTGACAAGCGTAAAAAATGTAAATAATTGTATAAAATGTAGAAAATGTAGAAAATGTCACAAATTTAAATACGCACTATTAACCTCTACCTATTGCATTGAATTTTACTGCACAATATTTTAAATTACTTTAAAAAGAAAGATTGGAATATAATTATAACAAAATTACAAATAATATGAAAGTGTTTAGTCATATCTTTGGTATGCAAAAGATACTCGAATTTTTACGTATATCAACGTGGATTCTGAAGAAATTCATAAAGCTTTAGCAGTTTATTTCTTTGGATGTACCATTCGGTTTAGTATTATTGAATCTGACCACTATAGGAATTTTATTCATAAATTGAATCCAGCTTATAAAATTTCAACTCGAACAACATTGTCGAATAACTGACATAACGCAAAATTTCAAGATTACAACCAATTTGGATTAAATCCAAAAATGCAGTTCTACTTTTAGATGGTTGGAAAATTCATCATCCAACAATAAGTATGTTGTTGCAATTCTAAATTTAATGAATACGATATGTCCATGCAGGTCATGGCATTCCACAGTCTGCAATGTTTTTTCAAACAATATGATTTTATACAGTAAAATACATGAACGTAATAAAGTTGAGCTATTTACTACGTCTTCTTCTACACCTAGAGAATTCACTTTTCTACGTTAGGTAAAATACGGGCCCACCACTGATGCTGATACATTTACATAGAGTATGTACTTCCGGGAATACTTTTTGGTGCAGAAAAGTGCACAAGAAAAGATTTTTGATTATCCTGTGTATATACTTTTCACGTATCATCTTTGCGCGTTCGAACCTTTACGCGGGCCGAAACGTGTCGCTCGGTCCTTGGTGCAAGTGAAATACAAAATATTGAGTGAGTGAGAAAGACAGTTTGCGCTCTGTCCAGCGGTTTCTGGAGAGAATCGCAAGTTGTGTAGTAGGATCACCTACGGGAGTGGTGGTAAAGTGTGCGTGAACCGCGCCGGCGATTGTTTTCTGGCAAAGCTGGCCCTTGTGGCTAGCAAAGGCTCGATCGTCAGATATACGAGTGCCTGTCGAAGCGTAAAGATCGTAAGTACTTTCACGCTTATTACTCCTGTCTTTTTCACAATGTGTGCCGGTTATTATGAAAATGGTCTAAGTCCAAATTTTTCGTTTATTACATTTCACTTATTCTTTACGTAATATATCAACATGATACATAATAAACGTCAAATTCAATTTCTTTTTTTAAAATTCCGACTGACGCCATTTTCAAACTAACTGACACACTTCTACATTTTACTTCCAACCTAAGAGTGTATTTAGACATATTTCGGGTGAAGTTTCATTAGTATTGTTGTAATTTTTTGTGCAAAATCGATCGTGCCAGCTGTGATTGTTTGAGTGTCCGCGTGTTTCTCAAGCTGCGTATCGCCATTGCGAGGTTGCCTCGCGTGGCACACCTCGCGGAGTGGAGAGTCTGTAGACTACCTCGACCATTATTACTTTACGAGGCATCAGCCGTCGATTTTTTGACGTGCTCAAAGGTGCCTTGCGGCTCCAAGATCAAAAATCGCATGGCTCTGGCGACGCAAATATCATGCTGGAGGTGGCGCGAGTCTGCCTCGCTAAGTGATCATGATCGAGGTAGTCTCCACACTCTCCACTCCGCGAAGCGTGCCTGCCTGCGCGTGGCAGCCTCGCAATGTCGATACGCAGCTTCATTCTCAGAGATTCGTGTATTCATTCTCACGTAGAATAACAAAGTTATGTTATAATTTACCCCCGAAATGTCTAGAAAAGGTATACAGTATTGTTTCCGTATTTGCTCGCTGCTCGGGACCGGCAGTGAGCATATATATTCTGTACAGCGAGATGGAACGCTTTGCATTCGCGCGCATGCGTCGAGCAGTCATAACGCTCGTGCCCGTCGCGCACGCAACGCGTTCCATCTCGCTCTGGCCTTCGCCAGACAAGAGTGAGACAAAAGTGGCGGGGATAGCGACAAGCTTGTATCGCGTACATTATTCGGATCTATTGCAATCGCGGTTCGCGAATGCGCGAGATAGGAAACTGTCCGAATGTTATAAAATAAAAACTCTTAAGAAACAAGAACAATGTATATATTTCTTCTCCGTTTTACAATGAGAATAGAACGTACAAACACGCGAGAGTGCCAGCGAAGAATGACCACGCGTTGGTCACGCGTAGGTCGTACGATGGGAAAAGTGACTGTCTCTTGTTTTAAAGAGACGATCGCGCTTCCGCGCAAAAGATCGCGCGCGGCCTCAAAACTTGCTTCCGCCTCTCGCGAGAAAGGCGCCCGTCCTGAGGTACCAGTGGCGCGCTCTGGCGGCGCGGTGGCGAGACCGCCACATCCACTCCCCTCCCAGAGACCTTCGAGGGTGGAGAAGGTATCGAAAACGTGACCCGCCTGGCTGTAGATGGTTGAGCGGGTGGCTGGGAAAGTGGTTGCTGCAACGGTTGGGAAGTTCGCCGCGCTGATAATGGCGGCGCTTGCTGACGTGGTAGCTGGGCCTCAGCGCCCTCCTGGGTGATGTGAGCCGGCTTCAAACAATCCGTGGATACGGACTTCTCCTCAGCGCCTATCCTGATGATAAATACTCGGTCGTTGACCCGCCTGACCACCTCATAGGGACCAACGTAAGGCGGCTCGAGGGGACGCCGGACGGCATCGACGCGTCTGAAGACGTGGGAGCACGTCGAAAGGTCCTTGAAAATAAAGGCTTGGTTGTTACAGTGGTGACTCGTGGGCACCGGCCGCACGCTCTGCATGTGCTGGCGGAGCTTCTCGGCGAAGCCTTGTGGGTGCGACGGTGCGTCCTTCGTCACGAAGAACTCCCCTGGGACGCGGAGGGCTGTACCATACAGCATTTCCGCGGGGGAGGCTCTGAGGTCCTCCTTGTACGCCGTGCGCAATCCAAGAAGGACGGTCGGTAGTAGCTGGGGCCAGGGCACGAGTGGGCTGCACATTAAGGCGGCTTTGAGGGTGCGATGCC
Source organism: Andrena flavipes (assembly GCA_963971345.1). NCBI lineage: Eukaryota > Metazoa > Arthropoda > Insecta > Hymenoptera > Andrenidae > Andrena > Andrena flavipes. The sequence continues at coordinate 45,361,755 of OZ020479.1, read as the reverse complement.
ACCTCTCGACCATCCCGTTTGCCTGAGGGTGGTACGGCGTCGTACGAATTCTGCGTGCCCCAACCATCTGCGCCAGGGCAGTGAAAAGGGCGGACTCGAACTGTGTCCCTTGGTCCGTGGTGATGGTGAGTGGAGTGCCGTAGGTGCAGATCCAATGCTCGTAGAAAGCCGTGGCCACAGCGTTTGCCTGTATATCCTTGAGGGGGACAGCAATCGGCCACCTTGAGAAACGATCGATGAGGGTAAGGCAATAACGAAAATCTCCAACCAGAGGCATGGTGATAATGTCCATATGTATATGGTTGAAGCGGCTGTCCGGGACCTCGATGTTGTTTGGAACGACCTTGTTGTGTCGATGGATTTTCGCACGCTGACATGGAGCACACTCGCGTGCCCAGTGAAGCGCATCTCTTCTGATGCCTGGCCAGACGAACTTCTCCCTGAGCCTTCGGGAGGTGACTCGGCCACTGGGGTGGGCCAAGCTGTGGATTACATCAAAAGCCCGTTTACGGAGGCTTCGAGGGAGGTATGGTCTCACGACGCCAGCCGTGACGTCGCACCAAACGGTGTCCGGGCCAATGGACAGCAACTGGAGGGAGAGGGATGTGTCCGCTTGTACTTTCCCCAGCTCGTCGTCCTGCTCCTGGGCAGCCTGGATTGTAGCCGCGTCCAGAACAGTAGGCATATCCACTGCGCTTATGCGAGACAAAGCATCCGCGACTAAATTGTCCTCGCCCTTTACATGAATAATTTCCGTAGTGTACTGCGAGATGAAATCCAGGTGACGTTGCTGCCTGGGAGAGGCTTTGTCCAGCCGTTGGGCGAAGGCATACACCAATGGACGGTGGTCCGTTCGGACGATGAAAGGTCGGCCCTCCAATATATGCTTAAAATATTTAATTGAGGCGAAAACTGCGAGCAACTCACGGTCATAAGTGCTATAACGTGTCTCCGCGCTGCTTAGCTTTCGTGAAAAGAAACCCAGTGGCGTCCAGATGCCGTCCACCTTCTGCTCGAGAGCCGCACCGATGGCGACGTCGGAGGCGTCAGTGGTAAGGGACAATTGGGCTGACGGCGAGAGGAAAGCGGTCCGAGTGGCCGCCACGATGCTGTCCCTGCAAGCCTGGAAACATTCCTCGGTCTTGGGAGTCCACAGGATCTTCCGGTTGTCCTTTTTCTTGGCATCCTTCAGGTAAACACACAGCGGTGCCTGCATTTCTGCGGCATGTGGTATGCAACGACGGTAGTAATTTAGCATCCCGATGAATCGGCGCAGGTCGGAGATGGTGTCGGGCTGCGGGTATGAGGAAATGGCCTCCACCTTGTCCACTGGAGGTCGGTAGCCATACCTGTTTACTACGTATCCCAGGTAGGTGACCTCGTCCTTGCCAAAGTGGCACTTTTCCTGATTCATGGTCAGATTGTGCTGTCGTAGGATGTCGAACACAATCCTGAGGTGCTTGACATGCTCGTCGTGGGAGTTTGACACGACTATGAGATCGTCAATGTAACACCTCACGAATTCCAAACCCCTGAGGATGTTGTCCATGTGGCGCTGCAAAGTCTGGCCACTGTTTTTGAGTCCAGGCGGCATACCCAGGAACTCAAAGAGCCCGAAAGGCGTTGTCAGGGCTGTTTTATTGACATCCTCGGGCGCTACCGGTATTTGGTGGTACGCACGCTCGAGGTCAATAGTTGAAAATACCTCAGCTTCGTGGAGACTCTGGAGAAGGTCCTCCGGACAGGGAATCGGGTAACGATCCGGCTCGGTGAGTGCATTAACGCCACGATAATCGCCAGTCACGCGCCAGTCCCATGTAACCTCGTCTGTATTTCCCCTCTTTCTCCTCTTCTTGACGAGGTGCAGTGGGCTCGACCAGGAACTGCTGGATGGCCGGATGACGCCGTGGTGCAGCAGGAGCTCGATGTGGCGTTTTGCTGCTGCCAGCTTATCGCCGGTGAGGCGCCGTGGGCGTGCAAACGCGGGTGGACCAGACGTCACGATGTGGTGAGCAACGGGGGTGACAGCATCCGGCACTATCGCCGTCTTAGGCTGCGTGAGGTCTCCGTATGCCTGGAGCAATTCAGCATACCTGACACCAGCAGGGCCATCGGCGTGGATCGCCCGAGACGCCATCGAGACTGTGTGGACGGCAGCTGGGTGCAGGAGTCCCTGCGCAGTAATCCTTGTGAGGGGGTCAGCCAGGCACCGACCCTTCAAGTCGATCAGAAGACCATAGTGCGAAAGGAAGTCCGCACCTATGATGGCCTGGCGGACGTCTGCGATGACAAAGGCCCACTGGAACTCTCGATGGAGTGCGAAGTTAAGTGATAGGACCTTCTGCCCGTACGTTTTAATGGTAGATCCGTTGGCTGCGCTCAGGTCGAAATCTGTGGGTTTGAGTCTGCCAGCACAGAAACGTCTGGGCACCAAGGACAGTGTTGACCCCGAGTCAATCAGGTATTTGAGGTTAGAATTTCTGTCAAACAGATGGAGGCGACATTCTCGGGAGGGCGGTATATTGTTGTTGGCGTCGACGTTCGCCCAGGCTGTCGACGAAGGTGTTAGTTTTTTTGGGAGGCTCGCCGCTGCCACACCAGTGGTGCTGAAACTGCACGGTTGAAGACAGTGATGGGCTGACGCCCCAAACCTCTTATGATAGTAGCATGGGCCTCCCTGCGCTGGAGAGGGTGCTCGAGGGCGAGAACGGGCATGAGAACGGGGCCTCTGCTCGCCTTTCACAGGATTGTCGTGCAAGCTCCTGGTTAGAGAGATGAGCTCTCGGTTAAGAGAAATAAGCTCCCCCAATGATCGCCTGATATCCCCTAGGTCGTTGGCAAAAGCGGAATTTTCCACCCGGTGAGCATCTGGCACTTGATATGCTGGAGACGCAGTGGTGGTGGCCATGACGGCTGGGCCTGGGACTGGGGGCCCCTCCATGAGTTCATCAGCCGCCTTCGCCAGCTCGTCAAGCCTAGTGGCCCTGAAGATTTTCAGCAGGCGCTGGGTGTTTACTGGCAGGAGGTCGAGCCACTTTATCCGCAGGACGTCCTCGGAAGCCTTGTCACCCGCCAAGGTACGCATCTGTCGCAGCAGCTGCGAAGGCTTCTTGTCTCCCAGCTCAAGCTCATTTAGCACTCGCTGCAGCTGGCGGTCCGCAGTTTCGGCAAGACGATTCATGATATGTGCCTTTAGGTTTTTGTACTTATCTCTGTTGGGTGGATTCTTGAGAATGTCGGCGACGTCCTGTAGCGCTTCGGCATCGAGCGCGCCGACGACAAGACGGTACTTCCCCTCATCCGAGCGCACGTGGTGGATTTGGAAAATTGATTCCACCTGGAAGAACCATAACTCGGGGCTGGTTTTCCAAAAGGAAGGAATGCGGCACTGCTGAATCGCCTCAACGTGCGGGCCGCCCGTAGCGGCGGCACGGCCGCCGAGCTGGGAATTTCCTGCGAGGCCGCTAAACTGTGGCAGCGGCGGGGGGTCGTTTAAGTGCGGGGTGAGCCTTGACGCTTCTTCGCCCGTCGGGGCCAACAGCGAAGGTCCCGCACCACTGTCTCCCTCGCTGGCAGACGCGTTGGGAGCAAGGGGAGAATGCGTCAGCGGCATTGTTTAGCGCGACGTACCCTTCGGGATTCGAGTTTGCACTTAGTTTAAGTTCACAATATCGCGATCGCGCTCACGTGTCACGGACACTCCTGGCGATCACGTTTTGCGATCACGTCGGGGTCACCAATATTCGGATCTATTGCAATCGCGGTTCGCGAATGCGCGAGATAGGAAACTGTCCGAATGTTATAAAATAAAAACTCTTAAGAAACAAGAACAATGTATATATTTCTTCTCCGTTTTACAATGAGAATAGAACGTACAAACACGCGAGAGTGCCAGCGAAGAATGACCACGCGTTGGTCACGCGTAGGTCGTACGATGGGAAAAGTGACTGTCTCTTGTTTTAAAGAGACGATCGCGCTTCCGCGCAAAAGATCGCGCGCGGCCTCAAAACTTGCTTCCGCCTCTCGCGAGAAAGGCGCCCGTCCTGAGGTACCAGTGGCGCGCTCTGGCGGCGCGGTGGCGAGACCGCCACAACATAAAATCGAGCATGTACGGAGACAATACTGTATACATTCGAGTGCAATATAGGCTTCCGTTAGTTGAAACTGAAGACAAGTGATGAAAATTAAACAGTTTCTAAACATCAGAAGTGGAAAAATTGGAAATTTTAAAATCACAAATGTTGGACATTTAAAAATACAAATATTTTGAAACTTGATAACCTCACAATTACAAATTTTGGAAATCTTTGAATTTCAATGCTTTCCAACTTGGAAATTCCAGCATATAGAAATCTGAAGATTCTCCTGCTGCGCTAAATCTTGGTTAAAGAAGCCTATATTGTACTCAAATGTACCAACTTGATAAACGTGTACTCCTCTCTGAGTTGCGCAAAATGTAATCTAATTATAAATTATAAATTACGATGAAAATGTAAGTGTGTAATTGATTACACATTATTTTCTGCAATCGTTAATTTAGATAGTTGACAAAATTGTGGTCAACTACCTAAATTAACAATTACAGAAAATAAAGTGTAATCAATTGCACAATTACATTTTAATCGTAATTTGTAATTTGTAATTAGATTACATTTTGCGCAACTCAGAGAGGAGTACACGTTTGTACTGCACTTTCAAATTCATTTACGTTCAATACTTTCACTGTTTCTTTGACTCTTTTTTAGATGTCTGGAAATAATCAAGTTTCCCAGCAGAGGGGTAGAAGGGAAGGGACTCCGTCTCGGGGACGGAGTCCAACAAGTAGCTGGACTCCGTCCTCGCGACGGAGTCGAAGACGGAGCCCGTCGCGTCGATCGAGGAGCCGGACTCCGTCCTCGCGACGGAGTCGAAGACGGAGCCCGTCGCGTCGATCAAGGAGCCGGACTCCGTCCTCGCGACGGAGTCGTAAGGAGATGGTGTGGATGCGCTTGACGCTCCAGTACAAAAGGCAGGTATGTAGAAACATAGGCGATCTCACGTAAACATTTCTTACATTCTCACGAAAGTGTGAACACATTATTGCAGTAATCATGAGATTTATATTTATTTTTCATATTACAGTGCAGCGACCTCAGAAAGGAAGTGGGCCGTCTACACTACGGAGGAGGAAGAGGAGGACGAGGAGGAAGAGGAGGAAGAGGAGGAAGAGGAGGAAGAGGAGGAAGAGGAGGAAGAGGAGGAAGAGGGGGAAGAGGTGGAAGAGGGGGAAGAGGTGAAAAAGGACGAAGAGGAGGAAGAGGGGAAAGAGGGGGAAGAGGAGACTGGGGGATTAAAAATTATTATTTTAATTGAATTTAATAAATTAAAATAAATTTACTTATTCGAAAAATTTTTTAATCGAAGGCCTTTCATCCGTCGGCCATGAATAATTTTCTCATATTTATTCGTACTTATATTTAGTCGAGAATGTACGAATAAATACGAGAAAATTATTCATGGCCGACAATTGAATTCCCCACGTTTCAAATACAAAAATTGGCTCGGGTTATAATGCCCACACAGCACAACGTCCGGCAAAGTCCCTGGGACGTCTTGTTACTGATCAGGACATTCAGACCGCCTTTACGTCCTGATCAGTAACAAGACGTCTCAGGGACTTTGCCGGACGTTGTGCTGTGTGGGCATTATAACCCGAGCCAATTTTTGTATTTGAAACGTGGGGAATTCAATTGTCGGCCATGAATAATTTTCTCGTATTTATTCGTACATTCTCGACTAAATATAAGTACGAATAAATATGAGAAAATTATTCATGGCCTTCCTATATCTATTGGGAAGAAAAAAGATCTTCTGTATCTCAACTGAATTATTTCCAGTATTTCTCCTTTCATTCATTTTTATATAATATCATTCATTATAGGGTAAAGCCACCAGTAGTCGACCACCTACCACTTTCAGAAAAACATGAAAAATTAGGTTTTTAGAAGTGACGATCTTTTGAACAAAGTGCAGTTAGAGCGCAGTTAGAGAACTGCACTTTGTTCAAAAGATTGTCGCTTCTAAAAACCTTATTTTTCATGCTTTTCTGAAAGTGGTCGACTACTGATACATGGTCCACTACTGGTGGTTTTACCTTTGTATGTCCTCCTCTGTACTTGATTACATATAGCATGTCCATCTTCCAAGTATTATTATCGAATTATTATTATAATTTTGCAGATTCTAACTTATACTACTAAGTACATAGTTTCAGTGATAATAATGCAAAATGTATTTATTTATGCAGTACCATTGAATGTTTGAACCTGTTTTTCTTATAAACGCTAAAAGTGGACATACATATGTGTGCACTAAGCTATCCATGTACAATAGGAAAAATGTATTTGCAGGTTAGTCCTTTGTTACTCTAACTGCTTCAATTACTATAACATAAATACGTCAGCGATTTCAAATGATGTATGTGTTACGGTAAAAGCTTTAGTAAATTCCCAGCAGTTCCTAATCAATGTATGTCTAAAATGCATATAACCTAACCTATAATCATCCAAAAATGCATGCATTGACTGTATCACGCTTTTACTCTGGCTCGTGTATCCAGCTAACGCTTCAATTTTGCTACGATTCCACGTTGGCAGGCCTCCCGAGTAGGCGCCATCTCGTATCCACTAGCTCAACTAAATTTGTCACGTGACTAGCTCTGTATTATCGCCAATATGGCGAAATTCATATTTGGGAATGCAGTCACGAAATTACGTTGTTTGTCCTTATATGAGCAGATTTTGGGCTGGGTGAGGTCTCATTCGAAAGAGGAAGGTTCAGTGCAGCGCGCTCTGGTCATCGTTTGAGTCACAAAACTCTTTTAGTGACCTAAAAATACTTGGATTCTTGCGGGTGTATTTTGTCGAATTTTGCTCTACTTTCAACACTCATATTATTAGATATCAACACAATCTCGTCGAACCATGATCAGAGCGCGCTGCACTGAACCTTCGTCTTTCGAATGAGACCTCACCCAGCTCAAAATCTGCTCATATAAGGACAAACAACGTAATTTCCCAAACCCATGTTTCGGGCCAGATTGTGTCGGTATACAGCGCGCTGCATTACCCGTGTCTACCCCCTTAACTGCGGTAAATATTTTATTTTTCAGAAATATGCCCATTAAAAGTAGAGACGTGTCTCCTTTTACAGTGGCGAAGAGACCAAACGGTACTTTTCAGTGCCCATTTTAGTCGACTCCAACGGGAACAACTTCTCGACGTTCACAAGCAACTATAATCGGCACTTTTCAGCGCCAGAATCTTAAAACGTATCCAACCAAACAGCACTTTTCAGTGCTCACTTTACTTTAACATAACTGAAATAAAGAAATTAATAAAATATTCATCGGTACATTCCCAGTATCGTTTCAATTTTGAACTAATGTTGTATTTTTTTCAGAGTTAACACAAGCAGGGATATGGTGATTCTCTGCAAAAGTAAGTCATATATGAAAGTTCGGTCCTGAGAAGATTGGCTTATGTTTGCATGTAGAATCATCATTTCTAAATGTAAATATTAAATATACCGTTTGGTCTCTTCGCCACTGTAAAAGGAGACACGTCTCTACTTTTAATGGGCATATTTCTGAAAAATAAAATATTTACCGCAGTTAAGGGTCGTTTTCACGTGACAGTAAATCGTAACTTTTACGGTCATGACACTAAATGTCGTAATTTTTACTATTACGTTAAAACGAACCTTCAGAGGTCATCAGCTGCTTCTTCTTCAGGCTGCTGGTCGCTCCAAAAATCGCGGCGCCTTTGGAAGTCAGTCGGGGCTGCCGTCGCCCGTGGACCACGCTTCCTGCTGCACACATAATATTGCTTCTTGTACACATAATATTAATAAATTGATTAGAATTTCGACCGTATGTATGAAATAATTCAAATTTGAAGTGGTTTCAGCGCACTGGTTCGGTCAATTCAAATTTCTTTTTTATAATTTTCTAGAAAATCTAATTCGTAAGTTCAACAACTTGTTGGAAGCAGAAACTGAACCCATGGACATGTTTGAAATGTAATATTAATGAATAAACACCTTCAGAAAAAATTAAAAAACTTAATTAATAACCTGCAAGTAGAATCTTAGAATAATCTGCTCTAAAACTTCTCTACGCGCAGTAGAAAGGGTGGGGATACACCTATACTAATCACGGTGCACATGTGTTGGTGCGTAGCCATGTCCGTGTGACGTCACGCGTAGGGGCTGCCATGTGACGTCACGCGTAGGGGCGGCCATGTGACTTCACGCGTAGGGAATTGTACGATAATTCTGAACCTCAGATGGCGCTGTTGGCTGTGCCTAGCAGACGGCAGAAACTGCTGTCCATCTGCTGCCGATCTGACATCAGGATCTGACATCAGAACGCAGCCAAATGCGGACACAGACGACTACGGTTCTGACGTCAGATTCTGCGCTCTCATGCCAGACCCTGCTACCAATCTGATGTCAGATTGACGTCAGATGGTTATCAGGGTATCTGTAAAACCTACAAGACGGTTGTTCTTCGAACATCTGAAATTCAGTTCTTCTAAACATTTACAAGACTTACGAGACGAAGGTTCTCGCAACATTCGAAATATAGTCGTACAAAACAATCACGTGACTTACAAGATTGTTTGATGTTTCTAAAACATCCGAAATTTAAATCCTAAGAACATTCGTAAGACTTATGAAATGGACGTTCCAAGAACATACGAAATGTAAGTCTTGGGGACATTCGTAGGACATAAGAAACGGATATTTCTAGAACATATGAAATTTAAGTCCTAAGAACATCCGAAATTTAAATCCTAAGAACGTCCGTAGGACTTAAGAAACGGACGTACCTAGAACATCCGAAATTTAAGTCCTAAGAACATTCTAGGTATGTTCAAAATTGACGTAGGGCGTTCGGATATAAACTGGACATGAAACGGACGTCCTTGGGATTGTGGCCATCGCTACGATTCTACAGTATTTTGTGCATATGGTGGGGACACTGCCAACGGGAACCTGTGGCTTGGCAATGCCTCCACCATATCAAAGAGTAGGTATAATAAGAGGCGTTACTCCGGAACCTTTGAAGTCCTTGCTTGACCTTGGCATTTAAATTGGTTGTCTATTTCTAGCGGGATATTCAAATCGACTAAATGTACCTTACCACAATTGGTTGATTATTGCCGAAGTTTATCGATCATTGCCGAAGCTTACCGATCATTGCCGAATGGGCATTTAAATTGGTTGTTTAGTGATTTCCCCAGATTATTTCTGTCCTTGTCGAGTGACGCCTCTTATTATACCTACTTTTTGACCATATTCACGAAATACTGTAGAATCGTAGCGATGTAAAAAAGCCAGCCCTAGTGAGCTCGAATGCAATCGAAACTCGATCGGCCACAATCGTTTGAGCCATGTGTACGGTGCTATCTGGGTATTATCACCAATTATAACTTCTGGCAATCCATGCGTCGCAAAACATCTTTTAAACGCCTTTATAATACTTAACGCTGTTTTATCTTTTATTTGTATAATTTCCAGCCATTTTGAAAAATAGTCCATGATAATCAAATAATTGGATATGCCATACTGTGCAATATCCACCGCAATCTTAGCAAAAGATCGACCCACTATCTCATGTTTTATCATTGGTTCAGAAATCTTGCATGGTCTAAATTTCTCATACATTTTACATTTACTTATAAACTCAATAATATCTTTTTTTATTTTAGGCCAATACAACGCTTCCTGCATTCTTACCAGCGATTTACTTATTCCAAAATGTCCCTTATGTCCTAATTTTAACATTTCTAACCTTAACGCATTTGGTACCACTACTTTATTTTTATATAATAATATTCCCTCTAACACTATCAGCTCACCTCTTGTGTTACTATATTCTAACAGTTCCTTATTTTCTTTGATCCCCACTTTTGGCCATCCTTTTTCGCAGTATACTTTGACCCTGCCTAGTCTTTCGTCCTTTTCAGTTTCGGTCTGAAACCGTTATGTTGATAATAGCCTTGACGCTGTGAATTATTTCAGCCATCTCTGGATCATCATCTACTTTGTCCTTAATGAAATCCCATGACAGCAAATCCGCCACGTACATATACTTTCCTGGTATATACTGCAACTCCAAGTCATACTTGATTAGCTTTAACCGCATCCGTTGCAACCTTGGCGATATAATATCGGACACTTTCTTTTTCATCAAACCTATTAACGGTTTATGATCCGTTGATACTTTTACTTTTCTTCCATAAATGTAGTTTTTAAATTTCTCCACTTGCAAGAAACTCTTTCTCAATCTGAGCATATTGTTTCTCAGATTCTGTTAAACTTCTTGACGCATAGGATATTGGTTTATTTTCTTGCATTATACACGCCCCTAAACCTTTACTTGATGCATCAGTCTGTAGTACTTTGTCCTTTGTGTTATCAAAATTACTTAATACTGGCGCTTCCACCAACTTTTCTTTTAGCTTCCTGAACGCTTCTTCATGATGTTTTGTCCAGGTAAAACCATAATCCTTCTTTAATAAATCACGTATGGGCTCAGAATACTCTGCTAGTTTCGGTATAAAGTTACGAAAATAATTAAATATTCCTAGCTGTACAGAAAGTAATCTATCAACGCCATCTCTGAAGGTTTGGCATTAATTAGGCAGGTGGCAACGGCCTGCTCACTCGCGTGGCGCACGGATCTAGCCCCCTTCCACCAACTCGCGATCGATGGAAGGGGAAGGATCTTCTTTCATAGAAATCGAGCGCGATTTCGGGAATCGATCACTCTATCCGCAGTACTGACATCGCCTGGTAACTATTCCTTCGCTTACGCACATTGCTTGCTAATTCTCGCACATTTGCTTGCACCTCTTTCGCATTTGCTTCGAAAGTTCTTTGCTTCGCGACTTTGCTTCGCAAGTGCTTGCTAGTTTAGTACTTAATATTATTGGACTCTTATTAATTACTCGTTACGTTTCTGTGTAAATAATCGTGTATTTTACTGTTGACTGATCTTGTACATAAACTCAAATTCTAGCGCTAATTTAGTGACCTAACTGTTTAAATATACGTTTTCTCGCTCGCTAATACTCTAAACTAATTATGTAACCTAAACTTGTTTAATTAAACGATTTTTGTGTGCTTCTAAACGATTCGTGAAAATCGACTGCTATACTTTGTCTTGAACGCTTAAATATAATTACCCGCGCTATACTAAACATTATCTCCTGTGACTGCACTTATTTTCCATTCGTTCTAACTCCTAGCACTAATCCGACAAATAACTTTGTAACACTAGCACTCTTTGTACTTCTTTTTTTGTTCTCCGGCCCTTTTAAATTTGCAATGGCCTTAACTCTTTCTTCATCCAATTTCATTCCCTCTATTGAAAATATATGCCCCAGGTACTTTACTTTCCGTAACCTATATTGGACTTTATCTTGATTAAACTTTACTTTTCCTTGGCTCTTTCTAATACCTTATTCAGTATTGCATCATGAATCTCTCTTGTTTCACCAAATACTAAAATGTCATCAATATATACAATCACTCCTTCAATGTCTCCAAAGTTTTTATGATTTATCCTTTGAAATAGCTCAGGTGCCAGGCTTAAACCAAAGGGTAATCTTTTAAATTTATAATTTCCAAATGGAGAATTAAAAGTGCACATTTGACTGGACTTTTCCTCCAATTCCACATGATAGAACCCTTCCTTCAAATCTAAAACTGTGAACCAGTCTTTGCCTGATAATTTAGTACACACCTCTTCAAGCGTTGGTAGCAAGCATAACTCTCTCTTGATATTTTTATTTAAATCTGCTGGATCCAGGCATATCCTTAACTTACCATTTGGTTTCTCAACTACTACTAGATTGCTCACCCATTCCACTGGACCTTCAACTTTCTCAATAATGCCTTTTATAACCAGCTCCTTTAGTGCTTCCTTTAACTTTCCTTTAATTGCCAATGGAACTCTTCTTGGTGCTCTTGCAACTGGTATTGCATCTTCTTTTAATTCTATCTTACATTTTTCTTTAAATTTTCCTGTTCCTATAAACAAGTCTTTGTTTCTCTCTATAAATTGTTCTTTACTTCCAAACATTTCCACCTTTTCCACTCTTTTGATTAATTCCAATTTTATACACGCCTCTAATCCCAATAATGGTAGTCTTTCCTCTCTAACTATAAGGAATTTTTGCATGTCTTCTTTCTCTTTCACCTTGCATCTTAAATTTACAGCACCTACAGGCTTAAACTTAACCCCTCCATATGCCTCTAGTATAACATTAGTCTTTTCTATTCTATTCCCCTTCATCTTACTTAGTAATCAATATGGGAGTATATTTACTTGTGCTCCTGTATCTAATTTAAATCTTATCTTGTGACCATTAATACTGATATCTTCATACCATTCATTAGCTTCAACCTTATGTAAATTTTCTACTTTTACCCCAACCACTTTAACAAGCATATCCTCCTCTGGGCTTTCATCCTCTTCAACTCTCTGTACCACCCTAACTTTACATGCTATCTTGAAATGATTGAGTTTACCACATCTGTTACATTTCTTGCCGAAAGTTGGGCATTCCCTCGGCCCGTGTGTCTTGTAACACCTCCTACATGAGAATTTGTTTTCCTCATTTGGCTTTACTTTCCTTTCTGCCCCATTTTGATCCTTCTTCTCCTTGGAATGTTTTTTGTCAAATTTCTTCTCTATTTTCTCTACATTTTTGACCACTTTTAATTCCTTCATTCTTTCTTTTAATAATTCCGCCGCTTTGCACATTTTTACGGCCTTTTCCAGTTCTAGGTCCTTGACACTTAATAATTTCTCTTGTACTTTAGTGTCATTTATCCCTAGAACAATCCTATCCCAGATCCAGAGACCAGAAATAACAGTTATTTTTTAAATTTTTTTGAAAAAATCATTGAGAAAAAGTTAATATTTATTTAAATAGAAGTCAGTGTTCATTAAATACTGCATCAATTTTCCGAAAAATCAAGTGATTAAAAAATATTAAGATTTATCTGTTTTGGATACTGATAATCATTATTGTCGACGGAAATATTTTTTGGTCACTAATAACCATTATTGTCAACCGAAATATTTTTTGGTCACTAATAATCATTATTGACGACGGAAATATTTTTTGGTCACTAATAACGGTTATAGACGACGGAAATTGTTTTCGGTTACGAATAACCATTATTGACGACGGAAATTGTGTTTGGTTACGAATAACCATTATTGATGACCAGAATTTTTTTTGGTTACGAATAACCATTATCGTTGACGAGAATTTTTTTTGGTTACGGTATAACCAAAATATTTTGCGGGAATTTTATTTTGGTTACGGCGTAACCAATATATATTGCGGGATTTTTTTTTCGGTTACGACGTAACCAATATATATTGCGGGAATTGTTTTTCGGTTACGGCGTAACCAATATATATTCCGGGAATTTTTTTTTGGTTACAGAATAAGCAATATATATTGCGGAAATTTTTTTTCGGTGACGGTATAACTATTGAAATATAGAATATCTGGAATGCGAACTGTGGGTATTAGTAGCCGCAGCGCGCTGTTGAAAAAAGATAGTTGCACAGCGTGTAATGCTGTTTCACTCTTACACACACGTCTATACCTGCCTATGCTCAAATTTACTACAGGATAGATGTACATTTATTACAGTATGGTGTATAATACAGAATAGACACCCATTCAATGCCACTATCTCTCTTGGCCTCGCCAGTCCGGGGCTTTCCGTACCGTGTTTGCATTCCAGATATTTTATAGTTCAATGAGTAGGTATAACCAAAATCGATTGCTGGAATTCTGTTTTGGTTACCAATAACCGATACCGATTGCGAGAATTCTGTTTTGGTTACCAGTAACCAATATCGATGGCAGGAGTTTTATATTGGTCACTCTAGACCATCATCAATTTTTATTAATATTATTACGAATAATATGTATTTATGAACGATATACAATGAATTATAGAATTTGTATGTTTTAATCAATAAAAACGCATATGTAATAATTATATATTTTATTAATTACTTAGGGCATAAAATCGGTGTTGAGTTTGACAAATAATAATTTGTGTAAATTCTCTTCTGATAAATTACACCGCCGATCGTCCAGCAACAATTTCAGAGCCGAGAAGGCTCTTTCAACGCTGACTTGAGTAGCCGGAACAGCATGGCAAATTGTTGCCAGTTTGGATATATACGGCATGGTATATTTTTTATTCTGCCAATATGCCATGATCTCTACATCTATATGAACACGCTTTTCTTTATAGTTATCAATTTCGGTATATACTTTTGAAAGTTCTGTGGAAGTTGCAGCGTCTGTGTCGTCCGAGGACGACGAATCAACTTCCATCTCATTCATTGCATTTTGTAACAATGACACAGAAGTGCCGCTTATACGTGGTACAGCATCATTTTTTTCTGTACAAGAGGCCTCCGCTATTTTGCCAATTGCCCTATCACTCTAAGGATTGAATAAATTAATAAGAAAATTACATTACCTATTTCAAGAATTAAATGACAGCTATGATATACATAATAGATACCTGTTTTAACGAAAGCATTTGTGCAGCAATTATTTTTAGATGCTTTTTAACCTTTGCCTTCTGGTCTGTTGGCAATAGACGTTTAAGCCGAGGGTCTAAAAAAATCGCGGCATTAATCGCGTCATTCTGTAATAGCTGCGATTCTCTTGCTTCTATGTTAGAATCAGACCAACTGCATTTGTGGTGATAGATTTCAATTTCAATTTCAAGTTTAGCCATTGTTTGTAAAAATCTCCAAAAAATAGCTGGCTTTTTTTGTAGCTGTTAGGTGGCTTCATTTAATGGAGTGAGTACTTTTACAAGGTCTTCTATTTCAATCCACTCCTCTTTCGATAAAACTACCGGATGTTTTAAATTATCATTACAAAATTTTTTATGGTCTATGAGTCGGTGTAACATATCGAACGTGGAATTCCAGCGTGTCGGAACATCCATCCGCGGTTTTTTTAAACATAAATGTCCTAACGAGTATCTGAAAACATAATATATTATGAATAAGTTAGAGTACCGAGCGCAATAGTAGAAGAAGCTACAATAATATACCTAAATGTAGGAGTTCTTAAGGTTTTTACTACTTCGCGAGCACACTCTAAAACTGCAATCTTATTCTCGGTAAAGAAATCTTTTATCGCAAGTTGCAGTGTATGTGCCGCACACTTTACAGATATTGTGTTTTGTCCAGAACAAAACCTTTCTGCCAAAGTTTCCACGCTTTGCTCGTGGTTTTTCGTCTCTGAAAACTGCTTGTCTTCTTCCGGTTCAATTAAATTTTCAGAAGAAAATAATTCTACCGCTTTCACCATATTGCGCCCGTTGTCTGTGGTGATCGCGTAGATTTGATTGGTTCTAATATCAAATTCTTTTAAAACATTTTCGATCTCTTGTTTTAAATTATCGGCTGTATGTCTTTCGTGCAGCTCTTTCATCGCCAACGTGTATATTTTAATTTTGTTGTTATGGATCATTTGAATGTTTATTCCAAGTATGGCGATCATGACGCGTCGCTGTATCGATTTTTAATGAAATCAATCGTCCCTTACACGACCTTTTGATCACGTTTTTCCAAAAGTCATATTTTTCACTGACATAATCCATTATATTGTTCGAACTGATCGCTGGGATATTTAAACCTTTGAATATTTGCTCCGTAAGAAGTTTAAATGCCTTGGAATCAAATAATGCAAATGGTTGGGATTCTTTGGTAACAAAATCAACGCAGGCATTTGTCACTTCTTCTGCGGACAGTTTAACAGAAAATGATTTTTTCTTGCCGTGAATATTTTCTTCTTTCGGTTCTTCGTCAAATTTCTCCCTTTCATCTATATATATATATATATATCTAAATGGTGCTTAACCATATGCCTTTTCAAATTCGTGAGATGCGATCCTTCAAATTTCAGATTACATATTTTACATATTTTGCATATTTGCATGTACTCTCATTTTTGTCGTTATGAAAACGAAAAAATTCGCGTACGAAGATATTTCTCTTTCGACCCATGATGCTAACAAGAACACAAAGTTTAAAATAAACTAATAGCAATAATAAAGTAAAACTAAACTAATAAACTAATAATACCTTAATAATTTATTATCGTTTCAATTTATTCTTAAATGCCCTGGAAGCAACAGTTTATTGTCATTCCAGTTATTTACTCAAACTGAAATAATCGTAGATACATTGTTAGGCATTGGCTGACGAGCCGCAAACGTCAGCCAATAAAACGGACGCTCACGGTCATTGAAGGCGCACATTTCAAATCAACTAAAATGATTTGATTCCGATTGAATAAATTAATAAGAAAATTACATTACTTAAAGAATTAAATGGCAGCTATCTTATACATAATACATATCTGTTTGAACGAAAACATTTGGGCAGCAATTTTTTTTAAATGATTCTCGCCGAGGACTGACACCGCTGCAAACTTCAGCACATACCGCCACCTGTGGGTGAGGCCCTCACCTAATTACATTAATTCCTTGCGAGACAAAGAACTGCCGCGCGTTAAAGCAGAGTGGCAACGTGGCTGCCCAAATGTTTTCGTTCAAACAGATATGTATTATGTATAAGATAGCTGCCATTTAATTCTTTAAGTAATGTAATGGAAGTTGATTCGTCGTCCTCGGACGACACAGACGCTGCAACTTCCACAGAACTTTCAAAAGTATATACCGAAATTGATAACTATAAAGATGTTACGTCTTGTAGCAGGGATTTTGAAGTTTTGATGTGGATGCGGATGCGGATGCGGATGAGGATGCGGTCGGGGATGAGTTCACTGCCCGTGGAGCGCTAATGCGCTCTGCTCACGTTCGCCTCTCGTTGTACCCTCCAACTTCTTCCAGTA
This sequence comes from Andrena flavipes, assembly GCA_963971345.1. NCBI lineage: Eukaryota > Metazoa > Arthropoda > Insecta > Hymenoptera > Andrenidae > Andrena > Andrena flavipes. The sequence continues at coordinate 45,344,791 of OZ020479.1, read as the reverse complement.
TTAATTAGGTTAAATAAATTGACTCAAACTTATTCGTGTTGTAACTTGGTTTTGTTGTATTTTCTAGGATACGTCTAATAGCTTTGGTCGTTGATCAACGAATGAATCCACAAAGATGCCGTCGTTCAGGATTGAAAAGTGTACATGTTTTTGTTAATAAAGTTATCCAATTAAAATGACAGTTTCTTAAATGATTATCTAACAAATCGTTTGATTGGTTCCCTGTTCATTCCGAACGAGCGTTTTACATGATATCTATGATTTTATAACGTAGCAACCGAAATCAATATTTAATCAATACTATTAACGAGCGTCTCTAAGTAGTATTCCTTGGAATGCTTGTTTATAATTCCAGTTGCTTCGTTCAACAATTTAAATTTGGCGCGTCTAAACTTGACCATGCAGAGCCATCTAACATTAGACTATATTCATGTGTCACCACATGAGATCGTAACATTCCTTCACCCTTACGGAGAAAAGGTGTTTCCATGAAACAACTTTTCTAAATCTATAATTCTTTAGTTCGTAGTACACTTACAATTGCATTTTCCAAGATCAAAACACTCTTTTCGTAATCTGAACGTAACATAATAATAAGAACGAATATAATTTAAATTTAATTTAAACTTCAAAGCTCGCTTAAAACATTTATAACTAATGAATTTAGAATTATATATCGTCGGTTGACGTACCCGGTCTGATATATGCTAACTTTAATTTATTTGTATGTACAATTTTAAATTTATTAGCATCCAATATTATTTCAACAGTTAAATCGTTGATTACTCTACTGATCTTGTAAGGACCTAGCCAATGACAATCTAATTTGGTTCGTGGTTCTTTTAATAAGTACACGTCGTCGCCTACGTTAAATTTACGAGGGTTCGCATCTCGGTCATAATAGTTTTTACTTTTCTCTTTAGCCCGTTGCAAGTTTTCGGCAGCAAGTGTCTGGGTAGTGGTGATTTTAACAAAAAGATCGTCGAGGTACTGGACGAAGGTGCGCGGTACCCTCTCTTTGGCAAATTCAGATGGAATAACTGCTCTCACCCCAAAAACCAATTCGTGTGGTGTAAACCCCGTGGCTTCATGGACTGAAGTATTGTACGAAAACATACCAAATCGAATCCACTCGTCCCAATCACCTTTTGTACAATAATGCCTCAAATAATCAACGAAGACCCTATGTGCTCTTTCAAGGGAACCTAAAGACTGGGGGTGGAACGCGGTGGAGGTTATCCTTTGTATCCGGAATATTTGACAGAATCTTTTCATCACCTGACCGACAAAATTTCTTCCCTGATCAGTGTGTATGACCCTCTGTTGATTACTTAGGATTCTTTTACATGTGGGTTTTTACAGTAAAACACGTTGTTAGTAGTTGATATAAAAGAAACAGCCTTCCATGAAGTATATATTTTAATATAAGCACAAAAGTAAGAAACACGTAGAAGGTGATGCCAACCTAAAGGGCATTTCACTGTTACCAACATACAATCTTCAACACCCTCGGACAACCAAACCTACTTATAAATTGTTCGGCCAGGGCCACTGCTACAGTTGTTGCCTCTATGTTAGCTAACGGAATGGCATCAGAGTATTTAGTCAGGTTATCCTGCAGGGTAAGTAAATATTTATTGCCGTTTTTAGTTAAAGGTAAAGGCCCTACAATGTCCATTTGGACTTTTCAAATGCTCGCCTTGGTGTGTCAGTGATGCACATGGGTTGTTTAACTTTCATAGAATGAATCTTATCTCTCTGACAGGTGGGACAAGAACGGACAAATTCTGAAATTTCCTTCATCATTCCTGGCCAATAATAATGCTCCCTCATGCATTTTTGGAGTTTCCCGATACCTCTATGACCTCCAATTGAAGACTCGTGAGATTCCTTAATTATTTTTAGACTATTAGACTTAATCGGGATTATTATTTCGCTCGTGCATACAGTGATTTCAAATTTAGTATCAGTGAAAACTTGTTTAAATAAATCTTCTACTTGATTCCATTCGAAATTATTAAAACTATCAAGATCCTTTGAAATACTAAAAGTCCATGTATCTAGTGAATTTAAAAGGTTTTTAAGTGCCCTTAGAGAAGATTCAATATAACCAAAATTTAAACTTTCCGCAGAGTTGTCCTTGAAAAATAAGAGGAAAATGGAAGATTGATCACCAGGAAGTGCCATAGCATCGCCAACCTCAAGCCGATATTGTCGCATCTGTTGTAAGGTAAATCTATTTCTTTTTAACAAATCAATCGTAACCTTGGAAGTAATATTACCATTAAGTGGTAAGAAATGAGCAATATTGCCCCTCCGCATATATAAATGATCCTTTACATACAGAATGGTTGGCAGTAGGGAAAGGTGAATTGTTTGTCTATTTATGTTCGCATTATTAGCCATAACTTCACTAATCTCCACATTAAGTGGCTCGTTTATTTCAGAATCTACTGAGGTCTTTCTAACGAGGGATTCCCGTGCAGCTTTGATCGCAGAACAATTCGGTATGTCAACTTCAGACATTTCAGCCTCTGGATTTCCACTTCCAGGCATAACAATTTCTTCTTGTAACTCTTTTCTCCTCGAACAACAACAACAACAACAAGGTGCCCCTCTACCTTGACGATCAACACTCTGGAGCCCCATGCAAGTCACCGCAAGGGTCGACGAGTCACAAGGTCTCCTCTGAGCACTGCGAGCCCCGGGCTCATATCGAACACAGGCCGCCGCCCTAGTCTCCTGAAGCGCGATCCAGAGGCTTGGAGTCAACGTTAGCCAACAGGAGGGTCGAAACGGCGACACCATGTCCGACTGGGAAAACCCTCTAAAATTCTCAACTTCCTTTTCACATATAAGTGGTTCTAATATATCAGTTTCCAAATTCAATGCCTCAGAATTATCAGCTTCTATCTTCTCGCGCGCCAAGAAGACAGATGCTACCATTACTTCTATTTCATTACTAGCATTCTTGTCGTATGTTTCCTCTGCCATAGAATCTGGAAACGGTGTCATGTCTGCACAGACAAGCACCCTCTCCGGATCTACAGAATCAGAATGGATCGTATCGTCAGTCAGTGCGTTTGGTGATCGAGGGACGATGCTCTGGCAAGGATCAACAGGATTTCGTGAGAGTGCATCCGCATTAGAATTGGCTTTTCCCGGTTTGTAAACTATATTATAATCGTACTCATTTAGACGAATTCGCCATCTCATTAATTTTGATGTGGGATCTTTAGCGTTATGCAGCCACACTAGAGGACGATGATCAGTAATCAAGGTAAATTGTTGACCGTACAGGTAAGGCCGGAAATGCTCTACTCCAAATAACACAGCCAACAGCTCTTTTTCAATTGTGGAATAATTCATTTCAGCGGCGTTCAGAGTTCGCGAAGCATAAGAAATTGGAAGATCACTACCTACTCTACCCTGACTCAACACAGCACCTACTGCATAATCCGAAGCATCAGTAGTCACTATGAAAGGCTTTGTGAAATCGGGGTACTGCAGCAGTGGCTCCAAGCAAATTATATCCCTTAGCTGCTCAAAAGACCTTTGAACTACTGTGGTCCAACGAAAAGGAATATCTTTCTTTAGTAAGCTAGTCAAGGGTTTGGCAATTTTAGCCATGTTGGGGATGAATCTCCTATAATAGCCCACGAGCCCCAAGAATTGTTTTACATTTTTCTTTGTTTTAGGTATAGGAAATTGCTTAACGGCTGAGATTTTTCTGGGATCCGGTTTCACCCCCGCGCTCGAAATTACATGACCCAGGTAAACTATCTCCTTTTGTAAAAATCGACATTTTTGTGGCTGTAAAGTTAACCCAGAATTTTGTAGTCGCGCTAAAAGTACTTTTAATTTCCGATTATGTTCCTCAAGTGAATCCGCGTAAATAACAATGTCGTCCATATAGACGAAAAGTTCGATACCTTGTAACCCGGTTAATATCAAATCCATCACTCTTTGAAAAGTTGCGGGCGCATTCTTTAAACCGAACGGCATCCTATTGAACTCAAAATGACCGTGTGGGGTTGAAAAGGCAGTTTTCGGTTTAGATAATGGATCAATGGGTATCTGGTGGAACCCAGAGGCTAAGTCTAAGGTGCTAAAGTACTTAGCCCCTCCCAATTGATCTAAAATCTCGGTAATATTGGGTAATGGGTAGGCGTCGGACACGGTTACTTCATTCAACTTACGATAGTCAATGACCATTCGCCACTTAGGTTTTCCCGACGAATCAGATTTTTTCGGAACTATCCATACCGGTGAATCATACGGTGAACATGAGGGCTGTATTATTTTGCTGCTTAGTAAAGAATCTACTTGTTTATTTATCTCATCTTTATGGACTAAAGGGTATCTGTACTGTTTGGTTTTAATAGGAACTTCATCGGTAGTAATTATGGTGTGCTGTGTAACGTTTGTTGATCCTAAATTATCCATCGGAAGATAAAACTGGTATACGAATCTATTTATAACTTCTAAAATACTACTCTTTTCAATCTCGTTTAAATGGTCCAGTTCGAGCAGCTTAATCAACTGAGCTAATCTTTGAGCGCGATCCTTGGATTTGTCAGCGTCGGAGTCGGAATTGATTGTTTGTGATAAACCAGGAAAAGGCTTAGAATCGAATTCTTCTAACTCAATAGGAGGTACCGGTTGTGTTCCGATTCACGCATTATGCGCATAGACCGCAGAGAAAACCGTTCCGTTTCATTCTATGCGTGCATTGGTTGCGTTGGTGGCGCATACGATTCCCTAGAATTCTCCCACCTCTAGCGCATGAAGCGTGCAGTTGATGCGCGCATGCGTATTTGTCTCTCGAAGTGACAGAAAATATAACCTATAGATATGCTACACCAGATATTCTAGAGAGAATTATGCACAATTTGACCGGTTCGTTTAAAAAAAAACGTAATAGAAAGTATCATATATGTTATTCCTGGTCTCAGACTCTACGTGTATATAAATTTTCAAAAAGATCTGTTGCGTAGTTGCGACGTGATTGAGTAAAAAATATCCAACCACACTTTCGCATTTATTATATTAGTAGGATCGTAAAATTCTACGAGTAACTTGTACGAAAATGTGTGTTTTAATCCTTTGAATGTCTCTCAACTTTCCAAAAGTACTCAAATGTAGTTTCTCGATTCTCACAATTTAATATATTCAAATATTTTCTCGAACAAAAGCAATTCTTATTTTCGAATACTTTGCCATACTAACAACTTTACCATTCCTGGTAATATATTCGTTATCACAGAAGCACATGTAAAGCGACAAATACGCATGCGCGTAATATGCGCATTGACTGCCCATGCTTTTATTTTCTGCACTTGCTGCACGCATTATGAGCTAGAAGTTGGAGGATTATAGGGAATTCTACAAAATTGGTACTGCCATCTCTGCACTCGCTGTATGAATTGCAACCAACGTAACGGACTCAATTTCGAAGCGAACAACACATCTCTAGAAGGTTTGAGGCAGGGTCGAAACGAAAGATGAGGAAGGAAGCAAATACGTAGCGCGCATTTTTATTTCTTAAAGGCTTTTAATGCTAAGTTTTTCGAACGTGCTCTTATAATGCTAACTTTACAGCTATACTCTAATCCAGAAGACGTACGAGAGCCTGCGATTCTATTAAATAGCCTTCAAAACCTTGAATTTACCCCGGACGCGGATAATAAATAATTTTTCCTTTACACATCCATTTACCAAATTACGCTGAGTCAGCAGCAGTTCGTCCTGTAAAACTCATAAAATATGGTCTTCGCTTTCAATCATTATCGCTGTTCAAGAAGAATAGAAAAACTCGGGTTGAGAAAATCCAGGAACCAATAGAGCCATCAAATTTCGTTAGAAGTCGGTCCCCGATCCTTAGGACGAAGTAACCGATGTAGTTAGGAAGCGTGCTTCGACCACCGTCCAAAAGTCTCGAATTAAATTAACCGTAATCCATCCAACTGCATAGCTATTTGTAAGTAAGTTTGAACATTCCCGCGTAACCTCACGAGCATCAGACGCATCAAAACCCGTTCCGTTTCGTTACTGCGGTTCATGCGCTGCTGGAAACGGAACGCGATTCATGCGCGCAGCGGCTGCGCTGCGGTCTATGCGCATAATGCGTGAATCGGAACACAACCACCGTTAGGACGATATGGTCACATGTAGTATTTATAGCGTATAGTTTTACAGAGCCATTCCGTTGACTAGCCAGACATTCGCCTATAAAAACACCCGACGTGTTATGTCCGACGTCTAATCTCCGTACATAACCTGAGGGGTTGTCATCCTTAGCAGGTACTGCGATTAAGGTTCTAGTTCGAGGGGGTAAATTGAGTGGGAAATTAACACCAGAGAAGGGTTCTCCTTTACCGAATTTTAACACACCAGATAAATTTTCTTTAAATTCAATAGTTGCCTCTTGATTTTGCAGAAATGAGATTCCCAGGAGCCCGTCACATTTAAGGGAGAATTCATCGCTTACTATTTGGAAATGAATGGGAGTATCATGGATTACAACAACTACCTCGCCCTGCGTTTTGATCATCCCTTCACCAATTCCCGTAAGTTCATAGACCCTTTCGCTATTAATTTGTAAATCGGAGACTAATCCTGCGCGTTTTATTAGATTCAATTGTGAGCCGGTGTCCACCAGAAATTTAGCGGAGCCCTGAGAAAAACGATCGTTCTCGAGGGAGACAACCGGTGGTCGAGCAGCATCAATTATACCGAATCTGTGGCAGACACGATAGACACGGCGCGTGCAATGAGGGGTTTGGTCGACACCGCGCTTTTTTGTTGACTCCCCTTCGAGTTTAAATTTTGGTGAGTTTTTAAAGATGTTGGGTCACACTGGTCCGCCGCGGAGAAAGAATCGCGTTGATTTTGTCCCGACTTAAAATTTCCCTGATCATCCCTAGTAGATGAATAATACCGGTTCCTTTTAGAATTAAAGTCCCGCTGTTCTCCACCGTGATTCGAATTACGCTGATCCTTAGGTGTCGCGGAAGCAAACGAGTTTTTTGAATGTTGAGAACCCCGTTTATAGCATTGTGCCTCGAGATGACCCGTTTTCCTACAGTAATTGCATCTTTTGAAATTACGAGTTGTAGGGACATACTTGTTATTGCTTACCAGCGGGCAATCTGACCGATAGTGGCCAAATTGATTGCAATTAAAACATCTAATATTTTCATTCGAATTTACCGCGAACACCGCAGACCTATTTGCAGACAATCTATGGCTCACGCTATTATTCACATTTTTCTTCTGTCTATTACACCTAGTGGCTAAACGAATAACATCTGTTAATCCTTCCACATCCTGATTAATGATAGACATCATCATCGCGTCGTCACGTAAACCTCCCAGAAATCCCGATACTGCTTCTTCCTCCAATACTGATTTGACACCCTTAACCTGTTCTGGGTTTGACTTTTCCTGAGCTATCTCTATCCCATTATCCAGAATTTCATACACTCTAGCACCGAACTCCTCTATGCTTTCCCCATTCTTACGCTCAATGTTTCTCAAATCATCCACCGCGGCCTTGACGTTAAAGCTGTCCTTATACGCAACTTTCATTAGGTTAATTAATTCCTCCACCGTATTCAGCACCGCGTTTCCAACAATTCTATTATAATCGCGAATTTGCATCTTGTTGCGCATGATTGCTAGTAAATAATATTTATCTTCCTTTTTTACGAGAGAGTCGGCTAATCTACACTGATTTATAAACTTGCTTACAGATCCCGGTTTCCCGTCGAAGCAAGGAATAAAATCAGCGACCATTTTGAGTGGCATACGTGAAGCTCCGTCCGACGGCCCACGCGAAAAGTCCGATGCATTATTGTCAATGGACCCAATATCGTTACTCGAATCGGAAACGTTACTTCCCAAAGGAGCAGAACTTTGAAACGGCACTACATCTAGGGATGTAGCAGTGGAGCCGGAGACACCTAAGTTAGGTACTGCCACTACATCTTCCACTACGAAGCAATTACCACTACTCAGACGGTTCTTGCGGACCTTTACAAATTTTCGTGCAAACGGCGGCATTTTAAACCAACAAATATAACGATTTTAACGGCGATATTAATATATAAATTTGTTATGAACTCACAGGTACAACGACGTAAATTAGTGAACTAAATTCGACTCGCTCGACTGACTGCTGGTTCGCTCGACTTCCCCGTTCCGAAGATCTGCTGGCACGTCCAGCGGCGACTACGTTGTTGCAGCTGCTCCTGGTTCCGAGAAAAGATCCCTTCGGTCCTGGATCCCTCGAAGATTCTTCGTTTTCGTTGACGCTGGATCCCTCGTTGATTCTCCGTTCTGCGTATGATGGATTCTGGTGTTCACGTTGCTCGATGAAACTCCAAACAGCGACAAATGGATGTTAAATGGCGGCCTCGTTGCCTCGATTAGCCTCGATGGGAAGATCCTGTGACTGGGTGCATGTGGTTTCGGGATGACTGGCACGGACGTCCGGCACCATACTCCTCCGGCATTCACCCGTGTTCCTGGGGAAACGTGCCCAAAACCCAGGAAAGAGGGTTGCACCAACTGGCCAACGACTGATCTTGTGTCCGCGAGCCGGCAAATTTTGACTATCCCACCGCTGTCACCAAAAATGTTACGTCTTGTAGCAGGGATTTTGAAGTTTTGATGTGGATGCGGATGCGGATGCGGATGCGGATGAGGATGCGGTCGGGGATGAGTTCACTGCCCGTGGAGCGCTAATGCGCTCTGCTCACGTTCGCCTCTCGTTGTACCCTCCAACTTCTTCCAGTATTAATTAGGTTAAATAAATTGACTCAAACTTATTCGTGTTGTAACTTGGTTTTGTTGTATTTTCTAGGATACGTCTAATAGCTTTGGTCGTTGATCAACGAATGAATCCACAAAGATGCCGTCGTTCAGGATTGAAAAGTGTACATGTTTTTGTTAATAAAGTTATCCAATTAAAATGACAGTTTCTTAAATGATTATCTAACAAATCGTTTGATTGGTTCCCTGTTCATTCCGAATTAGCGTTTTACATGATATCTATGATTTTATAACGTAGCAACCGAAATCAATATTTAATCAATACTATTAACGAGCGTCTCTAAGTAGTATTCCTTGGAATGCTTGTTTATAATTCCAGTTGCTTCGTTCAACAATTTAAATTTGGCGCGTCTAAACTTGACCATGCAGAGCCATCTAACATTAGACTATATTCATGTGTCACCACATGAGATCGTAACAAAGAAAAGCGTGTTCATATAGATGTAGAGATCATGGCATATTGGCAGAATAAAAAATATACCATGCCGTATATATCCAAACTGGCAACAATTTGCCATGCTGTTCCGGCTACTCAAGTCAGCGTTGAAAGAGCCTTCTCGGCTCTGAAATTGATGCTGGACGATCGGCGGTGTAATTTATCAGAAGAGAATTTACACAAATTATTATTTGTCAAACTCAACACCGATTTTATGCCCTAAGTAATTAATAAAATATATAATTATTACATATGCGTTTTTATTGATTAAAACATACAAATTCTATAATTCATTGTATATCGTTCATAAATACATATTATTCGTAATAATATTAATAAAAATTGATGATGGTCTAGAGTGACCAATATAAAACTCCTGCCATCGATATTGGTTACTGGTAACCAAAACAGAATTCTCGCAATCGGTATCGGTTATTGGTAACCAAAACAGAATTCCAGCAATCGATTTTGGTTATACCTACTCATTGAACTATAAAATATCTGGAATGCAAACACGGTACGGAAAGCCCTGGACTGGCGAGGCCAAGAGAGATAGTGGCATTGAATGGGTGTCTATTCTGTATTATACACCATCCTGTAATAAATGTACATCTATCCTGTAGTAAATTTGAGCATAGGCAGGTATAGACGTGTGTGTAAGAGTGAAACAGCATTACACGCTGTGCAACTATCTTTTTTCAACAGCGCGCTGCGGCTACTAATACCCACAGTTCGCATTCCAGATATTCTATATTTCAACAGTTATACCGTCACCGAAAAAAAATTCCCGCAATATATATTGGTTATTCCCTAACCAAAAAAAATTCCCGGAATATATATTGGTTACGCCGTAACCGAAAAAAAATTCCCGCAATATATATTGGTTACGCCGTAACCAAAATAAAATTCCCGCAAAATATTTTGGTTATACCGTAACCAAAAAAAATTCTCGTCAACGATAATGGTTATTCGTAACAAAAAAAAAAATCTGGTCATCGATAATGGTTATTCGTAACCAAACAAAATTTCCGTCGTCAATAATGGTTATTCGTAACCGAAAACAATTTCCGTCGTCTATAACAGTTATTAGTGACCAAAAAATATTTCCGTCGTCAATAATGATTATTAGTGACCAAAAAATAGTTCGGTTGACAATAATGGTTATCAGTAACCGAAATCATTTAAACAAAAATATTAATTCTTATGCCATAACTTTTAAAATTTAGGTTATAACAGTTATGGTCCCTGCCCAGATCATATCTTGTTCATCCCTAAATTCACAGCTCTTACTTAACTTTTTTAAATCCTTTAGGAAATTTTCTATTGGCTCATTAACTTCCTGGTTTCTTTTATAAAATACATATCTTTCATATACTACATTTTTCTTTTTTAATAAGTAAGCGTCAAATCTCTGTATTACTATATCATACTTCTTTCTATCATCAATACTTAAATAAAAATTATTAAAGATTTCAATGCCCTCTGCACCTATTGTATTGAGCAGCATTGCGATCTTAACCTCATCTGACTTTTGTTGAAAATCATTTGCCGTCAGATATATTTCAAACCATTGTTTGTATCTTTTATAATTTTCCGCAATATTACCGCTGAATTCCAGCTGCGCCGGGATTTTTGTGTCCATTTTTGTGTGACGAACACGTGGTCCACTTAACCTTTCAACCTTTTACTCTCTTAAAGCTTTTTATCCTTTACTTTTTCTGCCTTAATACTTCAATTTTTTACGACTGCGCCATGTTATGATTTGTACTATCACAAAATACTGACTTTATTATAAATGTTAAACAGTTAAGGGGGTAGACACGGGTAATGCAGCGCGCTGTATACCGACACAATCTGGCCCGAAACATGGGTCTGGGATATTACGTTGTTTGTCCTTATATGAGCAGATTTTGGACTGGGCGAGGTCTCATTCGAAAGAGGAAGGTTCAATGCAGCCCGCTCTGGTCATGGCTCAACGAGATTGTGTTGATATCTGATAATACGAGTGTTCAAAGTAGAGAAAAAATCGACAAAATACACTCCCAGATTCCAAGTACTTGTAAGTCGCTAAAAGAGTTTTATGACTCAAACGATGACCAGAGCGGGCTGCATTAAAGCTTCCTCTTTCGAATGAGACCTCAGCCAGCCGAAAATCTGGTCATATAAGGACAAACAACGTAATTCCGTGACTGCATTCCCAAATCAGAATTCCGCCATATTGGCGATAATACAGAGCAAGTCACGTGACAAATTTAGTTCAGCTAGTGGATGCGAGATGGCGCCTATTCGGGAGGACTGCCAACGTGGAATCATGGCAAAACTGAAGCGTTAGCTGGATACATGTGCCACAGTAAAAGCGTGATGCAGTCAATGCATGAATTTTCGTACGATTGTAGGTTAGGTTATATACATTTTAGGCATACATTGATTAGGAACTGTTACGAACTGTATACATTTACTGAATTAATGTTTTTACTGTAACACATACATCACTTGAAATCGTTGTCAAATTTATGTTATAGTAATTGAGGCAGTTAAAGCAACAGCAGACTAACCCACATTAAATTTTTTTTCCTATTGTATATGTTAGAATAAAAGGCGAGAACAGTTTAAATAAGAGGTAGTTTATTATATAAAAATATATTGCGTGAGCCACGTGTGGCGACCAACAACGGAATGAGGAGAGAAGGTAGCGCTGTCAGGTACAGATGTCGCCACGCATACCAATATTGTAGGCCGTGCGTTCTCCCTCCATGCGGACTGTGCAGGAGTGGGGGTCGGACGGTGGGCGGTTCGGCATGAACGCTATGGCGTCAGATTTTGTAAGACCGTCCGCAAGTTAGGACCTCAAACAGTTTTAGCGTTATCGCTTTTCATAAATAAACTGAAGTTAACTGAACACGGGATTTATTAGTTACCCGCCTATAACCACGTATCAGCGGAAGTAGGTCCGCAGTGTATTTACTAAAACGCCTAAATACCTACAATATCGAATGTACCATACACTCAACACGCCTCCTTACATTCGATTTTCTTCATACATTATTAATACATACATACTTATCACTACAGTTATATTACTTTTAACATTTCTCTAAATTGCATGAACTTTGCTTTACTCAAACTTTTAGTCAATATATCCGCCATATTATTTTGAGACTCAACTTTTATTACATCAATAATACCTTCTTCATAATGTTCGTTTACATAGTGATACTGAACTTCGATGTGTTTAGAGTTTTTAGTAAGATTTCCATATTTGGCAATAGCAATTGTTCCCGAGTTGTCTTCAAATATTTTTACTGGTTCTTTAATTTCAATTTTAAAAGTATCTTTCAGCATATTTCGTATAAAACTAACATCAGTTACTGCCTCCGACAAGGCAATATATTCTGCTAAAGTTGACGACTTCGCTACAGTGTTTTGTTTACGTGATTTCCAGTAAATTACACCCCTCAAAAACTTCAATGAAGTAAAAAAATTACGCCAAGTACATGAAATCACAAAAATAGAAGATAATAATAATTACAAAATTAAAAAAAGATGTGAAATCAGAATGAACTGCCAGTACATAAAGATGCTTTCCAACTGCGCTTTAGCTGACACAACTACATATGCACAGCTAAGATTCCATTACTCATAATGGCTATTTATACAAAGAAAAAATGTATTAAATAATATTAAGCAAATATATTTTTACACAAATAAATATTTTAATACGAATAAATATTTGATTCAAAATACTTGGCGCTGCGCAACCGAAAAAATGTTAATTGCCTTAGTATTAATTAATAATTTACACCAACTCCATTACAATATAAAATACATATACATAGACATATTAGAAACGCTGTCATATTCTACATATATGTAATTCTAATACCATACGTAGCATATGCACACGCACACGCACACACACACACATGCACGTACAAGAAAGAAAGAAAAGATAATCCAATTTATACATATTTATTGAGTTTAGCAACACCAATTCGGGGCGCAGCGCCAAGTATTTTGAATCAAATATTTATTCGTATTAAAATATTTATTTGTGTAAAAATATATTTGCTTAATATTATTTAATACATTTTTTCTTTGTATAAATAGCCATTATGAGTAATGGAATCTTAGCTGTACATATGTAGTTGTGTCATCTAAAGCGTAGTTGGACTGCATCTTTATGTACTGGCAGCTCATTTTGATTTCACATCTTTTCTTAATTTTGTAATTATTATTATCTTCTATGTTTTGTGATTTACATGTTTTCTTTGTATAAATAGCCATTATGAGTAATGGAATTTTAGCTGTGCATATGTAGTTGTGTCAGCTAAAGCGCAGTTGGAAAGCATCTTTATGTACTGGCAGTTCATTCTGATTTCACATCTTTTTTTAATTTTGTAATTATTATTATCTTCTATTTTTGTGATTTCATGTACTTGGCGTAATTTTTTTACTTCATTGAAGTTTTTGAGGGGATCTCACTTCTTTTTTCAAAGATTAATTGTACTATTATTTGCAAATTCATATTCATACACACGTATTAATTGTTTATTTATCCTGAATGCATGGAAAATCTTCCAGACGATTAGATCGAAACATTTGCATCAAATGTTGACGCATTAACGCATGATTGTACATTACTTTGTCTGGTAATTTATTGATGAATAATAATGAAACAGCAAATGCACTCGCAACAACTCCGCAATCCCGACTGTTAGGTTGAGCTCGTAGGGGAAGGTGGGACAAGATGGGGTAGTTAAGGTTTGATGATGAATAAAACAGGTTTTCATAATCAACTAATCATTTTTTTTGTTTGAATCATTCTTTGGTAACAAGTCTTTCAGTTTAACTATGCACCAACCTAATCTCTATACAGGTTTTAATAGAAAATTTCAGAAAAAGTCCTTTCTCCCGATTGTTCGGTTGAATTTGTACATGTGGACATTTAATAAATTCTTCGTCGATTTTTCCGCCATGTTTGGTCAAAAAAGGGTATAACTTCTTAAGGTAAATTTTAACAATTTGTTACAATACATTATTTTGTAAATACACGGTATTTCCAGGAACTTATGCCAAAGAAAATGATTCTCTGTCGAACCTTCTCTGGACAATTCTGCGACTCTATATATAAATATTACAAAATTTTTGTGACTTACCTTGTTAATTGATTGAGACAATACTTCTGTGTCCTAAGTGGGATAAAAAATCGTGACATTTCAAATTTGGACAACTTCGCACGTTATGATACGAGCGATTAACATTTGGCAAGTTATAATTCAATAGTATATAGGTATATATGTACAATGACGGACAACGATCTGTGTCGAATGATCTCGAGAGTCGACGAACGAAACGTGTGTACTGTGTAGCTTCTTCGATTTTATTTTATTTTACTTTATTTTACTTTATTTTACTTCACTTCACTTCACTTCACTTCACTTCATTTTATTATTATCTTTATGTACTGGCAGTTCATTTTGATTTCACATCCTTTTTTAATTTTGTAATTATTATTATCTTCTATTTTTGTGATTTCATGTACTTGGCGTAATTTTTTTTAATTCATTGAAGTTTTTGAGGGGATCTCACTTCTTTTTTCAAAGATTAATTGTACTATTATATACTCGAAGTCATTTAAGAAGTATTTTATTCGCGCATGTAGAATGAGCTCTTCGACTGTTCCGATTCTCTTTCATATACCGGGTAACCAAATAAAACGTGTATTCTATTAAATTGCGAAAGACCATTGGTGGTGGCATAGCCAATGAGCGCCAATATGCGCAGAACCGGTCTAAACTCGTCGATCGGCAAAATACTTCTTAAATGACTTCGAGTATATGTAAATTCATATTAATACACAAGTATTAATTGTTTATTTATCCTGAATGCATGGAAAATCTTCCAGACGATTAGATCGAAACATTTGGGTCAAATGTTTACGCATTAATATTTACTTACTTATTTATAATAATTTTTAAACAATTTGGTTATACACGGTAGTATATAGTTGTAATATGTTGTCATTTCATTTTCTATAAAATTCTGTACAATCGTTACAAGAATCGGTTCTGTAACCGCTTTGGAACTTATATTGAACCTAAAAAATAAAAATTATTGAATCGGTTCTATAACCGGTTGGAACTTATATAGAACCTAAAAAATAAAAGTTATAGAGCTATATAGGAACCGTAACTAATACTTACATAGTCTGATATTTAGGTTCTTTATAACGGTTATTCAGAATAATGGTTCTTCATAACTCTTTCAAGAACCTAAATCTTTATAATAACGGTTTCAAGCCCTGCTCAACAGTGAAATATAAAAATATATAAGGGTAAAGGGTGCAAGGGTAAAGGGTGCAAGGGTAAAGGGTGCAAGGGTAAAGGGTGCAAGGGTAAAGGGTGCAAGGGTAAAGGGTGCAAGGGTAAAGGGTGCAAGGGTAAAGGGTGCAAGGGTAAAGGGTGCAAGGGTAAAGGGTGCAAGGGTAAAGGGTGCAAGGGTAAAGGGTGCAAGGGTAAAGGGTGCAAGGGTAAAGGGTGCAAGGGTAAAGGGTGCAAGGGTAAAGGGTGCAAGGGTAAAGGGTGCAAGGGTAAAGGGTGCAAGGGTAAAGGGTGCAAGGGTAAAGGGTGCAAGGGTAAAGGGTGCAAGGGTAAAGGGTGCAAGGGTAAAGGGTGCAAGGGTAAAGGGTGCAAGGGTAAAGGGTGCAAGGGTAAAGGGTGCAAGGGTAAAGGGTGCAAGGGTAAAGGGTGCAAGGGTAAAGGGTGCAAGGGTAAAGGGTGCAAGGGTAAAGGGTGCAAGGGTAAAGGGTGCAAGGGTAAAGGGTGCAAGGGTAAAGGGTGCAAGGGTAAAGGGTGCAAGGGTAAAGGGTGCAAGGGTAAAGGGTGCAAGGGTAAAGGGTGCAAGGGTAAAGGGTGCAAGGGTAAAGGGTGCAAGGGTAAAGGGTGCAAGGGTAAAGGGTGCAAGGGTAAAGGGTGCAAGGGTAAAGGGTGCAAGGGTAAAGGGTGCAAGGGTAAAGGGTATAAGGGTAAATGGTGATAGGTGTAACGGTATATAAGGGTATATAAAGGTATAAGGGTATAAGGGTGTATGGGTATACGGGTATATAAGGGTGTAAGGGTATATATAAGAGTATAAGGGTATAAGGGTATAAGGGTATATATATATATATGGGTATACGGGTATATAAGGGTGTGAGGGTATATATAAGAGTATAAGGGTATAAGGGTAGGTACATGAGAGTATAGGGGTATATAAGGGTATATACTCTGCGGAATGATCCCGAGAGTCGACGAACGAAACATGTGTGCGAATCTGATAGGTGTGTGTGTAACGCGTAGTATACGTATTTGGTTGACGAAACTTATTTGGTTGACGAAATTTTCGACTGGAGAAGAAAAATTTTTCTTACCAAAAATGACATTTCCATGAGACGATATTACGATATCTCTAGCATGCGTGGACCGATTTTATTGAAATTGGTCTTATTCGAAAGCTGATATGCGGTTTACATAAGAAAAATGCCTTTAAATTTAGAAAATATTGCAGGCGTAATAAGATATAATGAAATAAGTGTCAGAATGCCTCCGCGACGAGTAAAGATACACGGTAGCGGCAGGGACAGTTCGATCGACATATACAGGGTGTTTTTTTTTTTCATGTACTTGGCGTCGAGACGCTACCGCGTCTCTAGATTTTTGAATAATCTTAAAACATATCCTGTTGTTGACTTTCTATCGTTACAATCTCCTGCCCAGTCAGCATCGACTATACAGTCCAGTATTTCCTTATTATAATCTTTGGTATAAGTTAATTTTAAATCTGTGGTTGAATATAAGTACTTTAAAATTCTTAGAGCATATTTAAAGTGAGTATGGTCATAAGATCCCTGAAATCGACTTAAGTAGTTAACGCTAAATGCAATGTCTGGTCTAGTTCCAGTACTTATATATAATAGTTCGCCAATCAAGTTTCTGTATTTGATACTTTCATCAACGTTGCTTGCGGGTTTCAGTTTTAAACTTATTTCCATAGGTGTATTATACAACTTCGCACTTTCTAGTTGATATTTTTCTACTAAGGATTCAATGTAATTTCTTTGATCCAAGGTCATAATGTTCTTTTCCGTATTATACTCAATGTTTATACCTATATAATTTTTCACTTTGCCCATATCTTTCATGTTGAACCGATTTGACAGTTTTAGCTTAATATCATTTATGATTTTTTGATCTTCACAACATATTAATAGATCGTCAACGAATAGTAATATATATACTGTATATGTGTTACTTCTTCTAACGTACAGACAATAATCATATTTACTTCGTTCAAACCCTAGATTTTTCATAAATCCATTGAAACATTCATACCATGACCTTGGACTTTCTCTTAGACCGTAGAGAGCTTTTATCAGTTTATAAACTTGTTCAGTACCATTATTGTAACCTTCTGGTTGTTCTACATAAACTTCAGAGATAATTTTTCCATTTAGGAACGCTGTCTCAACATCCATCTGCTCAATGAATAAACTATATTGGCAACAATAAGAAAGTAACACTTTCAAAGTTTGCATTTTGACTACTGGCGAGTAAACATTTTCCAATTTATCCTTTTGTTGGAAACCTCTCGCAACTAATCTAGCCTTATAAGTATTATCATTTTTCTTTTTATAAACCCACTTTAAATCAATTACCTTTTTATTTATAGGCCTTTCAACAAGTTTCCAAGTTTTATTTTTTTCAATACTTTCTATCTCAGATTTCATAGCTTTTTTCCAATTTTCTGATTGATGAGAATTAATCGCCTCCTTTACTGTTTCCGGTGCAGTTGCATCACAGTAATTTACATATATAAAATTTACATACTCATCACTAAAGTACTTACTATTAGGAACTTTTATTCTGGAGGGGCGTTGAACTTTCTCATTATTTAAACTACTTGAACCTTTGATTTCATCTAGTTCTTCATTTTTAACTGACTCATAACTTTGTTCTACTTCTTTTTCACTTAAACTTGGCTTCATTTCATTTTCATTTGAACTTTCAACGTCGCTCTCAGCATCATCATCATCAGTTAAACCTATACATTTTATCCCTTCTTCAATCACATCAACATGTCTAGCATCTATCATTCGATTGTTAACTAAGATTCTATAACCTGTCTCTGTATACCCTAACAAAATTCCTAGCCTTGCCTTATCATCCCATTTCGACTTTCTTAATTGTTCAGGAATTCTAACAAATACTCTACTTCCATAAATTTTTAAGTGTTTGACATCAGGTTTTTTATTAAAAAATATTTCGTACGGTGACTTATTTTCAATTGTGTTGGCTATTGTTCTGTTTTTTAAATAAGCTGCTGCTCTGATAATTTCAGGCCAGTATAATCTATTAACTTTAGCTTCCTTTAATAAGCACCTCGCCATGTCCATGATTGAACGGTTGTATCTTTCAGCAACCCCATTCAACTCGTGCACATATGGTGGACACGGAATCATTCGTATACCTTTCTGTCTGATAAATTCAAAAATTCTATTATTTATGTATTCTTTTCCATTATCGCAAACCAGATTTTGAATCTTTTTCTTTGTTAAATTTTCAACTAAATTTACATAATCTATAAAACAATCATAAGTGTCAGACTTTGTTTTAATACAATATACTTTGGCTAGTTTACTGTAATCATCTATAAACGTAACGAAATATTTTTCATTATTGTTACCAACTTTTGGGTGAGGCCCATTAAGATCAGTATGCACAGTTTCTAGGATTTCTTTGGCATGAGTCCTGTTGTTTGCAAACGGTAAATTTGCCATTTTACTTTCAATGCATATGGCACATTTTATATATTCAGATTCTAAATTTCTTGGTAAACCGGTTAGCAATCCATCTTGACATAATTTATTTAAATAGTGAAAATTGACGTGTCCCAATGTTCGATGCCATTTTTCCTTTTCTGTCATAACACTTTTCTTTAACAAATTTGCACTGACTTGTTTGTTATTATTAGCAGCTATGAAACTCGATATGTGATATAGATCACCTGTCTTTTGGGCAATTGCGATTAATTCGTTCAACGGATTGTAAATTTTCAAGTAATAACCGTAGGACACGATTTTATTATTCTTTTGTGTTACTTTTGAATAACTAATGAGATTCTTTTTCATATCTTTAACATAAAAAACGTTGCTGAGTGTCACTCTTACATCACTTCCGTAAACTTGAAAAATAACATTAACTTTGCCCACTTTTGTTGCTTTCAATACATGACCATCTCCTAACTTGACCTCTACTGGTTTTTTTAATTCTACGTATTCATCAAAAACATCATCTACATTTACTATATGGTCTGTGCAACCGCTATCGATGATCCAACTTATCAAATTTTCCGAACCTAAGCTAACCTCACTATTTACCTGTGACTCATTCACTTCAGTTATGAATACATTTCCTTGTGGGTTGTGTTCGTTTCGATCTTGATAGTTCGTCCATGAGGAATTTGCTGCTCCTCGACCTCTGCCTCTGCCGCGTGCGTAGTGTGCATAGTTGCCATCATGGCTGCCGCCACGTTGAGAACCTCTTCCGTTTCCCCTTGGATGATATCCTCTGCTTCTCTGCGTCGGACGACTGCCTCGTCCGCGGCCATTTTGTACCGCTCCACGTGGGCATGCTAATTTTATGTGCCCGGCCTCACCGCACGTGAAGCACTTTCCGCGTATGTCTGTAGAGAAAACGCTCGACGGTTGTTGTCCCTTTGTGTTTCTTTCTTCAATATCTTTTAACTTTATCTTTGACATTAGGTATTCGACCGTTCTTTCTTTTTCCGGTATCACATCTATCAAATCTTCAATGTGACTATGCGACGACGGTAGAGCCCTCAGCATGTATCTCAACTTTTCTTTTTCGGTGATTGAGCCTCCAGCAGATTTTAGTTCGTTGCAGGCCTTCTTGAATTCGTCGAAAAATGGCGTCGGTTCTTCAAAGTCTTTTAACTTAATTTTTTCTAAGTTGTTTCGACACACAATTTGAAGTGAAGTTGACGTTTTTAGATACAGTTCATCAAACTTGTTCATTATCTTGTATGCGGAATCCAAATCTTCAATGTACTCGAGCTGCTTGTTCGTTATAGAACTATATATATAGTTCATCGCTTTTACGTCTTTGGAATTCCAATCCTCTTCTGCGTCAGCGGTCCCTTCCGTGGTCACTCTTTCTCTCGTGGCTGTTTCCTTGCATTTTTTGTATTCCAAGAACTTCAAAATTCTCTTCTTCCAGCTGGGATATTCAGATCCATCAAAAATTGGTATAACCATATCGTCTACTTTTACAAACGACATCTTGTTCTTCTTGCTTTTTTTGTAGTTCTCGTTTTCAGCTTTATACTTTTCGAAAGTTCTTTTTTATACACCACAGCAGCGCTGTCCAGCGTAGGGGCCTCTCACGCGCCTGCTTCCCCTTCCAATCTTTCTCTCGCCCAGCGTGCCATCGGTTGTCAAGGAGATCGCGCGACGCTACGAAGGCTGTCACGACGGGTCAGCGTCTTCGCGATTAGCGTCGCGCGGTATCCCTGGCAACGGGGACGAGAGTGGGAGAACCCCGGGCTCACGCGTGAGCGACCTTGAACAGCGCTGCACCACAGCTACACTTTCATTCAACCACGCTCTGCTACCATGTTAGAATAAAAGACGAGAACAGTTTAAATAAGAAGTAGTTTATTATATAAAAATATATTGCGTGAGCCACGTGTGGCGACCAACAACGGAATGAGGAGAGAAGGTAGCGCTACAAACTAAACGGACGGTTGCTAGTTTTAGTGGGTCAGGTACAGATGTCGCCACGCATACCAATATCGAATGTACCATACACTCAACAGTATATGATTAGTACCTACAGCCTATTGGAATAAGTTATTGCTACTAACTCAATTTCGAAAAAAATGTGGGTTAGACTGTTGTTGTTCTCACTGCTTCAATTATAACATAAATTCAACAGCGATTTCAAGTACTGTATGTATACATATGTGTCACAGTAAAAGCGTTAATTTTGTAAATGTATAGAATTCCTAGCAGTTCTTAGTCAATGTGTGCCTAAACTGCATACAAAGGTGGACAAAATGTAATCTAATTACAAATTACAATTTACAATTAAAATGTAATTTTGTAATTGATTACATTTTTTTCTGTAATCGTTAATATTTAGGTAGTTGAAAAAATTGTGGTCAACTACCTAAATTAACGATTACAGAAAATAATGTAATCAATTACACAGTTACATTTTAATCATAATTTCTAATTTGTAATTAGATTACATTTTGTCCACCTTTGTATGCAGTTTAGGCACACATTGACTAAGAACTGTTAGGAACTCTATACATTTACAAAATTAACGCTTTTACCGTGACACATATGTACATACAGTACTTGAAATCGCTGTTGAATATATGTTATAATTGAAGCAGTGAGAGCAACAACGGACTAATCCACATAAAAAACATTTCCTATTTTATATGATTAGTAGAGCCTATTGGAATACGTTATTGCTACTAACTCAATTTCAAAAAACATGTGAGTTAGTCCGTTGTTGCTCTTACTGCCTCAATTATATGGCAAAATACCAGAGATGAGTATTACATAACTATAATTGAATTTAATCGTGAGGAATTCAATTGTCGGCCATGAATAATTTTCTCGTATTTATTCGTACTTTCTCGACTAAATATATGATTCTTGGCTAAAGCACGAATAAATACGAGAAAATTATTCATGGCCGACAGATGAAAGGCCTTAGAATACAAAAAAGGTTGACTAAATATATCGAATATACTTTTTTAATTTATTTAATTATAAAAATAGAAATTATTTATCCCTCCTCTCCCTCCTCTCCCTCCTCTGCCTCCTCTTCCTCCTCTTCCTCCTCTTCCTCCTCTTCCTCCTCTGCCTCCTCTTCCTTTTTTGCCTCCTCTCCCTCCTCCATGCTTGAATTGTCTTAATTCTTTTTTGAGCTCGCTGTTCTGTAATATAAAAAATAAACATAAATCTTAAAACTTTCATTAGAATGTAACAAATTTTCGCGCGGATCGTCTACGTATCTACATACCTGCTTCTGCAGCCGAAAGACTATCTCCATCCACTTGTTAGTGGCGGTCGCCTCTCTCCGCGGACTCCGTCGCGAGGACGGAGTACCCTCTCTCCGCGGACTCCGTCGCGAGGACGGAGTCGCCTCTCTCCACGGACTCCGTCGCGGGGACGGAGTCGGTTCTCTCCGCGGAGTCTTGCTGCTTGTCGGAGTCTTGCTGCTTGTCCAACTCCGTCTTCGCGACGGAGTCCCTTCGTTTTCTTCGGTCTTATTTTCTTTTCCAGACATCTAAAAAAGAGTTGAAGAAACAGTGAAACTATTGAACGTAATTAAAATGGATTTGAAAATGCAGTAGAAGAGCCAGAGTTAAGCAAAAAGTAATCTAATTACAAATTACAAATTACGATAAAATGTAATTGTGTAATTGATTACACTTTATTTTCTGTAATTGTTAATTTAGGTAGTTAACCACAATTTTGTCAACTATCTAAATCAGGCCTTCCCAAGTCTAAGAGAAATCGAGCTCCTGAAACACATGTTTCGGTTCTCCTTCCAACGCTGCGCCTTGGACGATTCCTGCTGTCCTCTCTCTTTCTGCTTCGTAGTGGCATTACTGTCTCCTCTGAGAGAGGGAGTGTTGAAAGGAGAACCGAAACATGTGTTCCAGGAGCAGATTTCCCCTACTTGGGAAGGCCTGATCTAAATTAACGGTTGCAGAAAATAATGTGTAATCAATTACACATTTTAATCGTAACTTATAATTTATAATTATATTACATTTTGCTCAACTGAGAGAGCAGTACACGTTTATGAAGTTGGTACATTTGGGTACAATATAGGCTTCCTTTAACCAAGATTTAGCGCAGGAGAATCTTCAGATTTCTAAATGCTGAAATTTCCAAGTTCGAAATTCAGACATTTCCAAAATTTGTAATTATGAGGTTATCAAGTTTCACAATATCTGTAATTGAAGACTCAGATGCAATAAGGGGACTATTATTTACAAGCAGAGTATTTTAGGTGTCCGCCTCCGATCATTTTGATTTTTGGATATGTTATAGAGGACTGAAAAATAAGAAATATGTTGTGACGTCCCACTATTTTTCGCGCGGTAATAGTACAAGTCTTTCGCAAACTCACTCCACCAAAGTCTTCCAAAATCAAGTCTTACCCTTTCCCCAAACCACTGATCACCTTGGCGATGTACCTTAGCGGTCCCCATCTCAAGATGGTCAACGACGACCCCAAATCCCCTCTTCACCTTACGTGGCACGACCACAAAACTTCAAATCTAATACATACAAGTCCCTCGTCCCTAAAAAAAAACCTCTTAAATCGAGACCACGTCTCACAACCTCTCCATGACCAAAGAAGTCACTACCCCTTTTCCCTCTTTCTAATCAAACCACCCACAACCCATCCAATGGGTTGAGTATCCCCTTTCAAAACTCTATGTAAAAGAATCCCGGAAGACTTAGCGACAAATATTCCTTACAAGGCCATATAAAAAACCCGGAAGACCAAATCTATTAATAACCTGTACCGCGACACGTGCCGAAATAGGTCAAGGTTGCATACCGCAACCGCCCTTCACCCCTAACAATCTTTTAATATGTATAAATACAAGGACCCATAAGGCTGTAGCCTCTTCTACGGAACTCTCTTCTACGGAACCTCTTCTACGGAACTTCTTCTACGGAACTCTTCAAAGGAGTAAGACCTGCGAAGAATAAGTATATTTAAAACTGTGAAAGTGATCCACGAATCCTTCTACAACAACTCCTGTAAGCTATTACTATTACCATATTGTTTAACGGCATATCATCTTCATTTATAACATTTCATATTATTATTCTTATTTGCTTATTTCATACTATTACTCATTGCTTTGTATTATTATTTTTGCTAACGCTTAGCACCTTATAACATCCTGTATTATTAACGCTTATTGCAATTCATATTATTATTCTTACTTGCTTATTTCATACTATATTATCATCTTTTATTGTATCGCATGTCCATCCATAAACGTTTTATTTTATATACATTTATAAATGTCATACGCTAACGATCATCGCTTACTGCACCATTAACGCAGTGCATGGTAAACGTTCATGTTTAACCTGAATAAACAACCATTTAAATCAACCGTGAAGTTATTGTGTTAATCCTTCGGCAACGAAGATCCCAAACATAACGGACCGCTGCAACAGCTGATCTCGGTTCGCGAGCAAGTGTTCTTATAGTGTTTACGAAACGTTCTTCTGCACGGGCCGCGTACCGACGTATGCCTAGACGGATTTCGCGGAACCATTGCGAGTGATTTCTTATATATATGCAGCGGTAAATCCAATTATCGAACCGGTACAAAAACCAATAAGGGTCTAACGGGTGTCCATCGGGTATAACTTCATCATTTAAACCCTCCTTGGTCGCTCAGTGTGTAGGATTCAAGATCCTCGCCTAAATTTCCTCGACCTCAGTGTGTAGGATTCAAGATCCTCGCCTAAATTCCCTCGACCCCAGTGTGCAGGATTCAAGATCCTCGCCTAACCTCCTTTTACCCCAGTGTGCAAGATTCAAGATCCTCGCCTAAACTCCCTCAACTCTCAGTGTGCAGGATTTCAGATCCTCGCCTGTATCCAATTAACCCCACAGTGTCATTGTCCCCCAAAGACCTCCATCCGGGACGTGACAATGTGTTTTTTTATTTTTCCCCGTTTTCAGATTTAGGGGGTGAAAACTGCGTTCAAAGTTAGGGTTGAAAAATCATTTTTGTGGAATATCTCGAGAACTATTAGAGATAGGGGAATAGTGTCAATGGACGAATTTTGTGTCTTTGAATGCGAAATATGACTGACTCACCAGATTTTCAAAAACTCCATTTGTTTAAATAATACATAAAAAAACCCTAACTTTGAACGCAGTTTTCACCTCCCAAATCTGAAAACCGGGAAAAATAAAAAACACGTATTTCTTATTTTTCGGTCGTCTATAACATATCCAAAAATCAAAATGATCGGAGGCGGATACCTAAAATACTCTCCTTGTTAGACCAGGCCTTCCCAAGT
Source organism: Andrena flavipes (assembly GCA_963971345.1). Lineage (NCBI taxonomy): Eukaryota > Metazoa > Arthropoda > Insecta > Hymenoptera > Andrenidae > Andrena > Andrena flavipes. The sequence continues at coordinate 45,319,376 of OZ020479.1, read as the reverse complement.
AGAGTAAATCTGCTCCTGGAACACATGTTTCGGTTCTCCCTCCAACACTCCCTCTCTCAGAGGAGACAGTAATGCTGCTATGAAGCAGAAAGAGAGAGGACAGCATGAATCGTCCAAGGCGCAGCGTTGGAAGGAGAACCGAAATATGTGTTCCAGGAGCAGATTTCCCCTACTTGGGAAGGCCTGATTTAGACTAGTGCTCGAAAATGCGAAAAAGTATTGTCCAAACGCTAAAAAAATTGGAAAATTAAATTCTATTAAACTGGATTTTAAAAGAGTACAGTGTTGTAAAGCTCGTCACGGCACACATTTTTCTTTTTGCAGTTTCTTTATCGTATCATTAGTATTCGAGATAAAAATTATAAACCAAACAAATGTCTTCGACCAAAGTCAATACCTTTTTAAACAAAAATTGCGATAACTTGAGTAATTATTATCGGATTGTTATGAAACTTCAAACATAAAACTCGGAAAACTCTATCGAAGCCGTAAAATGTATGCACAAAACCCTTGTGTTAAAAAATGTAATAATATTTAATTAAAAAGAAATACTGGACATAGCCCATGTTTTTCAACGTTCGCCGTTAAAAAGTATCGAGGTAATTTTGACGTACATATAACTTGAGGCGACAAAGTTTTTCCTTAATATACAAGGAACGTTTTCACCAATTTTCACACTGATTAATTAATACTTGTAGAAGATAAAGCGATATATATAAATTCCGCGCGCCACCAACAGTCAACAGCCGCGTATAATGCGTTACTTACAATTAGTAGCTTTAGCACTCGCGTTGACTGTGATGCCGCGCGGAATATATATATCTCGCTTTATCTGCTACAATTATTTATTAATGAAGGATCACCTGTTTCACGTTATGTTTCTCTGTAAAACCCTTTCTTTTGTTCTCGCGGCTTTTGAACGATTGTTGCACGTTTTTCTTGTTAGTTCAATGTCATTTTAGTTCAACAAACATTTTTATTCAAACTCCTCGCAAATGACAAAAACTGTACTTCGATAACTGGCATCAGCACCACAAAAATCGATAAAAATGTTTTTCTTAAATTTTTTAAATCTTTTCTTTTTACTAAAATGACGTTGAACTAATAAGGAAAACGTGCCAGAAGCGTTCAAAAGCCGCGAGAACAAAAGAAAGGGTTTTACAGAGAAACATAACGTGAAATAGTTGATCCTTCAATTTTTCAGACCATATCGCATGTTTGACCATCAAGGACATACGGAAAAAAATCTGATTGGTCCGACCTTTTGCACAGTGTACACAGGTAGTCTTAGCTCGCAAAAAACGTGGACACTTGAATGATTCCCTGATTTTCCTTGAAGTGGCATCGTGATTACCAAAAAATGGTAACTATGTAATTTTGGGGATCATTTTAAAATGAATTTTATACGATGCAAAAAAAACTTAACTAAATTGGCAACTAAAGGTTTTAAAAGTGTTGCGGCCGCGTAAAGCGCGCCGCGTCGCGCGTTCAAACGTTTGCCCGCTGACTCGTACAAACAGCTGACGAGTCAGCTGAGTTCGTTGACACCTGCGTGTTTACATCAACGTTCTTTTCGAAGAACTCGCCCGGCGACCGTTAGTTCGAAACCACCTCCGCTGTGACATGCACGCACTTTTGGTTTCTGCGCCCATTGCGCAGTTCAGATCCTTACTGTTACACGACCCACAGCCGCCAAACGCCCACGCGTTTGTGTGACGTCCTGTGGCCAAGTTGACCAGTGGAAAATAAACTGTACCAGTCCCTAAAAGGTCGTGTCGTTTTTGATCACCTTCCCAACGAGCTGTCCCAGCGCTGGCATTAAAGTTCACACTTGGCCAAATCAGAAAGGATAATTTCTTAGCTTTCCAAAACACTCATGAAAACTTTTCTACGATCATGCGTTCGCAAGTTATAAGTGTTCAAAGTGAAAAGTTTCTTTTTTGCTTTGATGGCGGATAACTCGGTCAATAAAAATCATACAACATAACCAAAAAACGAAATTATAGAGAAATGTTTGCTCTATAAGAGCTCTAAATTGGATTTATCAGAAAAAAAATTTGTGGCCCGTGCATACGTCCAAACTTTGCAAAAATTTCTGAAACTTGGTTTCCTGCGCTTCATCTTGATAAAACAGTATCATAATGGGGACTGTGTAACATTAGTGTTAATTTCTATCACCCCCAGTTGGGCTGGTACCCCTTGGAACCAGTGAAGAGTGTAATATGGTTCATGCGCCGATCGTGAAATCCGATTCGAAATCGAAAATCAGTGAGGGACAACACCGATGCAAACGAGGTTCACAATTAAAAGTATTTTATTTTTGGTCCTTTTTATAAATTTTTTACCAACATATTTGTGAGGACTTTCTGATTAAAATGACATCAAACACGATATGGTTTAGATAATTATATAAATATAAACGATTCGTATCCACGATAAGTAAAAGTTGTCCGATTTATGTCGTATTTGGTATCATTTTAATCAGAAGATTCTAACAAACATGATGGTAGAAGTTTCATGAAAATGCAATCAAAAATACAAAAGTTTTAATCTTAAATTTGGATTGCGTTAGTATTGTCTCACACGTACACGGGTATTTAAACTTGCTTCGTTGCGAGGCTTTCGTTTACATCGAGATTTTACTGTATATCTTCTTTTACTATGCTTGCTTTTCTTTTCTGCTGTATGTTTTCTTATTTCTATGTATGTACCACGTGTTACTGATTAGTGACTTTTTACATGCAGACAACGATTGAAGACCGCAGCGTGCCTCACGGTAATTCAGGGTACCGTGGCGGAAGCAAGTACCTCCTACGAAACACATCCAAGCACATCTGCTGCGGATGATATTCTTACAGGCAGAATACACGAAGAAGACGTAGGAAGTTTTGAAAATTCTCCAATTATCGAAGGAATTGTAGAAGAAGTACATTTCGATATGGACGCAGAAGATGTTGAAGAAGAAATACATTTCAATGCGGACGAAGAGGAAATTGTAGAAGAAAAAGATTTCGACACAGACAGGGATGAAATACATTCCGTAAAAGACATCAACGAAGAAACGAATGAAGATGTTGGAAATGATGCCGATTGGGTGGTGGAGAATGCAGAACCAGAACAGCCGGAAAATCCAATTTCAGAAGGAACAGACTTCGTTGATTTTCCGTATGTTTTCGAACAAATAAAAAATCTTCCAAAACATTCGACTATTGGCTGTGGCATCGAACACTTTGAAATAATTAGATGTCAACGGAATGGACTAGAAAATGTGTATTATGTAGAGTGCAAAATGTGCAAATACACAGAGCACATATCCTGTCTTCCGAAGAGTGATGCCACTATGGATATCAACCGCGCCGCTGTTGCCGCAACAATGATGACGGGCGGCGAATATAATCAACTGGAGGACATACTGACTGCCGTGAACGTGTCCTGTATGACGAAAAGGATCTACGAGAACTGTCAGAATGACCTAATCGATGCCCTCGAAGTGGCCGCACAGCGCGAAATGGAAGATGCTGGAAAAGAGGAAAAAGCATTAGCTATAGCAAGAGGCGACGTATATCCAGAATCTAATGTACCGTTTATCCCAGTTGTCGCAGATGGCAGCTGGATGAAAAGGTCATACCGCGGAGGAGATTACAATTCTCTTTCTGGCGTAAGAGCCATCGTGGGATACCACACGAAGAAAGTGCTGTACATCAGTGTGAAAAATAAATTCTGTATGACTTGCCAAATAGCATCTACGAAGAAGCAAGAACCGCGCGAGCATCGTTGCTTCAAGAACTAGGGTCGTAATCAGAGTTCAACTGGTATGGAAAGTGTTGATATTGTCGAAGGCTTCAATTGCAGCATAGATGTGCACGGCCTAGTATACTCTATATTAGTTGTCGATGGCGATAGCAGTGTGTACAAGAAGATATTGTATAATGATCCATATAAAAAGTACATGGTGCAGGTACGGAAAATAGAATGCACCAATCACCTGCTACGCAATTTCAGTAAAAGAATAAACGAAATCGTAGCAAAAGGCCGCGATAAAGACCTAAGAGCTGTCGTAAAGAATAATGCTCTCCGCCTGCGTCGGAGAAAACTACAGAATACCGGTTGCATGAAGAAATAACACTCGAGGAACGAATAAGAAATTTGAAGGAAGATTTGACAAATGTACCGAGTCACGTTTTCGGTGAATACAAGGAGTGTCAGTAGTTAGCATAGTTCTGTTAAAAATACTCTGATCCCAACAGAGAGGACTATGTACCACGGCTGAAGGAAGAAGGCATTTATCAAAGTATCGAAGAAGCGATGCAGCCACTTTTGGATCGCATGGATCGATCAGAGGGGACATCGCGGGGACGGGACCGCTGACGAGCTGCAACGAGTGTCCCCTGGAACAGCACCGGAGGCCACGAAGAGGAATGGGGCCATCAGGAAGCCAAGGATTGGATAACTGGAGGCGGACAAGAACGAAGAATGAAAACAAGCTGGCAGTCCTGGGCGGATTGATCGGTGAACGGACCGATAGCATGCTCATGACGTGTGACCCCCTGCTTTCGGGATCCGATTCGCCTTTCCGTCTTCCCGGTTCTGTCTGGCTCCCACGGAGTCTCGCGAGAAAAGAGATTAATGTTTTTCCTTTTTGCATTAAGCCTACCAAGAACGCGAGGACACCAGCGCAACCAATGGGAACTCCGAGCAGTGGTCGGGAGGATCCGAGGATACAGCACCACGACCTGCCGTGACCGTCGAGGGACGTCCGACGGAACCAACGAGGGATGTTCTGGGAAACCCGTTATAGCACCGTGGGAGCGCACCAGAGGAGTGAAGAAGAGGAAAAACGAGAACAACAAAAAGCGGAGCCGTTACGGGAGTATCAACTAGAACCCCGACGGCTAAACAGTCAACAGAGTCCCGTCCTACAGACAAAGAGGACCTTCTCGCCCGCCTCTGCCCAAGAAGAAGATGCGCCGTCGAAGAAGAGAAACGCAGTACAAGAAAGAAGGACACAAGTGCGAAGACGCAAGTGGAGGGCAGAGACGCGGGATCCACGTACCCACGTCTTGCCCAGGGTTTTTGGAGTGGTTTTCCCCTCGGGCGTGAAGGCAAATGCCGAGGTGACGGACGGAAGGGGCCACATAGAGCACAACGTCTTTTCCACCCTTCCGGACCAGGGTACGGCTGCAGGCAACGGAGAAACTGCAGCGGTCGGGACGACCGCTCCTCGAGAGGGAGGAGCAGTGTTGCGAGCACCCGATGGATAGGATCCATGGCCCGCTAGTGCTCGCGGCGAAGACAAGAGACAGCAAGAAGAAGGCGATCGTATCGATCGTCTGTCAAGGAGTCATTCATTATATGGTCGGCTCCTCGAAGTGACAGAAAATATAACCTAAGTATATGCTATATGACAACAAATGTTTAGTGGCTATTTCGTTCTTTTACGAAACATTTGTGAACTTTTTATCATCCTTTCAAAATATTATTATTATGCCACAACAGTATCTTTAGGAAATTTGGTATAGCATATAGGTTATTTTTTCTATCACTTCGAGGAGCCGACCACATAATAATCACGCGCATCCAGCCTGCGCATTTTCACTAGTCCAATTCAACATCCAACACAATTTTATATATAATGTTTGTTCATAACTGCTTTCTGCATAGGACGTGTAATAAGTGTATTTCATGTTCTGTTTCGGTGCTTTGCTAGTAAAAAAATGTCTAACCTAACAAACTTCATTTTCTGGGGACAACCCCTCATCTATTTTCCCTTTTCATTTATAATTCCTTACTGCTAACGTAGAATATTGTAGCATAAGCACATTTCAAGTAATTAAAATGTACAATAAATTTTCTACGTTTGCAGTACCAGCCGACTTTCCGTTTAAATTTTTATAAGTACAACGCAACAGCTGAGCTCTATTCTGATTTCTTTCCTTATTCAGAATAGAATACGGAAATAGCAAACAGCTCCCTCTCGCGTTTACCGGGCAATCATCGATCTATCGGTATTACCATTTCTGTGCAGAAAAAAACCTGCTGTAATACCGACCTGCCGAATCGGCCAGGTCACGTGACGTGTCTACCCCCTTAAATACAGAGATCTAATGCGCTTACAACGTGACTCTTTATTCAGCCGCCATCTTACAATTACTGCCAACTTCACACAACATCTGTTGAGCCCGAAGTTGGGTTCGGTGCTTCGTAAGTTAATTGTTATTACTTAAGCCGCGTTGAAAGATACCAAGATGATGGCAATGAAATAGACAATGTGTAATAATGAGTTTTATTTCTGAACTGTCTTGTTCGGGACACAAAGACCCTCTGCCCACCGGCGTGTCGAGCCGATCGCGCTACGTTCTCCCCTCCCGTGGGGTCGGTTTTTTTCCCGTTGCCAGCGCGCATTGTTGCCGTAGACCGGCGAATTCTCTCCGAGCGCTTCCCAGAACTTACAGCGTTGCTAATACGCAACATACCGGCCCCCTTGGACGATTCCGTTCAATACAATACGTGACATACATTAGATGTTCGATGCTACATTACCAAAGTATTTTATGGATGACATTAAATTATCCATCTAAGTAAATTAGAACTTATAGTTATTGAAAAAGAACAAATGAGATGGTTCAGTACAGAACGATAACAAATAATATAAATAAGAGAAGTGAAAAAATAGCTTACAACTATGCATGCCGAATCGGCACAATTGGAAATACCTCGTTAGAATAAAAATTATAGTCATTGGATACAAAAATAAGATGATTCATCAATTAACTACTTACGTAGCGATAGCAAATAATAAAAGAATAGATCACATAAATCCTTATAACTATGTATACTCGAGCTCATTTAAGAAGGAACTGAATTCGCGCATGTAGAATGCGATCATTGGTTCCGAGGGAGCGTTTGTTTGTGGTATAGCCAATAGTAACTTGTTTCGTCGCCAACATGTGCAGAACCGATCTAAACTCGTCGGTTGGCAAGTTCCTTCTTAAATGAGCTCGAGTATATACATGAAAGAATCTGCGTCAGAGTTATTTACAATGTTGACTGCTCGTCAATGGGCAAAGGCGCGAGTTTTTTGATGCACCTCTTATAGTTACCAGTAGAGGTTTTCACCGTCGCCACTCTGACAATGCCGTCGTCTCCGGGATATAAGTCAACGATTCTTCCCAGCGGCCAATTCATCGGCGGGACGTTGTCCTCTCGCAGGATTACCAAGGCGCCCTTGTCGATCTTCCTGGATTTTGTAGAGTGCCACTTTTTCCGCGTGACCTGTTCGTGCAAATATTCCCTTAACCAACGTTTCCAAAAATGTTGTTGGAGTTGTTGACTATGTTGCCACATGGATAATCTTCCCGCAGGTACAGCCGTAAAGTCGTGACTAGGAACACTTGTCAGATTATCGCCGATCAGGAAATGAGAAGGAGTCAAGGCATTGAGATCATTGGGATCGGATGACAGTTGCGTCAGCGGTCTAGAATTCAATATTGCTTCTATTTGATTTACGTATGTTAGCAATGCTTCGTAGGACAATAAGATGTCTCCTATTACGCGAACAAGATGATATTTAGTAGATTTCACGGCCGCCTCCCAAAGGCCGCCAAAATGAGGTGATCGAGGGGGGATGAGATGCCACTTTATGCCCTCGTTATTTAAGTTTTCTGCTATTGCATTGTTAAATCGCGGGGTCCTTATAGTAGCGAATAGTTCCTTGATTTCCCTCCTTGCCCCTACGAAGTTTGTGGCGTTATCTGAGTATAGATCAGAACATTTGCCTCGTCGCGCAAAAAACCGTCGCAATGCAGCCAAAAACGCCTCCGTGGACAGGTTACCAACTATTTCAATATGGATAGCTCTTGTTGCGAAACATACAAATATTGCTAAATAAACCTTAATTTTATTTTTATTACGATAGGTCTTCTCTTTGATGTACATAGGTCCGCAAAAATCGACTCCAGTATTTAAGAACGGTCTCGACTGAATGACGCGGTGTTCCGGTAGATCTGCCATAATGTAATCCACTCCCGGAGGCCTTGCTCGGTAGCAAGTAACACATCTGTGTATGACGCGTCTAATCAGATCCTTTCCGCCAGGAATCCAGAATCTCTGCCGGATGAAACTGAGCGTTGCCTGAGCACCCGAGTGAAAATGCCTTAAATGTTCGTCCCACACAATTGCCGTTGTAATGGAATGATTTCTAGGTAATAATATTGGATGTTTCGAAGCGTATGGGATACGCGCGCGCGCCAGTCGACCGCCCACTCTCAAAATACCATCCTCATCCAGAAACGGACTCAATGGAGCAAGATTGCCCCTTACTATTTTATTGGATCTTAATCCCTGAATCTCCCTTGCAAAGTTTTCCCTCTGCAAGATCCCAACCACGCGAACCTCGGCCGCCTGAATCTCATCAACGGTTAAAACACCCGCACGCCGCTCTCCGTGAGCACTATTATGTGTGAAGCGCAAACAGTATGCTATTACGCGTCTGAGTCGCTGGAAAGAAGAACAGTTCTCAAGAACGTCCCAACGCTTCAACTGACTGGATAGGATGATACTAGCGCGCATCTCCGGAACATCGATTGGCACTAAATCATACTGTGGCCACGATGAGTCGGAATCGCTCAACCACGATGGTCCGCAGTACCACAATTCATTATGCAAAAATTCTTTAGGGCTCATACCGCGAGATATCAGATCCGCCGGATTGTGCATTGATGGCACGTGACGCCATTGCTGTTTGTCCGTAATTGTTTGAATATCAGCCACCCGGTGTGCCACGAAAATCTTCAAGGAATGCGCCATCGAATTTATCCAATGCAGCGTGACTGTTGAGTCGGACCAAAACACAATCCTATCGAATGACGTTCTACGTAACGCCTTAATAGTTGTGCTGTATAGTTTTGCAAGCAAGTGTGCGGCACACAATTCAAGTCTGGGTAACGTAATCGTCTTTAAGGGCGCAACGCGAGATTTCGAACACAATAGTCGAGTCGTAGTGTTACCGTTTCGATCAGTGGAGGGCAAATATAAATATGCACTGTATGCCTTCTCGCTGGTATCGCAGAAGCCGTGCATTTGCACCCTATCGTAAGTTTTTGCCGCTTGTCGATCGAAGTGTGTATCGCGTAATAAATAAAGTTCCTGACAGTAACGTGACCAACTCGTGTGTATTTCTAAAGGTACCGACTCATCCCAAGCCAAATTTAGCTGCCAAAGCGTTTGCATCAATAGTTTTGCCTGAACGATTATTGGTCCCAGAAGTCCTAATGGATCAAATAATGAGGCGATTTGAGATAAAATCGAACGCTTTGTGATACGCCGAGGCAATTCTATGTTCGCGATGCTATACATTATAACGTCTTTTTCCGTGTTCCACTGTATTCCGAGTGTTTTGATTGTGTCATGTAAATCTAATCGTACGTGCGTGCTCTCGACTCTGCTTTCCAAAACATCCAATAATGTCTCATCATTCGAAGCCCACTGTCTCAGTCTAAGACCTGCCCTGTCGCATATCTGAATCATTTCGTCCCGAATTGTTCTAGCCTCTTCATAAGTGTGCGCACCGGTTAAGAGGTCATCTACATAAAAATCCTCGCGCAGTAGGGTCGCTGCCGTCGGAAATTGTGTTCCCTCGTCTAAACTTAGTTGTTTTAAGAATCGAATGGCTAAGAATGGAGCCGAAGATGTCCCGTATGTGACAGTATTTAAAGTGTACGTTTCTAATGGACATTGCGGACTTGAACGCCAGAGTATTTTTTGATATGCGTGGTCGACAGGGTGTACTAAAACCTGCCGATACATTTTCTCTATGTCAGCTGTTAATACGAATGAATGCGATCTAAAACGAACCAATATGGAAAACAAGTCCTCCTGAATCGTGGGTCCCGTCATTAGTGCGTTGTTCAATGATACCCCAGTGGAGGTTCGCGCAGAGGCGTCAAATACGACGCGCAGTTTTGTTGTTATGCTGGACTGCTTAAATACCGCGTGATGAGGTAAATAATATCCCCCTTCCGTGTCTGTATTTTCTACCTTGGTCATATGGCGTAAACTATAATATTCGTTCATGAATTTTGCGTAATTTACTTGTAAGTCGGAATCTTGTGCTAATTTCCTTTCTAATGACCGGAATCGACGCAGAGCTGTTGTATATGATTCTCCCAACTGCTGTGTGTTGTCTTTAACTGGGAGTGTTACAATATATTTACCGGTTGTCGCGTCGCGAGTGGTATAGCATTGATAATGACGTTCACAAACCGCTTCTTCGCTTGATACGACCATATCACGTGTGGTCTCCTCTATTTCCCAAAATTTAGCTAGTTGTTCTTGTAATGTACAACGTGCAAGATTGCAAATTGGTTTTTGAACCGATTCTGACGGACCCAACTTTCCCGCGACAATCCAGCCGAGCTTAGTTTTTTGCAGTATCACGTGATTGTTCGCGGTGGCTATTTGTCCGACGCACAACAAATTGAAAAAGATCTCAGCCCCGATCAGGCCCTCTATTTCCGACGGGTTGGCGAACCCAGGGTCGGCTAATGGAATGTTATTTGGAATATTTAGCTGGTTTCGAGCTATCGATTGCGAGGGTACGATTTCTGTGATTTGTGGTAAAATTAGAAACGTTAGTTCGATGTTGAAATTATTGATGCCAGATTTTATGCACGTTTTGACCATGGTATTGATCTTTGATATCGTTTGATTTATGCCTATCACTGGTCTGTTAGTGCGGTGTTCGACTAGTCCGAGTTTCGTCGCCGTACGCTCCGTTAAAAAGTTCGACTGAGAACCCGAATCCAACAAGACTCGACATGCCCGAAACTGCCCGTTGCCGTCTCGAATTTGAATAATCGCGGTTGACAACAAGACCTCCGGCGGACCTATAGCGTTCAATGCGGCCACGCTAGCCTGTATCGACGGCTGATCAGGTGGCTGTTCTTTGTGTAATAGTGTATGATGCTTTCTCTTGCACTGTTTACAAGTACCAGCAGTGCAATTTTTGGCTATATGATCTGGGCGCAAGCAATTAATACACAATCCGGCCCCCTTGACAATTTCAATTCTCTGCTCCACCGTCGAGCCAGTCAACTTGGTGCACTGATATGCAAAATGCGAACCCTTACAAATGTAACATGACGACCCTACCGCTGCATGGGCAAGACTTGATCGATGTGTATCACCCGATACCTTTTTCGAGGTCGAAGACTTATCCGACTTTTCTGGTTGGCTTGTTTCTAAAACCTTTAACCGCGCGTGTAAAAATTCCAATAAATCCTCCACAGAAGGGAAGGGATTGCTCTGAGTTCTCTCCTTCCAACGCAGACGAGTTCCCACATCCAATTTGGACGTTACCGCATAAATCGGGAATGCCTCAAGAAACGGCCGATTGAGAGCACTCAACGCCCAATAATGCTTTGTCGCCGCGTCCAACAATTCGCCCAAAAGTGCGGCGCTCGATCGCGAACACACCGGTAGCTCGAAAAACGCCTTTACGCGATTGTTAACCACGGCCGACGGATCGTTGTAATACTTATCTAGAATGTTCCACGCGACCGAGTAATTCGCGGCAGTTGTCTCCAGAGGCTCCACCTTTTCCGCGGCCTTCCCGGTTAGACAAGACCGCAGATACATTAATGTTTGAGCGTCGCGGAAATTCGGACTATCATAGACGGCGGACTTGAACGCGTCGCAAAACCCGGGCCACGCTTCGTACGATCCACTAAATTTTGGCAAATCCATCCTCGGCAAATTCACGTGCACATCCGAATGCGTCGTTATCGGTAAATCGACGGGTGCCGTCGCGTCGCCAGCCGCCGGCTGCGCGACGGATTCTGCCCGCGGCTCTAAGGGCCGTGCCGAGACATTTTGTCCAGCGTCCCCTCGACGCATCCCATTGTTTTCGTCAATGGAGTCCAACATAGCCCGTGCCATTTGGACAGCCTCGTAATGATTCTCTTCAAATTCCATTCGCTCGGCAAGACGATTCTCGAACATTTCATCCGACGCGAGCTCCTCTAATGAGTCGTGAATAGCCGCAAAGGCCTCGAAATCCTGTTCTATTCTCGCGAGTCGCGATCCTAAATGTTTCGCGTCAATCCGTCGAGACTCGTCGCATGGGTCTAACGCTTTAGAAAATACTGTAAGGCGGCTCTTAATCACCGCGCGTTTTTTTATTAATTCGCGTTCGCGTTTCTTTACTTCCTCAGCAGCCATCGTTAGCGGACTGAGTTCGCACGCAGGAAAGGATAAAGGACTGGCGATAATGACAAGACAGACACTGACTTACGCTGTTACCCCGATGTGTAATTGCTGTGCTCAGGTGAAGAAGACCTCTGGCCGTGCTGCTCTGTGCTTTCGCACGGGATGACCCGCAACGCACTCGTTGTTCTCGCACGGGATGACCCGCGTTGTACTCGTCGTTCTTGTACGGGATGACCCGCGTTGTACTCGCTCGGACGTGGCCCTCGTGTTGCCACCGAATCCGCTTCTCGACCGCTTTTCCGATTCCTCCTTGCTGCGGCTGTAGCCCTTTGTATGCTACCGAAGCCGTTCTATTGGGATGCTGCACCTCGTATGCAGCCGAATCCCCAGCCGAAAACTTGTGATGTGGACACGTTTCCAACGATTAATCCGGCTCGAAGGACCAAATGTTGAGCCCGAAGTTGGGTTCGGTGCTTCTTAAGTTAATTGTTATTACTTAAGCCGCGTTGAAAAGATACCAAGATGATGGCAATGAAATAGACAATGTATAATAATGAGCTTTATTTCTGAACTGTCTTGTTCGGGACACAAAGACCCTCTGCCCACCGGCGTGTCGAGCCGATCGCGCTACGTTCTCCCCTCCCGTGGGGTCGGTTTTTTTTCCCGTTGCCAGCGCGCATTGTTGCCGTAGACCGGCGAATTCTCTCCGAGCGCTTCCCAGAACTTACAGCGTTGCTAATACGCAACAACATCCATAGCTGATGAATGTTCTAATTTTTCTTTCGTCAAGAGGAGTCCATTCATGGAGGAAGATTGTAATTGATTCCTCAGTTTATTCTTATTTATTGTTACTGCTGAAAATATTCTTTCAGTTGCTGCTGATGAATGAGGGAGACACAGTACAGCTTTAACTAATGTTGTTAAATTAGGAAACATTTGTTCTCCTACAGCATTTTTCATTTCAAAAACTTTATTCCAAAAAACCATGAATTTTTTTATCTTTTTTCAATGTTTCTACAGTCTTTAATAGATGCCATTCTTTATCGAGCTCTTCATAACTATTTTCTTCAATCACATTAGGAAAATTTACAGCAAGTGGCATTATAATGGAAAAGCAGTCTGATTTGCATATTTCAGGATTTAGCATCGTTAAACTTTTTAAAACAGGATAACTCAACATAAAAGGACAAACATTTCACCTTAAAGTGCCTTATGTCTCCTTCTGGAACTACATTCTTATCTAAACTCAGTAAAAGAGCTTTCACTCTCGCTCCTAGATAAACACTTTCTATGTCCATAAACTGACCATTGTTGGATGGATTTATTTTGTCAATTGGTGTAGTTGTAACATATTGAGATTTCATGAAATATTTCATGATCATTTTCATTTTATCTGCTACCGATGAAAGTAGTCGATGAAGGCGGTATTCAGTGCCTTGGTAATCTAGATTTAGACTTACTACTGTTGGTAGGATGAATGCTAAGAAGAGAAAATATGCCTTAATTAGGGGTTTTGTAATGCAGTTGCAATTACTTTGGCTTACTCAAGTTTATCTTCTACTGCGTTTAACTGAAAGTATGAAAGCAAAGCACTCCATTGTTCTACTATTCTTTGCACAACATCATGCATCGAGAGCCAACGAGTTTTACCCAACCTCAGCAAATTATGTGGTTTTAAGTTTAACAGTTCCTGAATTTCTTTAAATTCGGCTAATCTTTTCGGTTTCTTTTGTATGAAATTGTAAATATCTGCACATAGTTCTTCTAATGAATTTGGTAATTTTTTACATGCTTCAGCTACACATAAATTAAAGCTGTGACATGTGCATCTAGCGACATATAAATGTTTATTTAATGCTTTAAGGCGAGCCTGAATGCCAGTATGTTGTCCCATCATAACTGAAGCATCGTCAGCAGCAAAGCCCAATAACTTTGGAAGAGGCACCTCCAGCTGGTTTAATAAATCTATAACAGCTTCTAACAAAGCTGAACTTCTTGCATCACTAACATCTAAGATATTTAAAAACGAATCCTCTATGGATTTTGTAGAATCATCATAGTGACGAACTACAACCGCTAGAGCTTTATTTGCTGCAATGTCAGTTGACTCATCAATGAGTAAAGAAAAATAAGTAGTTTGACGTTTTTTGCGATTTCATTGAGTGACTCTACGGCCAAAGCATTTTATATAATATAGGTACATTTAGTACGTCCACACTGTATTTTTTTAGAAATTTCACTATCAGGGGTAATTGTTTTTATCAGATTTGGAAGAGTATCCATAACCCTCAAAGGCAGATTATGTTCAGCAATGTATGCACATAATCTTAATTCTGCCACTTTATTTTGTTTCTCCGACTGGTTTTCGGAACTGGTTTTAAGCAATGACATAATAGCTGGCGTCTTTCTTTTAAATTCTACATTCTGCTTGTGTTTTGAGATGGTCGCATGGCGAATCATTAGACTTTTGCTACCATTAATGCTTAGATCACAAAATTTACAATAAGCAGTGTGTCCTTTACTTTTACCAGAAGTGATCCAAGATTTTAGAATGAGATCTCTCAACCATTCTTCTTTGAATTTTTCTTATATGATTTTTTCATTATTTTAGAAGAACTTTGTGTATCTGAATCTGAATTAGAATTATACCTAGTATCACCTTCCCTTTTACGCGAATTGCCTTTATTAATAGCGGACTTGTCCATCTTCAAAGGGAAAATATAAATAATATTCTTGATAATATTTGTGACACGTTCAAATCAAACTGCGACTGAGTCCTGCAAGCAATTCGTTTGGAGCCAACACCTATCTTGGCGTGGCATATTTCCCGTCCACTACGGTAGATTATTTTCTGGCATTGCTGTCACCAACCAAATATACCGTTACTGTTGTGGGTGTTTCCCTTCTACCACGCGAAGGAAATTGACGAGTAATTCTGTTCGGAAGGAAGAAAGTACTAGATCTGTTGTTGAACGTAGTAAAACACTATAAATTTATAAAAAGTACTAGATCTAGTACGACAGTACTAGCATTGGCAACGCTGAATTGGTTAAAGAGGGCCTACGGCTGCCAGCAAACACTGCAGAACCGGGACAGTACGATGGGGCGGAGGGAGGGGGTCGTGGTGGTTTTTAGTGGGTAAACTTGCGACAAGAGTTGGACAAAATGTAATCTAATTACAACTTACAAATTACAATTAAAATGTAAATGTGTAGTTGATTACACATTATTTTTTGTAATTGTTAATTTAGGTAGTTGACAAAATTGTGGCCAACCACCTAAATTAACGATTACAGAAAATAATGTGTAATGAACTACATAATTACATTTTAATCATAATTTGTAAGTTGTAATTAGAATACATTTTGCCCAACTCTGCTTGCAAGGAGTCCCACACTACCCGGCACACAACATCTCGCCGGGTGTGCGCAGTGCATTTTCCCCACGTAAAAAAAGCAGGTTGACTGAAGATGAATGCGGACTGCCCGCCTCCCGATGAAATAGGACGCAGGGCCATGTGTTATTTTAATTTTAACGAGTCACACGATAGGTAATTTTTAAAGCGCACAACAAGCTACTTAGTTGTGGCGCCAGGGGCCTGGTTTTATGTTACATCTTATTTGTTGATGTGTTTGAATTATTAGCGACATATGATAGGTAAACTTTCATGTGTTCTTCTTTAGCGGCCCTTAATAACTCTGTGCATCTCTGAAGTTGAGTCAACATCCCGCAACAAAACACGATTCTCGAGCCTGGAGAAGCGCAACATTGTAGAAAAATCGCTGCTGCCGCCTTCCCTGACCACATCGACGCTTAAGCAACATCACGTGTACTTATATTCTACTACGTTCAACAAATTATATCCATTATAAATGCATATGTTTATAAGTAATATAAGTATTTTCAAAGTCACAGAGCACCTTTAACATTAGATTTACCGACGACCATGAATATTCTCTTCCTTTGTAAGGTGTGTCAACATAACAGAATTTCAAAATCGCTGACACCGACATGTAGTAGCGATTTTTAACCTTATTCTGTGATGTTTAAGAGTTTGTAGTTCCGAGCAACGCTAACCGATTCAGATGAAATATGCATATATCTTACTTGAATCTATAAAGGGCATTTTGTAAATTTTCAATAGAAACTCGGATAAGAAAGTCTGAAAAATTGACTTTCCCCGTTTTTTTTTGTTATGTCGAAAAATCCGATTTTTTATTCAAAACGGCGAAAACACGATGTATGTAGTAACCTGATTCTTCTAACTTCGTAAAAAAAACCCATCTCGTTTGGTCCAATTTTAAAAAATTTATGCGAAACTTAAGGGGGTAGACACGCCACGTGACACGGGTAATGTAGCGCGCTGCATACCGACACAATCTGGCCCGAAATATGGGTCTGGGAAATTACGTTGTTTGTTCTTATGTGAGGAGATTTTGGGCTGGGCGAGGTCTCATTCGAAAAAGGAAGGTTCAATGCAGCCCGCTCTGGTCATCGTTTGAGTCATAAAACTCTTTTAGCGACTTACAAATACTTGGAATCTGGGAGTGTATTTTGTCGATTTTTTCTCTACTTTGAACACTCGTATTATTAGATATCAACACAATCTCGTTGAGCCATGACCAGAGCGGGCTGCATTGAACCTTCCGCTTTCGAATGAGACCTCGCCCAGCCCAAAATCTGCTCATATAAGGACAAACAACGTAATTTCCCAGACCCATATTTCGGGCCAGATTGTGTCGGTATACAGTGCGCTGCATTACCCGTGTCTACCCCCTTAAACAGTGTACGTATACTTTTGTCTACCACTGCGCGAATATATCTACTACTCTGTCTGCACTCTCATACTTTATAAAATCCTATATAGTACTCTAACATATGTTGTATCTGTTATTGTTACAAAAGGGCCAAGTAAAACGAGTCTTATATAGAAGAAAATAAAACAGACTTTTATTATTTAAGTAGAGAGACACAAAAAATACGACACTCGCTTTTAAGCTAACGGACGGAAGTGGTCACGGACAGAAAAAAAACCTGAGTACTAAAAGAAAGAAAACGGACCAATACGCACTTCCGGTTACGCTTGTAAAATATAAAATAAAAAACTATACCACGCTGACGGCAGTGCCAACATACAGGACCAATACACATTAACTTTTATTGGCACTGAACACCCATCCACAATAAAAGATCCTTACATGACCTCATTTGCTCACGCTATCTCGATTCCGATTGCATTTTAATTACACCTGGATGTTTCCTGAATTCCCCGAACAATACCCAGCCTAAAGGTTTTGTAGGAACGTCAGCAACTTGTTCATGTGTTGGCAGGTATTTGACTTCCACATTACCCTCATTAACTTTTTCCCTGATAAAATGATGTCTAACATCTATATGTCTCATTCTGGTGTGTTGTTCGGGATTCTTGCTTACTTTAATAGCCGACTGGTTATCTTCATATATAATTATCCTCTTCCCGCGCCGACTGTCATCACCTTCACTCCCATCACAGTCATTCTTGATATCGAAATCCTCATACAATTTCTGTAACCAACATGCCTCACTGCATGCTGAACTCAGCGCAACGTACTCGGATTTGGTCGATGACAACGCCACCGAGAGCTGTTTCTTTGAAGACCAAGACACTGTGCAACCCAGCACCTTGAACACATATCCTGATGTTGACTTTCTGTTAACTTTGTCACCGACCCAATCCGAATCAGCGTATCCCTCTATACAGTGTTTGAAATCTTTACAGTTAAAGGTTAAACTAAAATCTAACGTACTACTTATACAGGGTCATCGTTTAATCCTGCAACCTGCGCGCGCGCGAACTTGTAAAATGGTAACACCGCCTCACGGACGCATTCCAACTAGGGATGTTCGATTCACTTTAAAAGATCGATTTTCGAAATCGTTTCTGAATCGAATAATGAGAACTGATTCTGTTAAAAACCCGAAACCAAACAATCGATTTTACAAAAATCGATCTAAAAGTCGTTAAAAATTATTAAGTTTCTAATACCAGTAACTGAACACTTACCAGTGAATGGACATTTTTTATTAAAATTGGTAAAATAAGTTATTAAAATAAGCAACTAATTAGTTAGAGACTTCCTTTAATTTCTTGCTCCATATCCAAACATTTTTTGCAGCACGTGGAACCCACACAGCACAACGTCCGGCAAAGTCCCTGGAACGTCTACAGACGTCCCAGGAACGTCTTGTTACTGATCAGGACATTCAGACCGTCTTTACGTCCTGATCAGTAACAAGACATCCTTGGGACGTCTGTAGACGTCTGTAGACGTTCCAGGGACTTTGCCGGACGTTGTGCTGTGTGGGAATTAATCGCGCTGCAAATATAATTTTATAAAAGTGTTCATTCATTCCCAGATAGCACACCTCGTCTTAGAGACGTCTAGTTTATATCTATTTTAGGTCTGAACGTCTTGATTTGTAAGAAGATGTCTTTAAGACGTCTTTAAGGCGCCTTCTGGACGCCTTTAAGACTTTGCCAGACGTTGTGCTATCTGGGTTGCAATTCCAAGCAGACTTCTCAGCCCAGATAGCACACTTCGTCTTAGAGACGTCTAGTTTATGTCCATTTTAGGTATGAACGTCTTGATTTGTAACAAGACGTCTTTAAGACACCTTTAAGACGCCTTCTGGGCGTCTTTAAGACTTTACCAGACGTTGTGCTATCTGGGACTCATCGCATTATTAGGACTGCTGACAATATACAGAAGGCTTACCAGCGTCCATTAAAGCACTCAAATCATCATTTAAGTAACTTAAGTAATTTTTCAATACTGGCTGTGTTCCAATTCACGCATACTGCGCATGAAATTGGTGGCACCGTATTGGTGGCATCGTACGATTCCGTAGAATTTCTTTCACTTACCACCAATACGATGCCACTTCCGGTGCAACGAGCGGTGCAGTGACTGCTTCTCCTTTAAATTTCTGCGATACCCAGATAGCACAACGTCTGGTAAAGTCTTAAAGACGTCCAAAAGGCGTCTTAAAGGTGTCTTAAAGACGTCTTGTTACAAATCAAGACATTCAGACCTAAAATGGACATAAAGTAGACGTCTCTAACAGAGTTCTGCAATGGGCGGGTTTGACCCGCCCGTCACCCGGCCGTGACGTGGATTCACCCGCGCGCCCGTAACCGTATCTGCACTCACCCGGCGATACCCGTTACCAAGCTACACATACCCGCCCGGACCCGCTGGCGGGTTAGCGGGTCAGCGTCGATTTCTATCCGCCCGAAGCTGTCACGACGCGTACTTGACTCACCCGTAGTCGCACTGTTATCTGTTCGTACCCGTGCCTTTAGCTGCACTTCAATTCCGAATTTACTGGTACTTTATTCGGCAGTTGTTATGTCAAGGCGCGGATTTATTTTATTCTAATAATGAACAGTATGGAATGCATTGTATCAAATTCAAGAAATTATGGATACATGCAAAAATGTAATTTAAATTCTGGACCGCTTATGGCTTATGCTATTAAAGGAACGCAGATTGCGAGTGCAATATGTAATGCAACCATTGAGTATTTCTTGTCTTATGAAGAAGTAGAAATGTCATTTTTAAATGTCACTTTATTTATGTTTAATTACAATGTTTTGTGTTTATTATTTTGTAATAGTATGTATATAGTGCAATATTAATTTTATGCTACCAGTCCTATATTAAAAGCTTTTATTTTTTCTGCAGTATTGGAATTTTTGTTACTTTCCCTTTGTTAATAATTATAATATAAACAAAAAATTAACTTGGTTTGAACGCGCGGGTATTAGCGGGTATAGCGTAGCGCGAGTATTAGCGGATATAGCGCGGATACGCGAGTCAGATAAAAGTTCCGTCAGCTCCGGGCGGGTATGGGCGGATAGAAATCGACGCTGACCCGCTTACCCGCCGGCGGGTCCGGACGGGTCGGGTGAATCGAAAAACGGGCGGGTAACGGACGGGTAAACCCGTGATATATCCGCCCGTTGCAGAACTCTGGTCTCTAAGACGAGGTGTGCTATCTGGGTAGCTGCACCGCTCGCTGCACCGGAAGGGGCATCATATTGGTGGCAAGTGAGAGAAATTCTAGGGAATCATACGATGTCACCAATACGGTGCCACCAATTTCATGCACTCGCTGCGTGAATCGGAACACAGCCACAGTCACGTGGTAACGCAGGGAAATCGTTCTCTAGTCGTTCGTGAACTGCAATGCCTGAATATTCAATGTAGTTATTTTATCACATTCAATGCAGTTCTGCGTGTTGAAGAAAGAAAAATCGGTTCTCGATTCTTAGTGTAAAGAATCGATTCTCAGAAAAATCGAACATCGGAGAATCGATTTAAAAGATCAATCTTGTAACCAAAAGAATCGATTTTTTGAAGAATCGAATCGGAATCGAACATCCCTAATTCCAACACAACCATGCACCGTCCTGGTGCATATATAGCGCTGATAATCCATTTGGTATACTTCGAACTCACTGTACAGACATATGGCTATGAACGTGCGAAGGGTCATTAACTTTGCCACCGGACTATATATACTATCTGAATCTACGTTTTTCTGCTGGAAACCACGAGCCACCAGACGAGCCTTATATATGTATAGTCCAAGCCTCGTATTCGTCTTGCTTCCTTTTGAAAACCCATCTGCAGTCTATTACTTCTTTATCCAACGGTCTATCCACGAGTGTCCAGGTATTGTTTTCTTCTAACGTAGTCATCTATGCTTCCAATGCTCTTTTCCATTCATTTGATTTGTTGTCGGACATGGCTTCCTCGTAGGTTGTTGGTTCTCTTTCTGTTATTATGATTAGTCCCGTATGATAGTCTTCCAAGTGACTTGGCTTATATATCTGCGACCGATCCCTCAACTCGTACCTTCCAGCTGAGTTGTCAGTTTCATTTTCAGATTGATTTAAAACTGCAGTTTGATTTATACTTTCAGTTTCTTCCCCACTTGCACATACCCTTTCTTCTATCGCTTCATACTCTGTAGGTTGTCCTTCGGTTTCTGGCACGTTACATTTTTCCGACAAGATTACTACGTTTCGTGCATACTCTACCTTTTTCCCCCCTGGAAAATAGATTCTATATCCTTTTACGTCTTCTCCATATCCCACCAGCACTCCGGTTTTACTTTTCTTGTCAAGTTTCAGACGCTTCTCCTTCGGAATGTGAACTGCTACCTGGGACCCGAACGCCTTGAAGTGTTTCAGCTCTGGTTTCTTTCTATGCCACAATTCATATGGCGATTTGTCTCTTACAGATCTCGTTCCCGTTCTGTTAAGTACATAGGCAGCCATATTAATTGCTTCTGCCCAGTATGATTTTTCTAACCCCTGTACAGTGTACATACCCCTCACTGCTTCCACTAGTGTACGCATCTCTCTTTCCGCCCTCCCATTTTGTTGGGGCGTATAGCTTACAGATCTTTGATGTCGAATACCTGACTTTTCTAACAGCCTTTTGACATCTTTATTTACAAACTCCAGGCCGTTATCTGTCCTTAAAATCTTAACTCTGTTTTCAGTTTCTCTTTCCGCTTGTTTAATAAACTTTTCTAGGTTTTCTTTAACTTCAGACTTGTGCTTCAGGAACGTTACATATCTATAGGATGAAAAATCATCCTTTACAAGTAGGAAAAATCTTGCGCCACCTATTGACTTATTTTCCATCGGACCACATAAATCAGCATGAAGCAGATCAAGCGTCCTATTAGCTCTCGACATGCTGTTTGGCAGTGGTAACCTATGTTGTTTACCTGCTAAGCAGGACTCGCACGTATCGTTATTTCCTTCGTTTGTATAACTTATATTATTCAGTCTTAGCACCTCCTTAACCTGGTGAAAGTTTTGATGCGCCAACCTACAGTGCCACGTGGACAAAGTGTCCATAGTCTTTGCAATATTACAGTTGGCCCCGCTCTCTGGCACAAAAGTCATTTTATAAAGCTTGTCCACCCTTTTTGCTTCTGCACACACTCTGCCATTTTTCATAAACTGGCATAATTTACTATCTGACCTCATATAGTACCCTTTATCCAAGGCACATCCCACCGAAAAAAGGTTAAACTTTAATTTTGGCACGTACAGAACATCTGACAATTCAACGTACTGAATCTGACAATTCAGTTTCGACTAATTTCTTTCCGTCCCATGCGTTTAGGGCCACAGTACCAATGCCTTCAACTTCTAATATTGATCCGTCTCCTATTTTTACTTTGTCCTTGACAGATTCCTTACTAACAGATTTAAAAAGGTTTAGGTTTCCGCACATGTGCTGACTCGCCCCCGACTCCACACACCAATCATCCATGCTCATTTTACTGGATATAACAACGAACGCGTTTTTCTGAGGTGATTTGTCTTCCTGTTTTTCTTTATTCTTCTTTAGCCAGCAGTTAGCTATTAAGTGGCCAGGTTTTTGACAAAAATAGCACTTCCTCCCCTCAGGTTTATTCTTATTTTTTTCGTTAGTGTGACCACTCGCTACGTGCCAGGTGCTTTTGTTATTGTGGTGTTTCGTATTCTGCGTACCTTTAATCTTAGACGTGCTGGCTAGGGCAGTCACTTCCTCAAAAGAGTTTGTCCTCTCTTCTTCGATCAACAATCTAGACACCAGTTCCTGTACTCCCTGGTTTGCTGCTGGCACTGATTCCCAAGCCGAGACGAAGTGCTTGTATCTCTCAGGCAAGGACATCAGTATTTTTGTGATGATCATTTTCTCGGACAACTCTTCACCAGCTTGCTTCAATTTTGTTTTTATTTCCTCTAGTTCGGAAACGAAGGACGATACGCTTCCATTCTTAAACTCTAGACCAAAAAATTTCTGCTGTACAAGGTGTACACTGACGGTAGATTCCTTGTCGTAAACGCTCTTTAGCTTATCCCACATTTCCCTTGACGTACTGCAGGACAATAAGTGGGTGAGAGGTCCTGTTTCCATTCTTGTTACTAGTACCTCTTGTGCTTTCGCATCCGACTTATCCCAGATCTCTCTTTTTGCTGCATCCTCTGGTCTCACTTCTATACCTGATGTGATATCAAACAAACCCCTTCCTTTCAAATAACAGATATTTGAAACTTCCACACAAGCCAATTTTCCTCGTTCAACTTTAAAACTTGTGATACGGCTTGAACCGATTCCATTTCGACCCGTTTCTTTTCTCTCCTTTTCTTTGACCACGTGCCACAACCACGCTGTTCCCCAACCTCTCTATTCTTGGGAGATTATTTAAGAGAGAATACAAAAACTTGTACCCACTTTGTGTTATGCGTATACTGGGCCCATAACCTGTTACAAAAGGGCCAGGTAAAACGAGTCTTATATGTATAGAAGAAAATAAAACAGGCTTTTATTATTTAAGTAGAGAGACACAAAAAATACGACACTTGCTTTTAAGCTAACGGACGGAAGTGGTCACGGACAGAAAAAAAAACCTGAGTACTAAAAGAAAGAAAACGGACCGACACGCACTTCCGGTTACGCTTGTAAAAGATAAAATAAAAAAACTATACCACGCTGACGGCAGTGCCAACATACAGGACCAATACACATTAACTTTTATTGGCACTCAACAGTTATATATATATATATATATATATACCATATATATACCATATATATACCATATATATATATATATATATATATATATATATATATATATAACTGTTGAGTGCCAATAAAAGTTAATGTGTATTGGTCCTGTATGTACCTGTATATACCATATATATATATATATATATATATATATAACTGTTGAGTGCCAATAAAAGTTAATGTGTATTGGTCCTGTATGTTGGCACTGCCGTCAGCGTGGTATAGTTTTTTTATTTTATCTTTTACAAGCGTAACCGGAAGTGCGTGTCGGTCCGTTTTCTTTCTTTTAGTACTTCTTATATATACCATATATATATATATATATATATATATATATATATATATTTTAAGTTGCATATAATCTGCATGTACATATTCTGTGTATTAATTTTTTTTAAACTGCTTTGTATATTCTATTGTTGCGCGATTTCGTGGGGATATTTATAGGACGGCGGGTTCGTGCCCGTGGAGCGCTGAAGCACTCAGCTCGCGAGTTTGCGCGGAAATTTCAATGTTAAAATGTGAAAATAAAATGAGACACTTTGAATGAATTCTACGTTGGATTTATTTCTTTGGTAGATGTTGACTGTCTTGCTAACAAGTTCTATCTGCCTCTTTTACAAAATAGCTCCTTGCTTGAAACCTCGGAGCGCCCTACTCCTCTAAATTTTGGCGTGTTCCTCCGATTCCCTCTTTGAGTCCCTTCGTCCAATCAGGACGGTGTCGTCCCTCTAGCTTCGTCAGTGGGTCGTCCTTCATCCCTCTCTTCGTCCTTGGCTCTTCCTTCACGCTTCCTTTGGCTGGTGGTCGAGGCACGCCTTCAGATTACATACTTTACATACTTAAACTGCGTACAGTACATACATTTCTAGCAGGTAGGTAGGCGCGCAACCCTCAGGGTCAAGATGACGTTGCCGGCGCAAGATTTATGATTTTATGACTTTCAGCCTTTCCCGAGCTGAGTTTTTACCCTAACAGGACATCGGCAAATATCGAAAGGGAAAAATGAGTTTTAAATAGTTTTACGAGACAAGCTGCTGCCCGCTCGACGATGTTTGGCACGCAGATGTGGAAGAAAAAGTTAAGCTATTTATTATCCTCGCTTGGCCTAACTGTAGTTTTGTAAATTACAGAATGTATTCTAAGGCTTTCGTGCGCCTTCTGAGTTCAAGCATCTGCTGCTCGTTTCGAACCCGCATGCCTACAATAAATCTTTCTTTACAAAGGATTTGAATTTCGCTCTCGCATCAAACCTTGATATCTCTATGTCTTATGGCTAACTTCATATAATATACGGATTTACACCAGCGAATATCGCAATATAACTAATTAACTACATCTGTATTCACAACTTATTGTAAGTGCATTCTATATATTCATTTCGCGCATACACACACCAGTAATCTAATTATAGAAATGTAATAATATTAGTTTTTTATACCCTGATAACCATCTGACGCCAATCTGACATCAGATTGGTAGCAGGGTCTGGCATGAGAGCGCAGAATCTGACGTCAGAACCGTAGTCGTCCGTGTCCGCATTTGGCTGCGTTCTGATGTACAGATTCTGATGTCAGATTCTGATGTCAGATCGGCAGCAGATGGACAGCAGATTCTGCCGTCTGCCAACTTTAATACGTACAACGTCGACCAGCCTCCCCGTTGATATTTTAGATATGCCCAGCACGTCTAAACGTGCGCAAAAATTAAGTTTTCCTAAACGTATTTAAAATTTTGATAGTAAAACGCGTTTTTCCTATCCATTTTTATCGCGTGACACAGTGGAATAGGCCTACAGGGAATACCACTGACAAAAAAAAAACGCATCGATAATAGTACCCCATGGGTGATGCGGAAATCTATTGATACGGGTGTCGCCCCAATGCGCCACGCGTGGTTCATATGGTACGGGTCTGAGGCGCTCGAAGCTCCTAGGCCCGACGCGGGGGCCAAGACGGGCGGGGGAGAAAGGAGGCGTTGCCTCCGAAAAACGGCCGTTGCGTTCACTTTCGTTCCATGCCTGACCCAAGGCATCTAGGCACAGAATTCCCGAGTAACCCGCTCCAAGAGCAGGTTACCCCAATACGCTAGAGGGCGCAGTTTTTCCCTATTTTTGTGAAATCGAACTGCACTTATGAATTTTTATTTTAGAAACTATATATCGCATTAGGTTCATTCCTTTTTAATTTTAACGCAGAAGGTTTTGTCTATTTAAATAATATTTTTTGAAATTGTAAAATTGTTTATGTAACGTCAAATTATAAACAAGTTTTTATTTTGCAAATTTCTCCTCGAGGGTGACATGTTTCTAAATTTGAAAAATGACAGTATTCTTTGAAATTCTACCTACAAACTAAGCTCCCTCCTAGAATGGAGTCTTCAATATTAATGTGACATTCAGTTGTTAAAGACAATAGTACGCCCCGTTTCAGGTAAGCCATCCGCTATGCTCCGCTACTACGATCGGTTGACCGTACATACCACTTGAATCCCCCGTTACTTGATTCAGATGTAGAAAGATATCGACAGGTCTTGTACCTGTCTCAATGGTGTCCTTTATACCAGCACCTTGATGGCTCCTATCTAACCAGGAAATAGTAAAATCTTTCGAATTTTTTAAATCCCACTTACGTATGTGACAATCGTTAGGTTTGAACTGCGAAGATGTCAGTCTCAGCAAATTCCTCAAACGAAATACATGAACCCTTTAATTTTGGACCCCTCGTATGACTTCTTCCGCGTGTACCGGTGGTGGACTTGGTTGCCTGCTTTCTGTCAGAATATAATAAATCTTTAAACGCTTATAAATATAAAACGAAGCCGAACCACAATTTCCGCTTCTTGATTTTCATCTTAGTTTAACGTCTATAATCACTCCTTAAATTCTATTATGCGTGGATTGACCTGCAACCATTTTTCGTAATGGCTTGATTTCACATAAACCGATTCTTGAATAATGAAACAATTTAAATAATTTGTATGAAAACTAAAATTTCAAGAAATCGGTTTAGACCAGATGTAAAATACCAGGAACATGAGAAAACATTTGCAGCTGTCTAGCATTTTATAGTACGACATAAACCTGACCTGAAAAATTTTAGCTGAAAATGACGGTAAGCCTACCTGGCAGGGATCGTAAGGGTGTATACAGTTATTGCAGGTACTTTACTTTATTTGTAAAACGTTCCCCGCTGATGTCATCAATTCCTCGACTGGAGAATTAGTCAAATTCTCCCACCATTTTCGCTAAACTCCAAGCACAATAAAAGAAGAAAATTCTTGCTAACCAAGGATCAGTCTTCCTCCGCTCGTTTCCGAGTCCGTTTGTCAGTTCGCCACTTCATCAGTTCGCCAGTTCACCAGTTCACCAATCAGTTTGTGTTCGGTTTGCGAATTCGGTGATAGATATTCAGCGATTGACAAGATCGATCAAACATATTTGTCGGTTATTCCCGGTGAAGTGACTAATAGTATATTTTATTACGTCATTATATACGTAATGGAGCATCCAGTACGGCAGTTCTTCTCATTTGACGAGACTGATAAGAAGTCCACATGTCGTATCGAAGGATGCGGAATAAAATTAGCAGTAAGTTATTTCTGTTGTGTATTTTTATGGATATTGACACAATTACACGTTCTCTCTCTAATAGATCATTTTTCCAAATAATATAGTTAGAAATTTTTATTCTTAATTTTAAGGGAAAGCATGCCGCTAATTTAACGCGTCACATGCGGCACTCCCATCCCAATGAATTTACTATCATTAGGCTGCAGAAGAAGGTTGGGAAGAAATGAAGAATGGAGGAAGGTTCCTCCACTTCGACCACATCATTCGAAATGTCAGAAACAACCCTCATGAATGCTTGTGTCGAGCTTGTTACAAAAAATGGTCGACCACTAAGCGTAGTTAGTGATTCAGGGTTTAGAAAAATTATAGAAACAATATTAAAATCAATGCAGTCTTGTACAGCGATAAACAGCAGCAATATTCGTGAAGCCGTAAAAAGTAAAGCGGTGGAAATTAAAAATCAAATTAGAGACGAAGTCAAAAATCAGTTAATAAGTGTGAAAATTGATGGAGCTACACGGCAATTTAAGTCGTTCCTAGGAACAACCTATGTGTATGACATTCAATACATTTTACACGGAAAAATTGTAGTTCGGACAATAAGCTTGAAAGAATTGTTTAAAAGTCACACGAGCGTTAATTTAAAAAATGTTGTACTGAATGTTTTACACGAATATGGAGTTAATGTTAAAAATATTTATACGATAACAACAGACAATGGTACCAATATGCTCAAAATGATTCAGCTCCTGGAAAAAGAGCAGCAAAATTACAATGAAAATGATAGTGAAATAGATGATAATTGTCTCAATGACTACCACGACGAATTTTATTTGGAAGAGCAACAATTATTTAATTCCGACGATAATAATTTTCATGTAGTAGGTGTACGATGCGTTGCACATACGCTACAATTAGCCATTCACGGCGCAATGAAAGCATTTAGAATAGAAGAGTTATTGCAGAAGGCGTGGGATTTAATTAAAAAACTGCGAACTTCCTCTGTAGTCATTATTTTGAAAACAATGAAACTAAAAAAACCTATTTTAGATTGTGCAACTCGGTGGAATTCCACAATCGACATGTTAGAGAGACTGGTCCAACTGAAAGATGTTTGCAAAGAATTAAAAGAAAACAGTTTATTAGAAGATGAATGGACCACTATTAACGAATTAATGTTAACACTTGCACCAGCAAAAGTAGCCACAAAAAAAATGCAATACGAACAATTGACCCTGGACGATTTCTATGCAGTGTGGCTGCAATGCGAACTGAGTTTGAATAAAGTAACAACTCATTTTGCAAATATATTATCAACTGCAATAACTAATCGCGAACGTGAATTACTTAATAATAAATCATTGCTAGCATCCGTTTTTCTTGATCCAAGATATAAAAATCTATTATCCGAAGACGAAAAAGGCATAGCCATTAGCCAATTAATAAGCATTTGGAAACGATATAAATCGTTAAATTCAAGAGAAACAATTGAGACGCGGAACGAAAATCTTACTGCTTCTAGCATTCCTAGCCATGTCGATGATATTGTTACGTTTTACGCTCATGGTAATACGATTTTAATGTATAACAACAACAGAACATGAACAGAGCAACTACAACTCAAATAACTCAATATAATCTATACAGCAAGGGAATCTGATATCGATAGGTCTGCTAGGAATGGCGACTGACTCTCGATTGACTCCTTGACAGGCGATCGATACGATCGCCTTCTTCTTGCTTTCTGTTGTCTTCGTCGCGAGCACCAGCGGGCCATGGATCCTATCCATCGGGTGCTCGCAACACTGCTCCCCCCTCTCGAGGAGCGGTCGTCCCGACCGCTGCAGTTTCTCCGTTTCCTGCAGCCGTACCCTGGTTCGGAAGGGTGGAAAAGACGTTGTGTTCTATGTGGCCCCTTCCGTCCGTCGCCTCGGCATTTGCCTTCACGCCCCAGGGGAAAACCACTCCAAAAACCCTGGGCAAGGCGTGGGTACGTGGGTCCCGCGTCTCTGCCCTCCACTTGCGTCTTCGCACTTGTGTCCTTCTTCCTTGTACTGCGTTCCTCTTCTTCGATGGCGCATCTTCTTCTTGGGCAGAGGCGGGTGAGATGGTCCTCCTTGGCTGTAGGTCGGGATTGAACGGTTCCTCGTTCTTCTTCTTCTTCCATTTCCTGTTGCGTTCCCACGTTGTTTCCCAGAACGTCCCTCGTTGTTCCCGTCCCTCGACGGTCACGGCAGGTCGTGGTGCTGCCTCCTCGGTTGCCTCTCGACCACTGCTCTGAATTCCCATTCGCGCTGGTGTCCTTGTGTCCTAGATAGGCTTAAAAAAAAGGACAAACATTAATTTCTTTACTCACGACTCCAGTAGCCAGACAGAACCGGGAAGACGGAAAGGCGAATCGGATCCCGAAAGCAGGGGGTCACACTTTATGAGCATGCTATCGGTCCGTTCCCCGATCAATCCGCCCAGGACTGTCAGCTTATTTTCTTTCTTCTTTCTTGTCCGCCTCCAGTTATCCAATCCTTGGCTTCGTGATGGCCCCATTCCTCTTCGTGGCCTCTGGTGCTGCTCCAGGGGA
Organism: Andrena flavipes; assembly: GCA_963971345.1. Lineage (NCBI taxonomy): Eukaryota > Metazoa > Arthropoda > Insecta > Hymenoptera > Andrenidae > Andrena > Andrena flavipes. The sequence goes on along the minus strand of OZ020479.1, from coordinate 45,289,399 downwards.
CCGTCTCGGTGCAGCTCGTCAACGGTCCCGTCTCCGCGATGTCCCCTCTGACCGATCCATGTGACTGTGTCACACGTCCGTCCAGTGATTGGGGACACCATTTCCCGTCTGCTGTCCACCTCGTAGGAAGGGACCCCTTGGTAATCATTGTACCAGGGACGCGGCCAGGATCCCAGCCAGGAGGGTAGCGGGGTTGTTCCACGTATGTCCGCACCCCGCTGTGGACTACCACGCTGTTGTGGCACATTCGGGGAATTCGGGACCGCATCCAAGCCGCGGTAGCAGTCCCCCGACACCTTGTCCCTCGTCGTGGGGTATCGTGTTTCCTGCAACAGACTCAAGAGCGGGGGCTGGGCTACGAAGGCAGCCCAATCCACCAAATTAGCTTTGACTAATCTTCTTTCTTGAGTCTTCCTCGCATTTTTCGTCCCTTGATCCTTGGAAGTCTTCACTCCTCTTGGCATCGTCCCTCGTATCTCGCTAGGTGACGCAGACTTTAGACCTCTTCTGGTACGCTGGATCCTTTTTATCTTCGTGGTTGATACAACCACACTTGTTTTCCAGGTTGGAATTCCACCACGTGGATACGACCGACACACCAAAGCTCCAACCTTGAACTAACGCCCCTGGTGTTAACTGGACTCATCACCCTGGGCTCTCTCTCTCTTATGGGTATGGGGTCGCCGATCCCGCGACGGTATTCGCCCTCGAACTCCCTCCATCGCGACACGTCGTGGATCTATCGACGGTATTCGCCCTCGAACTCCCTCCGTCGCAACTTCGTACTCAGCCCTGCTACAACGGTATTCGCCCTCGAACTCCCTCCGTTGGGACTCCGTACTCAGTTATCCCGTGACGATATTCGCCCTCGAACTCCCTTCGTCACAGGTCTGTAACTCTACGCACTTCCAGCGCCTCTTCATTATAGCAGATCCGCACGCTCACACGGCCGCACTAGCCCGGCTCCAGGTATTGTCGACCGGTGCTTTCCCCAAGTCTGTCGAGCCCAGGTCCCGCCGCCTGCAACGGCCTAACTTCTTCCATTCTTGGCGTTGTTCCTTTCAATTTCTCTATTCTCTACAGTTCCTCCGGAGATACCCAGTCTTTCCACACTGCCAACAGACTTTCTTCGTGTCGTCCTGAGATCCTTCGAGCCTCCTTATCTTTTCTCTCCCTTCAAAAGTGTCGTCAAATTTAGTTCTCCGTTTTACTGGATCGCGATCTCGAATTTCGGGATCGCGAGACATCGCCTCGACGGCTTCAATCTCTAGAGCCCTGGTTACAGCAGCTCTTAGAGAGTTGAACCCGCCCAGTCGCAATTCCCGCTGTATGACAGAGCTAGATAATGCCGTTACGAATTGCGACGCGGCAAGTTTTTCGCGGGTTTCCGCCGGGCAATCGGCGAAAGCGGATTGCGCTAATCGTTCTACTTTCGTGGCGAGCGAGGAGATGCTCTCATCTCTTCGCTGTCTATGGTTCTGGAAGAGTACATAATTCAAATTGGATAGATTCTTTGCCCCGTAACGGAATTCGAGTGCAGCAACCAATTCCTCGAAGTTCTCACATTGGGCCGCGGAGAGCGTCGTAAGGATGCTCCTCGCTGTGCCCCCGAGGGAAGCGATCAAAGCTGTAGCCTTTATTTGGTCATTCCAACCATTTGCGCGCGCTATCGTTTCAAACTGTATCCTGTACTCTTCCCACGATGTTTCCCCGTTGAAAATAGCTGGCTCCACCACGTATCCCAGGTTAAGTACTCGCGATTCTAATAAAGGAGCAGCGGCGGGTGCACCGACGGGGGTAGGGACATGCGCCAGGGGGACATTATTTACAACATTATTTACATCACTATTTACATCATTATTTACATCGGCGACTGTCCCTCCACCCGGGAGACTCGCGCCGCCGTCAACCGAACCACAGATAGCTTGTAATAAGGAGGTTGCGACCTGAATGCGTTCCTCCATATTCGACAGGCGTGCCTCAAGAGCCGCTTGGGCTATTCGGTCGGCGGCTTCCTTTTCTTCCCTACGCCGGTCCTCCTTTTTCCAGCGGGCCTCGTTGTCCCTCCGTAGTTCTCGCATCTGTCCCACGATGCTTAACTGTAGACTGGTGAACAGCTCCCGTAAAGAAGGGTGGTCCGTCACACCAGCGGAAGGCTCCGCCGAGGCCGCGGATGCGCGAGTGGTCATGCCACTGCGAGTGGTCATGCCACTTCGAGTGGGCATCCCACTTCTGACACCATTGTTACGTTTTACGCTCATGGTAATACGATTTTAATGTATAACAACAACAGAACATGAACAGAGCAACTACAACTCAAATAACTCAATATAATCTATACAGCAAGGGAATCTGATATCGATAGGTCTGCTAGGAATGGCGGCTGACTCTCGATTGACTCCTTGACAGGCGATCGATACGATCGCCTTCTTCTTGCTTTCTGTTGTCTTCGTCGCGAGCACCAGCGGGCCATGGATCTTATCCATCCGGTGCTCGCAACAATATCAAGCAACTTTTATTAGAAAAAGATACGCAAATAATAAGCAACAAAACAAATGCAGTTTTTAAAATAACTGCTGCGTTAAATGCATATTCGCAAATTCCAAGAATAGATAGACACGAAAACATTTTACAATATTGGCATAATGACAAACACGGTTTTCCCGAGCTCCAAAAACTTGCAAATATTGTACATGCGTACAGTGTTCGATGGGTATAGGGAAATGGACAAAAATTGATAACTTCCCACTAGAGTAAAATTTTTGAAAATAAATTTCATATTTATTTATAAAAGGACTATTTTCATACATCTTTGATGTTATAAGTTTTTTTTTAAATTTTTTTGAATGCATGTAAGGTAAATGCGTGTAATAAGGCCCATCAGGTAATATTGCTTTTATTATATATTATGCAAGATATAGTTTATAGTATAATGTTCATAGATTTCTATAAAAAAAGAGTTTTCAAAAGTTGTCCATTTCCCTATACCCATCGAACACTGTGGAACGTCTTAATAATGATTTCTACTTTTTTCTGTTTCGGGCAAATTCGGGCAGTTGAAATTGACGGGAATATAAAGCTTAATGTCCCCTAAAGTTTTATAAAAAAAAAATCACGGAGGTACTTTTTGGTACTTTTTTTAAAAGTCTCCTTGAAGTTGATAAACACTTAACATAAAATATTCGTACAAATTGTTAGTATAGTAAAAAACTGACTTTGCAGTTTTGAAGGTATGACAGTATTAAACACAACTTTTACAAATCAAATGAAAAGCATAAACAATCCGCCTATGGGACGTGTTTGAAAAAATGCACCGAGATTTGGAATAAATTTCTAGCCCCATTTTTTACAACAAATTGGTAAATTGAGCAAAAGTTATGGGTAGGATTAAAAACTACGTTTCTTTATTAACATTTTAAGATACAAGAATTTGTGGATCGAACACTTTGGATATTTAACTTTTGTACATTACGTCGAACACTGTGCCCTTGCGCTCCCCTCATTTCCCTATGGGTTAGAATCCCTCTTGCTGTACTACTTAAATTTTTTTATCTTAAATCTCACTAAAGACGGCGGACGGAACGCTAACCAGATCTAGCCGCAACAAACTCCGACAAATGATGTGAACGAAAACCCAAAACCAGTGCATTTTCCTAGGATTTTCCGAGTTTTACTTTGCATCGACTGAGGGAGTTGGTTGTGATTAGATAAGAGTACATCAATGCCAGCTCTACATATTTTAATCTATATTTTCGGAATGGGACGCTTACGGTACACGTGACTCCGCTACTCTTAAGCATTCCAATGGTATATCATAATCCCCAGTGGGAAATGTTATATCAGGCTTTTAACAACATTGAATGATAAATGTTACGTCAGATTCTAGCTTCTACAATAACAGAATGGCTTATTGAATTATAAAGACACTATTCCGTTCATTACCGAAGTTAGCCGAAAATGATCGAAAGTCGAAAATATAACCCTAGATTCTAGAACACTATTATTCATATTAATAACCCTCGTACAACTCTGACAAACTCTATCACGATGTTATATTTGTGTTGACAATGGCAAAATATAGTATATGATGCTTAAATTGCAATAACATTATTTGTAAAAACCATAGAGGAGATACACCAATTTTATGTACCAAATGTACATAAATATTTTTTTTTATGTATTTCTTTATTTATAAATTTTATTTAATTTGAAATTTTTAATTATTTAATTCATTTTATATTCAATTTTTTCGTGAAACCGGTGTATCATAGAAATTTTGCTGTTACATGGGCCTTTCTGGCCCTTTCCGTGCTTGCTGTCCGCGCGTCGCTTTACTCTGTAAACGGCGATTCAGCGGAATCGCCTCGCGCGTGCCAGTCACGTTGCGCTGAGCCGCGTGGCGACAGCCGTAGGGACAACGTCCAGCGAGCGACAACTGCCGACGGGGCAGTTTCCCCCATTCGCGAGGATTGATCGAGGCACGGCCCGGAACCGGGATTGATAATGAGATATTGAGGATTCGAATTCGGGAGCTCGAACTAGGAAGTCACAACGGACTAGAGGACCGTCTAGATACCGCGACCACGTCTCCGGATAGATTCCGCGAAGCACGCTCGGCCGATAGTAATTCATTAGAAGGGTAACTCCGTCCGATACACCGAGAACGGCCTAGCCGGGAGAGCCCTTCGCGTTAATCGTGACCGACGTAGGACCGCGTAATTATCCGACGTTAGAGATAGTGCGGTACAACAGGTGCTTGTCATCGTCTTCCGAGTGCCATCCGAGAGCACAGCAAGCGACCACGACCTACACTCGGGCCAGAGACCCCGATAGCGAGCGGAATCTTAGACGGCAAGCGTGCCGCGTGCTACCTGAGAGCACAGCGAGCGACAGCTGGGACGGAGCGCCGTCCCTAGGGTATGTAAGCAGATTGTATCTTACAAAGAATATATTTTACTCTTTTGTTTTAACCTCCAATTCCGATTCAAACATTGATTGAACACCTTCTCTCCCTCTCCTTCCTTGGTAAATATAAGTCAAGGTGGGCTTCAACCTTTTGATAGAGCAAGAACCCGGTAAATCATTCCAACCGCTCGGCGTGATTTACAGGAAGTCCCTTCAGGACGTAACATTGCTATGGGTCAAACTGGCCCTGCATTCGTTTCATGGGACCATATCCATCATTCGTCTTCCGAGGGTTAATATAATAAATGCGAAAGTGTGGATGAATGTTTGGATGCTTGTTACTCAATCACGTCGCAACTACGCAACGGATTTTTCTGAATTTTGCTATATAAGTAGTTTAGGACCAGGAATATCATATAGGATATTTTTTATCTTGAATTTTCAAAGGTAGTTATTAATATATATATATATATATATATATATATATATATATATATATATGTGGCGTTAGCCACATTCGTGTGGCGCGTAAAAATACTGGTAGTGCTCGTGACTCATCGGCGAGTCTCGGGAAGTTTCGGGAGGATAGGTACGCGGTTTGGTAGAAAGAATAGCAGTTTCCTGACATGGTGACACGCTTGGGGTATGTGTGGTGCGTCGCGTCGTAGAACGCGCCTTGGTATTGTTGAATAAAGCGTATTCACTCTCGTGAATCTGAAAGCAGGATGTCTTTAAAATTAGTTTTTAATTATATATATACAAACAGATAATGCATTTCAAATATTTTTTTAAAGAGTTTCTTCTTTGAAATTTCAGAAGATGTTAATATATTAACGAGAACAGCAGAGAATCTAAATAAAACCATTCCAAGGGTAAAACTTTTAAATAACGTGAGAAACAGGATTTCGACGTCAACACCAAAAGGTAAACAATTTATTGTGGATTGAGTAAACAATGATGTCTTACTGCCTAATTCTAAAGGTAATTGCATTAATATATAATAATAATAATTATTATACTGGAAAGTACTTGTTTGTATGACTGCTTAGAATAACAATATCAACAGTTTGTCTATATATGTTCCAGAATGCTGAAAAGTAAGAAATTCATTTATTCTGCATGATACTACGTTACTAGAATATTTCTCCACATCGTGTGTCCCGCCTAAGGACAGTTTAAATGTACACGAAGGTGATAACAATCATGGAGCCTCTGAAATTAGTTGTCCAATGTCGGCATTTGACGATGTGCGCCCCATTATTAGCACCAACGATGATTTCGTGCCTATTTCTGAATGTATTAAGGTTTTTAGCGATTCTATGTATAGATTATATCTTAAACGGTATTCTGGACATATCAGTACTAGAATGTACTTGTACCATTTTACACAATACTAAAGACGTATATATATTTTATCCAGACAGCAATTTACTGCAAAATAAAGGTTGCAGTATACCGTCGGTGTATCCAGAGAGAAGTTCCCTTTTTCCTGCAGACAATTTATTTATCGACAATGAGACAGATTCTCAGAACGAGACAGATGATAATGATGAGAGCTTTCATCCGTCATCTTGCTCGGTTTCATCGACTGATGAAAGCATGAGTGACGATAATGCATATACTGGAGATAAGAATGACAATGCTAATGGCGCGAATAGTATTAATGTTTCAAATAGCCTTAATTCAAATAATATAGGTGTATGCGATAACATCAGAATGCATGTTAACAATTATAAAAATAAGAAAAAATTAAGCATGTACGCGTATTACAAAAAGTTACAGACACAATTATCAAGGTATTTGGAGACGAAGCACAACAATGAGGAAGACGTGAAAAATTTTCAGAATTTGCCGGAAGGTGAGTCGTATAATTGTTTATACGTGTTTATAATTGTTTTCACTTTGACTGATCTTTATGTAATCATAAATTACTTCAATTGTTATGTATTATTGAGCGGGAAAAATTATCGATTTAATTAGACGCAAAGGATATTTTATGTACAATATGAATGCTTCGATAAATCAAGGCGATTTACTTGTTTGCCGTCGTCTCGTGCAACAGCTGCAACGAGGGGCAACTGATTTTTTTGTGTGTGTGAATTGCAAAGACTTCTTTTCCAAAAATAACATAAGGCATCATGTTCAAGTGTGTTCCCATAGAAATAATATAAACAACGAAAGAAACGTTCAAGTCTTAGGACGTGCTGTAGCATGCCATATACATTATACTGCGAAATCTGTTTTAAGGAAGAAAGTTTTCCCACTCATGGGGGAGGACGATATAATTAAACTTATCCGATATGATGACCTTTTAATTGCATTTGGAAATAAAATGTGTTCCAAGTATCGTTTGGAACACCAGCATGACATGATTCGTGCACGACTAAGGCTATTAGGACGGTTTCTAGCTACCTTAAAGAAGATAGACAGCGACATAACCGAATTCGCGTGCATGTATAATCCAAGAAAGTACAATAATTGACGCATTTGATGGAGAAAGGGCACATGGGCTTATGAAAAACATTGGCTTATGTGCCCTTTTTCCATCAAATGCTTCAACTGTATACAAGCTGTACATTCTCTTGCACAGTTTGACTAAGCAGGTGGTACTTGTAAAACACCTTCTATTCCATCGAGCTTAAGAACACTTATAAAACAAGTAGGCAAAATTTTGAGAAGCATCCATATTAAAAGACGGGACGTCACAAGGCAAAATGAAATAGAAAACTTTTTGAAACTCCTTGAGGAAGACTATTCTGTCACTGTAAACAAAACCGTACAAGAAACTCAAGCACTCAGAAAAAAGGCAAAAGAATATTACTTTACTGTCGATGGATGACATTAAAAAGTTAAATACATATTTAAAAAATACACGAATGGATTGTTATACAACTTTACTGAAAGATGGATATAGTATCACTGCTTGATACACATTGGTTGATAGGAAAGTGACATCAATCCAAGTATTCCACAGGAGGCGTGCTGTTGAACTCGAGCGAATGCTCACTGACGACTTACACTCTTCTCGAAAGATATCTGAGGAAACTTCAAAAGATTTTAGCAAATCTCTGTCAAAATATGTAAGGATTACAATTCGAAGAAGGCTCGCAAGAACTGTATCAGTGTTATTACATGAAGACATATTGGACGGTATAAGACTGATCCTTAAAAATCGTGTGAATGCTGAAGTTCCCAGTATTAATCCATATATATTTATTATATGTTCGAATGCATGGCTGTTGTTTATTCTTAGCGTAGTAGTTGTGTGCAGGGACCGGCGGACTCCAGCTACCGCTGATGGAGGGGGAAACACCTACAGGAGTGGTGGTTATGTGTGCGTGACTGACGCAAGCATAGTTCACGCACACATAACCACCGCTCCTGTAGGTGTTTCCCCCTCCATCAGTGATAGCTGGAGTTCGCCGATCCCTGGTTAGGAGCCCGGCGACTATCCCCACAATTTCTTGGAATTCTTCGGTCGAGAGTGAGAATCCGAGAGAGCGAGAGCGGAAAAAGAGTCACACGTAGTTGCCGTCGACTAGCTTCGTCGTTCAAGCAGTGCTCAAAGCTCAACAGTCAACAGGACGGGTGAAGATTGGGGAATGCCAAGCTTATGAAAAATAAAGCCCTACGGATAAGAAAATATAGTTGATGTTACATGCCCCTATCCGTTTATTCTGTGCTTGCTGTCCGCAAGTCGCTTTTCGTTTCAACATCGGTGATTCAGCGGAATCGCCCCGCATGTGGCAACCAGGTCGCCGAACCGCGAAGCGACCATCAACGGCTTGGGCCCGAAGATTCCCTAATAAGGAGCGATCAACAGGTCCCGAGCTTCAAAAAATTGCAAATATTGTACATGCGGTTCCAGCAACGCATGTGTCGGTCGAACGACTATTTTCAGGACTGAAATTTATATTAAATGACCACAGAAGTAGATTAAATCACGATATTTTAGATGATATAATGGTCGTCAGGACAAATGAGATAGCATAATAAAGTTATGTATATGTATGTGTATGCATTGTTTGTTTTCTATACATATTTTGCACATTTTGTTTATATTTGTTTTGCGTATGTTGTTGTAAAATAATTGTTATGGGGACACCTATTAGCGTTTAGAATATACCAAATAGACCGCGAACACAAGTGATATTTCTGAACAGCAGCTCCAGACTGTCTTGCTGTTCACATACTACGATAGGCAGACGCGTTACCGAAAATTCGAGAATCAATAGCCTCGAATAGTAGTTATTATAATTCATGTACTTTGCTATAATTATCGGTAATAACTTCAAAGATATTTATACAATGTAAACTGGATTTGACATACAATGCCGCTCCACCGCCACGAGCAAGGAAGTGAGAACGGCGGTCAGCACGATAGAGATAATAGTCACGCAGCAAAAGGGACCCAGAGTCGTGCTCAGTACGCAACCAGGTTTCGGTAAGAGCCAACACGTCAAACTTGTAACAACGCACTAAGTCGGCTAATTCTGAGAAATGACAAATAAGTGATCGAATATTTAAGTGAGCAGCAGAGAAGGATTTAGAATGCGCACGCAGTTTACAAGAAAGCGAGGAAGACAACGCAGAAGACCCAAGTTCCAAAATAGGAGAAAAAGAAAGCCCCAGCAGAGCAGAGGACGCGGTAGAAGATGCACAGCCTGATGTAGAAGCCAGCCCAACTATCCGATCCAAGGAAGAAGGGCGAGTAGCTTCAGAGCCCGAATGTAAGCTCGGGTCAAGTCACTGTCCCCCATCCATAGAATGAAGAACTTGAGCTGGATAGCCTTGCAGAACAGGGGGCAAAGTAGACAGTTCCTCCACGAAGTCGGCAGAAGATGTAAACCGCCGGACTGGAGCACCATCATCCTTCCTTAGGTAGACAATTCCGCGTTTCATCCATACGAATTTAAAGTTATGGTCCTTCGCAAGCTTCCTGGCCTCAAGCAGACTGCTACGCTCACTAGCGGTCGAACGTTCATTAATATATATAAGTGAGTCAGGCCACGACGGATCAATCTCACTAGCACGAAGATCCTTCTTGGCTCTCTTTTTGGTAATCCACTCGTCACGAGTAAATGTAGAGGTGAATCGAATGACGAGAGGCTTAAACTTAGCATTGGTATGACGAAGTCTAAGCGCAGAGGCTATCTGCGACTGCGAGAAAGCTATTTTAATGGCGTTAGCAACACTTTTAATAGTCTGCAGTAGCCCCGCATTAGAATTATCGGGCAGCCCTGATATAACAAGTTCAAAGTCTCTAGTAGAACGCTCCATACGTTCAAACCTCTGGGCGACCTCGGCATGAGGAACCGAGCCAGCAACAACAGACGTCCTCCCACCGGTCAAACGCTGCTCCAGCGAAGTCACGCGTCGGTCCAAAGAGGCTTGGTCAGCGGCTAAACAATCCATGTTCGGCAACATCGGACATCATGGTGTGCAAGGAGTTAACACGTGCTACCAGATCATCAAGCGAAGTTAGTTTGAGTTTGATATCTTGAAGGCAGCCGTGGATAGCCCTTAGATCCGGTGAAGCATCGGATCTTGATCTTGAGGACGAGATGGAGGGTCCAGGCAGAGATAGGGCATTATTGCCAGGAAAATTATTGTTCATTCCACAGCCTGTGCATTTACCGGATTTAGGTAGAAATTTGGAGCATCCTCGACAGTGGGCCATACCGACAGTACGACAACAGTAGTGTATTAAACACCGTGAGGCTGAGGGTTTAAGCTGGCAACGGATTGGTGACTGTGATACGGTTGATTCTAAATTTGCTTTGTTTAAATCTTTGTTGGTCACATTATACGATCAGTTTGCACCCGTAAGACTAGTGCGTGTCTCTAGGCCCGCTGCACCTTGGCTTACGCCGACTGTGAGGAGATTCATAAGGCTTCGCAATCGGGCACTCGCGAGATACAATAGGACTGGGACAGCTGATGCTTGGGATTATTATAAGCATCTCCGTAATGTTGCGAAATTCATTCGTGCCGAGAAGCGGGCGTTTTTTAAAAGCTTTAATTCTTGTTCGTCTAGAAGGCTCTGGGACTTCCTTTCCTTGGCCGGATTTTACCGATCGTCTAGGGCCTCGTCTGGCATTGAGTCTTTTCCTGACGCTACCTTAATTAATAATCATTTCATTGACTCCCTTCCTGCTTGCACTGCCTCTCCTAACCTTAGACATAATTATGCATCCTTGGGTAATCCTGATCCTAACATTCCTACTTTCTCTTTTGTACCCTTTACTCCTGAGGATCTCCTTGCCGTCTTTAAATCTATCAAGCTTACGTCCTCTAATCCTTACGATATTTCTGGCGGTATGGTCCTTAATTGCCTTCCTTACTGTTTTGACTCTCTTCTTCATATCTTCAATGCTGCTATTTCCGAGGGTGTATTTCCTCGTGCATTAAAACACTCCTTTGCCGTTCCTATTCCCAAAACACCTCATGTAACTGCCCTTAATTCCCTTCGTCCTATCTCCCTTACTCCCTTCTTATCTAAGGTGCTCGAGAAACTGTGCATTGCCCAGCTTCAGAGGTTTTTCACATCCGCCAATGCTGTTCCAGTTTTTCAGTCTGGCTTTCGACGTGGTCATAGCACTACCACATCTTTGCTGCATTTGTCGGATACCGTATTGCGGAGCTTTGACTCTAGATGCTGAACTGCCATTATCTCCTTAGACTTTTCCAAGGCATTTGACACGATTGATCATGACCTGCTGGTGGATAAACTTCGACATACTGGTTTGTCCTCTAATGTCCTGTCTTTCCTTGAATCCTATCTCTCTTCCCGCTCTCAGCAGGTTATGCTTAACCAGTATATGCCCACGGTCTCATCTACTCGTGAGGTTAAACGTGGAGTACCGCAAGGCTCTGTGTTTGGGCCCCTACTTTTTAGTATCTACGTAAATGATCTGCCCTCGGTGTGTCATAACTGTCGGGTCTATATGTACGCGGATGATACGCAACTTGTTAAGGATTTTGTTATTGGCAGGCCTGAGTCTGCCAAATGCGAAATGGCTTCTGACCTGTTACGCCTGATGGCATGGGCTGACGCTCACGGTCTCCAGCTAAATCCTGCTAAATCTTCTTTAGTTGTGGTTGGCTCTCCTGCTTTACGTCAACAGCTGTCTTTCTTTGTTATTTCCTGGGGCTCTGCATCTCTTTCTATGCAACCTACTGTTAAAATCCTCGGTGTTACTTTTGATTCTTCTTGGTGCTTTGACCAATATGTAGCTGTTTTGTGTCGCTCTGCTTTTGCTCGTCTACGGTTCCTGTATCCTTCTCGTCGTATTTTGTCCACCCACATCAAGCTCTCGCTATGTCAGTCACTTGTTACTTCTCTCTTTGATTACGCCGATGTTGTGTATGGTCCTTGTCTCACTACTCGTCTCTCGTCAATAGTACAACGTATCCAGAATTCGTGCCTTCGCTATTCTTATAATGTCCGTAAGTTTGACCATATTTCGCCGTTATTTCTTCGCTCTGGCTGGCTCAAAGTCAGACAGAGGTGGACTTTGCACCTGTGCTGCATCGTACACAAGGTTTTACATTCTGAAACGCCTATCTATCTAAATGAATTACTATGTAGTAATTCATCTATGCACTCTGTTCATGCACCATCTACGAGGCGTGGTGCTGACCTATCTGTGCCTGCTCATCGTACGGTCAAATTTACGGCATCTTTCTCTTATTTGTCATCCTTCTATTATAATTCTCTTCCCTTGGATATTCGTTCTTTTAAAATGTCGCTTTTAAATGTGCTGCCCGTTCTTTTATTCTTGTTCACTATCCCTAACTCCCCTTGTCATATGGTCCTCTCTCTTACTCATCTGTTGTTTCGTTAGCTTTATTTCTGTTCGATATTGTTTTTGGGTTAGGTTGCAAAACGGCATATGTGCTGAACCTCGCCTATTTATCACATAAGTTTTTTTTTCTCTTTTGTTGTTTATTACTTTATTACTGACGAATAAAGACGAATTATTATTATTATTATTATTCTCAACATATGTATATACATATTATACTTACTTATTTTGTATATATTGTATATATGTGTAGTATTCATTTTAAATATAATAGTTGTGTTACAAAATACTATTTTTATTATAAATAAATTACCTTTCGAATTTCTACAGAATTGTTACGACATTTGTTATAGGCCATTCACCCACCACGGTGATGCAATTTGACCAAGAAACGATTTGCATGTAATGTCGTGGGTATAACTCAAGAAAATTCGTCACATTTTTCTTCGAGAGATTAAAAATTAGACCAAGAAACAAAACCCTGCAAGTGATTCACGTCATTGCATGCAACCCGGTTCTTGTTAAAATTGCAGTTGCATCGCAGCGGTGGACGAGCGCAGAGCGACCACAGTCGGATTTTGGACGTAGAATGTCGTATGTCACTTGTAACCCGCTCCGAGCGGGTTGTTGTGCCTTGCGTGATGGCTCGCAAGGATGGTAGGGGATTTGTCGAAATCGTAGGTTCGGGAGTGAACAAAAGATAGGAATCTACTGGGTGAACTACACCAAGTTCGATTAAACTCAGAAACTAAGTTTTTATTCAAACTTTAACTAAACTAGACTGAGATATACAAGAATTATAGCCGTGTTAACAGGTCGGGAGTCAGGTCTAGAGTCCTCGATTGGCGGTGTCGAATTGGCTTTTATGTCCTGCTGGGCGTGGTACGCGTTACCATGTCCGGTCACGGCGATGCGTTCACATATTGCTGATTTTGTAGATTCGGTCGCTAGCGGCTGTCTTAGCTTGGAAACGTCTCGAACGCTTCGTAACGTAATATAATATGTATAATATATGACAGTATGTCTGACACGTGTGCTTGAGCGTTGCCTGGGCACAACATCCCTTCCCCCTAAGGGAGGAAAAGCCATAGCTTTTTCTTAGCGGCTGATTAACATCGATTCTTAAGCTAGATTAATATAATAACTAATGCGCTACGTATGGATAGTATTAGTAGTTTGCATTTGACAATAGTGGTTTACAATATTTGTATTAATGATTACAATGTTTCAAAGGTAACTGGTGGAAGACGTTCCTTCCTTGCTAACTATCTTGATTATTGCTTCAGGTTTTTGTGTGGTATTGTCGCGACTTGTGTTCTCCGTTGTACAACGTCGAGATGTTTTCTTTTTGAAGTGTGCAATACATTTGTATAGTGTAAAGATACATAGTGTAATTGTTATGAATCCCGTTATCAAGAATAGTGTAAAGAAGCTGTAATGATACTCGGTTGGTATTATTTCGGGTTTTTCTAAGTCGCTTTGTAATTCATCTAATTTTTTGCTAACTTTATTTAGTTCTTCTGGGTGTTTGATTATCCTTTTTAATTCAAAATTTGTGTTACGATAGGAGTTTACAGTGGTCTGTGGGAGTGTAATTTCGTCTAGTGATAAGTTGTAACCAGGTAAGTAATTCCATGTTTTTTCTATTCCGTATTGTTTCCCGGTTTCTATCGTAAATTCGGCGGTAGTGATAGTACATTTATTTCTTATCGTTATTATACCAGAGTCCTTAATACTATACATGTTTGTGCCTTTATCGTCGCAAGTTGCTGCTAATTGTATCGGTTTTGGTGCGATATAAATCCATGCACCTGGTTGTTGTAGTTCTATTAGGATTGTGTGGTTCAGTGTCATAATGCGTATTTTACAATTGGTATCGCTTTGAATATCGGGTGGTTAGAGGTACAGAGATATAGATCGTTTATAGTTTTACATTTCAATAGGTCCTGTTTGCTTAGCTGTACGTAATCTTGCACCGCAGTATCGAGTACTACGTAGGAATCAAGGGGTTCTATATATGCGTAGAACGATTCGTTTATCTTAGTGGGTACTGGGTGTACCTTACTTAATTTGAATTTTTCCGCGTTTAACAATGGGATATCTAGTATTATGGTAATTGATTTGGTATCCGAAAATGCAGAGAGAGTAAGGATTTCGTACAATACGTGCATGTTTTCTAATTTTATTCCGATGGGGAAGTCTAGTCCTTGCGGTATATACGCTAGTGCGGAAGTGAGGTAGGCTATGATTTGTGCCGGTGGTATCAGTCGTGGGTTTAAGACACCTTTCTTTATATCCATGATAAATTCTAATAAGTCTTGAGTGTCGCGCAAGAGTGTTTCCGCTACGCTATTTATTAGTATGAGGTTTTCATCTATTGTCTCGCGAAATCTAGTAATGTCAGTCGTCTGTTGGAGTAAATATTGAATTTGCCAAGTTGCATTTAAAAGGATTTGTTCGTTTTCCTGTATGTTGTGTATAGTTTCATTTAGGAGTTCGGCGTTAGCTCTTACAATTTGCATTTGTCCTTTGATTGTATTTTTTATTCTACTGTCTTGTCTTTTTAGGAAGTCTATTTGATCATTGATTTTCTTTCTATCTTCGGAATCCTTTAGCCCGAAGAGTGATTTACCTATGTAACCTAATCCATCTATTAGTCCGCGACGCTGTTTTGGTGCGGAGGTTATTGTTTGTTGGACGTAAGTAAGGAGTTTGGTTACGCGGTCTACTTTGCTTTGAATTTTCGTGCCGAACGTTTTACAGAATTTTTGTAAGTTATCTGTAGAAGGTGTTTTACATTGAGCTAGTATGTCATATAGTGCTGCCTGGAGATTGGATTCGCGTTTGTAAATGTAGGATATGTCTACGTATAATATTAATTTCCAGCTATCTCGGTAAATCTGTAGATCGCCTATGTTTTCGAAATAAATGCCTGGGTGGTCTTGAAATTCTTTTACAGCGAAGTCTGTGTCGGGGGTTGTCCCTCCCATGAGTAGTATCGTCATTTGTAGGATGGTAATCCTGTAAAAAATAATGTCGATGTGTAGTCGGCGTATATTTTCGTTGGTCATGAAGTCTCTTTCGCTCGAATGCATTGCGTGCTGGAGATAAAATTTTGCTGCGTATGTCAGTTTGTCTACGTAGGGACTCGATTGTCTCGTCGCTTCTTCTTTCGTTACAGTCTTCATCATGCTTGCGCTCTTAGATGTACCCCGAGAGCTTACTATTCTTATTTTGGTGGGTGTAATTTTGTTTAGTGTCTCCGTGACGTGCGTGAGTGGAGGTGTTTGTGTTAATTGTTTTAAGTTTTGTTTCTAGTGGTTGCAAAATCCTGCCCCGCCGGGATATATGAATTTTGGTTATCGGGTCGCGGTACGCGAGTACCGTGCCGACCTTCGGCATTACCGTGATGAAGCTGTCTTTTGGCTGGATGACGAGGACTCCTGGGGGATTCGAGCTATGTTTGGTGAATTTCTTATATTCTCATCTCTTAGTGTTGTTTGTCTCTTATGGAATTTTCTATTTTTAGTCGTTCGCATCTGGTTATTTTTCTAGAACGCTTTGGAGATAGTTTCATCGGGCCCGTTCCTCGACGCGAAGCGTGGTCAATGTTCGAGGATGCAGATGCTTAATATATATATATATATATTTTTTTTTTAATATAATCATTTTATTTTCATAGATTCATTTAGTAGTTCGAGAGTAGTTACTTTCCTTCATAATTGCGATCCTTTCCTATTCCTACCCTATTCTATGAAATGTTTTAATCGGTTTGCGTGTACGCGAAGCGTCCGTCGTCCTTTATTTATTGTATAATTATTATTGTCGTGTGTATTTTGAATCGTATACGGGCCTATCCACGCGGGTGTTAATTTCTTTGATCGTCCGCGTCTCACAGTCTCATCGTGTAGTAGTACTTGGTCCCCAATTTTGAAAGATTTAGTAGTTGTCTTTTTATCGTATTGCTTCTTTGCCTTGTTTTTATTGTTCCCTATTGTTTCGCGCGCAATGTTATTCGTAGACCGTAGTCTTTCGCGTAATTCCTCAGCGTATTTGTCGTAGGTATATGTTAGTTGGGGTGCCTGTTTTAGTGAGGTCGGCAGTGTAGCTTGTCTCCCGAAAACGAGTTCGTAGGGCGTGTAACTAGTAGATGTGTGCGGGGTAGTATTATAAGTAAACATCGCGTACGGTAGCCATTCGTCCCAATCAGTCTGGTCTTCCGCGATAAAGTTCTTCAAGTATTCGGCTAGTGTACGATGGCTTCTTTCTAGAGCTCCGTTTGATAGTGGGTGATAGGCCGTGGTTTGAATTTTTTGTGCCGTATAAGTATGGCCTGAAATGTTGCGTCGCCCATACGATGGCCAATAATTCCTTTCCGATGGTGCTATAGTTTTCTTCCGCTTTGTTTAACACTCTACTTGCGTATGATATTGGCAAATCTTGCCCTATCTTTCCTTGCGATAATACTGCTCCTATAGCTTTTCCGGAAACGTCTGTTGTCAGAACGAAAGGTTTCGAGAAATCGGGGTATTGTAATATCGGTGCCGTTGTTAATTTTTCTTTCAGTATTTCGAAGACTTCCTGTTCCTGTGCGGTCCATCTGAATGCTTGATTTTTCTTTAATAGTTGCGTTAAGGGTTTCGCGATTTGTGAAAAGTGTTCTATGAATCTCCTATAATATCCAACTAAACCTAAAAAGGATTGTATGTCTTTGACTCCTCTAGGTATCGGAAAGTTCCTAACGGCGTCGAGCTTTGAAGGATCCGGCATGATGCCATTTTCGGTTATAACGTGACCTAGGTACACGGTTTCCTTTCGTAAAAATTCACATTTATTAGGTTTAAGTTCTAGGCGATCTTGGTGTTCTTTCAACGAGCGTCCGTAAACGACTATATCGTCTAAATACACGAAACATTTTATTCCTTGTAGGCCTGATAGTACGGTATTCATCAATCTTTGGAACGTCGCGGGAGCGTTTTTTAGCCCAAACGGCATTCTATTGTACTCGAAATGACCATATGGTGTCGAAAAGGCTGTCTTCTCACGATCTTCCTCTTTCATGGCTATTTGATGAAATCCTGACACTAAATCTAAGGTTGAAAAATATTTTGCTCCGCCTAATTGATCTAGAATATCTGTTATATTCGGTAAAGGTAGGATTTCCAAGACACGATTTCGCCGCCGCGGCCCGTCTCCGTGGCGAGCAGACCTCCGGTCCCGCGTTAAAGGACCCACTGGGTTCGAGCACTTGGAAGGGTCTATTCTAAGGTCGGTATACCTGTTTCAGAAAAATCAGATTGATTATTCTTTATCGTATCTCTATGGAAATGACACCGATGGCTTCCTTACGTTTTTCCAATGAAAATCATACCAAATGTCATGTAAATCGGACTATTTTTAACAAAGATAGCTTGAAATTATGCAAACGAATTTTTCATCTAATTTCCTTCATTATGCTCCGAATTACGTCGTTCTTGGTGTTAGTTTCATCGGTGAAACTAATCGATTGGCACCGTTTTCGCAGAGATCTGATGAGACATATGGAACTTGGATTTTTCCACTTTTAATGGTATTCCAAATCCTTCGAGGGTCGAAAGCCATAAAATTCGGTGGGGCATCACGGGAGGTTGACCTGCCTACGTAGTGCCAGCCGGTATCTCTTTGACAGGCGTCGCTTCAGAATCACCCTGTACAATACAGTATGTACATATACATATTTACATATAGTCTCGAGGACGAAATGAGACGACGATTCGAGGTCTGTGAAGTTGCCACCCCCCAATTGCGAATTTTTATATAATAATGATGGCATTCGTTTGCCGACATTTGTCCAACAAAAGCTTGGTTTGTCCACCCATAAAAAAAAGATATACCTAAAGAATAAAACTGTAAACAATAAAAATATACATGTTAGATTTGTAGAAGTTATGAAACATTCATTGCACAGATGAATACTACTGGACCTCAAGTAGTCGATAAAAGGTTTAATACTTCTTCGTTTGTATTGCAATGTGACTATTTTGTGCGTACATACAATCTATTCTATACTTTTTAAAATCTTTATATCTGGTGTGTTGGGTCCCTTCTCCCAATTAGCCGAGTGGCAGGTTGCCCAAATATTGAATAATTTCGTAGGAATGTATTAACACTTTGTGAACAGTACCTATTTATTTAGTATATTGGTATCGGGATAACATGGATACAGGTTTACAATTTTTTTCCACATTCGCTTCGATTTAAAATTTTGCACAAAATAATAACATACAAACTTTGACACGTGTTTACACACAGATCAGAATTAGCCGCCATTATATTTTTCTCCTTTTTAGATGCTCATATTATTAGTTTACAAGAAATATATAAAGAAAACATAATCCCATAACTTTTGGATTTCAACTAGTTTCCTTATATCTAGGGATTCTGTCCCACTGTTGTGATGGTTCGCGCGGCGGTCTCCGCTAGACTCAGTTTGGAGCAGTCAAGCTTTTGGCAGCCGCGATTAGCCACCCGTCAAGAGATTCCGCCATAATGGCGAAAAACAGACACTCATCGCATTGTGTTGGGTCTCGAGTAGCCTAGGTAGCTGCCGAAACAGACACACTGACAGAGCGGTTGGAAAACGCGCCTAGGAAAACGGATACACGCTTCTCCATAAGAGCGGTGCTTAGGATTCGCCGCCGCGATCCGCCGCCGCGGCGAATCGTGTCTTGGAAATCCTACCTTAAGGGATTTGAATCGCCTATTGTCGCCTCATTTACTTGCCTAAAATCTGTTACCACTCTGAGTCTGTGTTTTCCTGAAGCGTCGGGTTTTTTCGGAACTACTAGCAACGACGCGTTCCATTGACTGGCGCTCGGTCTAATTATTCCCTCATTTATCATTTCTTGGACTTGTTTATTTACTTCCTCTTTATGCGCTTGTGGCAATCTATACAGCTTTATGTATATAGGTTTAGTACCTGGGATTAGTGGAATCGAATGTTCTGTCTTCGTGGTGTATCCTAATTTGTCTCCTTCTAACCCGAATATTTCGTTATACTTTTCGCACAGCCCGCGTAAGCTGGCTTCTTCTTCCTTATTTAAATGTTCCGTTCTAAGACTCTCACGTAACAATTGCATTCTATCTCTTCCGTGCACGGCGTGTACCACGTATGTCGGTGCGTCGCGCTCCTTGTCGTCGGTTGCGTTCGTCGGGTCAATGTCATTGCTCGTCAGCGTTTGTAACGTTACAGTTGGCGTATTGATAAAGACTCCGTCTGTAGTAGTATTCATTATGCTTATTACACATCTCCCGTTCCGGCCTTCTGTTAGCGAATTTCCTATGAGCACCCCTGGCTTAATAGATTGTCCTTCCACTATACCTTCGCCTTTATCTGTTGTTCTAGCTAGTAGAATGGTTTCAGATCGCGGTTTTAAAGTCACGTTTCCTCCTGAGTGGGGGAATTGTATTCCGTACACTTCTATTCCTAGGTTCGCCCTGATGCATACGTCGTGTTTGGCCATAAAATCTTGTCCTAGGATTTCGTCTGCTTCTAACGGGAAGTCGTTTCTGACTAACCGGCAAGGATGAGTTACTGTTTTATTTCCAACTTTTATGTTTAATTGCACTAGACACAGCGTCTTTATTTCCGTAGGGGCTATGCCTCGCAATGAGACTATTTCGTTTTCTGCACGGACTTCGTCCTGCACTTTTCCTATCTTTATCAAAGTAATATCGGCACCGGTGTCTACTAACATATGCGCTTTTTCATTTATCAATTCCGGCGCCCTAATTTCGATTGTATTTTCGAGCTGGGATGTCACTACCATTTTCGCTCGGTATGACTCTACTCTAGGTCCTGCGTTCGTTTGTCTATCGTCAGTTGTTCCGCGGTTCGCGGTAGGGAAATCTTGATTTTCGCTAGATTGTTCTCGACCCGGAGTTCTGTTAATGTTCTGTCTAGTATCCTCGCGCCTGTAATTCGAGTTCGTATAACGCGGTCTATATTCTCGTCCGTTTGCTCTTTCTCTAGCCTTGCATTCTCTGATTTGATGTCCAGGTTTTTTATAATAGTGACAAACCATTGTGACTCTCTGTACTTCCCTTTTTATAGTCGTTTGTTGCGTCGGATAGTTTTCTCGCGGCATGCTCAATCGCGTATAGCAATTCCTTGCTAAATGTCCTAATTTATTACAACGATTGCAGCGGGGTACGTTTGACCCTTCCTTTCCTTTGGACTGATTACCGAATTTCCTATAATTTCGCGAGGTGTTTAAACCCATCGCTTGCTCCTCTTCTATTGCTGCGGCTATAGCTGCATCCAACGTTGCATAGTTTCGAGACCTAATGATCGTTCTCAGTTTTAAATTCAGCCCGAGGGTGAATACATCCAGAGCGCGTTCTTGCACCGATTCCGTTAACGCGTTATTTACTTCGTCGCTGTTCCCTGGTTTTACCGATAGTTCAGATAATTCCCCAGCTAATTCCTCTACTCTACACACGAATAATTTTACGCTTTCTCCTTCTCGTTGGTGACAGGCATGAAACTCTGCTCCAACCGCTCCTATAGATCTTTTGTCAATGAATAGAGAAGTTAAGATGTCTTTTAATTTGTCGAAAGTATCTACGTCCTTGTACTGTAATACCTTGGCTGCTTTGCCTTTAATTTTTGTACCTATTACTGTTTTCAAGAATCGTGGCTGTTCATTTGCGGGGACAAATTCCGAGGCGCTAGTATATGATTTCAAAAATTCTGCAAGTTCGTCTGACGATTTTTCTACGAATTTATCGACTAACGACAACGCGGTAGATAGTCTTTTTACGTCTGGTATCGGGAGGTTATTTTCCCCATTTAGTGACATTTCGCTTTCTTCCGTTCCTTCTATGTCCAACAAACTAAAATCCGCTAGCACAATGGGGAATTCTCTATTTGGTGTTACAAAGTTTTCCGGAGACGATTCGGCACTTGAATCGTCGTTTTTTCTAACGCTTAGTCGCAACGGCGACGGTCGAAGTGTTCGGTGAGACGGTTTTGGATGGTCTATAGAAGGTAGAAGGTCTAATTCCTCTCGTACGAAGATTAGTTTTTTATCGAAAAACGACTCGAATGATCGTGACAAGCTTCTTTGACCCGGGAGTTTGAATTGATTCGCGCGTTCGTCTTCTATAGGCATGCATATACCGTTTTTGAATTTATATAGGACTCTGGTTTACAATATATACGTTTTACGCTAGTCTGTTACTCACAAGGCTGTTCTGTTACCCACAAGGCTGTTCTAAACCACATGTCGTCAGCTCGGTCGGGCGTCCTCTCGTCTGTGAACCAAAGGCGGTGATAAGATGAATCGGACCCGGCAAGGTTGATCCGTACAGCTGTTTACTGCGTGCTCCGACGGCTGCTACCTTCGTACGGTTCTCCGTCCGTCCTTCAGGTGCGGCTTCGACTCGTTCCTCTGTCTCCAAGTCCTCTCGTGCGTCCTGGTCCTCGGAACAGTGACGTCCTCGTAGATGGATTTGGTGTTAGATTATTGGTAGTTGCACCCGTTCACTCACTGGATGGTTTTACTCGTCACCAGGCTCGTCTTCGTTCGGACTGCGTCGAACGTTTTCTCAAAGGCCATTCCTCGATCCACTGTGCTTCCTCGGTAGCGACGATAGCCTGTTCTGGCCTATTAGACTAAGATGATCCAATAATCTGGTCGGAGGTAGTTCAACCTCAGTCGACGTCGATCAATCGGTTGCGTCAAGGCTCAGTAAGAGTTTTTACGATGCAATATCCCACCGTAACGTAATATAATATGTATAATATTGTAACGAGTTAGTTACGGTGGGACGCGAACCTTCCCCCACTACGCGCGCCTGGCGCGGCCCGTCGCCGCCGAGCGCGGCCGCGAGATGGCCACGCGCCGAGCGGCGCTCTCGCTGGCGAAGATGCCACGGCGCTCGCTTTAGGCCAGCGCGACGGGCCCGCCAGGCAGAGTCTACCACGAGCGGTACATGCGAACGGTCAGAGCTCTCCCAGTAAATTCTTGTAGCACAAGCTGTCTTACTGCGTATTTTTGGTCTCCCCCACCTCCACGGCTCCTAGAAGAACGCGAGTTCGCCGACTTCTAGACGCAGGTCGATATCCGCCGTCAATCTTAGGAACAGACTTCGTCTGTTCCGGAGGACATCCTATAGTCTCCGTTTCTCCCGCGGATTATACCCACTGGGCGAACGGGCTCAAGACTTCCCGGTCAGGGCCATCGGTGGAGAACACAGCCGAGACACCAGAACGACCACCCCCCACTCCTATCTCTCTACCGCTGAAACGCTCCGCGCACACGAACGCGACCGCGACCCACCGTCCGCACTTCGCCGCGATCTCTCCGCGTACCGCCGGTAGATTAAGTAGTAGGTTAAGCCGAAACGCATCTGTTAGCCAGCACAGACCTGGCCGGGGAACTTGTAAATTAGCGTACACAATAAAGAGCCGAGTTACCAAGTTCACCTTGCCTCATTCTTTCAAGACCCTAGTAACCTCCACGGAGCGGGGTTACATTTGGCGCCCGAACAGGGACTCGAAAGTCACCAACGGAACGGATGACCAAGGTGAGCTGGGTATACCGACTACCAAAGACCGAACTCGTGGCGTGGGCCAAAAACACGGGGTAGACTACACGGGAGATCTCGACACGTTGCGAGCACGAGTAGTGGCCCATTTAAGAGTCACCATGGATAGAGACAACCTCGATGTCTCGATCCGCATCGATCCTCCGAGCGACGATGAAACTGCCCAAGCCGACCTACGAACTAAGAGGTCGGTCCCCGCAAAGGAAGCGCTCTGGGGACAACCCTCTCTGGTACCAGAACGTAGGCTTCCCACCGAGACAGCCGTCCCGTTCGACACTTACCATGTAATGGAGCGGGTAAGACGGTGGGGCGGTCATTACGACGGCGGTAAAGGAGCGGAGAACTTCCTGGACCAGCTGGACGACCTACGAGAGAACTATGAGGTCACGCCGGAACAAATTTTACGCTGCCTCACCAGCATACTGAAAGGCGCAGCCCTGCAATGGTTTAGGAACGAGAAAGGCGACATCCATACATGGGACGAATTCCTAGAGGCGTTCCGGCAAATGTACCTACCCAGGCGCCGACAGCATGAGCTCGAAATGGCCATCCACCAACGACGCCAACACCCGGGTGAGAGCGTCCGCGAATTCGCTAGCGCACTCAGGACGCTTATTATTATTATTATTATTATTATTAAATGTCTTTATTGCACCATTACAATTAAAATTACAATGGAGAGTAGGCGAGATTCAGCATTAACTGCTGCTCTACAACCTAACCTAAAAAGTTGTTGATAAATAAAATAAAAATGAAAGAAAACAAATAGAGTAACACTAAATATAATAAAATAAAATAGCTAAGAACAGGGTAAGCATAAGAGAAAGCCATTTACATAGGGAACCGCGAGAGGATGAAAGAACGAGCACCCAGCTTAAATGCAGCAAACGATGACAGAGAACGTATATTAGACGGGATGTGGTTATAATAATAGGAAGATAAGTAGGAGAAGGACACAGTGAATTTACAAGAGCGATGGTGAGGCACAGACAAATCGAAACAGCGTCTCGTTGTCATAGACTCGCTAGAGCGCATGGACAAATTGGAGCGCAGCAGATCGTACAGATACCTCGGCGTACCTGTTGCAAGTATCTTATAGACAAGACAGCAGAGATGGAAAATCCATCTCTGTTTCATCTTTAGCCAGTCAGAACGTTGGAAAGAAGGCGTTATGTGATCGTACTTACGAACGTTATAGGAGAAACGAAGACATGAGTTCTGCACACGTTGGACAACAGACAAAAGTGAAGAGGAAAGACACGGACCATACACTACGTCAGCATAGTCAAAAATGGAAATAATTAAAGCTTGACATAACAAGAGCTTTGTGTTAGTAGACAATATACGACGTGAAGGGTAAAGGGAACGCATGCAAGAGAAGGCAGATCGACATAACACAGCAACATGACGGTCAAAACACCAGTGGGGATCAAAGGTCACACCTAAGTTTTTTAACACAGGTTTTACACCAAGGACAGAGGAGCCAAAGGATATGTCAAAAGAGGACAGGTTACTGAGGAAAATAGGAGAACCAGCAACAAGAACAGTGGTTTTGGTTGGATTAAGTTGGAGGCCATGAGAGTCAGACCAGTGAATAAGTCGACGTAAATCAGCTTCAATTTCTGCTTTAGCTAGATCAGCACAGTTGGGATCAAAAACCTTAATGAGCTGGGTGTCGTCCGCATACATATAAGCTTGACAATGATTACATACTTCAGGCAGATCACTCACGTAGATACTGAACAGAAGTGGACCTAGCACAGAGCCTTGCGGAACTCCACGAGAAGTCTGTCTAATAGTCGAAATTAGAGGTAAAGAGCGTTTGAGCACAACCTGCTGCGTGCGCGATGAAAGATAAGATTTGAGAAATAACAAAGCACTAGGCGACAGTCTGAGATAACTTAACTTGGCACCCAGCAAGTTGTGATCAATTGTATCAAACGCTTTTGAGAAATCCAACGACGTGATACAAGTTAAGCGGCGCGAGTCAAATGCACGAAGAACAGTATCCGAGATGTGGAGCAAGGCAGTGCTCGCACTATAACCTCTACGAAAGCCAGACTGAAAAGACGGAATAGCGTTGCATGAGTCAAAGTGCCTCAGCAGTTGTGCAAAACAAAGCTTTTCAAGAACCTTGGAAAGGAAATACGTAAGAGAAATAGGACGAAGAGAATCCAGGGTGGTGGCATTAGCAGACTTAGGAATAGGATAGACAAAGGAATGCTTCCAAGCAGCGGGGAAGGACCCGGATAGGACAGCAGAGTTGAGGAGATGTAGAAGAGAATCAAGGCAGTAAGGGACACAATTAACTATCATGATGCCAGAAATATCATAGGGGTTGGAGGAGGTAAGTTTTATGCCTTTGAAAACAGAGTAAAGATCGCCTAATGAGAAAGGTGCAAAAGTGAAGCTAAAGGAAGCAGAGGACTCACGCGTCTGGGATAAATAATAGGAAATGAGCTCAGGAGACACACAGGTAGAAGGTAGAGAATCGAGAAAGTGATTATTAATAGCAGAGGGATCCGGAAAGGAATCAGGAACAGAGGATGAATGTGAAGGCCTGCGAAACCCAGCAGTAGAGAGAAAGTGCCAGAAGCTCTTAGAGGAGCCGAAACGGGAAAGATTCTTGAAATATAGTCGCTTCTCCGTACGAATAGAGGAATTGGCGAGGTTCCGAAGCAATTTGTAGTAATCCCAAGCAGCTGCCGTTCCAAATCTCCTATACTTGGTTAGCGCACGATTACGAAGGTTCATAAGCTTCTTGACAGTAGGTGTGAGCCACGGCATGGGAGTCTTCGAGACACGCTTTAGTCGCACAGGCGCGAAATGATCAAATAGAGCAGTAATTAAGGTAGCAAACGCTTCAGCTTTGGAGTCCGTAGTATCCAAATTATGGATGGACTCCCAATTGACCTGCTCAGCAGCGATACGGAAGCTCTCAAGAGGGATGCTATTTAGGTCTCGACTCAAAACATAACGCTGTTGCGTACGTGTCTTAGGAATATCAACGAGGGCATATATTAAACAATGATCACTAATGTGACTTATATCATATACACCCGAAGAGACCACGTCCACATTACTACTGACCAAGATCAGGTCAAGCAAGGTTGACGAAGTTTGCGTAATCCGCGTTGGTTCAGCAATGATTTGCTTTAAAGATAGAATAGACATTATACTATGAATGTAATGTAGATCTGAGTTGCTAGTGTTATTGAAATTGACATTAAAATCACCTAGGCATACTATGCGATCAACGTAACAAGAAATATCCGTGAGAAAAAGTTCCAAATTTTTTAAAGACGTGATCGGACAGCTAGGCGGACGATAAATAGAAAGTATTGCCAGACGACTGTGATTAACACTTATAATAACACCAGATACATCAAGTAAGCTATTGGAGAAAAGGTTGTCGGGAAACGTATTAAAGATACTAGAACAATGAAAGCTAGAGTTAATATATAGAGCCGTACCACCTCCACGAGAGAGGGAGTCAGAGCACCGGTCAGAGCGAATAGTACGTAATCAGGTATATATAAAGACACGGAGTTATCCGTGGTACGCAGCCAGGTTTCACTAAGCGCTAGTACATCAAACTTGTAATCATGCAAAAGATCAGATAAGCCAGAGAAGTGAGCAGTCAAAGAACGAACATTTATATGCGCAACAGAGAGAGAACTAGAATTAGCACTTAGTAGATCTGAGAGCGTAGAGGATACAGTAGAGTTGGCCATAGATGGAGTAGCAAGTGCAGAGATTACATCCGAGGAAGAAGAAGAGGAGATAGATGCCGAAGACCCCATAGACAATAAGCCAATTATGCGCCGCCATGGGCAAATGAACGCCGCCACCCAACTGAATTGGATATATTCCAATCTGCGGATCGAGTATCGCCTCTATATCAAGCGAACAGAGTTCAGTACACTCTCCGTGCTCCTCAGTCTGGCCGCCGACTACGAGGCACTACGCGAGGAGGGACCCAGCCACGCACCAACGCCGCCGGAGACCCTCAAACCAAATCTCGCCGAGGTAAGCAACCGATACCGACGAGACGAATGTTGTTGGAATTGTGGACAGCGCGGCCATTTTCGGCGGGACTGCCGCCGGCCCGGACGACGATTCTGCAGTCGCTGTGGAACGGAGGGTCGGCTCAGCAGGGATTGCAACTGCTCCCCGGCAGCGGGAAACGACAGCGGGTCCGGCGGTCAAGGCCGCGGCCGGACCACGCAACCCCAACGGCCCCCTCAACCACCGACACCGATAGCCGTCCCTTTTTGCCCGTGAATATCCATGGTCAGGATTTCCAGGCCCTAGTCGACACGGGAGCCTCGCTGTCGTATATCAGCCAGAAAGTAGCCGACTGGTGCCAACTAAACGGCAATGCAGAAACCAGCACAGAGCGATGGATGCAAGTCGCCAACGGCGCCACCACACCGATAAAGGGGGAGATGGAGCTACGAATTATTGTCGGAGATTGCATCCTCGCTATTACGTGTGGGGTCCTTCGCGGTCTATCGCAGGATGTGATCCTGGGAATCGACGCCCTCCGGGCCCTCGACTTAACCGTCCAAGTACGAGGCATGTTCTGGAGCCCGGCGGCCGCAATCACTACCATCGAGCCGAACTACGGCCTCCAAGGATGCACCACGGAGCAAACCCGACAACTCGAGGCTTTCCTAACCGAAGAACTCCAACACTTCGACGAGTTGCCAGGGCTTACCCAAATGGCGAAACATCGCCTTCGGTTGAAAACCGGGGCCGAACCGGTAAAGCACCGCTACACCCCACGCAACCCCGTTATGCAGGCAATAATTGACGAAGAGGTCAGCCGAATGCTCGCAGAAGGAATCATCGAACCGTCCAACAGTCCATGGAGCTCCCCGGTGGTTATCGTCAAGAAAAAGAACGGCAAAAAGAGGTTCTGCATTGACTTTCGCCGGGTAAACGAGGCCACCAAAAAAGATGCGTACCCGCTACCACAGGTCCAGGCCACGCTGGAAAAACTGCGTGGAGCCCGATTCATCTCCACCCTGGACCTAGCCAACGGGTACTGGCAAGTTCCTCTCGACCCGGACAGCCGCCCTATCACGGCCTTCACCGTACCGGGGAGGGGGCTTTTCCAGTTTAAAGTGATGCCCTTCGGGCTCCACTCGGCCCCGGCCACCTTTCAACGCCTCTTGGACCAAGTCATTGGTCCCCGGCTGGAACCACGGGCATTCGCCAAGGTGTCTGACACGTGTGCTTGGGCGTTGCCTGGGCACAACAGGGTTAACCGGCTCTCTGTACTCTTTGGGAGTCGCTCCTTCAGGGTTACTACGGGTTACAAGAACCTTCCCTCGGGTAACCGGCTTCGGATTAGGGTTAGGCGGCGGTTACAATCCCTGGTAGATACGTCACGTGACACGGGCGATTCACCGTGCTGCAATACCGACAATCTAAACTGAAACATGAGTTTGGGATTTTTCGTTTTTCGTCCTTATATGAGCAGATTTTGGGCTAGGCGAGGTCGCATTCGAAAGAGGAAGATTCAATGCGGAGTACTCTGCTCACCGTTTCAGTCACAAAACTCTTTTAGTGACCTAAAAATACTTAATTAGGTAAACACGCCACGTGACACGGGTAATGCAGCGCGCTGCATACCGACACAATCTGGCCCGAAATATGGGTCTGGGAAATTACGTTATTTGTTCTTGTATGAGGAGATTTTGGGTTGGGCGAGGTCTCATTGGAAAGAGGAAGGTTCAATACAGCCCGCTCTGGTCATCGTTTGAGTCATAAAACTCTTTTAGCGACTTACAAATACTTGGAATCTGGGAGTGTATTTTGTCGATTTTTTCTCTACTTTGAACACTCGTATTATTAGATATCAACACAATCTCGTCGAACCATGACCAGAGCGGGCTGCATTGAACCTTCCTCTTTCGAATGAGACCTCGCCCAGCCCAAAATCTCCTCATATAAGGACAAACAACGTAATTTTTTATTTATTATTGTATTGATCCTTGCCTCTCGGCTTAGGATTAACTCCCGTTTACATTTCCTCTCCCTTATATTCTACTCGCATAAATACATTTATGATTCTTATCACCTACTATATACACTTCCTCTAAATCTAGATGTCGAGATAACCTCGATAACCCCCAATTAAGCATAACTGATACTCAAAAATTTGCTGTCCACAAATAACTTAAAACAGAACTTAAACTCTATTACACCATGTTGCTTTGTCCTATTTTACATTGTGGCCTTTGCACTCTCCCCTTTGGTATTTTCGACTAGACCCTAGTTATCTCCCCCCCCCCTTCCTCTCCTCCCTCCTCCTTTCCCTTTCCCGGACGATCCTGTTCATTTCCTCTAGTCCTTCTCCCGCATCTCCCAGCAGGTCCTTTACTCCTCCTCCCTCTCCCTCCTCTTCGCAGCCTCTTATCAGATGTTCTATCGTCTCTTCTTCTCTTTCACACATTCTGCACATCCTGTCTTCCCTCTCCCTCCAGTATTGTCCTCCCCTGCTCTCATTTCCGCATCTAAATCTCGCAACCATGTTCCTGTCCCTCTTCTTCCCCTTTCCTCTCAGGTACCTCGGCAGCTCCTCCGTCATTATCTCCTTGTATGTTGTACTATATCTTGACATCTCTATTTTCTCCTTCCTTTCTCTTCTCCCCCTCTCTCTTAACTTCTTCCCTATCTTGTCCATCGTCTTCTCTGTACTTCCTTCCGCTTCCTCTCCTGTTCTCCTCATCCCCTCCGTTCCTACGTCCAGTTTCTCCCTCATTTCCGCTCTTCTTTTTTCCCATCTGTTCTTAGTTTCTTCCCTCTTCTCTCTTTCCATTTCCCTCAGGCATTCCCACGGAATCTTCTTGCTGGACACTCTCATTTCCTCTTCGTACTTAAAGGCCCTTCTGAGTGCTCCTACCTTTAATTCTTCCCCCTTACTCTCTTCCTCCAGTATATAATTGGGTGTTCCTCTATCCAGCCCTAGAACCCATTTCAGGTACTTTCTCCTCACCCTTTCTACCCTCTCCTCCTCATACCATCCCCACACCTCCGCCCCATACAAGATTACACTCTCCACCAGTGCCTTGAACATATGAATCCTCCTCCCGTACGACTCCTTAAATAGCCTCTCCCCTATGCTCCACGTTTTCTTCATCGCTATTGTTGCTCTCTTTATTCTTTCCGTGATGTGTTTTTCTGCACTCCCACTTTTCTGCAGGGTAAAGCCCAGGTACTTTACTTCCTTCACCTCTTCTATCTTCTCCTCTCCCCATTTCCATTCCCCCCTCTTCTTCCCCCCTCCCCCCTTCTCGAAAACCAGTATCTTGGATTTTTCTGTACTAAGTGTCAAACCCTTCTTCTCTAAGTACTTCCTCAGCCTCTTTAACATATCCTTCATCCCTTCCTGCGACGTCGCCATCAGAGTGATGTCATCCGCGTATATAATTGACCACACTTTCTCTCTGCCTATTACTACTCCACCTTCCTTTACCTTCCTCATCTCTTCCTCCAGATCGGCCAGGAATATATTAAAAAGAGTCGGGCTCAATGGACACCCTTGCCTGACCCCTCTCGTCGTCCAAAACTCCTCTGTCCTTTTTTCTCCTACCTTCACCACGTTCTTGGTCTCCTTGTATATGTCCATTATCCTCCTCCTCAACCGTTCCCCCACCCCTATCTTCCTCATACTCTCCGCCAACCTACCCCTATCCACCCAATCGAAGGCCGCCTTCAAATCCACAAAACACGCGAACAGCTTCCCCCTCTTCTTCCCCAGCTCCCTGTTTGCTACGTAGTTTACCACATATACTACATCCATCGTTCCCCTCCCCTTTCTAAACCCGAACTGCCCCTCCTCCAGCTTGTCCTCCACTTCCGCCTTTAACTTCTCGTTTAATATGGTCGCATATACCTTGTAGGCCGTACACATCAGTGTCACCCCCCTGTAGTTTTTAACTTCCCCCCTTTCTCCTCTTTTGTGTATTGGGCTTATAATCCCCTTCCTCCATTCCTCTGGCATCTCCCCCCCTTCCCATATCTTTTCCAGTAGTGTACAGAAGCTTTCCCCGAGTTCCTTAGGCATGAGCCTCCACGCTTCATTTTCTATACCGTCTGTCCCTGGAGCCTTCCCTCTCTTGAGTCCTCTCAGTGCCTCTATAATTTCTTCTCTGTATATGCCCTCTGCCTCCCTTCCCCCCTCGCTGTTCCCCTCCTCTTCCTCCTTCAGCTCTTCTGCCTGTCCTCCCAGCAGCTCCATAAAGTGCTCTTTCCATCTCTCCAACGCTATGCCCTCGTCCACCCCTCCCCGCACCCTTCTTTTTCCATACTTGTTTATATACTTCCATGCTTCACACTCAATCCTTATGCCTTTTATCTTCTCTTCCTCCTCCCTCTCGCGTTTTTCCCTCTCCATCTTGCACCAATTTCTGTATTCTTTTCTCCTTCTAACGAAGTCCCTCCTGCCTAACTTTCCGACTCTTAACAGCCTCAGGTCTCTTCTTAGCTCTCTCTTCCGTTGCTTCCATAACAACGTAACTTCCCAGACCCATATTTCGGGCCAGATTGTGTCGGTATACAGTGCGCTGCATTACCCGTGTCTACCCCCTTAAGAAGGACCTTGCCGACCGACGAGTTTAGATCGGTTCTGCACATGTTGACGATAAAACAAATTACTATTGGCTATACCACAAACATACGCTCCCTCGGAGCCAATGAGCGCATTCTACATGCGCGAATTAAGTTCCTTCTTAAATGAGCTCGAGTATACACACAAACACAAATGTAGCGTTATTGCTGTAGGTGTATCCAACCCTCTTATATAACCTGCCAGCAGATTGCGCAATAGATTAAATAATTAATTCTACTTATTTCCAAAAATATTTATTTATTTTTTACAATTGTTACAGAATAACATAAGTAGCGCATATAAATTCGAGGAAGAACATTCAATATTTACATTTATAAATTCATATATACAATACGTCCCGTAGCTAGTGGTACCTATTAGGTCTGATATCAGAAGATTTCCTATATTTTCGACTTCTTTTTTCTGCAGAATCACCATATTCTGTATTGTGTTAGCGCTGAAAACAAATGGAACATTAGTATAAAATTAAACGTAACGTATGTATAAACATGCGATACTTACTTCAGTTCTATCTCCGCACAGCACACACCCTAGGCGATCATGCATGCTCCTGCAAACAGTAATATTTATAATGAAACATATGTTAAATTATTATATACGAAACAAGACGCTAAACATTCGCACTTCGCACATAACCCTATTTTTCTGTCTTGCAGATAATGTGAAATACAGAATATGGTGATTCTGCAGAAAAAAGAAGTCGAAAATATAGGAAATCTTCTGATATCAGACCTAATAGGTACCACTAGCTACGGGACGTATTGTATATATGAATTTATAAATGTAAATAAACAATTGTAAAAAATAAATAAATATTTTTGAAAATAAGTAGAATTAATTATTTAATCTATTGCACAATTTACTGGCAGGTTATATAAGGGGGTTTGTTGCAGCCGAAATCAGCGCAACAGCTGATCGGCCGATTTAAACGTGCGTGCGAGAGTATGTAAACACGGTGACACATCGTCCGGTAAGACGGTTGGCGACGTCACGCGTTTTTTGCCGGATTCAAGCGTTGCGCGCTTCCGAGAATCCGGCAGTTAGTTGCTCGAACACCTCGACCACATCAGCACGCTCTCGCACGCACTGTTCTTCACCGCTATCTTTTGTCGCCCAGCGACCCACGCTTTCTAAGCAAGCACAAAACGGCTTCCCAAGCCCTCGCGCCCAGCGCCTTGTACATAGTTGTACATCTCTTGAATATTGTAAATAGCGTGTTTGTGAATCGTGTTATTCGTGCTGTCTTTTGTGGGGATCGTCTTTGTTATAAACGACGCCTCCGTGCCGAATAAAGAAGTGGTTGTCGAAATTGTCGGAGGCCATTCCTTCCCTGGCCAGACCAGTGGCAATCCCAACGCCTCACAGGCATTCAGTTAAACAGGGTTGGATACACCTACAGCAATAACGCTACATTTGTGTTGGTGTGTAGGGACGGCCATGTGACGTCACGGGTAGGGAACTGTTTGAAAAGTCTGGCCCTCAGATGGCGCTGTTGGCTGTGCCTAGCTAGTGATCCTCTAGGTAGTGATAGGCAGATGTGGGCGCCGTTTTCTATTGGTCGACACCATTAGTGACCGAAACCGGAAGTAGAGAGAGCAAGTAAACAAGTAGAAAAAGAAAAAGATACTGCTCGCACGTAATTGGTGCGTGCCTTGCCCCACCACCGTTTATCTGCGTAATTTTTCCTATTGGGCAAAGCAATAACATCTACCAATTGGATTCCACAACATTGAGCGAAAAGTGGAATCAGCAGCAAACTTCATTTAATGCTGTCATTTTTGAACGTGCAAACTATTGCTAACGCGTGCAGATTTTGTAAGTATGAATATTTATGAGACAAAATTTAGGATAAAGCTAACTCGTCAATGCACGAGTGAAAAATATTTCCGAATGTACATGAGTGGAGTTCCAGGACTCACTGTTTTATCTATATTTTTATCTTATATTTTTCTGCTTAGTGTAAAAATGCCTGGCTGCTGCGCGGATTATTGCACTAATTCAGATAAAAAGGGGTATAAAATGTGCAGAATTCCACAATGCAATAAGAGGTGAAAAATTTGGATAGAAAATATCAATCGCGCCGATTGGATAGCTGGTCCTCATGCAGCCTTATGTGAAGTAAGTAAAGTATTTAACCTAACATGTTTTAATTTGTATCAAGAACGGCAGAAGGAAATAGTACAACTTCAGTTTTCTCGGTTATTTCAAAATGTGCCCGCCAATTTGCGACTTCCGCTTTAGGCCAAAATGGTGGACACATCTGCCGATCACTACCTAGAGGATAACTATGCCTAGCAGACGGCAGAATCTGCTGTCCATCTGCTGCGGATCTGACATCAGAATCTGTATATCAGAACGCAGCCAAATGCGGACACAGACGACTACGGTTCTGACGTCAGATTCTGCTGCCAGATCTGGTTATCAGGGTAGTTTTTAAGAATTAAAATAATAATGTTATAGTATTATAGTTCATTAATATTTGTAAACACACATAGTAATGCAGTAGATGATATATTTTGTCGTCTACTGTTATGAAACAAATGGAAATACATTTTTATCACGTTCGATTTCATTTTTGTTGTATCGATAACCGTCTTAAATTCTCCCGCCCTAATGCATTTAATCTAATTTAGACCCGATAAAAACGTTTTAATAACAAAGGAAAAAAAAACAATTTTACTCGGTTTAAATTTCAAGTACTTGAACTTTTTAAGTATTTAGCAGCTCTATTACTCACCCACTATTAGTCGACCGTAATAGCAGAGCACGTAGCTCGCTTAATGAAAACTAAAAACAATAATAGTATAACGCGTGCAGCATGCATGCAGCGCAGCATTTCGCACGCTTTAAAGTAGTTCATGAGTTAGCCGCTGCTGATGACTAGTGGACGCTAAATTCAGTTCTCAAATTACAGGTCGGCAACACAGTTTCGCTGGAGACACAAACCCCCATAAACCCTAACCTACAACCACACACTTTTGACCGCAAATACTGAAACAAATACAAAACCTGTACAAAAACATTATGCAAGCTGTATAAAAAATGTGTGAAAACAATATAAAAACTGTATAAAACCTGTTTGCAAACATTCAGTCAAAAACATTTAAGCAAATGCATCTGTGTTTTTTGTTGTCCATTGTTCTGGGGGCATTCATAAACATTTGTATGTAGATATAATTAGGCTTTACCTGTTCGATCTATCCATACTGCGTGGATGGTTTGGCTTAGACAGCGGTTACACTCCCTCGTTTCCTTTAACTAATGTATCGACATTTCTAAAATAACACACAAAAGCCTTAAAAATGTTTTTTAAACGCCTCTTCCAGACCTAACCAATACGTCTTTGTTTTAAAGTTAGGTGTGTGAGCACGCTGGATTGAGGTTATGGGATCGACGGTGAGAAAGTAAAGCACTTGTGTTTAAGTCAAAAATTGACCACGTCACATTATTTAAAGTCAATGTAGTTTTAACGTGAGCACAACGGTTTGAATTAGGCCGAGATAAATTCGTGAGAACAGAACACGCGGTCACGCGATGCGCGATGAGCACACGTGTTGCGCACGACGAGAGAGGAGCCGAGAAAATGCCTAAATCACTCGCGTGTTTAGAAAAGTGAATCGAGCACAAAGAATTATGCGCGAGAAGTGAGCAGAGCACTGAAAAGTATTGATTGAAAAGACTTTATACGTTGCGCAGTGCACGAGTCAAAAACACGTTAACGCGACAAGCGGTATGAAGCAAGAATGAACAAAGGGCACGCCGAAAACCGTTGAGCGTCTTCTCGAACAATCCTCGAGAATCGATCAAGAAAGTACGCATTGTGATTGGGCCGCTCGTTTCACGTGGCGACCGGTGATCGGCTGAGCAAACGATAGCGCGAATCGATCGCCGCATCGATCGTCGATCAGCGGCGTATTCCGCGGCCCGGTAAGTGCTGCGGTGAGCAGGCGTGCGGCGGAGCAGGGAACTAATGGAATCTCAAACAGTCTTAAAGACGTCTTAAAGACGTGTTAAAAGGCCTGTTTCGGACCTAACCAAAACGTGTTCTGGACGTCTTACAGACGTCTTCTGGACGTCTTAAAGACGTTTTTGAGACGTCTTTAAAGCGTCATTAAGACGTCCAGAAAATCTTCAGAAGACGTCTTAAAGACGTCCATTTTCACAAATCAAGACGACAGGCGTCCGGACCTAAAATGGACGTAAAATGGACGTCTTTAAGACGCCCCGTGCTATCTGGGTAGATTACATTTTGCCCAACTCTGCTTCGGTGATATACCTTGTTCAAATTGTATGCTTTGAAATTGCAACATTGATTGTTGCAATTTCAACAAAACATTACCTACAACATACTACGTACGAATAAAAAGATATTGATAAGCAAATTAGTATTGTTTCATCGACATCTTTCCTTCCTTCACTACCCAACCTTTCTATCTTTCATTATTGCTATCCTTTACGTTCAGCGAGGATCTGATGCTAGACGCAGCTGTCGTGCCGCATTCCTTCAAGACTTCTCGATAGAAAGAGCTGCGGCAACAGCGTGGCAGAGACAGAGAAAACAGAAAATGTGGCAACTATGCGTCAAAAATTCGTCTATATAAAGTACCTGGAGATGTCACCTCTGTACAATTTCTTTTTATCAACCGCAGTAGTTTCATTAGAGTCCGTTTGTTTAATGGAGACATTTCGATCGCTTTGGACCATGGAGTTTCCTCCATTGTTAAGCTTAATTGCTCCGCACGCTGCCTTAACGTCATTTCGCGCACAGAGGGCGCGGCGCGGCCATTCGTGCTAGTGATCAGCATAACCGCCGCCATTTGTCACAATTTGGAGCAAAACCAGAAATAAAGATAACCTAACCGTTCACTCTATCTCTTTCTATCGGTATTTCTGTCTCTTTCTATCGGTATTTCTGTCTCTTTCTATCGGTATTTCTGTCTCTTTCTATTGGTATTTCTGTCTCTTTCTTTTTCACAGTTTCTTTCTCTGTCTACTTCCGGTTTTGCTCCAAATCCCAGCAACTAAGCAGCAACGATACACATTGTTCCGATCACTCTCTAGAGGATCACTAATTCCTGCACGACACGTGGTTCCGGCAACCTGCCTTTCCTTTCCATTCCGTTGCTTTATAGAGAAAAGGGCCTGCTCTGTTAGCCATAGTTCAATTTAATTAAAAACTGCTGTATCGAACGGGGGACTGCGCGGGAGAGAGGGTAAGAATTTGAGGGTACGAGCAAGCCAGGTAGGAGATTTGCTTATACATTTACTGACACTTGGTGGATATTAGGTTATACACGTGTTCTCTGGAAATTTATTTTATTTGTTGTTGATACTTTTATGGATTGAATCTCCAGCATATTTTGTTTCCCTTCCCTTCCTTCACTCCTATGCAGCTTCTGCGGGGATATTGTCATCCGCGTAGGTAATTAATTGAATCATTAATGCAGAAATTAGTCTAAACTGCCAGGCCACTATTACAATTTAGTGGTATTATTCGGGATTTCCAGCTCTGTGGGTGTCAACATATTCAAATGATGCTTCTAAACTTGTGTGGAAGTTTTCAGTCAATTATATTAAAAAGTAGGGATGTAGAATATTGATATTTGCCCTTCCGAGTCATGTTTCCATGGTACAAAAGCCAAAAGGCATAGACACTCGGAAATCCCAGTTCATGGGGCACGCAGTCATCCTTGTGGGGTGTGTGCATGTCGGTTTGACACAGCATTGATAGATTATCATTGCATGATACACAGGAGAAATATTTTGCCCCTGGGAATTTGATGTTTCAGTGGCATATTTGACACGGTGGTTGACATTCGAGATTGCCATTACACAGATATCGTCGTCGATAATGTTCCAAGATTATATGAAGTTATAGTTGCATTAACTTGTATTCAAGGGTTTCAAACGGTTTTGATTATGTATTCATAATGATGTGAATTTTGAATTAACGGCACTACATGTGCAGAGGGCGCTGCGCGGCCATTCATGCACGACACGTGGTTCCGGTAACCTGCCTTTCATTTCCATTCCGTTGCTTTGTAGAGAAGAGGGCCTGCTCTCTTGGCCATAGTTTAATTTAATTAAAAACTGCTGTATCGAACGCGGGGGCTGTGCGGGAGAGAGGGTAAGAATTTGAGGGTACGAGCAAGCCAGGTAGGAGATTTGCTTATACATTTACTGACACTTGGTGGATATTAGGTTATACATGTGTTCTCTGGAAATTTATTTTATTTGTTGTCCATACTTTTATAGATTGAATCTCCAGCATATTTTGTTTCCCTTCCCTTTCTTCACTCCTATGCAGCCTGCGCGGGGGAATTGTCATCCGCGTAAATAATTAATTGAATCATTAATGCAGAAATTAGTCTAAACTGCCAGGCCACTATTCCAGTTTAGTGGTATTATTCGGGATTTCCAGCTCTGTGGGTGTCAACATATTCAAATGATGCTTCTAAACTTGTGTGGAAGTTTTCAGTCAATTATATTATAAAGTAGGGATGTAGAATATTGATATTTGCCCCTCAGAGTCGCGTTTCCATGGTACAAAAGCCAAAAGGCATAGACACTCGGATATCCCAGTTTATGGGGCACGCAGTCATCCTCATGGGGTGCGTGCGTGTTGATATGACACAGCATTGATAGATTATCATTGCTTGATACACAGGAGAAATATTTTGCCCCTGGGAATTTGATGTTTCACTGGCATATTCGACACGGTGGTTGGCATTCGGGATTGCCATAATGTTCCAAGATTATATGAAGTTATAGTTGCATTAACTTGTACTCGTGGGTTTCAAACGGTTTTGATTATGTATTCGTAATTATGAGAATTTTGAATTAATGGCACTTCGCGTGCAGGGGGCGCTGCATGGCTATTCATGCAGGACACATGGTTCCGGCAACCTGCCTTTCCTTTCCATTCCGTTGCTTTGTAGAGAAGAGGGCCTGCTCCCTTAGCCATAGTTTAATTTAATTAAAAACTGCTGTATCGAACGCGGGGGCTACGTGGGACAGAGGGTAAGAATTTGAGGGTGCCAGCAAGTCAGGTAGGAGATTTGCTTACACATTTACTGACACTTGGTGGATATTAGGTTATACACGTGTTCTCTGGAAATTTATTTTATTTGTTGTTGATACTTTTATTGAATGAATCTCCAGCATATTTTGTTTCCCTTCCCTTCATTCACTCCTATGTAATCTCCGCGGGGATATTGTCATCCGCGTAAGTAATTAATTGAATCATTAATGCAGAAATTAGTCTAAACTGCCAGGCCACTATTACAGTTTAGTGGTATTATTTGGGATTTCCAGCTCTGTGGGTGTCAACATATTCAAATGATGCTTCTAAACTTGTGTGGAAGTTTTCAGTCAATTATATTAAAAAGTAGGGATGTATACTCGAGGTCATTTAAGAAGGAACTTGCCGAATGACGAGTTTAGATCGGTTCTGCACATGTTGGTGACGAAACAAGGTACTATTGGCCATACCACAAACAAATGCTCCCTCGGAGCCAATGATCGCATTTTACATGCGCGGATTAAGTTCCTTCTTAAATGACCTCGAGTATAGAATATTGATATTTGCCCCTCAGAGTCGTGTTTCCATGGTACACAAGCCAAAAGGCGTAGACACTCGAATATCCCAGTTCATGTGGCACGCAGTCATCCTCATGGGGTACGTGCGTGTTGATATGACACAGCATTGATAGATTATCATTGCTTGATACACAGGAGAAATATTTTGCCCCTGGAAATTTGATGTTTCAGTGGCATACTTGACACGGTGATTGGCATTCGAGATTGCCATTACACAGATATCGTCATCGATAATGTTTCAAGATTATATGAAGTTATAGTTGCATTATCTTATATTCAAGGGTTTCAAACGGTTTTGATTATGTATTCATAATGATGTGAATTTTGAATTAATGGCACTACATGTGCAGAGGGCGCTGCGCGGCCATTCATGCACGACACGTGGTTCCGGCAACGTGCCTTTCCTTTCCTTTGCTTTGTATCATTAATGTATGCGCAAACACATGATGAAATGGGTGGGTTCAGCAACAGGTGCTCTTAAAAAACATTAAAGCACTCCTTTTACAAATTACGTTATTGTTTTGAAATTTGTTGTGCATTAAATAAATCGGAATAGAACAGCAAGGTAAAAGACGAATATGATATCGTTTTATATTCATCCTCCGTTCTTTTTCGTTGAACGGAATATGTTCATAAGACGATTTTTAAATTGTTACTCTAACAGAAACATTTGTAAATCGCGGTCTTCGCCTATCAAAAAATAACCTTGTTTTACCCGTGCCGAATTTTAATTCCTACCACGCGTAGCGTTACAATCTATTTCGAGACTTCACCGGTAACGTTGCATGCGACATTGAAATGGTAAGGGTGCCCTAGGACCCCTCATACCGGTGACAGCAAAATACATTGGTTGATAGGTCTATTCTATATCTCGTCTGTGATCTGGGTGAGATTGAGGCATGGTACTGACGTTATAAATAAAAAAATACCATACTGTCGTACAATATTATTGATTTTAAGGGGGTAGTGGACTATTGGATACGTAAAATGGTTAGTTTCTTTGACGCTAAATTACATTAATACCACACAATCGTTATAGTCGTGCTTTTGGCAATCTATTGTGGGCACGATTGCGAATATTTACAAAAAAAAAAATCGTTGGAATGTATAGAATTGTCGAAGTTATTAATCGTTGAAGATGGTCCTGTACGGCGCGCCGCGGCAGGTGGTGTACATCAATTCAGGTGAACCAATCATCTGAAAGCAAAATGGTTTAAGGTGATTATTCTATACATAAATATCTACAGTGTGGAAAGTCGCCGATGAACTTGAACAAAAATGGTAGAAGTTACACACGAATCAATTCTTTCCCCACATTTTTAGGGGGGAAAACCGTCTTTAATCAGTTATAAAATGTTTTACAAACACCCAATGTTGATGTGCAAATTCCACACGATGGAGAAAGCAATTCTACGGCTTCAGTAAAAATTTCAAGTGAAAATATTCACTGGTTTAAAAGTTATGATGTTCACCGTTTCTGAAAATCGTGTTTCGAGTTATCCGGATTCAAAGTTCGGGGTACATTTATCTGCAAGTTTCGACTTACCAAATGTGTAAATCTTTTTTACGCGATTCCTGGCGCATAAAGGGCTCCTTCTGCTGCAAAATCTTCTTCTTGTTGTTTTTTCTTCCTTCTGTTTTCTTTCCTAGCGTCCTTTGTTGCCGCAATTTCTCGAACGTCTGCCGCCGATAGTCGCCTTTTATCGAATTCTTCGCACATATTTCGCGCGTTTTTACCAACTAAAAGTTCAAGCTCTTGCATTATAGACATGAGAGCTTTGTTTCCATCATTGAATGTTGCTATAGCAATATAAGTGGCAGTTTCCAAAGTTTCAACGCCACTAAAATGTATTTTTGGAGCGATTTTCCAAATTTTAGCGTTTAAACTTTCATTATTATTTTGCGTATAGCCACCAACGCATTTTGCCAGTAATGCGTCTTCACTCAAGTGCTCGTAAACCGGATAAATTGCTGCTTGAACATCTTTGTGTAAGGGAGTTTTATGCCTATATTCATGTAAAATATTTTTTGCAGAAGCTCTTTGCCAAGAACACCAACTTGTTTCTCCAACAGGGCAATAATGATGTCGAGGATTGTCGTCTGTCGAACACTTATGGAAATATGTCGCCAAAATTGCAATTTTCATGGCTTCTGACGAATGACTAGCATCTCTAATGGCTTTTTAATAATACGAGCTCAGTTCGTCGATCAGTTTTGCCGTGAGCTTTCCTTTGCCTCCAAGTCCTTGCCTAGTTTGCTTCACTTTTCGAAGTGCAGTCCCCATGCGTTTCTGAACGTGGTCTACACATTCTTTTTTGGTTACTGGTACATCGTACGGAGCAGCGTCGACTACGGCGTTGAACGTCTTACTGTCACCGTCTCCAATGTAGTTGACGTATTTAGTATTATATAATTCTTGCGATCGTTGAAAATTTTCAACAATCGCATTCATCTCCATTTTACCCGAACTACCCTTGTGATTTGCCTTGCATTCACTAACGTGTTGATCCAACCATTCTTCATATTCGAGTGATCCAATTAGTTTATCCCATATCTCGCAAACTTTGCAATACGCGCTCTTCACTACAACATCAATCACCTTTCCGGTCAAATTTCCAATAACTGTTGCAACTCCAAAAAGTGACGAATAGCCTCTTTTTCGCCAGGTTCCGTCACCTGATACAGTTATTCCTATGGGTTCCGTTTCGTCGTCACCCATGGTTTGACATATTTCTTCCTAAGCAGCACGAAACATAGATCCCTTTGCGACGACTTCTGTTGCGTTTCTAATATATTTGCCGATCGTAAGGTAAGGATGTCGAGAAACTGGTTTTGGAAGATCCATTATGCCACAAAATTGTTCCAAGCCGGCCAAACCTACTCCTACCAGTCTCATGGCCAACGCAATTCGATAATTTACTTCGTATGAGAAGCTGCGTATTTTCGGGCATGACGAAATCTCCCTATCGTTACAGTTTTTACATTGCACAAGGATGTTAAAACCAAGTCCGCGTACTTTTGTTTCCGAAAAGTTTAGATCAGAGTCACATATCTTACACTTTACGTGAGAACTTATAGCACTAAACACACTAATGAAACTTAGAATACAGTATGAATGTCTGTCGTCGTATGTACAGTTGGATGAAGAATCACTGGCAATCTTGCGTCGTGACGCACTCGGTTGTTCTCCACTATCTAAATTCTCCACCTTGGAACTGAATGTTCTCCAATGCTTCCTCTTCTTCGTTCGGCAAGGACGTCCAGGATTTTCCCTGCTACCTTTCTGTTCGCGATAGATGCGCGTATTAACCATATCTACGAACGTTAGACGACACGTCTTATGATCGCAGAAGCAGAATTCGTACTGCATAAAAAGGTAGAATGACTGCGAAACAATCGGTAGTAATTCTAAAAATAGCTTTTACCTGAATCAAGTAATAAACTCCCAAAGAAGTGGCCAGGACTGAACCTAAATAAAACCAGTACCGCTCCGCAGGTACTGAACGGCCGTGGCGCGGTCACCTACTCGGCGAACGCGGTACACCGTGTTACGTTCGGTGCTATAACTTCGACAATTATTTTAATTTTTTCATGAACATTGGTTTAAAATGTTCGTAAAGGATAAGGCTTTCAGAAGCAGTAAAAAAAATCGATTTTTTGAAGCTGAAATAGTCCACTACCCCCTTAAGTGTGAACAATGTGAAGCATTTCAAAATCTTTCTGAAAACGCAAAAACATTATAACAGGATAAACAAAATTTCCACTTAAGCAAAAAAAAAAAAAAAAAAAAAAAAAAAAAATGAGGGAACACACGAAACTTGATAAGCAAAAATCAATTCAAGATGCATCAGCCTGCACGATAAATTTTGATCTTCAAAAGATATTAACCACTCATCCGGCAAATATAAGTCCTTTATATTATACATATGTGGTGCAAGGGAAAGGTAATGGCCGAGTAACACGTGAATGAATGAGCTCGATATTTGAAAGGAAATTAAAGTAGTAAGGACCGGTAAAAAATTAGGTGAAGGGAGTAAGTGGAGAAGGGAAGAAGCAGAAGGCAGGGGAGCAGAGGTAAAAGGCGGTGAATTGAGAAAAGAAGGAAACTTCATAAGTACAGGGAGAGTGGGGTTAGGATACGAACGCGTGGAGAAGCGAAAGAGTCAGTATGCCGGCAAGAGGACGACCAGCTATGGTGAAGACGGATAAAAGCAGGCCAAATCAGAGAATAACTGAGCTGCTAAGCAAAAGTGAGAAGGAAGGTGAGGAGGACGTTGGAAAGTCTGTGGCGGAGCTGGCAATTGTCCTGGAAAAGCTGGACAGTTTATCTACGCAGATCAGCGACATGCAGGAAAGTATAAAGGCCATACAAGGAGTCAAGGAGCTAATGGAGAGAAAGGAGAAGAAATGACGAGAGGAAAAAGAATTACTAGAGACCAGGATAGGGAAATTAGAGAGAGCGGAAGAGGAAAGGGCGAAGCAAAGGAGAAGAAATAACATAATAGTAAAGGGACTGATAACCGAACCAGGAAGGGAAAAGCAGGAGGTGGAGAACCTTCTGGAAAAGAAGCTAAACGTGAAAACGAAAGTGATCGAAGTTCGGAGCCTCAGGGCGATGGGTGATAAGCCCATCACAAGAGTAACAATGGAAACCCTGCAGGACAAAATAAAGGTAATGAGAAACAAAGCCAAGTTAAGGGGTGAAAGGATATTCATAGAAGAGGATATGACACGGGAAGAACAATTAATCCAGAGGGAAATACGGGTACGGGCTAAGGAGGAAAGACTAAAGGAGAAGAAAGTGAAGGTAGGGTACAGAAAGCTAATAATAAACGAGGCAGTATG
Organism: Andrena flavipes; assembly: GCA_963971345.1. Classification (NCBI taxonomy): domain Eukaryota; kingdom Metazoa; phylum Arthropoda; class Insecta; order Hymenoptera; family Andrenidae; genus Andrena; species Andrena flavipes. The sequence continues at coordinate 45,245,011 of OZ020479.1, read as the reverse complement.
GATATGCGAGGAAGGGAAAGGCCTCATCTGGAGGCCCTTTCGGGCCAGTGGAGAAAGCAGGGGGGGAAGTTCAAGGGGAAACCACGATGAGGGACAGAGAGAGGAAAGGAGTGAGGAGCTGGATAAAAGAAGGAGAGGGACCAGTTAGAGATAGCAACAACGGGAACGGGTATATGGAATGGGAGGCGAAGGGACCATGGACAGAGAGAGGGAAGGGAGTGAAGCAGACAGAATGGGTGAAAAACTGCAATCCAGGAGTGAAGGGCACACCTAATGGAGTGGTAAGGAAAAGCAGTATACGGATCAATCAGGATAAAATAGGTAACATTATTTTTTGGAATACACACGGTATAGCCAGCTTGCATGAGCTGGCAATGGAGGAGGTGATTGAGATCACAAAGGAGAAGTACATAATCCGTCTAAGCGAAACATGGGTATGGAAAAATGGAATAATATTACCAAAATTCTTAAAGAACTTCGGTCGTAGAGAAACTAGCAATAAAGGAAGCAGAACAGGGAAGAGCCAGAGGAGGAACGTGCATTCTATACAACACAAATTATGTCAAGGAAGCAGAAATATAATGATAAAGGAGGAGTGGATAGCCCTAAAGGTTAAAATAGAAGAGGAGCAGGTAATCGTGATAAGTGTATACATCAGGAACGATAGAGTAAGAGAGGTAATGCCACGCCTAAGAGAGTATGTAGAAGAAGTGAAGGAGCTTCATGGTACGAGGATAATAATAGGAGGAGATTTTAATTCAAGAATTGGCAGGAAAACCAAATAGAAGAAAGCATCACCGACGGGACAAATTTTACAGCAGGAAGGGAAACAATGGATGAAGAGATAAACAAGAATGGGATAACAGTCTGCGAGACCTTAGAGGAATTGGGCATGATCTGTCTAAATGGAAGAGCAATATCAGATAGGGAGGGGGTTTGCACGTACATAGGCCCAAATGGGACCAGTCTGATAGACATGGTATGGACAACTATGGAGAATATTATGCTTATGTAACGCGGTTATGAGGTAAACGTGGAGTCCGAGTAATTAGTATCTAAATCAGTCTAATCGGAAGGATGTTATGCGCGTTACAGTACAAATTATTATTTAATAATTTATAGAATTTTGTTTGATATCGGGAATCCAAGATCTAGTCCTATACAGGCCCCGCACTGAGTTATTGTGAGGATTTAGTTAGTTTATCATTAAATAACTTCTGCTCAAGTGTGAATAATTATATTTTTATTCTTTCTCTTATTCTGGCGTTAAGAAGGCTAAAGAGCCAAGGGTAATCCCAGAATATTGGCTAAAACCAATATTGACTCTCCGTTACCTCCACATTCGCCAGTTGGCAATAGAACACAATAAGTATTTCTTTTACATAAGTTTACGCTCGCCAGTCGTTTCTTCGTTTACAATATTTTAAGGAAAAGAAATGCGCACTCACCCGCTATATCGTTTAACTTTTACAATGTTTGAAATTCCTTTTTGTTAATGCTTTACGAAAACACCTGTTCTGTGCCTGAGAAAAAGAAAATCACACTCACACACACGATATTGGCGATTACTATTAAAAGCGATAAATAAAATAACTCAAAGCACAAAGGGGATGAGATCTTACAGAAGGTTGATCCCAACGCAATACAGAAAATTGAACAAGGTTATTAAGCGAATGTAAAACGCAGATTTATAAAATTGAGAACAATGAAGTTAAAACACTATTTAACGTGGAAAGATGAGTCCATTCACTATAAACTTTGGAATCTCTGGCTCGAAAAGGAATTTAATGTAAAGAAAAGAAATTACTATCCACGGACACCTTGTCACGCTCTCCGCGACTGTACGACAAAGAGTGACTTCAGCTTCGCGCCCCCGAGAGCGTCCGGCCGCGAGGTCCGCTCGGAAAAGCTGACGCTGCAGTCCCAATCATGCCCCAGCAACCGTCGCATGATTTCATTAGGTGTTCTCACTTTCATTCTTCCATATTTTTTTTACTTATGCGCTACCGGCGTAGAACATGGTACTCTCATCCTCACGCTTCTCACACTCAGATCACTCCTTTACATCGATGCGACGATTCGACGGTCAGAGATGCGCTCGATTAGGTTAAACCAGAATGCTAGATGCATTGTCAAGACACACCCCCGCCGCTTACATTTAATCAGTGTCGCGAGGTATGAGAACCACTGCTCATTTTGAACGAACTACTGAGAATCACGCTGGTGCCTCAGCACAGTCCCACGTTCAGGGTACAGCGCAGCGACCAAACGTCGCGGCGACGACGACGTTCCTAGTACCGAGTATCCGTTTTCATAGATAAAATACAGTAAGCAGAAGTGCGCTCGATTAGGGATTTTCCAGAACGCTAAGCGTTGTCGAAGCACTCCGCCCACTAACAAAGGAAAAACACAACTAATCATTGATTTTAAAAATTTTGAAGTTTCGGGACGTAACACTTATTATGGATATGGGAGTACTGAATGTGGGAGTATCGGACCACCTTCCCATTAAGGTAAAAGTGAGAGTGCGAGGGGAGGAGTGAATGGATGAAAGCAAGAATGGAGGAAGGGAAGAAACGGGGAAGATAGAAAAGTTTCAATGGAAGGGAGATGAGGCTGGGTACAGGGAAATATTAGGAGGCAAGATGTACACGGGAAATGGGAGGTGGAGGGAAGGGTAACCTTCCTAATACAGGCAATAAGAGACGCAGCAAAGGAGCTGGGGATGAGCAGGGAGGTAAAGATAGGACAGCGAAAAGCAGTAAAAAATAAGCCATGGTTTACAGACGAATGTAGGGTTAGGAGTAGGCAAGTAAAGAGGGACTTCAGGAATTGGTTAAGAAGCAGGGACGAACTAGAGAAGGGTAGATATTTAGACGCTAGGAAGGAATATGTGAAGCTAGTCAAGCAAAGTAAAAAAAAGTACAAAGAAGAGGCACGAGAAATTTTAGCAACTATAAAGAACAGTAAAGATTTTTGGAGGAAAGTGAAGGAGCTCATTGGAGCAAAGGGTCGGGGGACGCAAATAGAAATTAGCAAAATTGAGGAATTTTACAAGGCAATATTCCCGACCAGAGTTATAGATGCAACACAATATATGGGTACTAGACACCCGTACTTAGACGAGGAAATTAGGATGCATGAACTTGAAGCGGTGCTAAGGAAAGCAAAAAGAAATAAATCTCCAGGACCAGATGGGATACAAACGGAGTTTTATAAAGCACTACCACCAAACTTGAAATGGCAGTTACTAAGGGTAGTCAATGGTGTATGGAAGAGTCAGAATGCCCCGGAGGGATGGTGCAAATTTGATCAGGTGCTGATATATAAAATGGGAGACCCAGCGGACCCTGCAAATTATAGGGGCATTACTCTGCCCAATACTATTCTGAAGATATTCACTTCCATATTGACAAAGAGAATCACAGAATGGTGTGAGGAGGCTGAGATACACCCAGAAGGTCAGGCAGGTTTTAGAGCGAACAGGGGTGTAAGGACTACCTGTTCATACTGAATGCAAAAATAGCAATGGAGTTGAAAGAAAAAAAGGGAAAAATGATGGTAGCATTTATAGACTTTCGAAGAGCATTTGGCTCAGTCATGCACTCAATACTGTGGAAGAAACTATTCTACATGGGTTTGAGTTTGCAGATGATTAGGATGATCCGAAGTATCTATGAAAAGGCAGGGATGAGGGTCAAGACGGCGGATGGAGCAGGAACAGGGGAAATGGAGGTCACACGGGGAGTGCTTCAAGGAGATTCGCTGAGTCCAGCTCTTTTTTCCCTGCTTTTATACGATATTGATGACTTCTTCATAAAAAGAGGACATCAGAAAGTGAACAAGGAAATGGAATTATTGCTATTTGCAGATGACCTTTTGATAACTTCGAAGAAAATAATAGATATGCAATGCAAGCTGAAAACTCTAGCCGAGTATACCAAAGTGAACGGCCTGGAGGTTAATATGAACAAGACAAAGTTAATAGTATTTCAGAAGGCAGGGAGGAAAGGGAGAATTAAGAAGTGCAAATATGAGGATACTGTGCACGAAACAGTGAAAATCTACACATATCTGGGAGTCCCCGTGTGTACGTCAGGGCTATATAGGCAAGCGGTAAATTATTTTATAAGGGAAGAGCAGCGTTAGGAATAATCTGGAAGCCAATGATAGTAGCAAAAATGACAAGCTGGGAAGGAAGAATAAAATTATTTGAAGCAATAGTCGAGTCAACAGTGCTATATGCGAGTAGCGTATGGGGTCTGGGACAAGGCGAGGAATTAGAAAAAATACACTCCAAATTTACAAAACAATTATTAAACATCCCGCAGCACACACCTAACTATATGATTAGATTGGAAACGGGAAGAACCAAAATGGAATGCCGTATAGTAACACGAGCACTGAAATACCTTGCAAGACTACAAGGTATGGAAGAAGATAGATTCCCCAGGATATGCTTAGAAAGGTTGAAAAATCTAGACAGAAGCCCGTATAATAACAAGAAATACAATTGGTACACGAAGCTAAGAGAAGAGCTAGAGGTAATAAGCGGAGAAAGAATACTACAACTGAACCGGGAAGAAATAATACAGGCGATACCAGATATAAAAAACAAAATGGAAACTAGGATATATCTGGAGGATCAGAAGAGAGCGCTACGGTCAAGATACTGCCCAATATATAAATTCATTAAAGATCTAACAACGCAGAACTGCGAAGAGTATTTAAAATTTAGACTTCCCATAACATACAGCAGAACAATTGCGCAGCTAAGAATGTCGGCAAGACATGAGACCAGGATATGTGACGGAAAGGGCAACACTATGAGGACAATAGACACAGAGATATGTCAACTCTGTAATATGGAAAGGATGGAGTCGTTGAAACATCTCCTAGATGGATGCCCGCAATACAAGCAGTGTCGACCTGGAGAAATGGAATGGAAAGGCTTCCCGCAAGCCTTAATAGTGAGCGACATACGAGAGGCGAAAGAACTTGTGCACTTTGCCCAAGCAGCGATAAGACTGAGTGCAATTTGCCAGACTTAGGGTAGATCCTATATATTGGCGTTGTATTTCTGATAGAATAATATGTCAACTTAACTATTATATAGAGACAATAGGATACTGGGATTAACATAGGTTATTGACATCGATATAATGTTAGAATGTTAAGTTAGGTTGAGGTAAAAAAGGTATATTATAAAAACTAAGTGCCCAACCAAAGACTCTCCGTGTAATAGACCTTTGGTCTGCAATACAATAAAACTATCTATCTATCTATCCATCTATCTATCTATCTATATTATACATATGTCTAAACTTTGCGTGTGGAATCTTACTATTTTTTAAATGGTTGGTTAAGAGGGTCATTGTAATGTTTGGAATGAAACAGTTGGATGCAGAGGCTCGAGTGACATAGCATCATACCTATGGCAATATTATACATTAACTATACATTATATTTAGACGAATATTATATATTAACTATACATTATATTGAAACGAATAGTATACATTAACTAGACTTTATATGTATTTAGACGAATATTATACATTAACCCTCCGACTACTGAACTTCGGAGGTCGGTGCCAGGGTTTGTTTTGACCCACACCGATATTTCACTAATACATAGGTAGTCACGGCCCCTCGAGCTCTCGAGAGTCGAGGCCCTCACTGATGTTACTACTACAGTGACGATCGCTCTAGCTCGAGACCCTCACTGATATGTACAGGGTCATCCGTTAAGGCTGCCGTCTCACCGGGCGTTGAATGTGTGCGTACGCTCACACAAGCTAAGTTGAGCGTGTACATATACGCGTATAGTAAGCAAACCGTAAATTACAACTTTCGCCCTGGAATCGGCATGAAAGACGTTTTTGCGGGTATAGTTGCCTTCAGCAGACATCCGTGCAGGGTGGTCTGGTGCGTATGAGTGCTAATAACCACCGTATGTCGAAATAATAATGAATTTATGAATCGAAAACTGACAGAATGAAACTTCAAGGCTTGTCCGTTGGTGGCGCTAATGGCGTAGCCTAGCCACGTAGCACCAGCGTGACGTGTACGCAGGGCCGACGCGAGGTTAGTTGGCGCCCTTATGCAAGAAAATTTTTGGTGCCCCAAATTTTTGCACCTGTTTTCTATTTAATATGTTTTATTTTTACGATATGAACATTTCGTTTATGTGGGGGTTGTATTCCTATATTATTAAGCGTGCGAGACAGTTTTTTAGCGTCCCATTCGGCTGGCGCCCTTATGCGGCGCCTAACTTGCATAATGGTTCCACCAGCCCTGCGCATACGAGATGTAGTAAACACACCGTAAATTACAACTTTCGCCCTGGAATCGGCATGAAAGAAGTTTTTGCGGATATAGTTGCCTTCAGCAGACATCCGTGCAGGGTGGTCTGGTGCGTATGAGCGCTAATAACCACCGCACGTTGAGATAATAATGAATTTCTGACTCGTGTACTGAGACAGACTCGAGGAATGACAGAATGAAGCTTCAAGGATTCTCCGCCACCGGCGTTGATGGTATATTCGTGCATTGTACCATCAAACCCGGTGGAAGTCTAATCTAGCCGATAAATGTAGGAAAGACATAGTTGCCGAGACGTATCGAGAGTCGAATCGCGCTGTTGCCGCATTTTCCCTATCACTATTTTGCCATCAAGGAGGCTTGAATGAATCACGGCGAAGCGGTTAGAGAACAGAGATGGGCAATGATAATAGGTATCTGGATAAACTCAAATAGGATTTGAGTTCTTCGACGGCGCACAGTGGGGCATTTCGGGTCGAAACACGGCACTAAGTCCTTTTACAAAAATATCGCTAGACTGCAAATTTTCTTTTACAGGTAGTTGATTGCAGGTAGTATGATTGTTTTTCACATTCATTAATTTTTAACGCGGCTACACGGTTTTGAAGAAGAGAACCACGAAACTCTTCAGAACTTGTATTGTTGTTTATAGTATTGTTGTTTACTTAATTCAACTAATTTTTGATGGAATAAGTGTTGAGGTATGTATTTGAAGTGTACCAAATTTAATTTTGATATCCCTGATATTTTTGGAATTATATCGTACTGAATGTCCCAATTTTGATTGTTTATATTAAACGGGAGTTTAACTGAAGTAGTTAGAGGGACGAGAAGGGGTCTCTGACGCTTTTTTTTTTACAAAAATGCCTTTTCTGCCATTGAAATTCAAAGTAAGTGAAGTATTTTTACATGTGAAAGATGCGGAACTTTTTCCTATGTACAATGTGGTCGATATTGTCGGCAATTTGTAAAAAAAGTACTATGCCCTATTAAATAAACAAATTTCGTTAATTCTACTGGCCCAATAGGATCACAAATATACATAATAACTGAATGAAATGCAAAATTGACGATAAATATATGATTTTGGTGAGAAAACGTTTTGTGCCGTGTTTCGACCCGAAATGCCCCACTGTGCGGTGACTTGTAATCTGGGTTGGAGAGACATACAATGTTGATAAAATGTAAAATGTCACGTTTTCAATATTCAGTAACATACTGTTGAGATTTTCCACATTAAAATGAATTCCAATATGGTATAAATCGGATTATTTCTAGAACTGCATTTGATAATTAAATATAAATGTAACATTTCTAATCTAAAAATGCTAAAAATAATCCGATTTATACCGTGTTCAAATTCATTTTCATCTGGAAAAACTCGGCAGTATGTTACTGAAACGTTCATGCCGATACTATAGATAATATGACAATTTTACATTACAAAGACAATGATCAAACAATCGTATTTTTTATATATTATATTTATTTTTATTTAATAATTATTAATTATGATTGAGCGGCCTCCTCCACGGCGCCCTCCTCTGCGCCCTCCTCTGGGCCCTCCTCGGCGCCCCCCGCTGTATTTTAGTCGCTTTAGTTCCTTTTTGATCTGAAACAGTAGCATAAAAATTAAATTTTCTAGTTCTACCCGTATAGACCGAGAGCTGGCTACATAGTGGTCAACGTGATTCAATGCAGTCACAATTCTTATTTAAAAATGTTGGATTAGTGTTGCCGAATACTGTATGTCCGGGGAACTAACGCGGGGGTGGACGGTCAAACAGGTAAAATTTCTAGCGTAATAACGTCATTCTTGCAGTTCTGAAATTTCATATACATATTGTTTATGCATTTAATGAACGATATGCAAAATGGCAGACCACCAAGTGAGGGATAAAATCTTGGTAGACGTCGATGAAACGCGCGATACGTGACTCGCGCGCTAGTGTGAGGGAGAAACAGATGTATACTTCTCCCTTACACTAGTGCGCGAGGTACGTATCGCGTTTTTCATCGATGTCTGCCAAGATCTTATCCCTCACTTGCTGGTCTGCCATTTTGCATATCGTTCATTAAATGCATAAACAATATGTATATGAAATTTCAGAACTGCAAGAATGACGTTATTACGCTAGAAATTTTACCTGTTTGACCGTCCACCCCCGCGTTAGTTCCCCGCACTGACGCGGCAGACCGGCGATTTCGTATTCGGCAACATTAATTCAACATTTTTAAATAAGAACTGTGACTGCATCGAGTCACGTTGACCCCTATGTAGCCAGTTCTTAGACTAGTACATATGGGCCGTTATTTTTGAAAGTGGTAGGTATAAGTCCATTTATTCATACATTGCGATATTTTAAGGTTTGCGTTTAAATCAACTTAAAAATATTCGCATTCGTTAATCAAATCGAGTAATGTTTTTAAAACTATAAACTTGTTAAATTTTATTATGGAATAATAATCAATAAAAATGTTAAAGAAAATAAGCGATTTTTTAGTTACATCGACTTATACCACTTTCAATAATAATATAGACATATTTATCATAACTTACTTTCGCCAGTTCGTGGCGTAAAGCCTCCTCCCTGTCCTTCTTCTCCTTCTCTTCCTCTCTCTTTTGCAGCTCCTCCTCTCTCTTTTGTAATCCCTCCTCTCTCTTTCTCAATTCCTCCTCTCTCTCTCTCCTCTCGTTCTCTCTCTCTCTCTCCTCCTCCCCAGACCCCGTTGGGAGGGCATCTTTCATCTGGAAATGAAATGATGGATGCATTATTTTATGGAAAATAGTAAGATAATACTACAGAGATGGGCAAAAAATTATTTCAAATAAAAAATTGATTTCGAATAAAAGATAAAAATTTTATTCGAGACTCATAAATAAATATAAAAATAACTCTGGGTTATTTTTATTTGATGACAAATAAAGATAAAGTCTCTTTTATTCGATACGTTATTTAAATAATACCCATCTCTGATTGTACAGCGTGATTTTCTCGCTAGACCCTTCAAAGACAATGCCGTCAATCAGAGATGGGCAAAGATAATATCTAGACAAACTCGAATAAAGGATACTTTACGTTTATTCGTTATTCGGAACTTCGAATGACACGATTTATCTTTATTCGAAACATCACGGATAAATAAATTTATTCGATGTGAATTTATTCGACGGCGGAAGATAATTTTTATATTCGAAGTGAATTTAGTCGAAAGATAACTTCTTGATTCGAGGAACTTTTATTCGAACCGTCGAATAACTTTTATCTTTATCCGTAGTTTATTCGACGGCTTCGAATAACTTTCGACGCGCGGCTTGTGATCTTTTATTTCGAGCTTCGGCTGCACAGCCATACATTGTTGCTTGCGATGGATTACGTAAAATGGATGTACGTAAAACTTCCACATTTTCTATCGTATCGGCATGAACGTTTCAGTAATATACTGTTGACATTTTTTTTAGATGAAACTGAATTTAAACACGATATAAATCGGATTATTTTTAGCATTACGTTACATTCATATTTAATTATCTATAGTTCTGGAAATAATCCAATTTATACCGTGTTTGAACTCATTTTAATCGAACGAATCTCGCAACTTCATTAACAATAACAGGCGTAGGTAGAACCAAAATCACAAGCCGCCGCCGAACAGCCCAAGTCCTCAGCTCGAGGCGAGATCGCACGTCGAAAGTTATTCGAAGCCGTCGAATAAAAGTCGAATAAACTACGGATAAAGATAAAAGCCTTATTCGATGGTTCGAATAAAAGTTCCTCGAATCAAGAAGTTATCTTTCGACTAAATTCACTTCGAATAAAAAAATTATCTTCCGCCGTCGAATAAATTCACATCGAATAAATTTATGTGTCCGTGATGTTTCAAATAAAGCTAAATCGTGTCGTTCGAAGCTCCGAATAACGAATAAACGTAAACCGTGTTATTCGAGCATTGGAATAACGAATAAAGATGAAGTATCTTTTATTCGACACGTTATTTAAATAATTTTTTATCTAGATAATGCCCATCTCTGCCGTCAATAAGCCGCGTCTTGCTAAGTTTCGTGGAAGTGACGAATTCCACGTTCTGCATTTTCCAACAAATTTTTGCGACAATGGCGTCAATCGATGTTGTGCCGATGAAAATATCCCCACGCTAACTTCGTTAAAAATACATAGTCCGATTTACATCGGGAGAACGTCAGGAATTCATTGGTATCACTGCTATATCGATGTGATGAAGAATAAAGAATTCCTTCATATGGCGTAGTGAATCTCGTCGCGAGCGTCGAAATCCACGAAACTCAGCGAGGTGTGGCTTATTGGCGGCATCGCCTTTGAATATTCTAACTAGAGAGTCACTCTGTATAATAGTATGCAATGTAATACTTACATTTTCCAGATTTTGCATCTTTCTTGAATATACGTACGTGCACGTTTAGTCGGTTGCAAGGGATTGACTGCCAGGGATCGACGGGCTTCAGCTACCGCTGATGGAGGGGAAAACATCTACAGGAGCGGTGGTTGTGTGTGCATGAACTGCGCCTGCATCAGTCACGCACACATAACCACCGCTCCTGTAGGTGTTTCCCTCTCCATCAGCGGTAGGTGGAGCCTCACCGATTCCTGATTCTTTAGGAGCACGCGACTATCCCCACAATTTCTTGGAATTCTTTGGCCGAAAGTGAGAGAATCCGAGAACGAGCGAGAGCGGATAAAAAAGTCACACGTAGTTGCCGTTGACTGCCGAAGAGAGAACCCGAGTCAATTTTTAATCGAAGCGCCCATGATTGAAGTAGTTCAATCATGGGAATTCAACTATGATTATCAACGATGTTACACATAAAATTTATTTGCAGAATTGAAAGCCCCGTTTCGTAAAAAGTAATCCGATTTAAATTATTTTCTGTCCATTTAATCAGGAGAACGCCAGGAATCCATTGGTGTCACTTTTATATTGATACGATGAAAAATAAAGAAATTCACTTTCCGTATAATCGATGACACATCGCCGAGCAATTCCAAGCGCCAGTTTAGACGGGTGAACGATATGTACATGCCCGATTTCTTCACCTCCGACTAACGTCTCGATCAGTGAACAACCAATTGGATGCTATCATGTGGTACTCGTCGACCAGGTGGATGCTATCATGTGCCAGATATTTGCCACATAACTCTAACTAGAAGATATCTGGAGGTGAAGAAATCGGCCGACAATGTCGCTCGGCTCGGGCCTCGCGCGACATCGATCAGAATAAACGGATATACTACGGTATGACCCAACCAACGGAATGAACTGAAATTTTGAGAGGTTGGGCGGGAGGGGGAGAGAACCTCTAATACAAAATTTCAGCTGCGGGTATTTGTTAGTTTCTAAGATATTATTAAAATACTTTCGGCATAATACATTGAAATCTACCTATGCAGACGTTACTTACACAATCATCATCTTCGTTTCACAGTCGACGATACAATGTACGATATTGACCTCATCGCGCGATGCTTGTAACTGCATCAGTTTTTATTCACAATATTAGGTATAGTGTAGTAATATTAGAGTATTCCCAACGTCACATCGGTTCGGTATACCATGCTTTACACGCCCGCAAGCGGGCGCCCCCCCCCCCCCCGACCTCCTATCTAACCCAAACCAATACTAATACCCAAGTAAAATTGGAAATTCGAATGCGTTGTCTTGGAATAAGTCAACAGCAATAATGTACGAGTTCGTACGCAAAACCTAACTGAAAAGTAAATTTGATAGATTTTGGAAATGATCGACACATTTTAATTAACATACATTTATTTATATACTTGGCTTGCGTCCAGTTTCTGTTACCGTATCCCTATACATTACAATATCGTCGACTGCGAAACAATCGACGGCGACGAGAAGATGATTGTGTTAGTAACGTCTGCATAGGTAAATTTCAATGTATTTTGAGAAAGTTTTTTATTAATATCTCAGGAAGTAACAAATACCCGCAGCTGAAATTTTATATTAGAGGTCCTCTCCCCTTCCCGCCCAACCCCTCAAAATTTCAGTTCATTCCGTTGGTTGGGTCATACCGTAGTACAGCCAAATAAATGCTCAGACTCGCCAAGGTTAGTCGAGCTTCAATCGACTAAAATACGATTGAATACGAGAACACTGTTCATTCAAACATGATTGAATCCCCATGATGGAAGTATTCAATAATGGCCGACGATTGGGGTTAGTCTTATTTATGAGTTCTCGAAAAAAAATTTCGTCTTTTAGACGAACTAAATTTTTTATTTCAAATCGTTTTCTGCCCATCTCTGGCGTGAGCGGCGGGCTTACGCGTTCCCGTGCTCACCGTAAGCGTTCGCGACCATCGCGCACGCCCGTCGCGCACGCAAAGGACGGAGTGACACGGCGTCCGAAAGACGGAGTGAGACAAAACATCGTCTGCCTCGTAGAGCGTGATTTATTTCGGAACGCACTACAGACGAATCTTCGGATTCACGGTTCGCGTTTACGCTTATTTGTAACGGGTAGAAGGATTTTGAGTTGTGTTGCGTTGTGTTGTATTGTGTTTGTGTTGTGTTTGTTGGTTTAGTCTAAAATGAGTGACAGTCTAAATGTGAATATGCAGGATGTGGAAAAAGATATGGACAATAATTCTCCGTTTCGTCCGCGAAAATTACGTCCGTCCGCAAGAAGATTTTCGAAACGGAAAGTACATCGCCAAAAGAGAAGGTCTTCAGCCCATAAGAAGGACGAAGGAAACGTAAAAACGGCAGACGACACTGACGTAGGACAACGTCCAGAAGAAGTGGCCGAAGAGCGTATAGTAGAGGGACCATCAACATCCGATGGACGAAATCATCCACATCAAGCGATAATGTACTTGCCATCTGATGAAGATACTGAGGACGAAGGAAACGTAAAAACGGCAGACGACACTGACGTAGGACAACGTCCAGAAGAAGTGGCCGAAGAGCGTATAGTAGAGGGACCATCAACATCCGATGGACGAAATCATCCACATCAAGCGATAATGTACTTGCCATCTGATGAAGATACTGATACGGCCAGTTCGGGAGAAACTGAAGAGCCGCTTGAAGACTTTGATATAGAAAGTAACGAAGAAGAAAACTTCGTTATAGAAAAAGTTGCGAAGAACGAGCCGCAAGAGCAATCGGCTCTCCTAAATAGCAACGACATAATGAATTTCCCAAATGTGCTTGCTCAATTACAAAAAATAGGTAAGCATGCAAAAGATAGGGAAGACTGTGGCATTGAATACCTAAGAATAACTGGTGTGAAACGGCATGGCTTCAGGAGCATCTTCAGTGTAATGTGCACTTTATGCCATTACAAAGCTGAAATCTGCAATCAATCGGACGAAGCTGAAGAAGTGGATGTGAATCAGGGCGCCGTTAATGCAACAATTTTATGTGGAGGTAGCTATGCCCAATTGGAACACACTTTTGCAGGAGTGAACATACGTTGCATGTCGAAGAGATACTTCGTGAAGAAGCAAGAGGAATTCGTCAAGTCCGCAATTGCCGCTGCAGAAGAAGAGATGCTAGCAGCGGCTGAAGAAGAAAAACGTTTGGCGATTGAAAGAGGCGACGTTCTTCCCGGATCAGGGATCCCTCACATCTCCGTTGTGGCCGACGGAAGCTGGATGAAGAGATCCTACCGCAGTGGATGTTACGATTCTGCGTCTGGAGTCGGCGTGATAGTTGGCTATCACACGAAAAAAGTTTTATTTTACGGGGTTCGAAATAAAGTTTGCAGAATTTGTCGGATTGCTGCGAAAAAGGAGAAAGAACCCCGAAAGCACACATGTTTCAAAAACTGGAACACATCTCGAGCATCGACTGCTATGGAAAGCGATGCTATAGTAGAAGGCTTCAATACTAGCGTAGAAAAACGTGGGCTCGTTTATTCTACTTTGATTGGTGATGGAGACAGCAGCGTGTATAAGAAGATTATTGATGCTGACCCATATAAGAGACAGATTCGCGTAAAAAAAATTGAATGCACGAATCATTTGTTGCGAAACTTCTGCAACAAAATGAAAACGATTGTGAAGAAGACTACACCTGGACCATTGAAGCAAGCTGTGGAAAGCAGCATTCGCCGGATACGCACGGACGTCGTAAAAGCCGCAAAGTTTCGATACAATCAAAATGTGTCAATCGAGGAGAAAACGAAGAACTTGTATGACGACATACAGAATGTTCCGAGCCACGTGTTTGGTGAACACAAAGAGTGTGCACGACTCAAATACTTCTGCGATGGAAAGAATAAAGAGAATCAAAGAAACATCGTTCCAGAATTGATGAATATTGGTGTGTACGAGGACGTACAAGAAATACTTCGTACACTGTTAGCTCATGCGGAGAGCTTACTCTACAACAACAATAATAACGCTGTGGAAAGTTTGAATGCAATAATTGCCAAGTACATTGGCGGAAAAAGATTAAATTTCGCCGAAAGAGGATCCTATACAGGAAGATGTGCTGCTGCTGTAGTGGAGTACAACAGTAATCAAGTGCACTCGCGATTGAACGCGGTAATGAATAAGAAAACGCCCGAGCTTGTTCGCCAAATGGAAGAAAAGAAGAAAAAAGAAAAGGAAAAGAGATCTGTAAAACAGAAGGAAACGAAGGTTGCGCGATATGTACACAAGCAATTGCCCTCGCGGAAAGATTCCGATTATGGAGAAAATGCACAGAAGCCAGACATGCCATCCGAAATGTATGAACTGGAGCGGGAAAAGCATATGCAAATGCTCAGTGACTGGCAAGAGAAAAGACACGCTATTGAAGATGAAACCATCGGACAAGCAAAGAACCGCTAATGGTTGCAGTACAAGTCCAAATTGTTGACTGCATCCAATTTTGGACAAGTGTGCCGCCGCCGACCTGACACGCTTTGCGCAAATGCAGTAAAGTCATTACTGTATCCGAGGATAATTAGTGCACCCGCGGTGGAATACGGAAAAGAATGCGAGAGAATTGCTCGCGAAGAATTGAAGAAGCAATATACAGATATTGCAGAATGTGGCATTTTCATCGACAGCTGCATCCCATTCTTAGGAGCTTCACCGGATGGAATCATCGGTGAAGAGGGTATTGTGGAAATCAAATGCCCCAAATCAGCGGAGAACTTTTCGCCGGAAGAAGCTATGGAAAAAGTACCCGCTGTCCGGCGCATGTTCATACGGAAAACAGGTATTTCAATGAACAAAACGCATCACTATTTTTATCAAGTACAAGGTCAGTTACATATTACTGACAGAAAGTACTGTATATTCTGCCTTTGGACCCCGAAGGGGCTGAAATCTATAAAAGTAGAAAGAGATGATGCGTTTTGGAAAACAGAAATGGAGCCAAAACTGGTTCAATTTTATTTAGAATGCATGCTACCCGAATTAATAGATAGTCGGCACAATAGGTGCATGCCTATTCGGGAGCCACAATTTATATTAGCAGAGAGAGCGAAAGAAAAACCAAAAAGCTTGAAAAAGCGAAAGAGGTCTCCCTCCGAAAATAATGAGACCAATGTATCGGTCCGGCGTCGCACCGCGCTGTAAAGCGCGGTACCACTGATTTTGTCAGTGGTCACAAGTGCCAGCAATGGCACTTTTACTCGCGGATCCTACGATCACGCGAGTCGACCGACGCCGCCGTCGCTTTCTCAAGAAAGTGGCGGAGGAAATAATAAATATGATCGATCCGGCGTCGCACCGCTGACTCATGTCAGTGGTCACAAGTGCCAGCAATGGCACTTTTACTCGCGGATCCTACGATCACGCGAGTCGACCGACGCCGCCGTCGCTTTCTCAAGAAAGTGGCGGAGCAAATAATAAATATGATCGATCCGGCGTCGCACCGCTGACTCATGTCAGTGGTCACAAGTGCCAGCAATGGCACTTTTACTCGCGGATCCTACGATCACGCGAGTCGACCGACGCCGCCGTCGCTTTCTCAAGAAAGTGGCGGAGGAAATAATAAATATGATCGATCCGGCGTCGCACCGCTGACTCATGTCAGTGGTCACAAGTGCCAGCAATTGCACTTTTACTCGCGGATCCTACGATCACGCGAGTCGATCGACGCCGCCGTCGCTTTCCCAAGAAAGTGGCGGAGGAAATAATAAATTTAATTCACCCTTTAATTTTTTCAGACACATTTCTAAGTTCACAGGAGCAGACAGACGGAATCCGGTTCGGTCAAAATGCGCCAGGCTGATACATACGGGCGTCGCAGGTATGCACGATGTTCGACGAATTATTGAAACAAACTTTTACTTTTATACCAAACTTACCGAAATGTCTGCGATTATTTGTTACAGGCGGACATTTTACCAAATTATTGCAAGCATGGTGTATGGGACAGTGATGCCAGGACAAATGGAATAATAAGTACCATATTTCAGGTAAAGTTTAACAGCTCATAAATCTACAGTAAAATTTTGTACGCG
Source organism: Andrena flavipes (assembly GCA_963971345.1). NCBI lineage: Eukaryota > Metazoa > Arthropoda > Insecta > Hymenoptera > Andrenidae > Andrena > Andrena flavipes. Next base: position 45,228,226 of record OZ020479.1, on the reverse strand, counting down.
TTTATGAAACAACAATTTAGTATTTCCTAATGTATTTCATAATGTGTTACAGATCCACACTGCCTACGTTGAGCGACCTGGCAAAATTGTAGGAAGACCGTCAATGGAGAAGAGGAATTACACAGAATGAGAGAAGATAATATTACAATATTGTCTCGTTAGCGGATTTCTGTGTGCGTTTCTCGCTTCTTTCTGGCCGAAGGGGGAAGCGAGATGGAATGCTTTGCCTGCGCGACGGGCGCGATCAGGCGTCTGAAAGACGGAGCGAGACAAAAAACATCATCCCGTCGTCTATCTCGTACCGTTCTCGTTCGCTTTCAGTGCCTCTCGCTCGCTCTCGCCTTCGCCGGACAAGAGTGAGATAGAAGTGGTGGGGATAGCGAAAAGTCCACATCGTGTACTCTAAACCAAGCCGCTAACTAGACAATACTATATTCTTCGAAAAATATACACTTTTTTATCTGTAATTGTCCATTTCAAGGGGGTGAAAGCTAGAATGTCGAATTTCTATTCTCCAATGAAGTTGGATTGATTTATTGTGATAACTGTAACTTGATCGGAGACAAAAAGAATATATAAAAAAATGTTCTGTTAAACGATTTTGTCAAAAAGGCACTAACAACTAAAAAATACTTCTATTCTTGTACTACAATTTTGATGGTGGTTTTTAACTTTAAATAAAAACGTGGAGCAGGATATTTCATATTAGAATATGAATCAATTTAGTACAGCATCAAGTGTCGAAATGAATTTATTACGAGATATCCTGCCCCACGATTTTATTTAAAGTGAAAATAAACCATCGAAATTGTAGTATAAGAAAATAATTATTTTTTAGTATGTAATGCATTTTTAATAAAATCGTTTATTAGAATTTTTTATTTTCTAGTTTTTAGTGTTCGTGGATTTATATTTCATAATTCAAACATCTGTACAAATATCTTTTATTGCTGTATGCAGTTTAACAGTTTGCTTGAATCATACAGTGCTAAAAGTTTGTAAAGAACGCGAGTGGTTGATTTGGATTTGTGGTTATGGGTTATTATTTATTGGTGACTAGGTAATTTTTTCACCCCTTGGGTTTTTTTTTCATAATTTTGTATTGTCATCCAAACTACGCACCCCTGCAAAATTTCAAGACAATTGGATGGTTGGAAGTTGATTAAAATTGAGTTTCCAGATTTCAATCAAACATACAAACAAACAGGGGATCGTAGCTGAATAAAATTGTTTACGAGACATTCCAAAATATACGTATTGTTAGTACTGATCTCTAGTTTATATTGATAAATTTTTACAATTGTAAATAACAATTCCGAAGAAAAGCATGTACAAAAGTATTAAATTGAAATATACTTTTGTCCATCTTGTTAATAAAAAAGTTAATTTGATGTATAGTTAGATAGAAAAGAAAGCGTCATATATTTTTAGAAGAGTTATAGCATTTTAGATTTCATTACGATCGGCGTGTTGCACTTGGGTGATGTACCTTATTCAAATTGTATGCTTTGAAATTGCACATTGATTGTACAAAATATTACATCCTTCTACATATAAATAAAAACTATTGATACGCAAATTAGTATTGTTTCAGTGACATGTTTCCTAACTTCACTACCCCACCTCTCTATCTTTCATTATTGCTATCCTCCTTTACTTTCAGCGAGGCTTTGATGCTAGTCACAGCAATCGGACGCGCTACATCTACAGCTGATGCAGGAGAAAACACCTACAGGAGCGGTGGTTATGTGTGCCGAACAGCGCGTCAGTCACGCACACATAACCACCGCTCCTGTAGGTGTTACCCCCTCCATCAGCTGTAGTTGAAGGCCGCTGATCCCCGCCTAGACGCAGCTCTCGTGCCGTATTCCTCCAAGACTTCTCATCAGTAGAAGGAGCTGTGGCAACAGCGCGGCGGAGACAGGGAGAACAGAAAATGTGGCACCTATGCGTCAAAAAATTCGTCTACATAGAGTACCTGGAGATGTCACCTCTGTACAACTTCTTTTTACCGACCGCATTAGTTTCATTAGGGTCCGTCTCTTTACTGGGGACGCTTCGTACGCTTTGTTTACTATTCGGACCATAACAAACTTGAGACGGCACCCTTAAGACTGCAACCTACGTGCGCGCGAACAGGTAAAATGGCAACAGCGCCTCACGGTCGCATTCCACTACAACCATGCGCCGATACCTCCGCCATCTACGAACCAATGATGAAAGTGTAGACTTTTAGGTGTCAGTAGCGAGCGCAGGATTCTGTTGGCTTTCTTCGCCAGAGAATATTAAATTTGATGTAGCAGATGGGTATGAAAACGGTAGCCATTTTAAGATTGCGACCGCGCCGACCCCATTATCTACGTATGCAATGGTCCAGCAGCGGCGTTAGACCAGAGTTGAGCAAAATGTAATCTAATTACAACTTATAAATTACGATTAAACTGTTATTGTGTAGTTGATTACACATTATTTTCTGTAATCGTTAATTTAGGTGGTTGACCACAATTTTATCAACTACCTAAATTAACGATTACAGAAAATAATGTGTAATCAACTACACAATTACAGTTTAATCGTAATTTGTAAGTTGGAATTAGATTACATTTTGTAAAACTCTGTATTAGACCACGCTGACGCGTTAGTGGCCCGGGTTGAAGAATGTGGGGTTGTTTTCGCATAACTTTTGAACTACAAAAGATATCAGAATGCAATTTGCGCCATAAAATGGGGACAAATTATCCCCTTCTAATTGTCGAAAATTTACCAAATTTTGCGTTTCCTTAATTCTTCTTATTTCAATTTTTGAATCATAATTGTTGCGAAAAGCTTTTGCAAACTGTTTATTTAAATACGTTATATAATGCTCTTTTTAAAATTCATGGCGCCGATAAACAATAGGCTAGTTGTCCCTGTATCAATTATTTTTACAAGTAGAGGAATTAAATTTTTATTAATTATATATTAGTTCTGCAGCCTCAGAATCTAATGCTCTGGTTTCCTTTTATGTGATTTTATCCTCAATGTAGTGCATGCATTACAGATCGGAAGCAGTTTCTAGCAGTCTTTGAATTTTTTCTACAATATTTGTGTCAGAATGCGTTAACCCTGTAGTGGCTTCTGTTTATGTCATCTTTTGGAATGGTACATGAAAATGCGCAGGCTGGATGCGCGTGATTATTATGTGGCCCCCTCCTCGAAGTGACAGAAAATATAACCTATCTGCTATACCAGATTTCATAAAGATACAGTTGCGGCGTAATAATAATATTTTGGAAGGATGTTAAGTCATACAAAGTTGACAAATGTAGCGTAAAAGAACGAAATAGCCAATAAACATTTATCGTCATGTAGCATATAGGTTATGTTTTCTGTCACTTCGTGGAGCGAATTTTCTGTCCTCGAAGTCGAGCCGATTTTCTGTCCTCGAAGTGACAGAAAACAACCTATATGAATGCTATACCTGATTTCATAAATATACCGTTGAGGCGTAATAATAATATTTTGGAAGGATGTTAAGTCATACAAAAGTTGACAAATGTAGCGTAAAAGAATGAAATAGCGTTATATTTTCTGTTACTTCGAAGAGGGGACCACATAATAATCACGCGCATCCAGCCTGCGCATTTTCACTAGACCGGGCGGAAGCATGGAAGGATACCTTCCCCACCCTGCATCAGTGGTAGTTGGAACCAGATATGGGCAAAAAATTATATTAAAGAAAAAATTGGTTTTGAATAAAAGACAAATTTTAATCGAAATTCTTCAAATATAAATAACCCGGAGTTATTTATTATTCGAAGCGCCGTAAATAATATTTTCATTCGATAGGAATTCATCCGAAGCTTCGAATAATATTCTCCCTTTTTACATTTATATTCATATGCGAAAGTTATTTTAAGCTGGTCGAGCCTTGAGCCCCTTTGATCGAAACCGTCGGCTCCTCGAGCCGATCGACATTGTATCGTTCACCAGTCTAATCTGCAGCGCGAGGTTGCTGGGGGATGTGTAATCGGTTATGCAAAAACGGAATTTCTTTATTTTTCATCGTATCAATATGAAAGTGATAGCAATGGATTCCTTGTATTCTCCCGATTAAATTGGCAAAAAAAAAAATTAAATCAAACTACTTTTAACGAAACTGGCTTTCAATCCTGCAAACTAATTTGATACGTAATATCGTTAATTGAGGCAGTGAGAGCAAACAATGGACTAACCCATATTCTTTTCGAAATTGAGGCTGTAGCAATAACGTATTCCAACTTGGAACCATATTCTTGAGCCCGATGTGCGCCACTATGGGGTGACTTGCGTTAATATCATCTTTTGAAACGATACGCCACAATAGTGGGGCTTTCACACGCAGGTGGCGAAAAATCAAGTCAACCCTGTCGTAGCCAAAATCTTTGAAAATGAAACGGGTACGAAACCAGTCGAACGTTTCGATTCGCTTCGTGTGTTATGCGAACGAGGAAATTCTGGGTTATTATTTCAAAACCACCGTCTATTTTACACAGAGAGGTAGAAAATAATTTTACTCGGCAATTAATATTTTTGGTTTAAAAGTACTTGTAAGTTTTACAATATTCAAGTGATGTCTAAGACTTCCCAGAACATCTTAATTCGAATAAAGGTCAAAACGAATTCGAAACTTTTGTCCGGAATTAGAAGAGAATCTCGAGGTATCGATATCTCGTCCGAATTTTGCCAGTTTGTCCCGAAGCTCCGGTTTCCAAGTCCCCGGTGACCGAGTGCTACGAACCGCGCGATAGCTCAACTCCCGGTAACGTCGTCGGTCGCGCGTTCCTACAGTTCTTAATTCAACTGTCATTGAGAGTTTCTGAGACCAAAGTTGTTGTATTGCAATATCCTTTCAAAATGCTAACATGAATTAATTAAAACGATACGCATTGCTAGTAGCTCATTTAACTACGCTTTCTGACGGCGTACTACTTTTAAAAAAATCTCAATTTTAATGGTTAATGGTGACCACGTGTGAAATTGTGAGTGATTTGGGGTGCAATTGCTGATATATTTATTAAATCAGATATGTTTGTTTATTAGAGTTATCCTCGTTAATGTTTTTGGTGGCCCTGAAAAGGGCCGTTGGTTGCTACTGGCCCTGAAAAAAGGGCCGATCATTAATATTTTAAAAATATTGTTGGAAGTGGCCGCCATTGTGCCTTAGACAGGCGTGTGTCCTCTTCACCTTATTCTCGAACACTCGATTCAACGTTTCCGGTGTAATGTTGGCAATCGAAGCGGTGATGTTGTCCCGCAACTGCTCGATGGTGCCCGGATTATTGGTGTACACCTCGCCCTTCAGTGTACCCCACAAAAAGAAATCCGGAGGCGTCAAATCTGGCTATTTTTTCTAATTCCTCGCCTTGTCCCAGACCCCATACGCTACTCGCATATAGCACCGTTGACTCGACTATTGCTTCAAATAATTTTATTCTTCCTTCCCAGCTTGTCATTTTTGCTACTATCATTGGCTTCCAGATTATTCCTAACGCTGCTCTTCCCTTATAAAATAATTTACCGCTTGCCTATATAGCCCTGACGTACACACGGGGACTCCCAGATATGTGTAGATTTTCACTGTTTCGTGCACAGTATCCTCATATTTGCACTTCTTAATTCTCCCTTTCCTCCCTGCCTTCTGAAATACTATTAACTTTGTCTTGTTCATATTAACCTCCAGGCCGTTCACTTTGGTATACTCGGCTAGAGTTTTCAGCTTGCATTGCATATCTATTATTTTCTTCGAAGTTATCAAAAGGTCATCTGCAAATAGCAATAATTCCATTTCCTTGTTCACTTTCTGATGTCCTCTTTTTATGAAGAAGTCATCAATATCGTATAAAAGCTGGGAAAAAAGAGCTGGACTCAGCGAATCTCCCTGAAGCACTCCCCGTGTGACCTCCATTTCCCCTGTTCCTGCTCCATCCGCCGTCTTGACCCTCATCCCTGCCTTTTCATAGATACTTCGGATCATCCTAATCATCTGCAAACTCAAACCCATGTAGAATAGTTTCTTCCACAGTATTGAGTGCATGACTGAGCCAAATGCTCTTCGAAAGTCTATAAATGCTACCATCATTTTCCCCTTTTTTTCTTTCAACTCCATTGCTATTTTTGCATTCAGTATGAACAGGTAGTCCTTACACCCCTGTTCGCTCTAAAACCTGCCTGACCTTCTGGGTGTATCTCAGCCTCCTCACACCATTCTGCGATTCTCTTTGTCAATATGGAAGTGAATATCTTCAGAATAGTATTGGGCAGAGTAATGCCCCTATAATTTGCAGGGTCCGCTGGGTCTCCCATTTTATATATCGGCACCTGATCAAATTTGCACCATCCCTCCGGGGCATTCTGACTCTTCCATACACCATTGAGTACCCTTAGTAACTGCCATTTCAAGTTTGGTGGTAGTGCTTTATAAAACTCCGTTTGTATCCCATCTGGTCCTGGAGATTTATTTCTTTTTGCTTTCCTTAGCACCGCTTCAAGTTCATGCATCCTAATTTCCTCGTCTAAGTACGGGTGTCTAGTACCCATATATTGTGTTGCATATATTAAATTTTGCGCTAGCTGTTCTAAAAATAATTTTCTCCTAACTTTTATTCTAGACGTAGCTTCCCATATAGGATTTTTTGTCTGCCATATAACAAAAGCGTTATATGCAGCAATGTTTATATAATGCATGAAAAGCGACAACGGCCAACGGCGTGTACACCGTCGACAAGAATATTCTCCGGCGAGCTTGTCGAGAACATCTACACCAATTTTTGTAGAATTGTAATATTTAATTATTTCCGGTTTGAATTTCTCAGTTTCTGAGGATATCTTGTCACGTCCCGGGTGAGGTCTTTGGGAACGACGACAATTGGGGGAAGGAATGGATGTCAGGCGCGAATCTATAATCCGTCACTCTGAGGTTTGATGGAATGTAGGCGCGAATATTAAATCCGTCACGCTGAGGGTTTTGAGGGAAGACCAGGCGCGAATCTTAAATCCGTCACTCTGAGGGGTTTGAGGGAAGGCCAGGCGCGAATCTTAAATCCGTCACTCTGAGGGGTTTGAGGGAAGGCCAGGCGCGAATATTGAATCCGTCACGCTGAGGGTTTTGAGGGAAGACCAGGCGCGAATCTTAAATCCGTCACTCTGAGGGGTTTGAGGGAAGGCTAGGCGCGAATATTAAATCCTCCTCTTGGTCTCTGACAAGTCTAAACTAGGGTATAAAGGTGCAGAGGGCTCAGGACTAGACACTGTCAATGGACTTGGACAGAGGTCATAAGGTGTCACCTGACAAGCAAAATTGCTGGTCTCTGGGCTCCTCTTCAAATCTTTTGGCAACACTGGAATAAGGTCAATCTCTCTCAGAATAGAACGGCAAGCTTTAATCTCCGTCCGAGTCTCTTTGCTCCTAGCTACTACACCTCCACAGCTCCCACAGCACACTATCCCTTCTTCAATATTATCAGTTTGCACTGATGCGTTTCTCCTATGCACACACCTGGAATCCAAATCACAACAATACCTGTTGGTTTGCTGTATGTAGAACATTAAAGTATCCTATATAGCTATTTGTGTGTGATTTCCTATTGTACCCGTCAATGTGTCGAAAGAGGACTTCTGTCTCGGTCCCCTCGTATTTATAAGGACGTTGCGGGGGTACGCGCGGTAGTGGCCTTGACACATTTCGGAATAAGACGCAGTAGGACTTCCGGGTTTTTTATAAACGGTATAGCTATTAATAGACATATTTATGTCACGTACGCCAAATATATGTCGCAGTTAGATTTTTGGGGTTTTATGACTGTGAAAGGAGATACTCAACTCATCGAATGAATTTTTGGGTGTTTAATAGGAAAGGGGTTAGAGTGGCTTGTACTTCATGAGTCGTAAAGAGGGGATTGAGACTTGGTCTCGATTTAAGAGGGATTTGTAACGAAGGATTTGTTTGAATTCGTTTTAGAGGGAATGATTCGTGCCTTGTAGAACGAATAGGCGAAGAGGGTTTTGTAACGATTATCTTGCGATGGGGATCTCTAAGATACATCAGCGAGGTGGAGTTTGTATCGATCATCTTGTGTTGGTGACCGCTAAGGTACAACATCAAGGTGATCGACGATTGAGGAGATGGGGTAAGAGTTGAGTTTGCTAGAGTTTGATGGAGTGATACTGAGGTTTACGAATAGAATTTGGTATAGAACCGCGCGAAAAATCGTGGGACGTTACAATGTCATCTTTATGATGCAATGTCGAAAGTAAAACAACACACTGTTTTAAATAAAAATTGGGACGAATGTTGAGGCCGCTTTTCTATATTTACAAAACTTTTCGGTAAGTCGCGTCTATTTTTTCTAACGGTTCTGACTGAAAATATATTACTATCTAATAATTCTTCTGCTAAAGTTATATCCGTAAAGAAATTGTCTGTTGTGACACACCGTCCGGAATTTTTCCACATATCGGTTAATTCTTTCACCACACGTTATCCTTGCTGCTTTTCTGGGGCGTTTCCACGTTTCCCCAGGTAGACCTCCATATTGCAACAGTAAAACGTCGAAGAGTCGCAAAGCGTCCATATTTTTATTCCGTATTTGCCGGGTTTGCTGGGCATGTACACTTTGAAAGAGCAACGGCCGCGAAATATAACCAGCTGCTCGTCGACGCATCCAACGTCCGTTGCGTGGTATGAATTCTGACAATTGTCAGCAAAAATATTTGTCACATCCCTTAGGGATGCCAGTTTATCGACCGCTTTCCTTGCTTAACGTGTGGCGGAATCATCAAAACGTAGATACCGCAAGATTTGTATAAATCGATCACGTGACATTATAGCCGCGTAATATCGTCGCGAGAGGGCTGGATTTTGTTCCCATAAGTCGTGTTTGGATTCGCGGGATTCTCTAAACCGTCCAATCAGTAACACGAGTCCAAAAAATGCGTCCATTTCAACACGATCAACGGGTTTCCATTTCTTCTTTGGAGGTAGACTCTCCCGTGCCTTCTCATTTGTGTATAAAATGGCAGTATGAATAATTTGTTCACTAATGAATAATTTAAAACAGGCATGGAACTAAAGTGAACGCAGCGGCCGTTTTTCGGAGGCAACGCCTCCTTTCTCCTGCCGCGCGTCTTGGCCCCCGCGGCGGGCCTAGGAGCTTCGAGCGCCTCAGACCCGTACCATATGAACCGCGCGTGGCGCATTGGGGCGACACCCGTATCAATAGATTTCCGCATCACCCATGGGGTACTATTATCGATGCGTTTTTTTTTTGTCAGTGGTATCCCCTGTAGGCCTATTCCACTGTGTCACGCGATAAAAATGGATAGGAAAAACGCATTTTACTATCAAAATTTTAAATACTTTTGGGAAAACTTAATTTTCGCGCACGTTTAGACGTGCTGGGCATATCTAAAATATCAACTTTAATACGCACAACGTCGACCAGCCTCCCCGTTGATATTTTAGATATGCCCAGCACGTCTAAACGTCCGCGAAAATTAAGTTTTCCCAAACGTATTTAAAATTTTGATAGTAAAATGCGTTTTTCCTATCCATTTTTATCGCGTGACACAGTGGAATAGGCTTACAGGGGATACCACTGACAAAAAAAAAAAACGCATCGATAATAGTACCCCATGGGTGATGCGGAAATCTATTGATACGGGTGTCGCCCCAATGCGCCACGCGCGGTTCATATCGTACGGGTCTGAGGCGCTCGAAGCTCCTAGGCCCGCTGCGAGGGTCAAGACGCGCGGCGGGAGAAAGGAGGCGTTGCCTCTTAAAAACGGCCGCTGCGTTCACTTTACAAGGGAAGGACCCCAAGTGGTCGGCTTGGATTTTAACGAGCTTTTGTAGGATAATAGCATGCAGGTCCCTAATGATATATATGAAATATTAGCCGTAGTTACTTAGCGGTTTTACAGATATTAACAATTAAAGTTACGTACCTGATTATATATTATGGATATAAAGTTTTTTGCAGAAGCTGCGGCGGCGAAGTGGGTTGATGCGTGGATTGCGACTCCGACGGTCCTGCGATCGGTTCCCCCATTAGACGAAGTTTTTTTTATGGCATTTTTATGGTGCTAGCATCGTGCACGATGCAGGGTGATAATTATCATACATGCAGGAAAAGCACAAAACAGCCCGACACCATGAACACATAATAAAAGCTTGTTTCGTGCACTGACATTTTTTAGTTTTTACTGTGTCCGGAAAAGCAACTTGATTTACGTTAAGAAATATTTCCCTTGAGGAAGTTAATTTGGATGCAAACCATGCGTATCTAATCATTTTTTAATAAATCGGTGCTTGTAATTGTTGATGAACAAGTGCATGAATTTTAATGCAATCAGATCTTGTTGTAATGTCGCGACCGGTTGTGAAAAGTTCATAGTAGTTTTGGAATCGTGCTATGTAGTTTTTGATTTCCCTATAGAAGTATACATCACAGGGTTGGCAAAGTGGTGTGCATTTTGGTGGTATGATTTTTAATGTACACGTGGATAAATTATTTTCGTCAATAAATTTTTGGTCGTATATTGCAGGGCTTGTTTGACCTCCCCAAGAATCAACAATCATTAAAAATTTGTTATTGTTCACATACGGATGAATTATGTGGTCTAAAAACAATTCATATGTGTCTTTCTGCAATTTACCTGATTTTATGGCTATGTAAACATTAGTAAATTGGGTGCTTAACCGTTGGACTTCTTTGATAACCTTTGGTCCAAACGTTCCATTTTTTTCCTGCAGGCATATAAAAACTTTTGGTAGCAGTTTCCCGGATGCTGTTATGGAATACTGTGCAGTATATGAATGCGTTGCTTTATTTATGTCTTTAATTTGGACTTCCGTTGATTTTTCGCCTTTATGTGATAATGTTCGATGTATGTTTATACGATATTCACAACCGGTTTGATCTGTATTAATTACAAAATCTGGATCATATTCTTTAATAATGTCTGATGTTTGCTCTTGGAAGAGTTTTGCTGCATTGGAGGTATTTTCGAAAGAGTCGCGGTCACTATTGCTTACATATTTTGTAACATGCCTGTGTCTTATTCTGTGTTCTTTTTTAAATCTTGTTACCCAATGTTTGGATGCCATAAATGAAAATTCGGGTGATATAAATTGAAATGCTGCTGCCATGGCCCACTGTTGTAGTGTTCGTGTGGTAACGAGATGTTTTGCTGCACGCGCCTCAACAAATCTGTCGTACACCCATGAATTAATAGATGCGTATTTGTCAATTCGGCTTCCACCTTTCTTGACTTGATCCGTCCATCGTATTAGTTGCCGGTTATTCGACAGAGCCTTTGTTGTCTTGCTTCGTAATGTACGTATCGACCACGTGGGGTGTAATTCTGCTAACGCAACCACTTTTTTTCCTCATTTCGAAGGGCACTTTACTTATTGCTACTGGTTCCTCGGGAGATGGTGATCGAGATTGTGATTCTTCAGGAGATGTTATTTCTTCACTGCTTGTGCTATCATGTTCTTTGTGTGTTTCACTTTCAATATAATTTAATTCGTGTTCCGGGACCAATTCTTCGTCAGTGACCAATTCATAATCGGAAATAATCGAAACGAGGATTTCTGCTATTTCATTTCCCATTACTTTTGAACGGTCTGATGGTTTTGTACTTTTTTCGTTAGTAATAACTGCTTGTGAACGCAACAAATCCATTGCATAGTATAATGCATCGGTAACTTCCTGCATTTTTGCACAATTTTTTCACTTAAAAACTAAATTCACTTTGAATGAAGACCGAATGAGAAAAATTAAATACTGTATCGGTTCGTTCGACTGCTTGAAACTAACTAAACTCTATTATACGGCTAGCTATGCATCTTGGACTGTCTTCGAGAATACCGATGCATAAACATCGTGCATGCGATGTTTGTTGGTCTACGCGTAAAAGATAAACATCAATCCTGTTATCTGCATTTCAACGGAAACTACTTTGGACCGTAGTGAATGGAAAATACTATATAGGAATACTGTATCGAAATTGTTATTAATTGTAAAAAATTCAATACTATACTAATAGTATCTTTTTCAAACCATTATCTAAAAAAATGAGAAGTATTTTTATTGTTATTGGTTATTATTTTTATTTGTGCTTTTCCTGCATGTATGGTAATTATCACCCTGCATCGTGCACGATGCTAGCACCATAAAAATGCCATAAAAAAAAACTTCGTCTAATGGGGGAACCGATCGCAGGACCGTCGGATTCGCAATCCACGCATCAACCCACTTCGCCGCCACAGCTTCTGCAAAAAACTTTATATCCATAATATATAATCAGGTACGTAACTTTAATTGTTAATATCTGTAAAACCGCTAAGTAACTACGGCTAATATTTCATATATATCATTAGGGACCTACATGCTATTATCCTACAAAAGCTCGTTAAAATCCAAGCCGACCACTTGGGGTCCTTCCCTTGTTAGTTCCATGCCTGATTTAAAACATTTCTCCATCGATTCTATGTGCTCACTCCTTTCACTTAGTGAACCCTTACGCGAAAGATGAACATCTTCCTGACTATTGTCAGGTGCAGTGCGCTGCCAACTGCGCCCAAATACACTTTGATTATGAACTATATTCTGTGTTCCCATTTGATCCGACTCTTCAACCTGTGGCTCAGCGTCACTGTCTGACGGATTTCCATCGTCCTCCGAATCTTGAAGTTCAGGCTCATCGTCACTATTTGGCGCACTTCCATCGTCCGATGATTCTTCACAATAATTAGTCTTCTTCTTCAAATTGTGAATAAAGGCTGTGCTCATTCTCTGACACTTCAGCCATTATGTGTAATAAAAGTTTTTTCAGTGGATGGACAACACACACGCGAAAAATACACCGCTGATAGCACTCAAACAATGATATGATCGGATGGTATAAAAGACATGGAGGGATTCCGTAATGTCGACCAGCGTGTCCGAGAACCGTACAAGACTGTCCGCGTCCTAGCGCCCTTCCCGTGACGCTATCGTCGGGTCTGGGTTTTTCCCAGGTTCTCCCGCGCAAACGGTCTCAGACATTGTTGCTGGCCTTTCGAACGGTAGCTCAATGTCCAGGGATGCAATTGGAATATGCGACCATCGGATTATCTTACATATATCCGCGAAAACGAAAGAATAAAGCAAGGAAAATAACAAAAACAACTACTAAAACTGTGATCAAATTCAGCTATATGAATGAGGTGGTGAAGATGACCGAATGCGCGTGAGACATGGCCGACCGAGCGTTCTGATTGGGTGAGAGACGGATGCGAAAAATCCAAGCGGATCGATAACGGAAGCGATCGAACAGCCCAGATCCGTTGATCAAGCGATCAACAAGGCAAAGCGTTGTATAAGAATAATTATAATATATATATTATAATATAATATTGTATTTGGACGTAATTGGCAGTGCACTGCACCTGACAATAGTCATGCAGAAGTTCACTTTTCACGTAAGGGTTCACTAACTGGAAAGAGTGAAGAATATTTCAATTTGTCCATCAATGAACAAATCATCGATATCCTTATTTTATACATCAATAAGAAGGCACGGGAGATTCTACTACCAAACAAGACATGGAAACCTGTAGATCATGATGAAATGCATTCGTTTTTTGGCCTCGTATTATATTATATTACAATAATACATATATAATACATATAGAATATATATAAATTATTGTAATACAATATATTTATAGTATATATATAAAATATTTAGCCCAATCCGTTTCCATGTAGCAACAACATAGCGGTAGTGTACGAGATACTGCGAAGGAGTTCATCACTTTCCGATTTCACGGACAGCTCCGTCAGTGTGTGCATGTCGCTCTCGAGACCGCGAATCTCCACCACTGACTCTGCGCCTGTGTGCGTGCCGCTCTCGAGACCGCGAGTCCCCACCACTGACTCTGTCATTGTGTGTGTGTCCCTCTCGAGACGGGGTCAGAAATGACTCCTGCACGGTCTTGCGAAGGTTAACTATAGAGTATATTCTGGGACACACTTTTATTTTGGCTAAAAAGTCACATAAAAATTATTTTTTCTTGAAATTTTAACGCATGGTTTTATAGTACGGAGAATTATTTCTTTTGATACCAGTGGCTCGATCCAATTCCATCAAATTGTACAAGTTATATCAGTTGGCGCAAAAAACTAATTTGCGTGATTTTGAAAAATCTCGGGGAATTGTGGGACATCTTTTAAATCGAATGAAAAATGAAAGTTATCGAAGGAAAACGCGTATTTATTATTGTAAACGAAATACTAATTCATAATAGATATAAAAAAAAAAAAGAAAAATGGCGAACAGACAGAATCATTCCGAATCGCAGTGAACACACGTGTAAGTGTTGGGGTTGGGACCGGCGCATCTTATGTAGACGCAACGATCACAAACGGTGCAATATGCAGTGTTCCGGCGGTTCTCTTCGGCATATTTTTTAGCACACTGTGCAAAAGTCTAGGTCCTTCTCCACGTCAGTTTCAGTCGGAGACGAAATATGCTTCCGCTTCTTTGCCGCTGATGCGTCGCCTTTCTTCGCCAATCTTTGCCGCTTCTTCTCGGCCTTATCACGCAGGACACCAACAACTTCTGGCGATGTCAAAACGGCCGTTTTCACATTGGCTTCCGACCATGATTGGACTTTTTGGCTGGCGTGCCCATTTTCAATGGTCCAACCGTTTTCAGTGCGTCCCACAGGTGTTTGGCCGAAACGTGTTCGTTAACGAAGCAGTTCAGCTTGTCGACGGTCCTGATGTCAACACTTCTTCTTGTGCTGCGGTTGAAATATCATCGCCAGACACAATAATTGGACGCTGGGTATCAGCATTTTCTTCATCATCATCATCACCACCGCACAAATTTTCGCTGCTCAATTTTGAAGCGGTGAAGTCGACTTCGGAGAAGATTTGTGCATCGAACGGAAAGATGGCAGTCACACGAAAGCCGGATTTGATGATCTTCGGCGTCAACATAGCATCGAGGCATTGATAAACAATGAGCGGCACATGATGAATGTTGAATGAAACACCGATGTTTGACTTTTCCCATGCGTCGTGTTTTGCAGAAAACATGGTCTTAAAAGAATTGAAGACCGACACATCAAGAGGCTGCATTCGGTGTGTGCAGTGCGGTGAAAAAAACAGGATGGTGATGCTATGATGTAGCGCCAAATCTATCGCCTCGATCGTCAGATGCGCCACAATATTGTCCAGCAGCAGTAGAGTTGGCACATCAGCATTCGCACCGGTGTGCTTGATGAAATGGCGCACGAATGTCGGAAATTCGTCGGATGTCATGTATCCAGATTTGTTTGCTAGGGCAACAGAACCATGACCCCCGCGTGAGTCATGTATGACTCTTTTCAGTTTTTGCGGGGAAAGATATAAAATGGCGGTATTGATTGTCCTGCTGCGCTGACGGCCAAAGCTACAGACACATTGGTGTCTTTTTCGGCTGATGTTGATGGGCCGACACGCTTTTGTTTCTTTCGAGCAACGATTTTGACAGGTTTCGATGGCACAGTCGGGCATCCAGTTTCATCCATGTTACAAATGCGATGCGCTTCGACCGATTTGGCACTGAACACAGACGACAAATTGGCGAAGAAGGCATCGACATTCTCTTTGCAGAAAGTATTCGCTCGTTTTTGGCTGGTTTGCTGTGGTTTTCGCAGAGACAAATTGCTATGCCGCTTCATGAAATTTAGTTGCCAATCCGAACTTGCCAATTCGTATGCAAGTGCCCGCAGCTCCTTCAAACTCAAACTATTGTTGATATCGCTGGCCTTGAGCACATATTTCATGAGCGCCGCTTCTTGTGCTGAATTGAAAATCAGAAATAAAAATTATTCATTTGTTAATGAATGAACAAAATGAATGAAATCAACACAACTCACTGTTTTTGGACCGCTCGTCAAACATTCCATCAGCAAACTCTTTATTACATCAACATCAGCTGTGGCAACGTCAATTTTCGCCTTGTCAAAATTTGCAACATACCGCGCCAAATTACTCTTCGGAATGTTGCACGTTGCTGCAGCTTCACGAATCGAAGCGTTGTGAATTTTAATTTGTTTGATCGCCTCCAAAATATAGGCGACATTCGCCGATTTTTCTTTTTTAGCGTAATAACGCGGTATAATAAGGCTAAAAAATATTTTTGGAACAAAAAACAATAGAAATTTGCCAAAATAATAATGCTGTGTAGAAATAATGCATGGAAAATCACTTATACGCATCAAAAACACGAGTTTAGCTTGTCAAACGTAAAAAACTGACTATCCCGTAATTCCCCGAAAACAGCGTCCAACAATTCCCCAGACGCTTATCTTTACAATATTGCGGCGTATAAGTAACACAATGCAAACTTCATGCAAAATTTCTTTCGTGGTTCGAAGGTTTAAGGTTACACGAATATTATAAACATATTTACCTGAACTGGTTTGCGGGAAAACACAAAAATAAATAAACCAAACGCACACTGGCAATAAAATTTTGAAAGGTATAACAATTAACTCGATATCAGAGCGAGGTAACAGAGCGTGTGAACAAGTCGAGTGCTCAACAGAAAACGAGTTCAGCATGAGACGAAGCGATGACAGCCGCTTGCAACTGTCAAAGGTCTGTGAAGATAGCACCCCCCAATTCGAATTTTTGAAAAAAAAAAAAACGAAACGGCATTCGTTTGTCCATCGTTTGCCCACGTTTGCCCATAAAAATTTTCGTTTGCCCACCTTTAAAAAAAAAATTATGGCCAAAAAAATATTTTCATCAGCACCCCTATGAAAACATTTTAATGATTTGACGGTGATATATGATTGTTCATCGTTTGCCCACGTTTGCCCAACAAAAATTTTTTTTACCAACCCTCCAAAAAAAGTTACGAACAAATTCAAAAATTTGTCTTCATCACCCTTAATACTATCAAAATCGTTCTTTCAACTATGTATATTGTTTGTCCAGATGTAGAAGAGATTTGCCCATCCATTTATTTCGAATGCCTATCTTCCTGAACCGAATTATTAATAAAAATAGCCAAGAAGTGCGATACCCGTATAAACTTATACCAAGTATAAGTTCGATTTTTTATTAACTAAACCATGTGATCGTTTGTTTAAAGGTCGAGTTTCCTAGCCGCGATCCGGCGACGGCGACTAGCGGCTACGGGCGGCGGCCAGGCTCCGGCCGCGCAGCGTTCAAGGTAGTGATGGGCACCATCGAATAATTTAAAGTATCGACTACTTACTATTTAGTTGCGACATACTATCGACTATGTAGTCGATAGTTTTTAGTCGGCTGAAATAATTCGATTTAGTCAGATTTACTGGTTAGCAGTAGTTGGGTTATGTCTTGATCACGGCGCATTACCATTTACCATGCATTACGCCGCGACAATTGGCGTATTTCTTTCTTCTCCTAGAGTAAATATTGCTATATTAGGGATTTAAGAGTAAAAGAATTTCATCTAACAAAATGTTTATACAAATATCTGATATTTTGACCTACCCGTTATTCCATATTAAAATTTAAAAAAATGATTTGATTTAAATTTTTTGTGGATAATCTATTTCTCCTTTCAGACATAATCTGGCCAGCTTTTGAAAATATTCTTTCTGATGGCACGGAAGTTGCAGGTGTGCATAAATATTTTTCACTTATTTTTTTTAATTCAGGCATTGTGTGTCCATGGGTCTTCCAAAATTCTATAGGCTTAATTTTAATATCTTCATACGGCAGTTCTAAATATTGTTTTATTATATTTTCTGCCCTTTCTGAAGGTGTGGAGCTATGTCTTGTTAAGTGTGAAACTTTATTTAAATAAAAATTCCAGAATCCTGCATTTTGATCCTGTGACTCTTCGTCTTGTTCTGGATTGCTAGCCCTATTTTCACAGGGCACAACATTTAGTAAAGTTTTAATTTCTGACTGTATGGCTGTTTTTGCTGTGTGTGCATTAATATTATTTTGGAAAACTGCCGTTTTGAACCGGGGGTCTAGTATAGTTGCTGCGCTTGTAATTTTATTTGTTTCTATGTAATCAAATCTAATATCAATATTATTTAATAAATTAATTTTTAATAAATGTCCAGGCCTTGTCGTGGGTGTAATATTTTCTATAGCATTTTGGATACCAGTTATTAATGGCACAATTTTGGAAGCTGTGCAATATTTTTCTGCACTTAAGTCTGTAGTTATATACTCTATTGGTTTTAACAATGGTATTATATCATTTATAATTTCCCACTGTTGCGCATTTGGTGCTGCAGAATTTTTTGGTAATTTGGGTAATGATGCCACAGCTGCAGTTAAGGGAACTTTCATTGCAACTAAGGTCGGTATCAAATATATTGGCCGGTGAGTTTGTTTTCCCGATCAGCGATCGAGGAGAAATCAACCACCACCATCTGACGATCAGAGAGAGAGCGAGAACGTTGAGAAAAGGAGCATCGAGCAGGCAAGCGGTATGGTGGGAGAATACCCCTCACGAAACTCACCGGCCAATATATCTGATACCGACCTTAGTCTCTCCAATATTATGACAGAGGAGTTCCATCGTGTATGTATGTCCTGTTTTAATTTCAGATGTTGTAATTTCATTTGGGTTTGTATCTCCCTTAATTTGTCTGCTGCGGTAACACTAGTTTTAAAATGAGTGACTATAGAACGGCAAGTTTTTAATATGCTAACAATATCTGGAATAGCATTAATTGAGTCATTGACAACTAAGTTTAACGTGTGTGCTGTACATGGCAGATGTAAGTATCCCAGACTACGTACAGCACCTATCATATTTGCAGCATTGTCAGTTACAACTGCAACAGTTTTATCTGCTATATTAAATTCTATTAAAGTGTCTCGTATTATTCTTGTTATATATTCAATTGTATGACTTTCATCTAAAACGATAGTGGCTAATACGTTTGAATATAGATTGTTTTGAAGAATGTAATGACTAGTAATCGTTAAAAAAGATTGCGTGTTTAAATTTGACCAGATATCTGTTGTAATGGTGACGTAATTTGTTTGTTGCAGGTTTTGCAAAATTTTAATTTTGGTATCAGCATATACTTGCGGTAAAATGGTACGTCCCAAAGTTCGTCGAGTTGGCAATTCATAGCGAGGTTCCAGTTCTTTGATGAATTCAATAAATCCTTTATCCTCAACAATGCTTAAAGTTTGCAAGTCTTTACAAATCATGGCTACCACCAGACTGTTTAATTTCATAATTTTTGTTTGAGGCAGTTCATTTGAAATTGTCCTCAAGGTCAATTGCCTTAAATGTACCTGCGGTCTTTGCACTGTAGTTGGTAAGTCAGCATTTTGAGCTCTAAGATGTGCATTCGAAGTGGATGCCACAGGTGTTATATCCTGTATTACTGTTCCAGGTATAACAGGTGCATCACTGTCTACCAACTCTGCTGCTTCTTCATCCCGCTCTCGATTCGCTTCAAGCACTGTAAAATGTTTGCGTTTCAAGTGTTCATGCAAATTGCTAGTGTTTCCTGCATTTTTATATTCTTTTTTACATAAGAGACACATTGCAGTTGTTGGTGTCTTTTTTTCAAAATATTTCCATACTAGTGAGCGCTTTTGTCGATACATATTGTATTATATACACTAGCAACTATGTACACACTACTAACTACACTATATATACACTATTAATAAAAATTATTATAGTTTATTAAATAGTTTATAATACAGTATAAGTAATAGTTTCCTAAACACTTTATAACACTGTTCAAACAATGGTTTATTGAAATTATTTAAACACTGAGTACTGAGAAAGACAGTCCTTTTAAAATTAGTTTAGAATTATTTAATTTTTTAGAAAATTAGAACTATATACGCTGATGCCGACACGTTCAGATCTACCTTCTAACTAAATCCTCGATCGTACTGAACTTGCATCGAGCCATTTGTTTATTTTACTTGTGATAAGTGGACTGCTCTAATGGGATCCTTTGACTGGAAAAGATACTTTAGATATCTCTGTTCTCTGTAGCAAGAAAAGTCACATAAGAAAGTTCCACAATCATATTTTCTCCCAGTTATATGAAAGTTTCTTTACGTTCTTCAATTTTGATTGTTAAAAAATAGTATTTCAAAATTTCATATTTTTAATAATTTATAATTATTGTAATGTTGTCGGTATTATACAATACTATAGGACAGGTTAAATATAATTATAAAATATTGCTTTTTATAGAATGTAATTAATTTATTAACATAAGCAACAATATAAATACAAAGTGTTACTAAACTTCTAAAAGAAATAATATACATATTAAAATATTATTAAAATAATATTACTAATATTAATATCAAATATCGATAGATATATAATTATAGAATACTATTTTCTCCATACGTTGTAATTAATATTTTATTAACGTAAATAAAATATATAAATTATTGTTTATGTTTTAATAGTAATATAATATTAATACAATATATTAATGAACTCCTGAAAAAATAATATAATCAATAAAATAATTCGAAAATTACAGCAAACATCAGTGAATGAACGACCACATGTTCAGATTAGAAAGAATAGTATAGCGACAACGAGGCCTGACAGTGTGACGCCACGACCGTCATAAATTACTTCAAGCCCTTCAAAAGCGAACGTTGCGCGTTGACGAAAACAAAGGGGCTTTCTCGGACGGAAAAATCCCGTAAGTTGTATGCATGTTGAAAATTTCATTAAAATCGGTTAACGTTAAGTACTATGAATTACAAACGATTAAAAGTTGTGAAAATGACAGTTTCTTACAACATTCGTCCAAAAACTGTATAAATCTAGTAGGTTTACACTAGTTTCCGTTATACATAATCGAATATACACATGTTTAACGAATGAATTATTCGATACCGCTAACGAATGAATCTATTATGTGTTTGATATAGTAAATCTCGTGATAAAATCTATTAAAAATTCCCGCCGCTTAAATTCAATTGATCCGTAGCGCCACCATACGACCGATAGCATAGTTCAAGCGACTCCATTTTAATAGTCAACTGATTCAATCGATGGTTCAGAAAATCAGTCGACTAAAAATAGTAGTTGGCTACTATCGACTAATCGATAGTTTTTATTCGATGGTGCCCATCACTAGTTCAAGGTCCCACTTTGGTTCAAGGGCACTTGAAAGGGTCTACGGCTAAGGATTCATACCTGCTTCAGAAATAGAATAAGTTTTTATTCTTTATCGTTTCGATATGGAAGTGACACCAATGGATTCCTTATGTTTTTGCGATGAAAATTATATGAAATTTCATGTAAATCGGACTATTATTAACGAAGACAACTTGAAACGATATAAATTAATTTTTCATGAAATTTCCTTCATATGGTCCGAACTGTGTGGTTCGTGGTGTCAGTTTCATGGGCGAAACATAAGGAATTCATTGACGTCATTGTCACATAGATCCGATGGAAAATGCGGAAATCCTTGATATTTCTGACTTTTTAATGAACCCTTTCGAGGGTCGAAAGCCATACAATTCGGTGAGGCACTGCGAGAGGTTGTCCTCGTCACGGCTTCCAACGAGTTAGGTAAACGACAAACAACGGTGGTCGTTTTGTCTGTGACGAAACGTCACGAGGCGAGCGAAGCCGACCCGAGCCGAGGCACAGCGGCCCTCGGTGCCCCCCTCCCTGACGCGATCCGCGCTCCGTACAAGTAGTAAGTCAATGAGAGTTCTAACCCATGGGGCAATGAGGGGAGCGCGGGGGCGGGGGGAAGTGAGGGCGCGCGGGGGAGCGCGGCGGAGGGAAACCTGGGCGCGGGACCTGCGGGGAGAGGAAGGCCGCTTGCGCGCGCACGTGCCGCGGAGTGGGGGAAGCCGCGATGATGGAGGGGATTAGTCCGGGCCGAGCCGCCGCGGAGACCTGACCCACAGCCGAAAACTTTTGGAGGGGGTGAATGACCCCCCGAAAACTTTTTCAAACCCCGGGCCCATCCCCGAAAATTTAACCGGAGGGAAGTGAATGACCCCCCGAAATTTTTTTTCCAAACCATTACGCGGCATACAGACATTTATTTCCAATGCAGAGAAATAATTTATTTTTTATCGGATGATGTCGGGATTTTACAAACCGCGTCTTCGGAGGAGGGAAAGAGACAGAGCATTTTTAATTCGGAGGAGAGAGAGCGCTACTTGGTGGTACAATAGCATGCATTCCATAGATAACAATTTTTTATTCTAAAGGCTAACAGTATTCTAAAGCGTCTCGCGCGATCGCGCGTAACTCGAATCCTCTGGAGCGGCCGGGCAGGGTGACGTCATTTTCACGGCGCGAAGAACGAAGTAGAATTATGCGACGTCAGCAAATCTTAAAATTATGTGGCGAGGAGGATGACGGGTAAAGAAAATGATACAATGAAATATGTTTAAGAATATATATTGTTACATAATAATAAAAATAAAAAAAGAAAATATATAATAATAATAAAATAAAAAGAAAAAAGAAAGAATAAATATATAATAAAAATAAAAAAATATATAAAAATTAAAAAACTATCGCGACGGTGGTGGTGACGGCGAGGGTGGCCACGGTCGCCGCAGAGGCTCCATTTGATCGTTTTGTATCCACCGTGGCGCGTCTGGAACCCTCTCCAAACGTTGCGCCAATCGCGCCATATAAAGCATTGGCTGGGCCTAGAACACAAACGTCAATATAACACTAGCACGTGAATAAACATCAAACGCACAAAACAGTGGAAAGTATTACATACTTGAGGCGGTGGCGATGGCGGTGGCGATGGCGGCGGCGACGGCGAACGAGGTGGTGGTGGTGGTGACGGTGGTGGCGAGTTCTAAAAGATAGAAACACACGATTTAATATTGACACGACCGTCTGATTTTAATCTAACTCGAATTCAAAGGTTAAAACAAGCTGTATGTTAAAATATTTAAAAGTACATACCTCGGGGTCACACTCCGGCGCAATGCGAGTTAATCCCATTTTATTCAGAAAAAGTGTCACACAAAACTGCTTCCAAATTGCTTAAAATAATCCGACTGTTGTTGTCGAAGATTTGAAGGCAACTGGTCTCGCTACATCTCCAGGCTCGCACAAGGAGACCCTTACCATGAAATCGAGGAGTGCTTAGCTTTACAAAGTGGGACGCTGTTGTTCTCTAGATTCATTTCCGCTGACCATTACATTTATTGTTTGCACACATCATTTCGTTGAACCGTTTTCTCCTTCTTCTTTGACACATCATTTGACTAGATCACACCATTTTGAATGTCTATCGCATCACTTTCAACCCCTAACATACCACTTCGAACGTGAATCGAACGGGTATTGAACGCGAATCGAACGGCTTTGAACGGGTGTCGAACGCGAATCGAACGGTATCGAACGGGTATTGAACGGGTATCGAACGGTTTTGAACGGTATTGAACGCGAATCGAACGCGAATCGAACGGTTTTGAACGGGTGTCGAACGCGAATCGAACGGTATCGAACGGGTTTTGAACGGGTATCGAACGCGAATCGAACGGTATCGAACGGGTATTGAACGCGAATCGAACGGTGTCGAACGCGAATCGAACGGGTTTGAACGCGAATCGAACGGTATCGAACGGGTATTGAACGCGAATCGAACGGTATCGAACGGGTGTCGAACGGGTATTGAACGCGAATCGAACGGTTTCCCACATAATAATTACAAATATCGTCTTAATCTAGCGTACATGTAGGAAGTTGGGGAGGGTGAAGAAAAAAACGTTTATGCATTAAAATTGATTATATTTTATTTAAGCATTTCTCTCTGGCGTTTAGACCACCAGTTGAATATTTTAAATACATTTTGCATGGCACAGTGTTTCGCGTGTCTACCACATCGCAGTGTATTAACTACATTTAGCCTATTTAGTGATTTGATATCCTCGTAGTCAATGTCCAGCGTCTCGATGACCACGTCCGCTATCGTATTTTCGTCGAGGAAATCCATGAGCCAGTCGCGTTTCTGCAGCCCTTTAACGTATATGATATGGGATGCGTCATCTTCTTCGTCGATCGCATCAGCTACAGCTTTCGTAATTAGCCGTTTAGCCATACTGTACGGAACGTCTCCATCGTCCCAACGTAGTCCATGATGTTTTGCCACCAGCCACCGAATGCTTGATTTGTCGGATTTCGTAAGAAGATATTGCGGCATCGAACTTCCAAAAATATAGTGCGAGAGAATTAATCCATTTCGTAGGACCGCCACTTCCTTGACGACAAATCTTCCATCGACGATGAACCCTTGCAGGTCAACAAATGTTGGTACAGCCATCATCGTTACAATTTGGAGGTCCATTCGCTTTCAAGACAGACAGGAGAATGCAGCCTTTCTCGTAAAGCATGTCGATTTTCACGATGAAATTTTGTGTGAATTTGACACAGGAGAGGGCGGGCAAGTAGCGTGACAATTTAATTGATTTTGCGCACCACGTTTGTCAGCGGATTGTATTCAACCACCCGATCGTGCAGAATCAGACAGTATGCCGTAGTATTTGCAGGTACATTCTCTTTACACTCGAATTCTATGCGCACGTCCACGGTGCCATTCTTGATCGACTCATTTTGTCGCGAGCAATCAATCACCACGAGGGGGCCAAATTGTAAAAATTCCGCCACGGTGAATAATGCCTCGTTGCAACTATGTCCATAATACGATTTATGGAATTGCGTATACATGTTAAACAAGATGGCGTGCTTATTCTTGTCAAAGTCCAAGTTCAGATCATCGTATGGGTAAAATTCTGAGTTGAGAAAAAGTTTTACATTGGTCAATTTACAGTTGTTGAACATAGTAACGTCTTCGCTCATCACATTCTTTCGAGCAGTCTGTAGAGCAAAGATAATGTATCGCGGCTTCTCCAGCTGCGCAGCTGCCTTCACAGCCCACGAATGTTTGGTTGTGCTCTGTAAGAGAGGATACTCGTACAAATCCCACGAGTGAAAACAAATGCTCAGGTTTTGTCCACTTTCCAAAGCACGTAGCAACGATAGCTTATTAACGTCGTTCAGCGTCACATGAGGCATCCGCCATTGCACTTTAAGTAATTCGATTTCTGGTTCCAACATCGGCGATCCTATTAGAGAATTGTTATCGTTGCGTGATCGTATTAAAATCAATTCGTGGCGAGCATTAATAATCATGCGTTTGTAGTCCTCGCAAAATCCCAGCAAATATTTGAGTGGGACGCAAAAATTAAAATGATTTTTCAATATTAGCCCATCGCGACGTTTCAAGCCCCATCCTGCATTCTCCATATTTTTGTCTTCGTCGGATGTCAGCGATACATAGTTTTTAAGCGTGCTAGTTATTCCGACGTTTCTGTTGCGGTCAATCTCCACGCCATTCAGCTCGTATCGAATCTCATCGAATAAGAACGCCATGCAATTATTTCCCAACGTCACAGTTAACGCATCATTTGGCTTATTTATCTTCAATTTCCCCTCCACATAGAGGAAACTTTCACATGGCAATGTGTACAAATCCTGCTGCTGTATAGGTATTCTTATCTCATCGCTGTATCCAAACGTCGTGTTGACGTATGGGTTGTACGTGTGAGTCTCGAGCTTGACGATGCGATCATCAAACGTCGGCTTCCCTCCAATGCTTAGAATGTCAGCCATTTTTTCAACTTAAATGCGCACAATGAATCCTAATGTTTTCAAAAATGCAATGTTCGCAGCACTGAGCCTCTTCTTTTTAGCGTGATCAGAACTGTTGCAGTTGTTGTTGTTGTTGTTGTTGCAAACAATTTCACTTGGAAGAAACGGGTTTCTGGAGTCGTTCAATACAAGCATCTCTTTCGTTCGCACCACATGTATTATCGTCGTCGTCGTACGTGCAATCTGATGGTAATCTCTTCACCTCGAAAATCAAGCAACCGTCCGTCTTGATCCACAACGCGTATCGTCAGATCCGAAATGACCTGTGCGGTGATTGGAAGGTAAATGATTTGTGCAGGCGTTTCCGATATCTTATATCCTGGTGGGACTCTTGGAGAAAATTCGTGTATCGTATGTACACGCTTCCCATTGTTGTACGCCCCAGCGGTCACGCTACATTCTATGCGAATAATGTTCACGTTCATGATATTAATCGGATCGTCCGATTCGTGCCATCGTTCTGGTGCTAATACCCGATTCGTGGAGAATCCCAGTAGCGATCCAATGTTGTTGGGCTTTGTAAAGTCTACGGTGAACCGACAGTACAGCTCGCTTTTCATGGTATTGTTATTGGGACGCAACACTATAGGATACGCATCATTGTCACTGTTATCGCCGGTGTCACCAAGATTTTTAGGATACCGTTCGAGTAATCGTTGCTTCAGGTACTTGGCAATGGCGTCTAGTTCGTAGGAGCCGTGGGGAATCGTAATGTATTCATAAGCGGTGTCGGCACTGTTGTTTACGATGAAGTAGAATTTATCGTTGCTCGAGTCGATGTTCGGTATTGTATGATAGGTTTCAAAGGTTGTTAGACCAAGCTCGTATTCATCGTCGCTCAAATCTATGGGTGGAAAGTAGCTCACCGCGAGGGTGCTACTCTTGCCGGTTAGAGTGAATGTTAACGACATATTCCGAGCTGTACGACTGGACTGGTACTGACTCAGAGTGGTGGGAAGTCAATCCTTAAATTTGGTGCCGATCGTTTGTAGAAAGCGTAGACATAGTTGTCCACAATTGCTCTGATTGTACTTCTGGTAAGACGAACGATTGTATTCAATTTCCACAGCATCTTTATCCAGATATTTTACCAATTCCTTGGGCGGTCGAAGATTCCCAAAGCTGTCGAAATATATAGCTCGACACCCTCTCTTCGCATATGCCACCCAATGAGTCCCTGATCCCTCGGCATTGTCCAAATTTACGATACCGCTCTCGTTTCGACGTACTCCTCCGGCTGGTAACGCGTTTCGCATAAAAACACCTCTAAAGAATGGGATACGCATACGTTTTGCCAACTCCTCCAATTGCAAATCGGTTGTTACGCCCGCAGGCATTTTTATTTTCTTCTCGACGTTTTTTTTTTTCGTTTCGATATTCCCTGTCCGCGCTTGTACGGTGCGAGATAAAGTCCGCGACCTTCCATGGAGCGATTATGGCGTTGCATTTCCTGCAGCTGATGTTGCGCCGCCTTATTATCGTTGACCGCCTTGGCGATCCCCGCCGCTCCACCAGCTAACGATCCGAGGACACCTAGCAGCGGGAGAAGCGGTAATATACCACCCCGTTTTGCTACTGGAAGAATCCGTTTTTTCGATGCTTTTTTTGGAGTCCTTTTGCAGGTTTTTGTTTTCATCCCCATTCCGATTTTCGTCTTGGCCTTCATAGCTGCCCAAACAGCTGTAGCAGCACCTCTTTCACCCAGAGTCGAGTCTCGCGCAACGATGCGTTTTCGCGCTTTGTCAGCGAGTACCTTATCTGCCGCGTGCCTTTCGTCGAGATCGTTGCTACGCGAATATGCAATATCGTGTTCGCGACACGCTGCGTCCAACGGATTGATGCCTCGATCACCTCTAGCCAATCGTTTTGCCAGATGAGTTCCTGGACCGCAAAACTGATATCCAGGGATATGTAATTCGATAGGTAGCGCGTTTATCGCCCGATTTAACAAACCACGACCTTTCTTTACTCTCGTCGGTGACATTCGCTACAGTTTTTAATCAATGGTGCCGGACCGTCGATATGCGTTCGCTGCCAAGGGCGATTATAATGCTCCAGACACCGGCGATGCTGCTGAACCTCAGGATCTGCTTTTATATGCTCGGGGAGCCTGTTCCACAACTGATCAATGTGTCTGCCAAACTCTCGCAGTAGAATAATCTTTGGTATATATTTCAACTGCTCAGAGGTTAGGGCTCGAATATCGAAATTATCCGACAGGACCAGAAGCATGTTGCACACTGAGCTGTTTTGCTTCGGCGCAGACCTATAAATAGACCGCTTCGACGTATCAAAAATCATTTTTCATGGTTCACGGACAGGATGCGATTCGTACGGCAACCTGTGGCGATACGCGTGACAAATTTTGACGATAAATCGCAGCTGATGTCCCCGAAAACAATGCGCAGACACGGTAGCATGCTGCCAAACACTATCCGCTGCCTCATTTGCGGTCCATCAAATTGTGGAAAGACCAACGTGCTGGTGAGCTTGTTGGAAAGTCCTCACGGCATCCGCTTCGAGAACGTGTACGTGTACTCCAAGTCGTTGCAACAGCCGAAATATCAGTATTTGGATAATTTATTGACTCCTATAGATGAAATTGGCTACTTTACGTTTTCGAATAATAGTGACGTCATCCCACCGAGCGAATCGCTTCCGAATTCCATTTTTATCTTTGATGACGTGGCATGCGACAAGCAGGATACGATAAGGGAATACTTTGCAATGGGGCGTCACTCGAACGTTGACTGTTTCTATCTCTGTCAGACGTATGCAAAGATTCCCAAACATCTTATACGCGACAATGCCAATCTGTTGATTCTGTTTAAGCAGGATGGTACCAACTTGAAACATGTGTACAACGATCACGTAAACACAGACATGTCTTACGAGGATTTCTGCGCTTTGTGTCGTAATTGTTGGCAACGGGAGTATGGTTTCGTGGTGATAGACAAGGATAGCGCGATGTCCAATGGACGTTATAGAAAGGGATTTAACGAGTTTGCCGTACCGTGAGATGGACAATTGTCGTCAAAACGTCGGTGGGAACGCAACGTCCGCGGTACAACGACGATGATTGATATCGATAGTCTGGAGATTAAGGATCGCGAGAGAATAGCGAAGGAAATTGCAAAAACCAGCGAAGCCATTCGCCGGAAACATCAGGCTTTGAAGACCGGCAAGATGGAGGAAGATATCGCGTTGGAGAAATACTTCAAACCTATTGTGGAACCCTTAAAACATATTGTGGAAAATACTGCAACGACAGAAGCTGACACATCACCGCCGATGAGCACAGACGTTGAAGAGAATGAAACATTAACGCCTAAAACAAAAATCGTGTCGAAAGGGAACACATCGCGTAAGAGAAAGAAGAAACGATGCATGTCATCGGAATATTCACTCGCAACCTCCACACCAGTTCAATCAAAGCATAAACGGCGGAATGCCGCATCAAACGAGTCTCCCGTTCCACCAACGCCAATAAATACAATTCCTCGCGTACAATCCCTCTCAGCCATTGATGATGACGACGTTTTCGAAACTACACCAAACGAGTCGTTTGCAACATCTATTAGACATCAACTCCAAACACCCGAGGGACAAGAAACGTTTCGCAGTCATTTCGGTCCGCTGGGGCAAAAATACATGAGCGCGATCCTAAGTGGTGATAGGGATACGACAATGGACTATGTGTACGGCGTGTACTTTGGTAATAGTGGAACGATGCTTGGGGATAAGGCTTTCGATATAGACAGGGGCGATAATATAATCATAGATGGTGTAAGATACGGAGGAACACCCGGTCTTTACGAACTGATTTTCAAAAGAATTCCCGACGATGCTGTGTACACCGATGCCGATAAACAAAAATACAAAAGTATACTGCTGTCGACGAATGCCCACAGACGCGATCATAATGCTAAATACCCCATATTAAGCAACAAGGGATACAAGTACAAGCATGTAATTGCACCTCTACTTCCCCGTGTGTCGACTAGTAGGGCGGGGAAAGGTCTAACGGTGCCACGAGCCATGGTGGTAAACGATAACAAGATCGATTACGTGCACTGGGACGATCCCAACGAGTTGGTGGATCGGTTGCGTTTGCTTGAAGCGTCGCGTCAGGCGGGTAACAACTCTCACGATCCCGAAATTCTATCGATTATCGAGGAACTCCGCGAGGTAGGCCTCATTATAAATTAAACCGCACGCCAATGATTTGCACTGTATACGTCGAGATGCCGATCAACAAATTTGGGGTATCGCTCGAGAAAAGTGGAGCAGCTACAATGGACTATTACAAATGGACCGGTCTGCTTCGAAATTACATGCGAGATAACGCTCTTTGCGTGACCGGTGCCGACTTTGATGCAAAATCACGCAAGATACGACGCGTAGCTCAGCCGGTGACCGACACCGATGCTGTCAATAAACTATACGTGGAAAAGAACATTAAACTTTTGCGAGAGCAGCAGGAAGAATTAGAGAGGAAGCTGGTCGTGTTTCAAAGAGATATGCTGATGTTGCAAAACAGCGTTCAAAAGATATCGGAGGCGTTGAATCCGCAGCGACAGTGCGAAGGAGAATCATGCGAGACGGTTGAACTTGTCCTCGGGCCGACGGGGAGTACATAATGCACGTACACGATAATTATCACATCATTCGCGTCAAACATGCAGTCATTGTCGAAATCCAAGAGTAAAGAAGAAAACCATGGCCACAAGAAGCGACGACTCGTTGACGAATTGCATGCTCCAGCTCGAAGACATTTCCCGCGGAGGCGCGTCATAGTGCGTGGATACGACGATCTGTGGCAAGCTGACATTGTAGAAATGCGACCATACTCGCGATTCAACCAGGGTCACCACTACATACTCACCGTCATCGATGTGTTGAGCAAGTATGCATGGGCGTTGCCGCTCAAGACTAAAAGTGGCGCTGAGGTGACCAAAGCGTTTGCAAAGATATTTAGAGGTCGATATCCTAAAAATTTACAAACCGATCAAGGAAAAGAATTTTACAACGCCGATGTGCAGAAACTCATGACAAAGCATGACATTAATCATTATTCTACGTATTCGGTGATGAAGGCCTCCGTCGTGGAACGTTTCAATCGAACGTTGAAGAACAATATGTGGAAACTGTTTACGCTGAATGGAACCTATAGATGGATCGATTCGCTACCGCGTCTGCTCGCAGAGTATAACGCGCGAAAACACAGAACCATCGGAATGCGTCCTTGCGATGTCACCCCTGCGATCGCCGATAAGCTGCTAGCCACCGTATACAACAACATAAAGATCGCTGCTCCGACGAGATTCAAGTTGGGCGATTTTGTGCGCGTCAGCAAATTTAAAACCATCTTCGATAAAGGCTATACGCCGAATTGGACAACGGAGGTGTTCAAGATAGCCAAAGTACCGACAACTAATCCCGCGACCTATCTGCTGGTCGATTCCTGTGGAAAACCCGTTGCCGGAGGATTCTATGAACACGAGCTGCAACGCGTCACCGATCCTAATGTATATCTAGTGGAAAAAGTGTTGCGTAGAAAGGGGGATAAGGTGTACGTCAAGTGGCTGGGGTTTGATAAATCACACAATTCTTGGATAAATAAAAATAATGTATTGTAAAATAATCAATAATCAATAAATATAATTATACATGTGTGAACAATTTTTTATTTTAACACGTTAATTCCACCATTTATAATTTTTATACAAGGGAATACAATTTCTATTTAACAATAAATACAATAATAATTTCTATTTTACAACGGTATATTATAATGTCCCCAGGGCAGAGTGTCGGTCGAATCGGGTACGATATGCCACTTGTCGTCGTATGGACTTAGAGCGATTTTAGACTCCGAAATGGTGTACACTTTGTGCAATTTAGACCGTATGCACGATTGTCTGCGAATCATTTCGATCTCCTTATGCAAACACTTCGCGTAGTCGTCGAAAGTTATCGTTCTGGCTATGACGTTGGTCTTGACGCCTTTCGCCTTTTTCGTATCCTTTTTGCCGTCTACGCGAAGCGCATACATTTTCGCTCTAAGACCTACGAATTCGGTCATTATCGCACCGTTATTTTCGTCCTTCACCAGCCCTGGAACCTTCTTATTTACACGCGGCATATTATATGGATTGTCGGTAGGATAATCGCTCGTGTCGAATCTATCGATATTGCGTTTCATGGACTCGTAGATATCGTCGCATCGAATGTGATAAATGAGGCTGTCTGTATCGGTGTATAGAATTTTACATTTCGATCCGTGCTGGGGAGACATGTACTCGTGATGAAATTCGTACAAACAAATTTTTGATATGTCTAGAATGCACATACCCACGTATATCGGTTTGTTGAATTTCACCTCGAGTTTACGCAATTCAACAGCTATTAAATTTTCCGAAAAAACACTTCTGCTGTGGAAATTCGGCTTCGCGATCATTGCCTCCGCGCCATATCGCCCTTCCCAATGTGTCAATAGCTTTACATCCACGTGGTTTCGTACATTTTCCATAGTTTTGCCGAATACCGCGTTGTTCATCAATTTGTACAAATTTTTTTCAAAGTCGTTTGTCGCGCTTGTTCTGAACCGTGTATTGAGTTCGATGTAATCGCGGAGCCAGGGGGATTGAGCGAATTGAAGCACGCGGTGTATCTTTGTAATACGAAGACCGTGACGCGTGCACTGCTGCAGGTTGCGATAGTGGATAACGTAACGCTGCTTATCGTATACCGTCGCGAGTAATTTGTCCTGCCTGCTGCAGGGTGGTTTGGCACGCGTCGGGCAGAACGGTAGATCGGCGTGAGCGTCGTGCAGACTTTGCGGATATTCCAGATCTACCTCGAGAATGTACCCCGTGGGCGAATCGACCGGGATCGAAGACACGTTAAAGCTCGCAACATCTTCGACCCATTGAAATTTGGCGTATGGTAGGGGTTGACACATTGCCCATCCATACAAATTGTTCACGTCAAAGTACATCAAGTACGATGACTGTTCCGATGCGTCGTAAGATGGCATGTACTTGTTATTGGCATGTGCGTATCTTCCGGAACATTGGCTTAAACCCCCGCGTATACCGCGTTCGACAAACATAATCATATCGATGTCGGTGAACAATTCGAATGTAATTTTGGTATGTTTTAGCATTGCATCCCAGGTGAAACCAGGTAAAGTATAATAATGCGCTGAATCTAGTCCGTAACTCTTGATGCAACTTTCGCGAAAATTTTCAAAAATATCTGCCAATAACAAGACATCTGTTTTCAAATACAAGTCGCTGTATTCGCCCAAGGTTCTAATCCCGAAACGCTGCCACACTGTCTCGGCGTGTGCGTAATCGCTCTCGGATACAGTCTCACCCGTTAACAAACTGTGGAATGACTCGCGCGGCGGTAAGCATGGATCCTGCAGCTTGTTCGCGCAATCGAGGTATTCGTACGGAAATACACCCTTTCGCGTCAATAAATTGAAATCCTCGGTGGATAATGTTTCAAATTGGGATCGTAAAATTTTTAATTGATCTGCGCTGAGAAAAGATGCTAATTTGTAGAGACTGGTATTGAGAAATTTGTACGAATCGATGAATCGCAATTTAATATAATTTCGCGAGTCTGAGTCAGCCGTATCTTCGACATTTTTAGTGAATGAAATATACTTTTCTTTAGTTATGGGCAATACGTCAACGCTGCCTTCGAAAGCGGTAGCTATTTCCTTGATAATGAAATGTGAATCGTAACCGGATAAATTATGGAAAACTACGGGGATGTAAAATGCATTTTTATAATTTAAATTGCACTCCGAATGTGCCGGGCCCCTGAATCGTCCGGAGAGATGGCAATGATCGCGGACTCGTTTATCGCTAGCCTCGAATGGTTCTTCGCAAATATGACAGTGTGTTGCATCGTGAAATGTCGTCAACTGTTCGGGAGTTAAATCCAGCATGGGAACATTACTGGTCAAGATGGGTTTGGCGAAGTTTGCAAAATTTTTTAGTTCGTCTACGAACCACGAAACGCAGTCCGCGTCGCGGCGATATCGATACGTCGACAGTGATGAATCGTACGAACAATGCATATAATAGGCAATGCTATGCACTTTGTGGTGCTGGTACGCGTGTAATTTATTATCTGTATCACCCACACGGTGACTGTCCTCTGTTTTCTCGATGATGCACTCGAGATCGGCGTATACAACGAAGGGAAGTCGCTCCTTCATGCGGTGGTTGTCGAAACTGAGGAGATTTTTGCCTTCGCTGGGCAGCAGAATGGCACAGTCGTTCATTTGCCCGCAGTCCACTGTATGCGCCTCCAGCTTCTCGGTTGAGATAAAGTAGTGCATACACCTGTAAACACAATTTTTTTATTTAATTTGTTTTCGCGAGACATTTCAATATTTCACAAGTTTATATACGTACCGATCGCAGATGAATTTTTTCCCATTGTGCCTGCTCAGCTGCGTGCTCACCAGCCGGGACAAATTCTTGATCAGTACAAAGTGCCCTACATCACCATGCTCTTGATTCGGTGTGTAGAGCAGGTTGACGTGTCGATCCCTCTTTTGGCTGGTGAGGTGCAACGGAAAGACCGTCGACCCTTTCTCCGCCTCGAAGCTGTACACATTGATGGAGATGTCGTTCAACCGTTCAAACTTCC
The DNA here is from genome assembly GCA_963971345.1 of Andrena flavipes. Taxonomy (NCBI): domain Eukaryota; kingdom Metazoa; phylum Arthropoda; class Insecta; order Hymenoptera; family Andrenidae; genus Andrena; species Andrena flavipes. Next base: position 45,193,831 of record OZ020479.1, on the reverse strand, counting down.
TAATCTGTGCTAGAGACATTGGAAACTCAATGCCCTGGAGATTTAGTACGGAAGCATAGTCGGGGTACGAACTTGGGCGATCGGTATGTCTTTCCGCAGGATGGAGAGCGGCGACCACTGCCCACGCGAAACACGCATTGTCCGAGCATTGCACACTGATCGTTGCCTTCTTCAAAGATAATATCTGTGGTAACTTGATGTGGCATCCCGCGCGCAGTGGATTGTACTTGTTGACATTGACCGTCAGGTTGAGGATTCGCGTCAATGCCCATCCGCTGTCGCGTTCCTGGAACTCTTCCAGCGATGCCAGGGTGGGTTCGATAACGCATCGCTGGTACCACTCCTGCAGATCGGATGTGCGGAAGAGTTCGCAGTTTCGGGTGTTGATGCTTTTACAAGCATGCTTGTCATCCGCCACAAATTCGCCGTTGAACACCGTGTTCACTTTGAGGTTCCGCTGTTTCCTCAAAGCACCCCGCACATGCTCCAGCACAATGATCCCCGCATCTTGGAGGAAGTTGCGCGGCTCGATATAGTTTGAATTTAGCACGGCACCAGTTAATACGCGGTTATCGAACGCAGCGTCTATTTCGCGCCACAAAAGTCCTATGCTAGAATGTCCGGCACCTTCGCGCACGAAACGGCCGCGCAACGAATGTTTCAGCCCTTCGAGGTGCGCGATTCGAGCAACCAACGATTGCCGAACACCGATCGATAATCGCGGGCGTTTCACACGGCTCTGTTCTTCCAACGATTCGATACACTCGTTGCACCGTTCTTCCCACGCAAGGTACTCTTCCCGCGAAATCAAGCGTGCAGATTGATCCAGCAATTGGCGGGTTATGTGCCCGAATTCTCCCATGGTTGTAAATGTAAATGTCTTTTCCTCGCAACACGTTGCAACGATTTGAGGCTTTGTGCACTTTGGAGCGCGTTTTTATGCATGATTTGGTATCTCTTTTGATGTACTCCCTCGAATGTAAAAACGATGATGCATCCCAACACGGTTCTATGCAGTTTCTGCTGATATCGCATAATTCTAAGATTCAACGTTCCCAAAAAGTATCATATTACATTCGACGCGTGTCGAGACTTTTATGCATGATTTGCTGTCTTACTCTTTGATGTATCTCCTCCCTCGAATGCAAAAGTATCATATTATATTCGACACGTGTCGAGATTTTTATGCATGATTTGCTATCTCTGCCTTACTCTTTGGTGTATCCCCTCCCTCAAATGCGCATTGATGTATACGTGTACGTGAATTTGTATAAAAGCGACGTTGGTCAGACCTGTGAACTTCATTACACCACGTTCGCTCGAGTGTTAAAGAGTATCGTTTGCGTTAACTTCTCCACCGATCAGTATAATCGTACATAGTGCATATCAAGATGTACAAACGCAGCTTCAACAATTCATCCTATGCATCCGCCATCAATGGTGATTACCCCAATAAACGCCAACAACAGGAACATCAGTTCAATACGAGGTATGTACGCGTTATTATACACTTTTCACTTTTCACTTACTTCTTTCACTGTAAACGCAAGCGAACCGAGTATTAATTTCGTGTGCATGTTTCTTACAGTTCTGGATCCACAACACCAAAACCAACAATCGTACGGATCCTGGGGCGTGATTACCCGTTGACCGCAACAGCTTATAAACGGTTAACTATTGGAATTCGCATCGGCATGGATTTGTGCCACGTCGAGATCGCCATAGCTGACAATAAAGGCTGTGAGGTATGTTTTTCAATGTCGACGTGGAAGCTCCTGCTGCAAAACGAGGCGGACATACTCCAACGATTACGCAGCAACGCAACATCGCCCCAAACCCACATCGTAATTGATCATTTGCGACTCGAATTCACGCGTATACATGATGATCAACTTATAAAAATCACCGATAATCGCGCTGTCATATACATGACTGAAGCCACGATGCGTAAACTGTTCGCGTATGAACATTGTATTGAACATATGTATACCTGGCTAACTGAAAATATGTACTCTGTCAGTAGTAAATATGCAACCTTCGTAGAACTGCTGCGTACCGCTCCCGTACCAACGAATTATGTGAAATTAATTTCCGAAAGCGATCACTTCGAACAGCATTCATTGATCGATTGTGAATTGTTGGCGTTAGGATTACAGTCTATGCTGCATGATGTAAACCATGTACCACTATAGTACGTTTTAATAATAAATGTATGATTTTCACATCAATACTTGTAACAATATATATTCTTAATCGTATTTCATTGTACTATTTTCTTTACCCGTCTTCCTTCTCTCCTCGTCATCTAATTCTAAGATTTGCTGACGTCGCATAATTCTACTTCGTTCTTCGCGCCGCCAAAATGACGTCACCCCGCACGGTCGCTCCAGAGGATTCGAGTTACGCGCGATCGCGCGAGACGCTGCGACGACGCTATGTAGCGCTCTCTCTCCTCCGAATTAAAAAATGTCCTCCTCCGAAGACGCGGTTTGTAAAATCCCGACATCATCCGATAAAAAATAAATTATTTCTCTGCATTGGAAATAAATGTCTGTACGCCGCGCTCCCCCGCGCGCCCTCACTTCCCCCCGCCCCCGCGCTCCCCTCATTGCCCCATGGGTTAGAACTCTCATTGACTTACTACTCGTACACTTAGTACAGCATGCGCCACTAGATCGCGTCCACTTCTCGCAAGTGACATTCACCGCGCAATAGATTATAAGACCCGCGGCGGCCGAAGAGGAGCAACCGAGTGGGGATTAAGGAGCCCTCTCGCCACACCGGATAGAATGGCTGGATAGTGCCCGGATTCGCCCCAGTGTGAACGCTTCTAGCGTACTCCTTCGTAACCATACCGCTTCGGCGGAGCGGCTGGATGCTGCCCAGGCTCCCCGACTCTTTTCCATACCTCCGTGCCTCCACCAGAGAACGACTGGACGTTGCCCGGGTTCTCTGACGGCGCCTCCGACCTTTCCGTACCTCCGTGCCCCCACCAGAGAACGACTGGACGTTGCCCGGGTTCTCTGACGGCGCCTCCGACCTTTCCGTACCTCCGTGCCCCCACCAGAGAACGACTGGACGTTGCCCGGGTTCTCTGACGGCGCCTCCAACCTGTCCGTAACCCCGAACCACCGACCGAGAACGACCGGACACTGCCCGGACCTCGACCGACGGCGACTCTTCGGCATCAAGCGCGCGATACCCGCCGGCCAATAGCCGAGTACATAAATAATAAACGATTTATAATAATCACTTAGAGAGATAAGGACTATATAGAATAATTAAAGACTCTTTCAAACTACCAAAGGCTCGAATCACTTCTAACCCTGCGACTCGACTGAGTTATTCGAACGACCTACCCCATCCCGCGTGACGCCCACGCAGAGTGGCCGTCACATTTGGCGCCCAAACAGGGACCGGTCAGTACGTGGAAGCAGGACTAAATGAGCACGCCGTTAACTCGGCTATACCAGTTAAATAAAACCGCACTCGCCAAGGAACTGCAACAAGTCGGCGAAGATACAAGTGGGACCTTCGACGAACTACGAGCACGCCTCCGCCGATACATCCACAGATCAGCCATGCCGAAGGACAGCGAGGACACCCTGGCTAGCGACCACGAAGACGCCGCACCACCCATCACAACCGCCATGGACCGCGTCCGGAAGTGGGGCTGCGTCTTCGACGGGGCCCGCGATGCACTGACGTTCCTAGAGCGGATCAACGAACTCCGAGAAAGCTACGGGCTGTCCGAGGATCAGATGCTTCGATGCCTACCGGAAGTATTGAAAGGCCAAGCCTTGCTATGGTATCGCAATAACCGAACAGAATGGGATACATGGAAGGCTTTCGAGGACTGCTTTCGCCTATATTATTTGCAAGACCTCAGCGAAGGCGACCTCGAAGAAGAGATCATCCAGAGGAAGCAGAAAACCGGCGAACGCGCCGCAGAATACTTGACGGCCATACAAACGCTGATCAGACGGCACGGCCATCTTTCACCCGCCCGACAGCTCGAACGAATATACCGGAATCTTCAAAAGGAATATAAACAATACATCCGTTTCGCGGAATGTACCTCAATCCCGGCCTTGCTACGTTTAGCCACACAATATGAGACAATGGTTAGAGAGGAGAAACCACGCCTACCAGCAAATCCGTCGACACAACAACGAGCACCGCGTACCAGCCTAGCCGAAGTAAACCCCGCCTATAATCGCGACACCTGCTGCTGGCGATGTGGGCAGAGGGGACACCGACAACATGACTGTCGACAACCCGCGAAATTATTTTGCTCATATTGCGGCAAGATGGATCGGCTAACTCGGGATTGCACGTGCCGGCAAGGGTCGGGAAACGATTCAGGGGCCGGGGCAATAAGTGCGCCCCGGCCGAACACCGAGACTACGCCCCCTTCGACACAGTAGAACAGGACACCCGACTATACGTGGCAGTGGTACTATTCGGCCACCGGTACCAAGCACTTGTCGACACGGGAGCCGTATGCTCGTACATGCGTGGCGACTTGGCAGAACTCTGCCGCCGAAACGGCGTCACGGCCACCCCCGTCAGACAACGAGCCCGCGTCGCCGACGGAACCGAAGTCCTCCTGGGCGGAGAGATAATCGTCACGGCCAAGGTCGGTCACCGAGCACTGCGGCAAGCCTATTTAATTCTACCGACATTAACCCAGGCCATCATTCTCGGGCGAGACGCCCAACAAAAACTAGGCATCACCGTGACAATCAACCACCGGCCACTGACCACAGAAACAGCCACCGTCGAACCCGCCCCGTTACTTTCGGGATGCAACACCACGCAAAAGGAACGCCTACGACAACTCCTCGCCAGAGAACTGCCCAAGTTCGACACCATCCAAGGACCGACGCGAATGGCCTGCCACCAAATCCGCCTCAAAACCGATCGCCCAATTAAACAGCGCTACACCCCACGAAACCCCGCGATGCAGCAAATTATTAACGAGGAAATAGATCAAATGCTTGCCGACGGAGTCATCGAACCTTCGCAAAGTCCATGGAGTTCACCCGTAGTCCTGGTCCGCAAGAAGAATGGGAAGCGGCGTTTCTGCATTGACTTCCGCCGTGTAAACGAAGTAACGGAGAAAGACGCCTATCCCCTGCCCCAAGTCGAAGCTACCCTGAGCAAACTCCGCGGGGCCCGCTTTATTTCAACGCTTGACCTTGCCAATGGTTACTGGCAGGTCCCCCTTGCACCCGAAAGTCGCCCCGTCACCGCCTTTACCGTTCCGGGAAGGGGGTTATATCAATTCCGGGTCATGCCGTTTGGCCTACACTCGGCACCGGCCACGTTCCAGCGACTACTCGACGAGGTCATCGGCCCCAAACTAGAACCAAGGGCCTTCGCTTACCTCGACGATATTATCGTACTGGGGAAGACATTCGAAGAGCACCTACGGAATCTGCAGGAAGTGTTCCAAAGGCTGCGGGACGCCGGCCTCCGTATCAACCGGGAAAAGTGCGAATTCTGTCGCACGGAACTCAAATACTTAGGTCATGTAGTGACTAGCCGGGGGGTGAAAACAGACCCCGATAAGGTGAACGCAATTTTGGGAATACCGCCTCCCACCAACATCCGAGAACTCCGTCGTTTCCTGGGCATGGTCTCGTGGTATCGCCGATTTATACCACACTTTTCGGATACGACGGCCCCCCTCACTCAACTCTTGCAGAAGAAGCGGAAGTGGTCATGGGAAGACGACGCGAACGAGGCGTTCCACGCCTTACGACAACAGCTGGCATCAGCGCCCGTACTGACTTGTCCGGATTTCGACAGCCCCTTCACGCTGCAGACAAACGCTAGCCACGACGGCCTGGGGGCCGTGTTAACCCAAGAAACCGCCCAAGGGGAGCGAGTAATTGCTTACGCCAGTAGGACGCTGAACCGAGCCGAACGGAATTACTCCACCACAGAAAAGGAATGCCTCGCCGTGGTGTGGGGCATCCGGAAAATGCGACCCTACCTAGAGGGATACCATTTCACCGTGATAACCGACCACCAAGCTCTCAAATGGCTACAAAAAATGGAAAACCCGTCCGGCCGACTCGCCCGCTGGAGTCTAGAGCTCCAGCAATACGATTTTACCATCCAGTACCGAAAAGGCTCCGCCAATGTCATTGCCGATGCACTGTCCCGACAGCCAGAGGACCTAGACACCGTGGAGGCCCAGACCATATGCCCATGGTTAACGAGCCTCCGCAATCGTATAAAACAAGAACCGGATAAATATCCGGCATACCGTAGTTACGAAGACCGTGTATACCGGCGATTCCCGAACCAAACAGGCCTCCAGGAAGACGGCGAAACAGAATGGAAACTGTGCGTCCCACGAGACCTCCGCACGACCGTGCTCCACGAAGCCCACGACGCCCCCACCGCGGGCCACCTAGGCATTACAAAAACCGCGGCCCGACTCGCCCAGCGGTATTACTGGCCCGGGATGTTTCGCGAGGCAGCCCACTACGTACGCCGCTGCCACCAATGTTTGAAATATAAAGTATCACAACAGGCACCGGCCGGGCAAATGCACACAATACCGGTCACGACACCGTGGGAAGTAGTAGCCGCCGATCTGGTGGGACCCCTACCTCGGTCCAGCAAGGGCCATACGGTCCTCGTGGTCCTACAGGATAAATTCACCAAGTGGGTGGAGGTCCAGCCTCTACGACAAGCCACCGCCCCAGCCGTAACCAGGGCCCTCAAAGAACGCGTTTTTCTCCGACACGGATGTCCTCGCGCCGTAATCACTGATAACGGTCGACAGTTCGAGAGTCGGGAGTTCGCCAGCCTCCTACGAGAATCTGGTGTAGAACACATTAAGACGCCCCCGTATTCACCGCAATGCAACCCGGTGGAACGCGTGAATCGTGTGCTCAAAACTATGATCGCCCAGTACACCGAAGGAAATCACAGACACTGGGATCAGTGGATAGCCGATGTGGCCTTTGCATATAACACCGCCCGACACGACTCCACGGGATATACCCCCGCCTATCTAAACTTGGGCCGCGAACTGTCCCCCGCGGGAGCCACCTACAAGCCGCCGACGCCGGTCGCCACAGGCAACGCCGACCTACAGCAACGGCAAAAAGAAATCGGTCGGCTGCGGGATGCGCTCTCGCTGGCCCGAAGGAATCAAGCGCGTGCATCCGAGAACCAGAAGAAGCATTTCAATAAGCATCGCCGAAACTGGCAACCCGCCGTCGACACGTTCGTCATGCGCCGCGAGCATCCGCTATCTAACGCCATCGACGGCATCAACGCCAAACTCGCGCCGAAATTCTCCGGACCGTACCGAGTCATCAAGCCGTTGGGGCCAACGATCGTACTCCTTCAGCAAAACAATCGGAAGGTGGCCCGCGTACACGTTAAAGACTTGAAACCGTGCCCGGAGACGGAGGACAACAACAACACGTCCAGGAGACAAACGAACGAAGCGACGTACGGTGTCAACAACGAGCACCGGGCAGTAGAGCTCTTACCAGCCCAGGATGGAGGACGTGCTGTTTGTAGACGATCTTCCCGAGCTAGAAAGCCCCCGATTCCGCCGACGTTTTCGGAAGCTGTTCGGCGAATCTCCCGAGCGGAGAATAATCGCATCGGACCAAAACAAGCCGAGTCCGTCTCTGCCCCCGACACCCGGCAAGGACTTAGTCCTACCAGGCCGCTGGACGACCGAGAAGACGCCGCCGCACCCGATGTCGACAGGGCCAGCACCTCCACCGGCCAGGGCGCCGCCACTCCAGCAGCCGAAAGGATGCCCGGGCCCACCAGCATCGCCTCTGGCTGCGGACAACAGCCTGCAGATCGCAGGACGGAGGCGCCGGCCAGCATCCCCCGAAACCAACAGGCCAACCAAACGGCCGCGCAGCGGCCACAAACGCGGGCTGTTGCCCGTGAGGACCACGGCCAACCAGCCGCTCGCCCATACCCCCGGACAAGGGCCTTCGTCCGGACGCACGGCGACGCCGACCTCAGCCGAAACCAGGGACCAGAGGCCACAGGTACACTCCGTAGCCACGCAGACCCCGAGTTTTCCCACTCCAGGGCCCAGTACGACCCCCGGGGAACGAGCCGCCACCGCAGACTGGACCGTGGTACCCTGGAGTCAGCTGCGCGAGGGCCAGCGTTTCCGCGTGACCATCGGGGACCATCGAATACAACTGCGACGTCTGCGGGGAGGCGACATTAGATTTAAGATTTCAAAATAAGTTTAGGCTAAGGTGAGGCGGAAGAAATGTACGGTGGAAAGCAATAAACAAAATTTAACCGACAACCACCACGCGTTCAAAGTCATACACGCTTCCACGTCCCTGAGGAAAGAGGGGGGTGTGACGAAACGTCACGAGGCGAGCGAAGCCGACCCGAGCCGAGGCACAGCGGCCCTCGGTGCCCCCCTCCCTGACGCGATCCGCGCTCCGTACACTTAGTACAGCATGCGCCACTAGATCGCGTCCACTTCTCGCAAGTGACATTCACCGCGCAATAGATTATAAGACCCGCGGCGGCCGAAGAGGAGCAACCGAGTGGGGATTAAGGAGCCCTCTCACCACACCGGATAGAATGGCTGGATAGTGCCCGGATTCGCCCCAGTGTGAACGCTTCTAGCGTACTCCTTCGTAACCATACCGCTTCGGCGGAGCGGCTGGATGCTGCCCAGGCTCCCCGACTCTTTTCCATACCTCCGTGCCTCCACCAGAGAACGACTGGACGTTGCCCGGGTTCTCTGACGGCGCCTCCGACCTTTTCGTACCTCCGTGCCCCCACCAGAGAACGACTGGACGTTGCCCGGGTTCTCTGACGGCGCCTCCGACCTTTCCGTACCTCCGTGCCCCCACCAGAGAACGACTGGACGTTGCCCGGGTTCTCTGTCAAGGCACCTCCAACCTTCCCGTACCTCCGTGCCCCCACCAGAGAGCGACTGGACGTTGCCCGGGTTCTCTGAAGGCGCCTCCAACCTGTCCGTAACCCCGAACCACCGACCGAGAACGACCGGACACTGCCCGGACCTCGACCGACGGCGACTCTTCGGCATCAAGCGCGCGATACCCGCCGGCCAATAGCCGAGTACATAAATAATAAACGATTTATAATAATCACTTAGAGAGATAAGGACTATATAGAATAATTAAAGACTCTTTCAAACTACCAAAGGCTCGAATCACTTCTAACCCTGCGACTCGACTGAGTTATTCGAACGACCTACCCCATCCCGCGTGACGCCCACGCAGAGTGGCCGTCACAAGTCGAACCCTATTCTGTCGTGCTAGGGACATAAGTCAGCCTGTTCAGTTTTTATTTACCAATTAAATCAGTATTATTATTAGTAATATTCACCAAGTCCACCATCAATACGCCTCGCGGAAAGACACAGGAAGAAAAGTGGTTGCCGTCCGCGGACTGCGCGTGGTCACGCCTGCGTCGTCCTACTTTTAAATTAAAGACGGATCTCATATCTCTCGAGTATACAGGGTTTCCCACGGTAGACTGGGCAGGTGGATATCTCCTAAAGTATTGGAGATAAAAATATTTAAAAAATTGGGAATTGCATGGTTCGAGAGGGCCAATTTATTAGCGCGGACGATTTTTTTTTTCGATTATTATTTTAAAAGATACGATGGTCAAGTTCGGTTTTTTTAAATGGAACTATTTTTTTGAAGACCTGAGATGATAGTGCGTTCCAAGATAAATTCAATAAGCTTTAATGTATACACTTGATTTCGACTGGTTTTTGAGATATTGCGCTTGCAAAGGCTATAGCCGGATAAGGTGGTCAAATGTGCCCCTGAACCGAATTCAAATCACGATGGGTCATTCGAAAGCTTATAAAAAAAGAAAGATTTCTGCGAAGTTTCAACTTTGTATCTCGACCCGGGGGGTAGTAAAGGGTAAAAATAGAAAATCAGGTTTTTGCCGAATTTCTCCTATACCAGCGGATGAAAAATTTTGAAAAAATTCAGAGGCATGACTGTTATCGGTGCACATATTAAGGAATCGTGTCGGATTTTTAAATTGAAAAAACCAAGCTGTGAAAAATAAAAAACGCCAAAAAATGCTGAAAAATGCCGGTTTTGTATCGAAGCAGTCTTGATACTATAATTATATTTTTACTGTAAGTAGGTATCATTGTTACTATTGTCCTAAATTTTTTTCAGATTTTTTCAATTTGGTGCGCCGCAGTTAAAAAAATTAAAAACCGATTTTTTCGTCGTTTTTTCCATGTCAGAGTAACTTATAGGTAGAATTTTCGTACATACTTTATGAAATAAATCTGTTATGCGATCTTCAATGTCTTCACATACAGTAAAACAGCGTAGGAATTAAACGAACTAAACATGCTGTGACATTACAGTCTAAAATGTGTAAGATATTTTCAACGGCGTCGATGGCGCAGCTGTAAAGTGTCGGACTGCTAAACCACTGCGAACTTTTTGGACGTAGGTTCGAGCCTCGGAACTTCTAAGTCCCACAGGGTCATATTTTTTTCACACTAATTATGTATTTTTTCGGTTTCTAACTATATGACAATGTGCAATATTTATTTACAAATGTTTTAATCGTATGTTAAAAATATTTCAACCTGAAATATACGTAAAAATGATTTGAGAGCAGTTTTTATGCCACCGTTTCTATGGTCTAGTATTCCGTCAATTACAGTATTGTTTAACTTCTGAATTTTGGAAACACGAGAGAATTGTATGACAATTGTTAAAGGTGAAAGATTAGAAAACCAATTATATATAATATTAATTTAGTGTAGGAACGTTACAACAATACTGTAATTATAGTATTGTAAATCTAGTATACCGTCATGGATGAACGTGAGGTCGTGACCGCTTTGGTAAAGGTCATCGAATCATCGCAGGAACTCGGGCGTCAGCTCGCTGTGGTCCGGCACCCTTGTAGCTGACCCCGTGTCCAGGATGTCCACGACACCTGGACAAGGAGGGATGGTGGAGTGGACAGGGATTTCAGGAGGTTGTGGGGAATAGAGGTGCTCAAATAGAGGTGGGGATAGATGGGTTGGGTTAGGGGCTGGTGGGGTCCCTGCGGGCCGAGGGTATCCGTGGGGATTTCCTCCTAGAAAAAAAAAGCTGGTGGGGTGATGGCCTCTTGAAAATTTTCCCATTCCATTTGTGTGGGTGGTGGGGAGTCCTCTATCGTAATGACCTCTGGTGGCTTGATGATTTCGTCGGAGGTGATTCTCGGGAGGAGGTTTGAAATTGGCCTTCCCTCTTTCGTGGCCTTTCGGCGCAGCCATTGTATATGGCTGAGCCTCCTTCTAATACCACCTCCACTGGTTTGAGGCCTTTTGGCACTGTAGCCCCTTCTGTGTGGCGTTATATTTTGTTTTTCCTAAAAAATGAAATAATTAATACTTATTTTGGTATGGGTTTAGGGTCCATCGGGATCCTCGCGTAATCGACCGAGGCGCGCTTTGTTCGCGTGTATAATTTTAGTCTTGCCCTTCCACGATATTTTTAAGTTCTGTGAAGGGATTACCTCCAATATCGTGTGAGGACCAGAGTACTGATCTCCGAATTTTCCTTTTCGCGGTTCTATGAGGACGAAAACAGGATTGCCCGGTTTAAAGGTCTCTTTGTTTATGTGTCTATCGTAGGTTGTGTTCCAATTCACGCATACTGCGCATGAAATTGGTGGCACCGTATTGGTGGCATCGTACGATTTCGTAGGAGTTCTCTCACTTACCACCAATACGATGCCACTTCCGGTGCAGCGAGCGGTGCAGTGACTGCTTCTCCTTTGAATTTCTGCGATAGCTGCACCGCTCGCTGCACCGGAAGTGGCATCGTATTGGTGGCAAGTGAGAGAAATTCTAGGGAATCGTACGATGCCACCAATACGGTGCCACCAATTTCACGCGCAGTATGCGTGAATTGGAACACAACCGTAGTATCTTTTATAACGAAGTTTAGACTGATTTAATTTTTCTGTTGCAGCAGTTTGCAGCTCTTGCATCCTTATACTTAATTTTGAGAGGTAATGATTATAAGTTTCATTTTCAAAATCTTCGGGTACACGACTTCGACTGGGTACCCGGGCTATTTTCCCGAATACTAACTCGTATGGAGTGTAACCAGTGCCCTCGTGGACGCTGGTATTATAAGAAAACGCGGCCAAATCTGTCCATTCGTCCCAGTCACTATATTTACCAATAAACATCTTTAAATACTCCGTCAGAACAAGGTGCGATCGCTCTAAAGAGCCGTTTGTCTGTGGGTGAAAGGCTGTAGTTCGAAATTGTTTGATTTTAAATTTTTGCGCGATTGTTTTCACGAATTTACCAGTGAAATTTGCTCCTTGGTCGGTGAGAATGGCTCCAGGAGCTCCAAATTGACAAATAAATTTTTTTATAAATGCGTCCGCGATTTTTATTGATGTGGACTGTTTGAGGGGTTCGCACACGAAGTATTTCGTCAATAAATCTTGTTAGTACGTAAGTATGTCCTTCTCTCGTAGGGGTAATGGTGCTACTATATCCAGAGCGATTTTGGCAAAGGCTCGTCCAGGCGTGTCGGTGAGAATCATTGGTTGTCTGGTTCTAACACGAACGAGTTTCTTCCGCTGACAGTCTTCGCATTTTCGAATATAGTCTTCCATGGCTTTCTTCATTCCTTTCCAAAAGTAATGGTGTCTATTTCGATTATATGTTTTGGTTACCCCTTTATGTCCAGCTAATGCAGATGCGTGATTTTCTGTAATAATATTTTGCCTTTTTGACTCTTCGGGAATTTGAACCAACTGTAAACATATAGTGACACTGATGTCTTCTTCATTAACGATTTCAAGGATGTCCATAATGATTTCTTGCCAGCTTAATTGATCAATATTTGTTGACTTGGCTATACTGAACGAATATATGATCAATTCGCGTATTACATCTTTGAAGGAAGAAAGAGCTTCGCTCCAAATTGTCGTAGTTAGGGGGGTATTTTGCGTTTCCTTAATAACTAGTCCAATGAGAATTTGTCCCTTTTTATATGTTACATGAGCCCTACCTAAAGTGAGTTCGTTTGTTTCTATTAATTCTCTTGCTTCCTGTAATTGTTTAGCCCCATCATCGCAAGGTTTTCCATTGGTACTTAAAAAGTAAACAAGCGTATCCTTACGTAAGGACAATGGGTCGCGACTGATCGATGGCGTTATTCCGATATCTCGATCCGGATCTACTTCATATGCCACATCTTGGGAATCGTCTGGCTCAATTATTGATAAATCCGAGTCGGTTGTTGATTCGTCCGACGCGTTGGATTCCACTTCGGAATCAGGGTCTTCCTGTTCCTGTGATACTGGAGAAAAAAGCGGAGGCGAAATAGTTTAATAAGGGGTGTCCGCTAATTCCTTTTCTTCTTCCTGGTCCATTTCTTCCTCGCTACTTATTGGTTCCGACGGCTCTGTTGTAGGTGTCGGAATTTTGCGTACTTTTCGGCTCGGCTGTATCCTCGTAGGTGCCGTCCTTGGGCGGTTTTTACGCGTGGGTTTTGTCACAAGGGTGGGTGTTTTGGAGACCCGTGGCCTCCCTGGACCTCGTTTAGGCGGGGGTTGTTCCTCCCAGTCATCGTCGGCTTCCTCACGGGGTCGTATGGGGCATGCCTCCACTACAGGAGGATTACGAGACAAGGCGTCAGCAAGTTTATTGCTTTTCCCTGTTTGATAGCGAATTTCATAATCGTATTCTGCTAGTTTTAATCGCCACCTAACGAGACGCGACGTTGGGTCTTTTACTCTATGCAACCACATTAAGGGTTGGTGGTCCGTATATAAAATAAACTTCCTTCCATAAAGGTAAGGTCGGAAGTACCTGACACAGTAAACAATGGCTAAAAGTTCCTTTTCAATGGTTGCATAGTTTATTTCTGCTTTGTTTAGGAGACGAGAAGTGTAAGCAATGGGTAACTCTTTTCCATCAACAGCCTGACTTAGTATTCCTCCTATTGCGTATTCAGACGCGTCGGTAGTGACATGGAATTCTATTTCAAAATTTGGGTATTGCAGAATAGGTTCCCTTTGTAATGCGGATCTTAAGTGGTTTGCTGGGACGATCCCCAGTCAAATTTAGTGTCTTTCTTTAATAATTGGGTTAACGGACGAGCTATTTTGGAAAATTCTGGGATAAACCTTCTATAATATCCGGTTAATCCAAGGAATTGTTTGATTCCTTTTGGTGTACTTGGTGCTGGGTAGTTTCGAACGGCTTGAATTTTTCCCATATCAGGTTTTACCCCTTTTTCGGTGATTATATGTCCCAAATATGCGACTTCTTTATGTAGGAATTTACATTTTGAAGGTTGGAGTTTGAGGTTTGCCTCCCGTAGGTGGTGAGCGAGTTTTTTAAATTTAATTAAATGTTCCGTAAGGGAACACGCGTAAAGGACAATATCATCCAGGTAGACGAACATCTCCGTGCCCTGGAGTCCCGTAAGCGTGTGATCCATTAAACGTTGAAAAGTAGCGGGTGCATTACAAAGCCCAAACGGCATTCTGACAAACTCATAATGTCCATGAGGTGTAGAGAAAGCGGTTTTTGGTGCGTCTTCCGGCATCATAGGGATTTGGTGGAATCCCGAAGCGAGGTCAAATACGGAGAAATATTTTGCTACTCGTAATTGATCTAAAATTTCATTAATATTCGGAAGTGGGTATGCGTCGGGAACGGTCTTTTTGTTCAGATCCCTGAAGTCAATTACCATTGGCCACAAGAGTTCCCCATCGGGGCCCGGTTTTTTAGACACGATCCAAATAGGCGAATTGTAGGGTGATACTGACGGTTTTATAATTTCGTTTTCTATTAAATTACGTACTTGCTTGTCGATTTCTTTCTTATGTACTGGAGGGAAGCGATATTGTTTTGTATTGATAGGAATTGGGTCCGTTGTCTGGATCTCGTGCTGAATGGCGTTCGTATGACCTAACTTTTCACCCGGTAGATGGAAAAGGTCGTGGTACTTTTTTATAATATTTTGGATATGACGCGTTTCTTCTGGATTCATATGTTCTTTCTGCCCGTGAAGGGCTTCTTCAGAATTTGTCGATATTTCCTTACACGACACGACACCAAGAGACTCAGGGAGATTTGGGTGGGGGGTTGTTTCGGTAATATGCCTTGGGAATGAGAGTGAGTGCACCTTCGCGGGTGTCTCGAGATGGTGGATCGGCAGATCCAGGGATAAAAGGGGCTTGTTTTTTGTTAGGGGGTGGATGGGAGCGATGCCCACAGGCGTCGTAGTCTCTTTTGGCCGTTTGCGTTTGGGTTCTGGAATTATCGTTTCGAAGTCTTCTAATTCAACAATGGGTATTTCGACCGTTATTTCTGTTTCATTGGAATTTATTATTTGCAAGTATGCCTTGCCGTCTTGATTACTAAGCGGGGTAAATATCCTTCCTTTATGTCTGAATTCGATATATTTACGAAGCCGACCTTTTTTGATCTAGCGGGTAACACGAGTTGATCTTTATTTACAAACGGAATGGAGTTTTCTTTGAACTCCAACTGCTTTTTGGAGTAATGTATCGAGGCATTATGTTTTATGAAAAATTCTGTACCTAGAATTCCTTGTGGTTTAATCGGGAAATCATTCTCAACTACGTTGAACGTGACGTTGTCGCCGAAAAGGGTTATCCTCACTGTGCCAAGCGAGATGACGGGGTCCGGAGAGATGCCCTTAAGTATTAATCGATTTTTTGTGTCTATCTCTTGCGGTAGCTTCATAGCTTGAATTTTCAATAAGTTCACTTGTGACCCGGTATCAATCATTAACTCGAGTGTAGTTTCGAAGTCGGGGGAGGGAATCATTACAGACGGAGTTTCACCGGCAGTGTTTAACCATGCTGTTGCGATCCTAGTTTCGATATTCCCGGTTCCATTTGCACTGTTATTGGATGCGTTCTCGTTTGGCCCGTTCCGCGGTACGCATCCATGGTTGACCGTAGGGGCGGAGCGTTTCCCGAATCACGTTCTTGGAGGGTTTCAGGATTTCTTTCATTTCGGTTATATATACGTTTCCTGCATTCTGAGATCAGGTGTCCGGGTTTTCTGCAGTATGAGCAGATACGTATTTCCGTAGGTCTCGAAGGAGGAGGTCTAGTTCTGTCCCAATAGGGGAGCAGAGGATTGGGTGCTTGGTTCCCATATCTTGCAACCCGGTTTGGAGGGTATCTCTCGTAGGGTTGTGAAGCGATATTTTGATTGTGTCGGCAGGACCGTGCGTCGTGTCCTGTCTTATTGCAGAGTTGGCACGTTAATTTCGGGGCCTTTTGTTCGGAAAACCTAAGACGGTCTCTATCAATCTTTTTGTCTACGAGTACAGCTAGATCGAAAGCTTCGTCGATCATCTCAAAGGTATGTTGGAGTAACCTTGTTCTTATGTGGGGTGGAAGACCTCTACGAATGAATCTAATGTTAAGCGATCTAGGTCTTCGGGACGATTCCGTGCGAAATCGCGGTAATATTTTCTATCTTCTTCTAATATTGCGAATCGGAGATCTTTTACACGTGAATTATATTCCAATATGTGTTCATTGGTTCCTTTAATAATGTTTGCGAGTTCTCCACAATAGTGGTCAGATGTTTTGGCAGGAGAAAAGACGCGTTTGAGTTGTTTAATTAGGTCGTTCACGGAGTCAAGGACCCTATCCTCAACGGCCAAGCATGCATGCTCTTGCAGCTTGTTTCGTAACAACGAAATTGTGATTGTAGTCAGTGACATCGTTACGATTTACTGTTACCGGAACTTCATTACGAGTTACTACTGGTTTTCTGTCAAAACGGGAGGAACCCGGTGTGGCAAAATTATTTGCAAACGGCGGGGGTGCAAGAAGTTTTTCCATTCTTTCGCGCATGGTTTCCATCTGTTCCGAAAGACCTTCTAACGTGGGTCCGCCCGATTTAGTAGCTGCGCCCGAATGCATTATGGGTTCGACATATCTCGCGTGCAAAGCTTCGATTACTGCTCCTTTTTGCTTTAATAATTGCCTTTTGTCTAATAATTCGGCGGTTGCAATGTCTATGGCACTAGTGGAAGGGCCTGCGCCTTGGTCTATCACGCGAGGGTCGTCTGCGTCGCCGTACTCAGACATATTAAATTCTTTTGATTTATGAAAGTCTACCGTGTTCTCTATCCGGGTAATTAATATCGAATCTGTTGTAGTTTCTACTTAAGAGGCGTTTTCGCTCGGTGCACTCCGCGCTACTATTTATAGGACGCACTTTAAGCAAATTGTTTTTGCATCGAGGGCACTCAGGGAATATATCATTAGGCTGGTGGCAATGTATTTGATATATTTCATCCACTTACACCGGGTTTGAATTAAAACAATTTAAGCAAATTTTTCCTCCTTCCGTGGTCGTTACTACACCCCCCGAAACACAGATCAATTTATTCGAATCTGACAATACGGCCCGTAGTCTACGGCTTGGGTAATATAATGTGATTTGACTTTGACGGGTATCGTACATAATAAAATTTAATTCCTATTTGAAAGGAAATATCTCTCGGTGCACGTGACACAATTGTTTGCGGGACGCGTTTGTAACAAGGCCGTGTTGCAACGAGGGGAATTAGGGAACGTATAAGGTGTTTGATAATAATGGATACGATATATTGTCACCGTATTTGTTGGGTCTAGCTGAGAGCAATCTAAACAAATTTCCTCGTCTTCGTTATTTTCTACAATAGTCCCGGAAACACAGACCATCCACTGCAAGGATGCCGTTAAACTTCGTAATTGGCGGCTCTTGTATGCTGGTTTCCAAAGATTAACGTGTTCTGTATACATACTAAATACAGGGACCTTGTGGGTACCGCGTCAGAGAATCTATTTCTTATCAACGGTAAACGAAGATCCCACCGCTGTCACAAAAAATATGTCACGTCCCGGGTGAGGTCTTTGGGAACGATGACAATTGGGGGAAGGAATGAATGTCAGGCGCGAATCTGTAATCCGTCACTCTAAGGTTTGGATGGAATTCAGGCGCGAAACTGTAATCCGTCACACTGAGGGTTTTGGTAGGAATTTAGGCGCGAATCTGTAATCCGTCACTCTGAGGTTTGGATGGAATTCAGGCGCGAATCTGTAATCCGTCACTCTGAGGTTTGGATGGAATTCAGGCGCGAATCTGTAATCCGTCACACTGAGGGTTTTGGTAGGAATTTAGGCGCGAATCTGTAATCCGTCTGTTGCGTCCCTACTTCTTATTTGGGCCGCGATTTTAGGAGAGTTATAAAATTTTTGTCCGCTTTCGAGCTAGTCCAGGGACTTACACTCTGGGATAGTTGAATGTGAGGTTTTATGTCTTTGATTTTGGATATATTACTTACTGTTTATTGGTCTATCAGAATAAGTCGCCAAGGGTTTGGTGTTTCCAATATCCCGTTGGTCTGGAGCGATTTATCTTCTCTTGGGTCTTTCCAGGGTCCTACGTCTATTTCATCGTGATCCGACATGATTCTAGATTTTACTCTTTTGATTTTATTGATTTGATTTCTCAACTATTGCGGATTATCCCACCGCTGCCACCAATTAAAACCCCTATGTTACGTCCCTACTTCTTATTTGGGCCGCGATTTTAATAGAGTTATAAAATTTTTGTCCGCTTTCGAGCTAGTCCAGGGACTTACGGTCGAGCTAGTCTGGGATCCAAAACTATGTATATTTACATTTTTAGAGTACAACGGAATTTGAGCATCGTTGACTAGACCGATTGATTCAACAAATGTTAAATTGACTGCTGAAATTTTCTTCTTAATCGGAGTTATAAAATTGAGTCCGTTCGGGTTGTTTTCTCTGCGCCTTTCCAGCATCTTGAAACAGTCTTTCATCTCAGCTAGGACAGTGTAGACGCGTGTTTGTAACAACGCGCTATATCGATATCGGCCCTCGAGGGTGTCATCACTCGGAAACACGATACCTTCCAGTCTCGACCGCGCTCCTGGAGTATTCTCATCTATTGGTGCATAACCTAAAGGATTTTCATTAGGTACACCTGTCGCTGGTATCAATGGCTGGGGAAGCGGATGGTAGTCCACCACGCGATCTCTCGAAGCGATTACTCTCGCTGATGTTACATATGGTGAAATATAACACTCATATGCATTATGCCTTTCAGCATCTGCCAAACCAAATGTACCGCTGTCTATTGCGACATTATCCTGGACAAAAGGTCCCTGTGGAATAGCAATTTCTGGGAGATTTAATCTTATTTCTTTCCCATCTTGCGTCGTCACGTCCGATATATGTGATATATAATCAACAATGGACTGTGGGATCACTTGATAGTCCGGGAGAATCTCTCTCACGTCTGTTCGTTGGTTTAGGACATTTTGGCCGGCTTTCCGTGATTACGTCCCATAATGACGTGAGACCATTTAAAATATTTTCTGGTCGTATAGCAGTCTTTGAATCTTCTTTGATTGGTAGACTTATTATATATTTGAGTCCATCTGGTACTGGTCGGGCCCTTTCCATAGGGCAATTGGTCACTCCTTCTCTAGGATTTGTCACATGACAAATCATAGGTGGGAGGCCCCATTCCACAGCATCCACCTGGAATCTTCCAGGGAGAATCTTCCCATCGGTCTATTCTGGGATTTCTGTTTACTATTTAGGCACGTTCCATTTTAACTGATTCCCAGCAGCGACGATAGTGAGATTCTTACATTAATTCGCATTTGATTTAAATGTTATGCGCTTACAATATTTTCTGTACGATCGGTTTCGTGCAGCTTATTTATTAGGGTTGAAGTTAAAACATATTATTTTGGGTATTTATTTGTGGGAAATAACGGGAGGGCAATCTTCTGGCGGGGATCAGGGGCACAGCTCCGCGAAGGTGATGTCGTCTCCACTGGTTGATAAGGGCCTTCGTATTGCGCTGGCCATCAACTGGTGTTAACTGGACCTTCTTGGTGTTTGTGCGGTCAGCTACCTGGTATACAGCTGACTATCCGCCACCTCCTTGATCTGACTGCCCTGCTCGCTGCCGTCCGTGTATTCTTCACTCGATCTCTTCTTATCGTTGTTTACAATAATATTTATGTGAGGTGATTACAATACCTCTGAGTACGAAATAGTAAATATATGCTTTAAAAGGTTAATTAATATTAGACTCCACGTCGCGGGACGTGACACCGTCACACTGAGGTTTTTAAAGGGGAATCAGGCGCGAATGTCAAATCCGTCACTCTAAGGGTTAAAGGGGAATCAGGCGCGAATGTCAAATCCGTAACTCTAAGGGTTTAAGGGGAATCAGGCGCGAATGTCAAATCCGTCACTCTAAGGGTTAAAGGGGAATCAGGCGCGAATGTCAAATCCGTCACTCTAATCAACTAGGGAAGGTTTAACAGGTAAATACACACCCGGAGAACACCCGTTATACTACTTTGTATTTGTTTTGGTTTTGAAAGTTGCATCCACCGTTGCATTCATATATGAAATTACGTGCAATACTTCCGTTAAACCCGTCTAGATATAGGTCTATACAAAAGAACGTTTGTAGACACAACTGGCACTTTAGCGTTCAAGAATCGAGATCAGCTGTTGCTGCAGTTTGTTTTGGTTTGGGAATCTTCGCAAACAGAAGACTAGACACAATAATTCGTAACGTGATTTAAATAGAAATTGTTTATTCAATTTGATGCACTGTTTGGCATGGCTTTTGCGTTATAATTATGCGTTAGGCATTTAGCATTAGCACATAACATTTAAAATATATAATGATTATTGAAAGCATATGAATATGAACATGAGTTACATATGAATAAGTAATAAGCAATAATTATTGAAAGTAATACGTGATCGTAATAAGCGTAGATAAGACAATTATACAATGCAATAAGCTATAATAAAGTAAATAATATATGATCGCTATAAGCGTAGACAAGACAATGCAATAAGCAATAATAAAGTAAGTAATATGAAATCGCAATAAGCGTAGACAAGACGATGCAATAAGCAATAATTAAGCAATTAATATGAAAGTAATATAATATTGAATACTATAAGCGTTATTAATACAAACGAATACGAATGAAAAGCAATAAGCTTTGGAACACGAAATATAATAATAATACAAAATAGTAAGATGATGATATGCAATGTAAATGGTAAGTTTAAATGCTTACAATGATTAGTGAGATGATTTGGTCGCACTATTTAAAATAAACTTCGTTGATTATTGAAATAGTTCTCTCGTTGATTTTCGTCGAAAGAGCACTTCTGTCTCGGTCCCCTCGTATTTATAAGGATGTTGTGGGGGTTACGCGCGGTAGCGGCCTTGACACATTTAACCCTTATGTCAATACCCGGAATGTACGACGTTGTTCAATACCCGGGGTACCCGGGTGCCTACCTACTGAATTCTTAGATTAAATGCGTTTATTCTAGTGAAATCGTTTCGTTGGCATTATACTCGACAAATGCAAGCTAGAATTTGAAATAGGAGTCCTTCACGAGTTATGTAGCCCATTATAACTTATACAAAATGGGCCTGGAAGCGGGTTTGCCATATAGCCGCACGGTCGGTTTCGGGTGCAATCGAACTACGGCTGCTTGAAATTTGGAATTCGATAATAATTAGTGGCCATAACGCAACTGTTTCGCTTTCGGAGGGTTTATGGCTGGATCAGGGCCAGCAAAGGGTCCTGACGTAAGCCATGCACCGTCGTAGGTGGGCGTCATACGATGGTTGGCGTCCTCAAGAGGTCGCGTAACTATCGGGTGTGACCTGACGGGGTTTAGAGAGAGAGAGAGTTTGGGAATAACAAAACCCGTTGTTTGTTCCTAAAGGATCTGGTCACAGAGTGGGAAAGGCAGGGGTGCCTTCTGATAAGAGGACTGCGATGAACCTCACGGCACTTACTCTAGAATCGTTGATCTGGAACGTTCGGTTTCCTAAATTTCAAACAAGCGAATTAGCGACGCAGTATTCAAATCACGCGAGGAACGGAGATAATAGTGTGCTTTATACAATAACTGTGAAAATTAAGTGTGTGAGAGTAATGGAAGAATTATCAGGATGTGTATAAAACATTTTTATACGTAATTTTGTCAGTATAATTGCTTTCGACAGTGTATAATTTGCAATGTTTTTGCATTTGTTTCATAGATTGAGTGCGGTGGAAAAAGATCTGTATTTGAAAAATTTATTAGATGAGTCAGATGTAGAGAGTTACCAGCCGTCAGAAAGCGACGACGAGGATTGGGTTCCTGTTCAAAATCGATCCCAAACCGTAGAAGATTCTGACAGCGATGAATACGGATACGGTGAAACTAGAAGTCAATCTAAAGAAGGAGAGGCAGCTCGAGAGGCAGGCGATAGCGAGATTGTTCAAGAACAATATGAAGGTGGAGAAACAGAGGAGGACGTACAAACCCAAACCGAGAGCGAAGAGAGCGATGAGAGTGGAAACGAGGCCCAAGAACAGGACGAAGAAGTACATGCGGCTACTAGAGAGGAAACCGAAAGCATTTTTGTAGCAAAAGACAAAACGGTGTGGAGAAGAACACCATTACCTCAACACCAAGCTGCAGCACGCAATATTGTACATCAAAGAAGTGGCCCACATAGAAGCGCGGAAACTCTATCCATCTGCAATACCTTCAAGACAATTTTGTCAAATGAAATAATAGACATCATAGTTCGTTGTACCAATAAAAAGGCAGCAAAAGTGTACCAAGAGTACAATAACAAAAATCCGGAACGATCGCCGCTCGTATGGAAAGATTTAACACCCCAGGAAATGTATGCGTTTTTAGGAATTTTGCTTTGTGCGGGGGCAAATAATTCTAATATAGATCACACCACTGAAATGTGGAAACCGTCTTCGTTTCCCCTGTATCGAGCAACGATGGGCTTGAATCGTTTCTGGAACATTTTGCGTTTCATCCGATTTGATGATTGGAATACCCGTCGTGAACGTGCGCGTGAAGATAAAGCTGCTCCAATACGTGACATCTGGAACATGCTCAATGCAAATTTATCAAAAATGTACCGGCCAACGGAAAATTTAACCATCGATGAACAACTATATCCTTTCCGAGGACGCACCAAGTTCACTCAGTAATTCCATCTAAGCCAGCAAAGTATGGCATAAAAATATGGTGGATTTGTGATGCTGAAAACGCTTATCCGCTAAACGGAATAATTTACACCGGGAAGACTGGAAATGTTCGAGAGACGAACCAAGGAGAAAGAGTTGTGAAGGAGCTTGCGGCGCAGTATAAAGGAAGCGGAAGAAATATACCTATGGACAATTTCTTCACAACGTTACCCCTTGCCAAACATTTATTGTCATGGAGATTAACCATCGTTGGCACTTTGAAAAAAAATAAACCCTATATTCTCAACGCAATGGCTCCAGCGAAAACAAGGGAAGTAGGGTAGAAGCCCCAATTACTGCCACATTAAGGACTGACTCTAATATTATTGCATAGTATCTGTATTTATTGACTAAAAGTATAAGTTTTTTATTTTATTTATTATGGTTTAATATATTTACTTCAAGAAAAACATTTTGTGGGTCTTAGAATTTCTATTTTTATATATAAATTCATTAATCTAAAAAACATATTTCGAGATTCTATTACTGACACCTCTAAAACGTGTGTGACTGACTTACTGACACCCCAATTACTGCCAGTTAACCAAATACTGACACCCCAATTACTGGCAACTAACCAAATACTGACACCCCTATTACTACCAGTTACCCAAATATTGCCATCACATTTACTATCACTTTCCAAAATTCACTTTTTGGCTTTAATTACATTTCAGAATACATTTGCATTATATATTCTCATAAAGCATTACATATATTTTTGAAAGCATTGTAAATGTATAGGGAATATAAAAAAATACACAAAGTTTCATGTGGAGAACAAATATTTTATTTGGATTAAAATTGAACATTTTTTAAATCCTAGTAACGCATAAATTACTATGAATATTTATTGTACCTTTGTCTTATATATCACAGCTTCGGTTATATTTATAACAAGGAGGTATTTGAAGTCTTTTAATTAATATTGCAGTCTCATCTTTGGTTTAATTAATTCCTAATTCCTATATTTAAAAATACCTATATAATACTAGAAAATACTATATTTAAAAATAATGTTTAATAAAATTCTTATATCTTTGGTTTTGCTAATCATTAATTAGGTACTACACAAATATATATATATATATATATATATATATATATCTTTCTAACAGTATGTAACAGTGTAATAAACAATATTTAAAAATAATAATTTAAATCATTAAAGTATTGCTGTTTACTGAAATTGGCTTTTTATTTTCTTTTTTTACTTTTGCTCCTGTTTTAGCCTTTGGTTTTTTTTCCAACTTCTTTTTCTTGTCTAATTCAATTTTCTCTTTCTTTATTTGGGTTTTCATTAATCGTATTTTTTTTCTTTCTTCTTTCTCCTCTTCTAACTTCTTTTTCTTCTCATCTTTATTATTTTGGTATTGTAACCACAGGTCCCCTGTTACAATTGATGGCAGCTTTTCTTTCTTCGTTGTTGTTTTCTTTGTTGATATTTTCTCTTTGGGCCAGTATAAATATTTTTTAAATGGAGAAGGTACCCTTGGCTGCGTATCGCCATTCCTCTCATCCACTTGGCTTAAATTACAAATATCTTGCATGGGAGTACGTACTGTAGCTTCAATATTTGGTTCAGACTGTGAGACAGTTGCTACGGTCAACGAGCTTGACGTATTATCAGCACAGTCTAAATTAATTGTATCATAAATGGAGGATGAAGTAATCTCTGCACTTATATTATTAATTGTTGCATGAGTGGAAGTATCGGAATTCTTACAAAAAATAATTGGTATGTCTAAAGATATCATATTCAGGCTATCAGTAACACAGGTTTCTTGAATTATCGGTATCATTTCTTCATCCACAGACCCGTCTTTTATTTTATTATTTGTTTCAATTTCTGAATTTTTAGTTCTGTTCAAATAATCAGAATTTGGATTTGAAAGATCCCACCACAATTCAAACAAAGTTTTGTCTTCCAGTTTTCCATTCCAAATTTTTGATTTGCATTTCCTGAAAGAATCAAGGGTATCGCTACTTATTTTATCTTCAATATGCTTTAAAGCGTTTTCATGTTGCTCATTAAAACGTTGTACTGTTTCTACATTATTTTTTTTTGTTGTAACCAGTTTCGAATAATCAACAGCGTTTGCATTAAAAGGGTATAAACCACATCGCCTGAATCCATTTATAAGAATATCTTTTAAATTCAAATTGTTTAAAGTTTGATGCAATAAATATGCAAAGTCTTCTTTTTGAACACTTAATTGTTCATTTTCAATTTTATATTTTTCCACGACTTTCATATATTCATTTTTCAGTGGCCTGAACATTGAAATGTCTAGTGGTTGCAGTATGTGGGTACAATTCGGACGCAAAGCAATTAATATAATTTGATGTTCCACACAGAACATACTGAGTGGTTGCGTCAAATGTGACACGTGTCCATCAATAAATAAAATTACTGGCATTTGTATACCCATTTTACTTAACCATGGCTGAAATATATTTGCGATATATTCAAAAAAGTTTTGTCCCGTCATCCACCCATTATCGGACACACCAATGCCCCAGCCTTTTGGGATCTTCCTCACTATATGTCCTGGCATTCGCTGATACCCGAATAATATTAGTGGTGGCACTATATCACCAGCAGCATTGCCCATAATTAAAGTGGTTATACTTTCCTTTTCATTATCATTGACCCTGCTATACACATTTTTACTGCCTTTCTTGACGATGGCAGTATTATTTCTAGGATTTAATAACAACGCTGTCTCATCCGCATTGAATATTCTGTTCGGTTCAATATCTTTTACATTATTTAATGTAATGTAAGTTTCAATTTCATTGAACCATTCCCTAATATCATTCTCACTCACTTGAGCCCGTCTGTGTGTCAAATTTTCAACAACTCTTTCAGCCAATTGACTATGGCGATTCATAAACCCTTTATACCACTGACGCCCGGGTCTGTTATTCTTAAATGGGTTTTCCCTGTTAGTCACAATTTGTTGAACACTATTCAGTAGCTGTCCTTTTGTGACAGGAGCTGCTATGCTGCTTCTCTCTATGATCCATTTTGTCAGAAGACTTTCTTCGTACGCTGAAAGAATGGTCGGTGGTCCTGGTTTTTTGTCCGCATATATTTTATCTCTTTTAGCTATTAATGTTGATCGAGGTATATTATATTTCTCGCTGGCTGCCTTTACGGACATTCCACTTCTGATGGAGATTAAGGCATTCTGTACGTCGTCTTTGGTGTAGCGGCATCTTTTCCCGTTTGAGCTCATTGCCTACAAAATAATATGAACTCGTTTTAGATTACATTTCAATATTTAATATACCAATGTATCTTGTAATTTTATATATAGGTAGGTATGTACTTACAAATGTACACGCTAGCTTGGATAGCTTGCCCAGGCAGTCGGAATCGAAACACTAGAATACCAAGGTTAGGTTGCACGCAACTGTCAACGGTATGGGTGTCAGTAATGGCGTCATGTTTTGTTTGCCCGACTAACTACTGCCATGGCAGTAATTAAAAACTGACTAAAACGCTTGTGCCAATCACTGTCATCCAAATATTAATTAAAAAGGCGTAATTAATCGTTAAATTACGATCGTTGTGACTTTCTATGATACTTCTATTGTACTAAAAAATTAATGTTTATTATGTAAATAATTTAAATATAGTAATTATAGCCCTTTCTTTAGTGCCCTGTTTTCTCTTTCACTAGTAAGGAAGTAGCCATTTCCACTGTTGTCATCAAATTAAAATTTTGTATCGTCTTATAGAAATTAATGAAAAAGAAATATTAAATGGTGCATTTTCTAGCGGATAGATTATAGGTTGAATTACATAATTCTTTTTGTGTATGACTTTACAACGTTTATTTATTCGTTATTTTCAGTAAAATAGCTTAAGGTGTCAGTAATTGGGTAGGTGTCAGTAATTGGGGGTTCTACCCTATATTCGACGCTATTTGGTTTTCACGAGAAAGTAACTCTATGCTCGTACGTACCCAAGAAAAATAAAGTGGTAATTGTCTTGTCGACAATGCATTCGGATATGGCAGTGGCGAATGTTGCAAAGAGAAAGCCAGAGATGATATTATTCTGTAATAAGTACAAGACTGGCGTTGATACAATGGACCAAATGGTAGGGAGATATACAACGCACCGCCGTACAAGCAGGTGGCCACTCGCCTTATTTTTCAATATTTTGGACGTTGCCGCCCTTGCTTCGTATATTATCTATTATGAAAATAATAAAATGTTAAAAACGAAGACGAATCAACGTCGCTTATTTTTGCGTCAATTGAGCGAAGAGCTCACCACACCCATTGTTGAAGATTGCTTTGAAAATTCGCAGGTCTTAAGAAACTACTCAACGAAGTTAGCGATTGAGAGCGTCCTCGGAAAACAGGTGAATCCTCCTGTGATTCCGTCTGGCTCCACACCTGCTACAGACAAGACAGGCAGAAAAGTCATCACAGGTTCGTGTCATTTGTGCTACAGAGAAGTCAAAAAAAAAAAAAACGTAGGAAGACAAGGAAATCCTGTGTGCAATGTAAAAAACCTGTTTGCGATGAACACGCAGTCACGATTACAAAATGTAATGAATGCCATAAATAAATATTTTTCATATCTTTAATTATGTAAACAATCGTTTTTATGTATTGCACCGCCCCTGTACTCATATTAATTATTTATCAATTAATTTATTCAAAAACTGCGGGTAGAACTCATATTTGTATAGGTGGACACCCGGGTACCCCGGGTATTGAAATCAAGTAAACTTTAAGTAAACTTAAAGATGATAATTTTTTTACTTTCGGGTCTTGAAAAGGAAAGGTCAATGCATATTTTGATACTAAAAGGGTCAAATCGCGACGAACCGGGCGGGCATAAAGAAATTTTCATGGCAACATAAAATATTCACAATACATGCCCAGGTGGGCACCCGGGTACCCGGGTATTGACATAAGGGTTAATAAGTGGGTCACGGTTGGACTTCCGGGGTTTTTACAATCGGTATGTCTATTAATAGACATATTTCGTCGCAATTATCTTTCAGGTGTTTTTATGACTGTGTAACGGAGATACTCAACCCATCGAATGGATTTTGGTTGTTTTAACAGGAAAGGGGTATTTGTGGTTTTGATTTGGAGGGTCGTAGAGAAGGGGTGAGACGTGGTCTCGATTTAAGAAGAGTTTGGGGGCGAGGGACTTGTTTAGATTTAGTTTGAGGAGGGAATTTGTGCCTCGTTGGGCGAATTAAGCGAAGGAGGTTTCGTACCGACCATCTTGAGATGGGGACCGCTAAGGTACATCATCAAGGTGATCAGCAATTGGGGAAAAGGGGTAAGAGTTGAGTTTGAAGGACTTTGGTGGAGTGATTTCGTGATTTATGATAGAAACTTTAGAATAGGACCGCGCGAAAAATATTGGGACGTCACAATATAACTGATTTTCAAATTCATTCTGATTTGATACTTGGACATTGATCTTTCATGGGAAACGTAAATAATTTTGGGACAAATTATATGTTAACTAACCCAAGTATCCAATGAGTAGTAAAGCAACACGGGTTCTAACCCAAATTTGAGTTTGAAGGCCATCCTCCCCCCCCCCTCCTCCCCGACCTTGAAATCCAAATTTGAGTCTCAAGGTCACAGGAAATCCATCGCGGGCGGGCGGCGGACCGCGGCGCAGTGGTGGGGGTATAAGCGGACCGCGGCTGATGACATCGTAGAGATGGCGGAGTAGTGGGGGTATAGGCGCGAGATCTGAAGAATACCGGAATCAATCGATGCCGAACCGATACCGAACCGTATCGAGCAGGAGGAGT
Organism: Andrena flavipes; assembly: GCA_963971345.1. Lineage (NCBI taxonomy): Eukaryota > Metazoa > Arthropoda > Insecta > Hymenoptera > Andrenidae > Andrena > Andrena flavipes. The sequence continues at coordinate 45,164,872 of OZ020479.1, read as the reverse complement.
AACCGCGGGTGAGAAGAAGAGTGCTACTATCCTGGACTCCAACAACCTGTTGGTAAGGAAGCGAGGAGGAACACCGCGAGTGAGAAGTGTCACCCTGAACTCCAACCTGTTGGTAAGGAAGGAAACATTAATTTATGATATTAATATAAATGAAAAAACCGAATCTCGGACGACGGGGCTCGAACCCAAGACCTTCCGCGGTACGAGTCAGCCGCCTAACCAACTCCCCCAACGTCGGCTCTCCGACATTAGTCTTTCCCGAATGGTATATATGCCGAGCGTTACACGCGTTCGTTTTTTATCAGACGATGTCGGCTTTTTTACACACCGCGTCTTCGGAGGAGGGAAAGAGACAAAGCATTTTTTAATTCGGAGGAGAGAGAGAGAGAGAGAGAGAGAGAGAGAGAGAGAGAGAGAGAGAGCATGCATTCTATATATAACAATTTTTTGAAAATTTTGTATACCTAACCGCAGGAAGTGAATGACCCCTCGAATTTTTTTTCCAAAACCATTACGCGGCATACGGACATTTATTTCCAATCCAGAGAAATAATTTATTTTTTATCGGATGATGTTTCGGACAGTGTCGGGAAAGATCGGCATTTTACAAACCGCGTCTTCGGAGGAGGGAAGAGACAGAGCATTATTTTAAAGCTAAATTCAGAGGAGGGAAGAGACAGAGCATTATTTTAAAGCTAAATTCAGAGGAGGGAAAGAGAGATCAATATTTTAAAGCTAATATCTGGGTGAAGAAAGGAGACAGCGCTACTTGGTGGTACAATTTTTAAAGCGTCGCAGCGTCTCGCGCGATCGGGCCTAACTCGAATCCTCTGGAGCGGTCGGGCAGGGTGACGTCATTTGGCGGCGCGAAGAACGAAGTAGAATTATGCGACGTCAGCAGAAATTTCTTTCCCAACGCAGAGAAATATGTCGGAAAGGATATTATAAAAAAATGAATCGTTACAAGTATTGATGTGAAAATCATACATTTATTATTAAAACGTACTATTGTGGTATGTGGTTTACATCACGCAACATGGATTGTAATCCTAACGCCAACAATTCACAATCGATCAATGAATGCTGCTCAAAGTGTTCGCTTTCGGAAATTAATTTCACATAATTCGTCGATACGGGAGCGGTACGCAGCAGTTCTACGAAGGTTGCATATTTACTACTTACAGAGTACATATTTTCAGTTAGCCAGGTATACATATGTTCGATACAATGTTGGTACGCGAATAGTTTTTGCATCGTCGTTTCAGTCATATATATGATAGCGCGATTATCTGTGATTTTAACGAGCTGATCATCATGCATACGCGTGAATTCGATTCGCAAATGATCAATTTCGATGTGGGTTTGGGGCGATATTGCGTTGCTGCGTAATCGTTGGAGTATATCCGCCTCGTTTTGAAGTAGAAGCTTCCACGTTGACATTGAAAAACATACCTCACAGCCTTTATTGTCGGCTATGGCGATCTCGACGTGGCACAAATCCATGCCGATGCGAATTCCAATAGTTAGCCTTTTATATGCTGTTGCAGTCAACGGGTAATCACGCCCCAGGATCCTTACGATTGTTGGTTTTGGTATTGCGGATCCAGAACTGTAAGAAACATGCACACGAAATTAATACTCGGTTCGCTTGCGTTTACAGTGAAAGAAGTAAGTGAAAAGTGTATAATAACGTGTACATACCTCGTATTGAACTGATGTTCCTGTTGTTGGCGTTTATTGGGATAATCACCATTGATGGCAGATGCATAGGATGAAGCGTTGAAACTACGTTTGTACATCTTGATATGCGCTATGTACGTTATACTGATCGATGGAGAAATTAACGCAAACGATACTCTTTAGCACTCGAGCGAACGTGGTGTAATGAAGTTCACAGGTCTGACCAACGTCGCTTTTTATACAAATTCACGTACACGTACACATCAATGTGCATTCGAGGGAGGGGATACACCAAAGAGTAAGGCAGAGATAGCAAATCATGTATAAAAGTCTCGACACGTGTCGAATGTAATATGATACTTTTTGGGAACGTTGAATCTTAGAATTATGCAGAATCAGCAGAAATTGTTTCAGACGATCTCGGGAATGAGTTAGACAGAGATACCAAATCATGCATAAAAAGCGCGCTGTAAACTGCACAAAGTCTCAAATCGTTGCAACGTGTTGCGGGGAAAAAGACATACTGCATTGACGACCATGGAAAAATTCGCGCAAGTAGAAAGCCAATTGTTGAATCAATCCACACAATTGATTTCGCAGGAAGAGTACCTTGCGTGGGAAGAACGGTGCAACGAGTGTATCGAATGGTTGGAAGAACAGAGCCGTGTGAAACGCCCGCGATTATCAATCGGTGTTCGGCAATCGTTGGTTGCTCGAATCGCGCATCTCGAAGGACTGAAACATTCATTACGCGGCCGTTTCGTGCGCGAAGGTGCCGGACATTCTAAAATAGGACTTTTGTGGCGCGAAATAGACGCTGCGTTCGATAACCGCGTATTAACTGGTGCCGTGCTAAATTCAAACTATATCGAGCCGCGCAACTTCCTCCAAGATGCGGAGACCATTGTGCTGGAGCATGTGCGGAGCGCTTTGAGGAAACAGCGGAACCTCAAAGTGAACACGATGTTCAACAGCGAATTTGTGGCGGGTGACAAGCGTGCTTGTAAAAGTATCAACACCCAAAACTGCGAACTCTTCCGCACATCCGATCTACAGGAGTGGTACCAACGATGCGTTATCGAACCCACCCTGGCATCGTTGGAAGAGTTCCAAGAACGCGATAGCGGATGGGCATTGATGAGAATCCTCCACCTCACCGTCAATGTCAATAAGTACAATCCGTTGCGCGCGGGATGCCGCTACAAGTTGCCGCGGGATTTATTGCTGAAGAAAGCTACGATCAGTATACAATCCGAGGACAATGCGTGTTTCGCGTGGGCAGTGGTTGCCGCTCTCCATCCTGCGGAAAGACACGTTGATCGCACAAGCTCATATCCGCATTATACATTGGTGCTAAATCTGCATGGCATTGAGTTTCCAATGTCCCTAGCACAGATTGGAAAATTTGAACGGCTCAACAACATCTCCGTCAACGTATACACCTTCGAGGAGGAGAAACGGTCGACGGTCTTTCCGCTGCGTCTCACCAATCAAAAGAGGGATCGGCATGTAAATTTGCTCTACACACCGAATCAAGAGCACGGCGATGTAGGGCACTTTGTGTGGATCAAGAACTTGTCCCGGTTGGTGAGCGCACAGCTGAGCAAGGAGAAGAAAAAAAATTCATCTGCGATCGGTACGTATAGAAACTTGTGAAATATTGAAATGTCTCGCGAAAAAAAGAAATAAAAATAAATTTTTTTGTGTTTTTACAGATGCATGCACTACTTTAGCTCAACCGAGAAGTTGGAGGCGCATACAGTGGACTGTGGGCAGATGAACGACTGTGCCATCGTGCTGCCCAGCGAAGGCAAAAATTTGCTCAACTTTGACAACCACCGCATGAAGGAGCGACTTCCCTTCGTGGTATATGCAGATCTCGAGTGCATCATCGAGAAAACAGAGGACAGTCACCGAATGGGTGATACAGATAGTAAATTGCGCGCGTACCAGCGCCATAAAGTGCACAGTATTGCCTATTATATACATTGTTCGTACGATACATCACTGTCGACGTATCGACGTCGCCGCGACGCGGATTGTGTTTCGTGGTTCGTAGACGAACTTAAAAATTTTGCAAACTTCGCCAAACCCATCTTGACCAGTAATGTTCCCATGCTGGATTTAACCAACGAACAGTTGACGACATTTCGCGATGCAACACACTGTCATATTTGCGAAGAACCATTCGAGGCTAGCGATAAACGAGTCCGCGATCATTGCCATCTCTCCGGACGATTCAGAGGCCCGGCACATTCGGAGTGCAATGTAAATTATAAAAATGCGTTTTACATCCCCGTAGTTTCCCATCATTTATCCGGCTACGATTCACATTTCATTATCAAGGAAATAGCTACCGCTTTCGACGGTCACGTTGACGTATTGCCTATAACTAAAGAAAAGTATATTTCATTCACAAAAAATGTCGAAGATACGGCTGCTTCAGACTCGCGAAATTGTATTAAATTGCGATTCATCGATTCGTACAAATTTCTCAATACCCGTCTCAACAAATTAGCGTCTTTTCTTAATACAGATGACTTAAAAATTTTGCGATCCCAATTTGAAACATTATCCACCTAGGATTTCAATTTACTGACGCGAAAGGGCGTATTTCCGTACGAATACCTTGATTGCGCGAGCAAGCTGCAGAATCCATGCTTACCGCCGCGCGAGTCATTTCACAGTTTGTTAACGGGTGAGACTGTATCCGAGATCGATTACGCGCACGCCGAGACAGTGTGGCAGCGTTTCGGGATTAGAACCTTGGGCGAGTACAGCGACTTGTATTTGAAAACAGATGTCTTGTTATTGGCATATATTTTTGAAAATTTTCGCGAAAGTTGTATCAAGAGCTATGAATTAGATTCAGCGCATTATTATACTCTACCTGGTTTCACATGGGATGCAATGCTAAAACATACCAAAATTACATTCGAATTGTTCACCGACATCGATATGATTATGTTAATCGAACGCGGTATACGCGGGGGTTTAAGCCAATGTTCCGGAAGTTATGCACATGCCAATAACAAGTACATGTCATCTTACGATGCATCGGAACAGTCATCGTACTTGATGTACTTTGACGTGAATAATTTGTATGGATGGGCAATGTGTCAACCTCTACCACACGCTAAATTTCAATGGGTCGAAGATGTTGCGAGCTTTAACGTGTCTTCGATCCCGGTCGATTCGCCCACGGGGTACATTCTCGAGGTAGATCTGGAATATCCGCAAAGTCTGCACGACGCTCACGCCGATCTACCGTTCTGCCCGACGCGTGCCAAACCACCCTGCAGCAGGCAGGACAAGTTACTCGCGACGGTATATGATAAGCAGCGTTACGTTATCCACTATCGCAATCTGCAGCAGTGCACGCGTCACGGTCTTCGTATTACAAAGATACACCGCGTGCTTCAATTCGCTCAATCCCCCTGGCTCCGCGATTACATCGAACTCAATAAGCGGTTTAGCACACGCGCGACAAACGACTTTGAAAAAAATTTGTACAAATTGATGAACAACGCGGTATTCGGTAAAACTATGGAAAATGTACGAAACCACGTGGATGTAAAGCTATTGACACATTGGGAAGGGCGATATGGCGCGGAGGCAATGATCGCGCAACCGAATTTCCACAGCAGAAGTGTTTTTTCGGAAAATTTAATAGCTGTTGAATTGCGTAAACTCGAGGTAAAATTCAACATGTGCATTCTAGACAAAAATTTGTTTGTACGAATTTCATCACGAGTACATGTCTCCCCTGCACGGACAAAATTGTAAAATTCTATACACCGATACAGACAGCCTCATTTATCACATTCGATGGGACGATATCTACGAGTCCATGAAACACAATATCGATAGATTCGACACGAGCGATTATCCTATGGACAATCCATATAATATGCCGCGTGTAAATAAGAAGGTTCCAGAGCTGATGAAGGACGAAAATAACGGTGCGATAATGACCGAATTCATAGGTCTTAGAGCGAAAATGTATGCGCTTCGCGTAGACGGTAAAACAGATACGAAAAAGGCTAAAGGTGTCAAGACCAACGTCATAGCTAGAACGATAACTTTCGACGACTACGCGAAGTGTTTGCATAGGGAGATCGAAATGGTTCGCAGACAATCGTGCACACGGTCTAAATTGCACAAAGTGTACACCATCTCGGAGTCTAAAATCGCTCTAAGTCCGTACGACGACAAGCGACATATCGTACCCGATTCGACCGACACTCTGCCCTGGGGACATTATAATATACCGTTGTAAAAATAGAAACTATTGTATTTATTGTAAAATAGAAATTGTATTCCCCATGTATAGAAATTATTATAAATAGTAGAATTATTGCATAAAAATTATTCATACATGTAAAGAAATTATAAATGGTGGAATTAACGTGTTAAAAATAAAAAATTGTTCACACATGTATATGTATAATTATATTTATTGATTATTTTACAATACATTATTTTTATTTATCCAAGAATTGTGTGATTTATCAAACCCCAGCCACTTGACGTACACCTTATCCCCCTTTTTACGCAACACTTTTTCCACTAGATATACATCAGGATCGGTGACGCGTTGCAGCTCGTGTTCATAGAATCCTCCAGCAACGGGTTTTCCACAGGAATCGACCAGCAGATAGGTCGCGGGATTAGTTGTTTGTACTTTGGCTATCTTGAACACCTCCGTTGTCCAATTCGGTGTATAGCCTTTATCGAAGATGGTTTTAAATTTGCTCACGCGCACAAAATCGCCCAACTTGAATCTCGCCGGAGCAGCGATCTTTATGTTGTTGTATACGGTGGCTAGCAGCTTATCGGCGATCGCAGGGGTAACATCGCAAGGACGCATTCCGATGGTTCTATGTTTTCGCGCGTTATACTCTGCGAGCAGACGCGGTAGCGAATCGGTCCATCTATAGATTCCATTCAGCGTAAACATTTTCCACATATTGTTCTTCAATGTTCGATTGAAACGTTCCACGACGAAGGCCTTCATCGCCGAATACGTAGAATAATGATTAATGTCATGCTTTGTCATGAGTTTCTGCACATCGGCGTTGTAAAATTCTTTTCCTTGATCGGTTTGTAAATTTTTAGGATATCGATCTCTAAATATCTTTGCAAACGCTTTAGTCACCTCAGCACCACTTTTAGTCTTGAGCGGCAACACCCATGCATACTTGCTCAACACATCGATGACGGTGAGTATGTAGTGGTGACCCTGGTTGAATCGCGAGTACGGTCGCATTTCTACAATGTCAGCTTGCCATAGATCGTCGTATCCACGCACTATGACGCGCCTCCGCGGGAAATGTCTTCGAGCTAAAGCATGCAATTCGTCAACGAGTCGTCGCTTCTTGTGACCATGGTTTTCTTCTTTACTCTTGGATTTCGGCAATGACTGCATGTTTGACGCGAATGATGTGATAATTATCGTGTACGTGCATTATGTGCTCCCCGTCGGTCCGAGGACATGTTCAACCGTCTCGCATTGTCGCTGCGGATTCAACGCCTCCGATATCTTTTGAACACTGTTTTGCAACGTCAGCATATCTCTTTGAAACACGACCAGCTTCCTCTCTAATTCTTCCTGCTGCTCTCGCAAAAGTTTAATGTTCTTTTCCACGTATAGTTTATTGACAGCATCGGTGTCGGTCACCGGCTGAGGTACGGGCCGTATCTTGCGTGATTTTGCATCAAAGTCGGCACCGGTCACGCAAAGAGCGTTATCTCGCATGTAATTTCGAAGCAGACCGGTCCATTTGTAATAGTCCATTGTAGCTGCTCCACTTTTCTCGAGCGATACTCCAAATTTGTTGATCGGCATCTCGATGTATACAGTGCAAATCATTAGCGTGCGGTTTAATTTATAATGAGGCCTACCTCGCGGAGTTCCTCGATAATCGATAGAATTTCGGGATCGTGGGAGTTGTTACCCGCCTAACGCGACGCTTCAAGCAAACGCAACCGATCCACCAACTCGTTGGGATCGTCCCAGTACATGTAATCGATCTTGTTATCGTTTACCACCATGGCTCGCAGTGTCCTTAGACATTTCCCCGCCCTACTAGCCGATACACGGGGAAGTAGAGGTGCAATTACATGTTTGTACTTGTATCCCTTGTTGATTAATATGGGGTATTTAGCATTATGATCGCGTCTGTGGGCATTCGTCGCCAGCAGTATACTTTTGTATTTTTGTTTATCGGCATCGGTGTACACAGCATCGTCGGGAATTCTTTTGAAAATCAGTTCGTAAAGACCGGGTGTTCCTCCATATCATACACCATCTATGATTATATTATCACACTTGTCTATATCGAAAGCCTTATCCCCAAGCATCGTTCCACTATTACCAAAGTACACACCGTACACATAGTCCATTGTTGTATCCCCATCACCACTTAGGATTGCGCTCATGTATTTTTGCCCCAGCGGACCGAAATGACTGCGAAACGTTTCTTGTCCCTCGGGTGTTTGGAGTTGATGTCTAATAGATGTTGCAAACGACTCGTCTGGTGTAGTTTCGAAAACGTCGTCATCATCAATGACTGAGAGCGATTGTACGCGAGGAATTGTATTTATTGGCGTTGGTGGAACGGGAGACTCGTTTGATGTGGCATTCCGCCGTTTATGCTTCGATTGAACTGGTGTGGAGGTTACGAGTGAATATTCCGATGACATGCGTCGTTTCTTCTTTCTCTTACGCGATGTGTTCCCTTTCGACACGATTTTTGTTTTAGGCGTTAATGTTTCATTCTCTTCAACGTCTGTGCTCATCGGCGGTGATGTGTCAGCTTTTGTCGTTGCAGTATTTTCCACAATATGTTTTATGGGTTCCACAATAGGTTAGAAGTATTTCTCCAACGCGATATCTTCCTCCATCTTGCCGGTCTTCAAAGCTTGATGTTTCCGGCGAATAGCTTCGCTGGTTTTTGCAATTTCCTTCACTATTCTCTCGCGATCCTTAATCTCCAGACTACCGATATCAATCATCGTCGTTGTACCGCAGACGTTGCGTTCCCACCGACGTTTTGACAACAATTGACCATCTCACGGTACGGCAAACTCGTTAAATCCCTTTCTATAACGTCCATTGGACATCGCGCTATCCTTGTCTATCACCACGAAACCATACTCCCGTTGCCAACAATTACGACACAAAGCGCAGAAATCCTCGTAAGACATGTCTGTGTTTACGTGATCGTTGTACACATGTTTCAAGTTGGTGCCATCCTGCTTAAACAGAATCAACAGATTGGCATTGTCGCGTATAAAATGTTTAAGAATCTTTGCATAAGTCTGACAGAGATAGAAACAGTCAACGTTCGAGTGCCGCACCATTGCAAAGTATTCCCTTATCGTATCCTGCTTGTCGCATGCCACGTCATCAAAGATAAAAATGGAATTCGGAAGCGATTCGCTCGGTGGGATGACGTCACTGTTATTCGAAAACGTAAAGTAGCCAATTTCATCTATAGGAGTCAATAAATTATCCAAATACTGATATTTCGGCTGTTGCAACGACTTGGAGTACACGTACACGTTCTCGAAGCGGACGCCGTGAGGACTTTCCAACAAGCTCACTAGCACGTTGGTCTTTCCACAATTTGATGGACCGCAAATGAGACAGCGGATAGTGTTTGGCAGCATGCTACCGTGTCTGCGCATTGATTTATCGTCAAAATTTGTCACGCGTATCGCCACAGGTTGCCGTACGAATCGCATCCTGTCCGTGAACCATGAAAAATGATTTTTGATACGTCGAAGCGGTCTATTTATAGGTCTGCGCCGAAGCAAAACAGCTCAGCACGGACCCCTGCGGAACGCCGCGGTGCACCTGAGCCACCCCTTCTCCCTTCCGGCCGACGTACGACACCACGCGGCCGCGGAGATAGTCCCGGACCAGGCGGCGAAGGTAGAGCGGGACATTATGATAAAGTAATGCCCGTTCAATCGCCGCCCAGGAGACGGTGTTAAAGGCGTTCGATATATCGAGCGAAATCGCAACGCTCACACCGCCTCCCTCGACCGCCCGGCGCGACAGCGATCTCACGAGGTGTATAGCATCGATTGTCAATCGCTGTCGCCTGAAACCGAATTGGCGGTCGGAAAGGTCCGGGCTCACGGCCTCCAGGTGGGCGCACAGGCGGGCAGCAAAGATCCGCTCTAAGAGCTTGCCCGCCTCGTCCAGGAGGCAGATCGGCCTGTATGCCGAGGGTGACTCCGCGGGTCTACCGGGCTTCCTGAGGAGGACCAGCCTCGCTTCTTTCCACGCAGGGGGGAATCTGCCGGATCTCAGGACGGCGTCCAACAGACGCCTGAGACCGGTTCCTAAGGCGCTCAACGCGCAGGCCCAAACTCGCCCGGGCACACCGTCGGGACCTGGAGCCGCGTTCCTCTGGCGCATGCGCAACACTGAGGACGCGAACTCCTCGTCGCTGATCCCAGGGGCGTCGGGGGTATCCGCGCCCCTTAGCAACCATTGATCCCCGGACTCGTTAGCGCTACCCTCCCCATGAATCGGGGGAGGGGGAAAAAGCGCCTCTAGAACTTGTTCCAGGAGCCGGGGATCTAGACCCTCCGTGACCGGGGGCGCCCAAGGACCGAGTTTGACGGACACGGCCCTGTACGGGCGCCCCCAAGGGTTCTCATTGAGGGTCGCGACGAATTCCCGACAGGACTCATCTTTAGCCCGGGCTATGGTTCCGGGAAGTTCTCTGCGCGCCGCCGAAAAGGCGGAGCGCAACTCGCGGAACCGTTCCTCCGAGACCCGTCGTCGGTCCTCTCGACGGGCCTTGGTGTTCTGGCGTCTGGCCGTGAGGTTAGCCGCGCGGAGATCCGCGATCTCGGCTGTCCACCAGTACACCGTCCTCCGACCCCCACCTGGCGGCCCGGTCCGCGGCATAGTGGCGTCACAAATTGACTGTAACGCCTGCCGGAACCAAAGCGCGCCAGCAACGGGGTCATCGAGAACGTCGCCTGGCAAAGGAGGCCAGGCGACGACGGAGGAAGCGAGTTGGGCCGCTTCAGCGTTTAGCTGCGTGAGCGCCCATCGCGGGGGATGCCTACCGACTCGGGGAGGAGGCGGGGGGACGGAGGTGGCCAGCATCACATACATGAGATCAGATGCTGGCTCGCAATCCTCCGCCACCCAGCAGTCAGACGTTTTAGCGGCGGCCGCGGGGTTAACCCAGATGAGTTCGATTACCGACTCACCCCGCGGGCCGCGGTACGTCGTGACTGCATGGGGGTTCTTAAGCGAGAACCCCATCGCCTCCGTCCACTCGAGTAACACTTCGCCCTTAGAGTCCGTTCTGGGAGAACCCCACTCAACAGCGTGGGCATTGAAGTCTCCCAGAAGTACAACCGGCTGAGCTCCCTGGGGAGCTATAAATGTCCCCAGCTCGTGTAGCCGGTCCTCGAACTCCGGGACGGTGAGTCTCGGCGCGAAGTAGCATCCCACCGCGAGGAATTCCCCCCATTGCGCGGCCATCCAGCACCTGCCGTGTCGGGCAACCGTACACGGCAGGGCTCCCCTATTCAGTCCCCACATCATCGCCACCTGCCGATCGGGATTTGTGGACCGAAAACATCGGTCCTCCAACGGATACGGCTCGGTGGCGATGACCAGCCCGACCCCCAATTCCAAGCGAGCCTGCTCAAGCAGGTCGTGCGTTCGCATGGAATGATTTAGATCCGCCTCCGCCGGATCCCGCTCGGGTCGGGCTGCGACCCCCGTCTGCTCGGGGGCCCCGACGGCGCTCTCCGCGGCGGGGGAAATGAGCCCCCCGCCGTACGACGCGGCGACTGATTGGACGAGGAGTAGCGCCTCCCCGTTGTCGCTCGTCGTCTCCGCATCCCGGATACTGGCATCAGGGGGGTTCGCCTTCCTATTTTTAAGGAAGGCCTCTCTCCCCTCGGGTCGAGGACCGCTGAGCGGGAGCACTGGGCTGCTCCTCCCTTCTTTCTTCCTCCTGGACCCTCTTCGGGGAGAGCCCCCAGGCGAAGACGGCGTCGATAGCGCGTCCGAAGAGATCCCAGGCTCCCCGCGGGCCTTTCTCTTGCCCGCGCCGAATTTGGTCGCCGAGGTGGAGACCAATACGCCGGTCTCCATAGGCTCGGCGGACGCAGACGCAGGCGCGGGTGCGGACGCAGGTTGGTGGGGCGGCGCCATTCGGGACGCCGCCAACGCGGAAGTTTTGGCACTCCCCGACCCCTCACCAACCCTCACCCTCCTCCCCTTCTTGCTGGACGCAGGGGCTTACAGGCAGGGCTCCCCATCCGGTGCTCGCCGGGCAGTCCCGCGCCGGTGCATAAGGGGCATTTGGGGACGGCGACGCAATGTCGCGCCATATGTCCCTCTACCCCGCACCGGTAGCAGAGGAGGCGTCGGCTCTCCGGGCTGGTGCATTTGGCCTGAACATGGCCAAATTCCAGACACCGGAAGCACTGCAGCTTCCTCTGAGCGAGCGGCGCAACTCGTACGGCGAGGGAGTTCACGACGATTCTCCCCGCCTTGACGAGCACAGACGCCGCCGCTGCGGGAGCGCGTACCCAGAGGGAAAGTAGCCCTGCCGGGTCCCGTCGCTTCTCGCCGATCGTTATATCGGTCGGCGAGCATCCCCCCTGCGTCGCCATCGTTTCGCGGACTGCCTCCTCCGACGCCAGCTCCGTCAGGCCATGCAGCCGGAACTCGGCCATTTTTTGGGGGCAGTGGACTTTAATGCCCGTGCCCCCGAGCTGCTCTTCGAGCTTGGCCTTTAAGGCCGCAGCTCTGGCCGAGCCCTGTGCCCCCGGGATTTCAAAAACGAACCCCCTGGTAACGGCGCGCCTCGGTCGCATCTTTCGGACCTTTATAGCCGCCATCGCACCAGCGACCCGCTTGGAAAATTCCTGCTCCCCTCCAGCCGGGGCGGTAATGGCCACCGCCGCGGAACTGGGGGGACGCGGAATCGCGACCGGGGCCCTCCCGGGGGCACCCGACTGTCGGGGAGCCGGCGTCGAGGTGCCTCTCCTCCTTGGAGTAGCGGCGTCCCCGCCCGCCACCGTCTTCGCCGCCTTCTTCGCCCTGCGGCCGAGGACCTGCGCCCATGTTCCCTCGTTGGTGCTGCGGGGCGCCGGTTGGCCAGCTCGCTCGCGGGGGGCGCTGGAAGCTGGCGTTGTTACCCCCGCGTTGGCTTTTTTGGCCGCCCCCGCAGCCGCGACGCGAGAACCCCAGAACGTTTAACCGGGGGGGGGGGGGGGAGCATCCCTGGAGCGTTTAACCGGGGGGGCGAGCACTCGTTCCACCCGTTCTACCCCCGGCACTGACGCCGGGTGTCGCACCCCAGGAAACCACGGGAGCGCCCCGTGCCGCTCCCTTCTTCTTTTTCTTGCCAGCGCCGTCAGACGCCGGAACAGGAGCTGGTGGGGCCGCAGTCCTCCCCGCACCGGGGGAGGCGAACATAGGGGGGGGGGGAGGGATAATCACCCCCACGGGCTCGGCCCCCCGTCCGTTAGCGGGACGCTTCTCCCGTTTCCCTTCCTTTCGGGACGGGGCTTTCACCGCATCCGCGAAAGACTCCTTTCCGACCTTGGCCCATTCGATGGTAAGGGCGGTCGGCGGGTCGGCCGGCTTCGGCGATGTCTCGCTCCGGCCGATGACCTTGCTCAGGTGCAGGAGGCGTCCCTCCACCCTCCTCTGTAGCTCCTCCATGCGGCGGAGCACAACGTCCCACGGCTGCTCCCGAAGTCTTGGCGCCGGCGCCGTTCGACGGGAGCTCCGCCGAGAGAGGGTAAGGGGACTTCACTCTCCTCCTCTTCTTCCCTTTTGTCGCCGGCGACGCGTCGCGGAAGGGGGAAGGTCTCGCCGCCGACGAGGGACCCGGCGCGTCGCGGAAGGGGGAGGGTCTCGCCGCCGACGAAGGACCCGGCACGGGCACCGCTCTCACCCGGGCACGTGAATCCGTTCCGGCGGGTACGCATGGGGGCTCCGCTTCCGCACTCCCTGACCATCGATCACCACCCCTGCCGGCCTGTCAGGGTTCTCGCCCCGCCCCGCCCTCCCGGTTAGCTCAGCCGCCACCGCGGACGCGCGCCGGATCGCGATCCTAATCGCGCGGACGTCCGTCGACTTGACGTACTTGGCCGCGGCAATAACCGCCGCGACCGCGTCAAGCTCGCGCTGCGCTTGTCCGGCTAGCGCCTCTACTGAAAGAGTCTCCGCCCAGTCACGGAGCTCGACCCGTCCCGGGAGGGCCTTCATGCCTGGACCCAGTTTAATTGGGTCCGTCCATGTGCCGTGTATCCGGCCCCGTTTGCCGGGAACAAACCCCGGCCTTTTTCCCGCGCCGGGCCCCCCATCGGAGAGCGACAGGGGAGCATTACAACAGCCCCCCCAGCGTCGCCATTATCGCGAGAGAGTCTCGCCCTCGCACCAGCGCCCGACCTGCCCTCGCCGCTCATGCCGCTGGCCGGCGGATCGACCTCCATCGCCGCCGCGGCAATCAAATCAGTCCGGGGCCTATCGCTGCTTCCGACTCCTCGCTTTATCCCCAGGAGGCCCGAATCGCCGGTCGCCTCCTCGTCCGAGGAGATGACGATCTGCTCGTCGCACCTCTGTAGCACGACGCGAGCCTCCGTCATATCCGCGGTGCTCGGTGTCGTCCTCGCCGACGGGGCGATAGTCGCCGGCGCGTCGCATCGGGGTGACGCCTCTATGGTGACGGCTGTCGGACCGAGCCGCCCCATCAACTCTGCCACCTCCCTGTGAATGCCGAGAAGGCCTCGGACCTCTTGGGAGGTGACCACTTCTACGCCCCGCACGTACGGCACACCTCTGATCGTGTGCGGTGTCGGCTGCGGGGCCCCTCCAACTCGTGGGGGCAGGACAACGGATGTCCCGCTCGGAGTGTCATCCCCCTCTCTTTGTTCCGGGGCTTGCACCGAGGATGAGCCCGTCCTCGATGCGTCGTCGGCGTAGCCCAGACACGAGGCCTGGGTTTCCCCGGAAATAGCGAAGGTGCAGTCCGTGTCTTCCATGAGGGATGCGAAACAGGAAGTGGCTGGCTTGCCACCCCCGCTCGCGTTACCCTCCGTCTCCTCCCCCCTCCCGAGGCCAGCCACCCGCGAATCCGCGATCGTGAGCTGGTCCTCATTTGAGGTCGGTGACCCGCACGTAGCGATCGTACACCGGTCCTCGGGCGTTTGTTCCCGGTCGCCTTCCGGTGGTGTAGAAAGGGCCTTGTCCTGAATGAAAAGAGACTCCATAATCTTCCCACGAGTATCCGCTTGAAAAGTCGCGCAACGGTAGAGGCGGTTTGCCGTTACGAAGCCATTGTGCCCGGACCCCTAAGGGCACGGGCTACGTCTGGGGGCGGCAGGTACCAGACGGATCTTGGTTAGACGGAGCATTACCCTCTCCGCCCACGTGCCCCCTCAGAGGGTGACATGTGCCCTGGCACCACCAATGGGTCTCAGGGTTGGGGGTTAGATTATAGAGGCTTTTCCATGTCTCGCGACCCAGCCGGTTAAGGCAAGGCCTTCGGTCCGTGCTGGCTTCGCATACCCTCGGGAGATAGCTCACCGAGGGGTCGTCGTTCCACACAGCACGGATTACGAAAGGCCCGACAGCGATGCGCTGCCGGGCGTCCCCGACTAAGGCGGGGGCGGCACCGTAGCCTCGAGAGACTACCTCGTCTCCGTGACGGAAGACTTCCGCCACGGAGGGACCCCTACGGACAAGCCGATCATGGGGGGAAAGATGCCATGTCCGCGTTCGCGCCCTTACCCGACTATGTCGTGTAGGGGCCCCAGCGGCACCACGTGGAGGTGCGGTACATGGACTTGCCCCGGTCGTGCCTCCAACTTCGTCCAAATTCTCCGTCCTAGGCTGCCTCTAGATCCTCCTGTTACGTGCCGGTTACTTTTTCCAAATTCATTTCTAAATTCTACTAATTTTTACAGTCATTTCGCAGATGTTCTCTATTGATCCAACCGCTTAGCGTGTTATGGGAATTTCCCTCAATCAATAGTCGATTATCTGTAGATATTCTTAATAGTGCTTGACTTATTTCTGATTTATTTCTGCTTGAAGCCGGTCACGTCAGGGCAGGTACTCACGAAGGAATATTATCAACGATCCTTCAACGCCATCGACGTTCCTGGAATGCGTGCTGTTGTAAGTCTTTCGAGGCATTGTAGTAGATTACTTTATATTTTTCTTCCCTGTTAAAATTTTATTACAGTATCGTTGACATCTGATCCTGCCATTAAGTGTTGTGGGAGTTTCCCTCGATCAATTGTCAATAAACCGATATGGTATACTAACCAATTTAAAATAATAATTGCTACGCCACTGCGTTCTTCCATGAGAAAATCTTTCATCAGCATCAATGTTCTTGGAACGCCGGATGCGATAGCACTCGAAAACCTAAGCATTGCGAGGCTGGGAACGGTCCGAGGCGACGACGGTTGGGCCTGTGTATACGAAATGCATGCTCAGCAATTTGACTCTCTTTGTTCAAAGTCCCAAGTGCTCGGGCCTGCCCTGCGAACGCTCGAGGCAGTCGGCTGTTAAGTCGCATAGTGCGTGGTCGATCTGTCCGAGGGACATAGCTATTCTCTAAGATAGCCGGAGTTCCAGTGCATCCCAGTGATCGTGGAAGGACTCAGTCCCCGTAGATACTTGTATATTCTTGCGTTTTTCAACAATTTTAAACTCCTATTTGTTTCAACCGTATATTTAACTAAACATTTATATCTTCGGGCTTTATTGTAAACTGACTTTCGGCATTGTGCGTGTGTGCTGTGCGACACTCCTGCGCTTTATCATCTCGGACGCGGGACCCTCCAGGTCATACAGAGAGAGAAACTCAGAGAGAGAGAGAGGACTTGAAAATACGAATTAGCAATCTCTTGTACAGAGTTGGTGAGTGACTCGATCTGTCATGATATTGTAAGGAGGCAGCGGCTGATTCAACCACCTAGTGGGTTATGGGTTTTCCCTCAATTAGCTGCTACTTTCCCTTCGGCGTGTGACGCGTTTTAAGAATTGGCTTGTTTCGCGTAATATAAATTGTAATCACATTAATTATTCGAGTGAAGGTGTAAAATTAACAATACACACGATTATTGATCCAACCACTTAGTGGGTTGTGGGGTTTTCCCTCGATCAATTATTGTTGATTGGTCATTGGTTCAAATCCATGTAATTTTCACCATTTTGTTCCACCTTTGAAAACTCCTATATATATATATCTATATTGTAATACATGGTATATTATTCCTTAATTTGTCTAATTTTGTTTCGAACCAGTCTCCTCTAAAGTACCACATCCTGATTGGACAACCTGTATGGGTTGTAGACGAAAGCCGCGCCCCCAAAACAATCCTGATTTTTGCGTAATAATCCGATTATGTCGAAATTATAAAATCTCTTTAAAATTCGTTAAGCGTTACCTGAGGAAATTAGACTCAACCGCTCGATCTCTTTTAAAATTAACGCCCTCACGTAACACTCCACCCGCGACCCTAAGGTCCGGGGGTACCACCAGAGGCGACGACCCAGTTGAGAGAATATGGAACCCATCGGAGTTCCCCACCAACCATGCGCCGGCAAGCCGACAGCTGGTGGAGTGCTCGACCAGAGTTTCGGGATATTGACTGACCGGTCGGGGACAACCCGTATCGGCAAAAACCGAAATACAGACCGACCGGCCAATCCCGAATGCCGCCCTCCAAATCCTCCTACTCCAACCAATGGCACCATGTTAGTTGCTGTCTGGCTTGGCTCCAAATGATGTTGCTTCGCGGGATTATTTCTTATATATTCGCCCCGCAATATATTTGCTCCCGTTGTGGAGGCAACATGTTGCGGTTATTATATTGTCGGTTGTTTCCGGCAGTACCGCAGTTGGTGAGTAGAAAATGCGAAATGTCTGGGACAATATCCCAAATGCATTTTCCGACACCCTACGGGCTCGGCACAGTGGATAATTAAAAATTTTCTTCGACATATCTTGTGGTGCCAAGTTCTTTGGATATGGTTTGAGCATATGTCTTGTGAGGCGAAATGCCTCATCGCCCACAATTACGTGAGGGGCTGTCACATTCGATCCCGGAAGAGGTTTATCCATGGGAAATTTCATTTTTCCTTCACGAATGGCCCATAATTGATTTATTAAATATTCCGCTATCTCCTTCTGTTCCGTAGGAACCAACGTCAATGACGATGAATTTATAATTAGCATCAACCAATGCTAATAATACGATAGAAAAGAAGTTCTTATAATTAAAATATAGAGAACCGCTATTGCGTGGGCATTGGATTCGTATGTTTTCCGTCAATAGCTCCAACACAATTCGGAAAATTCCATTTGACTAGAAAGTCATTCGCTATTTCTTCGAAACCTGCAATACTCGGCTGCGGCATAAATAATGGAACTAATTTATCGCACAAGTGTTCCAATACTGTGCGTACAATAACGCTTATGTAACCTGGCGATATACGAAATGCGAATGGTAAAGACTTATACGATTTTCCAGTGGCTAAAAATCTGTAAAAATATATTTTCTAATTATTTCAGCTGGTGATTGTAAGAAGAGATGGAGGAACATATGCAATACATGTAGGAAAATGAATCGGGGCATCAAGTACGGTACAGGGTCGGCAGCGAAGCCAAATTCAATATGGCCGTTGTTGGAGCAGGTAAATTTTTTGGAGAATGTATGGATTGAGGGAAGGTAAATATTTTTTACAGTAGCTACAGTAATGTGAAATGAACTAAAGCAGATTAAAATGCAAGAAGATGAGCGTATAGCGACAGTCCAGGAACATAGAAGTATATATGTTGTAGCCAGCTGGGAAGGTGTTGTAGAAACATACTCAAAACACAATATTCCTCCTTCAAGGGACACAAGATACGGCAGTAGGTACATACAGTGCAGTGGAGGGAGGGAGGGAGGGAGGGAGGGAGGGAGGGAGGGAGGGAGGGAGGGAGGGAGGGAGAGGGAGAGAGAGAGAGAGAGAGAGAGCGCAGGTCTAAATAAGCGTAATTGGGAGAATCGAATGTACGAAGGCGAAGGGAGAATGAACGGGAAAGCATGGACTGAGCGAAGCGAGAGCGTATAACGCATGTGCAAGTCAGCAGTCGGAGCGTGATTATTAAGAGAACGTAGGTACTTTCTATTAACTACCGTAAAAAAATACAACTGTAATAAAATTTATGTGACGAAAAAATAAAATATGCTTGTGAAGAATTAACTTGCCTCAATGCCAGGAGCAACTTATCTTCCGGTGAAATTGGTTTTTTGACTCTTGTATGCGATTTTTTCTCCAAATCCTTTCCAATAAGATTCAAAACGAAATGAACCTGTTCTTTATTTAGCCGAAAAAATTGTCTATAGGTTTCCTCGTTATCCACTAAATGGTTTGTTATTAAGATTCGAGAATAACCCTCAGTCCTTCGAGTCTTCCCACTTCTTTTTCTACTTTCGAAATATGCCAGCAGAAGCATGTCGTCGTCTTCTTCTTCCTGCAGCATCGCACGCAGCAGCAATTTGCGATTCATTATAGGAATTTAAATCGCTTTACTTAAAAGTTACGTATAGATCACGTCGCACTGTCACGTCAGCACGCAATATGTAGCACTGTACGAACGTCCGTAGAATAATTGTTATCGGCGCACTGAATCGGTTAATTTAACAAAATTATTATTTTAAAAAACTTTCCGAAAAAGCCTTTTTTTTTTAAAATAATACTTCAAAGCTGTTTGCAATTTGATCAGTTATATATATCAATTCCGACGTTTCGATCTTCATTTAGATCATCTTCAAAGGAAAGTTAAACTATATATAATGTACTGCATTTGCTATTTGAAACTAATGTCATCGTGCACAAGCAACGAGTGACCCGCGAGTCGGCTGGAAGAAGACTGAGGTAAACGTCGCAAAACATCTGCTTCTAGAAGGTGAAGGAGAGCAAACCGTTGACACATATAAACAATCTAAAAACCTCGAATTTCAAATTTGAAGGATATACTGTGCGCCGTAACGAAACATTCTTACTCATATGGTGTTTTGTTTTATATAAAACACTTCAAGGTGTTGACGAGCATAAACAATTACATACTAATAGAATAATATGTAGGAATTAGTCAGATAATATGTAATTCTATGGAGAAAAAACATCATAAGACATTACTTTTTTAGTAATGTTGCGTAATATTCCTGTATTTTAGGTGTTTCATACCTAAGATTTACGTTAGGTTGTTTAATCATGTGAATTGTCTCCAATAGAATTCTCTGATTTACATTAGTTTCTTTATCCACAATTTTAACATTGCCGAAGTCAAAACTATATTCAAACTCAATCGAATGTTTCGTTCAAACAGTATGCTGTAGGGGGGGGGGGGTGAAAAAATATTTATTTTATGCTCATATATTCGTCTTTCTAAAAGTCTAGAAGTTTGCCCGATATAAACCTGATTAAACCTGATTGCCCGATATAAACCTGATTAACGTCCGTAGATCACGAATTCTCAGAGATTTGTCTGCTTTGAAGTCACAAGAACGAATGTCGTTCTAGCAAAGGTTGGGAGAGGTCCTAAGCTAAGGGAAATAAAGTGACTGCATTCATGGCATTCGCTAGGTAGGTAAAAACTATTTTGGTGTATCGGGTCTTGGAGCAGGGGAGAGTGGAGTAAACACGAACGCGGAGTAACGCGAACGCGATGATTACGACGTTTTAATAAATAAAAACTGATGTTCCCTCTCCACTAGCTTATAGTTTAGGTCGTATCCAACAACGCTCTGAAATAATTTTTTTTTTATTTTTTGATGTGGGGTTTGACGCACAAATCCAATGAGGTAATCGCGAACGTTCGAGATAACCCCTCATCAATACCAATACTATTTTTTTTGCTTAATTTTAATATTGAATTAATCGTTTTAAATTCCGCGAAATTATGGATTGACCATTGAACTATATAGTCCCAAAGTAAAATCATTATGGTGTTAGTTTGCGAGGTCGAGACAATTGGTAACGATAATTCCCAACTGGAAGGTTCTGTGGTGTGAAAGTGATTTAAATTTTCAAAATGAACTGCAATTTGCTTTCGGATGTATTACACGAAGAAGAAGAAACCGACGCCAATCATCTGCCAGCATATTTCGAAAGCAGAAAAAGAAGTGAAGTGAAAACAATGTGCCACAGTCGAAGGACCGAAGGTTATTTTCGAATCTTGATAACAAACCATTCAGTGGATAACGAGGAAACCTATAGACAATTTTTTCGACTAAATAAAGAACAGATTCATTTCGTTTTGAATCTTATTGGAAAGGATTTGGAGAGCAAATCGTATACAAGAGTCAAAAAAAAACAATTTCACCCGAAGATAAGTTGCTCCTGACATTGAGGCAAGTTAATTTTTCATAAGCATATTTTATTTTTTCGTCACATAATTTTATTACAATTGTTATATATTTTTACGGTAGTTAATACAAAGTACGTATGGTCTCTTAATAATGACGCTCCGACTACTGATTTGCACATGCGTTGTACGCTCTCGCTTCGCTCGCTGCATACTCTCCCGTTCAATCTCTCTTCGTTCTCGTACATTCGATTCTCCCTATTTCGCTTACTTTTACCCGCGCTCTCTATCCCTCTCCTTTTGCCATTTAGTCCCTTTATTGTATCCGAACCCTCAATTACTCTACCACGCATTCGGAACATCGTCACACTTGCACACGCTATCGTTTGCCACCGGTTCTCTCTCAGTGTCACTCGTGGTTGCTTTCTTGCACAGACGCGTTTTTTTTTTTTACGTGGGGAAATCTTCATAGACACCTCGGGCTCCTGGGGTAGGGTATCAAGGTAGTGTCGGATTCTTACCGACTAAAACCCCACGGTGAATCATCAGGGTTGCCGGGAATGTTTTTGATGGACAAGATTGTTAGTGGTAAGGGAACGACGTGATGACGTCGTGACTTCACTGACGCACACATTACCACCACTCCTGTGGGTGTTCCACCTCCATTGACAAGCTTCTTCATCAAGAACATTCCTGGCAGCACTGACGGCAGAGTTGTGCAAAATGTAATTTAATTACAACTTACAAAGTACAATTAAAATGTAAACGTACTTTGTAAGTTGTAATTAAATTACATTTTGCACAACTCTGACAAACGGTGACCATCTTGTGCGCGATTCGGAGGGACACACGCACCAGCTCACGAATCTTCTGCTGCTCTACTTTGTAAATCTAGCATTATGTTGAGTACGGAAATCTTTGCTTCCGCCAGCAACTTTCGCGGCAATTTTTTGCCCATTGTCCCCATTCTCTTAAAAAAAGCATGGTCTCGTCACCTTCATCTTCCATGCACATGTGCAAAAGTTGTTCTCTTTCCGAAGATCTTGTTGCAATTGCATCCAGGAAATTGCGGGAGTCGCTCCTGTGCCTTTTCGGCGCTGCAGTTGACGTACTGCCACAATTTCTTTTTCTGGCAGGAGCGTTTGTTACTTCTGGCGGTGGAGGTGTTTCCGGTGATGGTACACCCTTCCAGCAACCAGCAGTTTCAATGATATCATCGGGTTCTGAAATCTCGGTACCGCTATTATTATTGCTTGTATTTTGGATTGGAACATCTTCATTTGGAAGTTCCATATTGCTCTGTGTGCTACAATCAAATAAAGTAAATAAATTTTTAAAATGCATTTTAGAACTAATCTTGTGAGTAAAAAAAATACTCGCCTTCTCTCAGATACGACACGATTCAAAAAATCTAAACGTTTCATCAGAACCCACTCCTTTTTCGGCTGGGCTGCCGACCCCGTACCGTGTTTATTCATCCGCTTCTTCTTCATATACGCATCGCGAATATTTTTCCACCGAGTTTTACAGTCCTCAGCTGAAATAATTAGATGATATATTTTTGGAGTGTTCAGGTAGATACGTTTTGGTGTGAATTATGCTAATTGAAGGCTCGGATGCAATAAAGGGACTAGCGCAAGAAAATGCGAAAAAGTATTGTCCAAACGTTAAGAAAAATTGGAAAATTCAATTTTGTTAAACTGGATTTTAAAAAATATAGTGTTGTAAAGTTTGTCACGACACACATTTTTTCTATTTACAGTTTTTTTTAATGGAATCATTAGTGTTCGAGATAAAAATTTTAAACAAAAAAAATTTATTCGATCAAAGTTAATATCTTTTTAAACATAAATTGCGATATGGAGATGTACTATTATTTAAAAAAGAGTTTATTCTAATGAATTCCAATTGTAATTGCAATTTCTTTTTTACTTAATAATGTCAAAGTTATAACATTTTATTCTTAATGTCCCGATTTTGCAACAGTCTCTCCTACTATTCAATGGTTGATGATTGATGCAATAAATATAATTAAGGCTGCCGTCTCACCGGGCGTTGAATGTGTGCGTACGCTCACACAAGCTAAGTTGAGCGTGTACATATACGCGTATAGTAAGCAAACCGTAAATTACAACTTTCGCCCTGAAATCGGCATGAAAGACGTTTTTGCGGGTATAGTTGCCTTCAGCAGACATCCGTGCAGGGTGGTCTGGTGCGTATGAGTGCTAATAACCACCGTATGTCGAAATAATAATGAATTTATGAATCGAAAACTGACAGAATGAAACTTCAAGGCTTGTCCGTTGGTGGCGCTAATGGCGTAGTCTAGCCACGTAGCACCAGCGTGACGTGTACGCAGGGCCGACGCGAGGTTAGTTGGCGCCCTTATGCAAGAAAATTTTTGGTGCCCCAAATTTTTGCACCTGTTTTCTATTTAATATGTTTTATTTTTACGAGATGAACATTTCGTTTATGTGGGGGTTGTATTCCTATATTATTAAGCGTGCGAGACAGTTTTTTAGCGTCCCATTCGGCTGGCGCCCTTATGCGGCGCCTAACTTGCATAATGGTTCCACCAGCCCTGCGCATACGAGATGTAGTAAACACACCGTAAATTACAACTTTCGCCCTGGAATCGGCATGAAAGAAGTTTTTGCGGGTATAGTTGCCTTCAGCAGACATCTGTGCAGGGTGGTCTGGTGCGTATGAGCGCTAATAACCACCGCACGTTGAGATAATAATGAATTTCTGACTCGTGTACTGAGACAGACTCGAGGAATGACAGAATGAAGCTTCAAGGATTCTCCGCCACCGGCGTTGATGGTATATTCGTGCATTGTACCATCAAACCCGATGGAAGTCTAATCTAGCCGATAAATGTAGGAAAGACATAGTTGCCGAGACGTATCGAGAGTCGAATCGCGCTGTTGCCGCATTTTCCCTATCACTATTTTGCCATCAAGGAGGCTTGAATGAATCACGGCGAAGCGGTTAGAGAACAGAGATGGGCAATGATAATAGGTATCTGGATAAACTCAAATAGGATTTGAGTTCTTCGACGGCGCACAGTAGGGCATTTCGGGTCGAAACACGGCACTAAGTCCTTTTACAAAAATATCGCTAGACTGCAAATTTTCTTTTACAGGTAGTTGATTGCAGGTAGTATGATTGTTTTTCACATTCATTAATTTTTAACGCGACTACACGGTTTTGAAGAAGAGAACCACGAAACTCTTCAGAACTTGTATTGTTGTTTATAGTATTGTTGTTTACTTAATTCAACTAATTTTGTATGGAATTAAGTGTTGAGGTACGTATTTGAAGTGTACCAAATTTAATTTTGATATCCCTGATATTTTTGGAATTATATCTTACTGAATGTTCCAATTTTGATTGTTTATTTTTAACGGGAGTTTAACTGAGGTAGTTAGAGGGACGAGAAGGGGTCTCTGACGCTTTTTTTTTTACAAAAATGCCTTTTCTGCCATTGAAATTCAAAGTAAGTGAAGTATTTTTACATGTGAAAGATGCGGAACTTTTTCCTATGTACAATGTGGTCGATATTGTCGGCAATTTGTAAAAAAGTACTATGCCCCATTAAATAAACAAATTTCATTAATTTTTCTGTATCAATAGGATCACAAATATACGTCCTAACTGAACGAAATGAAGAAACTAATGATAAATATATGATTTCGGGAAGAAAATGTTTTGTGCCGTGTTTCGATCCGAAATGTCCCACTGTGCGGCGGCTTGTAATCTCGGTTGGAGAGGCATACAGTGTTGATAAAATGTAAAACGTCACATTTTCAGTATTCAGTAACATACTGCTGAGATTTTCCGCACTAAAATGAATTCAAATACGGTATAAATCCGATTATTTCTAGAACTGTATTAGATAAATGCGTAACATTTCTAATCTACTAATGCTAAAACTAATCCGATTTATACCGTGTTTGAATTCATTTTCATCTTCAAATCTCAGCAGTATGTTACTGAAACGTTCATGCCGATACGATAAAAAATGTGAAAGTTTTACATTCCATTAAAACAATGAAAATGAACAATCATCTAAAAATTATAAATGATATATTATATGTATATATTTTTGAATATATAATAAAAGTATTTTAATAATTGTTTATAATTATTGGATGGCCGCGGCCTCCTCCTCGGCGGCCTGCTCGGCCGTACTTTAATTTTTTTATCTGCTTTTTCATCTGAAACAGTACCATAAAAATTACATTTTCTAATTCTACGCCTACATGTGAGCCGTTATTTCTTAAAGTGGTATAAGTCCATTTATTTATACATTGGGATATTTAAGGGTATGCTTTTGAATCAACAAAATATTCGCATCCGTAAATCAAATCGGGTAATGTTTTTAAAACTATAAACTTGTGTCATTTTAATACGGAATAGTAATCAATAAAAATGTTAATGAAAATAAACGATTTTTTAAGTACAGATCGCCTCTTATACCACTTTCAATAATAATAATACAGTATTGTCTCCGTATGTGCTCGGTTTGGTACACACGATACGGGCTTGTCGCTATCTCCACCACTTCTGTCTCACTCTTGTCCGGCAAAGGCGAGAGCGAGATGGAATGAGAGCGAGTGAGAGCCTCTGGTTGTGTTGCAATTCACGCATACTGCGCATGATATTGGTGGCATCGTACGATTCCGTAGAATTTCTCTCGCTTACCACCAATACGATGCCACCAATTTCATGCGCAGTACGAGTGAAGTGGAACACAACCACTGAAAGCGAGCGAGGACGGTACGAGATAGACGACGGGATGATGTTTTGTCTCGCTCCGTCTTTCGGACGCCTGACACTCCGTCCTTTGCGTTCGCGGCTGTCGCGCAGGCAAATCGTTCCATCTCGCTCCCCCCTTCGGCCAGGAAGAAGCGAGAACATACGGAGACAATAATGTACACACACATAATTTCAACATAACTTACTTTAGCTATAGTCTCCCGGAGTTTTTTCTCTTTCTCCTCCTTCTCCTCCTCCTTCTCCTTCTTCTTCTCCTCCTTCTTCTCCTCCTTCTGTTTTTCATTTTCCTTTCTCTCCTCCTCTCCATTTCCCCCCGATCGAGTGGGGACCGTCGTATCTTTTATCTGGAAATGAAATGATGAATGTATTATTTTTTGGCAAATAGTAAGATTGTACAGCGTGATTCTCTCGCTAGAGTCCTCAAAGTCCTCACTCCTAGAGTCTAAGAGCTGGATACATAGGGGTCAACGTAACTCGATGCAGTCACAGTTCTTATTGTTGGATTAGTTTTGCCGAATACAAAATCGCCGGTTTGCCACGTCAGTCCGGGGAACTAACGTGGGGGTGGACGGTCAAACAGGTAAAATTTCTAGCGTAATAGCGTCATTCTTGCTGTTCTGAAATTTCATATACTTATTGTTTATGCATTTAATGAACGATATGCAAAATGGCAGACCACCAAGTGGGAGATAAGACCTTGGCAGACATCGATGAAAAGCGCGATACGTGGCTTGCGCGCTAGCATCTGTTTCTCCTTTGCCCTAGTGGGACCGCAGCCGGCCGCATATTGGAACGGCAGCCGCCTTTGGGGCCCACTTAGTGGTCTGCCATTTTGCATATCGTTCATTAAATGCGTAAACAATAAATATATGAAATGTCAGAACAGCAAGAATGATGTTATTACGCTAGAAATTTTACCTGTTTGACCGTCCACCCCCGCGTTAGTTCCCCGGACTGACTATGCAGACCGACGATTTCGCATTCGGCAACACTAATCCAACAGTAAGAACTGTGACTGCATCGAGTCACGTTGACCCCTCTATAGCCGGCTCTCGGTCTACAATGCCGCCAATAAACCGTGCCTCGCTGAGTGTCGCGGAAGTGACGAATTCCACGTTCTGCATTTCTCAACAGATCTTTGCAAAAATGGCGTCAATGGATGTCGCGCCGATGAAAATGGTACCACGCTAACTTCGGTAAAAATAGTCCGATTTACATGACATGATTTTAATCGGGAGAACGCCAGGAATTCATTGGTATCACTGCTATATCGATGCGATGAAGAATAAAGAATTTCTTCATATGGCGTAGTGAATCTCGTCGCGAGCGTCGAAATCTACGAAACTCAGCGAGGTGTGGCTTATTGGCGGCATCGCCTTTGAATATTCTAACTAGAGAGTCACTCTGTATAATAGAATACAATATAATACTTACATTTTCCATATTCTGCACGTCGTTCTCGGGTCGCTTGCAACGCATTAACTGCCAGGGATCGACGGGCTTCAGCTACCGCTGATGGAGGGGGAAACATCTACAGGAGCGGTGGTTGTGTGTGCATGAACTGCGCCTGCATCAGTCACGCACACATAACCACCGCTCCTGTAGGTGTTTCCCTCTCCATCAGCGGTAGGTGGAGCCTCGCCGATTCCTGATTCTTTAGGAGCCCGCGACTATCCCCACAATTTCTTGGAATTCTTTGGTCGAAAGTGAGAGAATCCGAGAACGAGCGAGAGCGGATAAAAAAGTCACACGTAGTTGCCGTTGACTGCCGAAGAGAGAACCCGAGTCAATTTTTAATCGAAGCGCCCATGATTGAAGTAGTTCAATCATGGGAATTCAACTATGATTATCAACGATGTTACACATAAAATTAATTTGCAGAATTGAAAGCCCCGTTTCGTAAAAAGTAATCCGATTTAAATTATTTTCTGTCCATTTAATCAGGAGAACGCCAGGAATCCATTGGTGTCACTTTTATATTGATACGATGAAAAATAAAGAAATTCACTTTCCGTATAATCGATGACACATCGCCGAGCAATTCCAAGCGCCAGTTTAGACGGGTGAACGATATGTACATGCCCGATTTCTTCACCTCCGACTAACGTCTCGATCAGTGAACGACCAATTGGATGCTATCATGTGGTACTCGTCGACCAGGTGGATGCTATCATGTGCCAGATATTTGCCACATAACTCTAACTAGAAGATATCTGGAGGTGAAGAAATCGGCAGACAATGTCGCTCGGCTCGGGCCTCGCGCGACATCGATCAGAATAAATGGATATACTACGGTATGACCCAACCAAGGGAATGAACTGAAATTTTGAGAGGTTGGGCGGGAGGGGGAGAGAACCTCTAATACAAAATTTCAGCTGCGGGTATTTGTTAGTTTCTAAGATATTATTAAAATACTTTCGGCATAATACATTGAAATCTACCTATGCAGACGTTACTAACACAATCATCATCTTCGTTTCACAGTCGACGATACAATGTACGATATTGACCTCATCGCGCGATGCTTGTAACTGCATCAGTTTTTATTCACAATATTAGGTATAGTGTAGTAATATTAGAGTATTCCCAACGTCACATCGGTTCGGTATACCATGCTTTACGCGCCCGCAAGCGGGCGCCCCCCCCCCCCCCCCGACCTCCTATCTAACCCAAACCAATACTAATACCCAAGTAAAATTGGAAATTGGAATGCGTTGTCTTGGAATAAGTCAACAGCAATAATGTACGAGTTCGTACGCAAAACCTAACTGAAAAGTAAATCTGATAGATTTTGGAAATGATCGACACATTTTAATTAACATACATTTATTTATATACTTGGCTTGCGTCCAGTTTCTGTTACCGTATCCCTATACATTACAATATCGTCGACTGCGAAACAATCGACGGCGACGAGAAGATGATTGTGTTAGTAACGTCTGTATAGGTAAATTTCAATGTATTTTGAGAAAGTTTTTTATTAATATCTCAGGAAGTAACAAATACCCGCAGCTGAAATTTTATATTAGAGGTCCTCTCCCCCTCTCGCCCAACCCCTCAAAATTTCAGTTCATTCCGTTGGTTGGGTCATACCGTAGTACAGCCTGTTAATATATATACATTTATATTGGTGATGTGTGGCGCCATCTGGTGCAAGAGAGGGAATGTAGGAAGGAAGAGAGGAGAAGCGTTGCTAGGATCACTACGTTGCAAGTACCAAAGAGATAAAGACATGTGCTGTATTACTTAATGTGATTTATTACTTATTGTTCAAATATATATATTTAGTTAATGAAAACTGAGTATTGTTCATCATTCCTAGTAAGAATATTAACATGGTAGCAGAGCGTGGTTAGTTGTACGGCTGGGTCGTCGAAAGAAAAAGATACGCAATACAGGTTAGAGCACGTGGCAAACCAATTGAAGGAAATAGCTCAACGTGATAAAAGAAAAATCACACTTTGCGTAAAAAATTGAAAGTTGGGTCTAAACAATAAGTTTATAGACAATGGAAGACATAAAGATACCGGTGTTTGATGGACAAGATTATAGCAGTTGGAGAAAGAGAATATTAATGTACTTAAAAATGAAAAAATGTGAAGTGGTAATTTCAAGAACAAAACCAGCAACAGACAAAGATGATTGGGAAGAAAAAGACTTACGGGCTATAAACTATATATATAGCGCAATCACAAACAAGCAAATGGAATTAATTAGCGACAAAGAAACTGCTTATGGAATAATAAGTAAATTTGACCAAACATATTTAAGAGAGTCAACAGCACTTCAAATAATTTACAGAAATAAATTAGAAAATATGAGACTGAAAAGTTATAATAATTCTACAGAATTCTTCAACGAATTCGAAAAAGCAATAAATGAACTAAAAGCGGCTGGTGCAAAGGTAACGGAAAAAGAAAAGCTAAATTATATGTTAAGGACATTACCGGATACCCTGAGTCACATCGGCGATTTGATTGATGTTTTAAAAGAAGAAGATCAAACGACAGAATACGTGAAAAATAAGATCAAAATGGCTGAAATGAAAGTGACAGATACAAGTTCAAATACAAAATCAAATGTATTTAAATGTGAGAAGAGGACAACGATTACACAAGATAAAACGTGCTACAGTTGTGGAAAGGCTGGTCATTACAAATACAACTGCCCGGAATACGCAAAATCTGGAAGGGGTTCATGGAGAGGCGGCTCGCGAGGAGGCGGTGGCCGAGGTTATCAACATCAACAGCGAGGAGGCACTGAACGAGGAAATTTTTATGGACGTGGCAGTCGTGGCGGTGGAAGTCACTGGCAACGTGGACGAGGTGAGCACCACGACAACAGTAGTGGTGATCATCAGAAGAGTGGAAATTCATTTCTGACACAGGTTGAAGTTATGTCAGCGGACAAAGAAAATAGTGTAAAACATAAAGGCAGGATAGATTGGCTCTTAGATAGTGGGTGTACAGACCATGTAATAAACAATGACAAATATTATAGTGATTCGATAATTTTAAAAATACCGGTAAATGTCAAAATAGGTGATGGTACAATATTGGAAGCAACGAAAGTAGGAAATGTTATAAGTAAATTTCAAATTTTTAATGAAAAGGTAGAAATTAAAATGAAAAATGTTTTCTTTGTAGAGAAAATGGACAGAAATTTGATAAGTTACGCAAAAATAACTAATAATAATAAGATAGTTTCCAAAGAGAATACATCTAAGGTCTATAATTCACTTAACGAACTGATTGCAATAGCATGGAAAGAAGGTAGTTTGTATAAAATGTATAGTTATATTGACGAGGAAAAAGAATCAAACATGGCAATGAAAAATGATAAAAGTATGACGTCAAAGGAAAAGTGGCATAGAATTTTGGGACATGTAAATTTTAGTTATTTAAATACAATGTGCAGAAATCATGTGTTAGAGGGTTTACCCGAAGAGGTAGAGTCTGATTATTTAAAGTGTGCTACGTGTATTCAAAACAAAATGCATAATTTACCTTTTGAGAATAATAGAACTAAAGCTAACGCTATTCTAGAATTGGTACATACAGATATAAATGGGCCACATACAACAACAGGTTTTAATGGTGAAAAGTACTTCTTAACTTTTGTTGATGACTACAGTAAGTTAACTAAGATTTACACGATAAAGTCGAAAATTGAAGTTCATGACTGTTTTGTAGATTACATAAACTTAGTCGAAAACATGACAGGTTCAAAAGTAAAAAAATAGAGATGTGATAATGGAACGGAATACTTAAATTCAGCGATTTACAAATTTGTAAGAGGAAAGGGAATTTCGATAAATCCTTGCCCACCATACACACATGAATTAAACGGTACTGCTGAGAGATACAATAGGTCGGTTATGGATGTATCTAGGTGTCTGTTAGCTGAAGCAAAAGTACATAATAGTTTTTGGCCAGAAGTAGTATGTGCAGCAGCGTACCTGAAGAATAGAACTATAGCTAATACAATAGAAAGAAACAAAACACCATATGAGATATTCTTTAATCAAAAACCTAGTACAAAATACTTGAAAATGTATGGAAGTAGAGTATTTGTAAGAGTACCTGAACAAAAAAGGAAGTCAAAATGGGATAGAAAAGCAGATTTGGGAGTATTATTAGGTTACAGTGACGTAGGATATAGAGTACTGATTAATAATAAAATTATAGTTACTAGACATGTAGATGTTATCGAAGAGGATGTTGAATGTATAGGTTTGAATAGTCAAGATTCAGGGGATGGTTCACAAGAAAAAAATTTAAAGGATATAAAAAACACAAACGAAAATTATGAAAAGCTTAACCAAAACCGTGGGGAAGAGTCTGAGAATATTACTGAAAATGTAAATGAAAAAGAAAAAGAGACTCAACCTGAACTACGAAGGTCACAGAGAGAAATAAAGAAACCTGATAGATTTGATGATAATTATGTTTATAATGGTTACATTTATGTAAATTTTTGTAGTGCTAACAGTCCAGAAAGTTTTGAAGCCGCCATGAAATGTGATGAGTCTAGATATTGGAAGGAAGCAATGAACAAAGAAATGAGTTGTTTAAATAAGAATAAAACATGGAATCTAGTTGAGAAGCCAAAAAATGTAAAAGCAATAGATTTAAAATGGGTTTACACAAAAAAATCTGAAAATAATTATAAAGCAAGAATAGTTGTAAGGGGTTTCCAACAAAAGGAAATTATACAAGATATATATTCACCAGTGGCAAAAATGCAAACATTGAAAATCTTATTATCTTATAGTTGTCAAAATGGATTATTTATCGAGCAAATGGATGTGGAAACAGCCTTCTTAAATGGGAAAGTCTATTCTGAAATTTATGTTAAACAACCTCAAGGTTATGAGGATGGAACGGAAAAAGTGTTTAAATTAGACAATGCGTTATATGGACTGAGAGAGAGCCCACGAGCGTGGTATGAATGTTTTGATGAATACTTGAGAGACGTAGGTTTTGAGAGAAGTAAATACGATTATTGTTTATATAGTTTAAGAGATAAAAACGAGATTATTTATTTGATATTATTTGTAGATGATTTATTAATATGTTGTAAAACCAAAGTGAAACTAAAGTACATAAAAAGTTTATTAGCTAGAAGATTCCAAATGAAAGACTTAGGTGAAATTAATACATATCTAGGGATAGAAATTAATTACAATTATAATGAAGGTATTATGACACTTGATCAGGAAAAGTATATTGATTCGTTGGCCGAAAAATACCAAATTAAACAAGCCAAATTGTATGAAACACCTATGGAACAAAATTTGAAATTAGAAACTGCGCAGTCTGTATGTGGAGAGATAAAATTTAGAAATTTGATTGGTGCACTTTTGTATATAAGTTCTGGAACAAGATTGGATATAAGTTATAGTGTGAATTATTTAAGCAGGTTCCAAAACTGTTACAATGAAACACACTATAAGTACGCTATAAGAATTTTAAAGTATTTATATTTAACAAAAGGTTTAAAGTTAACGTATAGTAAGAAGGAAAACGTAGAAATTGTGGATTGTTTTGTTGATGCAGACTGGGCAGGAGACATAAATGATAGAAGGTCAACCACAGGATATATAATAAGAACGTATGGAAATGTTGTTTATTGGAAGTCTAGAAAACAAGGTAGCGTAACGAAATCTTCCACAGCTGCAGAATATGTTGCACTATCAGAAGCTATAAGCGAAGTAAAAATAATTAGAGGTGTGTTAAGTAATTTTAATGTAAATATAAGCGAATCGATAAATATCTATGAGGATAATGCAGGAGCGATAAATATAGCAAAGTATGGAAATCTGACGAAGAACTCGAAGTACATAGAAATGCACTATCATTTTGTGAATGAAAGTTACTTGGATGGCAGTATAGATATAATTAAAGTAGAATCAGAGAACAATATCGCAGATATTTTAACAAAGTCACTTGGTAAAAATAAGTTTGTAAAATTCAGAAATGAATTAAATATAAGAGGTTAAAATATTGTGTGTGTGAGAAGTTAAAATAGAAAAAAGACTGGTTAATATAAATGTAAGGAGGCATGTTAATATATATACATTTATATTGGTGATGTGTGGCGCCATCTGGTGCAAGAGAGGGAATGTAGGAAGGAAGAGAGGAGAAGCGTTGCTAGGATCACTACGTTGCAAGTACCAAAGAGATAAAGACATGTGCTGTATTACTTAATGTGATTTATTACTTATTGTTCAAATATATATATTTAGTTAATGAAAACTGAGTATTGTTCATCATTCCTAGTAAGAATATTAACACAGCCAAATAAATGCTCTCGCGAGTCTCAAGACTCGCCAAGGTTAGTCGAGCTTCAATCGACTAAAATACGATTGAATACGAGAACACTGTTCATTCAAACATGATTGAATCCCCATGATGGAAGTATTCAATAATGGCCGACGATTGGGGTTAGTCTTATTTATGAGTTCTCGAAAAAAAATTTCATCTTTTAGACAAACTAAATTTTTTATTTCAAATCGTTTTCTGCCCATCTCTGGCGTGAGCGGCGGGCTTACGCGTTCCCGTGCTCACCGTAAGCGTTCGCGACCATCGCGCACGCCCGTCGCGCACGCAAAGGACGGAGTGACACGGCGTCCGAAAGACGGAGTGAGACAAAACATCGTCTGCCTCGTAGAGCGTGATTTATTTCGGAACGCACTACAGACGAATCTTCGGATTCACGGTTCGCGTTTACGCTTATTTGTAACGGGTAGAAGGATTTTGAGTTGTGTTGCGTTGTGTTGTATTGTGTTTGTGTTGTGTTTGTTGGTTTAGTCTAAAATGAGTGACACTCTAAATGTGAATATGCAGGATGTGGAAAAAGATATGGATAATAATTCTCCGTTTCGTCCGCGAAAATTACGTCCGTCCGCAAGAAGATTTTCGAAACGGAAAGTACATCGCCAAAAGAGAAGGTCTTCAGCCCTTAAGAAGGACGAAGGAAACGTAAAAACGGCAGACGACACTGACGTAGGACAACGTCCAGAAGAAGTGGCCGAAGAGCGTATAGTAGAGGGACCATCAACATCCGATGGACGAAATCATCCACATCAAGCGATAATGTACTTGCCATCTGATGAAGATACTGATACGGCCAGTTCGAGAGAAACTGAAGAGCCGCTTGAAGACTTTGATATAGAAAGTAACAAAGAAGAAAACTTCGTTATAGAAAAAGTTGCGAAGAACGAGCCGCAAGAGCAATCGGCTCTCCTAAATAGCAACGACATAATGAATTTCCCAAATGTGCTTGCTCAATTACAAAAAATAGGTAAGCATGCGAAAGATAGGGAAGACTGTGGCATTGAATACCTAAGAATAACTGGTGTGAAACGGCATGGATTCAAGAGCATCTTCAGTGTAATGTGCACTTTATGCCATTACAAAGCTGAAATCTGCAATCAATCGGACGAAGCTGAAGAAGTGGATGGGAATCAGGGCACCGTTAATGCAACAATTTTATGTGGAGGTAGCTATGCCCAATTGGAACACACTTTTGCAGGAGTGAACATACGTTGCATGTCGAAGAGATACTTCGTGAAGAAGCAAGAGGAATTCGTCAAGTCCGCAATTGCCGCTGCAGAAGAAGAGATGCTAGCAGCGGCTGAAGAAGAAAAACGTTTGGCGATTGAAAGAGGCGACGTTCTTCCCGGATCAGGGATCCCTCACATCTCCGTTGTGGCCGACGGAAGCTGGAGGAAGAGATCCTACCGCAGTGGATGTTACGATTCTGCGTCTGGAGTCGGCGTGATAGTTGGCTATCACACGAAAAAAGTTTTATTTTACGGGGTTCGAAATAAAGTTTGCAGAATTTGTCGGATTGCTGCGAAAAAGGAGAAAGAACCCCGAAAGCACACATGTTTCAAAAACTGGAACACATCTCGAGCATCGACTGCTATGGAAAACGATGCTATAGTAGAAGGCTTCAATACTAGCGTAGAAAAACGTGGGCTCGTTTATTCTACTTTGATTGGTGATGGGGACAGCAGCGTGTATAAGAAGATTATTGATGCTGACCCATATAAGAGACAGATTCGCGTAAAAAAAATTGAATGCACGAATCATTTGTTGCGAAACTTCTGCAACAAAATGAAAACGATTGTGAAGAAGACTACACCTGGACCATTGAGGCAAGCTGTGGAAAGCAGCATTCGCCGGATACGCACGGACGTCGTAAAAGCCGCAAAGTTTCGATACAATCAAAATGTGTCAATCGAGGAGAAAACGAAGAATTTGTATGACCACATACAGAATGTTCCGAGCCACGTGTTTGGTGAACACAAAGAGTGTGCATGACTCAAATACTTCTGCGATGGAAAGAATAAAGAGAATCAAAGAAACATCGTTCCAGAATTGATGAATATTGGTGTGTACGAGGACGTACAAGAAATACTTCGTACACTGTTAGCTCATGCGGAGAGCTTACTCTACAACAACAATAATAACGCTGTGGAAAGTTTGAATGCAATAATTGCCAAGTACATTGGCGGAAAAAGATTAAATTTCGCCGAAAGAGGATCCTATACAGGAAGATGTGCTGCTGCTGGCGGAGTAAAGTTAGTGGAGTAAAACAGTAATCAAGTGCACTCGCGATTGAACGCGGTAATGAATAAGAAAACGCCCGAGCTTGTTCGCCAAATGGAAGAAAAGAAGAAAAAAGAAAAGGAAAAGAGATCTGTAAAACAGAAGGAAACGAAGGTTGCGCGATATATACACAAGCAATTGCCCTCGCGGAAAGATTCCGATTATGGAGAAAATGCACAGAAGCCAGACATGCCATCCGAAATGTATGAACTGGAGCGGGAAAAGCATATGCAAATGCTCAGTGACTGGCAAGAGAAAAGACACGCTATTGAAGATGAAACCATCGGACAAGCAAAGAACCGCAAATGGTTGCAGTACAAGTCCAAATTGTTGACTGCATCCAATTTTGGACAAGTGTGCCGCCGCCGACCTGACACGCTTTGCGCAAATGCAGTAAAGTCATTACTGTATCCGAGGATAATTAGTGCACCCGCGGTGGAATACGGAAAAGAATGCGAGAGAATTGCTCGCGAAGAATTGAAGAAGCAATATACAGATATTGCAGAATGTGGCATTTTCATCGACAGCTGCATCCCCTTCTTAGGAGCTTCACCGGATGGAATCATCGGTGAAGAGGGTATTGTGGAAATCAAATGCCCCAAATCAGGGGAGAACTTTTCGCCGGAAGAAGCTATGGAAAGAGTACCCGCTGTCCGGCGCATGTTCATACGGAAAACAGGTATTTCAATGAACAAAACGCATCACTATTTTTATCAAGTACAAGGTCAGTTACATCTAGAGACGCGGTAGCGTCTCGACGCCAAGTACATGAAAGAAAAGACACCTTGTATATGCCTGTCGCTGCCGTGTATCTTTACTCGACGCACAGCTATTCCAACCTAACCTGAAACTTATTTCATTAATATCTCATCACGCTTGCAATATTTTCTAAATTTAAAGGCATTTTTCTTATGTAAACCGCATATAAGCTTTCGAATAAGACCAATTTCAATAAAATTGGTCCACGCATGACAGAGATATCGTAATATCATGTCATGGATCTGTCAGAAACGGTAAGATTTTTCTCCTGATTCTTCTCCACAAATTTTCGTCGATATAATACGTATACGCGTTACACACACACACCTTCAGCCAACACATGCTCGTTCTTCGTTCGTCGACTCTCGGGATTATTCGGCGGGGATCGTCGTCCGTCATTGTACATACATACTTATATATATACTATTTTGAATTTTATAACCTACCAAGTGCGAAGTGTCAAATAAAGTAAGTTGTCCGAATTTAGAATGTCACGAGTTTTTACACTACATAGAAGACTGAATTATTGTCTCAATTAATAAGGTAAGTCGCCAAAATTTTTTTAATAGATTTCTTATGTAGAGTCGCAGACTTGCAAGTTGTCCGAAGATGGTTCGACTGAGAAGCATCTCCTTCACACAAGTTTCTGGAAATCTGTACCATGCATGTACAAAAAATTGCACTGCATTTAAATTGCCAGATATTTGTATTTGTATACCAGCAATTTAGAGTTTTTATGTAAAGCTTATTATATTACAGAAATGAAGGGGACGCACAGGACTCCGATAAAAATGAAGGGGACGCACAGGCTTGGATAGTAGAATTGAAGGGGACGCACAGGCTTGGATGGATAGAAATGAAGAGAATGCACAGGCTTGGAGGTTGTCTGGAGAAGATTAGATAGATAGACAAAGCATCTTGTGTCGCACAAGTTTCTGAAAATTTGTCAAATAAGGTAAATCGACAAAATTTGTCTAAAGACATAGTATATAATTAAAATGTGGCTTTATATATTTACAGATAATCAAAGCAGAAGATGATGCAGTTTGATCTACGTCGGACTATGTACGCACAAATTTTCAGTGATTCATTCAATGATTCAATGATCTTGACATATGAGCACGTGTGATAATTTACTTTAATAAAATCTACAATAGTTGCTACGCTATTCATTAATTCATTAATTTTTAGATTCCCATTAACAATATTTCAATTCACCAATAATTATACTGAACTAATTCGAAAACCAATCGTGTGTTGAAAATATTAGCTCGTTCAGACACATTTTGTTCTCAAATTTTGATCTCACCTCATTCAGACACATTTTGTACTAACACGGATACTTTTTGGAGTAACATTTCGGATGTTGCTGAAATTTGAATATGTTGTAGTCTTTAGTGATATTTAAACGTACCTCAAAGGATTTTGCAACATTTTGAAAAATGTCGATTTTACAGCTGTTTGAAGGTAAGTGTTTTTTTCAGTAAATTATAGCTATGGAAGTAGTAAACGGATGGATATAAGCTTTACGGTGCTTATAGAGAAGACATTGAAGTTTTAAAAAAAAATTTCCAGTTGAAAAAATTATTTTAATCAAAAGCAGTTTTTTAACATCTGGTGCGATTTTAAAAATCCCGCAAAAAAGGAGAATATAATTCAATCTTTCCCCTTGATGGAGAAATTTTAAAAAATATGGACATTTCAAAATTGGCCCTGTAAAAATTGCCGAAAGTTGACGCTGCGTCAAATCACACCGGCGCGACTGGCTGAGCCGTGCGGTACTCGCAGCGGCCAAGCGGCTATATCTGCTATTCTTATACAATGTTCTCGAATATGGTAAGTATTTGTAATAAACTAAAGATGGACAACTTTTACTGTTTTTTATACACAACATAATAGGTTACTCAATTTTTGGTGTTCGCAATATTTTCCTTGAAACGAAGGTGACCCTCAGTTTTTTAAATGGAATGCTATGTATTTGATTAGCGAATATAAAAGCGACTGTCAAGGCAAATTCAACCATATGGTATATTATGACCTCCAAGGCTACACATGGTTAGGAATGAAATAAATATATCGAACTATGTATAGTAGATTGAATTTTGTCTTTCATTTCTTCATTTCTAACTTAAAGGTCATAGTATACCATATGGTTGAATTTGCCTTGACAGTCGCTTTTATATTCGCTAATCAAATACATAGCATTCCATTTAAAAAACTGAGGGTCACCTTCGTTTCAAGGAAAATATTGCGAACACCAAAAATTGAGTAACCTATTATGTTGTGTATAAAAAACAGTAAAAGTTGTCCATCTTTAGTTTATTACAAATACTTACCATATTCGAGAACATTGTATAAGAATAGCAGATATAGCCGCTTGGCCGCTGCGAGTACCGCACGGCTCAGCCAGTCGAGCCGGTGTGATTTGACGCAGCGTCAACTTTCGGCAATTTTTACAGGGCCAATTTTGAAATGTCCATATTTTTTAAAATTTCTCCATCAAGGGGAAAGATTGAATTATATTCTCCTTTTTTGCGGGATTTTTAAAATCGCACCAGATGTTAAAAAACTGCTTTTGATTAAAATAATTGCACAAAAATGGATAAAATTTGTATTTTTTTTTAACTGGAATAATTTTTTCTTAAAACTTCAATTTCGCGTGGAATGTCCATAGCAAAAGGCCACTATTTCTATATAAGATCTATGTTAAGTGATATACAAATAAATAACCACATTTTTATATATTTAAAAAATAATTTTATTTATTTTATTTTTTATTTTAGTTAATGGCTGCGTCCGCCACCCCGCTCCGAGCCACGTCCGCGGCCCTGCTCCCAGCCACGGCCCCGGCCACGGCCCCGGCCACGGCCGCGATATTCTTCACAAATTAGTGATCTGAGGGTGCGGGCCTGGTCGCGTATAGCTTCTAAAACCGCTGTTTTTTCCTTCCTGGCCCTCACCCTCCACCCGCCCTTCATATGCCGAGCCACGTGTGGTTCTGTAATTAGTAGTAAAAACAACAATAAATTTATTAGTATTTCAATTTATACTTATTTTCAAGCATTCTAAAAACATATACAGTCGGTGTAGAAAGTATTCGTACAGCGACGCAATTTAAAGTAAAACTTTGCATATCCATGTCAGTAATAAATTTTAACGGAAAGCAATGATTAATTATCAATATTCTTCGATGTTTGTAGAATAGATTTTGTATAATTCAGTAATGCCAACAAATTCAAAATATTTGGGTCCGAAAAAAAATTTTGTTTATACAAAATCTATTCTACAAACATCAAAGAATAACGATTAATCATTGTTTTCCGTTAAAATTTATTACTGACATTGATATGCAAAGTTTTACTTTAAATTGGTCGCTGTACGAATACTTTCTACACCGACTGTAACTTCTTAATAAAATGTGTATGTACTTACTATCGGCCGTGGCTGGGTTCGATGATGATTGGGGTGCTCGTGCTGGTGCTAGTGGTGGTGGTGGTGGTGGTGGTGGTGTTGGTGGCGGTGGTGGTGTTGGTGGCGGTGGTGGGG
Source organism: Andrena flavipes (assembly GCA_963971345.1). Classification (NCBI taxonomy): domain Eukaryota; kingdom Metazoa; phylum Arthropoda; class Insecta; order Hymenoptera; family Andrenidae; genus Andrena; species Andrena flavipes. The sequence goes on along the minus strand of OZ020479.1, from coordinate 45,124,614 downwards.
GCGGAGTGGCGGGCAGTGGCGGCTCCGCCATGTTTAATATCGCCAATTCAGCGTCGATATCTAAATAAATTAATTTCATTATTAAATGACTGGAAAAATAAATTTGAATAAATGTAGGTGTATAAATAAATTTTTATTATTTACCATCTAATGACACGTCCGCCATATTTGCCTACAAAAATTAATAAACAATTAGTTAACCAAAAAGATCAACGGTTCATAAAAGCTGCATATGATAGAAGAAAGTCATACATGTAGCACAAGGGTACGTATTGTTCCATTGCAAATTGGAAATTAGGAAATATAAAAATTTGAAAACTGAAACAGTATATGATGTGAAAGTATAAAAATTACATTACATTACATTACAAAATATGTTTCTTCTCATTACTTCACAAGACTTTCCATTATTATTATTCATTCAATACAAAAAACTGTAACGTATTATAACATTATTTTGTGAACGATTCGCAGTTGTAACTAGTAGTAAAACAAAAAGATATTGCACATGTTGAAGTATTCTATAACTTATAACGCCAATGATTAGAAATATATCAAACACATCTGAGTTGAACGTAAACGAACATGGAAAGTACCACATTTTGAAAGTCTTTGGTAGGCACTTTGCCTATGTTAACTATCAATGCAAGTAGACCGTAACTGTATAGCAATAGCAAGTAATACAACAAGAACATATTGGATACATAGGAGCATATTTTAACTCGGATGTGTTTGATACTTCTAATCGCTGGCGTTACAAGTTAGAATATGTTATGCTTCAACGTGTCTAATATCTTGTTGTATTACTTGCTATACAGTTACGGTCTACTTCCATTGATAGTTAACATAGGCAAAGTGCCTACCAAAGATTTTCAAAATGTTGTACTTTCCATATTCGTTTACGATCAACTCAGATGTGTTTGATATATTTCTTATCGTTGGTGTTATAAGTTATAGAATATGTTTCAACGTGTGCTATATCTTCTTGTTTTACTAGTTACAACTGCGAATCGTTCACAAAATTATGTTAATGTTAATACGTTACAGTTTTTTGTATGATTGAATAATTGAAAGGCTCGTGAAGTAATGAGAAGAAACATATTTTGTAATGTAATGTAATGTAAAGTAATTTTTATTTTTATAATCCGAATTTCCTATTACCAATTTGCAATTGAACAATTTGGTAGGTACTTTGCCTACGTTAAGTGTCAGTGGGCGTAGACCATATCTGTATAGCAGGTAATACAACAAGAACATATTGGATACATAGAAGCATATTTTAACTCGGATGTGTTTTATATTTCTAATCGCTGGCGTTACAAGTTATATAGAATATGCTTCAACGTGTCTATAGAATATGCTTCAATGTGTCTAATATCTTCTTGTTGTATTACTTGCTATACAGTTACGGTCTACTTACACTGATAGTTAACATAGGCAAAGTGTCTACCAAAGACTTTCAAAATGTTGTACTTTACATGTTCGTTTACGAGATATGTTTGATATATTTTTATTCGTTGGCGTTATAAGTTAACGTCTGCAATATCTTCTTGTTTTACTATTAGTTACAATTGTGAATCGTTCACAAAATAATGTTATAATATAATACGTTACAGGTTTTTTTATTGAATAATAAAAGAAAGGCTCGTGAAGTAATGAGAAGAAATATATTTTGTAATGTATAATCCGAATTTCCTATTACCAATTTGCAATTGAACAATATGACTTTCTTCTATCATATCTCTATCATACGCCGCGTGTGATCAGATTTTAAGTGACGAAAAAATCTCACGAATCGTGAATAAAACTAACGAATAATAAAAATAAATCTCACGAATATCTCACGAATAAAATTAGCGAATACAGATAACCGTGCTAGAGTATATTATGAATTACGATACCTCTGGTATGATTATATATATGAATAGTATGTTTTTTAATACTTACATTTACATTCATTGTCGCCGGTGGGCAGTCACGATCGAGAATGAGCTTCTTCACACGTGCAACGATGAGGCGAGCTCCTCCGCTGCTCTTTTGTTTTTTAAGGAGCCCGCTTTTCGCATAGATACGGACACATTCTGCCGCGGGATGTTTGAATAATATGTTATGTTATAAATGCAGTTTTAACCTTAGTAACCATAAAAGTTGCGTAGAGTAATATGTAACGTATATGATACGTAATATCCACAAAATATATTACCACGGGAAAAATTGTTAAAAAAAAAAAGTAGTATATGTTGTTGAATTGTGGAGGAACTCGAACATTGGCCCAGAGATGGGCAGAAAATTATTTAAAATAAAAAATTGAATACGACTAAAAGACGAAAATTTTATTCGAGACTTTTGAATGAGACTAAACCCGAGTCAATCTTTAATCGAAGCGCTCATGATTGAAACGATGGGAATTCAATCGCCGGCCGCGATTGAATACCTTCCATCGAGGGATATGTATTACAGGATTTCTACGTACGTTAAAAACTTTAAATTACAATATCTAGAAAACGAAGGTTCATTCGACAAAAAGCCGAAATGGTATTTTTTTCTAACTACATGAGTATTTAACTGTATGTAAGATCCGGATCGAATAAATAAGGCTGAAAGCGAAATCAATAGGCGAGGGTAAAGAAGATTCTGTCCCGATCGCGGCGGTACATGACCGACGGGCACGTCAAAAGACAAAGCGGGCGACCGAAGCTTACGTGTGTTACGGCGTCCGAAAATTCCTCTTCATTTCCTTGCATGTAAGTGTGCTTCATTATTATTAATTAAGGTGATGAAACGAACATATTTTCAACGAATAGGTTATTGTTTCATTACATGTGTAATAAAATAATAATAGTCTGCGCAGATTTTTGCTAACCTATATCTTTATTGAAATGTGCATCTTTTTAGTATCAAGTCCCTTTGAAGGAAATCCAATACTTCTCATCAGTAGGAGAAGTAAAAGAGAAAATATTATATTTGGTAAGTGACGTTCACATTTATTTATATATAATAAAATACTACGTATGATATTAGTTTACTGTTTATTACAAATTTTTCATTTTTTACAGATTGGAGTATTCAAGAATAAATTATACTCGCGTGGCTGCTTTGCGCTACCTTGGGTGCTTTGCGCTTTTGCGAGTAAGCTTTATTACTGGCTGCATCGCGCTTTATTATATCGTATACAATAGAATAGTGTATACTCGAAAACTAGAATTATATATTAATAATATATATTATATCGTATACAATAGAATAGTGTATACTAGAAAACTAGAAAAAAATATATACCCCTACGGTTAACCAATAACAAAACTGAGTTTCTCTGTAATAGAGTTATTATATTTCGTTATTTAGAATGTCTATTATTCGTTGGGCTATATAGGGTTGTACCCTGAAATGCCATCTGTTAGTTTGTAAACTAAGAGAAAAATAAAAACCTAACCTAACCTATTTCGCTATTTATATCCTACTTACTATTATACTATTATTTACAAAGTTGCTACCTGTAATAAAGAAACGACATTTAATGTCATTGATCACCCTGGTACTAGTTTTATTACTAAGTTTCGTTTATAATTAATCTGCGTGTGTTACCACGTGCACATCTGCTTTTGTTTTCTCTCGCGTTCCTTACACGCCCTACTTTATTAGCGTCCTGAGAGAGCGCGGCAATATTTGAATTGAAGGAATTACATTTCCTTTACATATAATAAAAGTATAATTCGTTATGTCTATAATTAATAGTATTAATAATATCTTACCACTCAGTTTTCGTAATTTGCAAATTATCATTAAAGACGAATGGTTAACAGATGATCATATCGAATATTTTCACAAATTATTAGAAGCTAACTCCAATTATAAACCACGCGAGACGTGGAGGGTTCAATTGCCTAATACAATTCAACCAGTTCCTGAAAATCAGGATCACATACAGATTTTGCACCAAAGCGATAAGATTGGAATCAATGCAGGGGGACATTGGGTTTGTAGCTTCTATAAACATGATGAAAGAAGAGTTTATATTTATGATTCTCTTAATTCCTCGAAGTTGCATAGTCATCATAAAATTTATCTGGAGAAGTTATACCCTTTTTTAAACAAACAAGACGGTGCAATTGACGAAGAATTTATTGAATTTCCACGTGTACAAACTCAACCTAATGGTCGGGATTGCGGAGTTTTTGCTATTGCATTTGCTGTCTCGTTATTATTCAAAATATTACCAGACAAAGTAACGTACACCCATGCGTTGATGCGTCAACATTTGATCAAAATGTTTCAATCTAATTGTATAGAACAGGCATGGAACTAAAGTGAACGCAGCGGCCGTTTTTCGGAGGCAACGCCTCCTTTCTCCCGCCGCGCGTCTTGGCTCCCGCGGCGGGCCTAGGAGCTTCGAGCGCCTCAGACCCGTACCATATGAACCGCGCGTGGCACATTGGGGCGACATCCGTATCAATAGATTTCCGCATCACCCATGGGGTACTATTATCGATGCATTTTTTTTTGTCAGTGGTATCCCTTGTAGGCCTATTTCACTGTGTCACGCGATAAAAATGGATAGGGAAAACGCGTTTTACTATCAAAATTTTAAATACTTTTGGGAAAACTTAATTTTCGCGCACGTTTAGACGTGCTCGGCATATCTAAAATATCAACTTTAATACGTACAACGTCGACCAGCCTCCCCGTTGATATTTTAGATATGCCCAGCACGTCTAAACGTGCGCGAAAATTAAGTTTTCCCAAACGTATTTAAAATTTTGATAGTAAAATGCGTTTTTCCTATCCATTTTTATCGCGTGATACAGTGGAATAGGCCTACAGGGGATACCACTGACAAAAAAAAACCGCATCGATAATAGTACCCCATGGGTGATGCGGAAATCTATTGATACGGGTGTCGCCCCAATGTGCCACGCGCGGTTCATATGGTACGGGTCTGAGGCGCTCGAAGCTCCTAGGCCCGCTGCGGGGGTCAAGACGCGCGGCGGGAGAAAGGAGGCGTTGCCTCTGAAAAACGGCCGCTGCGTTCACTTTAGTTCCATGCCTGGTATAGAACATTTCCCAAGCAATCAGGATCAACAATTAACACGCTGTGTGCACGAATATGGATCTGCAATTGATAGTATAATTAATAAAAATCCTCCTTGTGGAAATGATCCTCTATTTAAAATCGGTAAAAGTGACATTACTAACGAAAAAGATGAAATATCCTCAGTTCAAGATATACCACTTAGTGACAAAGAAGTCACTACACATACAAAACGTATAATTCAGACAGAACCACTATTCGTTTCAAAGTCCAAACTCACCAATGTATACGTTCCATGTAATAAGACAGAATACAAGTCTAATTATTATAAAAAACATAAAGAGGAAATTAATTTAAAAAGAAGAGCTGTTTATAAAGCAAAGAAAGAGGAGTGCAACATGAAAAAAGGCAAAGATTGTAAAAAAAGGGAGAAATGCAGAAAGAGAAAAAAAAATTACTATGAGCTAAATAGAGAAGGTATAATCAAAAAGGCAAAAGTACATTATGACGCAAATAAAGAAGTTAAATGGGGAAAGCAAAAAGATTATTATCAGCTAAATAAAGAAGTTATCTCCAAAAAGCGGAAGGTATATTATGATGATGAAATACGTAAAGGAGATGATTATAATAAAGTAGGAAAACGTCGTGCTGCTCTGCAAATAAAAAAAAAGTATCTTAATATTGCTGTAAAAAATGACAATATAGCAACCAAGAATAACAAAGAAACTTATATTAGAAAACTTTCAAAAATTATTAGCATGCCGTCTGGAGAAGCAAGTAGATTGGAAGCTGAGCGTATAATAAAATGGTGTTTTCATATTAGGCAAAAGTACATTTTGGAAATGAGGAAACTGTTGAAAGATTGTAAACACAAAATGGAAGTTTCCTTAACGCACGCAGCAGAATGTTTAGAAGTTGATGACAGGATTAATGCTTTGTGCGGACAATCCAGACATACATCTTCTTCAGAATCATATTTTGCGGAAAGTTCGTACCATACTTTCACCGGTTCTGAATCAATTATATTGAATTCGGAAGGGAAAGCTATAAACGTGCTACCTGTATTGCAATCGAAGAAGACGCTAAAAGCATGGCATTGTAGTTATCTTTGTAAAACAAAAGATGTTGAAATTCTGAATAATTTACAGGATTTATTCAAACGATTGTTAGAATGCTCATTAAAAAAGGTACATAAGTTGAACAACCATATCAGTAGCTGTTCTAATAAAGTGCGTGCTGAAAAAGCTGGTCATTCTCATGGTTGTTACATAAACCCTAAACTATGTAAGTCCAATTTTTTAGCCATTGAGATTCTGGCACCTCACTTTCCGAATTTACGACATTTGAAGAGAATGATATACAAAATAGCGAGCATTTATAAAGACCAATTACATAATTTAGACAAAGCCTTAAACGATAATGACCTTGAAACACTTGAACGAATAACACTGCAAGCTCGGAAAGAAGCTGAAGCGTTACAAAAAAATAATACTGAAATAAGCTTGAACGAAGAAGAGATTATATCCCGATATTATTTAGCATTTAGAGCTTTCACAAAGCGGTCTATGGACACACCACGCAACCCGTGCGTTTCCTGCGAGAAACTCTGTTTTCAAAGAGAGGTTCGTAAGCTTGATATTTCTAAAAGAACATATAAGGGAAATGTACTGGAAACGTTGTTAAATCATATCGGATACAGAGTTGGTGACGTGCATTTTATTTGTACATATTGCCACAATAAAATTCGCTACGATTCCATACCACTAAAATGTATTTTAAATAAGCTTGATGTACGTTCAGTTCCAGAAATAGCAGTGTTGAACGATTACGAGCGAATTCTCATTCAAAGAGCTAAACCGTTTCAAACGATTGTGAGAATGGATACAGTAATGCGTAAAAATATGCCACATAAACATATGTTTCCAAAAGTAAAGGGGAGAACATTTCATCTTCCTTTGCCGTTAGAAGAAAATTTAAAAAAAATCTGTCCTCCGACTGAACCTTTAAATCAAAATCACGAATTATACATATTGGTGCGGGGCGTTCCAACAAAATCTAAAATAGTTTGGGAAAAGTTAGTTGACTTGAAGGAAGTATGGAATGCCTTAGTGTGGTTGAAAGTCAACAATCCTCTATACTCGGAAATTGTTTTACCACAATCGCATGATTTATTGCTGAGTGCCAAATTACCAGATACAGAATTTCAAGAAGAAGTTGTTGCCAATGATAATAATAACGAATCTATCGAGGACGTTGAAGGTGATGAAACACTTAATATCGATGAAAACAACAAACGTGCATTATTAACGCAAATGTCACAATCTGATTCATATTATGAGCAGTTTACGATTTATCCAATGTACGACAAAAGGGTTAATGAATCTGCTACCGCACTCTATCAAATGCTTAAAGTTCATGACATTCCGTTGGACCATCGTGCTGAACACTTAGATGTGAAATGTTTCCCAGATTTATATCCTTATGGGGTGAATGGACAGCGTGAAGAAAGATTGGTACGTTTGACTGATCATGAATTCATTAAGTCCAAACTGATGTCCAAGCATTCGCAATTTCGATTGAACATGCAATATATTTTTCATTTATTACACGATACCAATATGCGGCAATTGAACGCTGGAATTTTTCACAAAATGAACGTCGTAAATCCACGTGAAAAATACACAACTGCTGGTTTTCTAGAGCAACTCTCTAAAGATCAGCTACTAACGAACTTGAACACTATTTTTTCCAGATTACGTTATACAGCACAATATTGGCGAAAACCGAGAAACGATTTGAACTGTATGATACATCATTATGGACCAGCTACATGGTTCCTCACGCTCAGTCCAAGTGAATGGTTATGGACAGATTTAATAGAATTCCTTCGTGAAGTAAACGGCCCATCGGTGGCTAAAATGTCCCCGAACGAACTTATTGCTTCTGATCCTGTTTCAACTGCTCGATTTATAGATAATACATTCCACGCTATGCTGGATTTCATTTGTTCGCCAGACAATCCGATTGGCAAGGTCACTCATTACTTTTGGCGCAGAGAATATTAAAGCAGGGGATTACAACATTTTCATCTTTTAATTTGGATTGAAGATGCTCCCATAATCGATAAATCAACGAAGGAAGAAGTAGCAGCATTCATAATGAAATACATCACTTGCAGATTACCATCACCGCATGTGTCGCCAGAATTATATAGACGAGTAATTGCACATCAAATGCATAAATGCAATAGTTACTGTCTACGCAACAAAAAAAACTAAAAATTCCTTCTGTTAAGTATGTAGATTTTCATTTCCACGTCCAGTTACAGATACTTTGATAATAAGGGATGTGGCTGTTTCTATAGGTGCTAGAAAACAATTGAAAGCAAAAGGTAGACTCTATGATCTTCCACGTTCAATAAAGGAAGTCCGTATCAACGATTTTAATGCTCCCATTCTCACGGTTTGGAGAGGTAACATGAATATACAATATATTGGGGAAAAGACAGGGTTGGTAACATGTTACTGTACTAAGTATGTGTCAAAGCCGGAAAAAAGTTACGCTACGGACACTATGGCAGCAATCAATTCTACTAAGTCATTGGCTAGTCTTCTATGCAACCTTGGAATGCGCATGCTAAATCATAGAGAATGTGGAGCGCCTGAATGCGCTGATACTCTTTTAGGATTATCATTGCATGGAACTGACTACAGTACTACTATTAGATGGTTAGATGTAAATATAATGAGAAGTAGGAAATTGAAAACTCGCAAAGAGATTGAAGATCTGGAAGGTGAATCCACAGACATATTTTGTCCATCTCTCATAGATGATTACTACCCTAACAGACCTAGGGAATTAGAATCAAAGCATCTGTACGATTTTGCTATGTGGTATGACGTTACTAAAATTAGACCGTCTGAAAAAACAGAATATTATGAAATTCGTGCATCTTTGTTTGTGAAAAAAAGGAAAAGAGGCTATCTTATCAATCATTATAAGTACAATGTTCAAATCCAACCTGAGAATTATTATTTCTCATTATTATTATTATTCAAATCTTGGAGAAACACCGACGAATTAAAAAATGGATTTAACACATATGCGGAAGCTTTCTTGTCGCTACAATCACAATTGACAGAAGCAGTTCAATATCACGAACGAATAACGGATATTCAAGAAGCACGTGATCATATGAAGGAAGAAATTGAAAAGAACGTGTTGAATACTGTAGAACAAGAAGAAAATGATCAAGGCGATCACCCAATAGAGTGTGTTCCCATTGAAACTGTTGGTGCCATGAAAGATTTTAAAGACGCGGAAAACAAATTTGACTGTGGTGATCTTGCAGAAATGATTTCGGAATTGAACCATGATCAGAAGCAGATATTTGATAAAGTTACTAAGTCCTTGACGTCTAACGATAACATTCTCAGACTTTATATGAGTGGCGAAGGTGGCACTGGGAAAAGTTTTTTAATAAAAACTATTAGACAGTGGATCAAGCAGATTATCGGAAAAGACACAGCAGTAACTGCTCCTACTGGAATCGCAGCTTTTAATATCGAAGGTCTTACCATACACCGATTATTCCAATTACCCGTAGAACATGGGCATACAGCCCAGTATAAGCAACTTAGCGATGCAGCCCTTCAAATTGTACGAGATCAACTAAAAAATGTTGCTTTAGTAATCATCGATGAAATTTCGATGGTTTCTAACGTAACTTCGCTATACATACATCTGCGACTTACAGAAATATTTGATACTACAGATTCCGATGATGCTTGGTTCGGAAAAAAGCCTATGCTGCTATTTGGTGATTTACTACAACTTCCTCCTGTTCACGAAGAACCTGCTTTTATACAATTATCCAAAAAGAGTATGGAGAAAAATTTTGGAGGAGTAGGTTCTTATAATTTATGGTCTGCCTTGTTTAGCTATTGTAACGTCCCACAGGGACTCGAACCAACAATTACCGACCGTCGATAAAGTAGAATCGATCTACACTACCGCGGAGCAAATCTGTAATACCGCGCAGGCTCATTGTACATACTTTTAGTTGTAAATTATAATCCAAACAATTATTAAAAGAACAAATATTATAGAAATGTAAAGAATAATTAATTAGATATATTGACAAAAGCGCAAAACAAAATAATATATAATAAATGAGAAAACTGCGAAATAAGAAATATCAACACACTGCGCATGCGCCAGCCCGCCAATTCTCCAGTATAAAAGGAGGCGCACGCAGCACTCAGCGCGCTCATTCGAATACTGATACGTTCTTGCAACTAACGAATACTAGTTCCTGGAGGTAGCTTAAGTATTATCCAGTAGAATTTCAGCACGCTCCGGAAACGGCAGCGACTGGTTCTCAGTGTACAAGATACTGGTGCTCCTTTTTGGATCTATAGTTGAGAACTTTGTTTTTGCGGAGGTTTCAAGCGTTGCTCCTACTAGTAGGCAGCAGCTTAACCGCTTAGCAAAGACAAAGTCTACAGAACAGTAAAATAAGAACTCTGCCAAGAGTGTCGGGAACCGCTCCGGAAACAGCAGCGGCCGAACTTACAGCAGTAGCACACACACACACACATATATATATATATATATATATATATATATATATCCAATTTTACATAGCGCATTAGGATACATTAGCATGGAAAAAAAACAAAAAACACAAAAACACAATATATATAATCGTAGTTGTAAGCTATATTAACGTTATTGTTATTAGTTTAAGTGTTGTTTGAATAAAGTCATTGTTAAGTTTAAGTTGGATTTCACTCCTTTATTCCATACGGAACCCCCACCTATCCTATTCTCGGAGGAAGCCGCTCTCCTCTCGGGAACCTGTCTACATTCAGTCGTCCCTGGACAGCTAAACGTTACACTATGACGAATTGACAATAAACATGCGACAGCAGGGTGATAATATTTACAAAGACATCTTGTCGAGAATTCGCACCGGAGTAGTGACCGATTCGGATACAAAGCTATTAGAATCGAGGAAATTAAATTTCAAAGCGACATATTGTTGTAATGACCGATTAAACGAATTATGTGATTACATGCTTAATGTGGGATCTAATACGGTGTGTTTACTTCCCACATGTGTTCAGTGTGATGTTTTGAACGCTGCAATGCTGAGTCGCTTTCCATCCGAAGAAATCCATTTGATCGCTCATGATACAATGAATTGTGCACCGTACTTGAAAAAAAAGGTGTCAAAGGTACTAAACAATAACGACGACGATAGCTCCCGAACGGCGGGACTTGCAAGGGTCGTAATTGTTAAAGTAGGAGTGCAAATCATGATTAGAAGAAATATTGATGTTACGCTGGGTCTTGTTAACGGTACCATAGCTAAACTTGTTTCAGTTACACGAGGTGTTGATAATGACGTTGAAAAATTGAAAATTATATTACCCACTGGGCAAGAACATATAATAGAACGTGTATGTGTTAAATTTGAAGTAATGGATAGAGCGTTCGTTATGAGAAAACAATTTCCGATTTGCCTTAGCTATGGTATAACTATTCACAAAAGTCAAGGACTAAGCTTGCAGAATGCTGTCGTAGAAGCAGGTAATTCAATATTTACTTGCGGACAAATTTACGTTGCTCTTTCACGGGTGACCACATTACAAGGACTGCATCTTATAAATTATGATCCATCTTCCGTAAAGGCACAAGAATCGGCTATAATAGAGTACAATAGATTGCGAAAAAAATATAGACCTGATCTTATGACTATTTCAATTTCTAAAAACCGCGTTCGCAAAGTTCGTGATGCTGTTTGGGCAGTACCTAATTATAATGTTTCCGAATGTCAGAATACTAATGATCACATCGCGGATACCACTCAATACAACGTGAGAGGTCTCCCAAATTCTGATGGTGTGTCTTGTTATGCGAATGCCACAATCCAATGCATGTTATATTGTTCATCTATAAGAGAAAACTTTTTTTCGACGGAAAAAGCTGATGATATTATAAAAGTCTTTATGGACCAATATAAATCGGATCAAAATCCAAACATAATATCATTACGGCAGTTCGCAGGAGAAAAATACGCTTACAATCAGCTGCATGATGCAGCTGAGTTTATTACCTCTCTTTGCGATCATGAGATTCTTATTAAGAATGCAATACAACACGAAATAACAACAGTATTAAGATGTTTAGCGTGTAATTACACAAGTACTACTATCAGTACAAATTGTGTGGTACATCTTGCACTGCCCAAGATGTTAAAAAAAAAAACATTTGAATTTCAAGATATAATAAAACACAATTTCACAGGATGGAAAAATCAGAAAGATCCTTGCAATAATTGTGATAATTCAAATTCAAATACAATGAAGAAAATCGATATAACTGCTTCCAAACAAATTCTTATTGCAAAATTACATTTGTTTAAAATACAATTCGTAGATCACTGTTATAAACTTAAGGCAGCGATTTTCCACCACGGTAAAAGTATTTCCGATGGTCATTACACGAGTATGGTAAGGGGTAAGGGCACAACGTGGGTATTCGTTGATGATTTACGAGTAGAAAAACAAGCTTGGCCACGAAATGCTAAAAATGCATACATATTTTTCTTCGAAAGATGTTAATTGTGGTTTTTATTACAGTTCAATGATAAATACGTTCAGCGCCAAAGGCTGCTTTCAGCGTCATAAGCTGCTTCGCGCACTATGTACTGCACACAAAGTACTATACATTCATATACTACATATAGATCGGCAATGCAGTGCACATGTTTTTTTGGGGGAAGGTGTTAAACTTACGTAGAATTTATCCTTAATCAAAAAATAATAAAAGTACACTCGCTGGGCTGCTTTGGGCTATTCCGAGTATTCCCAGTAAGCTTTACTGGCTACAAACTAGCTTTATCTTCTAACATCACTCGATAGTCTGCAGTGCGCCGTAAACGCGTGGACGTGTAAGGAAGATAGATCAGAATTTATAATTTCTTGGGATTTCCTTACTTTATCCTTACTTTTAGTACCCATGACAGGGAAAAATTTGTAAAAAAGAAGAAGCTGAAATTCTAAATCCCAATAAAAAACTTCAAAAAAGTAAAAGAAATATGACGCCAAGAACATGAATTATCTTTGTAAAAAGAAGTGAGATCCCCATAAAAAAACTTTAAAAAAGTAAAAAAATTACGCCAAGTACATGAATTAGCTTTGTAAACAGAAGTGAGATCCCCCAAAAAAACTTTAAAAAAGTAAAAAATACGCCAAGTACATGAAAATGTCGAGGATAAAAAAAGTATTATCCAAAATCACAAAAAAGAAGAAAATAGTATACATGAAAAAGTCGAGGAAAAAGAGTATTATCAACAAATAAATATAAAAAAAAAACACAAAAAAGACAAAGAAACATGAAAAAGTCAAGAACGAATAAAGTATTATTAACAAAAAATATAATCACATAAATAAAAAATAAAAAAAAATTACAATGTCACGTCCCGGGTGGAGGTCTTTGGGGGACAATGACACTGTGGGGGTTTTTGAACACAGGCGAGGATCTGAAATCCTGCACACTGAGAGTTGAGGGAGGTTAGGCGAGGATCTGGAATCCTGCACACTGGGGTAGAGGGAATTTAGGCGAGGATCTTGAATCCTACACACTGGGGTAGAGGGAATTTAGGCGAGGATCTTGAATCCTACACACTGGGGTAGAAGGAATTTAGGCGAGGATCTTAAATCCTGCACACTGGGGTAGAGGGAATTTAGGCGAGGATCTTGAATCCTACACACTGGGGTAAAAGGAGGCTAGGCGAGGATCTTGAATCCTGCACACTGGGGTAAAAGGAGGTTAGGCGAGGATCTTGAATCCTGCACACTGGGGTAAAAGGAGGTTAGGCGAGGATCTTGAATCCTACACACTGAGGTCGAGGGAATCTAGGCGAGGATCTTGAATCCTACACACTGAGGTCGAGGGAATCTAGGCGAGGATCTTGAATCCTACACACTGGGCGACCAAGGAGGGTTTAAATAATGAAATTGTACCCGATGAACACCCGTTAGACCCTTGTGGGTTTTTATACCGGTTCGATGTATGTGTCAAAGCCGGAAAAAAGTTACGCTACGGACACTATGGCAGCAATCAATTCTACTAAGTCATTGGCTAGTCTTCTATGCAACCTTGGAATGCGCATGCTAAATCATAGAGAATGTGGAGCGCCTGAATGCGCTGATACTCTTTTAGGATTATCATTGCATGGAACTGACTACAGTACTACTATTAGATGGTTAGATGTAAATATAATGAGAAGTAGGAAATTGAAAACTCGCAAAGAGATTGAAGATCTGGAAGGTGAATCCACAGACATATTTTGTCCATCTCTCATAGATGATTACTACCCTAACAGACCTAGGGAATTAGAATCAAAGCATCTGTACGATTTTGCTATGTGGTATGACGTTACTAAAATTAGACCGTCTGAAAAAACAGAATATTATGAAATTCGTGCATCTTTGTTTGTGAAAAAAAGGAAAAGAGGCTATCTTATCAATCATTATAAGTACAATGTTCAAATCCAACCTGAGAATTATTATTTCTCATTATTATTATTATTCAAATCTTGGAGAAACACCGACGAATTAAAAAATGGATTTAACACATATGCGGAAGCTTTCTTGTCGCTACAATCACAATTGACAGAAGCAGTTCAATATCACGAACGAATAACGGATATTCAAGAAGCACGTGATCATATGAAGGAAGAAATTGAAAAGAACGTGTTGAATACTGTAGAACAAGAAGAAAATGATCAAGGCGATCACCCAATAGAGTGTGTTCCCGTTGAAACTGTCGGTGCCATGAAAGATTTTAAAGACGCGGAAAACAAATTTGACTGTGGTGATCTTGCAGAAATGATTTTGGAATTGAACCATGATCAGAAGCAGATATTTGATAAAGTTACTAAGTCCTTGACGTCTAACGATAACATTCTCAGACTTTACGTGAGTGGCGAAGGTGGCACTGGGAAAAGTTTTTTAATAATAACTATTAGACAGTGGATCAAGCAGATTATCGGAAAAGACACAGCAGTAACTGCTCCTACTGGAATCGCAGCTTTTAATATCGAAGGTCTTACCATACACCGATTATTCCAATTACCCGTAGAACATGGGCATACAGCCCAGTATAAGCAACTTAGCGATGCAGCCCTTCAAATTGTACGAGATCAACTCAAAAATGTTGCTTTAGTAATCATCGATGAAATTTCGATGGTTTCTAACGTAACTTTCCTGTACATACATCTACGACTTACAGAAATATTTGATACCGCAGATTCAGATGATGCTTGGTTCGGAAAAATACCTATGCTGCTATTTGGTGACTTACTACAACTTCCTCCTGTTCACGAAGAACCTGCTTTTATACAATTATCCAATAAGAGTATAGAGAAAAATGTTGGAGGGTTAGGTTCTTATAATTTATGGTCTGCCTTGTTTAGCTATGACGAATTGACAATAAACATGCGACAGCAGGGTGTAACGTTCTCGAACGAGACGTTGCCGTTCTTACAGGAGTTTTCACAAGTAGAGCGGTTTACTTGTGAATTTGTAGGATTTGGTTCGGGTGGCGTGCGATTAAGAAATGAATTTCAAGATACTCGAGTCCTTCTTTAACAATACTTAACAAAGATTTATTCAAATAAATTGTTGAGACACTAGGTCTATAATGAACATATATGAAAGTGGTTTCGTTTGACGTATCGCAATGTTCGGTTTTAAGCTTGGTCGGTAACAGTAGTTTTTAGGTTATGACTCTAAGTCGATAATAGAGTTTATTCCGTTCGTAACGCTAGGTTTAATAGTAAGAATATAGAAACTAGGAGAAAAAAATAGGTATAACGCTAACTAAATATTAATTAAATCTAATGAACAAGGTTTGCGACGCTAGGTCGGATTTGGTATATAATACAAGAGTTTGACGCTAGGTCTTTTGGTTTTTAGCGAGTGAGTCGTTTGAATTTGGGTGCCTATAAAGGTGGGATCTCCTACCCGCGATTGGTCGCTGCGATTGGTCGCAGCGACTGGTCGCAGTATACTGGTGCAATGGGAAAACATGTATCCGTTCTCCTACATGCGACTGCGATCGTCGGGTATGCGCCAGACGTAGGAGCCTGACGCGAGTCTGTTTGAGTACCAGCCTAGGCTACTCGAGAGGCAACACAATGCGAGGAGGTCTGTTTCCCATTATACCTAGTCGCAGGCTAGGCACTGCGACCACCAGTCGCTATACTCCTCCCGGAGGGAGTCTAGCGACCAGTAGCACTGCGACCCATTGCCACAGTGTGACAGAATCCCGAGAAATAAGGAAAGAAGTCAGAATTCAAAAGATATGTATTTTTATGTTACCTGTAGACTAGTAAAATGAGCACCTAAAAACGGTTAAAATATCATGACGCCTACTTCTGATCTGTGTGTAAACACGTGTCTGTGATTGTATGTATTTTTCGTGCAGAATTTTAAATCGAGTCTTTTAATTTTTGGTAATATAAAAGAAAACAATTTTTGGAGCCCCAAAATAAGTAGTGTCGATTCTGTTAAGTAATAGCAAATAATTAGTTACATACAGTTTTCTTCCATAAGAAACCGATTGAAAAATT
The DNA here is from genome assembly GCA_963971345.1 of Andrena flavipes. NCBI lineage: Eukaryota > Metazoa > Arthropoda > Insecta > Hymenoptera > Andrenidae > Andrena > Andrena flavipes. Next base: position 45,107,941 of record OZ020479.1, on the reverse strand, counting down.
GTCAGCAATCATCCCTTTTTTAGTTCCACTTCCGGGAACTTCTGAACAAATTTTTTGTTTGTTTTCTAATCAACATAATCTAGAGCTTGCTACTGCGGAAAAAGCATTCGCGAATATTTTTCAGTTATGGATTAAATACGTGTATTCTATGCCGCACAGTGGGGGTAAATCCCCAAACATGGGAAAAAATGCAACATCCTGTATTTTGCAATTTAAAAATGCTGAATATTATTAAGGAAATTGGTACTAAAAGTGTTAATATATAAGTTTGACGTTATTTCAGAAAATCGTCATTAATTAGCTTCAATACTTCCAATAAAACTACAAGAATTTGATAAATATGCCATGGAAAGTGCAGTGTTCCTATCGACACACGCGCGAAGTTCCATGATGTAGCAGCGACAGTACGCCTCGCGGAGAGCCACAGGAAGAAAAGGGGTGGTCCACTGACTGCGCGTGATGAGGCCTGCTTCGTCCTCAGGACAAATTCGAGACCGATCTCGTATCTCTCGAATATAAACACGCGTTGGAATATTAAAACAAACGCACGCGCTGACGTATTAAGATGTGAGAGATGGTGGGCCATTGGGAGGATAGAATATTTTGAGCTACAATTTTTTCTATAATTTTTAAAATCTTTATTTTTGGCTTCTTTTTGGGTTTTTACCTTTTTTAGGAGCTCATATTATTAGCTTACGAGAAATATTCGGGTCAGGCATGAATAACAGCGACGCTGAGCCTCGCCCATTCTGTACTTTGCGTTTCTACCTCCACTGCGTTGTATCAAATATTATAAAAGAATAAACACGATTTATTATTATTATTATTATTATAAATATATAAAAATACATAATCCTCCCACAACTTTTGAATTATGATTCGTTTCCTTGTTTCTTGGAATTCTGCCCCACTGTGGCAGTGGACTTGGTCGCAGGTAGGAGTGTGCGGATCGTCCCGAGGCTCGGGTTCCTGGCCCCGAGGGACGGTCGGAAAATTTCGGGCGGAGTCCCGATACTTTCGTATTGTTCGAGATCCCGACAGTTTCGGGATCCCGAGACTCGATTCGGGCTACAAGCAAAGAATAGACAACCAGTTTAAATGACAAGGTCAAGTAAAGACTTCAAAGGTTCCGCTCATTTTTTAAATATTCGCCGTCCTGTATATTGTTGTTACTATGAAACATCCAGGAAATATTCCTTTTTGTATGCTTATAGTTGTTCGTACGTTTTCTATTTTAAATCTAAACCTATCCCGAAAAAGATAATACCCTATATATCCCCATTACATAAAGTACTAAGTATGAAGTATATTTTATTAAGATTTTAAAATATTGTCGATATAAAAATAATCTTCTTCCCAAGTTCTGAACATGGTATTTATTTAAGTACGTATATGGACATAAATAAATACCATGTTCAGAACTTGGGAAGAAGACTATTTTTATATCGACAATATTTTAAAATCTTAATAAAATATACTGCATACTTAGTACTTTATGTAAAGGGGATATATGGGGTATTATCTTCTTCGGGATAGGTTCAGATTTAAAATAGAAAATGTACGAACAACTATAAGCATACAGAAAGGAATATTTCCTGGATGTTTCATAGTAACAACAATATACAGGAAGGCGAATATTTTATTATTTCAAATTAACGTGTAAGAAACATAATTTTTCTATGTTCTCAGGTAATAATTTTGATCTATTATTACTGGTAACGATATCGTCCGATTGCGTCCGAGTTTTACCGAGCCGACCTGAAATCATATTGCCCGCTCATGGCGGCTATGCTTGTAGCCCGAATCGAGTCTTGGGACCCCGCCCGATCTCGCCCGAAAGTTTCCGGCCCGTCCCGAGCACACCCCTGATCGCAGGCAAGGAGATTCAGCTTAGGGCCAGTCGTTGGGTCAAATCGCTGCGACCAATCGCAGCGACCAATCGCGGGTAGGAGATCCCACCTTAAGCTGGCCCCACGCTGTGATAATGGTGTAGGCTTAGATTTAGATGAGGAGCTAGGTAATGCTACCTCGGGAAGATTTTGAGGGGGCTAACTAAAGCGACCTCGGAAGGAAGTTGAGGGGCTAGTCAAAGCGACCTCGGAAAGATTTGAGGGGGCTAGTTAAAGCGACCTCGATGGATTTGAGGGGGCTAGTTAAAGCGACCTCGAAGGATTTAGGTAGTAGGATAAGGATATACTCAGACCTTTCCCAAAACAAGGGGGCTAGCTAAAGCGACCAAGATTGGTAGGTTCGGTGGTAGAACCAAGTCTGCCTTTCAGCTGCTGGCGGGCCGGTATTTATACCGGAGTGCTGACTGGCCTGCGCCAATCACAGGCTTTCGCGATTATGCGTACCAATGAAAATTAGCTTCCGGCTCGCGCCACTCGCGTATTACGCTCGGAATATTTGGCGTCCGGTTGTTCGTATGATATGCGCATGCGCGCTCGGCTCACTCGCGGCGCTGACTCTGTTGCTTGAATTGGCGTCTACGCGCCTGCGTTACCCGTCACTATCTTTCTAGCGCGCTATTTGAAATGCTTTAGTATGCGTTATACACTATTTTACCTTTAATATAAGGAATTTAACAATATAAATGGAAAAATTTGTGGCGGTTGGTAGCGGTACGTTACAAGGGTGATAATATTTACAAAGATGTAACGTTCGGTAGTCCGGAGACGACTAAATGCTAACAGGCTCTCGAACGGAGAGCGGCGTCCGTCGAGAATCGGATAGGTGGGGGGTTCGTGCGTAGAGCAAAGGAGTAAAATCCAACTTAAAACTTAACTATGACTTTATTAACAATACTTATATCTAATAACAACTATAACAATGCTTACAACTACGATTATATGTTTTATGTTTTTGTGTTTTTATGTTTTTTTTATCTTATTCTATATTAAGTGCTACGTGGTTATGTACTTATTGCAGAGCACAGCCGCTACCGTTTCCGGAGCGATCTCGTACTTTTGACAGAGTTGTGGTTCTATGCTCCAACAGACCTCGCTTTTACCAAGTGCATCAGCCGCTACCGTTTCCAGAGCGATCTCAATGCCTTTGCAAGAGCAAGGTACTATAGTTTTCAAATGAAATAGTCCAAAGAGGTGCACCAGTAAATTTTATACACTGGAGATCAGCCGCTACCGTTTCCGGAGCGATCTCAATCTCACTGGTTGAAACTTAAGCTTCCTCTAGGTCTAAACATTCGTCGACTAAAGAGCGTGGTTTTGAATGTAGCTTGAACTGAACGCTGTGCTGCGTGCGCCTCCTTTTATACCAGAAAATTGGCGGGCTGGCGCATGCGCAGTGAATCGATATTCGTTATTTTACACTTTTCTCACTTATTACATTATATTTTGTGTTGCGCTTTTGACAGTACTTATATTTAATTATTCCTAACGTGTCTATAATATTTGCTTCTTTAATCTCTGCTTGGTTTAACATTAATATATAAAAGTATGTACAATGCTTGTGCGCGGTAACATAGGTTGGCTGTACGGTAATGCAGTACAGTTCTACTTTATCGACGGTCGGTAATTACCGGTTCGAGTCCCTGTGGGACGTTACAAAGACATCTTGTCGAGAATTCGCACCGGAGTAGTGACCGATTCGGATACAAAGCTATTAAAATCGAGGAAATTAAATTTCAAAGCGACATATTGTTGTAATGACCGATTAAACGAATTATGTAATTACATGCTTAATGTGGGATCTAATACGGTGTGTTTACTTCCCACATGTGTTCAGTGTGATGTTTTGAACGCTGCAATGCTGAGTCGATTTCCATCCGAAGAAATCCATTTGATCGCTCATGATACAATGAATTGTGCACCGTACTTGAAAAAAAAGGTGTCAAAGGTACTAAACAATAACGACGACGATAGCTCCCGAACGGCGGGACTTTCAAGGGTCGTAATTGTTAAAGTAGGAGTGCAAATCATGATTAGAAGAAATATTGATGTTACGCTGGGTCTTGTTAACGGTACCATAGCTAAACTTGTTTCAGTTACACGAGGTGTTGATAATGACGTTGAAAAATTGAAAATTATATTACCCACTGGGCAAGAACATATAATAGAACGTGTATGTGTTAAATTTGAAGTAATGGATAGAGCGTTCGTTATGAGAAAACAATTTCCGATTTGCCTTAGCTATGGTATAACTATTCACAAAAGTCAAGGACTAAGCTTGCAGAATGCTGTCGTAGAAGCAGGTAATTCAATATTTACTTGCGGACAAATTTACGTTGCTCTTTCACGGGTGACCACATTACAAGGACTGCATCTTATAAATTATGATCCATCTTCCGTAAAGGCACAAGAATCGGCTATAATAGAGTACAATAGATTGCGAAAAAAATATAGACCTGATCTTATGACTATTTCAATTTCTAAAAACCGCGTTCGCAAAGTTCGTGATGCTGTTTGGGCAGTACCTAATTATAATGTTTCCGAATGTCAGAATACTAATGATCACATCGCGGATACCACTCAATACAACGTAAGAGGTCTCCCGAATTCTGATGGTGTATCTTGTTATGCGAATGCCACAATCCAATGCATGTTATATTGTTCATCTATAAGAGAAAACTTATTTTCGACGGAAAAAGCTGATGATATTATAAAAGTCTTTATTAACCAATATAAATCGGATCAAAATCCAAACATAATATCATTACGGCAATTCGCAGGAGAAAAATACGCTTACAATCAGCTGCATGATGCAGCTGAGTTTATTACCTCTCTTTGCGATCATGAGATTCTTATTAAGAATGCAATACAACACGAAATAACAACAGTATTAAGATGTTTAGCGTGTAATTACACAAGTACTACTATCAGTACAAATTGTGTGGTACATCTTGCACTGCCCAAGATGTTAAAAAAAAAACATTTGAATTTCAAGATATAATAAAACACAATTTCACAGGATGGAAAAATCAGAAAGATCCTTGCAATAATTGTGATAGTTCAAATTCAAATACAATGAAGAAAATCGATATAACTGCTTCCAAACAAATTCTTATTACAAAATTACATTTGTTCGATCACGATAGTAGTGGAACAACGAAAGATGAATATTTCAACATCAAAGCAATGCCTACTACTAAAATACAATTCGTAGATCACTGTTATAAACTTAAGGCAGCGATTTTCCACGACGGTAAAAGTATTTCCGATGGTCATTACACGAGTATGGTAAGGGGTAAGGGCACAACGTGGGTATTCGTTGATGATTTACGAGTAGAAAAACGAGCTTGGCCACGAAATGCTAAAAATGCATACATATTTTTCTTCGAAAGATGTTAATTGTGGTTTTTATTACAGTTCAATGATAAATACGTTCAGCGCCAAAGGCTGCTTTCAGCGTCATAAGCTGCTTCGCGCACTATATACTGCACACAAAGTACTATACATTCATTCATATACCACATATAGATCGGCAATGCAGTGCACATGTTTTTTTGGGGGAAGGTGTTAAACTTACGTAGAACTTATCCTTAACCAAAAAATAATAAAAGTACACTCGCTGGGCTGCTTTGCGCTATTCCGAGTATTCCCAGTAAGCTTTACTGGCTACAAACTAGCTTTATCTTCTAACATCACTCGATAGTCTGCAGTGCGCCGTAAACGCGTGGACGTGTAACGAAGATAGATCAGAATTTATAATTTCTTGGGATTTCCTTATTTTATCCTTACTTTTAGTACCCGTGACAGGGAAAAATTTGTAAAAAAGAAGAAGCTGAAATTCTAAATCCCAATAAAAAACTTCAAAAAAGTAAAAAAATATGACGCCAAGAACATGAATTATCTTTGTAAAAAGAAGTGAGATCCCCATAAAAAAACTTTAAAAAAGTAAAAAAATTACGCCAAGTACATGAATTAGCTTTGTAAAAAGAAGTGAGATCTCCCAAAAAAACTTTAAAAAAGTAAAAAATACGCCAAGTACACGAAAATGTCGAGGACAAAAAAAGTATTATCCAAAATCACAAAAAAGAAGAAAATAGTATACATGAAAAAGTCGAGGAAAAAGAGTATTATCAACAATAAATATAAAAAAAAACACAAAAAAGACAAAGAAACATGAAAAAGTCAAGAACGAATAAAGTATTATTAACAAAAAAATATAATCACATAAATAAAAAATAAAAAATAAAATTACAATATAAAAAAAGATGTGAAATCAAAATGAGCTGCAAGTACATAAAGGTACTTTCCACTGCGCTTAAGATGACACAACTACATATACACAGCTAAAATGCTGTGTTATTTCATTACTCATATCGCGGACATTTTAATGAACCCATCAAAAGGAATCCCATTTAAAAACATTGTCGTAAATTAATAGCTTTACAAAATTAATGATATACAAAAATTGCGCCAATCATAACAATGGCTATTCATACAACGAAAAAAATGTATTAAACAATACAACGAAAAAAAATGTATTAAATAATATTAAACAGATATATTTTTATACAAATAATAAATATTTTAATACGAATAAATATTTTATTCAAAATACTTGGCGCTGCGCAACCGAAAAAATGTTAATTGACTTAGTCTTAATAATTAACAATAACTCCCTTACAATCTAAAATACATAAACATATACATATTAGAAACACAGTCAGATTTATTGTACATATATTTAACTCTAATATCATACGTAGTATATGCACACGCACACATACGCACATTCACTAACGCACGCACAAGAAAGAAAGATAGGAAAAAAGATTAATTCAATTTATACATATTTATTCAGTTTGGCAACACCAATTCGGTTGCGCAGCGCCAAGTATTTTGAATAAAATATTTATTCGTATTAAAATATTTATTATTTGTATAAAAATATATCTGTTTAATATTATTTAATACATTTTTTTTCGTTGTATTGTTTAATACATTTTTTTCGTTGTATGAATAGCCATTGTTATGATTGGCGCAATTTTTGTATATCATTAATTTTGTAAAGCTATTAATTTACGACAATGTTTTTAAATGGGATTCCTTTTGATGGGTTCATTAAAATGTCCGCGATATGAGTAATGAAATAACACAGCATTTTAGCTGTGTATATGTAGTTGTGTCATCTTAAGCGCAGTGGAAAGTACCTTTATGTACTTGCAGCTCATTTTGATTTCACATCTTTTTTATATTGGAATTATATTATTTTCTTTTTTTGTGTGATGTTTGAGTTGGGTTTTAAGAACAACTGTATTTTTTAGTAAACTTAGCCTAAGAATTCTAGTTTTACCCGTAAGTATAAGTAGTGAGTAAGTAGTATTTAAGAATTTGTATTAATTAAGTTTAGGTAGATATAAGTACTCTTAAGTAGGATTAATATAGCCTTATGAACTTCTAGCTTGAATTGTATCTAAGATTTAGATTTCAAGAAGGAGTTTAACTCTGATAAAAGTGTTCTGGTCTTGCACTAACTTTGACCCGAGAATTGATTTAAGGAGAGCGATACTGCACGCACTCTTAACACGAGAGTTTGTCTAAGTAGCACTAAGCACCAGTACGTAGCTATAAGCGAGCTCTCTCTCCGAGATTTTGGAACCGACTGGTTCGAGAAGGCCGCGATCGCGGAAACGGATCTAATGTATAAGAGTGGGGAGACTACAATGTTTCGGGAGCAATCACCGAGATGGTGACACTTAAACCATTTAGTCATGTCGACTTGTGACAGCTACCGAAACTCCGCGAGCTATAATCTACTCTTAGGAGCTAAAACAATGTACAACTTAATTCTAATTTTTACAAGATATACAGTCCTAAACATGTGATTATATTATTTTCTTTTTTTTTTTGTGATGTACTTGCAGCTCATTTTGATTTCACATCCTTTTTTATATTGTAATTATATTATTTTCTTTTTCGTGTGATTATATTATTTTCTTTTTTGTGTGATTATATTATTTTCTTTTTTGTGTGATTATATTATTTTCTTTTTTTGTCTGATTATATTATTTTCTTTTTTTTTTGTGATGTACTTGCAGCTCATTTTGATTTCACATCTTTTTTTATATTGTAATTATATTATTTTCTTTTTTGTGTGATTATATTATTTTCTTTTTTTGTCTGATTATATTATTTTCTTTTTTTTTTTGTGATGTACTTGCAGCTTATTTTGATTTCACATCTTTTTTTATATTGTAATTTTATTTTTTATTTTTTATTTATGTGATTATATTTTTTTGCTAATAATATATTACTGACAGAAAGTACTGTATATTCTGCCTTTGGACCCCGAAAGGGCTGAAATCTATAAAAGTAGAAAGAGATGATGCGTTTTGGAAAACAGAAATGGAGCCAAAACTGGTTCAATTTTATTTAGAATGCATGCTACCCGAATTAATAGATAGTCGGCACAATAGGTGCATGCCTATTCGGGAGCCACAATTTATATTAGCAGAGAGAGTGAAAGAAAAACCAAAAAGCTTGAAAAAGCGAAAGAGGTCTCCCTCCGAAAATAATGAAACCAATGTATCGGTCCGGCGTCGCACCGCGCTGTAAAGCGCGGTACCACCGATTTTGTCAGTGGTCACAAGTGCCAGCAATGGCACTTTTACTCGCGGATCCTACGATCACGCGAGTCGACCGACGCCGCCGTCGCTTTCTCAAGAAAGTGGCGGAGGAAATAATAAATATCATCGATCCGGCGTCGCACCGCTGACTCATGTCAGTGGTCACAAAGTGCCAGCAATGGCACTTTTACTCGCGGATCCTACGATCACGCGAGTCGACCGACGCCGCCGTCGCTTTCTCAAGAAAGTGGCGGAGGAAATAATAAATATGATCGATCCGGCGTCGCACCGCTGACTCATGTCAGTGGTCACAAAGTGCCGGCAATGGCACTTTTACTCGCGGATCCTACGATCACGCGAGTCGACCGACGCCGCCGTCGCTTTCTCAAGAAAGTGGCGGAGGAAATAATAAATATGATCGATCCGGCGTCGCACCGCTGACTCATGTCAGTGGTCACAAAGTGCCAGCAATGGCACTTTTACTCGCGGATCCTACGATCACGCGAGTCGATCGACGCCGCCGTCGCTTTCCCAAGAAAGTGGCGGAGGAAATAATAAATTTAATTCACCCTTTAATTTTTTCAGACACATTTCTAAGTTCACAGGAGCAGACAGACGGAATCCGGTTCGGTCAAAATGCGCCAGGCTGATACATACGGGCGTCGCAGGTATGCACGATGTTCGACGAATTATTGAAACAAACTTTTACTTTTATAACAAACTTACCGAAATGTCTGCGATTATTTGTTACAGGCGGACATTTTACCAAATTATTGCAAACATGGTGTATGGGACAGTGATGCCAGGACAAATGGAATAATAAGTACCATATTTCAGGTAAAGTTTAACAGCTCATAAATCTACAGTAAAATTTTGTACGCGTTTATGAAACAACAATTTAGTATTTCCTAATGTATTTCATAATGTGTTACAGATCCACACTGCCTACGTTGAGCGACCTGGCAAAATTGTAAGAAGACCGTCAATGGAGAAGAGGAATTACACAGAATGAGAGAAGATAATATTACAGTATTGTCTCGTTAGCGGATTTCTGTGTGCGTTTCTCGCTTCTTTCTGGCCGAAGGGGGAAGCGAGATGGAATGCTTTGCCTGCGCGACGGGCGCGATCAGGCGTCTGAAAGACGGAGCGAGACAAAAAACATCATCCCGTCGGCTATCTCGTACCGTTCTCGTTCGCTTTCAGTGCCTCTCGCTCGCTCTCGCCTTCGCCGGACAAGAGTGAGATAGAAGTGGTGGGGATAGCGAAAAGTCCACATCGTGTACTCTAAACCAAGCCGCTAACTAGACAATACTATATTCTTCGAAAAATATACACTTTTTTATCTGTAATTGTCCATTTCAAGGGGGTGAAAGCTAGAATGTCGAATTTCTATTCTCCAATGAAGTTGGATTGATTTATTGTGATAACTGTAACTTGATCAGAGACAAAAAGAATATATAAAAAAATGTTCTGTTAAACGATTTTGTCAAAAAGGCACTAACAACTAAAAAATACTTCTATTCTTGTACTACAATTTTGATGGTGGTTTTTAACTTTAAATAAAAACGTGGAGCAGGATATTTCATATTAGAATATGAATCAATTTAGTACAGCATCAAGTGTCGAAATGAATTTATTACGAGATATCCTGCCCCACGATTTTATTTAAAGTGAAAATAAACCATCGAAATTGTAGTATAAGAAAATAATTATTTTTTAGTATGTAATGCATTTTTAATAAAATCGTTTATTAGAATTTTTTATTTTCTAGTTTTTAGTGTTCGTGGATTTATATTTCATAATTCAAACATCTGTACAAATATCTTTTATTGCTGTATGCAGTTTAACAGTTTGCTTGAATCATACAGTGCTAAAAGTTTGTAAAGAACGCGAGTGGTTGATTTGGATTTGTGGTTATGGGTTATTATTTATTGGTGACTAGGTAATTTTTTCACCTCCTTGGGTTTTTTTTCTTCATAATTTTGTATTGTCATCCAAACTACGCACCCCTGCAAAATTTGAAGACAATTGGATGGTTGGAAGTTGATTAAAATTGAGTTTCCAGATTTCAATCAAACATACAAACAAACAGGGGATCGTAGCTGAATAAAATTGTTTATGAGACATTTCAAAATATACGTATTGTTAGTACTGATCTCTAGTTTATATTGATAAATTTTTACAATTGTGAATAACAATTCCGAAGAAAAGCATGTACAAAAGTATTAAATTGAAATATACTTTTGTCCATCTTGTTAATAAAAAAGTTAATTTGATGTATAGTTAGATAGAAAAGAAAGCGTCATATATTTTTAGAAGAGTTATAGCATTTTAGATTTCATTACGATCGGCGTGTTACACTTGGGTGATGTACCTTATTCAAATTGTATGCTTCGAAATTGCACATTGATTGTACAAAATATTACATCCTTCTACATATAAATAAAAACTATTGATACGCAAATTAGTATTGTTTCAGTGACATGTTTCCTAACTTCACTACCCCACCTCTCTATCTTTCATTATTGCTATCCTCCTTTACTTTCAGCGAGGCTTTGATGCTAGACACAGCAATCGGACGCGCTACATCTACAGCTGATGCAGGAGAAAACACCTACAGGAGCGGTGGTTATGTGTGCCGAACAGCGCGTCAGTCACGCACACATAACCACCGCTCCTGTAGGTGTTTTCTCCTGCATCAGCTGTAGATGTAGCGCGTCCGATTGCTGTGTCTAGCATCAAAGCCTCGCTGAAAGTAAAGGAGGATAGCAATAATGAAAGATAGAGAGGTGGGGTAGTGAAGTTAGGAAACATGTCACTGAAACAATACTAATTTGCGTATCAATAGTTTTTATTTATATGCAGAAGGATGTAATATTTTGTACAATCAATGTGCAATTTCAAAGCATACAATTTGAATAAGGTACATCACCCAAGTGTGACACGCCTATCGTAATGAAATCTAAAATGCTATAACTCTTCTACAGGAGCGGCGGTTATGTGTGCCGAACAGCGCGTCAGTCACGCACACATAACCACCGCTCCTGTAGGTGTTACCCCCTCCATCAGCTGTAGTTGAAGGCCGCTGATCCCCGCCTAGACGCAGCTCTCGTGCCGTATTCCTCCAAGACTTCTCATCAGTAGAAGGAGCTGTGGCAACAGCGCGGCGGAGACAGGGAGAACAGAAAATGTGGCACCTATGCGTCAAAAAATTCGTCTACATAGAGTACCTGGAGATGTCACCTCTGTACAACTTCTTTTTACCGACCGCATTAGTTTCATTAGGGTCCGTCTCTTTACTGGGGACGCTTCGTACGCTTTGTTTACTATTCGGACCATAACAAACTTGAGACGGCACCCTTAAAGAATATTTTATCTGATCTATTTACTGTGGTGGACATGTTTCTCCACACGTTCTCCTTCAACTCATAGTCCCTATGAGTTGCGTCCGCAGCATCGTAAAGGACAGGATAAGCTGATACGCAGTGTATCAGCGTCTCGTCCTCCAGAGTGGTAAATTTTACCTTTAAGGTCGGCATTGTAGATATACTGACACAACACTGTAATACTGTCGAACACTTCCCGTATCTAATGTATACAGAAATGTTTCCTGTTCTAACCAAGTATCGCTGTGAGTCGCTATTTAAATAGTATTTCCTTCAGGGTACATCATTTTGAGGGGGGAGGGGGGGGGGGGAGTTTTGTGCGAAACTCGAATACTATTGGTCGCGAAAAATCCCACCTTTGCAAAATTTTCGCGTAGAGGTGGAAAAATACAGGTATACTATAAAAACGTGATTTACTGTGTTTTCCCTGGGGGTCAGTCGCATGATGTACCCATTTGCGTAAAACCCGAAAACGGATTATTAGTGGGTCACGGTTTACTACCGCTTTACGACACCAGCCGTTTGGTCTCCAACACGCTATAAAGTAATTATAAAACATTTACGAAATAACTTGTGGAACTGCAGGACAGTTTTTAGGGTTAATTCTCAGTGCCCTTTTTTCCTGCACCTAATACGTCGCGCGTGCTTCTGTTTTTGATATTTCAACGCATGTTTATACTCGAAAGATAAGTGCTTTCTCTCAAATTTTGTAACGAGGACGATGCAGGCAGGAACACGCACAGTCGGCCGATTACTCCGTTTCTTCCTGTGTCTCACCGCGAGACGTACTGATACTTATTCAGAGTGATTTCGTTTCCTACTCCATTGTCGGGGAAACATTTTTCGATCTAACATAAGAACATCTTATTTTGTTCGTGGAGGAAAATGCCACATCTGATTCCAAAAAGTTAATCAGGCTGATAGACCAAAGCGTCAGGCCAGAGTCGTGGTTTATGACCATATTGTCCCACGAGGCGGCGCAGCGGTTAATAGTAGTACCTACGACCGGGTCCGAACCTGTTAGAAATAAGGCCAACAGCGCGCAGGCCCGGGAGTGTGGTGGCGCCACACTCCTAAGAAGGGACTCACTGCCTTAGAGACTCTCAGAGGATGAACACGTGAAAAAGTATATTTCTATATTTCTATATATATATTAAATTACCTTTATTGCTAAATAGAGCGTTAAGTTTATTTCTCCAAACCAACAGAACCCATCGTACGTACGAAAGCACTGACAGAGCAATATACGGATTAACTCATTGTCAAACTGAAGAATATCTAAAATTAAAGACGGCACTACGTTCTTAACTGCCCTTTAGAAATGCTGGCAAATAGATGTTGTCGAAACGTTCTTGGGTAAATATGAAATTATCGGTCGAAAACAACGAATTAATTCTCGCTTGGCTCTCATCCCGGTTTTGTCCAAACGCCCAATGGGCGTCAATCTCAAGAATAGAGAACAAAATTCAACATGCCACTTTTTCCAATCAACATGTCGAATCTTATGAAGCTACTTTACAAAACATCAGTAGTGTATCTGAAGAAATCGATAAGAAGTTTAGAAAATCTTCGTTTGAATCACAATGAGAATATTTTGAGCGTACAATCTTTTCTTTACTTTTTAAAACCTTTATTTCTAGCATCTTTGATCCCTTCATCCAATTAGCCGATTGGACGGTTGCCCAAATATTGTATAATTTCGTAGGAATGTATTAACCCTTTCTGAACAGTATTTGATACAAAATATTTCTTCACTTACCACAGTATGTAGGTATATTTATCAAATTGTACTAGTTTTATTGGAAGTATTGACATTATTTTTTTAAATAACGCTAATCCATCGTATGAGTGGTATATTAATACTTTTTTTATGAACTTCCTTAATTATATTCGGCAGTTTCAATGCGAAAAATGTGATGTTATTGAATTTTCCCCCATTTCTTGGCATTCAGCCTCACTGTGCGTGATAGAATACTGGTGATTACTCCATTATTGGTAAATATTGCCAAATCTTTTTTTCGCAGTTGCAAAGCCAGATATATGTTGATTATAAAACAAAAAAGAAATGCGCTCGGAAGTTCCCGGAGGGAAACTAAAAAGCCGATAATTGCTGATATTTCTTCAATGGGCTTGTTATGGAAAATAAATGTATGTAACTAATTATTTGGTATTGCTTACCAAAAAAGATACTACTCATTTCGGTTGCCAAAATATTTGTGCATCTTTTATATTATCAAAATTCGGAAGACTCAATTTAAAATTTTCCACAAGAAAAATACATATACAAACTTTGACACGTGTTTACACACATGTAACGTTCAGCTGTCCAGGGACGACTGAATGTAGACAGGTGCCCGAGAGGAGAGCGGCTTCCTCCGAGTATAGGATAGGTGGGAGGGTTCGTTGTAGAATGAAGGAGTAAAATCCAACTTAAACTTAACAATGACTTTATTCAAACAACACTTAAACTAATAACAAGAACAATAATATAGCTTACAACTACGATTATATATATTGTGTTTTTGTGTTTTTTTTAGGTTTTTTATCTATGCTAATTTATTCTAATGCGCTATAAAATTGGATATATATATATATGTGTGTGTGCTACTGCCGTAAGTTCGGCCGCTGTCGTTTCCGGAGCGGTTCCCGACACTTTTGACAGAGTTTAAATTCTATAATTCTGTTGTGAGAGCGGCCGCTGCCGTTTCCGGAGCGGTTTCCGACACTCTTGGCAGAGTTCTTATTTTAGTGTTCTGAAGACTTTGTCTTCGCTAAGCGGTTAAGCTGCTTAAGTTCTCAACCATTAAATGAAAGATAGTACTTAAGCTACCTCTAGGAACTAGCATTCGTTAGTTGCAAGAACGTATCTGAGTTCTCAACCATTAAATAAAAGATCCAAAAAGGAGCACCAGTATCTTTGTACACTGAGAACCAGTCGCTACCGTCTCCGGAGCATGCTGAAATTCTACTGGATAATACTTAAGCTACCTCTAGGAACTAGTATTCGTTAGTTGCGAGAACGTATCAGTATTCGAATGAGCGCGCCTCCTTTTATACTGGAGAATTGGCGGGCTGGCGCATGCGCAGTGTGTCGATATTTCTTATTTCGCAGTTTTCTCGCTTATTATATATTATTTTGTTTTGCGCTTTTGTCGGTATATCTAATTAATTTTTCTTAATATTTCTATAATATTTGTTTCTCTAATATTTGTTTGGATTATAATTTATATCTTAAAGTATGTACAATGCTTATGCGCGGTAACATAGGTTGGCTCTGTAGTAATATAGTACAGTTCTACTTTATCAACGGTCGGTAATTATTGGTTTGAGTCCTCGTGGGACGTTACACACAGATCAAGAGACACGGTAGTGTCAACGACTCGCCACGCATTTGGCGTGTCGCGTCGGAACGTCGGAAGGAGCGCGCTCCTTCTCGCAGGCCAGGAGGTCGTACTCGTCACTACTTAGAGACAGCGAGTTCGGGCTCCCATTTCTACGTCGACTCCACATGCTTTTTCCAGGAACCAGCGCAGTCTTTTATTGTGTATTACCTGTTCCATTTATAATATTATCGATCAGCGAAACGATCGGCAAGACACGATCGCGATATACGTAGATTCGCGAAAAGTATACGAATTCCTCGATATACCTGGCTTATAGAGGATATCATAAATACTTTTACTGTAGGGCACACTGAAACATCTGTTTTTACGAAGCTACATTTGGTTTACCTGAAGGTGCTATAAATTTTGGAAATGGTTTATTACTCAGTTATAACGACTATATTGCGATCTGCATTCTCCTTGCAGACGAAAATTTTCCACCTCATCGGAAGTTCTTGCTAGCATCTTGTGCGCGGTTAGAAGGGTGGCGCGCCGGAATTCCACGTTCTTGCGTGCGGGTAGAACCGTTGTCAGGCGTGTCGCGTCCAAAAGTGTGGCGCGCTTGAATTTTCGTCGCACGCAAACCTCGACTCAAGAGGCAACCCTACCGATAAGCCGTGCCTCGATGGGTTTCAAGGACTTCGACCCTCGAGCCCAGGGGGGCTGTACAAATGTTGCCCCCTAAGTAGTGACGAATCAAAAATTCTATATTTTTCATCTGATCTTGGGGAAAGTGGTGTGAATCGCTTCCTTATGTTTTCCCGATGAAAGTGGTCCAAAAACGACACAAATCGGATCGTAATTAAGGAATCTTCATAATAAATTGATTTCCAAAATTTCGTTAAAAATAGTTCGATTTACATGAAATTTGGTATAATTTTCATTTGAAAAACATAAGAAATGCATCGGTATCACTTCCATATCGATACGATAAAGAATAAAGAATACAGTTTTTCTGAAACAGGTATGTATTCTCGGCCGACCGCTGCCAAATGTTTCTGACGATGACCAGGTCTGTACGAACCCTTGAAACTAGGTATGTATGTAGATGGAAGAAGAAACGGCAGAAAGTAATAAAGAGGTACATACAGGGTGTCCGCGGGAACAATAAACAGTTGGATATTTCCTAACATATTCAATGGAACAAATTTATTAAGCGAGACGATTTTTTTCTTACATTATTATTTTAAACGATACGCTGGTCAAGTTCTGTTTTTTAAATCTGCGGAAATTAACCACCCGCATAGTTGCCAGTCAAATCAGTTTTGACCCTTTCTTAAATCGCGTTCACTTCTTAGAACGTTTATATTGAAGATACACGTGTACACGTGTATCGAAATACAGTATTGTCTCCGTATTTGCTTGCTGGTCGGGACCGGCGGTGAGCATATATTCCGTGCAGAGTCGTAATTCTGAGTGTTTGTTTCTCGCTTCTTTCTGGCCGAAGGGGGGAGCGAGATGGAACGCTTTGCGTGCGCGACCGGCGTGCGCGATGGTCGCGCGCATGCGTCGAGCAGTCATAGCGCTCGTGCCCGTTGCGCACGCAATGCGTTCTATCTCGCTCTGGCCTTCGCCGGACAAGAGTGAGACAAAAGTGGTGGGGATAGCGACAAGCTTGTATCCCGTGCATAAACTCGAGCAAATACGGAGACAATACTGTATACGGTTTCACGTGTATTAAGATATCCATATTTAATTTTTTAACTAACTATCTGAATGTTTACATTTTACACAAATAATTTGCAATAGGTAGGTACAGACATAATTTACTAGGATGCAGATGAATCATGATTTTGGTTAATAAAGTTTAATCTATTAATCGTATATTAATCTATTTCAGACAACTACAACGACTGATTTTATGCTAACAGTGTGCATATGAGTTTTGTAAGAGGCTCTATTTGAAGCACTATAACTCCGGTTATTATCACTATTTTTGCATACAATTTTTTTCATATTCCCTAAAGATTGACAAATAAAGCCACAAAGCTGGAAGTAAATATATATAATTTATTGGTTTGAAAAAATTCTCGTTTACTTCCTACCGCTTGTAGCGGTCCGCAGAGTCTTGGCTGTCAGGCGCGCCGCGCGCCTAAAAATTTTCCGCACTGTCGGAAAGTCCACGCGCCACGCCAAACCTTGGCTTCAAGTGCCGCTTTCCTTTTCTAACTACCTTTTCTGTCTCTTATGTAAACTTTTCTGAAGTTGAGGTTTGCGCGTCACACTTTTGGATGCGACACGCCTGACAACGGTTCTACTTGCACGCAAGAACATGGAATTCCGGCGCGCCACACTTCTAACCGCGCACAAGGTGCTAGCAAGAACGTCCGATGAAGTGGAAACTTTTCGTCTGCAAGGAGAATGCAGTTCGCAATACAGTCGTTATAACTGAGTAATAAACCATTTCCATAATTAATAGCACCTTCAGGTAAACCAAATGTAACTTCGTAAAAACGGATGTTTCAGTGTGCCCTACAGTAACAGCATTTATGATATCCTCTATAAGCCAGGTATATTGAGGAATTCATATACTTTTCGCGAACGTACGTATATCGCGATCGTGTCTTGCCGATCGTTTCGCAGATCGATAATATACATGGAACAGGTAGTAGACAATACAAGAATGCGCTGGTTCCTGGAAGAAGCATGTGGAGTCGACGTAAAAATAGGAGCCCGAACTCGCTGTCTCTAAGTAGTGACGGGTACGATCTTCTGGCCTGCGAGAAGGAGCGTGCTCCTTCCAACGTTCCGGCACGCCACGCCAAATGCGTGCCGCGCTGGCGTGTGGCTTGCAAAAGTGCCACGCAAGAACGTCCGTGTAAAGGCCGCTAATGTCTCTCAGGCACGTCGCTCATTGGATGTGGGTTTCGGCCAATCGCGTAACAAGTTGTGACCTGACAGCTAAGTGACAGCTAACCTACCAAGTGCTAAATGTCAAATAAACTAAGTTGTATTGTCTTAATTAACAAGTTAAGTCGCCAAAATTTTTTAAATCGAGTTAGTATGTAGAGTCGTAGACTTGGAACTTGTCCGGAAAGGTTCGGCAGGGAACCATCTTCTTTCGCATAAGTTTCTGGAAATTTGTACCATGCATGTATAAAATAATCGAGGACAAAAAAGTATTATCCAAAATCACAAAAAAGAAGAAAATAGTATACATGAAAAAGTCGAGGAAAAAGAGTATTATCAACAAATAAATATAAAAAAAAACACAAAAAAGACAAAGAAACATGAAAAAGTCAAGAACGAATAAAGTATTATTAACAAAAAAATATAATCACATAAATAAAAAATAAAAAATAAAATTAGAGTACGCCGGGGTATTCTGGGACACGGACAATTGTGGGACACCGCCATCTTCTTTTCCCTAGTACTTCTTGACAGCTACAAACGGCTGTCATCGCTTCGTCTCATGCTAAACTCGTTTTTTATTGAGCACTCGACTTGTGATAACGCTCTGTTACCTCGCTCTGATATCGAGTTAATTGTTATCCCTCCCAAAATTTTATTGCCAGTGTGCGTTTGGTTTATTTATTTTTGTGTTTTCCCACAAACCAGTTCAGGTAAATATGTTTATAATATTCGTGTAACCTTAAACCTTCGAACCATAAAAGAAATTTTGCATGAAGTTTACATTGTGTTACTTATACGCCGCAATATTGTAAAGATAAGCATCTGGGGAATTGTGGGACGCTTTGTTCGGGGAATTATAGGACAGTCAGTTTTTTACGTTTGACAAGCTAAACTCGTGTTTTTTACGCATATAAGTGATTTTCCATGCATTATTTCAACACAGCATTATTATTTTGGCAAATTTCTATTGTTTTTTGTTTCAAAAATATTTTTTAACCATATTATGCCGCGTTATTACGCTAAAAAAGAAAAATCGTTGAATGTCGCCTCTATTTTGGAGGCGATCAAACAAATTAAAATCTACAACCGGTTTTTTTTTAAATTTTTAAATATTTTAAAAAAAATAAAAATTTGAAAATTGCGCCGGTCCCAACCCAAACACTTACACGTGTGTTCACTGCGATTCGGAATGATTCTGTTCGCCATTTTTCTTTTTTTTATATCAATTATGAATTATTATTATTTCGTTTACAATAATGAATACGCGTTTTCCTTCGGTAACTTTAATTTTTTATTCGATTTAAAAGATGTCCCACAATTCCCCGAGATTTTTCAAAAACGCGCAAATTAGTTTTTTGCGCCAACTGATATAACTTGTACAATTTGATGGAATTGGATCAAGCCACTGGTATCAAAAGAATGGCTATTCTCCGTACTACCAAACCATGCCTTGAAATTTCAAGAAATATGATCTTTATGTGACTTTTTAGCCAAAATAAAAGTGTGTCCCAGAATACCCCGCCGTACTCTACAATATAAAAAAAGATGTGAAATCAAAATAAGCAGCAAGTACATCACAAAAAAAAGAAAATAATATAATCAGACAAAAAAAGAAAATAATATAATCACACAAAGAAGAAAATAATATAATTACAATATAAAAAAAGATGTGAAATCAAAATGAGCTGCAAGTACATCACAAAAAAAAGAAAATAATATAATCAGACAAAAAAAGAAAATAATATAATCACACAAAAAAGAAAATAATATAATTACAATATAAAAAAAGATGTGAAATCAAAATGAGCTGAAAGTACATCACAAAAAAAAGAAAATAATATAATCACACAAAAAAGAAAATAATACAATCACACGAAAAAGAAAATAATATAATTACAATATAAAAAAGGATGTGAAACCAAAATGAGCTGAAAGTACATTACAAAAAAAAGAAAATAATATAATCACACAAAAAAGAAAATAATATAATCACACAAAAAAAGAAAATAATATAATTCCAATTGAAAAAAAGATGTGAAATCAAAATGAGCTGCAAGTACATAAAGGTACTTTCCACTGCGCTTAAGATGACACAACTACATATACACAGCTAAAATGCTGTGTTATTTCATTACTCATATCGCGGACATTTTAATGAACCCATCAAAAGGAATCCCATTTAAAAACATTGTCGTAAATTAATAGCTTTACAAAATTAATGATATACAAAAATTGCGCCAATCATAACAATGGCTATTCATACAACGAAAAAAATGTATTAAATAATATTAAACAGATATATTTAATACAAATAAATATTTTAATACGAATAAATATTTTATTCAAAATACTTGGCGCTGCGCCCCGAATTGGTGTTGCCAAACTGAATAAATATGTATAAATTGAATTAATCTTTTTCTTTCTTTATTGGGCGTGCGTTCGTGCATGTGTGTATGTGTGCGTGTGCATATACTACGTATGATATTAGAGTTAAATATATATACAACAAATCTGACTGTGTTTCTAATATGTATATGTTTATGTATTTTAGATTGTAAGGGAGTTATTGTTAATTATTAAGACTAAGTCAATTAACATTTTTTCGGTTGCGCAGCGCCAAGTATTTTGAATAAAATATTTATTCGTATTAAAATATTTATTTGTATAAAAATATATCTGTTTAATATTATTTAATACATTTTTTTCGTTGTATGAATAGCCATTGTTATGATTGGCGCAATTTTTGAATATCATTAATTTTGTAAAGCTATTAATTTACGACAATGTTTTTAAATGGGATTCCTTTTGATGGGTTCATTAAAATGTCCGCGATATGAGTAATGAAATAACACAGCATTTTAGCTGTGTATATGTAGTTGTGTCATCTTAAGCGCAGTGGAAAGTACCTTTATGTACTTGTAGCTCATTTTGATTTCACATCTTTTTTTATATTGGAATTATATTATTTTCTTTTTTTGTGTGATTATATTATTTTCTTTTTTTTTGTGATGTACTTGCAGCTCATTTTGATTTCACATCCTTTTTTATATTGTAATTATATTATTTTCTTTTTCGTGTGATTGTATTATTTTCTTTTTTGTGTGATTATATTATTTTCTTTTTTTTTGTGATGTACTTTCAGCTCATTTTGATTTCACATCTTTTTTTATATTGTAATTATATTATTTTCTTTTTTGTGTGATTATATTATTTTCTTTTTTTGTCTGATTATATTATTTTCTTTTTTTTTTGTGATATACTTGCAGCTCATTTTGATTTCACATCTTTTTTTATATTGTAATTATATTATTTTCTTCTTTGTGTGATTATATTATTTTCTTTTTTTGTCTGATTATATTATTTTCTTTTTTTTGTGATGTACTCGCAGCTTATTTTGATTTCACATCTTTTTTTATATTGTTGTGACGTCCTACTATTTTTCGCGCGGTAACAGTAAAAGTCCTCCATAAACTCACTCCACCAAAGTCTTCCAGAATCAAGTCTTACCCTTTCCCCAAACCCCTGATCACCTTGGCGATGTACCTTAGCGGTCCCCATCTCAAGATGGTCAACGACGACCCCCAAATCCCCTCTTAACCTTACGTGGCACGACCACATCACTCCAAATCTAATAAATACAAGTCCCTCGTCCCTAAAAACCCCTCTTAAATCGAGACCACGTCTCACAACCTCCCCATGACCAAAGAAGTCATTACCCCTTTTCCCTCTTTCTAATCAAACCACCCACAGTCCATCCAATGGGTTGAGTATCTCCTTTCAAAACTCTATGCAAAAGAACCCCGGAAGTCTTAACGACAAATATTCATTACAAGGCCATATAAAAACCCCGGAAGACCAAATCTATTAATAACCTGTACTGCGACACGTGCCGAAATAGGTCAAGGTTGCATACCGCAACCGCCCTTCGCCCCTAACAATCTTTTGATTTTACATAAATACGAGGACCCAAGAGGTCCTCGTCCTCTTCTACGGAAACTCTTATACGGAAACTCTTATACGGAAACTCTTATACGGAAACTCTTATACGAAACCTCTTCTACGGAAACTTTTCGACACACTCTACAACGGAAAATCTCCTGTGGAGCAACAAGTATTTCTAACGTTCAAATCAGTGTTCTGCGAAACGATTATCTACGGCAGCTACTGTAAGCTATTATCATTATTATTAATAACATTGTATATCACCCACATCCCATATTACTATTCTTATTTGCTTTTCGTATTAATCATCTTATTAACGCTCATTGCGATCATACTATTTGCTTGTTAACGCTTATTGCAACCATTCTATTTGTCTTATTAACGCATACTGCGATCACTTCCTTTGTCTTGTCAACGCTAAAGCTTATTACATACTATTTTACTATCTTTTATTGTATTTCACGTCCATCCATAAACATTTTATTTTATATACATTTATAAATGTCATACGCGAACGATCATCGCTACTGCACCATCAACGCAGTGCATGATAACGTACTTGTTTAACCTGAATAAACAACTATTTAAATCAATCGTGAAGTTATTGTGTTAATCCTTCGGCAACGAAGATCCCAAACGTAACGAACCGCTGCAACAGCTGATCTCGGTTCGCGAGCGAGTGTTCTTACAGTGTTTACAAACGTTCTTCTGCACGGGCCGCGTACCGACGTATGCCTAGACGGATTTCGCGGAACCATTACGAGTGACTTCTTATGTATATGCAGCGGTAAATCCTATTATCGAACCGGTATAAAAACCCACAAGGGTCTAACGGGTGTTCATCGGGTACAATTTCATTATTTAAACCCTCCTTGGTCGCCCAGTGTGTAGGATTCAAGATCCTCGCCTAGATTCCCTCGACCTCAGTGTGTAGGATTCAAGATCCTCGCCTAGATTCCCTCGACCTCAGTGTGTAGGATTCAAGATCCTCGCCTAACCTCCTTTTACCCCAGTGTGCAGGATTCAAGATCCTCGCCTAACCTCCTTTTACCCCAGTGTGCAGGATTCAAGATCCTCGCCTAGCCTCCTTTTACCCCAGTGTGTAGGATTCAAGATCCTCGCCTAAATTCCCTCTACCCCAGTGTGCAGGATTTAAGATCCTCGCCTAAATTCCTTCTACCCCAGTGTGTAGGATTCAAGATCCTCGCCTAAATTCCCTCTACCCCAGTGTGTAGGATTCAAGATCCTCGCCTAAATTCCCTCTACCCCAGTGTGCAGGATTCCAGATCCTCGCCTAACCTCCCTCAACTCTCAGTGTGCAGGATTTCAGATCCTCGCCTGTGTTCAAAAACCCCCACAGTGTCATTGTCCCCCAAAGACCTCCACCCGGGACGTGACATTGTAATTTTTTTTTATTTTTTATTTATGTGATTATATTTTTTGTTAATAATACTTTATTCGTTCTTGACTTTTTCATGTTTCTTTGTCTTTTTTGTGTTTTTTTTTTATATTTATTTGTTGATAATACTCTTTTTCCTCGACTTTTTCATGTATACTATTTTCTTCTTTTTTGTGATTTTGGATAATACTTTTTTTATCCTCGACATTTTCATGTACTTGGCGTATTTTTTACTTTTTTAAAGTTTTTTTGGGGGATCTCACTTCTGTTTACAAAGCTAATTCATGTACTTGGCGTAATTTTTTTACTTTTTTAAAGTTTTTTTATGGGGATCTCACTTCTTTTTACAAAGATAATTCATGTTCTTGGCGTCATATTTCTTTTACTTTTTTGAAGTTTTTTATTGGGATTTAGAATTTCAGCTTCTTCTTTTTTACAAATTTTTCCCTGTCATGGGTACTAAAAGTAAGGATAAAGTAAGGAAATCCCAAGAAATTATAAATTCTGATCTATCTTCCTTACACGTCCACGCGTTTACGGCGCACTGCAGACTATCGAGTGATGTTAGAAGATAAAGCTAGTTTGTAGCCAGTAAAGCTTACTGGGAATACTCGGAATAGCCCAAAGCAGCCCAGCGAGTGTACTTTTATTATTTTTTGATTAAGGATAAATTCTACGTAAGTTTAACACCTTCCCCCAAAAAAACATGTGCACTGCATTGCCGATCTATATGTAGTATATGAATGTATAGTACTTTGTGTGCAGTACATAGTGCGCGAAGCAGCTTATGACGCTGAAAGCAGCCTTTGGCGCTGAACGTATTTATCATTGAACTGTAATAAAAACCACAATTAACATCTTTCGAAGAAAAATATGTATGCATTTTTAGCATTTCGTGGCCAAGCTTGTTTTTCTACTCGTAAATCATCAACGAATACCCACGTTGTGCCCTTACCCCTTACCATACTCGTGTAATGACCATCGGAAATACTTTTACCGTGGTGGAAAATCGCTGCCTTAAGTTTATAACAGTGATCTACGAATTGTATTTTAAACAAATGTAATTTTGCAATAAGAATTTGTTTGGAAGCAGTTATATCGATTTTCTTCATTGTATTTGAATTTGAATTATCACAATTATTGCAAGGATCTTTCTGATTTTTCCATCCTGTGAAATTGTGTTTTATTATATCTTGAAATTCAAATGTTTTTTTTTTTAACATCTTGGGCAGTGCAAGATGTACCACACAATTTGTACTGATAGTAGTACTTGTGTAATTACACGCTAAACATCTTAATACTGTTGTTATTTCGTGTTGTATTGCATTCTTAATAAGAATCTCATGATCGCAAAGAGAGGTAATAAACTCAGCTGCATCATGCAGCTGATTGTAAGCGTATTTTTCTCCTGCGAACTGCCGTAATGATATTATGTTTGGATTTTGATCCGATTTATATTGGTCCATAAAGACTTTTATAATATCATCAGCTTTTTCCGTCGAAAAAAAGTTTTCTCTTATAGATGAACAATATAACATGCATTGGATTGTGGCATTCGCATAACAAGACACACCATCAGAATTTGGGAGACCTCTCACGTTGTATTGAGTGGTATCCGCGATGTGATCATTAGTATTCTGACATTCGGAAACATTATAATTAGGTACTGCCCAAACAGCATCACGAACTTTGCGAACGCGGTTTTTAGAAATTGAAATAGTCATAAGATCAGGTCTATATTTTTTTCGCAATCTATTGTACTCTATTATAGCCGATTCTTGTGCCTTTACGGAAGATGGATCATAATTTATAAGATGCAGTCCTTGTAATGTGGTCACCCGTGAAAGAGCAACGTAAATTTGTCCGCAAGTAAATATTGAATTACCTGCTTCTACGACAGCATTCTGCAAGCTTAGTCCTTGACTTTTGTGAATAGTTATACCATAGCTAAGGCAAATCGGAAATTGTTTTCTCATAACGAACGCTCTATCCATTACTTCAAATTTAACACATACACGTTCTATTATATGTTCTTGCCCAGTGGGTAATATAATTTTCAATTTTTCAACGTCATTATCAACACCTCGTGTAACTGAAACAAGTTTAGCTATGGTACCGTTAACAAGACCCAGCGTAACATCAATATTTCTTCTAATCATGATTTGCACTCCTACTTTAACAATTACGACCCTTGCAAGTCCCGCCGTTCGGGAGCTATCGTCGTCGTTATTGTTTAGTACCTTTGACACCTTTTTTTTCAAGTACGGTGCACAATTCATTGTATCATGAGCGATCAAATGGATTTCTTCGGATGGAAAGCGACTCAGCATTGCAGCGTTCAAAACATCACACTGAACACATGTGGGAAGTAAACACACCGTATTAGATCCCACATTAAGCATGTAATCACATAATTCGTTTAATCGGTCATTACAACAATATGTCGCTTTGAAATTTAATTTCCTCGATTCTAATAGCTTTGTATCCGAATCGGTCACTACTCCGGTGCGAATTCTCGACAAGATGTCTTTGTAAATATTATCACCCTGCTGTCGCATGTTTATTGTCAATTCGTCATAGTGTAACGTTTAGCTGTCCAGGGACGACTGAATGTAGACAGGTTCCCGAGAGGAGAGCGGCTTCCTCCGAGAATAGGATAGGTGGGGGTTCCGTATGGAATAAAGGAGTGAAATCCAACTTAAACTTAACAATGACTTTATTCAAACAACACTTAAACTAATAACAATAACGTTAATATAGCTTACAACTACGATTATATATATTGTGTTTTTGTGTTTTTTGTTTTTTTTCCATGCTAATGTATCCTAATGCGCTATGTAAAATTGGATATATATATATATATATATATATATATATATATGTGTGTGTGTGTGTGCTACTGCTGTAAGTTCGGCCGCTGCTGTTTCCGGAGCGGTTCCCGACACTCTTGGCAGAGTTCTTATTTTACTGTTCTGTAGACTTTGTCTTTGCTAAGCGGTTAAGCTGCTGCCTACTAGTAGGAGCAACGCTTGAAACCTCCGCAAAAACAAAGTTCTCAACTATAGATCCAAAAAGGAGCACCAGTATCTTGTACACTGAGAACCAGTCGCTGCCGTTTCCGGAGCGTGCTGAAATTCTACTGGATAATACTTAAGCTACCTCCAGGAACTAGTATTCGTTAGTTGCAAGAACGTATCAGTATTCGAATGAGCGCGCTGAGTGCTGCGTGCGCCTCCTTTTATACTGGAGAATTGGCGGGCTGGCGCATGCGCAGTGTGTTGATATTTCTTATTTCGCAGTTTTCTCATTTATTATATATTATTTTGTTTTGCGCTTTTGTCAATATATCTAATTAATTATTCTTTACATTTCTATAATATTTGTTCTTTTAATAATTGTTTGGATTATAATTTACAACTAAAAGTATGTACAATGAGCCTGCGCGGTATTACAGATTTGCTCCGCGGTAGTGTAGATCGATTCTACTTTATCGACGGTCGGTAATTGTTGGTTCGAGTCCCTGTGGGACGTTACAATAGCTAAACAAGGCAGACCATAAATTATAAGAACCTACTCCTCCAAAATTTTTCTCCATACTCTTTTTGGATAATTGTATAAAAGCAGGTTCTTCGTGAACAGGAGGAAGTTGTAGTAAATCACCAAATAGCAGCATAGGCTTTTTTCCGAACCAAGCATCATCGGAATCTGTAGTATCAAATATTTCTGTAAGTCGCAGATGTATGTATAGCGAAGTTACGTTAGAAACCATCGAAATTTCATCGATGATTACTAAAGCAACATTTTTTAGTTGATCTCGTACAATTTGAAGGGCTGCATCGCTAAGTTGCTTATACTGGGCTGTATGCCCATGTTCTACGGGTAATTGGAATAATCGGTGTATGGTAAGACCTTCGATATTAAAAGCTGCGATTCCAGTAGGAGCAGTTACTGCTGTGTCTTTTCCGATAATCTGCTTGATCCACTGTCTAATAGTTTTTATTAAAAAACTTTTCCCAGTGCCACCTTCGCCACTCATATAAAGTCTGAGAATGTTATCGTTAGACGTCAAGGACTTAGTAACTTTATCAAATATCTGCTTCTGATCATGGTTCAATTCCGAAATCATTTCTGCAAGATCACCACAGTCAAATTTGTTTTCCGCGTCTTTAAAATCTTTCATGGCACCAACAGTTTCAATGGGAACACACTCTATTGGGTGATCGCCTTGATCATTTTCTTCTTGTTCTACAGTATTCAACACGTTCTTTTCAATTTCTTCCTTCATATGATCACGTGCTTCTTGAATATCCGTTATTCGTTCGTGATATTGAACTGCTTCTGTCAATTGTGATTGTAGCGACAAGAAAGCTTCCGCATATGTGTTAAATCCATTTTTTAATTCGTCGGTGTTTCTCCAAGATTTGAATAATAATAATAATGAGAAATAATAATTCTCAGGTTGGATTTGAACATTGTACTTATAATGATTGATAAGATAGCCTCTTTTCCTTTTTTTCACAAACAAAGATGCACGAATTTCATAATATTCTGTTTTTTCAGACGGTCTAATTTTAGTAACGTCATACCACATAGCAAAATCGTACAGATGCTTTGATTCTAATTCCCTAGGTCTGTTAGGGTAGTAATCATCTATGAGAGATGGACAAAATATGTCTGTGGATTCACCTTCCAGATCTTCAATCTCTTTGCGAGTTTTCAATTTCCTACTTCTCATTATATTTACATCTAACCATCTAATAGTAGTACTGTAGTCAGTTCCATGCAATGATAATCCTAAAAGAGTATCAGCGCATTCAGGCGCTCCACATTCTCTATGATTTAGCATGCGCATTCCAAGGTTGCATAGAAGACTAGCCAATGACTTAGTAGAATTGATTGCTGCCATAGTGTCCGTAGCGTAACTTTTTTCCGGCTTTGACACATACTTAGTACAGTAACATGTTACCAACCCTGTCTTTTCCCCAATATATTGTATATTCATGTTACCTCTCCAAACCGTGAGAATGGGAGCATTAAAATCGTTGATACGGACTTCCTTTATTGAACGTGGAAGATCATAGAGTCTACCTTTTGCTTTCAATTGTTTTCTAGCACCTATAGAAACAGCCACATCCCTTATTATCAAAGTATCTGTAACTGGACGTGGAAATGAAAATCTACATACTTAACAGAAGGAATTTTTAGTTTTTTTTGTTGCGTAGACAGTAACTATTGCATTTATGCATTTGATGTGCAATTACTCGTCTATATAATTCTGGCGACACATGCGGTGATGGTAATCTGCAAGTGATGTATTTCATTATGAATGCTGCTACTTCTTCCTTCGTTGATTTATCGATTATGGGAGCATCTTCAATCCAAATTAAAAGATGAAAATGTTGTAATCCCCTGCTTTAATATTCTCTGCGCCAAAAGTAATGAGTGACCTTGCCAATCGGATTGTCTGGCGAACAAATGAAATCCAGCATAGCGTGGAATGTATTATCTATAAATCGAGCAGTTGAAACAGGATCAGAAGCAATAAGTTCGTTCGGGGACATTTTAGCCACCGATGGGCCGTTTACTTCACGAAGGAATTCTATTAAATCTGTCCATAACCATTCACTTGGACTGAGCGTGAGGAACCATGTAGCTGGTCCATAATGATGTATCATACAGTTCAAATCGTTTCTCGGTTTTCGCCAATATTGTGCTGTATAACGTAATCTGGAAAAAATAGTGTTCAAGTTCGTTAGTAGCTGATCTTTAGAGAGTTGCTCTAGAAAACCAGCAGTTGTGTATTTTTCACGTGGATTTACGACGTTCATTTTGTGAAAAATTCCAGCGTTCAATTGCCGCATATTGGTATCGTGTAATAAATGAAAAATATATTGCATGTTCAATCGAAATTGCGAATGCTTGGACATCAGTTTGGACTTAATGAATTCATGATCAGTCAAACGTACCAATCTTTCTTCACGCTGTCCATTCACCCCATAAGGATATAAATCTGGGAAACATTTCACATCTAAGTGTTCAGCACGATGGTCCAACGGAATGTCATGAACTTTAAGCATTTGATAGAGTGCGGTAGCAGATTCATTAACCCTTTTGTCGTACATTGGATAAATCGTAAACTGCTCATAATATGAATCAGATTGTGACATTTGCGTTAATAATGCACGTTTGTTGTTTTCATCGATATTAAGTGTTTCATCACCTTCAACGTCCTCGATAGATTCGTTATTATTATCATTGGCAACAACTTCTTCTTGAAATTCTGTATCTGGTAATTTGGCACTCAGCAATAAATCATGCGATTGTGGTAAAACAATTTCCGAGTATAGAGGATTGTTGACTTTCAACCACACTAAGGCATTCCATACTTCCTTCAAGTCAACTAACTTTTCCCAAACTATTTTAGATTTTGTTGGAACGCCCCGCACCAATATGTATAATTCGTGATTTTGATTTAAAGGTTCAGTCGGAGGACAGATTTTTTTTAAATTTTCTTCTAACGGCAAAGGAAGATGAAATGTTCTCCCCTTTACTTTTGGAAACATATGTTTATGTGGCATATTTTTACGCATTACTGTATCCATTCTCACAATCGTTTGAAACGGTTTAGCTCTTTGAATGAGAATTCGCTCGTAATCGTTCAACACTGCTATTTCTGGAACTGAACGTACATCAAGCTTATTTAAAATACATTTTAGTGGTATGGAATCGTAGCGAATTTTATTGTGGCAATATGTACAAATAAAATGCACGTCACCAACTCTGTATCCGATATGATTTAACAACGTTTCCAGTACATTTCCCTTATATGTTCTTTTAGAAATATCAAGCTTACGAACCTCTCTTTGAAAACAGAGTTTCTCGCAGGAAACGCACGGGTTGCGTGGTGTGTCCATAGACCGCTTTGTGAAAGCTCTAAATGCTAAATAATATCGGGATATAATCTCTTCTTCGTTCAAGCTTATTTCAGTATTATTTTTTTGTAACGCTTCAGCTTCTTTCCGAGCTTGCAGTGTTATTCGTTCAAGTGTTTCAAGGTCATTATCGTTTAAGGCTTTGTCTAAATTATGTAATTGGTCTTTATAAATGCTCGCTATTTTGTATATCATTCTCTTCAAATGTCGTAAATTCGGAAAGTGAGGTGCCAGAATCTCAATGGCTAAAAAATTGGACTTACATAGTTTAGGGTTTATGTAACAACCATGAGAATGACCAGCTTTTTCAGCACGCACTTTATTAGAACAGCTACTGATATGGTTGTTCAACTTATGTACCTTTTTTAATGAGCATTCTAACAATCGTTTGAATAAATCCTGTAAATTATTCAGAATTTCAACATCTTTTGTTTTACAAAGATAACTACAATGCCATGCTTTTAGCGTCTTCTTCGATTGCAATACAGGTAGCACGTTTATAGCTTTCCCTTCCGAATTCAATATAATTGATTCAGAACCGGTGAAAGTATGGTACGAACTTTCCGCAAAATATGATTCTGAAGAAGATGTATGTCTGGATTGTCCGCACAAAGCATTAATCCTGTCATCAACTTCTAAACATTCTGCTGCGTGCGTTAAGGAAACTTCCATTTTGTGTTTACAATCTTTCAACAGTTTCCTCATTTCCAAAATGTACTTTTGCCTAATATGAAAACACCATTTTATTATACGCTCAGCTTCCAATCTACTTGCTTCTCCAGACGGCATGCTAATAATTTTTGAAAGTTTTCTAATATAAGTTTCTTTGTTATTCTTGGTTGCTATATTGTCATTTTTTACAGCAATATTAAGATACTTTTTTTTTATTTGCAGAGCAGCACGACGTTTTCCTACTTTATTATAATCATCTCCTTTACGTATTTCATCATCATAATATACCTTCCGCTTTTTGGAGATAACTTCTTTATTTAGCTGATAATAATCTTTTTGCTTTCCCCATTTAACTTCTTTATTTGCGTCATAATGTACTTTTGCCTTTTTGATTATACCTTCTCTATTTAGCTCATAGTAATTTTTTTTTCTCTTTCTGCATTTCTCCCTTTTTTTACAATCTTTGCCTTTTTTCATGTTGCACTCCTCTTTCTTTGCTTTATAAACAGCTCTTCTTTTTAAATTAATTTCCTCTTTATGTTTTTTATAATAATTAGACTTGTATTCTGTCTTATTACATGGAACGTATACATTGGTGAGTTTGGACTTTGAAACGAATAGTGGTTCTGTCTGAATTATACGTTTTGTATGTGTAGTGACTTCTTTGTCACTAAGTGGTATATCTTGAACTGAGGATATTTCATCTTTTTCGTTAGTAATGTCACTTTTACCGATTTTAAATAGAGGATCATTTCCACAAGGAGGATTTTTATTAATTATACTATCAATTGCAGATCCATATTCGTGCACACAGCGTGTTAATTGTTGATCCTGATTGCTTGGGAAATGTTCTATACCAGGCATGGAACTAAAGTGAACGCAGCGGCCGTTTTTCAGAGGCAACGCCTCCTTTCTCCCGCCGCGCGTCTTGACCCCCGCAGCGGGCCTAGGAGCTTCGAGCGCCTCAGACCCGTACCATATGAACCGCGCGTGGCACATTGGGGCGACACCCGTATCAATAGATTTCCGCATCACCCATGGGGTACTATTATCGATGCGGTTTTTTTTTGTCAGTGGTATCCCCTGTAGGCCTATTCCACTGTATCACGCGATAAAAATGGATAGGAAAAACGCATTTTACTATCAAAATTTTAAATACGTTTGGGAAAACTTAATTTTCGCGCACGTTTAGACGTGCTGGGCATATCTAAAATATCAACGGGGAGGCTGGTCGACGTTGTACGTATTAAAGTTGATATTTTAGATATGCCGAGCACGTCTAAACGTGCGCGAAAATTAAGTTTTCCCAAAAGTATTTAAAATTTTGATAGTAAAACGCGTTTTCCCTATCCATTTTTATCGCGTGACACAGTGAAATAGGCCTACAAGGGATACCACTGACAAAAAAAAATGCATCGATAATAGTACCCCATGGGTGATGCGGAAATCTATTGATACGGATGTCGCCCCAATGTGCCACGCGCGGTTCATATGGTACGGGTCTGAGGCGCTCGAAGCTCCTAGGCCCGCCGCGGGAGCCAAGACGCGCGGCGGGAGAAAGGAGGCGTTGCCTCCGAAAAACGGCCGCTGCGTTCACTTTAGTTCCATGCCTGTTCTATACAATTAGATTGAAACATTTTGATCAAATGTTGACGCATCAACGCATGGGTGTACGTTACTTTGTCTGGTAATATTTTGAATAATAACGAGACAGCAAATGCAATAGCAAAAACTCCGCAATCCCGACCATTAGGTTGAGTTTGTACACGTGGAAATTCAATAAATTCTTCGTCAATTGCACCGTCTTGTTTGTTTAAAAAAGGGTATAACTTCTCCAGATAAATTTTATGATGACTATGCAACTTCGAGGAATTAAGAGAATCATAAATATAAACTCTTCTTTCATCATGTTTATAGAAGCTACAAACCCAATGTCCCCCTGCATTGATTCCAATCTTATCGCTTTGGTGCAAAATCTGTATGTGATCCTGATTTTCAGGAACTGGTTGAATTGTATTAGGCAATTGAACCCTCCACGTCTCGCGTGGTTTATAATTGGAGTTAGCTTCTAATAATTTGTGAAAATATTCGATATGATCATCTGTTAACCATTCGTCTTTAATGATAATTTGCAAATTACGAAAACTGAGTGGTAAGATATTATTAATACTATTAATTATAGACATAACGAATTATACTTTTATTATATGTAAAGGAAATGTAATTCCTTCAATTCAAATATTGCCGCGCTCTCTCAGGACGCTAATAAAGTAGGGCGTGTAAGGAACGCGAGAGAAAACAAAAGCAGATGTGCACGTGGTAACACACGCAGATTAATTATAAACGAAACTTAGTAATAAAACTAGTACCAGGGTGATCAATGACATTAAATGTCGTTTCTTTATTACAGGTAGCAACTTTGTAAATAATAGTATAATAGTAAGTAGGATATAAATAGCGAAATAGGTTAGGTTAGGTTTTTATTTTTCTCTTAGTTTACAAACTAACAGATGGCATTTCAGGGTACAACCCTATATAGCCCAACGAATAATAGACATTCTAAATAACGAAATATAATAACTCTATTACAGAGAAACTCAGTTTTGTTATTGGTTAACCGTAGGGGTATATATTTTTTTCTAGTTTTCTAGTATACACTATTCTATTGTATACGATATAATATATATTATTAATATATAATTCTAGTTTTCGAGTATACACTATTCTATTGTATACGATATAATAAAGCGCGATGCAGCCAGTAATAAAGCTTACTCGCAAAAGCGCAAAGCACCCAAGGTAGCGCAAAGCAGCCACGCGAGTATAATTTATTCTTGAATACTCCAATCTGTAAAAAATGAAAAATTTGTAATAAACAGTAAACTAATATCATACGTAGTATTTTATTATATATAAATAAATGTGAACGTCACTTACCAAATATAATATTTTCTCTTTTACTTCTCCTACTGATGAGAAGTATTGGATTTCCTTCAAAGGGACTTGATACTAAAAAGATGCACATTTCAATAAAGATATAGGTTAGCAAAAATCTGCGCAGACTATTATTATTTTATTACACATGTAATGAAACAATAACCTATTCGTTGAAAATATGTTCGTTTCATCACCTTAATTAATAATAATGAAGCACACTTACATGCAAGGAAATGAAGAGGAATTTTCGGACGCCGTAACACACGTAAGCTTCGGTCGCCCGCTTTGTCTTTTGACGTGCCCGTCGGTCATGTACCGCCGCGATCGGGACAGAATCTTCTTTACCCTCGCCTATTGATTTCGCTTTCAGCCTTATTTATTCGATCCGGATCTTACATACAGTTAAATACTCATGTAGTTAGAAAAAAATACCATTTCGGCTTTTTGTCGAATGAACCTTCGTTTTCTAGATATTGTAATTTAAAGTTTTTAACGTACGTAGAAATCCTGTAATACATATCCCTCGATGGAAGGTATTCAATCGCGGCCGGCGATTGAATTCCCATCGTTTCAATCATGAGCGCTTCGATTAAAGATTGACTCGGGTTTAGTCTCATTCAAAAGTCTCGAATAAAATTTTCGTCTTTTAGTCGTATTCAATTTTTTATTTTAAATAATTTTCTGCCCATCTCTGGGCCAGTGTTCGAGTTCCTCCACAATTCAACAACATATACTATTTTTTTTTTTAACAATTTTTCCCGTGGTAATATATTTTGTGGATATTACGTATCATATACGTTACATATTATTCTACGCAAATTTTATGGTTACTAAGGTTAAAACTGCATTTATAACATAACATATTATTCTCATTATCTCTTTCACCGGTGGTTTCATATTCTTGTACTGCGAAAATATTTCATTCCGAAACTTTCGACGCCTGCAATTGTCGAGCAGGTAAAGTGTGATAGCCGTTAAAATAACCGTATTTTTAACATTAAAATTTGCGTAAAATAATATATATATAAATAATATAATATATGTAACGTACTATATATAATACGTAATATCCACAATATATATTTCCACGGGAAAAATTGTTAACCCTATCGACAAATAGCCGAAATGGTATTTTCATACTACATGAGTATTACGACCCCCATATACTGTTGTTCCAAAAGCGATTTCCACATCCGTGGCGTTCCCCTGTTAGCTTCCCGGCTTAAAAATTAAAAATCAACAATTCAAACATCCCGCGGCAGAATGTGTCCGTATCTATGCGA
This sequence comes from Andrena flavipes, assembly GCA_963971345.1. Taxonomy (NCBI): domain Eukaryota; kingdom Metazoa; phylum Arthropoda; class Insecta; order Hymenoptera; family Andrenidae; genus Andrena; species Andrena flavipes. The sequence continues at coordinate 45,072,624 of OZ020479.1, read as the reverse complement.
AAAGCGGGCTCCTTAAAAAACAAAAGAGCAGCGGAGGAGCTCGCCTCATCGTTGCACGTGTGAAGAAGCTCATTCTCGATCGTGACTGCCCACCGGCGACAATGGATGATAATGTAAGTATTAAAAAACATACTATTCATATATATAATCATACCAGAGGTATCGTAATTCATAATATACTCTAGCCCGCTTATCTGTATTCGCTAATTTTATTCGTGAGATATTCGTGTTCGGGAATCTCCCCTAATGCAAAGATTTACCCCGAGCCCAAGATAAAATTTACCGGTTTCTCGAGATGCGAAGGTCCCAAAAAAGCGAGATTCGTCTACGAATTACGTATGACGGATTGGAACTCAAAATAACGTACGCACTTTGAAAACTGAATGATCGGAGCACTCGAAAGACGAGGTATACCGCGTCGTCGCTATTGAGACAATAGCAGGCTCGCCGAATATAGACGGTAATGAGGGGGCCAACGTCCTCCCCCCGCGGCACCCGCGAGAGCCGAGCTACTCGGTCCACCCGGGGTCCCGCGGGACGCGGGGGGGGGGGGCACGGCCGCCGATGCCTCAATCCCGTCGTGCGAGCGCTCCTATTTATTGTAAAAACAGTCTGTATGGAAATAATACAATAGCATAGGTATAATGTAAGAATAAGCGTAGATTAAGATAGCATAAGCGTAGCGTAAGCTAGAATAAGCATAGGTTAAGATAGCATAAGCGTAGTGTAAGAATATTATAAGATAATATAAGAAACGAAAAAGCACAAGAGCGCCTCTCGCGACCCGAAGCAGTCCTTTAAAACTCCCGCTACTACCCGTTTCCGAAACATGCCGCCCGCCTCGCCGGCAGACGCTCTGCGGCGAAATCACTGATCGATGCGCAAGTCAATACGGATAGTAGGTTGGGGGGAGACGGAAGGGGACGGACGCGACGAATGTTTTCCGAACGCACGCGCCGCCCGCCGTAGACGACCGTGACCGCGACAAAGGAAGCAAACGTCGCGATCGGTTACTGCGACGCATCTTTCGATTCGGCGTCGGTTATTTGTACCGGGAGTGGTATAATTTTTGTGAGTGGTCTCGTGCAAGTTTTCATGGCGGTTTGAAGCGTCGCCACGCGGACGAGACCATCCGTTCCGGTGTGAAGCTTGAGGACACGTGCAAGCGGCCACTTCGTCGGAGGGGACAACTCGTTACGAATGAGCACCAACGATCCTTCCCTCAAGTTTTCGACGCGTCTTCTCCACTTTGGCCGTTGTTGAAGGAGGTGAAGATACTCCTGCTGCCACCTGCGCCAGAAATGATTGCGAAGGTTATTAACAAGCCTCCAACGTTTCAGCCCGGTAACGTCGAAATCGACGTCAGAGGAGGTTTCGAGGGACGTGACGGGTTCCCCGATCAGGAAATGTCCCGGAGTGAGGGGGAGCAAATCTTTGGCGTCTTCGGCGATCGGCATGAGCGGACGAGAATTGAGGCAGGCTTCAACTTGGCACAGAAGCGTACTCAACTCCTCGTAAGTCAATTTTTGATCCCCTATGGTCCGCTTAATATGATATTTTGCCGATTTGACCGCTGCTTCCCAAAGGCCGCCGAAGTGGGGAGCATAAGGGGGAATGAACCGCCATTCCGTGCCTTTCGCTGCCAGTTCCTGGGTGGCCGTGCGACGGAACTCCGAAGTGCCCTGAAACATACGTCGCAATTCCGCGTCCGCTCCACGGAATGTTGTGGAATTATCGCTCCACAACTGAGCACATCGACCCCGTCGTGAAATAAAGCGTTGGAAAGCCGCTATAAAGGTAGTGGACGTTAGATCCGTTACCGCGTCCAAATGGACGGCCTTTGTGCAAAGACAAACAAACACGACCATATAACCTTTATAGGCCTTCTGCCCTCGACCCTTAGATGTCCTGATTAGAATTGGCCCAGCATAATCAACACCTGCGTGCTCGAACGGCTTCGAAGGTTGGAGACGGACGCCAGGAAGATTGCCCATCTGTTGTTGGCCGGTCACGGCCTTGAAGCGGGTGCATCGAAGACAGCGACGTAGCAGCTTCTTCACGAGGGGGCGGCTACGTGGAATCCAGAAGCGTTGGAGCAATGAGGTCCTTGTGAGGTCCACACCGCCGTGAAGAGTGTACAGGTGAGCTGCTTCGATAATTAATGTGGCCACATGCGTGTGGCGTGAAAGAATGATTGGGTGACGTTGCGTGTACGGCACCGGGGCGTCCTGGATACGGCCGCCGACTCTCATCACTCCGTCTGAGTCTATAAAAGGAGTGAGGCTTATTAGTGGGGACGAAACGCGCACCGGCTTACCTTGCGTAAGCGCCTCGATCTCGAGAGGATATCCCTCGAGTTGACTCAGTCGAAAAATGGTGGTCTCGGCTCGATGATGCTCGCTCGCACTGAGTGGGCCGATCATCCTTCTCGTGCGTTTCGAACGAATCGAAGAATGTACGCGGTCACCCTGACGAGTCGGGACCACTTCGAAAAATTAGATATAAACTCGTTCGGCGGTGCGACTTGGTGGACGGCAACGACGGTTCCCGACCGTTGATCGGGAATAGACCCGTGATCTAAGAGAGTGGGAGGGGATGGCCATTCCGTCGAGACGTCGTTCAGCCAGGTCGGGCCATTCCACCAAAGACTCGAGTTTCGCAACTCTGCCGACGAGATTCCTCTGGTTGCAAGATCCGCTGGGTTGTCCGTCGTGCCGATGTGGCTCCAGGTCATATCCGGCAGCAACCGTTGAATTTCGGCTATCCTGTGCGCGACAAATGGTTTCCATTTTGATGGATGTGCTCGAATCCACGCTAGAACTACAGACGCATCCGTCCAGGAGTGGGCTTTGAACCGTCCTAAGCTCAATGAATTTTGTAGCGTGGACTGCAGACGTGCCAGCAGCAGCGCCCCGCAGAGCTCTAGCCGTGGAACACTCTGCAGCTTCGTCGATGCAACCTTCGTCCTGGCGGCAAGGAGGCTGAGCTTCGCTGACTGAGGATGGACCACGCGAAGGTAGACCGCCGCTGAATACGCCCGTTCCGAGGCGTCGGAAAATCCGTGGACCTCCACGACGGTGCCGACGCTGGTAAATCCGACCCAGCGCGGCACAACCATACCGGTGAGAGAGTCCACCTCGTCCATGAACGCCGACCAACGTGCAGCCAGCTCAGCGGGGATCGGAGCGTCCCAATCTAGTCCCGCCAGCCACAAGTCCTGGAGGAGGATTCTCGCCTGGATCAACACCGGCGCCATCCACCCTAAGGGATCGAACAGGCTGGCGACCATCGAGAGAGCCGACCTCTTTGTCCAATGGTCGGCGTTGACGTGGGGCCTACAGCGAGGGCCCTTCAAGGTGAGCGAGTCCTTCCTGGTGTCCCATTGAAGTCCCAGCGCGCCGTGAATTTCGGACTCCTGAAATAAGGAAGTTTCGCGAGCAGCGTCATCCCCAAAATTCGGAATGTTACTCGCCCAACGGTCTAACGGAAAGCCTCCGGAAAGCAGGATTCCCGTCAACTGTCGACGGGCTTCCCACGCCTGCTGCAGAGTGTCTCCCCCGGCCAAAATGTCATCGACATAGGAGTGGTCCCGGATGGCTTGCGAACCCAGCGGAAAGCGGTTCTTTTCGTCCTCGGCTAACTGTCGAAGTACCCTCAAAGCGAGGTACGGGGCCGACGCGGTGCCGTAGGTAACTGAGGTGAGCCGATACTCACGCACTTCGGCGCTAGGCTCCGGTCTCCACAGGATCCGTTGCCAGTCCTGATCCTCGGCGCGGACTCCTATCTGACGGAACATCTTCACAATGTCCGTAGAAAATGCGAACTGGAAGAGGCGCCATCGGGAAAGGACGATCCAGAGCTCGGACTGCAATTTCGGCCCGGGCAGCAGTTCATCATTGAGCGAGCGACCGAACGCCGAGGGACAGGAGGCGTTGAAGACCACTCGGATCTTCTTATGGTCTCCGATGGGCTTCCATACCGCATGATGAGGCAGGTAGAATCCGAGGGCATCATCAGCGAGTGGCGAAGCTGCTTCCTCCATATGGCCTAACCGAAGGTACTCTGCAAGGAAATCTCGATACTGCGTTTTTAATTCTGCGTCCTTCTGTTGCCGGCGTTCAGCACCGAGTAGAAGTCGGAGAGCCACTCTCCGCGAAGGACCTGCCGGAAGCGACGGGACGTCACGAAAGGGTAAGCGGACATGATACCTTCCGCTCGAGTCTCGTCGATGGTCCCGGTTGAAGGCCTCCTCGCACGACAGCTCATCTGGGGTCAGCGTAGGGTTGGACGGCATCTCCTCAAGATCCCAGAATCGTCGGAGCTGCTCCTGTAACTCGGTGTCGCAACGAACCTGGAGAACTCGTGTCGAGTCACGTGACATACCGGAGTCGCGGAGATCTACCGCTCCAAGGAGAATCCATCCCAAAGGGGTTGGTATGGCGGCTGGGGTACCAGGTCGTCCTTCACGACTTCCGCTGAAGAGCCGGGCGCAGACGTCAGCTCCCAGAAGGACGTCGACACGGGAGGGCATCCCGAAATCTGCGTCGGCCAAAGGCAGACCCTTAACGTGGTCCCAGTCATCGGCCGAAATGGGCCGCGAAGGTGTTGGCGTGGTCAGCCTCTTTGACACCAGCGCTCCGAAGTCCGCGATGAATGAGTCATCAACACGGGACCGTAACCTCACCATGACTTCATGAGTCGCGACCCCCACCGGAGTCTCCTGGTGACCCGTGAGTGTCATATGGACCGGACGCTTCCTAAGACGCAGAGCCTGGGCCGCCCACTCGCTGATGAAGGACGATTCCGCAGCGGTATCGATGAGTGCTCGAACATGCAGTACACGCCCTTCGGGCGATTCGAGCTTCACCTGTGCGGTCGCCAATAATACGACTTGTCGGGTAGTCGTGGACGCAACAAAGGTTGATGAAACAGAGGCGCAGGCGGTCGCCTCGTCAGCTGGCCGCTGAGAACCGTAAAGGTCATGGAGGGTCGTGTGATGACCAGCCCCACACGCCCAGCAACGGTTCGTCGACGGGCAGTCCACTTGGGAATGCCCAGAGTGAAGGCAAGACAAACACAATCCTTCCCTTTTGGCGTAGCTGAGCCGATCTGTGACACTTAAATTTTTATATTTGTGGCAGGAACCCAATGGGTGTTTACCTGAACACATCGTACAGTTGCGGAGCTTCTTGGTGCCCTTGTCTTTCGGTGAGGACTCCGAGAGATTGGTGGCCATCGTGAGCTTGGACTGTGATGCTTGACCGCGGTGGTTCTCCTTCTGTCTTCCAGATGCGGTGTCTTTCCGAGGAGGATTGGCAGTCGGGTTGCTGGATGCCGTCCTTGAGTGGATTCGGTTCTCTAAGAACGTCTCTAGCTCCGAGAAACGAGGCGTTGCACAGGGATCTCGAAGTGAGTCTTCCCAATTCAAACGCGTGGGCTGGTCTAGACGTTCGGACAGTAGAAATACCAACCACTCGTCCCAAGCGTCGACGGGTTTCCCGAGCGATTTAAAAGCGTCCCGGGCTTGGCTGAATTCATCCAAGACCCGCTTCAATTCTCCAGGCTGGCCTTTAACCGACGGAGAGCAGTTTATGAGACGACGCATGTGAGCCTCTGACAGACGGCGTTGATTGCCATAACGTCGTTCCAACGCTGCCCACGCGGCCTCATAATTGGAGGCTGAGATCGGCGTGTTCTGGAGCATCTTTGCGGCCTCACCCTTGAGGCTCGACTTCAGGTATTGAAGCCTTCGAACATTCGAGACTCCTTTAATCTCGTCGACCATGGACTGAAACAAATCACGAAACCCTTCCCATTCCAGGATATCTCCCGAAAAAGTGGGCAACGTAGCCCTCGGAAGCAAAACGTTTGGATCGCCATATGCCACGGAGTCGCGCGCGGCATCCCGATCGTTGGAGTACTTGGAAGCCGTCTCCGGGCCTCGGATCATGTCGTCCAACTCCACGGCGTGGGAGAGATACGCGTCCTCGACCTGTGAGTAGAAATCACTTTCCAAATAGCCTGAGCCCTCGGCGTCAGATCGACGGGCAATCGTTCGGTGTCCATCCTGAAATTCTGCCCAGTAATCTCCTAACAATTGTTGCCGTCTCTTCAAGAAATGGCCGACCATCTTCTCTTTCCCCGTCTTGCGGGTATTTACCATAAACCGTTCAATACGAGCAGCCACCTCCTTTTGAGAGCGCAATAAATCTTCCAGGGTCACCATTGTATTGGAAATCTCGATTCGACGAACAACTGTTTACGTTTCGGAGAAAGAATGTTTGGGATTTCAAACCCTCGACGGACAGATCGAGACGTTAACTTGTATTCGCGCACCTTGAGCGAAACGTTTTTGCACCGGCGTGTTTACCCGAAGGAGACCGTTACCGAGTCAAATTCATAGGCCGAAGGGCGTTACGCGAGAGAAACGAGACCGTTTATGCCCAAAAAACTCACTCAAACGCGTAGTTTGATGATTGTTGTTTCTTATTTTATTCCAGCACTGCAGTCGTGATCGGAGCACTTTCGCGGTTTTCGGAATACGATTACTCGCGCGCCGAGGATTTCGAATTCGCCAACACGACACGTGAAGAACACTCACACACGAACAGCGCGGATTTTTGCAGAAAGATTACTTCTCACTCCGCGTAAAACCGACGGAATGAAAATCGGAGCGAATACTAGGCCTTCAAAGCAACTCGAGATAAATATCCGGCTCGAAGGACCACGTTTTCTTGTTCGGGAATCTCCCCTAATGCAAAGATTTACCCCGAGCCCAAGATAAAATTTACCGGTTTCTCGAGATGCGAAGGTCCCAAAAAAGCGAGATTCGTCTACGAATTACGTATGACGGATTGGAACTCAAAATAACGTACGCACTTTGAAAACTGAATGATCGGAGCACTCGAAAGACGAGGTATACCGCGTCGTCGCTATTGAGACAATAGCAGGCTCGCCGAATATAGACGGTAATGAGGGGGCCAACGTCCTCCCCCCGCGGCACCCGCGAGAGCCGAGCTACTCGGTCCACCCGGGGTCCCGCGGGACGCGGGGGGGGGGGGCACGGCCGCCGATGCCTCAATCCCGTCGTGCGAGCGCTCCTATTTATTGTAAAAACAGTCTGTATGGAAATAATACAATAGCATAGGTATAATGTAAGAATAAGCGTAGATTAAGATAGCATAAGCGTAGCGTAAGCTAGAATAAGCATAGGTTAAGATAGCATAAGCGTAGTGTAAGAATATTATAAGATAATATAAGAAACGAAAAAGCACAAGAACGCCTCTCGCGACCCGAAGCAGTCCTTTAAAACTCCCGCTACTACCCGTTTCCGAAACAATTCGTGAGATTTATTTTTATTATTCGTTAGTTTTATTCACGATTCGTGAGATTTTTTCGTCACTTAAAATCTGATCACACGCGGCGTATGATAGAGATATGATAGAAGAAAGTCATATTGTTCAATTGCAAATTGGTAATAGGAAATTCGGATTATACATTACAAAATATATTTCTTCTCATTACTTCACGAGCCTTTCTTTTATTATTCAATAAAAAAACCTGTAACGTATTATAACATTATTTTGTGAACGATTCACAATTGTAACTAATAGTAAAACAAGAAGATATTGCAGACGTTAACTTATAACGCCAACGATTAAAAATATATCAAACATATCTCGTAAACGAACATGTAAAGTACAACATTTTGAAAGTCTTTGGTAGACACTTTGCCTATGTTAACTATCAGTGTAAGCATATTCTATAGGCACGTTGAAGCATATTCTATATAACTTGTAACGCCAGCGATTAGAAATATAAAACACATCCGAGTTAAAATATGCTTCTATGTATCCAATATGTTCTTGTTGTATTACCTGCTATACAGATATGGTCTACGCCCACTGACACTTAACGTAGGCAAAGTACCTACCAAATTGTTCAATTGCAAATTGGTAATAGGAAATTCGGATTATAAAAATAAAAATTACTTTACATTACATTACATTACATTACAAAATATGTTTCTTCTCATTACTTCACGAGCCTTTCAATTATTCAATCATACAAAAAACTGTAACGTATTAACATTAACATAATTTTGTGAACGATTCGCAGTTGTAACTAAGGTCGGTATCAAATATATTGGCCGGTGAGTTTGTTTTCCCGATCAGGGATCGAGGAGAAATCAACCACCACCATCTGACGATCGTGGATTTGTCAGTTGGAGTTCGGTGGCCCCCGAAGGGTATGGTGGAGTAATGCGAACGCTGCTCGGCTCCGCCTGTAACGTAGCTGTATGGCTGTTGTTTATTCTTAACGTAATAGTTGTGTGTGTGACCAATACGGGATGAAGCTGTCGAGAAAGAATCAATCTTCTGACCAATAACAGTCTGAATGTTTTAGGCCTAACCCAAACCTATTCTGACATATATGTCATTATAACACGCCTTTTCATTTTCTCGAGAGAGTGAGAACGTTGAGAAAAGGAGCATCGAGCAGGCAAGCGGTATGGTGGGAGAATACCCCTCACGAAACTCACCGGCCAATATATCTGATACCGACCTTAGTAAAACAAGAAGATATATCACACGTTGAAACATATTCTATAACTTATAACACCAACGATAAGAAATATATCAAACACATCTGAGTTGATCGTAAACGAATATGGAAAGTACAACATTTTGAAAATCTTTGGTAGGCACTTTGCTTATGTTAACTATCAATGGAAGTAGACCGTAACTGTATAGCAAGTAATACAACAAGATATTAGACACGTTGAAGCATAACATATTCTAACTTGTAACGCCAGCGATTAGAAGTATCAAACACATCCGAGTTAAGAGTTTGCCTTGAGGAAAGGTAGCGAGCAGACGTGTACCACTGTCGCTCCCTGTGTTTACTAATTTCGACAACGTATATTTGGAATATTTCAAATATTTCAGTCACACTGTTAAAAGTTTTCATGAGTGGTGAATAGTGTTTCTACTTTCGAGTCTTTCAAACTGCGGTTGCAGTTTGATAGTCTTCAACAAATCAGTGTAATGGCCTCTGACAACAGGAGTCATGGCACTCAGGAAGATAACAGTCCTACCCAACCACCCGCAAACAAAACATATGCCTATGTTATGGCGCGAAGCTCACAGCCAAAGAAAGAGGACGCAATTATACTGGATTCAGTGGAAGGCATCACTAATGACGACTACATTGACGGTCTGGAAAAACTAACCGATGCAAGTAATATTCTGTTTATTTCAAAAATCTCCGGTGGTAGAGTATGCGTTTTTCTGTCCAACAATTCCCTAGTTGAAAAGCTAACCAACAAATCAGTGCAAATAAAGAATCAAACACTGAATATCAGACCTTTAATGGAAAAAAAACAAAAGAGTAGTTATCTCCAATGTATCTCCTACTATACCGCATGAAACATTAACAGACATATTAAAAAGCAAAGGTATAACATTGGCCTCCCAGATGAATTACATCAGAGCAGGATTAAATAAACCGGGTCGTTCACATATTCTTTCTTTCCGTCGACAAGTTTACATCAAGGAAGAAGATGTACATCTTCTACCAGAGTCACTACAAGTAAATTATGACAACACGACATACTGGGTATATTGTAGCACTGACTCAGCGTCCTGCTTTATATGCAAACAGAACGGCCACATAGCCAAATCTTGTCCGAATCAAATGGTGGAAAGGACTGTAAATACTGCACCTAAACAAACCCACATCTTAACTCCTTCGGACCACACCCCGGAAAGCGATCTAACTCCACAGAATGCAAATATTCAAATCAAAAAAGGGACAAAGAGACCTCCAGCATCCACTACATCTGAAGGTACAATAGATAATCTCTATTCCAAGAACAACGAACACACTTATCCGCTCTTAAATCACAACAGTGTAAATTCTCCGGCACCAGAGATCGTAAGCTCTAAATTCAAAAAACCGGAAACCAAAAAAACGAAGCGCAAATCAAATACAGCCTCAGATGAATCTGACGCAGAAGAAACTATCACAAACTTAGAAAATAGTCTACTACCAGCAAGACATGTAATTGAACACTCTCCAGATCCTCAAACCTTGGGGTATGATCAATTCAAAAAGTTTTTAGAAAAATCCAGGGGTTGTTCTAACTCACTAGAAATTGCCTTCGAATTTACACAAGATATAGATGGCTTAATTAAAATGATCGGCATCGTTTACCAACATTTAAATGATTGTAGCTTAAAAGCAAGGCTCACAAGAATTAAAAAGAAACTCTTCTGGCAAAGTCAATCAGCACAGGATTCGGATCAATCACTGTCATCTAGCAGATCATAAACCAAGAATCAAAATAAAAGAAAAATAAAATAAAATACATAATCCTTTTCTCTCAAGAGCTGGATGATGACACCAAACCCGAGCACGGACAAATTGCATTCTACAGAGCTCAGATTAATGTTCTGGAACCCCAGAAGCATCACGAAAAGAAAAGAAGAACTCCCTAAAATTCTCGGAGGCTTAGACATTTTGGTTTGCGTAGAGTCATGGCTTTCGGACAAAAGTCCCAGGGAAAAGGATTTCCACTTCAGCGGCTTCAAAACCTGCAGGAAAGACCGTACTCACTCGAAAGGTGGAGGAATCTGCATCCTCATACGCAACAATCTAGCATTTGTTGAACTTAACAATCTGAAATGTTCCGAAAAATCTGTGGAACTGGCTGGCATTAAAATTACTAATGTTAAACCCGTAATTGATATTATTGTTTGTTACAGAACTCCAGGTGCAATACTCCCACAATCCAAATGGGATGAAATCTTCGAGAATATTGGTAATAAAAAGCACACAATCTTAATGGGAGATTTCAATGCCCATCATAAAAATTGGAATTGTAGCAAAAACGACACCAATGGGGAAAGACTCCTTAATACTTTTATTAGATCAAATTTAATACTACACAATTACAAATCTATCACTCATGTACAACCGTACTATAACAATAGCATCACGTCCAACCTAGATTTAATATTTTCTTCTGGTATCATTGCAGACAAGATCAACGTAAAAGTAAATGACGACACCTGGGGTTCTGATCATTTTCCGATCTTTATAAATGTAAGTTTAGGAAAAACTATTTATCGCAAAAAATCTTTTAATATAAGTTCACAAAGAACTAACTGGGAAGAAGTACACAAAAACTTAGAGGATAACTACTCTAAATTCTTAACGACAGAATTCGATCAATTGACGGGTAGCGAAAAATATCTCTTATTTACAAATATATTAATCACCGCTGTTAAGTCAAATACACCCAAAAAAAGAATCGTTAACAACAAAATTCATCGAAATCCGGTTCCCTGGTGGGACCCAGAGTGTGAGAAGGTCAAAAGGCTCAGAAAAGCAGCGCTTAAAAAATGGCAATTCACCAATAACCCCAAACATCACATAGAATATAAAAGGAACGTGGCCATAGCTAGGAAAACTTTTAAAGTTAAAAAAAGAGACTATTTCAAAGAATTCGCAAAGAGCATTAATTTCAGTACCAGTAGAAAATATATTTGGAACATTAGCAAAATATTAAAGAATAAATGGAGTAAAATAATACCTTCTCACACGTCTGAGAATCACCAGCTGGAACACAAAATTATGGAAGCTCTGGATAAAATCAGCTCCCCATGGGTCCCAACTGACCCAGAATGGTTGCCTTCTTGCGACTACAACGCAATCCTAAATTCACCCTTCAACTTTGCAGAGTTTAATATTGCTCTCAAAAGTAGAAAGACGCACTCAGCTCCTGGCATAGATGGAGTGAACTACGAAATTCTTCAAAATCTCCCAATAAAACACAAACTAATCCTACTGGATATATATAATGAAATGTATTCCTCGAGCAACTACCCGCCAGAGTGGAAAACATCTTACATACACTTCATTAATAAATCGGATGGTAAGAGTGTCAGGCCTATATCCTTATTATCATGTCTAGTTAAGCTGTTTGAATCGATGTTAAAAAATAGACTAGAGTGGTGGACGGAACGCAATAACATTCTTCCAAAAACCCAAACAGGATTTCGAAAAGGTCAATCAACCATAGATAATTTGACCAACTTAGCCTTGAATGTAGATGAAGCCTTCAGCAACAAAAAACACCTTCTAGCTGCATTTTTAGATGTCAGCAGCGCATTTGACAATGTCAACATAAATATTCTTTTACAACAATTAGCAACGATTGGATGCCCTATTCAGACGATTAAATTTATTAAACATGTAACTTTCGAAAGACTAATATATGCTGATACCACAGGTGATCAACCCAGAAAAGTATTCAAAGGCGTTCCCCAAGGTGGGGTACTTAGTCCCCTATTGTACAATATTTATGTATCTAGAATAGCCGACAATTTACCAAAGAGTGTGGTGGTTTCCCAATTTGCAGATGATATCGCAGCTTACTGCAAAAGGGCCACAATCAGTTCGAGCAAAAGCCTATTAGAAAAATCGATCTCCACAATTCATGACAACTTGCGACACTTAGGATTAGAATTATCTCCTCAGAAAACTGTATTTATACATTTTAACAAACAAAAAGTCAAACCAGGGCAAACCGAAATAAAAGTAAAGAACATAACAATTAAGTCAAGTGAATCAGTACGCTTCCTAGGTATAAATTTTGACTACAAAATGTCATTCAAGAATCAAATAGACCAAATCCAGAAAAAGTGTTTAAGAGCTATGAATATAATAAAATTTCTCAGGGGTACATGGTGGGTATCCGGCCCCGAAACTTTAATAATTTTATATAAGAGTTTGGTTCGGTCAATACTTGACTATGGCTGCTTTGTATATTTTCCCACCCAACTAAACCAAATAGAAAAGATAGAAAAAATTCAATATGCGGCAATAAGGCTTGCCCTGGGATATAGAATCAGCACGCCCACTAACATCCTTCTGGCAGAGTCAAAATTGCAACTCTTACAAGAGCGCGCAAGATTCTTATGCAATGGGTATCTCAACAAAATTTACTCAAATAAAAAAATGTTAGTATATGAAACCATATCACACTATAAAAAAAAAATCGTGGCAAATAAAACTAACAAGCGTAAATTCTGCAATCGATTACTACATCAATGCGTAAAATGTCTAGGAAATACAATTGATCTCATTTATTGTACAAATCATTCCAATATTTATGATCACGATTTCAAGACTCTAATAAGCAACATCGAAATTGACACAGAGTTTGGTAAACAACTAAATAATGTTAAAAATCCCAACACAATGATAAACAACTTGATCAGAGAAGAAAAGTCTTATTCCCTATACACGGATGGAAGCAAATCAAAAAACTCTATCTCTGTAGGAGCTGCGTGCGTGTGTAGTGATTTAAACATGTGTAACGTTCTCGAACGAGACGTTGCCGTTCTTACAGGAGTTTTCACAAGTAGAGCGGTTTACTCGTGAATTTGTAGGATTTGGTTCGGGTGGCGTGCGATTAAGAAATGAATTTCAAGGTACTAGAGTCCTTCCTTTAACAATACTTAACAAAGATTTATTCAAATAAATTGTTGAGACACTAGGTCTATAATGAACATAGATGATGGTGGTTTCGTTTGACGTATCGCAGAGTTCGGTTTTAAGTTAGGTCGGTAATAGTAGTTTTTAGGTTATGACGCTAAGTCGGTAATAGAGTTTATTCAGTTCGTAACGCTAGGTTTAATAGTAAGAATATAGAAACTAGGAGTAAATAGGTATAACGCTAACTAAATATTAATTATATCTAATGAACAGGATTTGCGACGCTAGGTCGGATGTGGTATATAATACAAGAGTTTGACGCTAGGTCTTTTGATTTTTGTGGAGAGTCGTTTGAATTTGGGTGCCTATAAGCTGGCCCCACGCTGTGGCAGTGGTGTAGGCTTAGGTTAGATGAGGAGCTAAATAACGCTACCCCGGGAAGATTTTGAGGGGGCTAACTAAAGCGACCTCGGAAGGAAGTTGAGGGGGCTAGTCAAAGCGACCTCGGAAAGATTTGAGGGGGCTAGTTAAAGCGACCTCGATGGATTTTGAGGGGGCTAGTTAAAGCGACCTCGAAGGATTTTGGTAGTAGGATAAGGATATACTCAGACTTTTCCCAAACAAGGGGGCTAGCTAAAGCGACCAAGATTTGGTAGGTTCGGTGGTAGAACCAAGTCTGATTTTCAGCTGCCGGCGGGCCGGTATTTATACCGGAGTGCTGACTGGCCTGCGCCAATCACAAGCCTGCGTGATTTTGCGTGCCAATGAAAATTAGCTTCCGGTTCGCGCCACTCGCGTACTACGCTCGGAATATTTGGCGTCCGGTTGTTTGTATGATATGCGCATGCGCGCTCGGCTCACTCGCGGCGCTGACTCTGTTGCTTGAATCGGCGGCTATGCGCATGCGTTGCCCGTCACTATCTTTCTAGCGTGCTATTTGAAATGCTTTAGCATGCGTTATTACACTATTTACATTTAATATAAGGAATTTAACAATATATAAATGGAAAAATTTATTGCGGTTGGTAGCGGTACGTTACATCTCGCCGCCCGGTTTTTCTCTCGTCCCGAGAGATGTAGTTTTAGGTATGGGTGCTGTGCTGATTACTGGTTCCCTTGTGGAGGTTTGATTCTCGATTCCCTCTTCTATACTCTGGAGCGCTTTCGTGTTCTGGTTCTCCTTGGTTGGCGTTCCTGTTGTTGGAGGTGGTGCGTTTCCGGTCCCGAATAAGAATATGTATTTCCATGCGCGTTGTCGTGGATCGGAGTGTATTAATTTAGTATAAGGGCTCCAGTCAATTTCTGGTATAGTTATTTTACGTAAATTCCACTGTGGTGGGTTTGAGTTTAACGAAGGTAATAGTTTTGCTTCTGTCGGTTTTGGACTTGGCTGAGTTCTTAATCTTTTAATTTTCTTGCCTGATCGTGTAGGCATTTTGTATTTAGTTCCGCGTTTGTAAATTGTGGTTGTAATACTTGAAACTGAATGAAGCCTGGCTGTACAATGTCCTTTAAATACTTATGGTTCCCCTTACATAGTATGTTTGAATGTCTCCCCATTATTGACTATTTTTCTCCTGAATTGACCTTTTCTGTTTCGGAATGCTATATTGTTTCTGTTTGGGGTTTATGATTTGAAATGTTTCTAACTTATTATATCTACTACGCGACCTATTTCTCTATGTTTCAGGGATGCGCGGTTTGTGTACATTGCGGGTTCGCTGATTATTGGTTTATAGCTATTCTTCTTATACCTTGTTGCTAAGGGGTTTTCAAGAATGTCGAAGTACGTTACGTGAATATGTAGCAGGATATGATTGGATTTATTTGGAAAGGTAATTGAATTTTTACGCGAATGTGTACTGGAAAAGAATTATGTAATTTTTAGTCTTCTTGCCCCCGCTCTTTTCGGGTTAGCACATTTAGTGCTACCCCTAGGTTTAATGCCTCATTATTCTTGGTGGACATGGCAAATAGCGTGTCCACGCAGTCTGGGCATAGAGCCGCTACACCCCATGTATAAATTTCCTGCGTACAGATTAGGTAATATTTAAAGTTGACTAAATGTTTGCGCAGGGTGGTCAGATGGCGACTTGCGGGGGTGTAATATTTAGTGTCCTCTGCGTTCAAATTTTTAAAACAGGGGTAACAGATTTTCCTCCTGAATAGGTCGCTACAATCTGTTCTATGTCTTGGCCTTTTTGCCTTTAGGCAAATCATATTCAATAATTTTAGCATTGGATCCTCTTCTTCAGAGTGAGGGCGGTGGATCCACTTTTCCTCTGCCGATTTTATTGACATTTTGCCTGTATCCACACACCACGTTTGTATTTTATTTCTCCCTTTTCTTTTCTATTATTAGTATGTTTGATATAGTTCTTACCTCAGCTTGTTACTTCCTCTTTGTTATTTCTTCTTGGTAACTTTCTGTGTGCTTCTCGCGATGGTGTCACTTTACTTAATGAGCCCTTGTGTAGCCCCTACTACTTTTGAATTTGGCGCTGTGAAGTTGTTAATGGTTTGTCCTAATGTCCCTAGGGACGGCGCAGTCTGGCGGTGTATAGGCCTTTTTTATTCTGTCCATGTGGACAACCTTAGTTCGACGGGGGCTCACGGCTATCTTTACATTGTTGTTCTTCAGGATTTCGATAATTGTATAAGGCCCATCGTATTCGTCGCTGAATTTATCTCTTTTTGGTTTTAAAACCAATACTTGTTCTCCCTTGTGATAATTAACAGGGGATATCTTTCGGTCGTAGTAGTGTTTTTGACGGTATTTTGAATCTTCTAGATTTTGGCGTCCCAGTTCGCGAATGTTGAGCAACTTTGTTACTAACCTCTCTACAAAGTCTGGATATGTAGTTAATGAATCATTTGGTGTTAGACTTGATGGTTGCCTGGCTTTTTTACCATATATTAATTCGTAGGGAGTATATTTGGTACCCTCATGTATGCTTGTATTATACGAGAACATTGCTTGTGGTAACCACTGATCCCATTGTTTTTCTTTGGTTATATAGTGTTTTAAATATTCAATTAATACATGATGGCTTCTTTCCAGGGAACCGTTTGACTGTGGATGAAATGCTGAGGTTTTATATTGCTTTATCTTGAAGGCTTTTGCAAAGTTTTGCATGAGGGAACTGATAAATGACGATCCTTGATCTGTGAGAATACCTTTTGGGCATCCGTATTGGCATATGAAGTGTGTGGTAAATGCTTGGGCTATTTCTTCGCTTGTGAACGAGACTAATGGTATTGCTAATGAAAATTTTGTTAAATTATCTTGTATGGTGAGTATATATGCTTTTCCTGTCTTCGTGGGTGGTAATGGTCCCACAATATCCATGGATATTTTGTCAAAGGCATCAAGTGGCGTATCTGTTATTATCATAGGTTCTTTTGTTTTAGTTCTTACTAGCTTCTTCTTTTGACAACTTATGCATGTTTTAATGTGTTGCCTTACATCCTTTTTCATGTTTGGCCAGTAGAAAAGGTTTCTAATTCTGTTGTAGGTCTTGGTTACTCCTTTATGCCCTCCTACTGGGGATTCGTGGTTCTCTTTAATTATTACTAGGCGTTCTTGTTCTGATGGCAGCTGTATAGTGCCATTGCAGATTGTGATGCTGATATTTGTTTGTAGGAACCTTAGGGTGATCATTTGTTTTAATTTTTCCCATGATATATTAATTTCTGTTTTTGGTAAAGATATTTTATTAATATTATTCTGTATTAATTTATTATATAGATTTATGATTGCTGTGTGGTAAGCTTCGTTACTGGGAGGATCTGGTATCACCATTCCTAGAATGGTTCGTCCTGAGTCTGGAATTTCTATTATACTGTCTGCCTGAAGTGGTAAGGTAATTTTGATATGTTGTTTAGTTAAGAATTCCGAACTTCCTTTGCCTATTGGTTCCCCATGTGTGGTTATGAATATTGCTATAGTTTCTCTTCTTATCCATAAATGGTCTGCAATTTCTTTTATTTTATTCTGATATACTTCTTGTTTTACTATTCTTGGTGGTTGTTTTTGTTGCTGAGGTGGTTTCTGCTGCCGTGATTGTATTTGCAGTCGGGGTGGTCCCGTGGATGTTTTAAAATTATTGTGTAGATCTTTTCTTATCGTAATTGGGGATATTGGGCCTGATAGTGTTTCGCTGGATTCCCTTGTATAGTATTTCCTGCCTCTTATTGGTGGGCTATTTGTCTTGCTACTGCTACTATCGCTGGAGTCTATTTCGGGTGGTTCTCTATAGGCATGACTTTTTGGGGCTTCTGCGTCGCTTATTTCCATAATTTGATCCCAGTCTTTTTCTAATATTTCTACTTCCATTTGTTGTGGGCTGTGAGGGCGGTTAAGGGTGGTTGGTCTGGGGTTTGATGGTGGAAGACCGATTTGTTCAGGGGAGGGGTGAACCTCTACTGGCACCTGTATGTTTCTGTTTGCTTCGAAACTATCGGTGGATACTTCCATTTCTTCTGAATCCTCTCCTGGCGCAATTCCTCTCTTCTTTTCCGCTGGTTTGTTTGATGAGATTGTTGTGGTTTTAAGTTTCCTTTTTAATTTTCTTTTTATTTGTATTTGATCGGGATCGAAATCGGATGATGATGATGATGAGTATCCGTCTCCCTTTGGTAATTTTCTTGGGCTTGGGTTTGGAGATCCTGAACTTGTGGTGGATTGGGGGCGTGACCTTTTCCTTTCCACTTGTAGTGGGAATAAAGTTACTGGATTTCGTGAAAGAGCATCTGCATTAGTATTATATCTTCCAGGTTTATAAATGATTTTGTAGTCATATTCGGCTAATTTTATTTTCCAGCGCATGAGTCTGGAGGTAGGATTATTTAGGGTATGTAGCCATTCTAGTGGTTTATGGTCCATTACTAAGGAGAATCGTTTTCCATATATGTATGTGCGAAAATGTTGTACAGCGTATATCAGAGCGAGTAATTCGCGTTCTGTTGGGGCGTATCGTGTTTCTGCTTCGTTTAGTATTCGAGAGGCGTAAGCTATCGGTAGGTCTTTCCCGATTTCTCCTTGACTTAGAACTGCTCCGACTGCATAACCGGATGCGTCTGTTGTTATAATAAAGGGTTTGTTGAAGTCTGGATATTGCAGTATTGGTTCTTCGCATAATGCGTCCCGTAGTGTTTCGAATGCGTCCTGTTGCTTGGTTGTCCATTCGAAACTGCGATCTTTTCTGGTTAGGTCGGATAATGGTTTAGCAATTTTTGAAATTTTTTTTATGAATCTTCGATAGTACCCGGCTAACCCTAAAAATTCCCTTATATTTTTCGCATTTTTAGGTGGTGGAAACTTTTTTACTGCTTCTTGTTTCTTTGGGTCTGGCCTTACTCCTGCTTCACTGATAATATGACCTAAATAGCATACTTCTTTTTTTAAAAATTCGCATTTATCTGGTTGTAGAGATAGGTTGGCCTCCCTTAGTCGATTCATTAATCTTATGAATTTAGTAGTGTGTTCTTGAAGTGAGCTGGCGTAAATTACTATGTCGTCGAGGTACACGAATAATTCTATGCCTTGTAATCCGGTAAGAACTTGGTCCATTAATCTTTGAAATGTGGCTGGGGCGTTTTTGAGACCGAAAGGCATTCGATTGAATTCGTAATGCCCATATGGCGTTGAAAAGGCGGTTTTGTGCTTATCTTCCGGATGCATTGGTATCTGATGAAATCCCGATGCTAGGTCGAATACTGAGAAATATTTAGCACTGCCTAGTTGATCTAATATTTCGACTATATTTGGTAAGGGATACGCGTCGCCTATTGTCTTTTCATTTAATAGTCTGAAATCTATCACTATTCTCCAACGTTTGTTCCCTTGGCTATCCTCCTTCTTGGTGACTATAAATAATGGAGAGTTGTACGGAGAGGTTGAATTTTCGATTATGTTATTTTGTAAGAGTTCGTTAATTTGTCGGTTAATTTCTTCCTTGTGAACCTGGGGGTAGCGATATTGTTTTATGTTTATTGGTGCCTCGTTTTGGGTGATTATTCTATGAGATACTGCGTTTGTGGCATCTAATTTACTTTCAGGGAGGTGAAATCTATCAGCGTATTGTATAATTAATTTCTCTATGTTGGCTCTTTCTTCTCGGTTTAGGTGATTAAGGCGAAGTAGTTCGAGTACTTGCTTAATATGATTTGGTGATGCCGTTCTCCCGGTAAATTTTATTTCTTCATATGGTTCTATTTCTACGGATGGTATTTCGATCTTTATATCGTTTGGAGATGTATTAATGGCGTAGAGATATCCTATTCCATCGTCGTTAGTGATTATTGCATTTCCTATTAAGATTTTGGGGTGGATGTCTAATTTTTGTATGTATCCGGTTTTTAGGCCCTTGTTTAGAATTTTAATTGGGATTTGGTACCTCATTCTGCCAGGGATTGTTATTTCTACATTTTTAAATGGGAGTAATTCATTCCCTACTGTTACCCCTTTCCTTGTATAATCTAATACAGCTCCACTATGGTGGAAGAAATCTGACCCCAAAATTCCGTCCTGAGCTGTTGGTAGAGTTTTGACTACATGGATGGTTGCTATCGTATTAAATATTTTAGTTTTAATGTATCCTATAGTGGATAGAATGCCGTCTGTAATTCCCGATAGGCTATAAGTGGAGTCTGTATGGATTTGTGTTCCTTGTGAAATAGCTTCTTCTTTAATCACACTTAAATCGGCTCCAGTATCTATCATCATTATTATTCTATCTTGTTTAAATTCTGGACTGGATAAGGCTAAACTGGGGGCTCTCCAGGTTTCAGATATCCGTAGTTTTAGTACGGCTTGATTGCGTACAGGATTCTGGGGGGGGGAGGGTTGGCGTTTGGTGGTCTGGATTTGGTGTTTCTGTGGATCTACGCTTGTCGTTATACATTTTCTTTCGACATTCCTGAATTGTGTGTCCCTTATTTTTACAATATCGGCATTCTACTATTTGAGTTTGACGCGGTTTGGCTTGAGACCCGGTATCGTACGACGGCCCTGTCCCGAGATTATTAGGTGTAGCCGTGGTGTTTATGTACCGGCATTCCTGGACCGTGTGCCCTACCTTTCGGCAATGATTACAATATTTGGATCGCCAACTGATTTGTGCTATTCGTCCAGCCGGGAATTTGCTGCTACACTCGGTGGCAGTGTGTCCGTACCCGAAACAATTACTGCACTGCGCGTAGTGCGATAGTCCTTCTGCGAATCTATTCCTCATAATGTTTTCCTGACACTCTGCCTCGGCCTTGATAGCGGCGCTAATGGCGGTATCGAGGTCAGTGAATTCGACGGTTCGCATACGTGCGTAGATTTCAGGTTTTAACCCTGTTAAAAAGGCTTTAATGGAATTCTTTTCCGCGGATTGATTGTACTGCGCGACATGTAAGGGAACCTCTATTTCATTGCAGTATCTTAATTGTAGGAGGATCCCGGAGACTCGACTGCTATAATCAACAGTGGCTTCGTTCGGTAACTGAGCGATTTTCGACATTTCTCCGTACAATTGGATTGAAGAGTGTAGCGGAGCGAAACGAGAGCTAAGGACTTTAATTACTTCCTCGATTGTGTTATAATCGCCGTTGAGTATGACTCGAGAGGCTTGCCCGGATAATTTACATTTGATTAACTGTACTAAACCGTATTCGGCGTTCGGTGTGATCATACTCTTTGCGTTTCTACAACATTTTGCGAATTGGTGTATGGTAATGTTCCGCCCGTCGAAGGCGGGAACCGTGTCCGCAGCATCGCGAATTCTAATATTAGGCTGACGCCCGTTTTCCTGGCTTAATTGTAGCCGTTGCAATTCTTCTATTACTGCGTCTACCGGAGGGGTGTGAGTAGCCATGATTTAGCTTCTTTTAACGCGCTTGACTTAGTTATAAAGAAGGATTCTAGTTCTTCGCTAGGAGTGTTTATCTCCTATGCCACGCGATCGCGATTTCAAGCGAATGTATCCCACCGCTGTCACCAAAATTAACTACCTGTAACATTCTCGAACGAGACGTTGCCGTTCTTACAGGAGTTTTCACAAGTAGAGCGGTTTACTCGTGAATTTGTAGGATTTGGTTCGGGTGGCGTGCGATTAAGAAATGAATTTCAAGGTACTAGAGTCCTTCCTTTAACAATACTTAACAAAGATTTATTCAAATAAATTGTTGAGACACTAGGTCTATAATGAACATAGATGATGGTGGTTTCGTTTGACGTATCGCAGAGTTCGGTTTTAAGTTAGGTCGGTAATAGTAGTTTTTAGGTTATGACGCTAAGTCGGTAATAGAGTTTATTCAGTTCGTAACGCTAGGTTTAATAGTAAGAATATAGAAACTAGGAGTAAATAGGTATAACGCTAACTAAATATTAATTATATCTAATGAACAGGATTTGCGACGCTAGGTCGGATGTGGTATATAATACAAGAGTTTGACGCTAGGTCTTTTGATTTTTGTGGAGAGTCGTTTGAATTTGGGTGCCTATAAGCTGGCCCCACGCTGTGGCAGTGGTGTAGGCTTAGGTTAGATGAGGAGCTAAATAACGCTACCCCGGGAAGATTTTGAGGGGGCTAACTAAAGCGACCTCGGAAGGAAGTTGAGGGGGCTAGTCAAAGCGACCTCGGAAAGATTTGAGGGGGCTAGTTAAAGCGACCTCGATGGATTTTGAGGGGGCTAGTTAAAGCGACCTCGAAGGATTTTGGTAGTAGGATAAGGATATACTCAGACTTTTCCCAAACAAGGGGGCTAGCTAAAGCGACCAAGATTTGGTAGGTTCGGTGGTAGAACCAAGTCTGATTTTCAGCTGCCGGCGGGCCGGTATTTATACCGGAGTGCTGACTGGCCTGCGCCAATCACAAGCCTGCGTGATTTTGCGTGCCAATGAAAATTAGCTTCCGGTTCGCGCCACTCGCGTACTACGCTCGGAATATTTGGCGTCCGGTTGTTTGTATGATATGCGCATGCGCGCTCGGCTCACTCGCGGCGCTGACTCTGTTGCTTGAATCGGCGGCTATGCGCATGCGTTGCCCGTCACTATCTTTCTAGCGTGCTATTTGAAATGCTTTAGCATGCGTTATTACACTATTTACATTTAATATAAGGAATTTAACAATATATAAATGGAAAAATTTATTGCGGTTGGTAGCGGTACGTTACACATGACAGTAACTAAAAGTATAAATAAACATTCATCAATTTTCGCCGCTGAATGCATTGCTCTAAACGATGCTGTAGAAATTGCCTTAAGCCACCCTAATCAAAACGCTCTTATTTTCACTGATTCCCTAAGTGCACTCTCTTCTTTGAAATATCCTAATTTTAACATAAAAACTAACCCTTACATATTCGAAATAAGAAGAAAAGTTTCCAAGTTTTACAGAAAAACCTCAAATGACAGTAAAATCAAATTCTATTGGGTACCAGCACATATGGGGATCCAGGGAAATGAGTACGCTGACAAATTAGCAAAAAGAGCAGCAAATTTCATACCAACAAACTCTCCTAAGATTCCCTACACAGACTTAATGGAATCGGCAAAAACAATAGCTACCAGAAATACTCGTGACAAAATCGCCAAAGAAGGCTTATACAAAGGTGTCAACTATTTCAAACATTTTCACACACAAAACGTAAAACCATGGTATGCGAACAAAAACCTCAAACGTGAAATTATAACAACGATCAACAGATGTAGATCAGGGCACTACAATCTAGCCTTCTCACTTGCTCGTACAGGGATAATTAGTGACCCACAATGCCAATGTGGCTACGAATTTCAAGACATTGACCATATATTATGGCAATATCCCTCACTTGAAGAACGGAGAGCGGATTTTATAAAACAACTACGGAAACAGAATCTCTTCCTTCCGTTGTCATGTAATGTCCTGCTCTCCGATCCTTCTACAACTATATGTAACCTCGTATATCTTTTTCTGAAAAACTGTAATTTATCAATATAAGAAAATAATGTATCTTCACTCCGACCCGATTTCCAAATACTGGATATCATGTACTGTACACTGTACCGCATAATAATCTCCTAATGGAGATTCTAAATGCTCAAATTAAAAAAAAAAAAAAAAAAAAAAAAAAAAAATCCGAGTTAAAATATGCTACTATGTATCCAATATGTTCTTGTTGTATTACTTGCTATTGCTATACAGTTACGGTCTACTTGCATTGATAGTTAACATAGGCAAAGTGCCTACCAAAGACTTTCAAAATGTGGTACTTTCCATGTTCGTTTACGTTCAACTCAGATGTGTTTGATATATTTCTAATCATTGGCGTTATAAGTTATAGAATACTTCAACATGTGCAATATCTTTTTGTTTTACTACTAGTTACAACTACGAATCGTTCACAAAATAATGTTATAATACGTTACAGTTTTTTGTATTGAATAATAATAATGGAAAGTCTTGTGAAGTAATGAGAAGAAACATATTTTGTAATGTAATGTAATGTAATTTTTATACTTTCACATCATATACTGTTTCAGTTTTCAAATTTTTATATTTCCTAATTTCCAATTTGCAATGGAACAATACGTACCCTTGTGCTACATGTATGACTTTCTTCTATCATATGCAGCTTTTATGAACCGTTGATCTTTTTGGTTAACTAATTGTTTATTAATTTTTGTAGGCAAATATGGCGGACGTGTCGTTAGATGGTAAATAATAAAAATTTATTTATACACCTACATTTATTCAAATTTATTTTTCCAGTCATTTAATAATGAAATTAATTTATTTAGATATCGACGCTGAATTGGCTGTATTAAACATGGCGGAGCCGCCACTGCCCGCCACTCCGCCACCACCACCGCCACCGCTACCACCACCACCACCACTAGCACCAGCACGAGCACCCCCATCAACGAACCCAGCCACGGCCGATAGTAAGTACATACACATTTTATTAAGAAGTTACAGTCGGTGTAGAAAGTATTCGTACAGCGACCAATTTAAAGTAAAACTTTGCATATCAATGTCAGTAATAAATTTTAACGGAAAACAATGATTAATCGTTATTCTTTGATGTTTGTAGAATAGATTTTGTATAAACAAATTTTTTTTTCGGACCCAAATATTTTGAATTTGTTGGCATTACTGAATTATACAAAATCTATTCTACAAACATCGAAGAATATTGATAATTAATCATTGCTTTCCGTTAAAATTTATTACTGACATGGATATGCAAAGTTTTACTTTAAATTGGTCGCCGTACGAATACTTTCTACACCGACTGTATACGTTTTTAGAATGCTTGAAAATAAGTATAAATTGAAATACTAATAAATTTATTGTTGTTTTTACTACTAATTACAGAACCTCACGTGGCTCGGCACATGAAGGGCGGGTGGAGGGTGAGGGCCAGGAGGGAGAAGACAGCGGTTTTAGAAGCCATACGCGACCAGGCCCGCACCCTCAGATCACTAATTTGTGATCAATATCGCGGCCGTGGCCGGGGCCGGGGCCGTGGCTGGGAGCAGGGCCGCGTCTCGGAGCGGGGTGGCGGAGGCAGCCACTAATTAAAATAAAAAATTAAAATAAATAAAATTATTTTTTGAATATATAAAAATGTGGTTATTTATTTGTATATCACTTAACATAGATCTTATATAGAAATAGTGGCCTTTTGCTATGGACATTCCACGCGAAATTGAAGTTTTAAAAAAAATTATTCCAGTTAAAAAAAATACAAATTTTATCCATTTTTGTGCAATTATTTTAATCAAAAGCAGTTTTTTAACATCTGGCGCGATTTTAAAAATCCTGCAAAAAAGGAGAATATAATTAAATATTTCCCCTTGATGGAGAAATTTTAAAACATATGGACATTTCAAAATTGGCCCTTTAAAAATTGCCGAAAGTTGACGCTGCGTCAAATCACACCGGCTCGACTGGCTGAGCCGTGCGGTACTCGCAGCGGCAAAGTGATTATATAATATCTGCTATTCTTATACAGTGTTCTCGAATATGGTAAGTATTTGTAAAAACTGAAGATGGAAAACTTTCACTGTTTTTTATACACAACATAATACGGTAAGGCAATGTTTGGTGTTCGCAATATTTTCCTTGAAACGAAGGTGACCCTCAGTTTTTTAAATGGAATGCTATATATTTGATTATCCAATATAAACGCGACTGTCAAGATAAATTCAACCATATGGTATACTATGACCTTTAAGTTAGAAATGAAGAAATGAAAGACAAAATTCAATCTACTATACATAGTTCGATATATTTATTTCATTCCTAACCATGTGTAGCCTTGGAGGTCATAGTATACCATATGGTTGAATTTGCCTGGACAGTCGCTTTTATATTCGCTAATCAAATACATAGCATTCCATTTAAAAAACTGAGGGTCACCTTCGTTTCAAGGAAAATATTGCGAACACCAAAAATTGAGTAACCTATTATGTTGTGTATAAAAAACAGTAAAAGTTGTCCATTTTTAGTTTATTACAAATACTTACCATATTCGAGAACATTGTATAAGAATAGCAGATATAGCCGCTTGGCCGCTGCGAGTACCGCACGGCTCAGTCAGTCGAGCCGGTGTGATTTGACGCAGCGTCAACTTTCGGCAATTTTTACAGGGCCAATTTTGAAATGTCCATATTTTTTAAAATTTCTCCATCAAGGGGAAAGATTGAATTATATTCTCCTTTTTTTGCGGGATTTTTAAAATCGCACCAGATGTTAAAAAACTGCATTTGATTAAAATAATGCACAAAAATGGATAAAATTTTTATTTTTTTCAACTGGAAATTTTTTTTTTAAAACTTCAATGTCTTCTCTATAAGCACCGTAAAGCTTATATCCATCCGTTTACTACTTCCATAGCTATAATTTACTGAAAGACACTTACCTTCAAACAGCTGTAAAATCGACATTTTTCAAAATGTTGCAAAATCCTTTGAGGTACGTTTAAATATCACTAAAGACTACAACATGTTCAAATTCCAGCAACATCCGAAATGTTACTCCAAAAAGTATCCGTGTTAGTACGAAATGTGTCTGAATGAGGTGAGATCAAAATTTGAGAACAAAATGTGTCTGAACGAGCTAATATTTTCAACACACGATTGGTTTTCGAATTAGTTCAGTATAATTATTGGTGAATTGAAATATTGTTAATGGGAATCTAAAAATTAATGAATTAATGAATAGCGTAGCAACTATTGTGGATTTTATTAAAGTAAATTATCACACGTGCTCATATGTCAAGATCATTGAATCATTGAATGAATAATTGCTTATGCAAAATGCTACCTGAAAATTTGTGCGTACATAGTCCGACGTAGATCACACTGCATCATCTTCTGCTTTGATTATCTGTAAATATATAAAGCCACATTTTAATTATATACTATGTCTTTAGACAAATTTTGTCGATTTACCTTATTTGACAAATTTTCAGAAACTTGTGCGACACAAGATGCTTTGTCTATCTATCTAATCTTCTCCAGACAACCTCCAAGCCTGTGCACTCTCTTCATTTCTATCCATCCAAGCCTGTGCGTCCCCTTCAATTCTACTATCCAAGCCTGTGCGTCCCCTTCATTTTTATCGGAGTCCTGTGCGTCCCCTTCATTTCTATAATATAATAAGCTTTACATAAAAACTCTAAATTGCTGGTATACAAATACAAATATCTGGCAATTTAAATGCAGTGCAATTTTTTACTACAATATATATATTATTTTTTGTACATGCATGGTACAAATTTCCAGAAACTTGTGTGAAGGAGATGCTTCTCAGTCCAACCATCTTCGGACAACTTGCAAGTCTGCGACTCTACATAAGAAATCTATTGAAAAAAAATTTGGCGACTTACCTTATTAATTGAGACAATAATTCAGTCTTCTATGTAGTGTAAAAACTCGTGACATTCTAAATTCGGACAACTTACTTTATTTGACACTTCGCACTTGGTAGGTTATAAAATTCAAAATAGTATATATGTAAATTTGTACGTACGCGCCAAACTTGGTCGCCGGACTCTGACGGCCCCACGACCAGGGACAACGCTCGCGAGGTGACACGGTAGACGTTAAAACTAACGGAGGATAAAGACACGTGCTTCAGATAAAGCTAAGGATTATTAAGGACAATAATATTGATTCAGGTATCTTAGTAATTATCATTTTGTAAATATGTTATTAGCCATGAGCTAATGTGTAAATATGTTTATTTTTAAATCAGTTGTTTTTCTGCATCAACGAGGGTCATCTTAATAACCTACAAATCCGATCCCAAATCTGCTAAGTCTTGAATCCAGACTTACATATATAAGTATGTATGTACAATGACGGACGACGATCCCCGCCGAATAATCCCCCCTGATAACCAGATCGGACGGCAGGATCTGCCGGCAGCTGCGGCGCAACCTACGTCCGCATTCGACTACGGATCTGCCGGCAGGCCCTGCCGGGCAGAGCAGTGATGCCAGAATGAGGACGGGTCCTCTCGAGAATTTCCCCCACCACGCATGCACACTACGCCGGAGCGGCGTGTCCGTGAGCTCGGCGCTTCGGACAACGTCGGGAAGACGAGAGAGAAAACGAATGTGCGTCTTTCTCTCTCGCTCTTGAAACGCTGTGCTCCATGGTGGGGTGCAAGCGACACGCGGCCGTGCGCGACTTCTTGAGTGCCTCGAGATTCACTTTTCCCTTTCTGACATATGTATAATACTCTTGTAATGAAAAAAAATTTGGAAAAAATTTTATTACGGAAATCACGTTTTAAGACCTCCTGATCACGTTTTGGCTATTTAGAAAAGAGCTTTTTTTTAAATATCTCATATATTTGTTAACACGATTACGTTTAAACGGCAAAATGGATTTCAATGAAACTTTATATTTAAATTTTATATTGTCTTAAGATCCGATTAGATCACGAAAAACCATAATTACCCGTTATGGTTCTTCGATTTTTCAGATGTACGAACTAAATTCTACATAAAAAAAAGGTTAGATAAAGTTCTTCTGTAACTTCTTTAACAAAGAAAAATGTACATTCATAATTTCTTGTTTTCATTTTAAATTTCCGTACTTTTTATTCGAGCTATTTCTATTTTTCAAACCTTAAAATGAATTTTTTTTATTAAAAGATGAATATTTTGATACTATAAATTGGTGAACTTTGTTAAAATTAGAATCCACTCTTGGCCAGTAGCATGGACGCTGTAGCGCCTTCGATAAAAAATATTTTATCAGAGTATGATCTAAAATCTAAAATCTAAACGTAATCACATTTCTCGCTAGATTTTTCGATAATTATATCAAGTTGCGACAAAGAATCACGCACTATTTATTAGAAATAGTACCCACCACCTGATCTCTGGTTCTACTGAAATTGACGGTTAAATGTCGCGAAGCGCGACTGCGCGACCCCCACGAAACGGATCGGATACGTAAACAATGTATACACTTGGTTCGCGCGAGTCTGACCGTCAAATGTTCTTGACGAAAACCAGGCCCGAGCGAACCCTCGCAACGAGAAACGAAAAGAATACATAGGAAATCGTAAAATAGTAAGAAAAATTCAGGAAGGAGAAAAATCGAAGAAAAGGCTAAAAGAAGTAACAGCAAGACAATGGTGACAGTACCGAACTGCCTCAGATGCATTTATCAGTTACCTTTCTCTCTTATTCTTTTACAATTCCTTCATACCGATTTACACATTTTAATGTACCGTATATCGCGATGTTAGCTTTGCATAACGAATCGGGTAATGGTAAAGATAAAGGGCAACCTCACGGATTTTGACAACCTTGAAATATGTTGTCAAGGACGTCATTCTGAACAACTTTTTCCTTTAAACTTTTTGGCGGTCGACCTTCATTTTCGAGATATTCGCAAAATTATCTCTATATATGTTACTGTCGCCTAGCCGTAGGTTTCGAGATATTTGCAAAAAAAGTAGATAAATGTTGATGTTAGGGTCCTTTGAATCCACGGTGGGCTCGAGGTGGTCGGTGGCCGGGGGAATTCGTTATACATTTGGCCGTCTCACGGCGCGTCTCAAGTTCAATTACATATTAAGAAAGAAATATTCTTTTAAGTGATAAACTCGAATGCGCCGTCCGCCCTGTCACGGCGCGTAAGCCAAAACTATAACAAATCCCCCCGGCGACCGACCACCTCGAGTCCACCGTGGATTCATAGGACCCTAAAATCAACATTTATCTACTTTTTTTGCAAATATCTCGAAACCTACGTCAGTAACATATATAGAGAAAAGTTGTTGAAAATGACCTCCGTGGCACCATATTTCAAGGCCATTGAAATTGGGGAGGGTTCCTCTAGTGTGAATATTTACCAAAGATTTTTGCAATTATCTCGGAAACTAAGGTCGACCGCCAAAAAGTTTAGAGGAAAAAGTTGTTCGGAATGACGTCCTTGACAACATATTTCAAGGGCGTCAAAATCCGTGAGGTTGCCCTCTATCTATACCATTACCACGAATCGTTTACATTTCCCTCCCGATGGAAGAGACCACCACTTTCCCGTAGTTTCCATCGAGCGGTAGCGTGGACGCTGCGCGTAATAAATTTGTAAATAGTGCGTGATTCTTTGTCGCAACTTGATATAATTATCGAAAAATCTAGCGAGAAATGTGATTACGTTTAGATTTTAGATTTTAGATCATACTCTGATAAAATATTTTTTATCGAAGGCGCTACAGCGTCCATGCTACTGGCCAAGAGTGGATTCTAATTTTAACAAAGTTCACCAATTTATAGTATCAAAATATTCATCTTTTAATAAAAAAATTCATTTTAAGGTTTGAAAAATAGAAATAGCTCGAATAAAAAGTACGGAAATTTAAAATGAAAACAAGAAATTATGAATGTACATTTTTCTTTGTTAAAGAAGTTACAGAAGAACTTTATCTAACCTTTTTTTTATGTAGAATTTAGTTCGTACATCTGAAAAATCGAAGAACCATAACGGGTAATTATGGTTTTTCGTGATCTAATCGGATCTTAAGACAATATAAAATTTAAATATAAAGTTTCATTGAAATCCATTTTGCCGTTTAAACGTAATCGTGTTAACAAATATATGAGATATTTAAAAAAAAGCTCTTTTCTAAATAGCCAAAACGTGATCAGGAGGTCTTAAAACGTGATTTCCGTAATAAAATTTTTTCCAAATTTTTTTTCATTACAAGAGTATTATACATATGTCAGAAAGGGAAAAGTGAATCTCGAGGCACTCAAGAAGTCGCGCACGGCCGCGTGTCGCTTGCACCCCACCATGGAGCACAGCGTTTCAAGAGCGAGAGAGAAAGACGCACATTCGTTTTCTCTCTCGTCTTCCCGACGTTGTCTGAAGCGCCGAGCTCACGGACACGCCGCTCCGGCGTAGTGTGCATGCGTGGTGGGGGAAATTCTCGAGAGGACCCGTCCTCATTCTGGCATCACTGGGGCAGAGCCTGCCGTCAGGTGGACAGCAGATCGACGGCAGGCCCTGCCGCCCGCCTGACACATCCAAGAGCGCCATCTGAAGGCCACAATTATCAAACAATTCCCCACGCGTGACGTCACATGGTCCTACGCACCAACACAAATGCACATTACTGCTGTAGGTGTATCCCTACCCCAAATAAGAAAGCAAGCAGATTCTACATTTATTAAATAATTCATTTTACTTATTTCAAACGGTATTTATTCTTTCTTTATTAATACAGGATTGCCGATTACAATTATTACAAAATAATATAGATAGCGCATATAAATTCGAAGAAGAACATTCAATATTTACATTTATAAATCTATATACAATACGTCCCGTAACCAGTGCTGTATTTTAGACTTCTTTTTTCTGTAGAATCACCACATGCCGTATTGTGTTAGCGCTGAAAATAAATAGAACATTAGTATAAAATTAAACGTAACGTATGAATGAACAGGATACATGCGATACTTACTTCAGCTCTATCTCCGCACAGCACACACCCTAGGCGATCATGCATGCTCCTGCGAACATTAACATTTATAATAAAACATGTGTTAAATTATTATTTACGAAACAAGATGCTAAATATTCGCACTACGCGCATAACCCTATTTTTCTGTCTTGCAGATAATATGACTCTCGATTTTCGCGACGTAGATAATTGAAATTTGTTCAATACTGTTAGAACACTTGAATTTCGCGCTTGTATATCAATAGAGAGTTGGTCATATGACCTCGCGTGAGGTGCTAGCAAAACAACGCTTCGTCCTAGCAGTAACGAGAGCCATGTGGTACCGGCAACACGTAGAAAGAATAAAGGTTTCATTTTTGTTTTCGATCAGTTAAGAAGGAGTTGAATTCATTATAATCCTAATTACTAAACAGGTTATGGGCCCAGGTTCTTTCTGGTGCGCATAAGTCTCTCGTATACGTGAAGTAGCGAAGAGTCGGATTCAATTAACGAAATGAACTAAGACCACGTGTCTGACATAACCTCAACCTGCTACCTTGTATTTTCTTGTGTACGAGTACGATTGAGTAATTGGGTTTAGCGGATTCTCATCTATGTAAAACAGGGAAAAATATGTCGGAAAGCAAAATTGATGCATCATCAATCACCAAGTTTGATGGGAAAAACTACCATCAGTGGAAATTCCAGCTATGCAGTGCTCTACGTGCAAGGGGCCTTTTTGTCTTTTGGAAGAGTGGTTACATTCCATGTTTTGTTGATTCTTAGTGCCTCTATTTCTTCTCGAATAGCTTCACGCCACTTTTCTTTTTCTTCGCTATTCATGGCTTCTTCGAAGGTTTGTGGAATACGAATGTCAACGACGTGCGCCTCATAACGTTCTGGTCTCTTTATGACGTCTCGATCACGCAGCTTATATCCTCCTGGACTATTGTCTTCTTTGGTTGTATTCGGACTTTCTATGCTCCTTGACTCCCCATTTTCTTGACTTTCTTGTTCCTTATGGGTTGATTCATGTGCGTATACTTCAGGAAGTATTGCTGGAATATTCGTTCTCCCCTCAGGTGACACTGCGTCTTCGTCAAACGTGACATTACGCGAAATTTTGATTTTCTTAGTTTCTATGTTAAATAAACGGTAATTCGTTGAATTGCCGTCGTAACCTACAAGTATTAGTTTCTCGCTTTTCGGAGCAAGTTTGTTTCTTATTTCTTTAGGCACGTGCATGAACGCGTTACATCCAAACGTTTTTATGTGATTTAATACTGCCGGTTTTCCGGTCCACATTTCGAACGGTGTCGAATTTGGTGCCTGACTTGTCGAGGTTCTATTTAAAATGTAAACAGCCGTGTTTATGGCTTCGGCCCATAAATATAATGGGACGTCCTTTGCATATAACATTGAACGAGCGCTCTCTACTATTGATCCGCTCATTCCATCGTCGAGATGTCTGTTTAAGACCATATAGTGCCTTCTTCAGTTTACATACCGTGCCTTCGTTAAATTCCATGCCTTCTGGTGGGAGCATGTAAACATCGTCTTGAAGATCACCATTTAAGAAGGCTGTCTTAACGTCGAATTGAATTAGTTTGTAGTTTCGTTGTACAGCTAGAGCTAATAAAATTCTTATTGAATCATATCTAACCGTTGGCGAGAAAGTGTCATGATAATCAATACCTTTTCTCTGTGCATATCCTTTAGCACACAACCTGGCTTTGAAACGAGGAATATTTCCTTTGTTGATACCTGGCTTTACACTGAATACCCATTTCGAGTCGATGGCCTTTTTGCTTCGTTCTTTTATGGAACTCTGGATTGTGTATCAGTTTGATGGCGCTTTGACTGTCCATGTAGATTGGTGTTGGCCCCTTCGTGGATTCTCCCACGTCGCGCAGCAGCTGACGTATCCACATTGCTTCTCGTGTTGCGTAGGAAGCCGCGATGTATTCCGCTTCTGTAGTCGACAAAGAGACTGTTGACTGGCGTCTGCTATTCCAGGACACTGGTCCGTTGCTTAGTTTGAAGGTATAGCCAGTCGTGGATCTCCTCGTCTCAATGTCATTGGCGAAGTCTGAAAAAAGGCCCCTTGCACTCTACGTGCAAGGGGCCTTTTTGAAATTGCAAAGGGCATTGAAGTAAAACCAGAAACAGTAGTAGCGACGGCAGCGGAAGTCGCGGCTCAAAAAAAGTGGGCAAAGGATGATGCGTGTGCCATGTTCTTGCTAACCTCTGCAATGGACTATTCTCAGATAACGCTCATCGAAAACTGCCAATCATCCAAGGAAATTTTAGACAAGTTGGATGCCATTTACGTACAAAAGACGGAAACCAATAAAATGTTGGCGCTTGAGAGATTTTCGGGATATAAGATGGAATCAAAGGACTCGATTGCTCAACATATTGCGAAGGTAGAAAACCTTGCGCAGCAGGTAAAAGACACGGGTGAAACGGTAAGCGATATTGCAATTATAACTAAAATACTCGGAAGCTTGCCGCCGAAATTTAGAAGTTTTCGTCAAGCTTGGTTGTCGCTAGACGAGACGAAGCAGACAATCAGAAATCTAACGTCGCGTTTGATTGATGAAGAGACTGGTTTGACCGTTTTAGACGAGAACGAGAACGCCCTTGTAACGTCGTCGCATGTAAACAAGATGGCCAAACGCGAAGAACAAAAACCGCGCTCGAAATTTGATAAGTCAAAGATAACCTGTTATAAATGTCAAAAGAAAGGTCATTTCGCGAAAGAATGTTACGGAGAAAGAAAGTTTAAACCTAAAAACCAGCAAAGCACATACGAAGGAAATTTTTCTGCCTTCAGTGTATTGGAAAGAAATTCAATCACGAACCTAGACAATGAAGTTTGGATTTTTGATAGTGGCGCAACGTCGCATATGACGCATCGTCGCGATTTCTTTGCTGTTTTTCAGGAATTGAATAATGATGCGATCGTAGTCTTAGGAAATGGTCAGGAATTATCGGTGAAAGGAAAAGGTGATGTAAAAATAAAGAAATTGTTAAATGGCGAATGGTATGACTCGATAATAACTGATGTCTTGTATGTTCCTAACTTAAACAAAAACCTATTTTCAGAAGGTATAATCGCGAAAAAAGGAATGAAAATTGTAAAAGAAGGTATCAATGCTACTGTCTACAACAATAAATTCCCCATCGCGACTGCTACACGTAAGGAAAATAATTTATATTATATGGAGTTCAAAACTGTTTTGACACAAGAAGTAAATGTAACAACAAAAGACAGTTTACGTAAATGGCATGAAAGATTGGGTCATATAAACGTAAAATATATAAGGGAAATGGTATCCAAGAACTTAATCAAAGGGATTGAGTTTTCAAATACAGAAAATTTCTTTTGTGAAGCTTGCATGTATGGCAAGCAGCATAAACTGTCTTTTGCTCCTGTAGAGCGTATCAAAGCGAAACTAGGCGAATATATACATAGCGATCTCTGCGGACCAATGTCCGTTCCGTCTGTACATGGTGCGAAATATTTTGTCCTATTCAAAGATGACCTATCGGGGTATAGGGTAGTGTTCTTTATCAAACATAAGGATGAAACATTAGAATGCTTCGATAAATTTTGTAGATTGTCGAGAAATAAATTTGGAAATTCCGTAAAAATCTTGCATGTCGATAATGGACGGGAATACTGTAACAATCAATTTAAGGTTTTTCTTTCCCAACGAGGAATAAAATTAGAGACAACTGCTCCCTATACTCCCGAGCAAAACGGGAGAGCGGAGCGTGATATGCGAACAATAGTTTCCTGAAGAGCATTAATTTTCAACAAAGCAATGCAGATAAGTGCGTCTACTACAGACACTCTAAAGCGTCAAAGACACTTCTTGCGTTGTACGTCGATGATGGGAAATAATGAGAAGGAACTACAATCAATTATTTCTCAACTCAAAAGTACATTCGAAATCACAAGTTGCGACAATGTTAGCAGCTTTGTAGGGATGGAAATCTCACATAATAGAGACAAAGGATCAATATTCATACATCAAAGGGATTACATTGATCGTGTTATCAAAAAATTTGACATGGAGGATGCGAATGGAATTTCTACTCCGGCTGACAATCACGCGCCTCTAACTTCTGTGACGGAAAGTCTAGCTCAAGTGCCTTATAGAGAAGCAGTTGGCAGCCTGATATTCGCGGCAATAGTAACTAGACCAGACATTGCTTTTGCAGTGGGAGTTGTCAGCAGATATCTGGACAAGCATGGACAGCCCCATTGGAACGCTGTCAAAAGGATAATGAGATACCTGAAAAATACAAGAGATTATGGAATACTTTACACAAAAACTCAGGGATCAGAGGTGATACAAGGATTTTCGGATTCCGACTTCGCCAATGACATTGAGACGAGGAAATCCACGACTGGCTATACCTTCAAACTAAGCAACGGACCAGTGTCCTGGAATAGCAGACGCCAGTCAACAGTCTCTTTGTCGACTACAGAAGCGGAATACATCGCGGCTTCCTACGCAACACGAGAAGCAATGTGGATACGTCAGCTGCTGCGCGACGTGGGAGAATCCACGAAGGGGCCAACACCAATCTACATGGACAGTCAAAGCGCCATCAAACTGATACACAATCCAGAGTTCCATAAAAGAACGAAGCACGTGGACATATGTTATCATTATACACGCGAAAAATTTTATGATGGCGACATTGACGTACCCTACGTGCCAAGCAAACAGCAACTAGCAGATATACTAACTAAAGCAATTCCTCGCAATCAATTTGAAACTCTGCGTAGGGAAATAGGTATAACGACCTATCCTAATTAAGAATAATTTCCCCATACTATAACTAGTTAACATTAGGATAAGGACACTGTAGATATATAAGATCAATGTAATATTTTTTTATTTGTGGATTGTGTTCCTGTACCCGCAATGATTTGTTCTGGAGAAGCGCTCTATTAGTGGGAGTGTTAGAACACTTGAATTTCGCGCTTGTATATCAATAGAGAGTTGGTCATATGACCTCGCGTGAGGTGCTAGCAAAACAACGCTTCGTCCTAGCAGTAACGAGAGCCATGTGGTACCGGCAACACGTAGAAAGAATAAAGGTTTCATTTTTGTTTTCGATCAGTTAAGAAGGAGTTGAATTCATTATAATCCTAATTACTAAACAAATACCATAATTACGTTTGCTTTCCGGGTACTTTGAGATGATTTGTCTGGATATTGATGCTCAGGATCACGTGGAATATTTCTCGAACGTTCGTCTTCAAGCACAACGGATACCACTTTGAATAAACGGTATGTAGATGTACCACGTGTACCAATTTGGCGGTACAATGAGCTACGATCGGATTGGCTGCGCTATAGTGCCGAAACTCGTGATTGATCAAGTATCTACGTCCAGTTTGCGTTCGTTTTCGTGGCAGTGGCAGTCAGTGCTGGTCAGTGCCGGACAAATCGAAGAATATTCCAAGACATTTCATCCATCAATAAGTATCCAGACAAATCATCTCGACGTATCCAGAAGGCAAACGTAATTATGGAATTGAATAATTTCTAATTATCTACGTCGCGAAAATCAAGAGTCACATTATCTGCAAGACAAAAAAAATAGGGTTATGCGCGTAGTGCGAATATTTAGCATCTTGTTTCGTAAATAATAATTTAACACATGTTTTATTATAAATGTTAATGTTCGCAGGAGCATGCATGATCGCCTAGGGTATGTGCTGTGCGGAGATAGAGCTGAAGTAAGTATCGCATGTATCCTGTTCATTCATACGTTACGTTTAATTTTATACTAATGTTCTATTTGTTTTCAGCGCTAACACAATACGGAATGTGGTGATTCTACAGAAAAAAGAAGTCTAAAATACAGCACTGGTTACGGGACGTATTGTATATAGATTTATAAATGTAAATATTGAATGTTCTTCTTCGAATTTATATGCGCTATCTACCCACACAGCACAACGTCCCAGGGACGTCGACAGACCGTACCTGGGACGTCTGCAGACGTCTGTAGACGTCCCAGGGACTTTGCCGGACGTTGTGCTGTGTGGGTATATTATTTTGTAATAATTGTAATCGGCAATCCTGTATTAATAAAGAAAGAATAAATACTGTTTGAAATACGCAAAATGAATTATTTAATAAATGTAGAATCTGCTTGCTTTCTTATTTGGGGTAGGGATACACCTACAACAGTAATGTGCATTTGTGTTGGTGCGTAGGTCCATGTGACGTCACGCGTGGGGAATTGTTTGATAATTGTGGCCTTCAGATGGCGCTCTTGGATGTGTCAGGCGGGCGGCAGGACCTGTCGTCCATCTGCCGTCCATCTGACGGCAGGCTCTGCCCGGCAGGGCCTGCCGGCAGATCCGTAGTCGAATGCGGACGTAGGTTGCGCCGCAGCTGCCGGCAGATCCTGCGCTCTCCTGGCAGACCCTGCCGTCAATCTGCTGGCAGACTGCCGGCAGGTGGCTATCAGGGCCGAGAGTCGACGAACGAAGAACGAGCATGTGTTGGCTGAAGGTGTGTGTGTGTAAAGGTGGCCGTTCCAATGAGCGGCTGGAGCCGCCAGCGACTGCGACTGGCGGCTACAGCCGCCAAGCGATTGCAACTGGCGTCGTCGCAAATGGCATTTCCTATACCTAAGCGTAGGTAAAGGAGGCCCTTTTCGAGCACTTGAAAACAGGGTCTATTGTTGTATGAGGTCTCGAGGACCGTCGAAGACAGTGAAAGACTAGCCATTTTTCTTATATGTACATCGTGGTCTGTTTATCTGCCGGATTGAAGAAGTCAATGGCATTTGGGTGTTTCTTTTAAAATATCGGAATTAAATTGTGGCAAAAAATAGGATAAACCTATTCCTTTCTAGTGACGCATAATTTAATATTTTTTAAGTCTGATACTTTTGCTACAAATCCCCCCCCCCCCCCGAGAATCGCTAGTATTACAGAAGCAGGAGAGTAAACTTATTGGAAAGGTAGTCTGTAGGCTACTTTTACTCAGTGTGACTGTAACATTAGGAATATATTTTTTTCTGTGTCAATTTATTATATGTACAGTATTCGTGAGTTATTAAAAGTGAAAAACATGCTTTTTGAAAAACAGAAACGTAAATATAAATAAGTAACCGCACACATCGCGTCATCGTCCCTACAAATTCGAGATAGATCACTTATCTCTCGAGTACGTGCACGCGTTCGAATATCCCAATAAAAGTACGCGCGACGTATTGGATGCAAGAAATGGTTGGTCATAGGGGGGATATATCACTATGAAGAGGTGAAAACTTTGCGCCTGCAAGGAATGCAGGTCCGATTGGTGCAAATATAATGACATTCCTGTGGCCCATCTTTTCTTGCACCCGATACGTCGCGCGTGCTTTTGTTTTACTATTCGAGCGCGTGTATATAATCAAGCGATAAGGTATCCGTCTTCAATTCGAAGGGAAGCCGACGCAGGCTGGGCCATGCGCAGCCAGATGATTACCCCATTTGGTCCTGTGTTCTACCACCCGCTGACATAGGGATTAACGAAAAGACCGCTTTTAATTGTATTTTCAATTTTTATTATAATTTTGACCTTTATCTTGAGTTCTGTATTTTGCCTTTATGTTGTGTCCTTCATTAACCCAAAGGAAGCAGTCTCTGGGAGGTAACAGTTGAGAGCGAAGCGAAAATTCATTTATTGTTTATGGCCGGCAATTTGGTATTTTCGAAGACGGCTTCGACAACATCTGGTTGCCAGCATTCTAAAGAGCAACCAAGAACATGGTGCCGTCTTTAAGACTTTTAGGGATTCTTCGGTCTGAGTTAATCCGTATATTGCTCTATCGGGGGGTAGCAGGTATCTACCGTTGTCAACCACCGACTCGCGGGACGGTACGGCGACGCAGGCAAGACACTCTGGCTGATCAGCCTGGTTAGCTTCTGGCAACCAGATGTGGGAATTTCCCCCTCGATTTCGTCAAGAGGAAGAAGGTTCCTCCTGTTCGCTCGAATATAAAAACAAAGCACGCCAGGTAAGGTATGCCATAGGGCTCCAATACGTTAAGAAATACAGTATTTCCTCGCTGTGGACTCGGTTTGGTGTACACGATGTGGGTTTTTCGCTATCCCCACCACTTTTGTTTCACTCTTGTCCGGCGAAGGCGAGAGCGAGATGGAACGAGAGCGAGCGAGAGGCACTGGAAGCTAGCAAGGGCGGTACGAGACAGAAGACGCGTTGATGTTTTGTCTCGCTCCGTCTTTCGGATGCCGTGACACTCCGTCCTTTGCGTACGCGATAAGCGTGCGCAATGGTTACGAGTCCACAATGTGAGCACGGAAACCGTTTCGCAAAATTCCATCTCGCTCCCCCCTTCGGCCAGAAAGAAGCGAGAAACGAACACTCGGAACTTGGTTTCTGTTCATGATTGACATGTGTTTACACGCAGATCAGATGTAGCCGTCATGATATTTTTACCTTTGTTTACAAGAGCTCATATTATTAGTTTACAAGAAATATATAAAAACAACATAATTCCATAAGTTATGAATTCTTATTTCTTTCCTTATTTCTGGATAATCTGTCCGAATGTGAACACGGATCGCAGAGCGGTTAGAGTCGCAGAGCGGCTAGAGTCGCTAGACTGCTTCTGGAACAGTAGAGCGACAGTCGCTGTGCGACTAGTAGATTCTGCCGTTATGGCGGAAAACAGACACTCATGGCATTGTGTTGTGTCTCAAGTAGCCTAGGCTGCTCATGAACCAGACGCGCATAGGCTATAGCAATCCTGGCGCGGCCGCAGCAGTCGCAGTCGCCCATAGGAGTTGGGATGAATGCTTTTCCATTGTACCAGTCTACGGCGGCTACAGCCGCTGGCGGCTCTTCCTAAAAAACAGGAAAAAATTATTCCTATCTAATGATGTATAATTTACTTTTTTAAACAATTATTTATTTATTTATTTTTTAATTTTGTTAACTTATTTGTGACAAAAAAAATTTAATTCTGTTTATTTGATACCTTATTTAATGCCCTTTACAGTGGTGTACGGAAAATTTTGAGAAACTTTTCGTTTCCAAGTTATACGGAAAATTCGAGTAATGAAGGAAAGTAGCAACAAATCGGTTTGTTTAAATTAAAGATCAGGTTTATGCGATAAATATCTTCTTTTATTAATAACTAATATAAAAAATCCATTAAAAAATATTTTTATATGCATTAACAAGAATGGCGATATTTTTTAAATTTGATTAGGGATATAAAGTATTTATGCTATCGACCGTATTTCTTAAATAAACAATAAGTGTTTTCGGCGCACTAGTTCGGTCAGTTTACTTAACTGACCGAACTAGTGCGCCGAAAACACTTATTGTTTATTTAAGAAATACGGTCGATAGCATAAATACTTTATTTCAAATGGAAGGCGAAACCTTTACACAATCCACAACAAAGGAAAGTTTTTTCAATTCAATCACAAGAAAGTTTGGACCAGAAATAGTAAAAAACCTCAAGGATTTGTCGAAACAAAGAATTCATCTCGTAAAGATAAGTAATAGAAAATTATTTTTATTAAAATGCAGATCAAACAATATAATTCCAAAGTTTATATCAAGCAACATTAGTAGCATTTCAAGCATATCTATGTCTTCAATCTCAGCTTCTAGTAAATTGTTAAATTTAAACAATAAATATTCACGCAAATTACTGAATATCGCCATAAAAGACACACACAACATACAGAATTCTATCTTAAAGAAAATAGCACAACTAAATGACGAAATTAGATTCAGTCTTCCCTTACACATTTTTGAAAAATATCGCTCTTTTGAGGAAAAAAAATACAATAATTTATTTAAAATTAAAAAACACAAATGCATAAAAAAGTTTAACAATTTGATAGAAGCTAGAAACAATAACTTCAGCCATGACCATAATGGTTTTATATCGTTCAACAATGATTTTCCTGATAACAACAACTGGTTTAAAAATCTTTCGAACGTTGAAATCCCACAGAGTGTTAAAAAAGTGTTAACGTTGGGACCTAAACATGCCTTGTCCGTTCCAAAGAATTTCATCACCTCTCCTAAATTTGTTAAACTGACCGAACTAGTGCGCCGAAAACACTTATTGTTTATTGATTAGGGATATCTTCCAAACGCCGAAAAGTTCCACTTTGGGACCAATTGCAATATTTTCAGCACGCTTTCCTCTAAATAATCACGTATCGATCATTTCCCCCCTCGTCCCACTGCTCAAATTATTAGTGTTTAAAGTTATCAACGTTCGGTCAGTCCGTAGGGTAAAGGTGGGTTGCGTTGTGTTCATGTTTGCAATATTAATTCCGCAGCTTCATGGTCTAAATTTTGATTTTTTTTAGTAGATGATCTTATTCGCATACTAGATATATAAGGATCGGACGTTAAAAGTAATTTATATAGTATGTCTTCGTTTGTTGCTAATCTGGAACATTTTCGGGTATTTTCGCATCTGATTCTCTTAAAATCTTTATGTCGAGTTTCCTGAGCTTCCTCAGAAAGCTGCCCAATTGGAAGCAATGCATATTGTACTATTTCCGCCCCATGTATTAATAATTTATGTTCCTTATATGACCCTGTGGGACTTAGAAGTTCCGAGGTTCGAACCTACGTCCAAAAAGTTTGCAACGGTTTAGATTGAAACCAGATTCAATCCAATTTATTTCAATCCATATTATATATAGAAAACTTTACTAAAGTTTATTTCGTATGCAAGAACAAATGTGACAAAAGTGAAAACATATATGAGAATATATTATTATTATTATTATTATTATTATTATTATTATTATTCTGCTAAACAGAGCCATGAGGCTTGGCACGAGGGTCGAATGGGAAAACTACAAGGAAGCCCATAGATCATACAAAAAGCTCATCAGAGCATCAAAAAGAAAAAGCTGGAGGGGATTCTGCCATGAATCCGAGGCCCTACCACTAGTGGCTAGGCTTCGAAAGGTTTTTGCAACCGGACCTCCGGAAAAACTGAACGGACTCAGACTCCCGGACGGGAGGTACCTAGAGGACCGACAACAAATCCTAGAACACCTGATAGAGGTCCACTTCCCAGGCTCGGGTTTCTGTCAGCAGGGGCAGCCAACAGTAGAGCTGGAACCTCAAAGCGACGGACCGAAGGACTGGGGGATGGCCTCCAGAGTGGTAAACCGAGACAGGATCAGATGGGCCATAAACTCATTTAAGAGATTTAAGAGTCCGGGAGTAGACGGGATCTTCCCCGCCCTTTTACAGGAAGGAGGGGAGGACCTGATAAAACGACTGGACCTTATCCTCAAATCCTGTCTTGCCTTGAGGTATATACCCAAAACATGGAGAACGGCCAGAGTCGTGTTCATACCCAAACCAGGGAAGAAGGACTACGATTCTGCCAAATCCTTCAGGCCTATCAGCCTAACGTCCTTCCTTCTGAAGACGCTGGAAAGACTGGTGGATAGGCACATCAGGGAACATGCGCTGGTGGAAAGACCAGTTCAAAACTCCCAACACGCGTATCAGGCCGGCAGATCCGTGGAGACGGCGCTCCACCACCTGGTAGGGATGGTAGAAGGGGCCCTGGAGCGGAAACAGTCGGTCCTGAGCGTATTCCTAGACATCGAAGGAGCGTTCGATAACACATCCTTGGATGCCATAAGCAGGGCTCTAGACAACTTCAAGGTCGAAGAGTCGATCGGAAGGTGGATCCGCAATATGTTGCGGACTAGAGCCGTGACGGCCAGCTGGGAAGGGACCACGATAAGGGCTCGGGCCAACAGGGGCTGCCCGCAGGGGGGAGTTCTCTCCCCACTGCTGTGGACCCTGGTGGTAGACGAGTTACTGCGTGGGCTCGGAAAAGAAGGCGTAATAGTACAGGGCTATGCCGACGACATAGCGATCGCTGTCAGAGGCACGAACCCGACATGCATGGCCAGGAGAATGCAGAAGGCACTCACACTGGTTCAGGAATGGTGCCACAACCAAAACCTAAGGGTAAATCCGTCCAAGACGGAGATGGTACTGTTCACGAGGAAGCGGAACTTAAAGTTTAAGGCCCCCTCAATATTCGGAGCGGAGCTTCACACCTCCTCGGAGGTAAAATATCTGGGAGTGACCCTGGATAAGAAGCTCACGTGGAAAAGCCACATCACGAAGCAGACCCAGAAGGCGCTTGTCACCTACTGGGCCTGCAGAAGGATGTTCGGCAGCACATGGGGGTTAAAACCATGGGTGGTTAAATGGATCTATACGGCCATCCTGGAGCCCCAACTAATATACGCCTCAGTGGTATGGTGGACCTCCATGAGGAGGGACACCCACAGGAGGACATTGGGCAAGGTGTATCGCCTGGCACTGCTGGGGATAACGGGTGCGTTTCCCACCACGCCCACCCTGGCGATGGGGGCCTTGCTGGACCTG
Organism: Andrena flavipes; assembly: GCA_963971345.1. Taxonomy (NCBI): domain Eukaryota; kingdom Metazoa; phylum Arthropoda; class Insecta; order Hymenoptera; family Andrenidae; genus Andrena; species Andrena flavipes. The sequence continues at coordinate 45,028,730 of OZ020479.1, read as the reverse complement.
CCGCCGCCGCACTTGGCTGCGGAGGCCGGGGCTAGGAAGGCTGCTCTGAGGATACACTTTGCGGGAAGATGGAAAGGCACGGGGAATGGGCACGCGGCGATCCTGCAGCACGTAAGGGACTCGTACGAGGCTCTGGACTGCGGAGGAGACCAATGTGACCCAGCCTACCGCTTCCAACATAACTTCGTCGTTCGCTTTCCAAGCAGAAAGGATTGGGAAGAAAACGAGAAGGAGTTACTCTCTCCGGGGGGACTTATCTGGTACACAGATGGTTCCAAAACCAAAACCGGAACCGGAGCCGGGATATGTGGGCAGAGGCCCAGGGTGGAAAGATCCATCGCCCTGGGCCCACACGTATCGGTCTTTCAGGCGGAGGTGCAGGCTATCAGGACCTGTGCCAGATTGAATCTGGACAGGGGCTATGAGGGCAAGCACATCTATATCTGTAGCGACAGTCGGGCCGCACTGGGATCCCTCCGCAACACGGTGGTGAGATCTAGTCTGGTGCTAGACTGCGTGGACGCGCTGACGCAATTGGCTAGCAGCAATCGCGTCAGTCTACTATGGGTTCCGGGGCATGCCGGAATCGAGGGAAACGAAGGGGCAAACGTCAGGGCTCGAGAAGGTGCGCGTAATCTGGATCGAGACCCGTCGTGCACCGTAGGTGTCTCCATGGGGACTGTGAAGGAGTGGACGAGTCGCTGGATCAGACAGCAACTCGAACAACTCTGGGAACGGACCCAACAGATGAGACACGCGAAGGCTCTGCTGAAGCGGCCTTCAAAGAGGATAGGGGCGGCGCTCAGCCGCCTGGATAGGTCGCAGCTGCGACTACTCGTGGGGATGGTCACAGGACACTGGCACACGAGAAAACACCTGGCGCGCCTAGGGATCGGTGAGGGACCTAGGTGCCCGCGGTGCGGGGAGGACGACGAAACGCCGCTCCACCTAATGACGCAGTGCGAGGGTATGGCGGCCCAAAGGCAGTTACTGCTGGGAGCTGCCTTCCACCGCACGTCGAACCTGGAGGACACAACCCTAAGCGGGCTTCTCGAGTTCGCACGAGAGGCCGGCCTAGTGGCAAGCCCTCCCAACTAGGACTGCCCGTACGGGCTCGGGCACAATGGTTCCATAGGACTGAGTGCCCGGAAACCGCCCAGGAAAAAAAAAAAAAAAAAATTATTATTATTATTATTATTATTATTATTATTATTATTATAATATAAACGGGACAAGATCCCATAATTTAAAAGTACATAAACAACAACGCATTACAAAGAATAGCACTTATTGCACAAAATTATCATCAAAGATGCCACACGACAGACTGTATAACGAGGAACGGAACGAACTGCGAGAACAATCAAAAGAGTCAATGTCATAGTATAATATATCATATACACAGCTGAAATGCTGTGTTCATACATTCCATTACTCATATCGCGGTCATTTTAATTAATGCATCAAAAAGAATCCCATTTAAAAACATTGTCGTAAATTAATTAATAGCTTTACAAAATTAATGATATAAAAAAATTGCGCCACTTATAATAATGGCTATGTATACAAAGAAAAAATGTATGAAATAATATTAAGCAAATTTATTTTTATACAAATAAATATTTCAATACGAATAAATATTTTATTCAGAATACTTGGCGCTGCGCCCCGAACTGGTGTTGCTAAACTGAATAAATATGTATAAATTGCATTAAATCTTTTTCTTTCTTTATTGGGCGTGCGTTCGTGCATGTGTGTATGTGTGCGTGTGCATATGCTACGAATGATATTAAAATTAAATATATGTAGAATAAATTTGACTGCGTTTTAAATATGTGTATGTATATGTTTATGTATTTTAGATTGTAAGGGAGTTATTGTAAATTACTAATACTAAAACAATTAACATTTCTTTCGGTTTCGCAGCGACAAGTATTTTGAATAAAATATTTATTCGTATTGAAATATTTATTTATATAAAAATAAATCTGCTTAATATTATTTCATACATTTTTTCTTTGTGTACATAGTCATTGTTATAAGTGGCGCAATTTTTTTATATCATTAATTTTGTAAAGCTATTAATTAATTTACGACAATGTTTTTAAATGGGATTCTTTTTGATGCATTAATTAAAATGTCCGCGATATGAGTAATGGAATGTATGAACACAGCATTTCAGCTGTGTACAGTAAATACTCGTTAGGAGCCCGACGAGCGGGGCTGGCCGCGGGCTCGTAACGCGACTGGACACTATTCCGTGCGGCCACTGGCGCGAGTGGGAAAAGCCAATCAGGGAGCGAGAGGAAACGAAAGAGCCTCTCGCCTGTTCCCTGGTTCTCCACTCTCGGCCGAAGCATTCCAAGAAGTGGTGGGGATAGTCGCCGGGCTCCTAACGCGTGATAGAAACGAGCTCCTAACAAGGATTTACTGTATATGAAGTTGTGTCATCTTACGCGCAGTTGGAAAGCTCCGTTATGTACTTGCAGCTCATTTTGATTTCACATATTTTTTTATATTTATTTGATTTCATGTACTTAGCACAATTTTTTTTACTTTTTTGAAGTTTTTTATGAGGATCTCACTTCTTTTTACAAAGATTATTTGCATAGGGAATGACTTCAGATAATTTTTAATATTATAACTTACAAATTATCACGGGACAGAATTAAGGGTAAATTCAGTCACGGCATCATTTTACGCTTCGATTACACTAGTTTACAAAATCCAAAAAATTATTTTTGATCCAGGCTCCACTATGAAATTCTTATGTAAGGTGATCCCCTAAACTCAAAAATCGACATGAGACAAAATCGTATGGATACGTTTTTGAGATATCGTCTGATGAATATTTTGGTAATTTTTTAAGAAGACGTTCTAGGCCATATCTCGCGTTAGAGTTGACCGATTTGATCCCAATGAATCGTAAATTAAAGGTCATTAAATTGCATAAAATTCATTTCTACAGTGTTTTGCAATTGGATCAATAGTTTAGACGGAATCGAACGAAACTTAAGAAAAATGTAATGTTTTGGGGGCGAAATTGTAATCGAAAATTCACTACATAGCCTGAAAGACAGAAATTATCATGTGGCGTCCAGTTTCTTATTTTTTACGTAGAGCGCGCACTTTTACGACGAAAACAAGCCCAACTTGATCAAAATCCATGCACAAACAATAAAGTTATGGGCGATAGAGTCGGAGTGCCTATTTTCAACTTTTTCCCTATTTTCGCATTTCCTCTTGTTTCTTGGCGGAACCAAATTTAAATGTATTTTATTTGATTTTTGAAAAAAAATTCTATCTCTTTCTGCTTCTTTTGCCGGCATTGAGATCAGTTCCTTTTACAAGGATCAGTTTCTCTTCAAGGACATGTTAACGCCTATATTCAGAGAATAAAGACGTAAAAAGCATGTTACAGCAAAAGATCGATACGAATGAAATTATTACAAACAGCACTACATACCGATTTTCTTATAGTTCTCGAGCAAATCATTGATGATTTTCACAAAGTCTGGACTTTTATTGTTGCCAAGAATGCCAGCGTCAACCAATTATAACAAATTGAATGCAGCATCTTCATTTCGCGATAAATGTAATTCAGATTGCTCACTTTCCAGCAACTTTTTGATCTGCAGTCCATCGAAAACGCCTTCCTTGATTTTGACGTCGGAATGTGTCGGGAAAATGGTCTTCAAATATATGAATGCTTCACCTGTTTGTAATAATTTCATTCGTATCGATCTCCTGGTGTAAGATTCTTTTCACTTATTTATTCCCTCAATATACAGGGTGTCCCAAAAATGTCGGAGTTCCTTGGAAGGGGTAACTCAGGGGGTGATTTGAAACAACTTTTTCCTTAGCGAAAATATTGTCCGAAGCTTCGTTAAGGAGATATTAACAAAAAGCCCCGACCAATCAGAGCGCGCGCCTTCCGTCCGAGCTGCCGCGGTAGCGTTGGCTACGCGGTAGGCGACTGCGCTTGTACTACGAACGTACGAACAAGCAAGTCGGCATGCAAACCGCGTTACACATTTTTTTTTAAAGTATAATCTTAAATAAGAATTATTTGAAGTGAGAGGATAAGAAGTACGTAAATTTCGTTTTTAAATAAGGCATAAACGAAAAGGTAATGTAGCAGAAAATGTACGACATGTGATCATAATTCGTTATTGAGGTAAAAATCCGTAGTTTAATAACGGCCAACACAACTAAATTTAAACAATATTAGGTGTACGAATAATTTCTTTCCGACTGGATTTACATAATCAGTACAAAGGTACTGAATTTCAATCGCGGTGGTATTCGTAAGCTGCCAGAATAATGGTAAAAGGTAATGAACAGTAATGGAAATTATGTCGATGATTGAGATGTTTTCATATTTTTTAAATCGAACTGTTATTGTACCCTAAAATGGGAAAGAATCTATTTCTACACCTAATAATCACCAATGAATTAAATAAAACTCACCCATTCGGACATTCCTTTCCTTCCTTTTCGGAAACCTGTGTCACTGGGTCACTGTACCGATTCTGGTCATCGGTGGACGAAAAGATTTATGGTAGGGTAGCGCCCAGTGCTCAGCTGATCGCAGGTATTCGCAGGACACCACCCGAAAGTAAGGGTCGCAACGTCAAGTGCGTCCGGGTTAATGTACCGAATATTCACTTCACTGCACTGATACTAACACTGATCATTTAATTTATTTTCCACGGAACGTGTTGTTCCTACGTTATAAAAATTGGTGGCCCCGAAAGGGGCCGATTACTATTAATTGAGCAGTTGCTCGATGTGGCCGCCCTCAACGTCTATGCATGCTTCTGCACGTAGAACCAGCTGCCTTTGAACTCCTAGCAACGTTTGTGGTGTAATATTTGCCACCACAGCATGAATGCGCGCGACAATATCTTCCAGCGAATTCACTGGCTGACGGTACACCTCATCCTGAAATGATTGTTGTACAACAAATACAAAACGTAAGTAAAAAAAGAATACCTATAAAAAATTAAGAGCACTAATGAAATTACCTTCAGGTAGCCCCAGAAGAAAAAATCCAGCGGGGTCATATCCGGTGACCGTGGGGGCCACGCAACAGGACCGTCGCGGCCGATCCACCTGCCCGGAAAGGCTTCGTGAAGGTAGTCGCGGGCAATTGTGGCGTAATGAGGTCCAGCCCCGTCTTGCTGATAGACCATGTTCTGTCGGATCTCATTCGGAATATGAGCCGTAAGACCCGGCAGAACATGTTCTAAAAAGACTTTGTACGCAGGGCCGTCCATTCTGTCCGGCAGCATGTACGGCCCAACGATAAATTCGCCACAAATGCCCGCCCATACATTAATCTGCCAACGGATTTGTGCTGCGCGTGTCCGAAGCGCTAGCGGATTCTCGTCGCTCCACATATGCCGATTGCGGGAATTGAAGCAGCCTTCCCTCTTGAAGATTGCTTCGTCCGTCCACAATATGTATTTGCAGAACGACGGATTCCGCTGCACTTCTCCCAACAGCCACACGGAATACTGAACCCGCTGGTCGGCATCCCCGGGGTGCAAATGTTGCACCGGTACATAGTGGTACGGGTGCAACATGTTCTCCCTCAGGGTTCGGTGTACAGTCATTCTGCTGGCAGTGGAAGAAAATGCAGAAACATCCATTATTAGATAACATTTGTTTCCCTTAATTAATAATTGCTGCAGTTATCTTGTAATGTGACTTACTCTAGGCGGCGACTCAAGACGCGCACGCTGATGGTCGGATCCTCGTCGACTGCTTCCAAGACGTTCTCTTGAACCGCGACGTTCCGCGCGGCTCGGGGTCTACCCACGTCACTGCCTCGCGGCATCAGCGACCCCGTGGAGTATAATCGCGACGCTAAACGCCTAAAGGTGGCCGTTCCAATGAGCGGCTGGAGCCGCCAGCGACCGCGACTGGCGGCTAGAGCCGCCAGCGGCTGTAGCCGCCGTAGACTGGTACAATGGAAAAGCATTCATCCCAACTCCTATGGGCGACTGCGACTGCTGCGGCCGCGCCAGGATTGCTATAGCCTATGCGCGTCTGGTTCATGAGCAGCCTAGGCTACTTGAGACACAACACAATGCCATGAGTGTCTGTTTTCCGCCATAACGACAGAATCTACTAGTCGCACAGCGACTGTCGCTCTACTGCTCCAGAAGCAGTCTAGCGACTCTAGCCGCTCTGCTGCGACTCTAACCGCTCTGCGATCCAGAAATAAGGAAAGAAATCAGAATTCATAACTTATGGAATTATGTTGTTTTTATATATTTCTTGTAAACTAATAATATGAGCTCTTGTAAACAAAGGTAAAAATATCATGACGGCTACATCTGATCTACGTGTAAACACATGTCAATCATGAACAGAAACCAAATTCCGAGTGTTCGTTTCTCGCTTCTTTCTGGCCGAAGGGGGGGGGGGGGGGGAGCGAGATGGAACGCTTTGCATGCGCGAGCGTCAAAATTTTGCGAAACGGTTTCCGTGCTCACATTGTGGACTCGTGACTAGAGATGGGACTGATACCGTATCGATACATATCGATACCCTTCTACAAATTTCAATCTGGTATTGATACATATCAAAGTCAAATGTATCAAAAGAAATCGATGCTTCTTTGATACTTACATATCAGAATGTATCGATACCTGTTTGATACCTACACAAAAATATCGATACCTACTTGATACCTATACGAGAATATCGATACCTGCAATATCTTTACCTCACGCTGAAGTGTAAATATTAAATGTTTACCAAATGACGGCATAAGTATCAATAATTTCGTAAGTATCAAATGAGTATTGATAATTTCGTAAAGTATCAACCCGGTTTTGATTCGGTATAGTATTGATATGGAATGGGTTGAAGAAGAATCGGTATCGATGATTGATACCAAGTACATAACATTTCGATGCGTATCGATATTGCCTATTGGGTACTTTGGTATCGAATTGATTGAATATCATCAATAGTATTGGAATCAGTCCCATCACTACTTGTGACCATTGCGCACGCTTGTCGCGTACGCAAAGGACGGAGTGTCACGGCATCCGAAAGACGGAGCGAGACAAAACATCAACGCGTCTTCTGTCTCGTACCGTCTTTGCTAGCTTCCAGTGCCTCTCGCTCGCTCTCATTCCATGTCGCTCTCGCCTTCGCCGGACAAGAGTGAAACAAAAGTGGTGGGGATAGCGAAAAACCCACATCGTGTACACCAAACCGAGTCCACAACGAGGAAATACTGTATTTCTTAACGTATTGGAGCCCTATGGTATTCCTTGCCTGGCGTGCTTTGTTTTGATATTCGAGCGAACAGGAGGAACCTTCTCCCTCTTGACGAAATCGGGGGGGAAATTCCCACATCTGGTTGCCAGAAACTAACCAGGCTGATCAGCCAGAGTGTCTTGCCTGCGTCGCCGTACCTACCGTTCCGCGAGTCGGTGGTTGACATCGGTAGATACCTGCTACCCCCCGATAGAGCAATATACGGATTAACTCAGACCGAAGAATCCCTAAAAGTCTTAAAGACGGCACCATGTTCTTGATTGCTCTTTAGAATGCTGGCAACCAGATGTTGTCGAAGCCGTCTTCGAAAATACCAAATTGCCGGCCATAAACAAGAAATGAATTTTCACTTCGCTCTCAACTGTTGTCTCCCAGAGGCTGCTTCCTTTGGGTTAATGAAGGACACATCATAAAGGCAAAATACAGAACTCAAGATAAAGGTCAAAATTATAATAAAAATTGAAAATACAATTAAAAGCGGTCTTTTCGTTAATCCCTATGTCAGGGGGTGGTAGAACACAGGACCAAATGGGGTAATCATCTGGCTGCGCATGGCCCAGCCTGCGTCGGCTTCCCTTCGAATTGAAGACGGATACCCTATCGCTTGATTAAGGCAGGGTCCCACTAGTGCAACCGCGCGCCGGGCACGTTTTTTCGAACGCGCAAGGCCGATTTGTTGCAGAAAGACGTTCCCACTGGTGCAACTGCGCGCACGGGTTAGATTTACGAGTTTCTCGGATTTTCGAGGAGTTTGCAGCACTTTTACGACAACCCGCGCGTCGAAAGCGATCGTGTGCGCGCTATGCCGGGATTTTTCTACCAAGCGCGCACGCGAATGCACGCCGCGCATCGTCGAAAAGACTGGAAAAATGTGTGTTTTTCAACGCAAATGTACTCTTTACTCCTACATATGTATAACTTGCATACGCGTGTTTAAGGTCTATTATTTAGTTTAGATATTAAAGCAAGCAATGACATGATAATTATTACTCTAAATAGCAACAATTATACTGCTGCGAGAGGTATACTTGTATCTAGATACATCATAATTGCAATACACTATACGCAGATACGTGACACTGAATTGTAATTGTATAGTGTGTTCGCTTTAACTGGATGCGGTGAAATATCTCGCAAGGAAGTGAAGATATTAAAAAATTGTTGTTACGAAAGTTGTTTCATATGGAGGGGAACATTATGTGGTATATATAGTTTTTCTACAGGTGGAGGAATGGAGCAGATTTAAAGAGCAACTTGGTTTTTTTTTAAATGAAATGTTATATTTCATTATTCATATTATGGAGGAAAAAACGGACATCTGCCGACAAAACTTAGCGAGGTTGATCGACCAGAATGTTTCGTCAGGGTCGTGGTTTATAACTGTATTGTCCCGCGAGTCATCAGTGGATTACGGTACGTGCCGGTCCGGAGTGACCGTGTATACCGCCAGCCGACAGAGCAATATACGGATTAACTCAGGCTTAAGATCGTTTAAAACTGTTAAAGACGGCACCATTCAAGTAGGTAGTATGAAGTGTGAAGGCGTTGTTTCGGCTACTGGCACAACCGCCGGCGTTGGCTTTCTTTAGATAAAGAAAGCAAGATGTAGAAAAGGAGGCTAGTTTTTCTACTGTCTTCAACGTGCGCGCCAAGCATTCGCGTGAGCGCCTAGCAGAGCATCGGCCCATTTCGTGCGCGCGGCTTCATAAATTAGACCCTTTCAAGTGGACGAAAACGTCGTGCGCGGCGCGCGGTTGCACTAGTGGGACCCTGCCTTTATATACACGCGCTCGAATAGTAAAACAAAAGCACGCGCGACGTATCGGGTGCAAGAAAAGATGGGCCACAGGAATGTCATTATATTTGCACCAATCGGACCTGCATTCCTTGCAGGCGCAAAGTTTTCACCTCTTCATAGTTACATATCCCCCCTATGACCAACCATTTCTTGCATCCAATACGTCGCGCGTACTTTTATTGGGATATTCGAACGCGTGCACGTACTCGAGAGATAAGTGATCTATCTCGAATTTGTAGGGACGACGATGCAGGCGGGAACAACCGCAGTCAGCGAACTACCTCTTTTCTTCCTGCACCTGAACGCAAGTTGTATTGGTACTTCTTCAGAGTAATTTCGTTTCCTACCTCTTTGCCAGGAAAACATTCTTCGATCTAACATAAGAACATCTCGTTTTGCTCATCGTGCGAGCCACAAGATTAATTTTCGCCCCGGTCAGCGTTCGGAACATAGTTATAATTTCTTTATGCTGTAGCAGAGCACGGTTTATTGCCTCCCGAACGTAGAGGGTGTAGCTTGTAACAATTGATGATTAAACCTAAAAACTGTCCTGTAGTTCTACAAGTTATTTGGCAAATGTTTTCTAATTATTTTATATCGTGTTGGGGACCAAAGGTCTAGTGTCCTAAAGCGGTAGTAACCGTTGCCCGATAATAGCCCCTTTTGGGGCATCAGGCTAATGGCTACATCATGGGACTCCCGCCCGGGAAAAACCAAGAAAATCGTGTCCTTATTGTTTTACTGTATTTTTCCACCTCTACGCCTACAATTTGTGGAGGTGGAAGAGGGTATGTATACACCCTGAAGAAAATATTTAACCTCCAGCGACAGTTCGTCAGTACGGAAGACAAACTCGTGCGTTTCACATCAGTGAAAAGTGCTCCACAGTTTACTCCGTGTGTCAGTGTGTGTCAGTGTGTGTCAGTGTGACTGAAATGGCCCCGAAGCTACTGCAAGTTCACTTTTCGCATCAGGAGGATGAAAGACTGATACACGCGGTATCAGCCTACCCACTGATATACAATGCAAGTAGGAACTACCACAAAACCTACGAAGGGAAGGACAATCTCTGGAAAGATATATCTACCAAAGTGGAGAGAACAGGTAATGTATCCTTAAATTATATTTAGTTACATCAATCATCAACTGGGGCTATTAATACAATCCAAAAGTAATTTTTTATAATTAAAGTTCGAATCTGCTATTCTAAACAAAAATTTCTTGTAAGTCTTGATAGGTCTTGAAAGTCGTGACAATTCGAGGTTCGAGCAGTGATGCCAGATTCGGGACGAGAGCGCTCGAGAATTTCCCCCACCTCGCATGTACACTATGCAGGAGTCGCGTATGTGATCTACACGCGCGTGATTGGTGCATAGTGTGCAAGCGAGGTGGGGGAAATTCTCGAGCGCTCCCGTCCCGAATCTGGCATCACTGGGTTCGGGAAGCTGAGCTTCGGAACGATTCGGAAATATTGGGGGGGAGGGGGTCATTTAAGTTGCTATTGTTCAATGGAAACCAAGAGAAGGTGGTGAGTATTCTTCCACCGGGAGAGAGTGGGATGTGATGGGATTATGTTAAAGGATAAATATTTTATCTAATTAGGTACTCTTATATCTCCACTGTAAGCACCTAAAAGGTCATTTTTATCAGTTTATTAGTTCCAGAGTTATAATTTTTGGAAAAATAGTATACACTATATTTCAAAGAGCTGTAACATCCACAATTGTTGACATTTCGAAAAAATACCTCTAAAGACTACAACATATCCAAGTTGCGCCAAAATCCGAAATGTTACTCCGAAAAGTGTCCGACTTCGCGTGGAATGACCCTATTAAAAACATTATTTTCTACTACATCTTTTGTGTGAAATCTTATCCATTTTTGCAGAGAAATATTTTGCGCAAAAATGTGTGTTAACAATTCATGATAACGATCTGAATGTTTCTCTAGTACCTAGGAACATACAAGAAATATATTATCCAATTATTTCAGTTACTGACTGTAAGAAAAGGTGGAAGAACATTAGGGACACCTATATGCGAAAGAAGAGGGAAGGGAAGTGCGGCACAGGGTCAGCAGCCAAAACAAAAAAGGAATGGCCCTTGAAGAGTCTTCTTTTGTTTATGGATAATGTCCCGTTTGAGAGGAGGCAAGTATTTTTTACACACACTATGAGTTTTGAATTAAGAACAATTTCAAACTTTTCAAAAAATAATTTTTTTTTTTATTATACATAGTACCCACAGTAATGTGGAAGACGCAGGAGTGAGCCCCCCAGAAAGCAGCACCGCAGAAACTGCGGCCTGCTTGGAAGGTGTTCCAGGAGATGTGGACACACCGCCAGGGGACATCGGAGAACCGCCAAGTAATGATGAAGTCGAGAGTATCTCTCCCGTCATGATCCCGGCGTGCTTCGAAGAAGATCAAGAAGCACCGCCAGAGACGGACAACCTGGCTTCAGGAAAGAAGCGGTCCAGGGACAGCGAAACATCTACAGTGCAGAAAAGGCACAGAAATGACAGCGACGCTGTCATTAGAGCTGTTCGGGTACTCGAATAAAACGAACCGAGCCTGGCTCGGCTCGATTGACCGGGCCGAGCCGGATACCCGTCAAATTCGGGCGGCCCGAAAAATCCGAGTAGCTCGAATTTGTTTCGGGCGGCTTGAAACATCCGGGTAGTCCGAATCGTTTCGGGCCGCCCGAAAGAATCGGATAGCCCGAATTGTTTCGGGCCGCTCGAAAGAAGGGGCTAGCTGGAATTGTTTCGGGTGACTCGGAAAATCCGTACGCCTTGAATGTGTTTCGAACAGTGCGACTGCGTTGAGTAGGTGAATTCAGTAAATCATCAACAAATCTACCATTCCGCATTTTGAAATCGGTTCAGTAGTCGGGTGAAATCGATGGACATATTTGAAAAAAGTCATTTTTTCGACCGAATTGACATCGACAATTCATTTACTCATCTGGGAAAAATCGAAATCGCAAAAATGGGCCCAGTTTCTCATTTCTTACGTTGAGTCTGCACTGTTTCGAAGAAAATAAGATGCTATTGAAGAAAATCTATGGGTTTTGTGTATTTTTTTTCATTTTATTGTTTTATTTCAATTTTAGTTCATTCTGTACATTTTTTTCGAGTGTTTTATTAACATATGCGTGTTTTAGAAATATTTCTGACCCTTTTTTGTCTGTTGTGCGTTTTGGTCAATTTCGACGGTGCTTTCTCTCTTTAAATAAAATCGGGAAGCAGGATATTTCATAACAGAATATGAATCAATTTAATACTAAATACAGTATCAAGCGTCGAAATGAATTTGTTGTGAGCTATCCTGCGCCATGATTTTATTTAAAGTGAAAAAACACCATCGAAACTGTAGTTCAAGAAAAGAATTATTTTTTAGTTTTTATTGCATAAAAACTAAACATATATACTATATACATCGCATTTTATTGAATAAAAACTAAACATATATACACACATATATACTATATACATCCTATATACATACTATACACTATATACATTATCGTTGCAAATTAGCAGATAAAAAACAAATTTGTTCAACTTTGTCTGTCAAGATCGATGTTCGCTTTACACTTATAATGTTGCCTGCCATTGAAAATAGCCTTTCGCTAAATGCTTGGGAAGCAGGTATTCCCAAGCAATTTGTAGCCACGGGAACTAATTTCGGGAAACGGGACGCATTTTCCCTCCACCAATTTAAAATGCAGGTGTCCCGTGGTACAACTTTCTCTGTTATATATGCTGTGATCTCCTGCGTTAATGAAAAATATATATTTTGGTTTGATGCTTGTTCCTCCTTTCCAATATTGTCATAAAATTCAAATAGAGTTCCCAATGACGGTGACTCTGTGATAAAAGAGAAATATATTACATACAACAGTCAGCAGAATCTCGCATAATCTTCGTATTGTTTTATACTCACCTAACGTTCGGTTTGATGGCGGAGTTGTCTCATGCATGTCGCTTGCGTCGAGGTACTCGATCGCAATTGAATGTAATAAACTTTGAGCCGACGTTTTGCTTTCTGCGGACAACAACCTGTCTTTGACGCGAGGGTCCATGATCATTGAAATTAGTAAGGGTTCGCAATCTTCTATGAAATTAAACCTGTTGTTTAAGTTTTCTAATAATGTAGTTTCAAGATTTGATGTGTAAGGTTTATTATCATTTCTGATAGAATCTTTCAGGGTGTATTTTATGCCACGTATCGTGGGTATGTAGTTGGATAATGTGGGAATTACACGTGTATTACACGTGCTTTCGGTTATCGATTTTTAGAAACACGTGCCTTCTTCGTCCCGCTTGTTTCTAAAAATCGATAACCGAAGGGAAATGGATTGACCAATATATGTTAAGGACATTTTGTAATTAACAAAAGATGTTAAAGCGATTGCCTTTGTAATAGCACTCTTGTCCTGAAAGCCATAGTGAACGGTCAACGGACGTGCGTAGAAAGAATGGCCCAGTTTTGTGAAAATAGTGAGGAATATTGTGAGATACAGCTGCAAGATCCCGAGAATATGGAAATTGTTGATAGTGGCTCCAATATTGATCAGGAACATTATTCCATTCCTGAGAGACAGCGAAAAAATCACAGTACCGTGTGGAGGTGGTTCTCAAAATTAAATCGCGAGGCAGGGATGTGTAATCTCTGCAAAAAGATATTTAAAACAAAGGCGGGATGTACGTCATCCCTGAGGAGGCATATGCAAATGAGCCATGCTGATTTATATAAAACTCAGGAGACGCCTGAGACCAGTGTAGGTATACGAAATATAAATATTGTGACCGACACTGACAATAGCAGGAAAATTGTCATGTTTGATAAAAATTCGCCAAGAGCGAAAGAATTGACAGCTGCAATTGCCAACATGATAATATCCGATTGCCAGCCGTTTTCACTGGTAAGCGACCCGGGCTTTAAAAATCTTATGCAGATTGCTGAACCGAGGTACCACATTCCGAATCGAGCAGTATTTTCTGATGAAATAATACCCACAATGTTCCACAATGAAAGAGAAAAAGTTAAGGAAAGCATCACTAAGGATATCGGAACTGTAAGTATAACTTTTTCAATGATTCTGATATCTATCAGCATGCTTTAGACCACATTAAAAAACCTTTCTAACGCTAGATGAAATTTCTAAATATTTTTTAACTGTTTTCGATTAGGTGAAAAGATTTGCGTTCACAACAGACGGTTGGACGTCGCGGGGAAATGACGGCTACGTTTCCGTAACTCTACACTATTTAAATAAGAATTTTAACTTACATAATTATACATTAGGAGTTTACCATTTGAAAACATCTCACACAAGTGAAGATTTAAACGAAGTATTGAAAAATAGCCTAAGTGAGTGGGGTTTCGATAAAAGCAATATAAAAATAATTTTCATCACCGACAATGCGGCGAATATTGTGAAAGCAGTAAGACTGTGCCCTACGTGGGAGCGTATCCCTTGCTTCGCGCACACTCTGCAGGTAAATAAACAATAACAAATAATTAAATGTTAAAATAAATAATAAATCGTGAATATTTCATATTTAATGCACCGAATTCTTTTCAGTTGGTTATCAAAGATTCAATCAAAAGTTGTCCGGAATTGCTCGCAATTTTAAAAAAATGCAGAACCATTGTGTCTTTCTTCCGCCGTTCTACATCTGCGGACCAAAAGCTGAGGATGCAACAAAAAAAAGATTCACCGAATTCCCCAACTCTGAAGCTCATTGGCGATGTTGAAACTAGATGGAATTCGCAGTATGACATGCTAAGTCGCTTGTTCGAGGTACGACGATCATTGAATGTAATTCTCGGCGAGCCACGTATGCCGGACACTATAAACAGTGCCGAGTGGTCCATGATCGAAGAATATTGCAAATCGTTACAAATATTTAAGGAAGCCACTGTAGTTATGACAATGGACAAAATTCCCACATTATCCAACTACATACCCACGATACGTGGCATAAAATACACCCTGAAAGATTCTATCAGAAATGATAATAAACCTTACACATCAAATCTTGAAACTACATTATTAGAAAACTTAAACAACAGGTTTAATTTCATAGAAGATTGCGAACCCTTACTAATTTCAATGATCATGGACCCTCGCGTCAAAGACAGGTTGTTGTCCGCAGAAAGCAAAACGTCGGCTCAAAGTTTATTACATTCAATTGCGATCGAGTACCTCGACGCAAGCGACATGCATGAGACAACTCCGCCATCAAACCGAACGTTAGGTGAGTATAAAACAATACGAAGATTATGCGAGATTCTGCTGACTGTTGTATGTAATATATTTCTCTTTTATCACAGAGTCACCGTCATTGGGAACTCTATTTGAATTTTATGACAATATTGGAAAGGAGGAACAAGCATCAAACCAAAATATATATTTTTCATTAACGCAGGAGATCACAGCATATATAACAGAGAAAGTTGTACCACGGGACACCTGCATTTTAAATTGGTGGAGGGAAAATGCGTCCCGTTTCCCGAAATTAGTTCCCGTGGCTACAAATTGCTTGGGAATACCTGCTTCCCAAGCATTTAGCGAAAGGCTATTTTCAATGGCAGGCAACATTATAAGTGTAAAGCGAACATCGATCTTGACAGACAAAGTTGAACAAATTTGTTTTTTATCTGCTAATTTGCAACGATAATGTATATAGTGTATAGTATGTATATAGGATGTATATAGTATATATGTGTGTATATATGTTTAGTTTTTATTCAATAAAATGCGATGTATATAGTATATATGTTTAGTTTTTATGCAATAAAAACTAAAAAATAATTCTTTTCTTGAACTACAGTTTCGATGGTGTTTTTTCACTTTAAATAAAATCATGGCGCAGGATAGCTCACAACAAATTCATTTCGACGCTTGATACTGTATTTAGTATTAAATTGATTCATATTCTGTTATGAAATATCCTGCTTCCCGATTTTATTTAAAGAGAGAAAGCACCGTCGAAATTGACCAAAACGCACAACAGACAAAAAAGGGTCAGAAATATTTCTAAAACACGCATATGTTAATAAAACACTCGAAAAAAATGTACAGAATGAACTAAAATTGAAATAAAACAATAAAATGAAAAAAAAATACACAAAACCCATAGATTTTCTTCAATAGCATCTTATTTTCTTCGAAACAGTGCAGACTCAACGTAAGAAATGAGAAACTGGGCCCATTTTTGCGATTTCGATTTTTCCCAGATGAGTAAATGAATTGTCGATGTCAATTCGGTCGAAAAAATGACTTTTTTCAAATATGTCCATCGATTTCACCCGACTACTGAACCGATTTCAAAATGCGGAATGGTAGATTTGTTGATGATTTACTGAATTCACCTACTCAACGCAGTCGCACTGTTCGAAACACATTCAAGGCGTACGGATTTTCCGAGTCACCCGAAACAATTCCAGCTAGCCCCTTCTTTCGAGCGGCCCGAAACAATTCGGGCTATCCGATTCTTTCGGGCGGCCCGAAACGATTCGGACTACCCGGATGTTTCAAGCCGCCCGAAACAAATTCGAGCTACTCGGATTTTTCGGGCCGCCCGAATTTGACGGGTATCCGGCTCGGCCCGATCAATCGAGTCCCGGCTCGGTCCGAACTTCAAGCCGTCTGAATATTCGAACACCCGAACATGGAAGGAAAGGGCCAGGGAGCGCGAAAAAATATTTAATCGCATTAACGAGTTGAACGAAGAAGAGGATTCAACGATGCTGTTTTTTAAGAGTATGGGGGCTCTAGCCAAATCGTTTCCTCCGGATGTGCTCTCAAAAGCAAAGGCGTCAGTCTTTAAAATCATGAACGACTGGGAAAGTATACTGGCCCACAACACGTCCGCCCCTAGCACTGTACCCGACACTGTATAAAGATGATTGGTCAATGTCTGGTATGGAATTCCTAAAGTGAATCCCACTCGTGGTGAAGGGGGAACGCACAATGACTATGGCGGTCACTTTACGAATTCCATACCAGACGTGTTCACCGTGGGGTTTTAGTCGGTAAAAACCCGACACTACCTCGATCTCCCACCTCAGGAGGCCGAGGTGTCTATGAAGATTTCCCCACGCTAAAAAAAAAAAAAAAAAACGTGTCTGTGCAAAAAACGAGTCAAACAGAGCGCGTTAGATTTTACCTGCCTGTCAAAAAGGTGGTCCCACTTAATTGCGAATATCTCGTGTTGCGAAAGTCCGATTTGATAGAAAATCACATCAAATTAAAGATAATTGAATTACCACCAAAAGGTCCTGACAAAATTTTCAAATCGATTCAATAATTTGGGTAAAATCGATGGAAATATGTGATCAACGTCATTTTTTCGACCGAAATTGAGATCGAAAATTCATTTAATCATCTGAGAACAATCGAAATAGCAACGATGGGCCCAGTTTCACATTTCTTGCGTAGAGTCTGCACTTTTAAGGAAAAAATAAGCTGCTACTGAAGAAAATCTATGGATATCCCACTCTCTTACACCATTGTTTTTTTAAATCTTTCCCAACAAGATTTAAAACCAAATGAACATCTTCTATACATAACCTACAGAATTGTCAATACATTTCGTCGTACCCAATAAGTGATTTCTTACTAATATATTATAATACTCCTCGGTGATTCGATTCTTATACATCATGTTCCCACACGTACATACATATGCATACATACGTGTGTATTATTTCCTCTGGTTAATTCGCAATTTTGAAATGGAAAAGCAAGTACTCGGCTCGGCTCGCCGAAGATCGTCTACCCTCGCCAACCGGTGATCATGAGCGTTCTCACGGCGCGTGGATCGGCGAGCCGGCTCGGCTCGCCGATGCTCGCTCAGGATCACGAACCGGCGATCCATGAATGTTCTCACGGCGCGTGGGCTCGGCGAGTCTTGTGCCAGGCTCGCCGAGCCAACGCGCCGTCTGATTCAACCGAAAAATAGCTTGTACACCTGGAGGATGTCATAAATGCGGCCACTTTATTGCCTTTGGGTAAGGACCTCTTCCAACCTTTGCTAAAGCGACACTCGTTACTGTGACTTCGAGGTGGAAACATCGCGAGAGAACAAATTCGTAGTGTGGTGATAATTTCATTGTGCCGTGAGATGAATCGGAAATTGCTGCTTGCTGCCCTTGTGCTGCAAGAAGAAGATGACGATGACGCACTTCTGGTTGTCCATTGTGACGGAAGGAAGAGGAAGAGGAAAAGGAAGCAAGTGAAGGCCATGTACAAGGCTCGCGACACCGAGGGCTATTCAAACATTTTAATAACCAATCATTTATTGGAAGATGACCAAGCCTTCAGACAATTCTTCAGGCTAAGCAAGGAGCAGGTCAATTTGGTATTAAACATGGTTGGCAACGATTTAACAAAACATCCGTGTGGGAGAGTGAAATCTCCAATTTCCCCCCAGGAAAAGTTGCTCCTCACATTAAGGTAAGTTAATTTTTCCAAGACGTATTTAATTTTTTCGCAACGTAAATTTTATTATAGTAGGTACCTGTTGTATAGTTTGACTGTAGTTAATGCAAAGTATCTAAGGTCTGGGTTAGGATAGTAGCTAAGATCTCATAATAATCACGCTCCGTAGAGTAATTTTCACGTCCACATGTTGTACGCTCTCGCCTCGCTATCTGCTTATTCTATATTTGGTGGGTCCCCGGGGACATCGCAGTCATAGATCATTAATCAATTGAAGCAAAGAAGCGTTTCCTTTAAAAATTAATGACGGCGGAAATATTTTAACCGTCATCACCATACTTTTAAAAAAGATCGAAGTAGAGTCGCAATACATTGATTTGCTGATTAATACTGTCCATTAGTTTTTCTCTTCCGATAGCTCTTGTTTTCAAAATGTCCAGTCCAGTGCTGGAATCATTTGTGTGTGTTTTTGACACTGACCTTCAAACAGGAATATTCATCTCTGACTGTGTTTTTATAACGCTTTCATACCTTGCAGTTGTTTTTAGAATATTCATTAATGTTTGTGGAATGTTGCTATCCGTGCTGCTTCTAATCTGTTGAACCTCTTCGCTTTCTTCTATGTTACGGCTGGTACTATGATAAAATATGTAAATTAAATTTTTTAAATTTATCATACTTTATAATTCATATTGTGTTCCAAACAAATTTGCCTCCTGCAAACGAGAGGCATTCTCCAAAAAATTAGTTGCTCCAACAACGGGCATCATGTTTCCGTTATTGGTGCCGATCCTGCCTCGAATTTGTTGCTCTACTTCATTTTCATATATTTTTTGCAGGTTCCTTGCTACTGGGGAATCATTCAAATCCCTGTCATTTGCATTCAGGATTTCGCCGGGGTATATCGGCAGAATTGTAAAAGATACTCTTCGACATCTATGCCGCAGATTAGTACCAACATTTCTGCCACAGCCCAGTGATTCGAATTTCCAAAAAATTGCTGAGCAATTCTCTGCTAAATGGAATTTTCCAAATTGCATCGGAGCAATCGATGGGAAGCACATTAGGGTAATGTCCTAAAAATAGCGGATCGTTGTACTTCAACTACAAGAATTATTTCTCGATCGTGCTATTAGCATTAGTCGATGCCGACTATAAATTTATTGTAACTGACGTCGGATCCTATGGAAGAGAAGGGGACAGTGGGATATTCGAAAAGTCGGTGATGGGTCGACAGATTCGGACGGGAACATTCAACTTTCCCACGGAGAAGGCACTGCCAGGATCTGATATAGTGTTGCCGCACGTCATCGTGGGCGACGAAGCCTTCAGACTGACGAAGCATATGATGAAGCCATATCCGAAGAATCAAGCTGCGGAAGATGAGACCAAGAAAATCTTCAACTATCGTTTGTGCAGAGCACGAAGGGTCTCGGAGAATGCGTTCGGACTGCTATCGCAGTGCTTCCGGATATTTTATTCTCCCATCGCGGTATCGCCGGACACGACGGATTCCATCGTTACAGTAACGTGTTGCCTGCACAATATGTTGCGTGACGAATATATACAAAATAATAGTGCGAATCAAAAAAATTCTGAAGCAGAATTACCAGCGGGAAATATGTTGCCGTTCGGTAGAGCAGGAGGCTTTGGAAATCAAGAAGGCTTCAGCGTACGGACCAAATTTCGGGAATATTTTAACTCACCACAAGGATCTGTGGCGTGGCAAGAAAATTATCTATAAAGCAGCGTAATATAACAGTCCAACAGCTCTAAGCTGTATTTAGAGAAGGTTTAGCAACAACCGTAAGGTAATTTTTCATTTTTAAATTAAAATTACATACCCATCGTTTGGGTGTCATTGTGTAAATGAATTCATTTAATTGTTTATACAGGGTTTCCCAAAAATGACAGAGTCCCTCAAGAGGTGTGACTCGTGGAGTGATTTGAAACAACATTTTCCGTAGCGAAAATGTTCTCCGAGGGTTTGTTAACGACATATTAAGACAAAACCCCAACCAGAGTGCGAGTCTGTCAGCCGATCTGCCGCGGCAATGGGCTACGCGTTGGGCGCGAAAAGTAGCAAATTAAAAAGACGTAGCAATTCACCTGCACCTAGAACATCCGTGTCACCGGATCACTGTACCGAACCTAGTCACTGACGGACGCGCATAGTGCACAGCTAGTCCCAAGTATATGACATAGGCCAAGCGTAACAGGTATATTAATTTAATATTATTAACGTCACAACCAAATTCTATATTGAGAAGTAATATTGGAATTTGCATTCGTAATTATTCAATTGCTAAGTTACTATTCGTTTTTATATTTTAATTAGTTTTTCCTTAATAATGTTTTGCAGTTTCGGCCACTGGAAAGTCTTTTTGAGCATTGGACACTACAGAATTTTTTGCTTTGTGAGGATACCAACAACGACAATGGCATATAAAAGCAAAGTTTTAAATCATGAAATAGCCTGCCGCTGAGTCTTGGGTCGCTGGTTTCGAGACAGTTTTCTTGACACGCTACAGACTCTTCTGGTGCGTTGTAATATTGCCGAAATTTGGTCCGTACGCCGAAGCCGTCTATATTCCCAAAGCCTCCTGCTCTACCCAACGGCAATATATTGCCCGCTGATAATTCTGCTTCAGAATTTTTTTGATTCGCACTATTATTTTGTATATATTCGTCACGCAACATATTGTGCAGACAACACGTTACTGTAACGAGTTTGTAATGGAATCCGTCGTGTCCGGCGATACCGCGATGGGAGAATAAAATATCCGGAAGCACTGCGATAGCAGTCCGAACGCATTCTCCGAGACCCTTCGTGCTCTGCACAAACGATAGTTGAAGATTTTCTTGGTCTCATCTTCCGCAGCTTGATTCTTCGGATATGGCTTCATCATATGCTTCGTCAGTCTGAAGGCTTCGTCGCCCACGATGACGTGCGGCAACACTATATCAGATCCTGGCAGTGCCTTCTCCGTGGGAAAGTTGAATGTTCCCGTCCGAATCTGTCGACCCATCACCGACTTTTCGAATATCCCACTGTCCCCTTCTCTTCCATAGGATCCGACGTCAGTTACAATAAATTTATAGTCGGCATCGACTAATGCTAATAGCACGATCGAGAAATAATTCTTGTAGTTGAAGTACAACGATCCGCTATTTTTAGGACATATTACCCTAATGTGCTTCCCATCGATTGCTCCAATGCAATTTGGAAAATTCCATTTAGCAGAGAATTGCTCAGCAATTTTTTGGAAATTCGAATCACTGGGCTGCGGCAGAAATGTTGGTACTAATCTGCGGCATAGATGTCGAAGAGCATCTTTTACAATTCTGCCGATATACCCCGGCGACAGGGATTGGAATGATTCCCCAGTAGCAAGGAACCTGCAAAAATATAGCCAACCACAGCTGGTATGTTACAGTCACAATAAAATTCTACGTATATTGAGAAGTAATTTTTGAATATCCATTTGTAATTATTCAAATGCTAAGTTACTATTTGCTCTTTTAAATTAAGTTTTCCATATTTAAAATAATATTTTAGATTTTTGTCCACTGGAATGTCTTTTCGAGCATTGGACACTACACTACATACCCAATCGTGTGCTTTGTGAAGATAGCAGCAACGACAATGGCATATATACGCAAAATATTTCATCAGGAAATTGTCTGCCAAAAGAAGTTGTAACGATCAGCAGTGAAGGCGTTATGCAAGACCGAATAAACAAATTCTGCAGACTGGCTCATTTCGCCTGCTGGAGAAGTTCCTTGGCAATATGAAGCCATAATAAAATAATGTTTCAGTATTTGATTTATGTAAATATTTATATTATGTTTCAATGTATAATACGTTTTGATTTTTAAAGTGTTAAATTTTAAAGTGCGTTTCCACTTTTGTCACCGGCCATTTTTATATCGTATATAATAGGATTATTTTGAACGTCACAAATCAATTGTTCTTCTATAATCTATCTTACATCTGGAATTATATGGCGTACGAAAACGCGTTGCAATTGATAACTGTTTTATTTTGTCTGGCGAAACACGGAAACGTACCGCATTACTGTTAAATATTATAATTTGCTACTACATAAACCACTACTGTCATCGATTAGAGAGTATCAGAAAAATTTAATTGATGAAAAATCTCCGCAAAATTCCGTGTATCTAATTAAAATTTTGTACAAAAATCCAAAATAATTCGATGACATGGTTGAAACAATAATTTATTCCATAAATGTTGTAAAGTTGACAAAAATGTATGCGGTTACTTATTTATATTTACGTTTCTATTTTTCAAAAAGCATGTATTTCACTTTTGATAACTCACGAATACTGTACATATAATAAATTGACACAGAAAAAAATATATTCCTAATGTTACAGTCACACTGAGTAAAAGTAGCCTACAGACTACCTTTCCAATAAGTTTACTCTCCTGCTTCTGTAATACTAGCGATTCTCGGGGGGGGGGGGGGGGGGGGGGGATTTGTAGCAAAAGTATCAGACTTAAAAAATATTAAATTATGCGTCACTAGAAAGGAATATGTTTATCCTATTTTTTGCCACAATTTAATTCCGATATTTTAAAAGAAACACCCAAATGCCATTGACTTCTTCAATCCGACAGATAAATAGACCACGATGTACATATAAGAAAAATGGCTAGTCTTTCACTGTCTTCGACGGTCCTCGAGACCTCATACAACAATAAACCCTCTTTTCAAGTGCTCGAAAAGGGCCTCCTGTGGTGCGGCGCGTCGTTGCAGCAGTGGTGGGGGCCATGGCGTCGACGCTTAGGTATAGGAAATACCATTTGCGACGACGCCAGTTGCAATCGCTTGGCGGCTCTAGCCGCCAGTCGCGGTCGCTGACGGCTCCAGCCGCTCATTGGAACGGCCACCTTAATGGTGCCCTCGCTAGGGGTTTCCATACGCGGGTATTCCACCGCCAACGCCCGCACGGTAGCACTTGCGTCCCCGTTGTTACGCGCGTACACCCAGAACATAGTATAATATTCTTCCACGGAGTACATTTCTGCGACTAGATTACTAGCTGACTGACAGGATTTTTTCCCAAGCAACTTCCTCTACCCCCAAGTAGTTTCTCTCGTTCCATTATGAGTTTACTCCCACCAGTACAAGAAGGTTTAGGTAAAAAGAAGCCAGCACATTTTCAAAACACACGTGTTTTGCAGAAGTGCAACGAACACATTCACAAAAGCCCGCGCTCCGTCCTTCTACTGCCAATGTACCCATTGCTTCGAGATAGAAAACAGACACCACGTGCATCGGTTCGAAAGGGTCCGAAGGGAAGAGAAGCAGAAAGTCTTCGAGTTGCTATAAAGAAGAAAATTCACGTCTGCTACGAGGCGGAACCAATTAAGTCATAAATTATCCGAAAATGTAGGAAACCGTCCTCTACCGCCGACTAGCGGGACAATACGGTCATAAACCGCGACTCTGACGAAATGCTCTGGCCGATCAATCTGATTAATTTTGGGGAACTAGAATTTAAAAAGTATTATTCAACATCAATACACCTCGCGGAGAGACACAGGAAGAAAAGGGGTAGTCCGCTGACTGCGTGTAGTCCCGCCTGCGTCGTCCACCCTGCAAATTCGAAACAGGTCCCTTATCTCTCGTGTCTAAACACGCGCTCGAATTTCAAAACAAAAGCACGCGTCGACGTATTCCGTGCGAGAGAAGGTGGGCTTGCAATTCGATTGGTCCCAAACTAGCCAATCGGGCCTGCTTATCTCTCGTGTCTAAACACGCGCTCGGATTTCAAAACAAAAGCACGCGTCGACGTATTCCGTGCGAGAGAAGGCTGCTTCAATTCCCGCAATCGGCATATGTGGAGCGACGAGAATCCGCTAGCGCTTCGGACACGCGCAGCACAAATCCGTTGGCAGATTAATGTATGGGCGGGCATTTGTGGCGAATTTATCGTTGGGCCGTACATGCTGCCGGACAGAATGGACGGCCCTGCGTACAAAGTCTTTTTAGAACATGTTCTGCCGGGTCTTACGGCTCATATTCCGAATGAGATCCGACAGAACATGGTCTATCAGCAAGACGGGGCTGGACCTCATTACGCCACAATTGCCCGCGACTACCTTCACGAAGCCTTTCCGGGCAGGTGGATCGGCCGCGACGGTCCTGTTGCGTGGCCCCCACGGTCACCGGATATGACCCCGCTGGATTTTTTCTTCTGGGGCTACCTGAAGGTAATTTCATTAGTGCTCTTAATTTTTTATAGGTATTCTTTTTTTACTTACGTTTTGTATTTGTTGTACAACAATCATTTCAGGATGAGGTGTACCGTCAGCCAGTGAATTCGCTGGAAGATATTGTCGCGCGCATTCATGCTGTGGTGGCAAATATTACACCACAAACGTTGCTAGGAGTTCAAAGGCAGCTGGTTCTACGTGCAGAAGCATGCATAGACGTTGAGGGCGGCCACATCGAGCAACTGCTCAATTAATAGTAATCGGCCCCTTTCGGGGCCACCAATTTTTATAACGTAGGAACAACACGTTCCGTGGAAAATAAATTAAATGATCAGTGTTAGTATCAGTGCAGTGAAGTGAATATTCGGTACATTAACCCGGACGCACTTGACGTTGCGACCCTTACTTTCGGGTGGTGTCCTGCGAATACCTGCGATCAGCTGAGCACTGGGCGCTACCCTACCATAAATCTTTTCGTCCACCGATGACCAGAATCGGTACAGTGACCCAGTGACACAGGTTTCCGAAAAGGAAGGAAAGGAATGTCCGAATGGGTGAGTTTTATTTAATTCATTGGTGATTATTAGGTGTAGAAATAGATTCTTTCCCATTTTAGGGTACAATAACAGTTCGATTTAAAAAATATGAAAACATCTCAATCATCGACATAATTTCCATTACTGTTCATTACCTTTTACCATTATTCTGGCAGCTTACGAATACCACCGCGATTGAAATTCAGTACCTTTGTACTGATTATGTAAATCCAGTCGGAAAGAAATTATTCGTACACCTAATATTGTTTAAATTTAGTTGTGTTGGCCGTTATTAAACTACGGATTTTTACCTCAATAACGAATTATGATCACATGTCGTACATTTTCTGCTACATTACCTTTTCGTTTATGCCTTATTTAAAAACGAAATTTACGTACTTCTTATCCTCTCACTTCAAATAATTCTTATTTAAGATTATACTTTAAAAAAAAATGTGTAACGCGGTTTGCATGCCGACTTGCTTGTTCGTACGTTCGTAGTACAAGCGCAGTCGCCTACCGCGTAGCCAACGCTACCGCGGCAGCTCGGACGGAAGGCGCGCGCTCTGATTGGTCGGGGCTTTTTGTTAATATCTCCTTAACGAAGCTTCGGACAATATTTTCGCTAAGGAAAAAGTTGTTTCAAATCACCCCCTGAGTTACCCCTTCCAAGGAACTCCGACATTTTTGGGACACCCTGTAGGTGTTAAGAAGTCCTTGAAGATCCTCCACTCGCCTTTGGATTTCTTCCCAACAAATCATGGTGTAGTAATCGACGAACATAGCGAGCGACTTCATGAGCGGATGAAAAGTATTGAGAGACCCTACCAAGGATTCTGGGATGAATCAATGATGGGTGACTACGACTGGTTCCTTATAAGAGAAACTGATCTTAATGCGGGCAAAATAAACAGAAAGAGATAGAATTTATTTTCAAAAATGAAATAAAATACATTTAAATTTATTTTCACTGACTATATTACGACCTATGTGTAAACTACAAATAAACTTCGGATAATTGGGATTAATGGAATTGGTTTATTTAAATTTGAATTTTCAGATAATAAATCCTCAGTTTATTTACAAATAAAAAACTATCTGATGATATTCACACATGGCGCAATTCAAATTTCGGCAACTTACCTTGTGTTTGAGACTGCATTTTGATTGCAATTCAATGGTACAACGATACATACTTGTAAAAACACGTTTATAACTTGCTTATAACTTGACGGTAAGCTGTCAAAATTTGGAGGAGATTGCATAGTGAAGATAGCGATTGACGAACGAAACATGAGTTAGTTTCTGTTGGCTGAAGGTGTGCGTGTAACGCGTACCAGGAGTCGACGAACGAAGCATGTGTTAGTTTCATTTTGGCTGAAGGTGTGCGTGTAACGCGTATACGTATTGACGAAAAATATATATACCTAATGTTTAATGACGAAAAATTTTTAGGAGAATCGTACCATTTTTGACAGATCCATGAGATGATATTACGATATCTCTGTCATGCGTGGACAGATTTTATTGAAATTGGTCTTGTTCGAAAGTTAATATGCGGTTTACATAAGAAAAATTCCTTTAAATTTACAAAATTTAGCAGGCGTGATGAGATATTAATGAAATAAGTTTCAGGTTAGGTTGGATTAGCCGGGCGACGAGTAAAGGTACACGGTAGCGACAGTTCGACATATACAGGGTGTTTTTCATGTACTTGGCGTCGAGACGCTACCGCGTCTCTAGATTAACAGCACTAAAAGATATTTGTACAGATGTTTGAACTATGAAATATAAATCCACGAACACTAAAAACTAGAAAATGAAGAAAATTCTAATAAACGATTTTATTAAAAATGCATTACAAACTAAAAAATAATTATTTTCTTATACTACAATTTCGATGGTTTATTTTCACTTTATATACAATCGTGGAGCAGGATATCTCGTAATAAATTCATTTCGACACTTGATGCTGTACTAAATTGATTCATATTCTGATATGAAATATCCTGCTCCACGATTTCATTTAAAGTTAAAAAACACCATCAAAATTGTAGTACAAGAATAGAAGTATTTTTCAGTTGTTAGTGACTTTTTGACAAAATCGTTTAACAGAACATTTTTTTATATATTCTTTTTGTCTCTGATCAAGTTGCAGTCGTCACAATAAATCAGTCCTTCATTGGAGAATTGAAATTTGACATTCTAGCTTTCGCCCCCTTGAAATGGACAATTACAGATAAAAAAGTATATATTTTTCGAAGAATACAGTATTGTCCCGTTAGCGGCTCAGTTTAGAGTACACGATGTGGACTTTTCGCTATCCCCACCACTTCTGTCTCACTCTTGTCCGGCGAAGGCGAGAGCGAGCGAGAGGCACCGAAAGCGAGCGAGAACGGTACGAGATAGACGACGGGATGATATTTTGTCTCGCTCCGTCTTTCAGACGCCTGACACTCCGTCCTTTGCGTCCGCGCCTGTCGCGCAGGGAAAGCATTTCATCTCGCTCCCCCCTTCGGACAGAAAGAAGCGAGAAACGAACATAGCGATCCGCTAACAAGACAATACTGTGTAATGTCCCACGATTTTTCGCGCGTTTCTATTCCAAATTCCATTCGTAAACCTCAAAATCACTCCATCAAACTCTATCAAACTCAACTTTTACCCCTTTTCCCCAATCGCTGATCACCTTGACGATGTACCTTCTGTACCGGTCCCCATCTCAAGATGGTCGGTACGAAACCTCCTTCGCTTAATTCGCCCAACGAGGCACAAATTCCCTCCTCAAACTAAATCTAAACAAGTCCCTCGCCCCAAACTCTTCTTAAATCGAGACCACGTCTCACCCCTTCTCTACGACCCTCCAAATCAAAACCACAAATACCCCTTTCCTGTTAAAACAACCAAAATCCATTCGATGAGTTGAGTACCTCCTTTCGCAGTCATAAAACCCCAAAAATCTAACTGCGACACATATTTGGCGTACGTGAAATAAATATGTCTATTAATAGCCATACCGTTTATAAAAACCCCGGAAGTCCTACCGTGACCCACTTATTAAATGTGTCAAGGCCGCTACCGCGCGTACCCCCGTAACATCCTTATAAATACGAGGGGACCAAGACAGAAGTCCTCTTTCGACGAAAACAATTGAGAGAATCATCTCGATAAGCCACAGAAGTTTATATTTTTAAATAGTGTGACCAAATTCATCTCACAAATCATTGTAAGCATTTAAACTTACCATTTACACTGCATATCATCATTATCTTATTATTTTGTATTATTATTATATTTCGTGTTCCAAAGCTTATTGCTATTCATTCGTATTCGGTAGTATTGATAACGCTTATTGCATTCCATATTATATAGATTTCATATTATTTACTTTATTATTGCTTATTGCATTGTCTCGTCTACGCTTATTGCGATTACATATTATTTACTTTATTATTGCTTATTGCATTGTCTTGTCTACGCTTATTGTGATTTCATATTATTTACTTTATTATTGCTTATTGCATTGTCTCATCTACGCTTATTGCGATTTCATGTATTACTTTCAATAACAATTGCTTATTACTTATTCATATGTAACTCATATTCATATTCATACGCTTTCAATAACCATTGTATATTATAAATGTCATGTGCTAATGCTAAATGCCTAGCGCATAATTATAACGCAAAAATCATACCAACAGTGCATCAAATTGAATAAACAATTCCTATTTAAATCACGTTACGAGTTATTGTGTCTAGTCTTCTGTTTGCGAAGAATCCCAAACCCCAAAACAAACTGCAACAACAGCTGATCTCGATTCTTGAATGCTAGAGTGCCAGTAGTGTTTACAAACGTTCTTTTGTATAGACCTATATCTAGACGGGTTTAAAAGAAGCATTACACGTAATTTCTTATGTGAATGCAACGGTGGATGCAAGTTTCAAAACCAAAATAAATACAAAGTAGTATAACGGGTGTTCTCCGGGTGTGTATTTACCTGTTAAACCTTCCCTGGTCGATGAGAGTGACGGATTATAGATTCGCGCTTAAATTTCCTACCAAAACCTCAGTGTGACGGATTATAGATTCGCGCCTGCATTCCATCCAAACCTCAGAGTGACGGATTATAGATTCGCGCCTAAATTTCCTACCAAAACCTCAGAGTGACGGATTATAGATTCGCGCCTAAATTTCCTACCAAAACCTCAGTGTGACGGATTATAGATTCGCGCCTGCATTCCATCCAAACCTCAGAGTGACTGATTATAGATTCGCGCCTAAATTTCCTACCAAAACCTCAGTGTGACGGATTATAGATTCGCGCCTAAATTCCTACCAAAAACCTCAGTGTGACGAATTTCCGATTTGCGCCTGACATTCATTCCTTCCCCCAATTGTCATCGTTCCCAAAGACCTCACCCGGGACGTGACAACTGTAATATTATCTTCTCTCATTCCGTGTAATTCCTCTTCTCCATTGACGGTCTTCCTACAATTTTGCCAGGTCGCTCATACCGAAAGATAACGTAGGCAGTGTGGGTCTGTAACACATTATGAAATACATTACGAAATACTTAATTGTTGTTTCATAAGCGTACAAAATTTTACTGTAGATTTATGAGGTGTTAAACTTTACCTGACATATGGTACTTATTATTCCATTTGTCCTGTCATTACTGTCCCATACACCATGTTTGCAGTAATTTGGTAAAAAGTCCGCCTGTAATAAATGATCGCAGACATTTCGGTAAGCTTGGTATAAAAGTAAAAGTTTGTTTCAATAATTCGTCGAACATCATGCATACCTGCGATGTATCAGCCTGGCGCATTTTGACCAAACCGGATTCCGTCTGTCTGCTTCTGTGAACTTAGAAAAGTGTCTGAAAAAATTAAAGGGTGAATTAAATTTATTATTTCCTCCGCTACTTTCTTGGGAAAGAGACGGCGGCGTCGGTCGACTCGCGTGATCGTAAGATCCGCGAGTAAAAGTGCCATTGCTGGCACTTTGTGACCACTGACATGAGTCAGCGGTGCGACGCCGGATCGATCATATTTATTATTTCCTCCGCCACTTTCTTGGGAAAGCGACCGCGGCGTCGGTCGACTCACGTGATCGTAGGATCCGCGAGTAAAAATGCCATTGCTGGCACTTGTGACCACTGACAAAATCAGTGGTACCGCGCTATACAGCGCGGTGCGACGCCGGATCGATACATTAGTTTCATTATTTTCGGAGGGAGACCTCTTTCGCTTTTTCAAGCTTTTTGGTTTTTCTTTCGCTCTCTCTCTGCTAGTATAAATTGTGGCTCCCGAATGGGCATGCACCTATTGTGCCGAGTATCTATTAATTCGGCTAGCATACATTCTAAATAAAATTGAACCAGTTTTGGCTCCATTTCTGTTTTCCAAAACGTATCATCTCTTTCTACTTTTATAGATTTCAGCCCTTTCGGGGTCCAAAGGCAAAATATACAGTACTTTCTGTCAGTAGTATGTAACTGACCTTGTACTTGATAAAAAATAGTGATGCGTTTTGTTCATTGAAATACCTGTTTTCCGTATGAACATGCGTCGGACAGCGGGTACTCTTTCAATAGCTTCTTCCGGCGAAAAGTTCTCCGCTGATTTGGGGCATTTGATTTCCACAATACCCTCTTCACCGATGATTCCATCCGGTGAAGCTCCTACGAAGGGAATGCAGCTGTCGATGAAAATTCCACATTCCGCAATATCTGTGTATTGCTTCTTCAATTCTTCGCGAGCACTTTTCTCGCATTCTTTTCCGTAATCCACCGTGGGTGCACTAATTATCCTCGGATACAAAAATGACTTCACTGCATTTGCGCATAGCGTGTCAGATCGACGACGGCACACTTTTCCAAAATTGGATGCTGTCAACATTTTGGACCTGTACTGCAACCACCTGCGGTTCTTTGCTTGTCCGATGGTTTCATCTTCAATAGCGTGTCTTTTCTCTTGCCAGTCATTGAGCATTTGCATATGCTTTTCCCGCTCCAGTTCATACATTTCGGATGGCATGTCTGGCTTCTGTGTATTTTCTCCATAATCGGAATCTTTCCGCGAGGGCAATTGCTTGCGTACATATCGCGCAACCTTCGTTTCCTTCTGTTTTGCAGCTCTCGTTTCCTTTTCTTTTTTCTTCTTTTCTTCCATTTGACGAACAAGCTCGGGCGTTTTCTTTATTATTATTATTATTATTATTATTATTTATTTCACGGGACAAGCCCAATATGTTACACATAGAATACAAAGATACACAATAAATACTCTTACCATTAGTACAGACAAGAGTACAACAAATCGGCTAAGTGAGGAAAATGTTGTTATTGCGCCAAAAACGAGCCAATGAGTACGATGACCAACCGTCTAAAGACTGCCAACGAGGAGCCAAAGAAATTCACCCTATAGGCGAGCTCGCTCCCGCGCAAACATACCCTTGTGATAGGGTCATTCTGACGAATATTCGTGATAAAATATTTAACCCGAAATAACGGAGTGGATCTCAATGGTCTTGACAGGGCCCTAAAGTTAATTGATCCTAGCAGTTGGGGACAAGTAATATCCCCATTAATGATCTTAAATAGGAAGGTCAGGTCGGCCAGCTCCAATCTCTGCTGAATCGTCAGGAAATTAAATCTTCGCAAGGACGGCCCGTAGTCATGGTCGAACATGCTGATGGGTTGTCCGAGGCGAAAAGATGCAAAACGCAAAAACCTATGTTGGACCCTCTCAAGTGCCACCATAAGGTAGGCCTGATGAGGGAACCAAATCACCGACGCATGTTCAAGGTGTGGCCTAACCAGCGCATCGTACAACAGCTTAAAAGTTTTAATGAACCTAAACCCACGTGAGTTCCACATGATAAAACCAATCTGCTTAGATGCTAAGTTGGTAGCTTTGGTGATGTGCGCCGCAAAGGAGAAAGTATTATCGTAGGTCACACCCAGGTCACATACGCTCTCTGTGCAAAGCACGTACGTATGGCCCAGCGAATAATTAAATATCCAAGAACTGCGTAACCGTGAAATCCTAAGTATCTGGCACTTCGACAGGTTCAAGGGGAGTCTATTTTCCGTGCACCACCCGTAAAGCCTGTCAAGGTCACCCTGGAGACCCCGGTCATCATCCACGGAGTTACTATTGGCAAACAATTTGAGGTCGTCCGCAAAAAGTAATGGCGTACCGAATTGAAACAACTCCGCGAGGTCGATGAAACAACGAATTGAAACAACTCCGAGAGGTCGTTGATGAAAATGCAAAAGAGCAAGGGACCCAGGTGTGACCCCTGAGGCACGCCCGATGTGACCCGTATCGGTTGAGAAAGACAACCACGCACTTTAATAACTTGGGTTCGGTCCGTTAGGTAGCTGCCTAACCATTGTAGAAGCCTACTATGGAAACCGAAAACGCTCAATTTCTTCAGTAGAATGCCGTGATCAACCGAATCGAACGCCTTCTTGAAATCAGGATAGATCACATCGACTTGCTGGCGCGAGTCCAACGCGGAGGCCACATGACCTGCAAACACTGCCAAGTTCGTCACCGTAGATCTACCCAGGAAAAAACCATGCTGTGCATCAGATAAGCTACTTCTGATCAGACCCGAGAGCTTGCTGGTGACTACTTTCTCAAATATCTTGGGGCAGCAACTAAGTAGCGTAATTGGTCTGTAGTTAGTGACATCACTCTTCACCACCGATTTAAAGATAGGCGTTACGACACTCGATTTCCAGATTGTTGGGAAGGGCCCAGAATTGAGTGACTTGTTAAAAATAATCCAAAGCGCCCATGCAAGCACAAAAATACACGATTTAACAAAGAACGGAGGTAGGCCATCATCACCAGCTGACTTTTTCGAGTCGAGATCTTTAATGGCATCGAAGACCTCCGCGAGACTAATGTCTAGTTTAGAAAGATGCATCATCTTAGCGCTGTTCTGGATGGGGTCGGAGGCCAATCGAGCAACCGGAAGGAAAACCGATTGAAACTGGTTCGCAAAGAGGTTCGCAATATCCTCATCGGATTCATATGTGTCGTCTCTAATGTGCATAATATCGGGCAATCGAATGTCCCCCCTCCTGGAATTAACATGACCCCAGAAGGCCT
The DNA here is from genome assembly GCA_963971345.1 of Andrena flavipes. Taxonomy (NCBI): domain Eukaryota; kingdom Metazoa; phylum Arthropoda; class Insecta; order Hymenoptera; family Andrenidae; genus Andrena; species Andrena flavipes. The sequence goes on along the minus strand of OZ020479.1, from coordinate 44,995,265 downwards.
TCACATTGCACGAAATATTACTTTCCAGCCTATCCATGTAAGTAGCAAAGTCCCTCCTCGCTAAGTCCTTGCACCGCGCCCGGAGAAACGAAAAGTTATGAAAATTGCACTGCAGGTTGGAGCTCTTCCAAATACCATGCGCTCTCTTCTTGTTACGAATAACTTGCCGTAGTTCACGCGAGAACCAGGTAGGGAAGGACGACTTAAAAGTACAATAAGTAGGTACATACGACTCAATCAGATGCGTTAATTGCGAGTTAAGAATGCCGACAGACTCGTCCGTAGATAAAGTCCCAAGAGCGCAGTCCCAATCAAAATTAGTCAGTGCAGCATTAATAGAGTCGTAATCGGCTCTAAGAAAATCAATCTTGACCGTTGCTCCCACCTGGGGTCCACCACTGTTGGCTCCCAACGGAAAAGATAGGGCCGGGTGAAACGAGTCCACCGGTAGGATACTGTCCCCCAGATTTGAAATATTCGACACGTTGAAATTAGCAAAAATCAAGTCCAGCATTTTGCCATCGCAATTACGCACCTGATTATACTGCATTATATTGTGGAAGTTGAAGCATTTCGCTAACGCAGCCGACGCCAAGATATCATCAGCGCAGTCGGACTGCAATATAGGGACCATCGCCGCGGAGGAATCGCAATGCCAAGTGACACGAGGCAGGTTAAAGTCCCCTAAAACGCAGAAATTAAGATCCACCGCTCGAACCAGCAGCTTATCGATACTGCTACAATGCCTGACGTAGGACGCAGACGGTGATCCGGGCGGAAAGTAAACAGCCCCAAATAAATAAACCGAGTCCCCCACGGTAACTTTCACAAAGACCTGCTGAATATTATTGACAGACGGAACGAGCTCGGCCGCACTCCAGCCTCTCTTCACAGCGATAAGAACACCTCCTCCTCGGGAGAACCTACTAGTTGCCGCACACCTATCCTTTCGGAAAATACAATAATTATGAAGCCCCAATTCGGCGGAGGCAATATCGTCCGTCAGCCATGTCTCGACAAGTACAATCACGTCGTAATCAATATGATGCATCAAGATTGACTCGCTTAGATTCCGCAGTTTAGTATGCAACCCTCTGACGTTTTGGTAATAAACCAGAGAGACTAATCGTGGTGTTTTGGGACCGGTCCAGATACCTTCCGCGCAATCATCGGTGTGCTATTTCTGAACCTGATGGTCAAGGTTGGATCCTCGGAGAGGCGAAGACGCTCCTGAAGTCCCCGGAGGTGATTTCTCTGCTGCTCGCGATTCTCTCGACGCCCTTGTAGATATTCTTCCGGCGAATGATCGATAGAGCCGCTACGTCCGATGGTAGCGACACCTTGAAGGGCCTGTCATTACCCGGGATCTTCTTACCGATCCTCCTAACTGTTATGCTGTCATAACAGTTAGGAGCTATCTCGTTCAAAATCGACGCCACCTTGACTCGGTCGACGTTGACAGTTGCCGCGTCGGGAGCCGTTTCCCCAGAGATATCGACTTCCTTTAATTTAAAAATCATTAGGTTGTTTTCCCTTCTCTTCCTGTCGTTAAATTCCGCTACCGCCGCCTCGATGACATCAACGTCCCCCGTACGTGCCAGTGTCCCCAAATCATCCAGTCTGGTCTCCATCGCGTCCACCCGACTGAACAGCACGCGGATCGATGAGCCCAGCCTCTTGCATTCCTCCTTGAACTCGCGCAGCATCTCACTCCGGCAGTTAGCTAGCTCCTCTCTGTATTCGCTTCTGAGTTGGGCACGGAATTTGTCCAACTCATTGCTCATGAGCCGCTGCAACGAGCTCAGTAACGCATCGTTTGCGGGAGGGTTAGTTGGACCCAACCCTACTTCCTGAGAGGCCCCTGTACTTAAGGGCCCTAAAGAAGGAGACCGAGCACCAATGCCATCTTTACAGTTCAGCAACATGCCGGTTTTCCACTGGTGACCAGTTCGGCCGAGACATCCCGGGTGCGATATAACGTTACAGCTTGGGTAGGACAAAGGGTTACTCACTGCCGACCTGCACCCTTTACACAATTTCTTGCCCGACATCGCCAAATTCAAAAGACAAGTCACTAGAACAGCCAAACACTGAACGCACGAAACTAAGTAACAGGTGACAACCACGTGGCATACAATAACAACACGAGCTAAATAGACGTCTGTACTCGGTAACAGCTGACTGCTGACTGCTGACTGTTTCCTTATTCATTACCGCGTTCAATCGCGAGTGCACTTGATTAATGTTGTACTCCACTACAGCAGAAGCACATCTTCCTGTATAGGATCCTCTTTCGGCGAAATTTAATCTTTTTCCGCCAATGTACTTGGCAATTATTGCATTCAAACTTTCCACAGCGTTATTGTTGTTGTAGAGTAAGCTCTCCGCATGAGCTAACAGTGTACGAAGTATTTCTTGTACGTCCTGGTACACACCAATATTCATCAATTCTGGAACGATGTTTCTTTGATTCTCTTTATTCTTTCCATCGCAGAAATATTTGAGTCGTGCACACTCTTTGTGTTCACCAAACACGTGGCTCGGAACATTCTGTATGTCGTCATACAAATTCTTCGTTTTCTCCTCGATTGACACATTTTGATTGTATCGAAACTTTGCGGCTTTTACGACGTCCGTGCGTATCCGGCGAATGGTCCAGGTGTAGTCTTCTTCACAATCGCTTTCATTTCGTTGCAGAAGTTTCGCAACAAATGATTCGTGCATTCATTTTTTTTTACGCGAATCTGTCTCTTATCAATAATCTTCTTATACACGCTGCTGTCCCCATCACCAATCAAAGTAGAATAAACGAGCCCACGTTTTTATACGCTAGTATTGAAGCCTTCTACTATAGCATCGCTTTCCATAGCAGTCGATGCTCGAGATGGGTTCCAGTTTTTGAAACATGTGTGCTTTCGGGGTTCTTTCACCTTTTTCGCAGCAATCCGACAAATTCTACAAACTTTATTTCGAACGCCAGTAAAATAAAACTTTTTTCGTGTGATAGCCAACTATTACGCCGACTCCAGACGCAGAATCGTAACATCCACTGCCGTAGGCTCTCTTCATCCAGCTTCCGTTGGCTACAACGGAGATGTGAGGGGTCCCTGATTCGGGAAGAACGTCGTCTCTTTCAATCGCCAAACGTTTTTCTTTTTCAGCCGCTGCTAGCATCTCTTCCTCTGCAGCGTCAATTGCGGACTTGACGAATTCCTCTTGCTTCTTCACGAAGTCTCTCTTCGACATGCAACGTATGTTCACTCCTGCAAAAGTGTGTTCCAATTGGGCATAGCTACCTCCACATAAAATTCTTGCATTAACGGTGCCCTGATTCCCATCCACTTCTTCAGCTTCGTCCGATTGATTGCAGATTTCAGCTTTGTAATGGCATAAAGTGCACATTAGTTTCACACCAGTTATTCTTAGGTATTCAATGCCACAGTCTTCCCTATCTTTCGCATGCTTACCTATTTTTTTGTAATTGAGCAAGCACATTTGGGAAATTCATTATGTCGTTGCTATTTGGGAGAGCCGATTGCTCTTACGGCTCGTTCTTCGCAACTTTTTCTATAACGAAGTTTTCTTCTTCGTTACTTTCTATATCAGTCTTCAAGCGCCTCTTCAGTTTCTCCCGAACTGGCCGTATCAGTATCTTCATCAGATGGCAAGTACATTATCGCTTGATGTAGATGATTTCGTCCATCGGATGTTGATGGTCCCTCTACTATACGCTCGTCGGCCACTTCTTCTGGACGTTGTCCTACGTCAGTGTCGTCTGCCGTATTTACGTTTTCTTCTTCCTTCTGAAGGGCTGAAGACCTTCTCTTTTGGCGATGTACTTTCCGTTTCGAAAATCTTCTTGCGGACGGACGTAATTTTCGCGGACGAAACGGAGAATTATTGTCCATATCTTTTTCCACATCCTGCATATTCACATTTAGAGTGTCACTCATTTTAGACTAAACCAACAAACACAACACAACGCAACACAACTCAAAATCCTTCTACCCGTTACAAATAAGCATAAACGCGAACCGTGAACGTGAAAAGTGAATCCGAAGATTCGTTTGTAGTGCGTTCGGAAATAAATGACGCTCTACGAGGCAGACGATGTTTTGTCTCACTCCGTCTTTCGGACACCGTGTCACTCCGTCCTTTGCGTGCGCGACGGGCGTGCGCGATGGTCGCGAACGCTTACGGTGAGTACGGGAACGCGTAAAGGTGGGATCTCCTACCCGCGATTGGTCACTGCGATTGGTCGCAGTGATTTGACCCAACGACTGGCTCTAAGCTGAATCTCCTTGCCTGCGACCAGGGGTGTGCTCGGGACGGGCCGAAAACTTTCGGGCGAGATCGGGCGGGGTCCCGAGACTCGATTCGGGCTACAAACATAGCCGCCATGAGCGGGCAATTTGATTTCAGGTCGGCTCGGTAAAACTCGGACGCGATTGGACGATATCGTTACCAGTAATAATAGGTCAAAATTATTACCCGAGAACATAGAAAAATGATGTTTCTTACATGTTAATTTGAAATAATAAAATATTCGCCTTTCTGTATATTGTTGTTACAATGAAACATCAAGGAAATATTCCTTTCTGTATGCTTATAGTTGTTCGTACGTTTTCTATTTTAAATCTGAACCTATCCCGAAAAAGATAATACCCTATATATCCCCTTTAAATAAAGTACTAAGTATGAAGTATATTTTATTAAGATTTTAAAATAATATCGATATAAAAATAGTCTTCTTCCCAAGTTTTGAACATGGTATTTATTTATGTCCATATACGTACTTAAATAAATACCATGTCCATATACTTACTTGAATAAATACCATGTTCAGAACTTGGGAAGAAGACTATTTTTATATTGACAATATTTTAAAATCTTAATAAAATATACTTCATACTTAGTACTTTATGTAAAGGGGATATATAGGGTATTATCTTTTTCGGGATAGGTTCAGATTTAAAATAGAAAACGTACGAACAACTATAAGCATACAGAAAGGAATATTTCCTGGATGTTTCATAGTAATAACAATATACAGGAAGGCGAATATTTTAAAAATGGGCGGAAGCTTTGAAGTCTTTACTTGACCTTGTCATTTAAACTAGTTGTCTATTCTTTGCTTGTAGCCCGAATCGAGTCTCGGGATCCCGAAACCGTCGGGATCTCGAGCAATACGAAAGTATCGGGACTCCGCCCGAAATTTTCCAACCGTCCCTCGGGGCCAGGAACCCGAGCCTCGGGACGATCCGCACACTCCTACCTGCGACCAAGCCCACTGCCACAGTGGGGCAGAATCCCAAGAAACAAGGAAACGAATCAGAATTCAAAAGTTGTGGGAGGATTACGTATTTTTATATATTTATAATAATAATAATAATAATAAATCGTGTTTATTCTTTTATAATATTTGATACAACGCAGTGGAGGTAGAAACGCAAAGTACAGAATGGGCGAGGCTCAGCGTCGCCGTTATTCATGCCTGACCCGAATATTTCTTGTAAGCTAATAATATGAGCTCCTAAAAAAGGTAAAAACCCAAAAAGAAGCCAGAAATAAAGATTTTAAAAATTATAGAAAAAATTGTAGCTCAAAATATCCTATCCTCCCAATGGCCCACCATCTCCCACATCTTAATACGTCAGCGCGTGCTTTTGTTTTAATATTCCAACGCGTGTTTATATTCGAGAGATACGGGATCGGTATCGAATTTGTTCTGAGGACGAAGCAGGCCTCATCACGCGCAGTCAGTGGACCACCCCTTTTCTTCCTGTGGCTCTCCGCGAGGCGTACTGTCGCTGCTACATCATGGAACTTCGCGCGTGTGTCGATAGGAACACTGCACTTTCCATGGCATATTTATCAAATTCTTGTAGTTTTATTGGAAGTATTGACGCTAATTCATAACGAATTGACGTTATTTTCTGAAATAACGTCAAACTTATATATTAACACTTTTAGTACCAATTTCCTTAATAATATTCAGCATTTTTAAATTGCAAAATACAGGATGTTGCATTTTTTCCCATTTTGGGGGATTTACCCCCACTGTGCGACATAGAATACACGTATTTAATCCATAACTGAAAAATATTCGCGAATGCTTTTTCCGCAGTAGCAAGCTCTAGATTATGTTGATTAGAAAATAAACAAAAAATTTGTCAGAAATTCCCGGAAGTGGAACTAAAAAAGGGATGATTGCTGACAATTTTTCAATCGGTTTCTTATGGAAAAAAACTGTATGTAACTAATTATTTGCTATTACTTAACAGAATCGACACTACTTATTTTGGGGCTCCAAAAATTGTTTTCTTTTATATTACCAAAAATTAAAAGACTCGATTTAAAATTCTGCACGAAAAATACATACAATCACAGACACGTGTTTACACACAGATCAGAAGTAGGCGTCATGATATTTTAACGGTTTTTAGGTGCTCATTTTAGTAGTCTACAGGTAACATAAAAATACATATCTTTTGAATTCTGACTTCTTTCCTTATTTCTTGGGATTCTGTCACACTGTGGCAATGGGTCGCAGTGCGACTGGTCGCTAGACTCCCTCCGGGAGGAGTATAGTGACCGGTGGTCGCAGTGCCTAGTCTGCGACTAGGTATAATGGGAAACAGACCTCCTCGCATTGTGTTGCCTCTCGAGTAGCCTAGACTGGTACTCAAACAGACTCGCGTCAGGCTCATACGTCTGGCGCATACCCGACAATCGCAGTCGCATGTAGGAGAACGGATACATGTTTTCCCATTGCACCAGTATACTGCAACCAGTCGCTGCGACCAATCGCAGCGACCAATCGCGGGTAGGAGATCCCACCTTAAGCCCGCCGCGCACGCCAGAGATGGGCAGAAAATGATTTAAAATAAAAAATTTAGTTCGTCTAAAAGACGAATTTTTTTTTCGAGAACTCATAAATAAGACTAACCCGAATCGTCGGCAATGATTGAATACTTCCATCATGGGGATTCAATCATATTTGAATGAACAGTGTTCTCGTATTCAATCGTATTTTAGTCGATCGAAGCTCGACTAACCTTGGCGAGTCTCGAGACTCGCGAGAGCATTTATTTTTATTATTATTATTATTATCATCAACGAGAAAACCCTTTAGGATACAAAAATAATGAACATATATGCATATTACAATACATGGAATAAAGTACAAATAAACAAAGATAATATAAAATAGGATAAAGTGAAATAAACAAATCAAAAACAGAAACAGAAACAAATAACAAATAATTAAACAAGCTATCGGCACCTCGACTACATATTTATGCAGCGACAACGGACATATGTTATGACATGTGTAACGTTCTCGAACGAGACGTTGCCGTTCTTACAGGAGTTTTCACAAGTAGAGCGGTTTACCTGTGAATTTGTGGGATTTGGTTCGGGTGGCGTGCGATTAAGAAATGAATTTCAAGATACTAGAGTCCTTCCTTTAACAATAAGTAACAAAAGATTTATTCAAATAAATGGTTGAGACACTTGGTCTATAATGAACATAAATGGTAGTGGTTTTGACAATTTAACTGACGTCTGTACGTAACGACGTATCGCAAGTGTTCGGTTTTAACGCTAGGTCGGTAATAAAGTTTAGAGTAGTTTTTAGATTACGACGCTAAGTCGGTAATAAGAAATAGAGTTTGTTCAGTTGGTAACGCTAGGTTGATTTGTAAGGATATAGAAACTAGGAGTAAATTGATATATCGCGTAACGAGATATTAATTACAGCTAATGAACAAGGTTTTTGACGCTTGTTCGGATATGGTATATAATACAAGTGTTTGACGCTAGGTCCTTTGGTTTAAGTTGAGAAGATCTCTTTCTCTAAGAGTCGTTTTGGGGTTCTGATGCCTATAAGCTGGCCCCACGCTTTAGAGTTGGTAGTGGTATAGGCTGAGGTTAATTGAGGAGCTAATTACAGCTACCTCGGAAGGATTTTGAGGGGGCTAACTAAAGCGACCTCGGAAGGATTTTGAGGGGGCTAGCTAAAGCGACCTCGGAAGGATTTTGAGGGGGCTAGTTAAAGCGACCTCGGAAGGATTTTGAGGGGGCTAGTTAAAGCGAACTCGGAAGGATTTTGAGGGGGCTAGGTAAAGGTGGGATTCCCAATGCGCGGCTCGCCGCGGCGGCGCGCCGCGGTACACTGATACAATGGAAAAGCATTCATCTGTTTTCCTATCTGCGACTTCGACCGCGCGCGGCTGCGGCAGATTGCTACAGTGTATGCAAGTCTGTTCCATGAGCAGCCTAGGCTACTGGAGACGCAACACAATGGGATGAGTGTCTGTTTTCCGCCATAATGGCAGAATCTACTAGCCGCTCGACGGCCTGCGGCTGCCAGTCGCTACACTGCTCCAGAAGCAGTGTAGCGGCTGGCCGCCCCGCGGCCCATCTCCACAATGGGACAGAATCCCCAGAAATAAGGAAACAAGTCAGAATTTAAAAGTTATGGAATTATGCTTTATATATTTTCTGTGCCCAAATAATATGAGGTCTTAAAAACGTAAAAATATCATAGCAATTTTTTTTCCAAAACGTATATCGGGGCAAAAGAAATATCCACCGCAGTGAACAGAACAGGTAAAGTATTGTTTAATTATATTTATTTGTAGCAACCAAAAACTAGGGCTACTAATGCAATCGAAAAGTAATTTTTTTGTAATTAAAATATAGTGATTCACTATTTTGTGGATACAATATTCGAACATGCTTCCCATCAATCCCTCCAATGCAGTTTGGAAAATTCCATTTCTTCACTAAGTGTTTTGCAATATTTTTCAAATAGGAAATATTAGTTACGCTAAAAATATGGGCACTAATTTGTCGCATAATTGTTTGAGTAGGTACGTTTCTTAATATAACACTTATGTATAGTGTTTTTTCTTGAGAATTCGATTACATGCATTATATTATCTAAAAAAACTATTTACAAAAGAAATACAAATTTGAAGCCTCCTTAATATACGTCTGAATCATTTTTAATTATCAATTTTCCGAGAAATGAAAAATGTCGAGAAAACAGAAACACTACTTATGTATCCGTATATTATTCTGAATGCAAATGTCAACGATATGAATGTTGCCGCAGTATTAATGAACGTACAAAAAATATATTATCTAATTATTGCAGATAAAGATTGTAGAACGAGGTGGAAGAATATAAGGGACACATACATGAAAAAGAAGAGGGGCAATAAACATAGCACGGGATCGGCAGCACAACCGAAAAACAAATGGCCTTTGATGAAGCAGCTAACCTTTATGGATAGTGTGTCTTTTGAGAGGAGGCAAGTATTTTATACACACACAATGAGTTCAAAATACAATATATTTCAAAAATTTATTTCATTCATCTATTATTTATTCTATTTATTCTATTTATTTTATTTATGCTATTTATTCTATTATAGTACTCACAGTAATCTCGACCCAATACGCAAAGACGTTGCACATAATAATGCGTCAGAAATTCCGGCCAGCTGCGAAGATGTTCCTGATCCTGAACCAGAAATATCGATAGAGGAGGACAATATCGCTCCATCCCGAAAGCGGCCTTGCGGGAACGAAGCAAGTTCAGTGCCAAAAAAATATCGCCACGATTCCAGCGGCGTGGTCCATATGTGGAAAGAAAGAGCCCGCGAACGAGAAACGATATTACAAAGCATCAACGTCTCCAAGGAAGATGAGAATCATCCCACAATGTTGTTTTTTAAGTCCATGGGGGCTATCGCCAAAACATTTCCGCCGCATGTACTTGCGCAAGCAAAGAGTGCTGTCTTCAAAATAATGAATGACTACGAATTAATATTAACACAGGACACCTGTACTTGTAATAGTACGCTTTGATAATCTTATGTGAAAATAAAATATGTGTTAATTATTTTAAACAAAGGCAGTTTTTAACATCGGGCGCGATTTTAAAAATCTGAAAAAATTGGAGAATATAGTTCTATCCTTCCCCTTGATGGACTAATTTTAAAAAATGTGGACATTTTAAAATTGGCCTTGCAAAAATTGCCGAAAGTTGACGCTGCGTCAAATCACACCGGCTCGACTGGCTGAGCCGTGCGGTACTCGCAGCGGCCAAGTGCTATTCTTATACAGTGTTCTGGAATATGGTAAATGTTTGAAAAAGAAAGGAAAACTTTTACTGTTTTTTGTACACAACATATTGCGAACAGCAAAAATTGAGTTACCGCATTATGTTGTATTTAAAAAACAGTAAAATCTTTCCTTTCTTTTTCAAACATTTACCATATTGGAGAACACTGTATAAGAATAGCACTTGGCCGCTGCAAGTACCGCACGGCTCAGCCAGTCGAGCCGGTGTGATTTGACGCAGCATCAACTTTCGGCAATTTTTGCAAGGCCAATTTTAAAATGTCCACATTTTTTAAAATTAGTCCATCAAGGGGAAGGATAGAACTATATTCTCCAATTTTTCCAGATTTTTAAAATCGCGCCCGATGTTAAAAACTGCCTTTGTTTAAAGTAATTGCACAAAAATGGTTAAAAAAAAATTTATTGAACTGATATAAATCTCTCGTAAAACTTCAATGTCTTCCCTATAAGCACCGTTAAGCTCACCTCTATTCGTTTACTACTTTCATAGTTATAATTTACTGAAAAAAAGTTAACACTTTCATTCAAAATTATGTAAAATCGACATTTTTCATAATTTTGAACAATCCTTTGAGGTACGTTTAAATATTACTAATGACTACAACATATTCAAATTTCAACAACATCCGATATGTTACTCCGAAAAGTGTCCGATTTCGCGTGGAATGTCCCTACAGTAACTCACAAGCAGTCCGTTTTTTTAACAGGATTTTGAACACATACATATATGTAGTTGTGGACACCTGATTCCGCCCAAGTCCCGTACAAGAAATCATCATCATGGTTACGCCTGCGTAGTCCTCCCTTCAAATTAAACACGAATCCCTTATCTCTCGCGTGTAAATTATAAAAACGCGCTTGTATACCAAAACAAAACCACTCGTGACGCACACATTACCACCACTCCTGGAGGTGTTCCCCCTCCACTGAACATCTTGTCCGGCAGAAAGTTTCCTGTCAGTTCTGCTTATACCTAGAGGATGTCGTAAATGCTTTATTACCTTTGGGTTAGGACATCTCCCAGACTTTGGTAGAACGGCACTGGTTACTGTGACTTCGAGGTGCAAACATCGTGAAAGTACAGAATCGTAGTTGTGCGAAGTGTGGAAAAATGAATCAGGAATTGCTTGCTGTTATGCTCCAAGAAGAAGAAGACGACGACGCACTTCTGGTTGCCCACTTTGAAGGGATGAAAAGGAAGCGGAAGCAAGTGAAGGCCTTGTATAAAACTCGTCTCACCGAGGGCTATTCAAAGATATTAGTAACAAACCATCTTTTGGGAGATATGGAAACGTTCAGACAATTCTTCAGATTAAATAAAGATCAGGTCGATTTTGTGTTAAATCTTGTGGGGGCGGATTTAAAAAAACAGTCGTGTAGGAGAGTGCAGTCTCCAATCTCCCCACAGGAAAAGGTGCTCCTCACATTAAGGCAAGTTAATTTCTTAAAAACATATTATATTTTTTCGTAACGTAATTTTATTATAGCTGTTGTATATTTTGACTGTTCTCTTAATAATCACGCGCCGACTACTGATCTTCACATACATACGTTGTACGCATTCGCTTCGCTCTTTGCATACTCCACATTTGGTGGGGCCTCGGGGACATCTCAGACACAGATCATTAATCAATTTAAGCAAAACGCATTTGCTTGTTCCACAATTAAGTGGGGCCGAATATTTTTTTAACCGCCATCGCCATACTTTTAAAAATATTGAAGTACAGGCGTAATCTTCTTCCATTGATTTGCCGATACTGCCCATTATAGTTTTTCGCTTTCGAAAGCTCTTTTTTCAAAACATCCAGTACAGTGCTGAAATCATTTCTGTGCATTTTTGACACCTAACTGGAGGTACTGCCGGGTCATCTTTCCCCTCAAGCAGAATTTATGATCTCTGATTGTGTTTCTATAACACTTTCACACCTTGTAGGAGTTTCTGTAATATCCACCGATGTTCCTGGAATGTCGCCATCCGTACTGCTTCCAATCTGTTAAACCTCTTCGCTTTCTTCTATATTACTGTGGGTATTATAATAGAAGATATAAATTAAATTTTTAAAATTGATTACATTTTAGAACTCGTAGTGTGTGTAAAACATACTTGCCCCCTCCAAAACGAGAGACATTCTCCAAAAAAACTTAGTTGCTCCAACAGCGGTTATTTTGTTTTTGGCATTGGTGCCAACCCTATATCGTATTTGTTATCCCGCTTCATTTTCACCAATGAATCACGTTTATGTCTCCATCTTTTTTCCAATCACCAGCCGAAATAATTAGCTGACATGTTTTTTACAGGTTCCTTGCTACTGGGGAATCATTCAAATCCCTGTCATATGCATTCAGGATTTCGGCAAGTTATATCAGCATCATTGTAAAAGATGCTCTTAAACATCTATGCCGCACATTAGTCCCAACGTTTATGCCGCAGCCCAGTGTTTCGGATTTTAGAGAAATTGCACAGCAATTCTCTGCAAAATGGAATTTTCCAAATTGCATCGGAGCACTCGATGGGAAGCACGTTAGGGTATTTTTTCCGAAAAACAGCGGATCGTTGTATTTCAATTACAAGAATTATTTCTCGCTCGTGCTATTAGCATTAGTCGATGCCGACTATAAATTTATTGTAATTGACGTCGGGTCCTATGGAAAAGAAGGGGACAGTGGGATATTAGAAAAATCGGTGATGGGTCGACAGATTCGGACGGGAACATTCAATTTTCCCACTGCGAAGGCACTGCCAGGATCTCGCACAGTGGTGCCACATGTCATCGTGGGTGACGAAGCCTTCAGACTGACGAAGCACATGATGAAGCCGTATCCGAAAAATCAAGCTGCAGAAGATGAAGCAAAGAAAATTTTCAATTATCGTTTGTGCAGAGCACGAAGGGTGTCGGAGAATGCTTTCGGACTGTTGTCGCAGTGTTTCCGCATATTCAATTCACCCATCGCGGTATTGCCGGACACGACGGATTCCATCGTCACAGTAACGTGCTGCCTGCACAATATGTTGCGTGACGAGTATATGCAGAATAATAGTGCAAATCACAAAAATTCCGAAGCGCAGTTGCCAACGGACAATATGTTGCCGTTGGGTAGAGCAGGAGGCTTCGGGAATTTAGAAGGTTTCGAAGTACGGACCAAGCTTCGAAAATATTTCAACGCACCAGAAGGGGCTGTAGAGTGGCAACAAAACTGTCTCGCAATATAAAACGAGAACTATTTGCGTACTAAGTACGTGGCTCCCAAAAGCTATAAGCTGTGTTTACACCAACGTTAAGGTAATTTTTAAATTTTTAAATTAAAACTACATACCCATTATTTATGTATCATTGTGTAAATTAATTCATTTAATTGTGTATACAGGGTGTCCCAAACATGTCGGAGTCCCTTGAGAGGGGTGGCTCGTGGGCTGAGTTGAAACAACTTTTTCCTTAGCGAAAATGTTCTTCGAGGCTTTGTTAACGAGATATTAACAAACAGACCAAAGCAATCAGAGTGCGAGTCTGCCGATCTTCCGCGGTAGCGTAGCTACGCGCTGGACTTGTACCACGAACAAGCAAGTCAGTATACATCGAAGGAAATTGCGTAAAATAACAGCTGGAAGAAAAAAGGAACGATTCTCCGGCAGCTTAAAAACCCGTGTCACTGGATCACTGTACCGAGCATAGTCATCGGTGGACGCGCGTAGTGCACAGCTAGTCCCAAGTATATTACCTAACCCAAACGTAGCGGGTAGATTAATGTCACAACCAAATTCTATATTGAAAAGTAATATTAGAATTTGCATTCGTAATTATTCAATTGCTAAGTTACTATTCGTTTTTATATTTTAATTAGTTTTTCCTTAATAATGTTTTGCAGTTTCGGCCACTGGAAAGTCTTTTTGAGCATTGGACACTACAGAATTTTTTGCTTTGTGAGGATACCAACAACGACAATGGCATATAAAAGCAAAGTTTTAAATCATGAAATAGCCTGCCGCTGAGTCTTGGGTCGCTGGTTTCGAGACAGTTTTCTTGACACGCTACAGACTCTTCTGGTGCGTTGTAATATTGCCGAAATTTGGTCCGTACGCCGAAGCCGTCTATATTCCCAAAGCCTCCTGCTCTACCCAACGGCAATATATTGCCCGCTGATAATTCTGCTTCAGAATTTTTTTGATTCGCACTATTATTTTGTATATATTCGTCACGCAACATATTGTGCAGGCAACACGTTACTGTAACGATGGAATCCGTCGTGTCCGGCGATACCGCGATGGGAGAATAAAATATCCGGAAGCACTGCGATAGCAGTCCGAACGCATTCTCCGAGACCCTTCGTGCTCTGCACAAACGATAGTTGAAGATTTTCTTGGTCTCATCTTCCGCAGCTTGATTCTTCGGATATGGCTTCATCATATGCTTCGTCAGTCTGAAGGCTTCGTCGCCCACGATGACGTGCGGCAACACTATATCAGATCCTGGCAGTGCCTTCTCCGTGGGAAAGTTGAATGTTCCCGTCCGAATCTGTCGACCCATCACCGACTTTTCGAATATCCCACTGTCCCCTTCTCTTCCATAGGATCCGACGTCAGTTACAATAAATTTATAGTCGGCATCGACTAATGCTAATAGCACGATCGAGAAATAATTCTTGTAGTTGAAGTACAACGATCCGCTATTTTTAGGACATATTACCCTAATGTGCTTCCCATCGATTGCTCCGATGCAATTTGGAAAATTCCATTTAGCAGAGAATTGCTCAGCAATTTTTTGGAAATTCGAATCACTGGGCTGCGGCAGAAATGTTGGTACTAATCTGCGGCATAGATGTCGAAGAGCATCTTTTACAATTCTGCCGATATACCCCGGCGACAGGGATTGGAATGATTCCCCAGTAGCAAGGAACCTGCAAAAATATAGCCAACCACAGCTGATATGTTACAGTCACAATAAAATTCTACGTATATTGAGAAGTAATTTTTGAATATCCATTTGTAATTATTCAAATGCTAAGTTACTATTTGCTCTTTTAAATTAAGTTTTCCATATTTAAAATAATATTTTAGATTTTTGTCCACTGGAATGTCTTTTCGAGCATTGGACACTACACTACATACCCAATCGTGTGCTTTGTGAAGATAGCAGCAACGACAATGGCATATATACGCAAAATATTTCATCATGAACTACCGCTGAGTCTTGAATCGCTGGTTTCAAGACAGTTTTCTTGTCACGCTATAGACTCTTCTGGTGCGTTGAAATATTTTCGAAGCTTGGTCCGTACTTCGAAGCCTTCGAAATTTCTAAAGCCTCCTGCTCTACCCAACGGCAACATATTGCCCGTTGGCAACTGCGCTTCGGAATTTTTGTGATTTGCACTATTATTCTGCATATACTCGTCACGCAACATATTGTGCAGGCAGCACGTTACTGTGACGATGGAATCCGTCGTGTCCGGCAATACCGCGATGGGTGAATAGAATATGCGGAAACACTGCGACAACAGTCCGAAAGCATTCTCCGACACCCTTCGTGCTCTGCACAAACGATAATTGAAAATTTTCTTTGCTTCATCTTCTGCAGCTTGATTTTTCGGATACGGCTTCATCATGTGCTTCGTCAGTCTGAAGGCTTCGTCACCCACGATGACATGTGGCATCACTGTGCGAGATCCTGGCAGTGCCTTCGCAGTGGGAAAATTGAATGTTCCTGTCCGAATCTGTCGACCCATCACCGATTTTTCTAATATCCCACTGTCCCCTTCTTTTCCATAGGACCCGACGTCAATTACAATAAATTTATAGTCGGCATCGACTAATGCTAATAGCACGAGCGAGAAATAATTCTTGTAATTGAAATACAACGATCTGCTGTTTTTCGGACAAAATACCCTAACGTGCTTCCCATCGAGTGCTCCGATGCAATTTGGAAAATTCCATTTTGCAGAGAATTGCTGTGCAATTTCTCTAAAATCCGAAACATTGGGCTGCGGCATAAACGTTGGGACTAATGTGCGGCATAGATGTTTGAGAGCATCTTTTACAATGATGCTGATATACCCTGGCGGATTCTGAATGCAAATGACAGGGATTGGAATGATTCCCCAGTAACCTGAAAAGTAATTTTTGGATCACCATTTGTAATTATTCAATTGCTAAGTTACGATTGTCTTTTTTTTAAATTAAGTTTTCCATATTTTATATAATGTTTTAGGTTTTTGGCCACTGGAATGTCGTTTCGAGCATTGGACACTACATAATTTGGTGCTTTGTGAAGATAGCAGCAACGACAATAGCATGTACAGTAATTAGTCATTATTGTCCCGTTTTTACCATGCGTTGGACGCCCGGTGACTATCCCCACCATTTCTTGGAATCCTTCGGAAGAGAGTGAGAGAACGAAAGAGTCGACGGCAACTTCGTGTCAATTTCGTTCCCTCTCGTTCGCCAGAATAGTGCCCGCATCGCGTCGTACGCCCGCCGCTAGTCCCGTTCGTCGGGCTTATTACGACAAATTACTGTATACGCAAAATATTTCATCGTCGGTCGTTATGCAAGACTGAATAAACAAGCTATGGACATTTGCAACGCATTCGTAGACTAGTTCATTTCGCCCGCTGAAGAAGTTCCTTGGCAATATGAAGCCATAATAAAATAATATTTTATTATTTTATGTATATATTTATACTATGTTCCGATGTACAATATCTTATGAATTTTGAAATGTAAACTTTTAAAGTGTATTTCTACTTTTGTAACCTGTTATTGTATCCCTGGATGTGCTGCACGGGTTTTAATGTTTTTGCTTTCAATGGATTCGTAGTACAATAAGGAAAAAGAATGTATAGAGGTGATTTCGTCATAAATCGATTGGTACTCGAGATATCTTGAAAATAAAGATATCAAGTTTGTGAAAAATTTGTTTTTTTTTTCCTTTAAATCACAGTTCCTTTTAGAAAAAAATACGAGAGTTTAATTATACATTAACCGAAAGTAAATGTAATAAATTATACATTACTAGAAAGGAATAGTTTTATCATATTTTTTTTGCGCAAATTTCATTCCGATATCTTAAGGTAATTCCTGAATAATCTACCACAGGCCTGGGATTTAAGTGAACGCGGCGGCCGATTTTCGGAGGAGGCTACGCTTCCTTTCTCCCGCCGCGCGTCTTGGCCCCGGCGGCGGCCTAGGAGCTTGGAGCGCCTCAAGCCCGTACCATATGAACCGCGCGTAGCGCAATGGGACGACATTGTATCAATAGGTTTCCACATCGTCCCAGACAGCAAGATTGTCGATGCGTTTTTGTTTTGCCAACGCGCCACGCGCGGTTCACGTGGTACGGGCCTGAGGCGCTTCATGAACCTAGGTCGCCGCGGGAGCCAAGACGCGCGGTGGGAGAAAGGAGGCGTAGCCTCCGAAAATCGGCCGCCGCGTTCACTTAAATCCCAGGCCTGATCTACTAAATTACAAAATTCCTGCAAATTTCGTACAAAACTAATTTAGAATACAAGAAACCCTTGTACAAAGTTTAAAATTGATTTACCATATAGTTATCGAGAAATTATTAATTAAAGTTGATGCATTTTACAACACAGTGACATATGGCGAAGTAAAAAAAGAGGGATATTTTCAGTTTTTCTTCCGAAACAGGAAAACCATATTTAAGAAATGTACCAAAATTGGAACAAAAGTACATCGAAATGTCAGGAAATGAATTTATAAATTTCTGCAAAACTGACCACATAGTTTCTTCGTAAATGCCCATAAAAAAAAAGTTTACCTGCAAATTTTTTAGAAATTACGTAGAGCAGTGAACGTGGCAACGTCGCACAATCGATATGTTTAGGCATTTAAATAGGGAACGAAGATTCAGATCCATATGAACATTTTTTCTGATATTTTGGTTATAAAAAACCCTCCGAATGAATGCGACGTTGTCAGATCTGCTGCTCCAATTCACTACGTTAACCAATTTAATATTCCATTTTCGTATTACAATTATTTACATTAACATTGCACTTTTTAAAAAATATATACATGATGTAAAAATTATTATTATTATTTCCATAGTATCATACTACTTTATATTTATCGTTTACTATCCAACTCTAATTTGATTAGCATAGTTGGTTAGGAACTACCTTAAAAGAAACAACCAAATGTCACTGACTTCTTCAATCCGGCCCACTGTGCCGTTGTAAATCGGACTACTTTTACACAAGCAATAAGGTAAAAAAATGCCTACCAAAATGCTTTTATGATTTGTATTGCTTCTGTAAAAGTAGTCCGATTTACATGACATTTGGTATGATTTTCAACAGAAAAACATAAAGAATCTATTGCTGTCACTCCCTGATCGATACGATAAACAATAAAGAATTTCTTAATACGCTGAAATGAATATTTCACCCTCGACTGTGGGTCGCCGACCTCGATTCGCTGGGGTTGCCCGAGGATTCATACCTGTTTCAGAAATAAAATATTTCTTTATTCTTTATCGTATAGATATGGAAGTGACACCGATGAATTCCTTATATTTCTCCGATGAAAATCGTACCAAATTTCATGTAAATCGGACTATTTTTAACGAAGCTAGCAAGAAATTATATAAATTAAGTTTTCATCTAATTTCCTTCATTATGCTCCGAATTATGTCGTTCTTGGTGTTAGTTTCATCGGCGAAACATACGGAATCGATTGACGTCGTTTTCGCAAAGATCTGATGAGAAATGCGAAAATCCTGGACATTTCTCACTTCTTCTTGATGGTATTCAAACCCCTTCGAGGGTCGCAAGCCATAAAATTCGGTGCCGAAGATGGTCCTCGAGACCTCATACAACAATAGACCTTTTCAAGTGCTCGAAAAGGGCCAGCGCGGCGCGTCGTGGGGCCCTGGCGGCGACGCTTAGGTATAGGAAATGCCATCTGCGGCCGCGCGAAGAATCCTGCGGCGTGCTCAGGCGGCGCCGCGCCGCTCGCCGCCGCGGCGAGCCGCGCATTGGAAATCCCACCTTAAAGCGACCTCGGAAGGATTTTGAGGGGGCTAGTTAAAGCGACCTCGGAAGGATTTGAGTAGGTTAAGGAGATACTACTTAGACTTTTCCCAAACTAAGGGGGCTAGTTAAAGCGACCAAGATTTGGTAGGTTCGGTGGTAGAACCAAGTCTGCCTTTCAGCTGCCGGCGGGCCGGTATTTATACCGGGTGCTGACTGGGCCTGCGCCAATCACAAGCCTGCGCGATTTTGCGCACCAATGATAATTAGCTTCCGGTTCGCGCCACTCGCGTACTTTGCTCGGAATATTTGGCGTCCGGTTGTTCGTATGATGTGCGCACGCGCGTTTGGTTCACTCGCGGCACTGAGTCTGTGTTTTGAATCGGCGGTGATGCGCCTGCGTTGTCGTCACTCTACTTTCTAGCGCGCTATTTGAAATGCTTTCGTACGTGTTGTAATATTATCTTACGTCTAATATGAGGGATTTAACAATACAAAAAGGAAAAATTTATGGCGGTTGGTAGCGGTACGTTACAATGTCAAGTTCGGACTTGGGTGACTAATAGTCTCCGGAACGAATCGAACGCGATCGAGAACAGGTCAGTGTCTGCTAGGTGACGGTTTATCTCATCCATAGCACGATTTAACGGATCCACCGTGCAATGTCTGTAGTCCGGACCTCTCGATTCGAAAAGGGCCCTTTATCGCAGTGAACGTTGCGGGGCATGAAAACGTATCAAGGACACTAACTCCTGACAGTTAGTCTGGCCGCGAATTAACTTATAAAAAAATAAGAGATCGGAATATACTCGGCGGTCGCCTAGGGTGGTGAGTCCTAGCTTGTGAAGGGCTGGACTATGGTCATGGTCAGAGAACTGCATAGGGCTGCCTGTAGCTCTCATCACTAACCGACAGAACTTATGTTGTACCCTTTCTAGTAAGCTGATATATACTCTATGCCTCGGGCTCCAGATTACCAACGCATACTCTTGATGTGGCCGAACAAGTGCAACATAAAGCATTCTAAGAGACTTGACCCGTCTGAAATGTTTCGCAAACCGGGCAATAAATCCTAAGGTTTTCATCGCCTTACACGCGATGTTCCGGTAGTGCATTCGGAAATCAAGCCCCGAGACAAAAGTTACTCCAAGATCCCTTATTTCTCCCACCTCTGTCAAGGGGGTCTCGCATAGAGTATAGGCCGATAAAATGGGATTAACCGTTCTATGCGTTCTCATCATAACACATTTCGCAGTATTGAGCTGCATCATATTGGCGGCACACCACTGCTCAAACCTACAGAGGTCATCCTGCAACTTCCCTACGTCCTGAGCACAGCGAATAGGACGGAAAATCTTTAAATCGTCTGCATACATTAGAAATTTACTGTTCTGGAATACATCACTGAGGTCGTTTATAAAAAGGATGAAGAGAAGGGGACCAAGATGCGATCCCTGAGGGACACCGGAGCACACATTAACCGGAGTCGATAACTGGTCCCCTACCCTTATGACCTGTACTCTGCCGTTCAGGTAGCTTTGGATCCACGACAGGAGCGGCCCACTGATTCCAATCAGTGATAATTTCTGCAGCAGGATACTGTGGTCCACCGTATCGAAGGCTTTTCGAAAGTCTGTATATACGGTATCGATCTGCGATCTATCGTTGAGTGTCGCTGAGACGAGACAGTGGTATACCGCCAAATTGGTAACCGTCGATCGACCGGGAACAAATCCATGTTGCTCATCGCATATTACGTTCGTTAAACAAGGCGTTAGGTACTCGGTAACTAATTACTCGAACATCTTTGGCAACACGGACAGTTTACATATCGGTCTGTAATTCCTAACATCGGCATGATCGTGAATTTTTCGGCCAAAAAATTTATTTTGATCGATGTCGCGCGAGGCCCGAGCCGAGCGACATTGTCGGCCGATTACTTCACTTCCAGATATCTTCCAGTTAGAGTTATCTGGCAAATATCTGGCACATGACAGCATCCAACTGGTTGACGAGTGCCACATGGTAGCATCCAATTGGTCGTTCACTGACCGAGACTTTAGTCGGAGGTGAAGAAATCGGGCATGTACATATCGTTCACCCGTCTAAACTGGCGCTTGGAATTGCTCGGCGATGTGTCATCGATTATATGGAAAGTGAATTTCTTTATTTTTCATCGCATCAATATAAAAGTGACACCAATGGATTCCTGGCGTTCTCCTGATTAAATGGACAGAAAATAATTTAAATCGGATTACTTTTAACGAAACGGGGCTTTCAATTCTGCAAATAAATTTTATGTGTAACATCGTTGATAATCATAGGTGAATCCCCATGATTGAACTACTTCAATCATGGGCGCTTCGATTAAAAACTGACTCGGGTTATTCTTATTGATGACGAATAAGACTAAAGTCTCTTTTATTTGGTACGTCATTTAAATAATTTGTTATTTAAATAATGCACGCAAAGCGTTCCACCTCGCTCCCCCCTTCGGCCAGAAAGAAGCGAGAAATGAGCACTCGGAATTAGAACTCTGTTCACGTTAGGGGCTCAACGCCGGTCCCGACCAGCGAGCCGCTAACGAAACAATACTGTATCATGCTTTCTCTCTTCCGCAGTCAACGGCAACTACGTGTGACTTTTTTATCCGCTCTCGCTCGTTCTCGGATTCTCTCACTTTCGACCAAAGAATTTCAAGAAATTGTGGGGATAGTTGCGGGCTCCTAAATAACCAGGAATCGGCGGGGCTCCACCTATCGCTGATGGAGAGGGAAACACCTACAGGAGCGATGGTTATGTGTGCGTGACTGATGCAGGCGCAGTTCATGCACACACAACCACCGCTCCTGTAGATGTTTCCCCCTCCATCAGCGATAGCTGGAGCCCGTCGATCCCTGGCAGTCAATCCCTTGCAAGCGACCGAGTGAGGAACTGTAGACATTCGCCATGCAGAATCAGGAAAATGTAAGTATTATATTATATACTATTATACAGAGTGACTCTCTGGCTAGAGTATTCAAAGGCGATGTTGCCAACAAGCCACACCTCGCTGAATTTCGTGGATTTCGACGCTCGCGACGAGATTCACTGCGCCATATGAAGAAATTCTTTATTCTTCATCGCATCGATATAGCAGTGATACCAATGAATTCCTGGCGTTCTCCCGATTAAAATCATGTCATGTAAATCGGACTATTTTTACCGAAGTTAGCGTGGTACCATTTTCATCGGTGCGACATCCATTGACGCCATTTTTGCAAAGATCTGTTGAGAAATGCAGAACGTGGAATTCGTCACTACCACGAAACTCAGCGAGGCACGGTTTATTGGCGCCATTGTAGACCGAGAGCTGGCCATACAGGGGTCAACGTGACTCGATGCAGTCATAGTTCTTACTGTTGGATTAGTGTTGCCGAATGCGAAATCACCGGTCTGCCGAGTCAGTCCGGGGAAATAATGCGGGGGTGGACGGTCAAACAAGTAAAATTTCTAGCGTAATAACGTCATTCTTGCTGTTCGGAAATTTCATATACTTATTGTTGCATTTAATGAACGATATGCAAAATGGCAGACTACCAAGCTAAGCTCTTAGACTATTGATTTGAGGATAGCTGCATCGCTCGCTGCACCGGAAGTGGCATCGTATTGGTGGCAAGTGAGAGAAATTCTAGGGAATCGTACGATACCACCAATACGGTGTCTCCAATTTCATGCGCAGTATGCGTGAATTGGAACACAACCAGAGGCTCTCGCTCGCTCTCGCCTTTGCCGGACAAGAGTGAGACAAAAGTGGTGGAGATAGCGACAAGCCCGTATCGTGTGCACCAAACCGAGCACATACGGAGACAATATTGTATTATTATTATTGAAAGTGGTATAAGGCGATCTGTAGCTAAAAAATTGTTTATTTTCTTTAACATTTTTATTGATTATTATTCCGTAATAAAATGACACAAGTTTATAGTTTTAAAAACATTACCCGATTTGATTTACGGATGCGAATATTTTGTTGATTTAAAAGCATACCCTTAAATATCCCAATGTATAAATAAATGGACTTATTAGGCGTAGAATTAGAAAATGTAATTTTTATGGTACTGTTTCAGATGAAAAAGGAGCTAAAAAAATTGAAATACCGGCGTAGTGGAGGGCCCCGAGGAGGCCGTCGAGGAGGCCGCGGCGGCAATCCCATTATTATTAATAATTATTAATTTTAAATTCTTACATTTTTAAAAATATACCAATATAATTGCTAAATGATTGTTCATTTTCTTTGTTTTAATGGAATGTAATTTTTTATCGTATCGGCATGAACGTTTCAGTAACATACTGCTGAGATTTGAAGATGAAAATGAATTTAAACATGGTATAAATCGGATTAGTTTTAGCATTAGTAGATTAGAAATGTTACGCATTTATCTAGTACAGTTCTAGAAATAATCCGATTTATACCGTATTTGAATTCATTTTAGTGTGGAAAATCTCAGCAGTATGTTACTGAATACTGAAAACGTGACGTTTTACATTTTATCAACACTTATACCTCTCCAACCGAGATTACAAGCCGCCGCACAGTGGGACATTTCGGATCGAAACACGGCACAAAACATTTTCTTCCCGAAATCATATATTTATCATTAGTTTTTTCATTTCGTTCAGTTAGGACGTATATTTGTGATCCTATTGATACAGAAAAATTCATGTTTGTTTATTTAATGGGGCATAGTACTTTTTTACAAATTGCCGACAATATCGACCACACTGTACATAGGAAAAAGTTCCGCATCTTTCACATGTAAAAATACTTCACTTACTTTGAATTTCAATGGCAGAAAAGGCATTTTTGTAAATAAAAACATCAGAGACCCCTTCTCGTCTCTCTAACTACTTCAGTTAAACTCCCGTTAAAAATGAACAATCAAAATTGGGACATTCAGTAAGATATAATTCCAAAAATATCAGAGATATTAAAATCAAATTTGGTACACTTCAAATACATACCTCAACACTTAATTCCACCAAAAATTAGTTGAATTAAGCAAACAACGAAACTATAAACAACAATACAAGTTCTGAAGAGTTTCGTGGTTCTCTTCTTCCAAACCGTGTAGTCGCGTTAAAAATTAATGAATGTGAAAATCTAGAGACGCGGTAGCGTCTCGACGCCAAGTACATGAAAGAAAAGACACCTTGTATATGCCTGTCGCTGCCGTGTATCTTTACTCGAGAAACGGCTATTCCAACCTAACCTGAAATTTATTTCATTAATATCTCATCACGCCTGCAATATTTCCTAAATTTAATGGCATTTTTCTTATGTAAGCCGCATATAAGCTTTCGAATAAGACCAATTTCAATAAAATCGGTCCACGCATGACAGAGATATCGTAATATCGTCTCATGGATCTGTCAGTTTCGGTAAGATTTTTCTCCTGATTCTTCTTCTCCAGTCAAAATTTTCGTCAAACATATACATACGTACGTATAACGCGCTACACGCACACCGACGAACTAACACTTTTCGTTCTTCGTTCGTCGACTCTCGGAATCATTCGGCAGGGATCGTCGTCCGCCATTGTACATATATATACCTATGTATACTATTTTGAATTTTATAACCTACCAAGTGGGAAGTGTCAAATAAAGTAGGTTGTCCGAATTTGAAATGTCACGAGTTTTTACACTAAATAGGAGACTGAATTATTGTCTCAATTAACAAGGTAAGTCGCCAAATTTATTTAATAGATTTCTTATGTAGAGTCGCAGACTTGGAAGTTGTCCGGAGAAGGTTCGACAGAGAAGCATTTTCTTTCGCATAAGTATCTGGTAATTTGTACCATACCATGCATGTACAAAATAATATATTGTAACAAATTGCATTGCATTTAAATTGTCAGATATTTTTATACCAGCAATTTAAAGTTTTTATGTAAAATCGACAGTAGTTGCCACGCAATTCATTAATTCATTAATATTTTAGATCCCCATTATTTCAATTCACCAATAAATATACTAAATTAGTTTTATTCCAACACCAATAAATTGTGCGTTAAAAATATTGGATCTTGTTCATTTTCGCTGAATTATTACCATTAGCATTTAAATTTCCTGTAACAAGAGTTTCTGCCATACGCTCTCACCTCCTTTGGACACATTGTTTAGTTTCTACACTCACTATAGCAAAAGGCCACTCTATTTCTATAAATAATAAGTTCTACGTTAAGTTGTATATAATTAAAATGTGGCTTTATATATTTACAGATAATCAAAGCAGAAGATGATGCAGTGTGATCTACGTCAGACTATGTAACGTTCTCAACGAGACGTGGTCGTTGATACAGGAGTTTCCACGAGTAAGAGCGGTTCACTCGCGGAATAGTGGGATTTGGTTCGGGTGGCGTGCGATAAAGAAATAAATTTCAAGAATCGGAGTCCTTTCTTTGTAGATAAAACGTAACAAAAATGTTTATTCAAATATTTGCTTATGACCCTTGGTCGGTAATTTAACAGAAAGATTTACAGATAATCTAGTTCAGGCATGGAACTAAAGTGAACGCAGCGGCCGTTTTTCGGAGGCATCGCCTCCTTTCTCCCGCCGCGCGTCTTGGCCCCCGCGGCGGGTCTAGGAGCTTCGAGCGCCTCAGACCCGTACCATATGAACCGCGCGTGGCGCATTGGGGCGACACCCGTATCAATAGATTTCCGCATCACCCATGGGGTACTATTATCGATGCGTTTTTTTTTTGTCAGTGGTATCCCCTGTAGGCCTATTCCACTGTGTCACGCTGTGACGTCCCAATATTTTTCGCGCGGTCTTATTCTAAAATTCTATCATAAATCACGAAATCACTCCACCAAAAAGTCCTTCAAACTCAACTCTTACCCCTTTTCCCCAATCGCTGATCACCTTGACGATGTACCTTAGCGGTCCCCATCTCAAGATGGTCGGTACGAAACCTCCTTCGCTTAATTCGCCCAACGAGGCACAAATTCCCTCCTCAAACTAAATCGAGACCACGTCTCACCCCTTCTCTACGACCCTCCAAATCAAAACCACAAATACCCCTTTCCTGTTAAAACGACCAAAATCCATTCGATGGGTTGAGTATCTCCTTTCGCAGTCATAAAACCCCAAAAATCTAACTGCGACACATATTTGGCGTACGTGACATAAATATGTCTATTAATAACCATACCGTTTATAAAAACCCCGGAAGTCCTACCGTGACCCACTTATTAAATGTGTCAAGGCCACTACCGCGCGTACCCCCGCAACGTCCTTATAAATACGAGGGGACCGAGACAGAAGTCCTCTTTCAACGATAACAATTCGACCAAGAATCATTGTTAAAACCAAGAAAGTCCATTATATTTTGTGTTACAATCATCTCACAACTCATTGTAAGCATTTAAACCATACCATTTTCATTGCATATCATCCTCATCACATAATCTTGTATTATTATTGTTATTTTCGTGTCTATGCTTATTGCAATTCATTATTATATATATATATTTCATATTATTTACTTTATTAACTGTTTATTGCATTTTCTTGTCTACGCTTGTAGCGATTTCATATTATTTACCTTATTTACTGCCTATTGCATTTTTTTGTCTACGCTTGTAGCGATTTCATATTATTTACTTTATTTACTGTTTATTGCATTGTCTTGTCTACGCTTGTAGCGATTTCATATTATTTACCTTATTTACTGCTTATTGCATTGTCTTGTTTACGCTTATTGCGATTTCATATTATTTCTTTCAATAACTATTGATTATTACTTATTCACATGTAATTCATATTCATACTCATACGTTTCAATAACCATTGTATATAATGAATATCATGTACTAATGCTAAATCCCTAGCGCATAGTTATAACGTAAAAATCACCAACAGTGCATCAAATTGAATAAACAATTTCTATTCAAATCACGTTACGAGTTATTGTGTCTAGTCATCTGCTTGCGAAAATTCCCAAACGGAATCAAGCTGTCACAACAGCTGATTCCCGTTCGTGAACGCGAGAACGGTTCTAGTGTTTACAAACATACTATTGCATGAGCCGTGCAATCCACGAAAAACTTAAACGTGGTTTCTTATATATATATGCAACGGTAAATCCTATTACCGAAACCAAAACAAATATAAAGTAATATAACGGGTGCTCTCCAAGTGTACATTTACCTTCCCTGGTCGATTAGAGTGACGGATTCAATATTCGCGCCTGATCGCCTCCAGAAATCCTAAGCGTGACGGATTTAAGATTCGCGCCAGATTCCCCTTTAACGATTAGAGTGACGGATTACAGATTCGCGCCTGGTCTTCCCTCAAAACCTCGGTGTGACGGATTATAGATTCGCGCCTGTACTCCATCCAAATCTCAGAGTGACGGATTATAGATTCGCGCCTGTACTCCATCCAAACCTCAGAGTGACGGATTATAGATTCGCGCCTGTACTCCATCCAAGCCTCAGAGTGACGGATTATAGATTCGCGCCTGTACTCCATCCAAACCTCAGAGTGACGGATTATAGATTCGCGCCTGTACTCCATCCAAACCCCAGAGTGACGGATTATAGATTCGCGCCTGTACTCCATCCAAACCCCAGAGTGACGGATTATAGATTCGCGCCTGTACTCCATCCAAACCCCAGAGTGACGGATTATAGATTCGCGCCTAAATTTCCTACCAAAACCTCAGTGTAACGGATTATAGATTCGCGCCTGACATCCATTCCTTCCCCCAATTGTCATCGTTCCCAAAGACCTCACCCGGGACGTGACACACGCGATAAAAATGGATAGGGAAAACGCGTTTTACTATCAAAATTTTAAATACGTTTGGGAAAACTTAATTTTCGTGCACGTTTAGACGTGCTGGGCATATCTAAAATATCAACTTTAATACGTACAAGTCGACCAGCCTCCCCGTTGATATTTTAGATATGCCCAGCACTTCTAAACGTGCGCAAAAATTAAGTTTTCCTAAACGTATTTAAAATTTTGATAGTAAAACGCGTTTTTCCTATCCATTTTTATCGCGTGACACAGTGGAATAGGCCTACAGGAGATACCACTGACAAAAAAAAAACGCATCGATAATAGTACCCCATGGGTGCTGCGGAAATCTATTGATACGGGTGTCGCCCCCATGCGCCACGCGCGGTTCATATGGTACGGGTCTGAGGCGCTCGAAGGTCCTAGGCTCGCCGCGGGGGCCAAGACGCGCAGCGGGAGAAAGGAGGCGTTGCCTCCGAAAGAAGGCCGCTGCGTTCACTTTAGTTCCATGCCTGATCTAGTTGATTTCGGTTTTTGACGCTCGGTCGATAATATGGTTTTTGGTTTCGATTCGGATCTGACGCTAAGTCGGTAATTAGGGGTATTCTTCCTATGTATGCTTAACGCTAGGTCGGTAAGTAAGAATACAGAAACTAGGAGTAAATTGATATGTAGCGTAACGAGATATTAATTACATCTAGTTAACAAGGTTTTTGACACTTGGTCAGATATGGTATATAATACAAGAATTTGACGCTAGGTCCTTTGGTTTATGTTTAAGTTGAGAAGATTTCCTTCTCTAAAAGTCGTTTTGGCTTCTGGTGCCTATAAGCTAGCCCCACGCTTTGGAGTTGGTGGTGGTATTGGCTTAGGTTAATTTGAGGAGCTAATTAAAGCTACCTCAAGAGGAAGTGGAGGAGCTAACTAAAGCTACCTCGATAGGAAATGAAGGAGCTAACTAAAGCTACCTCGTGTGGAATGGTAGTGGTTTGAGGAGCTAATTAAAGCTACCTCGATAGGATGTGGAGGAGCTAACTAAAGCTACCTCGACAGGAAATGGAGGTGGTTTGAGGAGCTAATTAAAGCTACCTCGATAGGATGTGGAGGAGCTAACTAAAGCTACCTCGAGAGGAAATGGAGGAGTTAACTAAAGCTACCTCGTGAGGATTGGTAGTGGTTTTGAGGAGCTAATTAAAGCTACCTCGAAAGGATATGGAATTTTAAAGAAACTTCTTCGTGACAGAGGAGCTAATTAAAGCTACCTAGGTCTAGGCGGTTCGGTGATAGAACCAAGTCTGATTTTCAGCTGCCGGCGGGCCGGTATTTATACCGGGGTGCTGACTGGCCTGCGCCAATCATAAGTCTGTCGCTCAGAATATTTGGCGTCCGGTTGTTCGTACAGTATGCGCACGCGCGCTTGGCTTACTCGCGGCGCGGACTCTGTTGCTTGAATCGGCGGCTACGCGCCTGCGTTGCTAGTTACTATCTCTTCTAGCGCGCTGTTTGAAACGTTTTAGCACGCGTTATACGCTATCTTACATTTAATATAAAGAAATTAACAATGAATACTGGAATTTAGGAAAAAATTTATGGCGGCAGGTAGCGGTACGTTACAGATATGTACGCACAAATTTTCAGGTAGGGTTTTGCATACGCAATTATTCATTCAATGATTCAATGATCTTAACATGAGCACGTGTGATATTCGTAAATGTGTCCTATTTTTCAGTTAACGATGCAGACGAAGAGAATTATTTCAACAGCTGAAAGAGAGTAAATGAAATAAATGAAATAACCACATTTTTATGTATAAAATAAAATTATATATTTATTATATATAATATATATTATGTTATAACAATATATTGTTTATTGGCCACCACGGCCCCGGCCCCGCCCTCGGTCCAAACCACGGCCCCGCCCCCGGTCCAAACCACGGCCCCTCCACGGCCACGATATTGGTTGCAGATAATGTTTCGGACGGCGAGGGCCTGGCTCCGCATTAATTCTAATGCGATTAGATTTTCCCGCCGGGCCCTCACCCTCCACCCGCCCTTTTGATGGCGAGCCACGTACGGTCCTGTAATTAGAAGTAAAAACAATAAATTGATTAGTATTTAAATTTATATACATATTTTCAAGCATTCTAGAAACATATAGAAAGTATTCGTACAGCGACCAATTTAAAGTAAAACTTTGTATGTTCATGTCAGTAATAAATTTTAACGGAAAACATTGATTAATTATCAATATTCTTCGATGTTTGTAGAATAGATTTTGTATAAACAAAATTTTATTCCATTTAACATTTACAAAGATATTAACAAAAACAGATAAACGCGCAGAAATGGCCGCGCAAAAAGTATTCGTACAGTTGAATAAAGAATTAATAAACTATGGAAATAAACTAAATATTTAATGTTTTAATAATTTGTGGGATTGCCTTTTGATTCTATAATTTATTCTACCCTTCTAGCAGAATAAACTTTCAAGCTTTCAAACTTTCTTTAGACATAATATTATATGATTACGTATTTTTTTGTCCATTAATCCCGTAGATGCTATATGGGATTGATCTGTGGTAATTATAGGCTATATAATAAAATCCTCTGTTTAGTATATTATATGCAGAATGCTTTGGATCATTGTCATAGGTAAATATAAAATTTTCATTAAGTCACATTTTATTTGCACTAGCATGGATGTGCTTGCTCAGGATGTCAATATAAACTCTATAATTCATAATACCATTGATGAAATGTAGAGCTTCCACTCCAACTGCAGACAAATACAGAACCCCCCGCCGTATTCATCATAGATCGTAAATTTTCTTTTCTAAACTCTGTATTTTCTTTTTTCTCCATACTGTGAAGTTTTCTTTTTTCTCCATTCTGTGAAGTGTGTTTTGGACCCAAATATTTCGAATTCACTAAAGCCAACAAATTCAAAATATTTGGGTCCAAAAGCGACTTCACAGTATGGAGAAAAAAAAGAAAATACAGAGTTTAGGAACGAAAATTTGCGACCTATGATGAAATATTATGAAATACTGCGGGGGGTTCTGTATTTGTCTGGGGCTGCATGAGTGCAGCTGGAGTAGAAGCTCTACATTTCATCGATGGTATTATGAATTATAGAGTTTATATTGACATTCTGAGCAAGCACATCCATGCTAGTGCAAATAAAATGGGACTTAATGACAATTTTATATTTACCCATGACAATGATCCAAAGCATTCTGCATATAATACTAGGCAGAGGATTTTATATAGCCCACCAAAATATTTGAAAACGCCGCCATAATTACCACATATCAATCTCATATAGCATCTATGGGATTAATTGGACAAAAAAAATTTTGTTTATACAAAATCTATTCTACAAACATCAAAGAATATCGATTAATCATTGTTTTCCGTTAAAATTTATTATTACTGATATGGATATGCAAAGTTTTAATTTAAATTGGTCGCTGTACGAATACTTTCTACACCGACTGTAACTTCTTAATAAAACGTGTATATGCATTTACCATCGGCCGTGGCCGGGTTCGCTGGTAGTGGTGCTAGCGGTGGTGGCGGTGGTGGTGGCGGCGGTGGTGGTTGCGGAGCCGCGGGCAGTGGCGGCTCCGCCATATTTAAGTCTGCCAATTCTGCGTCGATATTTAAATAAATTAATTTCATCATTAAATGACTGGAAAAATAAATTTGAATAAATGTAGGTATATAAATAAATTGTTATTATTTACCATCGAGCAAGGCGTCCCTCATATTTTCCAGAAAAATAAATAAACAATTAATTAGCAAAAACGATCAAGAGATCATAAAAGCTGTATGATAGAAGAAAGTCATACATGTAGCGCAAGGGTACGTATTGTTCCATTGCAAATTGGAAATTAGGAAGTATAAGAATGTGAAAACTGAAACAGTGTATGATGCGAAATTATAAAAATTACATTACATTACATTACAAAATATGTTTCTCCTCATTACTTCACAAGCCTTTCCATTATTATTATTCAATACAAAAAACTGTAACGTATTATAACATTATTTTGTGAACGATTCGCAGTTGTAACTAGTAACAAAACAAGAAGATATTGCACATGTTGAAGTATTCTATAACTTATAACGCCAATGATTAGAAATATATCAAACACATCTGAGTTGAACGTAAACGAACATGGAAAGTACCACATTTTGAAAGTCTTTGGTAGGCACTTTGCCTATGTTAACTATCAATGCAAGTAGAGCGTAACTGTATAGCAAGTAATACAACAAGAACATATTGGATACATAGAAACATATTTTAACTTGGATGTGTTTCATACTTCTAATTGCCTACCAAAGACTTTCAAAATGTTGTACTTTATATGTTCTTTTACGTTCAACGTAGATATGTTTGTTATATTTCTAATCGTTGGCGTTATGAGTTATAGATAGAATATATACTTCAACTTGTGCAATAGCTTCTTGTTTTACTACTAATTACAATTGTGAATCGTTCACAAAATAATGTTAATGTTAATACGTTACAGTTTTGTGTGTAATTGAATAATTGAAAGGCTCGTGAAGTCATGAGAAGAAACATATTTTGTAATGTAATAATATAATGTAATTTTTATATACAGTATTGTCTCCGTATTTGCTCGAGTTTATGCACGGGATACAAGCTTGTCGCTATCCCCACCACTTTTGTCTCACTCTTGTCCGGCGAAGGCCAGAGCGAGATAGAACGCATTGCGTGCGCAACGGGCACGAGCGCTATGACTGCTCGACGCATGCGCGCGACCATCACGCACGCCGGTCGCGCACGCAAAGCGTTCCATCTCGCTCCCCCCTTCGGCCAGAAAGAAGCGAGAAACGAACACTCAGAATTACGACTCTGCACGGAATATATGCTCACCGCCGGTCCCGACCAGCGAGCAAATACGGAGACAATACTGTAATCCGAATTTCCAATTTCAAATTTGCTATTGAACAATACCTATCCTTGCGCTGGATGTAAGACTTTCTTCTATCATACGCCGCGTGTAATCAGAATTTAAGTGACGGAAAAATCTCAGGAATCACGAAGAAATTACTCATGAATAAAACTAACGAATCAAAATAAATCTCACGAATATTTCACGAATAAAACTAGCGAATACAGATAACCGGGCAAGAGCATATGAATAACGATAGCTATGAACATATGAATATTATTTTCATTACTTACATTTTCAGCCATTGTTGGTTGGATGTACTATTCTTTTAGCAGTCACGATCAAGAATGGCCTCTCTCGCCTCGTGCAACGATGAGGCGAGCTCCTCCGCTGCTCTTTTGTTTTTAAGGAGCCCGCGGTTGGCATAGATACGGACACATTCTGCCGCGGGCTCTTTGAATTGTTGATTTTTAAGCCGGGAAGCTAACAAGGGGACGCCACGGATGTGGAAATCGCTTTTGGAACAATAGTACATATGGGGGTCGTAGTATTCATGTAGTATGAAAAAAATACCATTTCGGCTTTTTGTCGAATGGGTTAATGTACTATACATGGTAGTATATACCGGAATTACTACGTACGTTAAAAACTTTAAATTACAATATCTCGAAAACGAAGGTCCATTCGACAAAAAGCCGAAATGGTATTTTTTCATTCTACATGAGTATTTAATAGTATGTTAGACCCGGACCGAATAAATAAGGCTGAAAGTGTAACCAAAAGGTGAGGGTAAAGAAGAATGGCCCGATCACGGCGGGACGTGACCGGTGGCACATTTTGTTGGTACGAGGAGGGTTCGCTCTGTAGTGGTGGAGATTTATCGATAGTCGTGACTATCGATGGTGGTCGATATTAATCGATAATTTGACCTCTAGTATCGATAAATTATCGATTGTTTCCGAAACGTCAATTCACTATTATAAGCGTATATAACTCTTAGAGCATATATACATGGAGGTATCATTGCCTTAGAGTGACAATTCTTCTCTCGCTCGTACCAGTTCGCACATGTCTTTCTCTCTCGCAACATGTTGACGACAGTTTCAAGCTTTCAATGAGACCTCCATAGTATATGCTCTAAGGGAAATACCCCAAAGATCGAAATAAGAAATGGCTGCCGCTGTCGAGTTTTTGAAACTCAAGCACGTGGATAGCGTCATGACATAGAGCGGTATTCTCAGTCGTTGCTTATAATTCTTAAGTTCGTCTTAAGCATGCGGCATCCTCTACTGGTCTACGAGGTTAGTAGAGGATGCCGCATGCTTAAGACGATCTTAAAAATAAGCAACGACTGAGAATACCGCCCATAAACAGAATGGAAATGGAGGGGAGAAGACTATCGATCACCATCGATAATTATATAGAAATATCGATTGCTTTCGATATTGAAAAATTATCAATAATTATCGATATTGAAAAATTATCGATAGCATATCGATAATTCTCCACCACTATCGCTCTGACCGACGGGAACGTCAAAAAACAAAGCGGACGACCGGAGCTGATGCACACGCATGTCACGGCGACCGAAAATTTTTCCTGATTTCCTTGCATGTAAGTGTGCTTCATTATTATTAATTAAGGTGTACGCATAATGAAACGAATAGGTTATTTGTTACATTACATGTGTTAAATAATAATCTAACATATTTTTTGCTAACCTATTCATTGAAATGTGTATCTTTTTAGTTTCAAGTCCCTTGGAAGGAAACCAGAAGGAGAAGCAACAGAGCAAAATATTATATTTGTAAGTGACGTTTACATTTATTTATAAATAAAATAATAAGTATGTTATTAGTTTAGTGTTTATTACAAATTTTTCATTTTTTACTGGTTGGAGTTTTTAAAACAAAAATAAAGTACACTCGAGTGGTTGCTTTGCGCTACCCTGGGATGCGTTGCGCCCTTACGAGTATTAAGCTTTATTTCAGGCTGCATTGCGCTTCATCAAATATATTTCGGGTCAGGCATAATAACAGTCACGCTGAGCCTTGCCCATACCGTTATAAGCTTTACTGACTGTATTATTATTATTGTATTATATTTTATTGTATACAATAGGATATAGTGTATACAAAAAATAGATTTATAAGCTTTACTGACTGTATTGCGCTGTATCTTATATAGTGTAAAAACTAGATTATAAGTAAGCTTTACTGGCTGTATCGCGCTGTATTCCGTTATTTGCGATTCTAATTGTACTGTATCTGTATCGTATGTTAAAAAAGAAAAAGGAATAAAGACGATTTATCATTACTATCGATATATTATTATATTCTATCTAGAGACGCGGCAGCGTCTCGACGCCAAGTACAGGGCAGACACCCTGTATATGTCGACTGTCGCTATCGCTATCATTTACTCGAGAAACGGCTAATCCAAACTAACCTGAAACTTATTTCATCATTAAATTCTCATCACGCCTGCAATATTTTTTAAATTTAAAGGCATTTTTGTTATATAAACCGCATATAAGCTTTTGAATAAGACCAATTTCAATAATTATCGTATACAATAGAATATACATATAGTGTATACTAGAAAACTAGATAAGCTTTGCTGGCTGCAACGCGCTTTATCTTATATAGTAAATATATCGTATGCAATAGAATATAGTGTATCCAACCTAACCTGAAACTTATTACATCATTAATATCTTATCACGCCTGCAATATTTTCTAAATTTAAAGGCATTTTTCTTATGTAAACCGCCTATAAGCTTTCAAATAAGACCAATTTCAATAATTATCGTATACAATAGAGTATATAGTGTATACTAGAAAACTAGAAATATAAAAAAAGTATAATTCGTCATGGCTGTAATTAAAAGTATTATTAATATTTCACCACTCAGTTTTCATAATATGCAAATAATCAATAAAGGCGAATGGTTAACAGATGACCATATCGAATATTTTCACAAATTATTAGAAGCTAACTCCAATTACAAACTACGCGAGACGTGGAGAGTTCAAATGCCTGATACTATTCAACCAGTTCCTGAAAATCAGGATCACATACAGATTTTGCACCAAAGCGAAGAATTAGGAACCAATGCAGGGGGACATTGGGTTTGTAGCTACTATAAACATGATGAAAGAAGAGTTTATATTTATGATTCTCTTAATTCCTCGATGTTGCATAGTCATCATAAAATTTTTCTGCAAAAGTTGTACCCTTTTTTGAACAAACATGACGGTGCAATTGACGAAGAATTTATTGAATTTCCACGTGTACAAACTCAACCTAACGGTCGGGATTGCGGAGTTTTTGCGATTGCATTTGCCGTCTCGTTATTATTCAAAATATTACCAGACAAAGTAACGTACACTCATACGTTCAACAATTCAGACTCAGGATCAACAATTAACATGTTGTGTGCACAAATATGAATCTGCAATTGATAGCACAATTAATAAAAATCCCTCTTGTGGAAATGATCCTCCATTTAAAATCGGTCAAAGTTACATGACTAACGAAACAGATAATAAAATATCCCCAGTACTTAGTCACAAAGAAAGCACCATATATACAAATAATGTAAATCAGACAGGTCCACTATTGGTTTCAAAGTCAAAAATCAGCAATGTAAACCCACCAAGTAATACGACAGAATACATGTCTAATTATTATAAAAAACACAAAGAGGAAATTAATTTAAAAAGAAGAGCTGTTTATAAAGCAAAGAAAGGGGAGTGTAACATGAAAAAAAGCAAAGATTGTAAAAAAAGGGAGAAAGGCAAAAAACTTTCTAATTATGAATATTATAATGCACGCAAAGAATGTATAATAAAAAAAGAAAAAAATGCAGTATGACGCAAATAAAGAAGAGAAATACAGAAAGGGAAAAAAATACTATGAGCTAAATAGAGAAGGTATAATCAAAAAGGCAAAAGTGCATTATGAGCTAAATAAAGAAGTGAAATGCAGAAAGCGAAAAAATTATTATCAGCTACATAAAGAAGGAATAATCAAAAAGGCAAAAGTGCATTATGACGCAAATAAAGAAGTGAATTGCGGAAAGAAAAAAAATTATTATCAGGTAAATAAAGAAGTTATCTCCAAAAAGCGGAAAGTATATTATGATGAAATACGTAAAGGAGATGATTATAATAAAGTAGGAAAACGTCGTGCTGCTCTGCAAATAAAAAAAAATATCTTTATATTGCTGTAACAAATGACAATATAGCAACCAAAAATAACAAAGAAACTTATATTAGGAAACTTTCAAAAATTATTAGCATGTCGTTTGGAGAAGCAAGTAGATTGGAAGCTGAGCGTATAATAAAATGGTGTTTTCATATTAGGCAAAAGTACATTTTGGAAATGAGGAAACTGTTGAAAGATTGTAAACACAAAGTGGAAGTTTCCTTAACGCGCGCAGCAGAATGTTTAGAAGTTGATGACAGGATTAATGCTTTGTGCGGACAATCCAGACATACATCTTCTTCAGAAGCATATTTTGCGGAAAGTTCGTACCATACTTTCACCGGTTCTGAATCAATAATATTGAATTCGGAAGGGAAAGCTATAAACGTGCTACCTGTATTGCAATCGAAGAAGACGCTAAAAGCATGGCATTGTAGTTATCTTTGTAAAACAAAAGATGTTGAAATTCTGAATAATTTACAGGATTTATTCAAACGATTGTTAGAATGCTCATTAAAAAGGTACATAAGTTGAACAACCATATCAGTAGCTGTTCTAATAAAGTGCATGCTGAAAAAGTTGGTCATTCTCATGGTTGTTACATAAACCCTAAACTATGTAAGTCCAATTTTTTAGCCATTGAGATTTTGGCACCTCACTTTCCGAATTTACGACATTTGAAGAGAATGATATATAAAATAGCAAGCATTTATAAAGACCAATTACATAATTTAGACAAAGCCTTAAACGATAATGACCTTGAAACACTTGAACGAATAACACTGCAAGCTCGGAAAGAAGCTGAAGCGTTACAAAAAAATAATACTGAAATAAGCTTGAACGAAGAAGAGATTATATCTCGATATTATTTAGCATTTAGAGCTTTCACAAAGCGGTCTATGGACACACCACGCAACCCGTGCGTTTCCTGCGAGAAACTCTGTTTTCAAAGAGAGGTTCGTAAGCTTGATATT
Organism: Andrena flavipes; assembly: GCA_963971345.1. Taxonomy (NCBI): domain Eukaryota; kingdom Metazoa; phylum Arthropoda; class Insecta; order Hymenoptera; family Andrenidae; genus Andrena; species Andrena flavipes. Next base: position 44,957,230 of record OZ020479.1, on the reverse strand, counting down.
TCTAAAAGAACATATAAGGGAAATGTACTGGAAACGTTGTTAAATCATATCGGATACAGAGTTGGTGACGTGCATTTTATTTGTACATATTGCCACAATAAAATTCGCTACGATTCCATACCACTAAAATGTATTTTAAATAAGCTTGATGTACGTTCAGTTCCAGAAATAGCAGTGTTGAACGATTACGAGCGAATTCTCATTCAAAGAGCTAAACCGTTTCAAACGATTGTGAGAATGGATACAGTAATGCGTAAAAATATGCCACATAAACATATGTTTCCAAAAGTAAAGGGGAGAACATTTCATCTTCCTTTGCCGTTAGAAAAAAATTTTAAAAAAATCTGTCCTCCGACTGAACCTTTAAATCAAAATCACGAATTATACATATTGGTGCGGGGCGTTCCAACAAAATCTAAAATAGTTTGGGAAAAGTTAGTTGACTTGAAGGAAGTATGGAATGCCTTAGTGTGGTTGTAAGCCAACAATCCTCTATACTCGGAAATTGTTTTACCACAATCGCATGATTTATTGCTGAGTGCCAAATTACCAGATACAGAATTTCAAGAAGAAGTTGTTGCCAATGATAATAATAACGAATCTATCGAGGACGTTGAAGGTGATGAAACACTTAATATCGATGAAAACAACAAACGTGCATTGTGCGTGAAGGTCACGATTGAGCACGCTGTTCGAAAGTTAGGTTAGGACGGTGAGAAAGGTGCAAAGAAAACCCACTGAATTAAAAACGTTCTTGTCCGTTTATTAAAACACCACGAGATGGTGATGCGCGGTGATTGTTGATCTCAGAGCGTTGAGCCCTCTTACAACAATGCAATTCTATCGCGATACAAATTGTTTAATGCGTGATCGCGAAGATTGCCACTGAGCCACCACAAAACACTTTACACAATGTATTTGAACCGTGAGCAAAAGGGTTCAATGAGCACAAAGATTTGAGCCTTTGTGAATAGTGCACAACGTTAAAGTTTAAGAATTGCAAAACACGTCTTTACTCTACTCGCTGCGAACAAAGAATGAAGAAGTAGCGTCGCTTTTTGAAAAGCCCAAAAAGCAACGGCTATGAGGTGGAGGCTCATTGGCTGATCACACGGTGAAGACGAGCGTCGGTTGGCTGATCGAACGGACGAGGCTAATGTCGATTGGCTGATCGAGCGGACGTGGCGAGCGTTGATTGGCTCACCGCCTGACGGCGAGTATCGATCTGAAATCGATCGTCGATCAGCCGTGCGCCTGGCGCCCAGGAGGTGCTGCGCCGCGCGTAAATGCGGCGGCTTTGGGAACTACTGCATTCCCAAACATGCATTATTAACGCAAATGTCACAATCTGATTCATATTATGAGCAGTTTACGATTTATCCAATGTACGACAAAAGGGTTAATGAATCTGCTACCGCACTCTATCAAATGCTTAAAGTTCATGACATTCCGTTGGGCCATCGTGCTGAACACTTAGATGTGAAATGTTTCTCAGATTTATATCCTTATGGGGTGAATGGACAGCATGAAGAAAGATTGGTACGTTTGACTGATCATGAATTCATTAAGTCCAAACTGATGTCCAAGCATTCGCAATTTCGATTGAACATGCAATATATTTTTCATTTATTACACGATACCAATATGCGGCAATTGAACGCTGGAATTTTTCACAAAATGAACGTCGTAAATCCACGTGAAAAATACACAGCTGCTGGTTTTCTAGAGCAACTCTCTAAAGATCAGCTACAAACGAACTTGAACACTATTTTTTCCAGATTACGTAATACAGCACAATATTGGCGAAAACCGAGAAACGATTTGAACTGTATGATACATCATTATGGACCAGCTACATGGTTCCTCACGCTCAGTCCAAGTGAATGGTTATGGACAGATTTAATAGAATTCCTTCGTGAGGTAAACGGCCCATCGGTGGCTAAAATGTCCCCGAACGAACTTATTGCTTCTGATCCCGTTTCAACTGCTCGATTTATAGATAATACATTCCACGCTATGCTGGATTTCATTTGTTCGCCAGACAATCCGATTGGCAAGGTCACTCATTACTTTTGGCGCAGAGAATATCAAAGCAGGGGATTACAACATTTTCATCTTTTAATTTGGATTGAAGATGCTCCCATAATCGATAAATCAACGAAGGAAGAAGTAGCAGCATTCATAATGAAATACATCACTTGCAGATTACCATCACCGCATGTGTCGCCAGAATTATATAGACGAGTAATTGCACATCAAATGCATAAATGCAATAGTTACTGTCTACGCAACAAAAAAAAACTAAAAATTCCTTCTGTTAAGTATGTAGATTTTCATTTCCACGTCCAGTTACAGATACTTTGATAATAAGGGATGTGGCTGTTTCTATAGGTGCTAGAAAACAATTGAAAGCAAAAGGTAGACTCTATGATCTTCCACGTTCAATAAAGGAAGTCCGTATCAACGATTTTAATGCTCCCATTCTCACGGTTTGGAGAGGTAACATGGATATACAATATATTGGGGAAAAGACAGGGTTGGTAACATATTACTGTACTAAGTATGTGTCAAAGCCCGAAAAAAGTTACGCTACGGACACTATGGCAGCAATCAATTCTACTAAGTCATTGGCTAGTCTTCTATGCAACCTTGGAATGCGCATGCTAAATCATAGAGAATGTGGAGCGCCTGAATGCGCTGATACTCTTTTAGGATTATCATTGCATGGAACTGACTACAGTACTACTATTAGATGGTTAGATGTAAATATAATGAGAAGTAGGAAATTGAAAACTCGCAAAGAGATTGAAGATCTGGAAGGTGAATCCACAGACATATTTTGTCCATCTCTCATAGATGATTACTACCCTAACAGACCTAGGGAATTAGAATCAAAGCATCTGTACGATTTTGCTATATGGTATGACGTTACTAAAATTAGACCGTCTGAAAAAACTGAATATTATGAAATTCGTGCATCTTTGTTTGTGAAAAAAAAAGGAAAAGAGGCTATCTTATCAATCATTATAAGTACAATGTTCAAATCCAACCTGAGAATTATTATTTCTCATTATTATTATTATTCAAATCTTGGAGAAACACCGATGAATTAAAAAATGGATTTAACACATATGCGGAAGCTTTCTTGTCGCTACAATCACAATTGACAGAAGCAGTTCAATATCACGAACGAATAACGGATATTCAAGAAGCACGTGATCATATGAAGGAAGAAATTGAAAAGAACGTGTTGAATACTGTAGAACAAGAAGAAAATGATCAAGGCGATCACCCAATAGAGTGTGTTCCCGTTGAAACTGTTGGTGCCATGAAAGATTTTAAAGACGCGGAAAACAAATTTGACTGTGGTGATCTTGCAGAAATGATTTCGGAATTGAACCATGATCAGAAGCAGATATTTGATAAAGTTACTAAGTCCTTGACGTCTAACGATAACATTCTCAGACTTTATGTGAGTGGCGAAGGTGGCACTGGGAAAAGTTTTTTAATAAAAACTATTAGACAGTGGATGAAGCAGATTATCGGAAAAGACACAGCAGTAACTGCTCCTACTGGAATCGCAGCTTTTAATATCGAAGGTCTTACCATACACCGATTATTCCAATTACCCGTAGAACATGGGCATACAGCCCAGTATAAGCAACTTAGCGATGCAGCCCTTCAAATTGTACGAGATCAACTAAAAAATGTTGCTTTAGTAATCATCGATGAAATTTCGATGGTTTCTAACGTAACTTTGCTATACATACATCTGCGACTTACAGAAATATTTGATACTACAGATTCCGATGATGCTTGGTTCGGAAAAAAGCCTATGCTGCTATTGATTTATGGTTATTTACTACAACTTCCTCCTGTTCACGAAGAACCTGCTTTTATACAATTATCCAAAAAGAGTATGGAGAAAAATTTTGGAGGATTAGGTTCTTATAATTTATGGTCTGCCTTGTTTAGCTATGACGAATTGACAATAAACATGCGACAGCAGGGTGATAATATTTACAAAGACATCTTGTCGAGAATTCGCACCGGAGTAGTGACCGATTCGGATACAAAGCTGTTAGAATCGAGGAAATTAAATTTCAAAGCGACATATTGTTGTAATGACCGATTAAACGAATTATGTGATTACATGCTTAATGTGGGATCTAATACGGTGTGTTTACTTCCCACATGTGTTCAGTGTGATGTTTTGAACGCTGCAATGCTGAGTCGATTTCCATCCGAAGAAATCCATTTGATCGCTCATGATAAAATGAATTGTGCACCGTACTTGAAAAAAAGGTGCCAAAGGTACTAAACAATAACGACGACGATAGCTCCCGAACGGCGGGACTTGCAAGGGTCGTAATTGTTAAAGTAAGAGTGCAAATCATGATTAGAAGAAATATTGATGTTACGCTAGGTCTTGTTAACGGTACCATAGCTAAACTTGTTTCAGTTACACGAGGTGTTGATAATGACGTTAAAAAATTGAAAATTATATTACCCACTGGGCAAGAACATATAATAGAACGTGTATGTGTTAAATTTGAAGTAAGGGATAGAGCGTTCGTTATGAGAAAACAATTTCCGATTTGCCTTAGCTATGGTATAACTATTCACAAAAGTCAAGGACTAAGCTTGCAGAATGCTGTTGTAGAAGCAGGTAATTCAATATTTACTTGCGGACAAATTTACGTTGCTTTTTCACGGGTGACCACATTACAAGGACTGCATCTTATAAATTATGATCCATCTTCCGTAAAGGCACAAGAATCGGCTATAATAGAGTACAATAGATTGCGAAAAAAATATAGACCTGATCTTATGACTATTTCAATTTCTAAAAACCGCGTTCGCAAAGTTCGTGATGCTGTTTGGGCAGTACCTAATTATAATGTTTCCGAATGTCAGAATACTAATGATCACATCGCGGATACCACTCAATACAACGTGAGAGGTCTCCCCAATTCTGATGGTGTGTCTTGTTATGCGAATGCCACAATCCAATGCATGTTATATTGTTCATCTATATGAGAAAACTTTTTTTCGACGGAAAAAGCTGATGATATTATAAAAGTCTTTATGGACCAATATAAATCGGATCAAAATCCAAACATAATATCATTACGGCAGTTCGCAGGAGAAAAATACGCTTACAATCAGCTGCATGATGCAGCTGAGTTTATTACCTCTCTTTGCGATCATGAGATTCTTATTAAGAATGCAATACAACACGAAATAACAACAGTATTAAGATGTTTAGCGTGTAATTACACAAGTACTACTATCAGTACAAATTGTGTGGTACATCGTGCACTGCCCAAGATGTAAAAAAAAAACATTTGAATTTCAAGATATAATAAAACACAATTTCACAGGATGGAAAAATCAGAAAGATCCTTGCAATAATTGTGATAATTCAAATTCAAATACAATGAAGAAAATCGATATAACTGCTTCCAAACAAATTCTTATTGCAAAATTACATTTGTTCGATCACGATAGTAGTGGAACAACGAAAGTTGAAAATTTCAACATCAAAGCAATGCCTACTACTAAAATACAATTCGTAGATCACTGTTATAAACTTAAGGCAGCGATTTTCCACCACGGTAAAAGTATTTCCGATGGTCATTACACGAGTATGGTAAGGGGTAAGGGCACAACGTGGGTATTCGTTGATGATTTACGAGTAGAAAAACAAGCTTGGCCACGAAATGCTAAAAATGCATACATATTTTTCTTCGAAAGATGTTAATTGTGGTTTTTATTACAGTTCAATGATAAATACGTTCAGCGCCAAAGGCTGCTTTCAGCGTCATAAGCTGCTTCGCGCACTATGTACTGCACACAAAGTACTATACATTCATATACTACATATAGATCGGCAATGCAGTGCACATGTTTTTTTGGGGGAAGGTGTTAAACTTACGTAGAATTTATCCTTAATCAAAAAATAATAAAAGTACACTCGCTGGGCTGCTTTGGGCTATTCCGAGTATTCCCAGTAAGCTTTACTGGCTACAAACTAGCTTTATCTTCTAACATCGCTCGATAGTCTGCAGTGCGCCGTAAACGCGTGGACGTGTAACGAAGATAGATCAGAATTTATAATTTCTTGGGATTTCCTTACTTTATCCTTACTTTTAGTACCCGTGACAGGGAAAAATTTGTAAAAAAGAAGAAGCTGAAATTCTAAATCCCAATAAAACCCTTCAAAAAAGTAAAAAAACATGACGCCAAGAACATGAATTATCTTTGTAAAAAGAAGTGAGATCCCCATAAAAAAACTTTAAAAAAGTAAAAAAATTACGCCAAGTACATGAATTAGCTTTGTAAAAAGAAGTGAGATCCCCCCCAAAAACTTTAAAAAAGTAAAAAATACGCCAAGTACATGAAAATGTTGAGGACAAAAAAAGTATTATCCAAAATCACAAAAAAGAAGAAAATAGTATACATGAAAAAGTCGAGGAAAAAGAGTATTATCAACAAATAAATATAAAAAAAAAGACAAAGAAACATGAAAAAGTCAAGAACGAATAAAGTATTATTAACAAAAAAATATTATCACATAAATAAAAAATAAAAGATAAAATTACAATATAAAAAAAGATGTGAAATCAAAATAAGCTGCAAGTACATCACAAAAAAAAAGAAAATAATATAATCAGACAAAAAAAGAAAATAATATAATCACACAAAAAAGAAAATAATATAATTACAATATAAAAAAAGATGTGAAATCAAAATGAGCTGAAAGTACATCACAAAAAAAAAAGAAAATAATATAATCACACAAAAAAAGAAAATAATACAATCACACGAAAAAGAAAATAATATAATTACAATATAAAAAAGGATGTGAAATCAAAATGAGCTGCAAGTACATAAAGGTACTTTCCACTGCGCTTAAGATGACACAACTACATATACACAGTTAAAATGCTGTGTTATTTCATTACTCATATCGCGGACATTTTAATGAACCCATCAAAAGGAATCCCATTTAAAAACATTGTCGTAAATTAATAGCTTTACAAAATTAATGATATACAAAAATTGCGCCAATCATAACAATGGCTATTCATACAACGAAAAAAATGTATTAAATAATATTAAACAGATATATTTTTATACAAATACATATTTTAATACGAATAAATATTTTATTCAAAATACTTGGTCGCTCTGGATCACGGTGCAGAGACCTCGACGTGAGGTGAATCGCCGAAGAGCGGCGAGGAAGGCTTCTGTACTGTAATCGGAAACAAGCTCTAAGTGGACAGCACGAGTACTGAGGCAGACAAATAAAGCAATGTAGCCCTTATGCGTGCGTTGTCCTCTGCCTCGGGCCATTAGCAGCGTTAAGGGCCCAGCGTAGTCCACTCCGACGTGCAGGAATGGGCGTGTCGGCGTGACTCTGGTAGCAGGTAAGTCACCCATCAGTTGTTGTCCAGTAGAGGAGCGCCACCGAGTGCATGTGACGCAGCGATGTAGTATAGCCTTGACCCTTTGGCGCCCTTGTGGAATCCAATAATTTTGGCGTAAAGTAGTTAATGTAAGTTGTGTACCTCCATGTAAGGTGCGCTCGTGGGCTTCATGCACCAACAGCTCGGTCAACCGGCTGTTCCTTGGTACCAGGACTTGGTGTTTGGCATCCAAGGGAAGAGCGGCATGTCGGAGGCGGCCTCCGACTCGTATTAGGCCCTGGTCATCCAGATACGGGTTGAGTCGCAGCAGAGTGCTGCGTTGGGATATCGGTCGCCCTCTGGTCAGCTGCTGGATCTCAGGGGCGAATTCCTTCCGTTGCTCGAGTCGGAGCCAATGAGTACGGGCTGCGTTGACTTCAGCTGGTAGGAGGTGGGTCCTTAGAGTGGCCGTTGGCCTTTTGTTTAGCCACCGCAGACACCAAGCGGTGATTCTAAGGAGTAAATTTAGAGATGAGTAACGCATTAAAACGACTGGTGGCATGTTGTCCGGGCTTCCAATTCAGTGATGGGTAGAGGCGGTTGTTTCTTGTAGAGCCAGTCAGTGGGGGTGGTCAACCAGGCAGGTCCCTTCCACCACAAGGCAAATTCGGGTAACTGGCTAGGCGGTAGTCCTCGGGAAGCACAGTCTGCTGGGTTGTCCCTAGAAGCGACGTGGTGCCAGTGTGCTTCTGGTAGCGTCCTTTGAATTTCGGAAACTCGGTTAGCTACGTAGGTCTTCCATCGAGTAGGATGTCCTTGGATCCAGGCGAGAGTGATGGTGGAGTCGCTCCACAAGTGAATGGTGGTGTCATTCAATCCCAGACTCTCGCAGGTGAGAGCCATTAATTTAGTAAGCAAGGTAGCGGCACACAGCTCAAGTCGTGGTAGAGACACACGTTTCAAAGGTGCCACCTTAGTTTTAGCGGTAAGCAGCTGGGTCCTAACGCAGCCTTCATTGTCCACGATTCGGAGGTAAATTGCCGCTGCATAGGCTCGTTCTGATGCGTCAGCGAAGCCATGGAGTTCTCGTTGTTGTGAGGCAGATTTAACTCCGAGCCAGCGAGGGACAGCGATGCGGTTGAGATCAGGTAACTCCTTTAGAAATAGTCTCCAATATCCAGCTTCGGCAGGTGGCAATGGTGAGTCCCAATCTAAGTGTTTTAACCAGAGAGATTGCATGAATATCTTAGCGTTTACGGTGACTGGGGATACCAATCCCAGTGGATCGAAAATTTTAGCAATGGTCGATAAAACCAAACGTCTTGTCAGAGAACTGTCCGTGGAGGGAGGTTGGACTTGAACTCGGAAGCAGTCATCCGCCAGGCTCCAATGGACCCCTAGAGCAGTATGGGTCTCCCCGGCCTGCCACTTGCACTCCGGAATTGCCTCACCGGTAGGTAGTTGCTCCATCAGAGCAGCTTCGTTGGAGGCCCATTTACGGAGGTTGAATCCTCCAGCTTGGCAGAGTTGTCGCAGCTCAGTTTGTAATTCAGTGGCTTCTTGTAGAGTGTCAGCTCCAGTCACGACGTCATCCATATAAACGTCGTGTTGCAGTATAGCAGCCGCTCGTGGAAACCGAGCTTCTTCGTCCGAAGCGAGTTGCCGTAATGTCCGTATGGCGAGGTAAGGAGCACAGGCAAGTCCGTAGGTGACTGTATTTAGCTCGAAGTCCTGAATGTCACCTTCTGCATTTTCCCTCCATAGGACTCGTTGATAGCGGCGGTCGTCAGGGTGAAGTAGAATCTGACGGTACATCTTTTCGATGTCGGCAGTGAGACAGACTCGATGGACGCGCCAGCGGAGAAGTAAGTGAGTTAGACTAGGCAGCAGGTTCGGTCCTATCATGACTCCGTCGTTTAGTGATTGGCCTGAGGAGCTTGGAGACGACCCGTTGAAGACCACTCGCAGTCGGGTGGTCGCGCTGCTTTCCCTCAGAACCCCGTGATGTGGTAAGTAATAAGAAGGGCCTAGAAGATTACCCTGAACTTTAGTCATATGAGTGAGTTGACTGTACTCACGCATGAAGGTGTGATAAGCTTCAGCAAAGGCAGGTTCCCTCTTGAATTTAGCTTCCATCCTGAGTAACATTCGCCTTGCGCCTTGACGAGATTCGCCGAGTTCCAGTGTCCCCCGAAGTGGTAAGCGAACCATATAACGCCCGGTAGGTAGACGTTGGTGAGTTCTCTGGGAATGTTCCTCGCAGTTTTGTTCCTCGATGGTGTAAGCAGGTGACCCAATCACTTCTTCCTGTTCCCAGAAACGACGTATCAAGGGAAGGAGTTCCTCCTCGGAGGAACCTTGCACTGTAGTGACTCTTTGGCTGGTGACAGTATCGTTCGCGATGTCCGGTGTAGCAGGTCCGGACACTATCCAGCCGAGAGTGGTCCTTTGCGCAACGGGCTCTCCGGTATTACCCTTTACTATGCCTTCCTGTAGCACGAGAGCAAAGGCATCGGCACCTAACAGCAGTTCTATAGGTCCCTCAGCATCGAAGTTCGGGTCAGCGAGGTCAAGGTCTGTCAAGTGTGCCCATGTTGTGGTTCGACGATCAATTCGTGGCTGGTACGAGGTGATGCGAGGCAACACGAGGGCGGTTACGACGTGTGGTGCCGTGGTTCCGAAGCGGGCAGCAAATGCCAACTGGACTTGACCACGGACCTTTTCTGTCCGCTGGTTCCCGACACCGACGATTCTAATGTTGGCCGGTTTCCGTGGAAGGCATAATTGTTGAGCCAGCTGCTCGGTGAGAATCGAAACCTCACTGCCTTGATCGACGAGTGCACGCACCGCCTTGGATCCACCGTCGCGGCACTGCACTTTCACCCTGGCAGTAGCGAGGAGAACTGCCGGCAATGATTGGGACGAGTAACTAGAAGTGTTGGCCGAAACTCGGTTGTCGATGTTGGAATCAGAGCGGTTCTCATGTATTGAGGTATGGTGCTTTCCATTGCATTTCTGACACCGTTTGTCTGAACCGCACGCACTAACTTGATGTCTGCCCAGGCAGTTGTAGCACAGATTGGCAGATTGCAGCACGGTTTTCCTTTCAGCAGGTGACTTTGACTTGTAGAGGCTGCAGTAGAGGATAAAGTGCGATTCCTTGCATAGACTGCACGGATCTGAAGATCGCTTCGCTTGAGTGACTTGGTGTACCTTCGTTGACCTTTGAGAAGTAGTTGGTTTCGGGGCTTTGCTATCAGATCCTTTTCGTTGTTCTTCTAGTGCTTCAAGGGTATTGACTCTTCCTTCTAGGAATTTTTGTAACTCTGGGAATGTAGGAGGCGTTCTAGTTTGTCCTATTTGAGTTTCCCATTCGCGTCTTGACTGAGGATCTATCCTTTCCACGATTAGGTGGATAAGCCAATCGCCGCTGGCATCAAAGGGCCGCTTCATAGCAGCAAGGGCCTTTACAGAATCACAGATGGTGTAGAAGAACCGCTTCAGCTCCGATCCCGACTCGCAATGTATGTGCGGAAGGTTAAAAATTGTATTTAATTGTGCTTTGACCATCAGTCGCGGGTTGTCGTACCGGTCCTGTAATAATTCCCACGCTGCTTCAAAATTCTCTTCTCTTTCAGGCATGTTGCGAAGTAGAAGCTCGGCATCCCCTGTGAGAGCGCCTCGCAGATAGTGAAGCCGTTCTGCATCGGTCAGGGTTGCGTCGCGTACGACTAAAGATCGGAAGAGACCCTGAAATGAGGGCCAGTCCTTATGCTTGCCATCGAAGGTAGGTAGAGGAATTCGTGGTAGAGACGCCTTCGAACGGACGGCCGCAGCAGGAGAGTCGGTCGATCGTTCGTCGGTCGCTAGGCGTTCCCAGGTGCGCGCAGCAATACGCTCCATTTTTGCTATATCTTCGAGTTTATCCATTAGCAAGGCTTCCTGGGTGCTGAATACCTCTTCCATAGCGGCGGGTGTTAATTGACTCTCCTTGAAGTAGTCGTTGGTTGCAAAGGCTAAGTCTGATGCCGCCAAAGCTAACAGCTGCTCGTGCTGCAGCTCGTATTTTGCCCAATTCTTTCGCAAAGCCTCTAATCTTGAAGTTACGTTGCCTTTAGACATATTATTCGCTCCTAGTTTCTTCAAATTCTCGAAGCACCGAGTAATTCGGCCGTGAAGGTCGCGTTGGATTGTAATGAGGTGACTCATTGTTTTCAGGTGGAGGTCACGCGCGACGGTTGGACGACACTACCGAACTTTAAACACCAACGTACTTTCGCGAACTGTTTCACAGGCACCGATCCGGCTCGAAGGACCAAAAATGTTTTGACTGTTTTGGAAGGGTGCAAAGGATATGCAGTCGCGAGGATCTTTAGCGCGGTTTCGAGACGGTTTAGAGTTTGGTTGATAGAGAATAGTTTGGTTGTAATTTTACGATAGTTTCTCAAATGATTTATTGTTCAATTCATGGCACAACGTTTATTAAAGAATTAGGAAGGCACAAATATAATTATTGTTACTAAAGAAACGAACACAGTATATTTAAACGAAATGGGCGAATCAAATGTCGTTACGAATTGAATGTATGTACAAGGTCATAGAAATAAAGCACACAAATTTTACACGCACTTAATGAATAAACACTTATTAACAATTCTTAGAGTTATTTTAGCAAGTAAGCAATAATTAACGACAGCGTTTAGCAGAGCGAAGCAATTCGCGTTAAGCGTTTAGCAAGCAAGCAATTATTAGCGTTTAGTGGTTACCTTGATCAAATACCTTTGGAGAGTGATCCTTCCAGGAAATCGCGGTCGTTTTCTAGGAAGGAAGACTCTCCCCCTTCCATCGATCGCAAATCGATGGGAGGTGACGTGTTCAACGCTCCACATGAGCGAGCAGGCTGTTGCCACCTGCCTAATTATCACTGCCGAAAGTTAGATGGCGGGACGATACTGCTTTTAGTGTACAGTCTGATTATATTATTTTCTTTTTTTTGTGATGTACTTTCAGCTCATTTTGATTTCACATCTTTTTTTATATTGTAATTATATTATTTTCTTTTTTGTGTGATTATATTATTTTCTTTTTTTGTCTGATTATATTATTTTCTTTTTTTTGTGATGTACTTTCAGCTCATTTTGATTTCACATCTTTTTTTATATTGTAATTATATTATTTTCTTTTTTGTGTGATTATATTATTTTCTTTTTTTGTCTGATTATATTATTTTCTTTTTTTTTGTGATGTACTTGCAGCTTATTTTGATTTCACATCTTTTTTTATATTGTAATTTTATCTTTTATTTTTTATTTATGTGATAATATTTTTTTGTTAATAATACTTTATTCGTTCTTGACTTTTTCATGTTTCTTTGTCTTTTTTTTATATTTATTTGTTGATAATACTCTTTTTCCTCGACTTTTTCATGTATACTATTTTCTTCTTTTTTGTGATTTTGGATAATACTTTTTTTGTCCTCGACATTTTCATGTACTTGGCGTATTTATTACTTTTTTAAAGTGTTTTTGGGGGATCTCACTTCTTTTTAGAAAGCTAATTCATGTACTTGGCGTAATTTTTTTACTTTTTTAAAGTTTTTTTATGGGGATCTCACTTCTTTTTACAAAGATAATTCATGTTCTTGGCGTCATATTTTTTTACTTTTTTGAAGGGTTTTATTGGGATTTAGAATTTCAGCTTCTTCTTTTTTACAAATTTTTCCCTGTCACGGGTACTAAAAGTAAGGATAAAGTAAGGAAATCCCAAGAAATTATAATAGTACATTACGTGACAAGGGAGAGAAGACAGTGATTTCGACAAGAGTGAAGTTTGCTGCCCGAGTGCAGGGAGGGCAGTAATTCACGCGAGGCGAAATCGCGTCTCTCCCTTGTCACGTACTATATTTTTTTCAACACCTGCATGACAATAGGTGTAGTCCAGTTTCCTTGGGAGAAAAAGTAAGAAATTGTGAATACGCATTAGAGCTGTTTCGAGACTCGAAACATTCGAGTAGCTTGATGTTCGAACCTAGCGGGACTCGGTTTTTCGAGCCGAGCCGAGACTCGAACGGTTTCGAGTAACCCGAAAGATTCGGGTAGCTCGATTTTTTCGAACGGCTCGAATGTGTTTCGAGTAGCTCGATTTTTTCGGGCCGCTCGAATGTGTTTCGGTTAGCTCGATTTTTTCAAGCAGCTCGTATGTTTCGAGTAACTCGAATGTTTCGAGCCACGCGAATATATTTTAGGTAGTCGTCTGTACTGTGCAATGTGACAGTTTGGTGTAGCTGGAACGTTTTGTAGGCACCGAATATAAATTAATATAGATGTATAATATGAGAAGTATAGATTTGAAAATCATATCTAGTAATTTAACCCTTGCCTGGTGGATATTTTAACAACACATTGGATACGGGGTCCATTTTGACCCATAATTTAATTCGTATACACCTCGGGATACACGTGTAGTTTGATGTTTCGGAGGGTCCCAATAGAATATGTATATATATTAAAGGTAATTCTTTATGTTTGTTAAAATCATTTATTTCTGTGCGAACGATAGATTATATTGACCTGCCCGAATTTTAATTTTTTTTCAAGCATACCTGAAGTCTCTGATATGTCACTTGCCATTGCCACATCTGTTTCACGGATTCCTGCGTACTCCATAATTTTAAGCTGCAGTAATGAGTGCGCCGATTCCTTCTTTTCGCCCGGTAGCAGCCTGTCCTTAAAACGGGGGTCCAACATCATTGCCATTATTAAAACGTGACAATCGTCAATAAAATTGAATTTAATATTTAGACCCAATAGCAGGTTGTTGTGCAGATCTATCGCAGGATTAGAGGCCTGCTGTTGCGATAAATTAATTAATATTTTTGTAATATTAAACTATTCCATTGAAAGTTGACAATTCTTTTATTAAAGGAGGAAATAGGAAAGAATGGGAACGTAATAGGTATACAAAATTTATTATTATATACAGTAACATTGACGCAAACGCTAAACTAGTAGTAGTATTTATTAATTCCAGCCTTCGCGGCCTCGAAATGGACTTGGTTTACAACAATATTTCTTAAACCCACTCATTCCTCCACTCCATCTGCTCCTCTTTCCCCTCCCCGCGCTCTCCTTTCCCGCATTTCCTTCTCCACATCCGCCAGCCATCTCACTACTTCCTCCTTTACACTGCCCGCCACTATCTGCTCCAGCCTAAGCTCGCATCGTTCTATTTCCACACAGTCCTCTACTAGGTGTTTTAACGTACCCCTGCCCTGCTTACACAATACACATCTCCTGCTCTCCTCATCCAGCCAGTACTTATTCCATTCCTCCAAATTTCCGCACCGCGCTCTCGCTATCAGTTTTTGACTACCTCCTCGCCCTTCCTTTTCCAAATACTCCGCTCTTACACTAGTTCTAATATATTTATATCTCTCATTATATCTAGATATCTGAATTCTATTATATTGCTCCTGCCCTTGCACCTCTTGACCTCTTCTCTTAATTAAATCCACCTTTCTGCTATCAGCCCCCTCTCCCAACTGCCTTAACCCTAATTGACTAAATCCATTTCTTTGGTAAAATTTCTCCTTCTCTGTTTCACCTCTTGTTCTTATTCTCCCGCTCTCCTTTTCTCTGATGCATTCCTTAACTATCCACTTCCTGCTTGCTTTCTTTACGTTGTCCTCATACAGCATTGCGCGTTTCCCGGTCACTATCCTCATTTTGTCCCTTTTCACTTCGTCCAATACCATATAACTTGGGGTGCTTCTCTCAAGGCCAAGACACCACTTGACATACCTCACCTGCACCGCTTCCATCTCCTGCCACTCTGTCCATCCGAATATTTCCGCTCCGTACAACAAAACCCCCAGTATCAAACTGTCGAACATGAACATTCTCTTCTTAAAGTCATCCCGGAACATCCTCTCTCCTATACCCCACACCAGACGCAATACCACTTGCGCCTTCTTTACTCTCTCTCTCACGTGCTTCACCCATTTCCCACTACTCTGAAATCTCACACCCAGATATACAAATTCCTTGACTGTCTCAATCTGCTTTCCTTTCCATTCCCATTCCCATTTCCTTTCCCTCCCCCCCCCCCCTTCTTAAACACCATTACTTTGGATTTCTCCGTGTTCAATGTCAGCATCTTTTTGTCCAAATACTTTTCCAATCTTCTCATTAGCATCTCCAATTCCTCCTCCCTTTTCGCTACCACCACAATATCATCAGCGTACGCCAATGAGCAAAACTTCTTTCTACCCACCACCAGACCCCCGTTCTGCTCCCTAAGCAGCTCCTCCTCTATGTCGGCAATAAAGACTATAAATAGTGTCGGACTGAGCACGCATCCTTGTCGCACCCCCTCACTCGTCCAAAATTCCTCTGTCATCTCCTCTCCCACCCTTACTACGTTACTTGTCTCCGTGTATATTTCTTTGACCCTTTCTATCAACCCCTTTCTTATCCCTCTTCTGGCCATCATTCTCCACAGTAGCCCCCTATTGACTTTGTCGAACGCCGCCTTCAGGTCCACGAAGAACGCCGCGACCTTTCCCCCTTTACTATGCAGCTCCCGCTCTATCACGTGCTGTAGCACGTATACATTATCTATTGTACTTCTATCCTTCCTAAAACCCGCCTGTGTCTCTGGCAAAACCTCGTCTTCCTCTATCAAACTCCTTATTCTCTTGCTAAGTACTCCCGCGTATATTTTGTACGCTGTATTCAACAAGGATATACCCCTGAAATTAGCCGTGTGTCCGGTGTCTCCCTTCTTGTGCAGAGGGACAATTATCCCTTTCCTCCATTGTCTCGGGAACCCTTCTCCTCTCCAGACTCTTCCCACCAGTTCCATCAGTTTTTTTCTCGTCTCACCCTCACACCCTTTCCACGCTTCCCCGGGTATTCCATCTATCCCCGTTGCCTTCTTTGCTTTTAATCTTCTTATCTGTTCCTCTATTTCCTCTTCTTTTATCTCCTCCTCATCTTCTTCTTCTGTTATATGCTCTCTTCCTTCGCCCTCCACCTTTGCCACCGATCCTCCTAGCATGTCCATGAAATACATTTTCCATTCTTCTTTACTTATATTCCTTCCTACTTCCTGTCTCTTTTTCCGCCTGTTGTTGTTAATGTAGCGCCACAGTTGTGCTTCTGTCTGTACATTCCTTATTTCCTCCATCATCTCCTCCCTCTTTTTCTCCCTCTTTTCTTTGCACGTCCTCTTGAAACTCTTCTTCGCAAACGCTAAACTATATACAGACACTATTTACACACTAGCTCTTAAATTTGCTGATAAGTAGCAAATTTGCTCCACTTTTTCGCACAAAAGAGAGGCCCATTTATATGTGACAATATTTCCAGCAGTCGAAAATAGTCTTTCGCTACATGCTTGGCTTGCTGGAATACCCAACACATTCTGTGCCACAATGGCCAAATTTGGCAACCGAGCTGAATTTTCCTGCCACCATTCCAGGATGCATTTATTGGCTGGTAGGACCTTTTCACCATAATACAATTTTAGTTCGTTTTCTATGGTACAAAACGGATTTTCGCTAATTTGTTTGTCCTCCTTCTCAATACTTGAAAAATGCTCCATCAAACTTCCCGCTGACGTTGATGCTGCAATGAAAATATATAAAATACATTATTTCGCTCTATGTCACATAATAATTTTTAACATTTTAATTTTTTTTCAAGCATACCTGAAGTCTCTGATATGTCACTTGCCGTTGCCCCATCTGTTTCACGGATTCCTGCGTACTCCATAATTTTAAGCTGCAGTAATGAGTGCGCCGATTCCTTCTTTTCGCCCGGTAGCAGCCTGTCCTTAAAACGGGGGTCCAACATCATTGCCATTATTAAAACGTGACAATCGTCAATAAAATTGAATCTAATATTTAGACCCAATAGCAGGTTGTTGTGCAGATCTATCGCAGGATTAGAGGCCTGCTGTTGCGATAAATTAATTAATATTTTTTTTAACATATGCACAGTCGGTATATACCGTGATAAAGTTGGTGCTGTATCTACTGTCGCGATTAGTGTCGCTTCTTTAAATATTTTTAAGGAATCACAATAATGCTGGATGTGGGTCCACTTGGTAGGGGTTAGGTTTCCGAGCATTCGGGCATCACTCAATACTGCACTTAATGCACGGCGCACTTCAAGTAGGCGGTTCATCATATCATATTGTGAATTCCACCTGGTTGCCACATCGCGAACAAGACGAAGTGGTTTTAAATCGGGGAAATGTTTCATCTGTTCTTTCTTCAGTTTCTGTTCTGCCGATGCAGAATGGTGAAAGAAGCGAACAATACGTCTGCATTTTTTCAAAAGTTTCGTCGTTAAGTGGTCGCTAGGTTGGCAAACAAGAAACAACGATTGCGATCGATTTGCTGTTTGACGTACACTTACGCCATTTCTGTTAATTATGGAATTAAAAATGGCTCATGTGGTAGAAATTAGGGAGAATAGTGACCGCGCAAATCTACTAATATCTACAAGTGGGTGTATAGCCTCGGAAACGATGAATAGCGAAGTGGAAAGCGCGCGGCAATCATCAGCTCCGAAACGAGCGCGAAAAAATGAAAGCTCCGTTTAGAAATTTTTCACGAAGCTGAGTCGTGAAGAGTGTTGTTGCACGTTGTGCAAGAAGAGAATGAAGATGGCCGGAGGGTCCACCTCTTCATTAAAAAGACATATGGAGACCTATCATAAGGAGGTTTACAGCAAAAGTAATGTGGAAATGAACGCGGGGGAACCATCGACGAGTATGCCTGTACAGTATAACAATACGCCACTGATAGATAAAGATTCACCTCGAGCTCAAGAATTGACGAACGCAATTGCGCGAATGATAGTTCTAGACTATCAACCATTTTCCCTTTTGAAGGATAAGGGTTTTAGAGAGTTCGTGAAAGTGGCTGAGCCACGTTATCAAATTATGTAGCGAGTGGGAACGCGTACCCTGTTTTGCCCATGCATTGCAGGAAAGTGTACAAAAAAGTCGACATTAGAAGTAAATTAAAAATTATTTCTAGTCTATGTTATATTTGATGTTCTTTCCAGCTCGTAGTAAAGGACGCAATTGAGAGTTGCAAATATATGGAGAAACTTTTGAAAAAATGCAGACGTATTGTTCGCTTCTTTCACCATTTTTTTGAAACTGAAGAAAGAACAGATGAAACATTTCCCCGATTTAAAACCACTTCGTCTTGTTCGCGATGTGGCAACCAGGTGGAATTCACAATATGATATGATGAACCGCCTACTTTCTCCCAAGGGAAAAAGACTTTACGCGAATACGTCTGAAATTGGTCATTTTGCTCTCGTTCAGCAGGCGTAAAAAAGCACCTATCTTCATGCAGGTGTTGGAAAAACAATCATACTACATTATCACCCAAATATGCAATCAACTACCTGTAAAAAAAAACTTGCAGTTTGGAGATATTTTTGTAAAAGGACTTAGTGCCGTGTTTCAACCCGAAATGCCCCACTGTGATAAATCCTCGCTGGTCGGGACCGGCGCGGCGTTAGTCCGTATCGCGAACAGAGCCCTAATTCCCAGTGTTCATTTCTCGCTTCTTTCTGGCCGAAAGGGAAAGCGAGATGTAACGCTTTGCATGCGCGACGGTCGCGAACGCAAAGGACGGAGTGTCAGGCGTCCGAAGGACGGAGCGAGGCACAACATGATCCCATCGTCTATCTCGTACCGCCCTCGCTCGCTCTCGTTCCATTTCGCTCTCGTCATCGCCGGAAAAGAGTGAGACAGAAGTGGTGGGAATAGCGAAAAATCCACATCGTGTACACCAAACCGAACCCGTAATGAGACAATACTGTAGTATCTTTTATTTGAGTTTATCCAGATATTATCATTGCCCATCTCTGTTCTCCAACCGCTTCGCCGTGATTCATTCAAGCCTCCTTGATGGCAAAATAGTGATAGGGGAAATGCGGCAACAGCGCGATTCGACTCTCGATACGTCTCGGCAACTATGTCTTTCCTACATTTATCGGCTAGATTGGACTTCCACCGGTTTTGATGGTACAAGGCACGAATATACCATCAGCGCTGGTGACGGAGAAACCTTGAAGCTTCATTCTGTTATTCCTCGAGGCTGTCTCAGTACACGAGTCAGAAATTCATTATTATCTCAACGTGCGGTGGTTATTAGCGTTCAAACGCACCAGACCACCCTGCACTGATGTCTACTGGAGACAACTACACCCGCAAAAACTTTCTTCGTGGCGATTCCAGGACGAAAGATGGTTGAAACGGTTTGTTTACTACATCACGTATAGGCAGGATCGGCGGAATCATTATGCAAGTTATGCGCCGCATAAGGGCGCCAGCCGAATGGGACGCTAAAAAACTGTATCGCGCGCTTAATAATATAGGGATCCAACCCCCACATGAACGAAATTTACACCCCGTAAAGACAAAGCATATTAAATAGAAAACAGGTGCATAAATTTGGGGACACCAAAAATTTTCTTGCATAAGGGCGCCAACTAACATCGCGTCGGCCCTGCTTATACGTCACGCTGGTGCTACGTGGTTGTAATACACCATTAGCGCCACCAACGGAGAAGCCTTGAAGTTGCATTCTGTCAGTTTTCGATTCAGAAATTCATTATTATCTCAACGTACGATGGTTATTAGCGTTCAAATTCACCAGACCACCCTGCACAGATGTCTACTGTAGGCAACTGTACCCGCAAAAACTTCCTTCTTGCCGATTCCACAACGTAAGTTGGTTGAAACGGATTGTTTACTACATCGCGTATACGTACACGCTTTTCCTAGCTTGTGTGAGTGTACGCACACATTTAACGCCCGCTGAGACGGCAGCCTTAAGCTTATATTTTATTCTAACTTATAACGCCAAAGAGTAGAAATATCAAACATCTGAGTTGAACGTAACGCCAACGAGTAGAAATATCAAACATCTGAGTTGAACGTAACGCCAACGAGTAGAAATATCAAACATCTGAGTTGAACGTAAACGAACATTTAATAAACTACGACATTATGAAAGTCTTTGATAGGCAGTTTGTCTATGTTAAGTATCAGTGGACGCAGCAAGAAGATATTGGATACATAGAAGCATGTTTTAACTCAGATATTTAACTCTTTGATATTTCGAATCGTTGGCGATATAAGTTAGAATATGCTTCAACGTGTTGAATTTTAAGTATCCAATATCTTCTTATTGTATTACTTGTTATATACAGTTACGGTCACTGTCCACTGATATTTAACGTAGGCAAACTGCCTGTCAAAGACTTTCATAATGTTGTACTTTACATGTTCGTTTACGTTCAACTAAGATATGTTTGATATTTCTAATCGTTGGCATTACAAGTTAGAATATGCTTCAACGTGTCGAATATCTTCTTGCTGTATTACTAGTTATAAGTGTGAATTGTTCACAAAATAAAGTTCTAATAATAAATACTTTGCAGTTTTTTGTATGATTGAATAATGAAAAGGCTCTTGAACTAATTTTTATAATCTCGCATCATATTTCCGACTTTCCAATTTGGAACAATACGTATCTTTGCGCAACATGTATGACTGTCTTCTATCATACGCCGCTTGTAATCCAGGTTACAAGTCCCAAGATGTTAAAAAAATCATTTGAATTCCAAGATATAATAAAACACAATTTCACAATTTCTCACGAATAAAGATAAAGATAACCGTGCTAGAGTAAACGATAATAACTCAGCTATGAGTATATATATATTATATATATGAATTTATTACTTACATTTTCTTTTTGCGGCCACATGCTTCTCCAATATGCCCACAAGAAGCTGAAGCTGGCCAAGAAGCCAGGCAAACATTTGACGATCAAAAAGTACTTTTTAGTAAATATCGATCTATCGAAATTCTTCATTACGTTTTCCGTTAAGTAACATTGCGTTTTCTTGTCATATAAAGCGAAGGCGAAGTTATAACAAGGCTTTTTACACGTTTAAATTTACAGTAAGTAAATTTACAGTAACGCTTGTTTATACTTCTACGAACGAGTAACGTATATTTGGAAAGGGACATTTACATTTATTTACCCATACAGCACACCTCGTCTTAGAGACGTCTAGTTTATGTTCATTTTAGGTCTGAACACTCTGAACGTCTTGATTTGTAACAAGACGTCTCTGAGATGTCTTTAAGACGCTTTTTGGACTTCTTTAAGACTTTACCAGACGTTGTGCTGTATGGGTATATATAAAATAATACGTATGATATTAGTTTAGTGTCTGTTACAAATTTTTCATTTTTACAGGTTGGAGTATTAAAAAAAAAGTAAACTATACACGCTGAGTTTCTTTGCGCTCGCTTGACTGCTTTGGGCTTTTGCGAGTATTAATTGTTAATTAAGCTTTACTGGCTGCATCGCGGCCTTATCCTATAATTAAAAAAGAGGTGGGTTTTCTATTGATAACGCCACTCTAAACCGATTTATTTTTATTCTTCCAATACCCATACATCCTGGGAGATCCAGATATATTAATCCTAGTGAAGTTGTGGGGTTTGGTTCGGGTGGCGTGCGATTAAGAAATGAATTTCAAGATACGAGAGTTCTTCTTTTAACAATATGTAACAAAAGATTTATTCAAAATAAATCAGAGACCAGAAATAACAGTTATTTTTTAAATTTTTTTGAAAAAATCATTGAGAAAAAGTTAATATTTATTTAAATAGAAGTCAGTGTTCATTAAATACTGCATCAATTTTCCGAAAAATCAAGTGATTAAAAAATATTAAGATTTATCTGTTTTGGATACTGATAATCATTATTGTCGACGGAAATATTTTTTGGTCACTAATAACCATTATTGTCAACCGAAATATTTTTTGGTCACTAATAATCATTATTGACGACGGAAATATTTTTTGGGCACTAATAACGGTTATAGACGACGGAAATTGTTTTCGGTTACGAATAACCATTATTGACGACGGAAATTGTGTTTGGTTACGAATAACCATTATTGATGACCAGAATTTTTTTTTGGTTACGAATAACCATTATCGTTGACGAGAATTTTTTTTGGTTACGGTATAACCAAAATATTTTGCGGGAATTTTATTTTGGTTACGGCGTAACCAATATATATTGCGGGATTTTTTTTTCGGTTACGACGTAACCAATATATATTGCGGGAATTGTTTTTCGGTTACGGCGTAACCAATATATATTCCGGGAATTTTTTTTTGGTTACGGAATAAGCAATATATATTGCGGAAATTTTTTTTCGGTGATGGTATAACTATTGAAATATAGAATATCTGGAATGCGAACTGTGGGTATTAGTAGCCGCAGCGCGCTGTTGAAAAAAGATAGTTGTACAGCGTGTAATGCTGTTTCACTCTTACACACACGTCTATACCTGCCTATGCTCAAATTTACTATAGGATAGATGTACATTTATTACAGTATGGTGTATAATACAGAATAGACACCCATTCAATGCCACTATCTCTCTTGGCCTCGCCAGTCCGGGGCTTTCCGTACCGTGTTTGCATTCCAGATATTTTATAGTTCAATGAGTAGGTATAACCAAAATCGATTGCTGGAATTCTGTTTTGGTTACCAATAACCGATACCGATTGCGAGAATTCTGTTTTGGTTACCAGTAACCAATATCGATGGCAGGAGTTTTATATTGGTCACTCTAGACCATCATCAATTTTTATTAATATTATTACGAATAATATGTATTTATGAACGATATACAATGAATTATAGAATTTGTATGTTTTAATCAATAAAAACGCATATGTAATAATTATATATTTTATTAATTACTTAGGGCATAAAATCGGTGTTGAGTTTGACAAATAATAATTTGTGTAAATTCTCTTCTGATAAATTACACCGCCGATCGTCCAGCAACAATTTCAGAGCCGAGAAGGCTCTTTCAACGCTGACTTGAGTAGCCGGAACAGCATGGCAAATTGTTGCCAGTTTGGATATATACGGCATGGTATATTTTTTATTCTGCCTATATGCCATGATCTCTACATCTATATGAACAGGCTTTTCTTTATAGTTATCAATTTCGGTATATACTTTTGAAAGTTCTGTGGAAGTTGCAGCGTCTGTGTCGTCCGAGGACGACGAATCAACTTCCATCTCATTCATTGCATTTTGTAACAATGACACAGAAGTGCCGCTTATACGTGGTACAGCATCATTTTTTTCTGTACAAGAGGCCTCCGCTATTTTGCCAATTGCCCTATCACTCTAAGGATTGAATAAATTAATAAGAAAATTACATTACCTATTTCAAGAATTAAATGACAGCTATGATATACATAATAGATACCTGTTTTAACGAAAGCATTTGTGCAGCAATTATTTTTAGATGCTTTTTAACCTTTGCCTTCTGGTCTGTTGGCAATAGACGTTTAAGCCGAGGGTCTAAAAAAATCGCGGCATTAATCGCGTCATTCTGTAATAGCTGCGATTCTCTTGCTTCTATGTTAGAATCAGACCAACTGCATTTGTGGTGATAGATTTCAATTTCAATTTCAAGTTTAGCCATTGTTTGTAAAAATCTCCAAAAAATAGCTGGCTTTTTTTGTAGCTGTTAGGTGGCTTCATTTAATGGAGTGAGTACTTTTACAAGGTCTTCTATTTCAATCCACTCCTCTTTCGATAAAACTACCGGATGTTTTAAATTATCATTACAAAATTTTTTATGGTCTATGAGTCGGTGTAACATATCGAACGTGGAATTCCAGCGTGTCGGAACATCCATCCGCGGTTTTTTTAAACATAAATGTCCTAACGAGTATCTGAAAACATAATATATTATGAATAAGTTAGAGTATCGAGCGCAATAGTAGAAGAAGCTACAATAATATACCTAAATGTAGGAGTTCTTAAGGTTTTTACTACTTCGCGAGCACACTCTAAAACTGCAATCTTATTCTCGGTAAAGAAATCTTTTATCGCAAGTTGCAGTGTATGTGCCGCACACTTTACAGATATTGTGTTTTGTCCAGAACAAAACCTTTCTGCCAAAGTTTCCACGCTTTGCTCGTGGTTTTTCGTCTCTGAAAACTGCTTGTCTTCTTCCGGTTCAATTAAATTTTCAGAAGAAAATAAATTCTACCGCTTTCACCATATTGCGCCCGTTGTCTGTGGTGATCGCGTAGATTTGATTGGTTCTAATATCAAATTCTTTTAAAACATTTTCGATCTCTTGTTTTAAATTATCGGCTGTATGTCTTTCGTGCAGCTCTTTCATCGCCAACGTGTATATTTTAATTTTGTTGTTATGGATCATTTGAATGTTTATTCCAAGTATGGCGATCATGACGCGTCGCTGTATCGATTTTTAATGAAATCAATCGTCCCTTACACGACCTTTTGATCACGTTTTTCCAAAAGTCATATTTTTCACTGACATAATCCATTATATTGTTCGAACTGATCGCTGGGATATTTAAACCTTTGAATATTTGCTCCGTAAGAAGTTTAAATGCCTTGGAATCAAATAATGCAAATGGTTGGGATTCTTTGGTAACAAAATCAACGCAGGCATTTGTCACTTCTTCTGCGGACAGTTTAACAGAAAATGATTTTTTCTTGCCGTGAATATTTTCTTCTTTCGGTTCTTCGTCAAATTTCTCCCTTTCATCTATATATATATATATATCTAAATGGTGCTTAACCATATGCCTTTTCAAATTCGTGAGATGCGATCCTTCAAATTTCAGATTACATATTTTACATATTTTGCATATTTGCATGTACTCTCATTTTTGTCGTTATGAAAACGAAAAAATTCGCGTACGAAGATATTTCTCTTTCGACCCATGATGCTAACAAGGACACAAAGTTTAAAATAAACTAATAGCAATAATAAAGTAAAACTAAACTAATAAACTAATAATACCTTAATAATTTATTATCGTTTCAATTTATTCTTAAATGCCCTGGAAGCAACAGTTTATTGTCATTCCAGTTATTTACTCAAACTGAAATAATCGTAGATACATTGTTAGGCATTGGCTGACGAGCCGCAAACGTCAGCCAATAAAACGGACGCTCACGGTCATTGAAGGCGCACATTTCAAATCAACTAAAATGATTTGATTCCGATTGAATAAATTAATAAGAAAATTACATTACTTAAAGAATTAAATGGCAACTATCTTATACATAATACATATCTGTTTGAACGAAAACATTTGGGCAGCAATTTTTTTTAAATGATTCTCGCCGAGGACTGACACCGCTGCAAACTTCAGCACATACCGCCACCTGTGGGTGAGGCCCTCACCTAATTACATTAATTCCTTGTGAGACAAAGAACTGCCGCGCGTTAAAGCAGAGTGGCAACGTGGCTGCCCAAATGTTTTCGTTCAAACAGATATGTATTATGTATAAGATAGCTGCCATTTAATTCTTTAAGTAATGTAATGGAAGTTGATTCGTCGTCCTCGGACGACACAGACGCTGCAACTTCCACAGAACTTTCAAAAGTATATACCGAAATTGATAACTATAAAGATGTTACGTCTTGTAGCAGGGATTTTGAAGTTTTGATGTGGATGCGGATGCGGATGCGGATGAGGATGCGGTCGGGGATGAGTTCACTGCCCGTGGAGCGCTAATGCGCTCTGCTCACGTTCGCCTCTCGTTGTACCCTCCAACTTCTTCCAGTATTAATTAGGTTAAATAAATTGACTCAAACTTATTCGTGTTGTAACTTGGTTTTGTTGTATTTTCTAGGATACGTCTAATAGCTTTGGTCGTTGATCAACGAATGAATCCACAAAGATGCCGTCGTTCAGGATTGAAAAGTGTACATGTTTTTGTTAATAAAGTTATCCAATTAAAATGACAGTTTCTTAAATGATTATCTAACAAATCGTTTGATTGGTTCCCTGTTCATTCCGAACGAGCGTTTTACATGATATCTATGATTTTATAACGTAGCAACCGAAATCAATATTTAATCAATACTATTAACGAGCGTCTCTAAGTAGTATTCCTTGGAATGCTTGTTTATAATTCCAGTTGCTTCGTTCAACAATTTAAATTTGGCGCGTCTAAACTTGACCATGCAGAGCCATTTAACATTAGACTATATTCATGTGTCACCACATGAGATCGTAACAAAGGAAAGCGTGTTCATATAGATGTAGAGATCATGGCATATTGGCAGAATAAAAAATATACCATGCCGTATATATCCAAACTGGCAACAATTTGCCATGCTGTTCCGGCTACTCAAGTCAGCGTTGAAAGAGCCTTCTCGGCTCTGAAATTGATGCTGGACGATCGGCGGTGTAATTTATCAGAAGAGAATTTACACAAATTATTATTTGTCAAACTCAACACCGATTTTATGCCCTAAGTAATTAATAAAATATATAATTATTACATATGCGTTTTTATTGATTAAAACATACAAATTCTATAATTCATTGTATATCGTTCATAAATACATATTATTCGTAATAATATTAATAAAAATCGATGATGGTCTAGAGTGACCAATATAAAACTCCTGCCATCGATATTGGTTACTGGTAACCAAAACAGAATTCTCGCAATCGGTATCGGTTATTGGTAACCAAAACAGAATTCCAGCAATCGATTTTGGTTATACCTACTCATTGAACTATAAAATATCTGGAATGCAAACACGGTACGGAAAGCCCCGGACTGGCGAGGCCAAGAGAGATAGTGGCATTGAATGGGTGTCTATTCTGTATTATACACCATCCTGTAATAAATGTACATCTATCCTGTAGTAAATTTGAGCATAGGCAGGTATAGACGTGTGTGTAAGAGTGAAACAGCATTACACGCTGTGCAACTATCTTTTTTCAACAGCGCGCTGCGGCTACTAATACCCACAGTTCGCATTCCAGATATTCTATATTTCAACAGTTATACCGTCACCGAAAAAAAATTCCCGCAATATATATTGGTTATTCCGTAACCAAAAAAAATTCCCGGAATATATATTGGTTACGCCGTAACCGAAAAAAAATTCCCGCAATATATATTGGTTACGCCGTAACCAAAATAAAATTCCCGCAAAATATTTTGGTTATACCGTAACCAAAAAAAATTCTCGTCAACGATAATGGTTATTCGTAACAAAAAAAAAAATCTGGTCATCGATAATGGTTATTCGTAACCAAACAAAATTTCCGTCGTCAATAATGGTTATTCGTAACCGAAAACAATTTCCGTCGTCTATAACAGTTATTAGTGACCAAAAAATATTTCCGTCGTCAATAATGATTATTAGTGACCAAAAAATAGTTCGGTTGACAATAATGGTTATCAGTAACCGAAATCATTTAAACAAAAATATTAATTCTTATGCCATAACTTTTAAAATTTAGGTTATAACAGTTATGGTCCCTGAAATAAATGATAGAGACACTTGGTCTATAATGAACATATAAGGTTCTCAGTTATGTGAGTTTTGACAATTGAACAGACGTCTGTACGTAACGACGTATCGCAAGTGATTGGTTTTAACGCTAGGTCGGTAATAAAGTTTATAGTAGTTTTTAGGTTACGACGCTAAGTCGGTAATAAAGAATATAGTTCGTTAAGGTGATAACGCAAGGTTGATTTGTACGTAGAATTGTGAGAGGATTTCCTTCTCTCTGATTGTAGTGGCTTCCAGTTGCCTATTAGCTTGCCCACGCTTTCTAGGATGGTACCCAGGTAGCTGGTTAGAGCGTTCCCAGATAGAAGTTTAATTAATTCCTTTCTTCCCTCGGATTGGTTATTTCTTCAGGTGCCTATAAGCTGGCCCCATGCTTTAGAGTAGGTAGTTGTATAGGCCTCGGTTAGTGGTGGAGGAGCTAACTAAAGCTACCTCGAGAGGAAGTGGAGGAGCTAACTAAAGCTACCTCGAGAGGAAGTGGAGGAGCTAATTAAAGCTACCACGAGAGGAAGTGGAGGAGCTAACTAAAGCTACCTCGAGAGGAAGTGGAGGAGCTAATTAAAGCTACCACGAGAGGAAGTGGAGGAGCTAACTAAAGCTAACTCGAGAGGAAGTGGAGGAGCTAACTAAAGCTACCTCGAGAGGATTGATCGTGGTTGAGGAGCTAACTAAAGCTACCTCAAGAGTATTGGTCGTGGTTGAGGATCTAAATAAAGCTACCTCGAGAGGGAGATTTAGAATTGGAATTTTTAAATAAACTTCTTCTTGATAGAGGAGCTAATGAAAGCTGCCTAGGTCTCGGTGGTTCGGTGATAGAACCAAGTCTGACTTTCTGTTGCCGGCGGGCCTGTATTTATACGGGCCTGTTGTACTTGGGACGCACCAATCACTGGTTGCGCGATTTTGCGCACCAATGATAATTCACTTCCGGTTCGCGCCACTCACGTACTACGCTCAGAATATTTGGCGTCCGATTGTTCGTACGATACGCGCATGCGCACTTGGTTCACTCGCGGCACTGAGTCTGTAGTTTGAATCGGCGGCTATGCGCATGCGTTGCCCGTCACTATACTTTCTAACGCGCTGTTTGAAACGCTTTTGCACGCGTTGTATACTATCTTACGTCTAATATAAGGAAATTAACAATGTATAATGAAAACAAAGGAAAAATTTATCGCGGTAGGTAGCGGTACGTTACACGTGGCGAGTGCAATTACTTGATACAATACCACCCATATCGACAACTGAAAAGCATATACAATTTTTATATAGTTCGTTGTCGGGAGATAATGCGAATGATAATTGGTTTCTGTACGGAAGAGGTCATTGGGTATGCAGCTATTACGACAGAAAAAATATATTTATGATTCATTAAACAATAAAAGGTTAAAGAAGGATCATGAACAATTCTTGAAAAAGTTGTTTCCAGCATATGACTTTATTCAGAATCCTGTCCAATTTCCTACAGTGTAACAACAACCGAACGGTAGCGATTGCGGTGTTTTCGCATCCTTTGCTGTTTCGTTATTATTTAATATTAAACCTGAGAAAGTACAATGTAACCATAGTTTAATGCGACCGCACTTGATAAAAATGCTTGAATTCAATATTATAGACCATTTTCCTCAAGACCTAAATTTTATTGTTCCTCATAAAGTGCTTCCATTAATAGAAGTAAAAGCCAAAGAGGCGTCTTGTAAGCGCACAATACGTCAACGTAAAAAAATGGAATAACTAAAATCGAGCTTGTTACAAACAAATTGCGATTTTCAGCAATCTGAGCACGGATTAAAAAGTAATATCTCAGCTGAACGACGTCAACAAAAAATGACGCTGTCATTAGAATAGAAAAGTATTATTGCTGAAGGTAGATGGTTAAATGATTTGCATATGGATCATTTTAATTATATTTTAAAAAGCTGCTCAGATTATAGACCTGTCGGAACATATCTGGTACAATCAATGGATAGAGTACAATCCATGCCGAGGAATAAAAAGCATATACAGATATTACCTTCTGTATCGTTGGGAATACATTGAATATGCGGTTATTACGATACAAAAAATATATTTATTCATGATTCTTTTAATATATAACGGTTGAGTGAGTGTCAGGAAGAATTTTTGAAAAAAATTATTCCCAACATATGATTTTACCCAGAATCCTGTTCAATTTCCTACTGTGCAACAACAACCGAATAGTAGCGATTGCGGTGTTTTCGCAATAGCCTTTGCAGTTTCATTATTATTTAACATTAAACCTGATAAAGTAAGGTATGATCACAGCTTAATGCATCTACATTTAATACAAATGTTTGAAACCAATGTTGTAGAGCATTTTCCTCAAGATTTAAATTGTGGTGCCCCTCAGGAAGTGCTTTCATTAACAGAAGTAAAAACAAAAGAGGCTAAAGAGTAGGTAAGCTATGCCGATTCTGGATACGATGGGCGAGGGGGTGGGGTGGTGCGGGGGGTACCGCGCTCTTCCGCGCGATGGGCGAGGCGGAGGGGGTACCGCGTTCTTGGCGAGGGGGCTGACGTCACGAGGAGGAGGAGGATTTCAAGCAACCGTGGGCGCTGTAATTCAACGCTGATAACTATTCGAGATTAATTAACCTAAATAGCGTAACCGTCTCACGAAAGAATGCAACGCTACTCCATATAAACATCCGTCGACGAAATGTAATTCGACGCGCTGTCGCGATAACTATTCGAGAAAGATTAATCTAAATAGCGCAACTGCCTCGTGAAAGAACGTAACGTCTTTTCCCAGGCGTCGAGTAACCACCAACTCGTACTTAAACCGATAGCAAAGTCTAAGGAAACCTCACATCCGCGGATATCTGATTTACATCAGACCAGTGTCAGGACCATCCATACTACCTATTCTAAAATACAATTGTCATTCGCTAAAGGTGGAAAAAAAAACAGACATCTGGCTAACAAACCTAGCCCGATTCTTCGATCGAATCGTCTTACCAGGGTTACGGTTTATGATCGCATTGAGTCAGCGGCATGTACAGGTTCGAGGTCGCCACTTACCACCCGCTGACAGGGTAACTCGACGGCGTGAAAATACTCGAAAAGAAAACGATACGATGTCGATCATCTGACAGACAAATACCCGCCCCAACGAATGCTTTACGAATAAGTAATTATCCACCGTATTAGTAGGAAAGGATATTATAAATGAATCGTTACAGGTATTAACGTGAAAATCAGCCATTTATTAAAACATATACGCGTACTATAGTGGTACATGATTTACATCGCGCAACATGGATTGCATTCCTAACGCTAACAATTCGCAATCGATCAATGAATGCTGTTCGAAGTGTTCGCTTTCGGAAATTAATTTTACATAATCTGTTTTCGCAGTAGCGCTACGTAGAACGTTTACGAATGCTGCACATTTACTGCTTACAGAGTACATATTTTCGGTCAACCAAGTGAACATATGATCGATACAATGTTCATACGCGAACAGCTTTCGCATCGTAACTTCCGTCATGTATAAGGGCACGCGATTATCTGTGATTTTGACGAGTTGATCATTATGCATGCGCGTGAATTCGATTCGCAAATGATCAATTTCGATGTGGGGTCTGGGGTATTGTTACGTTGTCGAGTAATTTTTGAAGAATGATAGCCTCATTTTGCAGTAGGAGCTTCCACGTAGACATCGAGAAGCCCAACTCGCCACCTTTATTGTCGACTATGGCGATCTCGACGTGGCACGAATCCATACCAATGCGAATTCCTATCGTGAGCCGTTTATACGCTGTTGAGGTTAACGAGTAATCCCGCCCTAGGATTCGCACGATTGATGCTTTTGGCGTTTTCACTGTTTTCGACG
Source organism: Andrena flavipes (assembly GCA_963971345.1). Lineage (NCBI taxonomy): Eukaryota > Metazoa > Arthropoda > Insecta > Hymenoptera > Andrenidae > Andrena > Andrena flavipes. The sequence goes on along the minus strand of OZ020479.1, from coordinate 44,925,512 downwards.
TTACGGATCCAGAACTGTAAGAAACGTATAGATGAAATTAATACTCGATTCGCTCGCGTGTACAGTGAAAGAAGTAAGTGAAAAGTGAAATGTGTATAATAACGCGTACGTACCTCATATTGGACTGTTGATGTTCCTGTTGCTGACGTTTATTGGAGTAATCACCATTAATGGAGGATGCGTAGGATGAATCGTTGAAGCTACGTTTGTACATCTTGATATGTGCTATGTACGATTATACTGATCGGTGGAGAAGTTAACGCGAATGATACTCTTTAGCACTCGAGCAAACGTGGTGTAATGAAGTTCGCAGGTCTGACCAACGTCGCTTTTATACAAATTCACGTACGCGTACACACACGCGCACGTACACACACACACATATCAATGTGCAAGGGGAATATTGGATCATGCTTGTGTTACGGTACAAACATTAATATGAATAGCGCGCGATAAATTCAAATGGTGTGCGCGGTAGATTCAAAATAGCGTACGCGCTAAATTCATGACGTACACGTGTCGGAGTCGAAGACGATTCGCGGCGCGAACCATAAAAGTGCACTATAAGCTGGAATAATTAGTATCAAATCATCGAAGGAGAAGAAACTGTGATACGGACGCCCCCGCCACACCTACTCTACGACTACCCGTACCCAGCAACGTGCAGGGCTGGCCCTCTGGAAACGGAACATATATAAGGTCATGGACCGTCACCGCACGGGCTAGTGCGTTTCATAACCGTGTTCTAACTATTTAAAAAAAAAAAATGTCTACGTTCGACTACGTAAGGTCACCACTAAGGCGCGGGATGAATGCCGCTATGATGCGGCGATGCATCGTAAGTGTAGTTGTGAAAATTGAATTGGTGCGCGTATTTCATTCGACGATTTTATATTGAAGTTGTGCGTTTGTTACAGCAACGACATGGGGAAATAGAACGTGCGTGGCTGGGGGATCGAGACGCTGTGCTCCAACAAATCGTAAGTATAGTTTTTTCTTTTTTCTGTTTATGTAAATTGAATTGGTGCGTGCATTCAATTAGGCGGTCTTCTAACGGTGTTGTACATTTGTTATAACACGAGTGCGACGCTGTAATGCGGGCGTGGTGCGTGGAACGGCGGGAGCTGATTAGCCTTCTCGTAAGTGATGTTTCAGAAAAAATTACATTGGTTAGCATACACCATTAAACAATGTTTTAATCGATTCATGTGTTTGTTACAGCACGAACGTGAAAAAGAAATGGACGATTGGAGCGAGGAATATCTGGGGACGGTCGGACGCCTCGTAAGTGACGTTTAAAAATAATTCTAATGTGTGTATACCATTCGACTATGTTTTTAATCAACTCGTGTGTACGTTTCAGCGTCGAGAGGACATCGAGGCCCACGCGCGTGACGGCGATCGGAACGTTATCATCCAGCTGCTCGTAAGTATTGTTTCGCAAAAAATTATATTGGTGCGCGCACATCATACGACGATGTTTTAATCGAGTCATGTGTTTGTTTCAGTGTCGCGAATATCCGACGAGGCGCGACGGGCGGGTATGCCGCGAATTGCGGGAAAGAATACAGGATGCGAGGCGAACGTGGCGGGAAGACACAACAAATACCGAATTTTTAGCATTCGAGGGAGATTTTTGGGCCCTACCTCGCCTATTTAAAGAGTGAGTATAACTGAATTTTAATTGTTTGGTGTATCGCGCGCTATTACCCTCGTTTTATATAATAATAATTTAATGTTTTCTCTGTGTTGCAGGACGTAACATCGAATTTTTTTTTAATATTTTTTAAATATATTTTTTAATATTTTTTATATATTTCTTATATATTTTTTATATACATATATATATATATATATATAAATAAATTATATCATTTTTATTCAAAAACAGTGTATTTATTCATATTCATCCATCTATCCATGCGTACTTAAATTATAAAATAGTATTTGCGAAAAAAAAATATCGTTCGTATGGGAGGGATATTCTTGCTCGTGGGTAGAGAGAAATCAGTCGCTGCTGTCAACGTCGCCGTCGGTGAGCTCCTCACTATAGAAAACAAAAAAAAATTCTTACATATTCGTTTCTCTGCATATGACGCGTAAAGTAGATACGATGCGTATGTAGGACTTACATTAGGTGATGCTACGTATATAACTCCATATTTTCCCTACATTTTCCAACGCGCAAACACCGCAATTGTTGTGAAATGCACATCGAATTGCATTCGTCGAAGGCATAGACTTCAGGTTAGGAACATCAGAGTCCACGGTTTCGGGCGTGATCCCGCAATAATCATCGTCAACGTCGTAGCCGCCGTCGTCTTCGACAGTTCGAGCGTTGTAGTTGCTGTTGTTGTTGTTGCTGTTGATCTTCCGCTCCTTCAGTTCGTACGAATCGCATACATCCTCGACGATTATGTCAGGTAGTAGTTGCAGCATCCACGTTTTCTTTTCCGCACCTTTCACGATGACGAAGTCTATGTTCGCGAGTACGCTGGCGAGGAGTCCCGGAAGTTTGGAATATGGAACGCAGCCATCGGACCAGCGGAGACCATGATGATGCTTCGCGAGCCAGGACGCTTGACGGTTCTCCCACGAATTCAGATGTTCCCAAAAGTACGGCGGTTCGAAGATCCAATGGCTGATCGTCGGCGTTTTATCATTGTTGTTTGCACGAATCGCGATCTCTTTGGCTACGAACTCGCGTTCGTTATTGAAACCTTGCAGATCGACAATAGCGAACATTATTATCCGTTTAGGTAGTACCGTCGGTGGTGGTGGTGGTGTCTGAATAGTAACTGAGGGCTTCGACATCATCGTTTTCATAGTAGCAGTATAGTAGCAGTATCCGCAGTAGTAGTAGTAGTATTAGTATTAGTATTAGTAGTAGTAGTAGTAGTATTCGTTTACACCCGCGCACTATACTATTTTGCGTACCATGTTGGTTAAAGGGATGTATTCGACTAAACGATCGTGTACGATCAAACAGTGCGCGGTAGTATTAGCGGGTACATTTTCCTTGCATTCGAAATCTATTCGTATGTCCACCGCGGCGCTCTTCAACGACTCGTTTTGCCTAGAACAATCTATGACCGCGATAGGCGCGTATTGCAGGAATTCGGTCGAGTTCAGTAACGGTTCTCCGTGACCGTAGTACGATTTGGCGAATTTCGCGTACATATCGTACAAAAGCGCGTATTTAGACTTATCGAAATCTAAGTTCAAGTCGTCGTACGGATACGTCTTGGAATTTAGGTGCAGTCGAATGTTCGTAAGTGTATTCGAATCGAATACGCCTGAGGATTTATTGGGACGCTTATCTCGATCGGTTTGCAAGCCGAAAATAATGAAACGCGGTGTCTCGATTTTCGACGTAGATTTCACGGGCCACGTGTGTTTCGTTGTCGCTTGCAGTAACGGGTACTGATTCTGGCTCCACGATCTGAAACTCATCGTGATCGGTCGTCCGCTTTCCAGGATACGCAACATCGCTAGTTTATTCACTTCGTCTAAAACGACGTGTGGCATACGCCACTGCACCTTGCGTATCTCCAGTTTCGGCAACGGAGTGGCGGAGGTGCAATGCATCACGTTCGTATCGAATCTCATCGAATAAGAACGCCATGCAATTATTTCCCAACGTCACAGTTAACGCATCATTTGGCTTATTTATCTTCAATTTCCCCTCCACGTAGAGGAAACTTTCACACGGCAATGTGTATAAATCCTGCTGCTGTATAGGTATTCTTATCTCTTCGCTGTATCCAAACGACGTGTTGACGTATGGGTTGTACGTGTGAGTCTCGAGCTTGACGATGCGATCATCAAACGTCGGCTTCCCTCCAATGCTTAGAATGTCAGCCATTTTTTTAACTTAAATGCGCACAATGAATCCTAATGTTTTCAAAAATGCAATGTTCGCAGCACTGAGCCTCTTCTTTTTAGCGTGATCAGAGCTGTTGCAGTTGTTGTTGTTGTTGTTGTTGTTGTTGTTGTTGTTGCAAACAATTTCACTTGGAAGAAACGGGTTTCTGGAGTCGTTCAATACAAGCATCTCTTTCGTTCGCACCACATGTATTATCGTCGTCGTCGTACGTGCAATCTGATGGTAATCTCTTCACCTCGAAAATCAAGCAACCGTCCGTCTTGATCCACAACGCGTATCGTCAGATCCGAAATGACCTGTGCGGTGATTGGAAGGTAAATGATCTGTGCAGGTGTTTCCGATATCTTATATCCTGGTGGGACTCTTGGAGAAAAGTCGTGTATCGTATGTACACGCCTCCCATTGCTGTACGCGCCAGCGGTTACGCTACATTCTACGCGAATAATGTTCACGTTCATGATATTAATCGGATCGTCCGATTCGTGCCACCGTCCAGGTTCTAATACCCGATTCGTCGAGAATCCCAGTAGCGATCCAATGTTATTGGGCTTTGTAAAGTCTACGGCGAACCGGCAGTACAGTTCGCTTTTCATGGTGTTGTTGTTGGGACTCAACACTATAGGATACACATCATTGTCACTGTTATCACCGGTGCCACCGAGATTTTGAGGATACCGTTCGAGTAATCGCTGCTTCAGATACTTGGTAATGGCGTCTAGTTCGTAGGAGCCGTGGGGAATCGTTATGTATTCAACAGTGGTGTCGGCGATGGTGTTGTTTTCGATGTCATAATTCACAACGAAGTAGAATTTATCGTTGCTCGAGTCGATGTTCGGTATTGTATGATAGGTTTCAAAGGTTGTTAGACCAAGCTCGTATTCATCGTCGCTCAAATCTATGGGTGGAAAGTAGCTCACCGCGAGGGTGCTACTCTTGCCGGTTAGAGTGAATGTTAACGACATATTCCGAGCTGTACGACTGGACTGGTACTGACTCAGAGTGGTGGGAAGTCAATCCTTAAATTTGGTGCCGATCGTTTGTAGAAAGCGTAGATATAGTTGTCCACAATTGCTCTGATTGTACTTCTGGTAAGACGAACGATTGTATTCAATTTCCACAGCATCTTTATCCAGATATTTTACCAATTCCTTGGGCGGTTGAAGATTCCCAAAGCTGTCGAAATATATAGCTCGACATCCTCTCTTCGCATATGCCACCCAATAAGTCCCTGATCCTGCAGCATTGTCCAAATTTACGATACCGCTCTCGTTGCGACGTACTCCTCCGGCTGGTAACGCGTTTCGCATAAAAACACCTCTAAAAAATGGGATACGCATACGTTTTGCCAACTCCTCCAATTGCAAATCGGTAGTTACGCCCGCAGGCATTTTTATTTTCTTCTCGGCGTTTTTTTTTCGTTTCGATATTCCCTGTCCGCGCTTGTACGGTGCGAGATAAAGTCCGCGAACTTCCATGGAGCGATTATGGCGTTGCATTTCCTGCAGCTGATGTTGCGCCGCCTTATTATCGTTGACCGCCTTGGCGATCCCCGCCGCTCCACCAGCTAACGATCCGAGGACACCTAGCAGCGGGAGAAGCGGTAATATACCACCCCGTTTTGCTACTGGAAGAATCCGTTTTTTCGATGCTTTCATTGTAGCCCTTTTGTAGGTTTTTGTTTTCATCCCCATTCCGATTTTCGTCTTGGCCTTCATAGCTGCCCAAACAGCTGTAGCAGCACCTCTTTCACCCAGAGTCGAGTCTCGCGCAACGATGCGTTTTCGCGCTTTGTCAGCGAGTACCTTATCTGCCGCGTGCCTTTCGTCGAGGTCGTTGCTACGCGAATACGCAATATCGTGTTCGCGACACGCTGCGTCCAACGGATTGATGCCTCGATCACCTCTAGCCAATCGTTTTGCCAGATGAGTTCCTGGACCGCAAAACTGATATCCCGGGATATGTAATTCGATAGGTAGCGCGTTTATCGCCCGATTTAACAAACCACGACCTTTCGTCGGTGACATTCGCTACAGTTTTTAATCAATGGTGCCGGACCGTCGATATGCGTTCGCTGCCAAAGGCGATTATAATGTTCCAGACACCGGCGATGCTGCTGAACCTCAGGATCTGCTTTTATATGCTCGGGGGGCCTGTTCCACAACTGATCAATGTGTCTGCCAAACTCTCGCAGTAGAATAATCTTTGGTATATATTTCAACTGCTCAGAGGTTAGGGCTCGAATATTGAAATTATCCGACAGGACCAGAAGCATGTTGCGTACTGAGCTGTTTTGCTTCGGCGCAGACCTATAAATAGACCGCTTCGACGTATCAAAAATCATTTTTTCATGGTTCACGGACAGGATGCGATTCGTACGGCAACCTGTGGCGATACGCGTGACAAATTTTGACGATAAATCACAGCTGATGTCCCCGAAAACAATGCGCAGACACGGTAGCATGCTGCCAAACACTATCCGCTGCCTCATTTGCGATCCATCAAATTGTGGAAAGACCAACGTGCTAGTGAGCTTGTTGGAAAGTACTCACGGCGTCCGCTTCGAGAACGTGTACGTGTACTCCAAGTCGTTGCAACAGCCGAAATATCAGTATTTGGATAATTTATTGACTCCTATAGATGAAATTGGCTACTTTACGTTTTCGAATAACAGTGACGTCATCCCACCGAGCGAATCGCTTCCGAATTCCATTTTTATCTTTGATGACGTGGCATGCGACAAGCAGGATACGATAAGGGAATACTTTGCAATGGGGCGTCACTCGAACGTTGACTGTTTCTATCTCTGTCAGACGTATGCAAAGATTCCCAAACATTTTATACGCGACAATGCCAATCTGTTGATTCTGTTTAAGCAGAATGGCACCAACTTGAAACATGTGTACAACGATCACGTAAACACAGACATGTCTTACGAGGATTTCTGCGCTTTGTGTCGTAATTGTTGGCAACGGGAGTATGGTTTCGTGGTGATAGACAAGGATAGCGCGATGTCCAATGGACGTTATAGAAAGGGATTTAACGAGTTTGCCGTACCGTGAGATGGTCAATTGTTGCCAAAACGTCGGTGGGAACGCAACGTCTGCGGTACAACGACGATGATTGATATCGATAGTCTGGAGATTAAGGATCGCGAGAGAATAGCGAAGGAAATTGCAAAAACCAGCGAAGCCATTCGCCGGAAACATCAAGCTTTGAAGACCGGCAAGATGGAGGAAGATATCGCGTTGGAGAAATACTTCTAACCTATTGTGGAACCCATAAAACATATTGTGGAAAATACTGCAACGACAAAAGCTGACACATCACCGCCGATGAGCACAGACGTTGAAGAGAATGAAACATTAACGCCTAAAACAAAAATCGTGTTGAAAGGGAACACATCGCGTAAGAGAAAGAAGAAACGACGCATGTCATCGGAATATTCACTCGTAACCTCCACACCAGTTCAATCGAAGCATAAACGGCGGAATGCCACATCAAACGAGTCTCCCGTTTCACCAACGCCAATAAATACAATTCCTCGCGTACAATCGCTCTCAGTCATTGATGATGACGACGTTTTCGAAACTACACCAGACGAGTCGTTTGCAACATCTATTAGACATCAACTCCAAACACCTGAGGGACAAGAAACGTTTCGCAGTCATTTTGTCCGCTGGGGCAAAAATACATGAGCGCGATCCTAAGTGGTGATGGGGATACAACAATGGACTATGTGTACGGTGTGTACATTGGTAATAGTGGAACGATGCTTGGGGATAAGGCTTTCGATATAGACAGGGGCGATAATATAATCATAGATGGTGTAAGATATGGAGGAACACCCGGTCTTTACGAACTGATTTTCAAAAGAATTCCCGACGATGCTGTGTACACCGATGCCGATAAACAAAAATACAAAAGTATACTGCTGGCGACGAATGCCCACAGACGCGATCATAATGCTAAATACCCTATATTAAGCAACAAGGGATACAAGTACAAGCAGGTAATTGCACCTCTCCTTCCCCGTGTGTCAACTAGTAGGGCGGGGAAAGGTCTAACGGTGCCACGAGCCATAGTGGTAAACGATAACAAGATCGATTACGTGCACTGGGGCGATCCCAACGAGTTGGTGGATCGGTTGCGTTTGTTTGAAGCGTCGCGTCAGGCGGGTAACAACTCTCACGATCCCGAAATTCTATCGATTATCGAGGAACTCCACGAGGTAGGCCTCGTTATAAGTTAAACCGCACGCCAATGATTTGCACTGCATACGTCAAGATGCCGATCAACAAATTTGGGGTATCGCTCGAGAAAAGTGGAGCAGCTACAATGGATTATTACAAATGGACCGTTCTGCTTCGAAATTACATGCGAGATAACGCTCTTTGCGTGACCGGTGCCGACTTTGATGCAAAATCACGCAAGATACGACGCGTAGCTCAGCCGGTGACCGACACCGATGCTGTCAATAAACTATACGTGGGAAAGAACATTAAACTTTGGCGAGAACAGCAGGAAGAATTAGAGAGGAAGCTGGTCGTGTTTCAAAGAGATATGCTGACGTTGCAAAACAGCGTTCAAAAGATATCGGAGGCGTTGAATCCGCAGCGACAATGCGAAGGAGAATCATGCGAGACGGTTGAACTTGTCCTTGGGCCGACGGGGAGCACATAATGCACGTACACGATAATTATCACATCATTCGCGTCAAACATGCAGTCATTGCCGAAATCCAAGAGTAAAGAAGAAAACCATGGCTACAAGAAGCTACAACTCGTTGAGGAATTACATGCTTCAGCTCGAAGACATTTCCCGCGGAGGCGCGTCATAGTGCATGGATACGACGATCTGTGGCAAGCTGACATTGTAGAAATGAGACCATACTCGCGATTCAACCAGGGTCACCACTACATACTCACCGTCATCGATATGTTGAGCAAGTATGCATGGGCGTTGCCGCCCAAGGCTAAAAGTGGCGCTGAGGTGACTAAAGCGTTTGCAAAAATATTTAGAGATCGATATCCTAAAAATTTACAAACCGATCAAGGAAAAGAATTTTACAACACCGATGTGCAAAAACTCATGACAAAGCACGACATTAATCATTCTTCTACGTATTCGGCGATGAAGGCCTTCGTCGTGGAACGTTTCAATCGAACATTGAAGAACAATATGTGGAAAATGTTTATGCTGAATGGAATCTATAGATGGACCGATTCGCTACCGCGTCTGCTCGCAGAGTATAACGCGCGAAAACATAGAACCATCGGAATGCGTCCTTGCGATGTTACCCCTGTGATCGCCGATAAGCTGCTAGCCACCGTATACAACAACATAAAGATCGCTGCTCCGGCGAGATTCAAGTTGGGCGATTTTGTGCGCGTGAGCAAATTTAAAACCATCTTCGATAAAGGCTATACGCCGAATTGGACAACGGAGGTGTTCAAGATAGCCAAAGTACAGACAACTAATCCCGCAATCTATCTGCTGGTCGATTCCTGTGGAAAACCCGTTGCTCGAGGATTCTACGAACACGAGCTGCAACGCGTCACCGATCCTGATGTATATCTAGTGGAAAAAGTGTTGCGTAGAAAGGGGGATAAGGTGTACGTCAAGTGGCTGGGGTTTGATAAATCACACAATTCTTGGATAAATAAAAATAATGTATTGTAAAATAATCAATAAATATAATTATACATATACATGTGTGAACAATTTTTTATTTTAACACGTTAATTCCACCATTTATAATTTCTATACATGTATGAATAATTTTTATGCAATAATAATTTCTATACATGGGAATACAATTTCTATTTTACAATAAATACAATAGTTTCTATTTTACAACGGTATATTATAATGTCCCCAGTGTAGAGTGTCGGTCGAATCGGGTACGATATGCCGCTTGTCGTCGTACGGACTTAGAGCGATTTTGGATTCCAAAATGGTGTACACTTTGTGCAATTTAGACCGTATGCACGATTGTCTGCGGACCATTTCGATCTCCCTTTGCAAACACTTCGCGTAGTCGTCGAAAGTTATTGTTCTGGCTATGACGTTGGTCTTGACACCTTTCGCCTTTTTCGTATCTTTTTTTACCGTCTACGCGAAGCGCATACATTTTCGCTCTAAGACCTACGAATTCGGTCATTATCGCACCGTTATTTTCGTCCTTCATCAGCCCTGGAACCTTCTTATTTACACGTGGCATATTATATGGATTGTCCATAGGATAATCCCTCGTGTCGAATCTATCGATATTGTGTTTCATGGTCTCGTAGATATCGTCGCATCGAATATGGTAAACGAGGCTGACTGTGCTGTGTATAGAATTTTACATTTTGATCCGTGCTTGGGAGACATGTACTCGTGGTGAAATTCGTACAAACAAAGTTTTGATATGTCTAGAATACACATAGGGTAAACCAACCAGTAATTGACCGCATACCAGTGAATGACCATTAGGCAAAGAAATGTCAATTATAAATTTAAAAATTACTATATGTTTATAAATGGAGTGTAGTTGCACGTTTAATATCCCATATTTTTAGTTATGCGTATTAAACAAACATTAATAAGTACGATTCTTAATAAAAGTATGCGGTCATTTATTGGGCTTCTCATTCAACAATTCGGTCATTCACTGGTCGGTTTACCCTACCCACGTATATCTGTTTGTTGAATTTCACCTCGAGTTTACGCAATTCAACAGCTATTAAATTTTCCGAAGAAACACTTCTGCTGTGGAAATTCGGTTTCGCGATCATTGCCTCCGCACCATATCGCCCTTCCCATTGTGTCAAAAGTTTTACGTCCACGTGCTTTCGTACATTTTCCATAGTCTTACCGAATACCGCGTTGTTCATCAATTTGTACAAATTTTTTTCAAAGTCGTTTGTCGCGCCTGTTCTAAACCGTGTATTGAGTTCGATGTAATCGCGGAGCCAGGGGGGTTGAGCGAATTGAAGCACGCGGTGTATTTTTGTCATAACAAGACCGTGACGCGTGCACTGCTGCAGATTGCGATAGTGGATAACGTAACGCTGCTTATCGTATACCGTCGCGAGTAACTTGTCCTGCCTGCTGCCCGGTGGTTTGGCACGCGTCGGACAGAACGGTATATCGGCGTGAGCGTCGTGCAGACTTTGCGGATATTCCAGATCTACCTCGAGAATGTATCCCGTGGGTGAATCGACCGGGATCGAAGACACGTTAAAACTCGCAACATCTTCGACCCATTGAAAGGGTCTAGCCGGATAAGCATAGTGAAAAGTGCCCTTGAACCGATTTTAGCGGGCAATGTACCATTCAATAGTGTATCACAGGAAAACATTGTACACCAAGTTTCAACCCCCTATCTCAACCAGGAGGGTAGTTATAGGGTAAATTCGAATTTTCGGTTTTTGCCATATTTTCCCTATTTAATGGTCAGCAAAAATTCTTAAAAAAATCTGAAATATTGTACACATGATTGTGTATGATTGTGAATTTTTTCAGATTTTTTCGTTGCGACTGCTAAGTGTAAGAAATAAAAAACGCAAAAAAATGTCGAAAAATGCAGATTTCGTGTTGAAGTTTTCGAGCGACTAGATTTTTAATTTTACAGTAGTTAGATATTGACATGACTATTATCTACAATTTTTTTTTTTCAGATTTTTCGGTAAGGATAGTTTATAATATTTTGTCAAATCATAATATAATACTCATTATCAAACAGTTACGGTGGTAAGTATTCTTAAAATAAATATAAGTATCCTAATTATAGAGTTGAACATAAAAAGCTAAATAATTCTATACCTAATAGAATACGCCGCCCTCATTCGATTATGGTCGCGGTCCGTTCACTTAGTGCCTGATTCTCTGATCAATAAAATAATATATTATAACATAATATAACAATAGTATAACATAACAACGAAAATATAACAAAAATGCAATGCAATGCAATATAATATAATATATTATGATGTAATAAAGCATAATAACAGCTGTACACTACAGCTAGCTTATGGCAATATTTTTACGTTTAATTTTTTATATCAGCCATTAATCGGACGCACTGCGACCACAATCTAATGAGGACGGTGTACGTTGATAAAAAAATGGCGAATCCAACCAGTGGATTCAGAATACGTATCATAAGCCAATACCACACATCTATTCCATTGACAAAATATTATAAACTATCCGGAGCTAGAATTATTTTTATGGAAATCTTATGATAAAATATTTTTAAAATATTCTAGAAACATTTTTAAATGAATATCGTGTATTGTCATGTAATCAACGATGAAAAAATTTTATATCATGAAAAAAAAAATTGGACCTTGGTGAGGTGCGAACCTACGACAAAAGAGAGTATGCAGCGGTTTTGCAGTCTAACACTCTAACCACTTCGCTAACTTCGGCGCTGAATGATTCTTTCGTACCATATGATATATGGTGCGTATACACTTCCAATTAATCATATTAACTTAATTCCCTTCGTTTACATATTACTCTGTAGAATGTAGAGATATTAAAAATCATATAATGCATTCACTGTATGACGGAAATGCAAAAATTGAAAGTACTTATCACGTTTTCACGCGAAATATCTCGAAAAAATCGTTTTCTGATTTTTATAACTATGGCGCACCTTACCGAAAAATCTGAAAAAAATTGTAGATAATAGTCATGTCAATATCTAACTACTGTAAAATTAAAAATCTAGTCGCTCGAAAACTTCAACACGAAATCTGCATTTTTCGACATTTTTTTGCGTTTTTTATTTCTTACACTTAGCAGTCGCAACGAAAAAATCTGAAAAAATTCACAATCATACATAATCATGTGTACAATATTTCAGATTTTTTTAAGAATTTTTGCTGACCATTAAATAGGGAAAATATGGCAAAAACCGAAAATTCGAATTTACCCTATAACTACCCTCCTGGTTGAGATAGGGGGTTGAAACTTGGTGTACAATGTTTTCCTGTGATACACTATTGAATGGTACATTGCCCGCTAAAATCGGTTCAAGGGCACTTTTCACTATGCTTATCCGGCTAGACCCTTTGGCGTGTGGTAGAGGTTGGCACATTGCCCATCCATACAAATTATTCACGTCAAAGTACATCAAGTACGATGACTGTTCCGATGCATCGTAAGATGACATGTACTTGTTATTGGCATGTGCGTATCTTCCGGAACATTGGCTTAAACCCCCGCATATATCGCGTTCGATAAACATAACCATATCGACGTCGGTGAACAATTCCAATGTAATTTTGGTATGTTTTAGCATTGCATCCCATGTGAAACCAGGTAGAGTATAATAATGTGCTGAATCTAATCCATAGCTCTTGATACAACTTTCGCAAAAATTTAACAAAATATCTGCCAATAACAAGACATCTGTTTTCAAATACAAGTCGCTGTACTCGCCCAAGGTTCTAATCAGCTTGCTCGCGCAATCAAGGTATTCGTACGGAAATACGCCCTTTCGCGTCAACAAATTGAAATCTTCGGTGGATAATGTTTCAAATTGGGATCAGAAAATTTTTAATTGATCTGTGCTGAGAAAAGATGCTAATTTGTTGAGACTGGTATTGGAAATTTGTACGAATCGATGAATCGTAATTTAATATAATTTCGCGAGTCTGAATCAGTCGTATCTTCGACATTTTTAGTGAATGAAATATACTTTTCTTTAGTTATAGGCAATACGTCAACGTGACCGTCGAAAGCGGTAGCTATTTCCTTGATAATGAAATGTGAATCGTAGCCGGATAAATTATGGAAAACTACGGGGATGTAAAACGCATTTTTATAATTTAAATTGCACTCCGAATGTGCCGGACCTCTGAACCGTCCGGACAGATGACAATGATCGCGGACTCGTTTATCGTCAGCCTTGAATGATTGTTCACAAATATGACAGTGTGTTGCATCGCGAAATGTCACCAACTGTTCATTGGTTAAATCCGGCATGGGAACATTACTGCTCAAGATGGGTTTGGCGAAGTTTGCAAAATTTTTTAGTTCGTCTACGAACCATGAAACGCAATCCGCGTCGCGGCGACATCGATATGTCGAGAGTGATGTATCGTACGAACAATGTATATAATAGGCAATACTGTGCACTTTATGGTGCTGGCACGCGCGCAATTTATTATCTGTATCACCCACTCGGTGACTGTCCTCTGTTTTCTCTTCAGGTGTTCCTTCCTGCAGTGGTTGCCAAAGTTGAGCAAATTTTTGCCATCGCTGGGCAGCAGAATGGCGCAGTCGTTCATCTGCTCACAGTCCACTGTATGCACCTCCAGCTTCTCGGTTGAGCTAAAGTAGTGCATGCATCTGTAATAAAACAAAATTTTTTTATTTTTATTTAATTTATTTCGCGAGACATTTCAACATTTCATACGTTTTCTATACGTACTGATCGCAGATGAATTTCTTTTCCTTGTGTCTGCTCAGCTGCGTGCTCACGAGTCGGGACAAATTCTTGATCAGTACAAAGTGCCCTACATCACCATGCTCTTGATTCGGTGTGTAGAGCAAGTTTACATGCCGATCCCTCTTTTGATTGGTGAGACGCAGCGGAATGACCGCTGAACCTTTCTTCTCCTCGAAGGTGTAGACGTTGATGGAGATGTTGTTGAGCCGTTCAAAATTTCCAATTTGGTTCAGGGACATTGGAAACTCAATGCCTTGCAGATTTAGTACCAATGTATAGTGCGGATATGAGCTTGGGCGTGCGGTGTCTCGTTCCGCAGGGTGGAGAGCTGCTACCACTGCCCACGCGAAATATGCGTTGTCCTCGGATTGTATACTGATCGTAGCTTTCTTCAGCAATAAATCTCGCGGCAACTTGTAGCGGCATCCCGCGCGCAACGGATTGTACTTATTAACATTGACGGTCAGGTTGAGGATTCTCGGCAATGCCCATCCGCTATCACGTTCGTGGAACTCTTCCAACGATGCCAGGGTGGGTTCGATAACGCATCGCTGGTACCACTCCTGTAGATCGGATGTGCGGAAGAGTTCGCAGTTTCGAGTGTTGATGCTTTTACAAGCACGCTTGTTACCCGCCACAAATTCACCGTTGAACATCGTGTTCACTTTGAGGTTCCGCTGTTTCCTCAAAGCACCCCGCACATGCTCCAGCACAATGGTCCCCGCATCTTGGAGGAAGTTGCGCGGTTCGATATAGTTTGAATTTAGCACGCCACCAGTTAATACGCAGTTATCGAACGCAGCGTCTATTTCGCGCCACAAAAGTCCTATGCTAGAATGTCCGGCACCTTCGCGCACGAAACGGCCGCGCAACGAAAGTTTCAGCCCTTCGAGTTGCGCGATTCGAGCAACCAACGATTGCCGAACACCGATTGATAATCGCGGGCGTTTCACACGGCTCTGTTCTTCCAACGATTCGATACACTCGTTACACCGTTCTTCCCACGCGAAGTATTCTTCCCGCGAAATCAATCGTGTAGATTGATCCAACAATTGGCTTTCTACTTGCGCGAATTTTTCCATGGTCGTAAATGCAGTATGTCTTTTTTCCCCCGCAACACGTTGCAACGATTTGAGGCTTTATACAGTTTACAGCGCGCTTTTATGCATGATTTTGTATCTCTGTCTAACTCTTTCGGTGTACCTCCTTCCTCCAACAGATTGCATGTAAAAAGCCGATCATTCCCGAGATCATCCGGAGCCATTTCTGTTGATTCTGCATAATTCTAAGATTCAACGTTCCCAAAAGTATCATATTACATTCGACACGTGTCGAGACTTTTATGCATGATTTGCTATCTCTGTCTTACTCTTTGGCGTATCCTCTCCCTCGAATACTGATACAATATATTCTTACACATTGATGTGTACATGTACGTGAATTTGTATAAAAGCGACGTTGGTCAGACCTGTGAACTTCATTACACCACGTTCGCTCGAGTGCTAAAGAGTATCGTTTGCGTTAACTTCTCCACCGATCAGTATAATCGTACATAGCGCATATCAAGATGTACAAACGTAGCTTCAACGATTCATCCTATGCATCCGCCATTAATGGTGATTACCCCAATAAACGCCAGCAACAGGAACATCTTCATCAACAGTTCAATACGAGGTATGTACGCGTTATTATACACTTTTCACTTTCACTTACTTCTTTCACTGTAAACGCAAGCAAACCGAGTATTAATTTCGTGTGCATGTTTCTTACAGTTCTGGATCCACAACACCAAAACCAACAATCGTACGGATCGTGGGGCGTGATTACCCGTTGACCTCAACAGCATATAAAAGGCTAACTATTAGAATTCGCATTGGTATGGATTCGTGCCACGTTGAGATCACCATAGCCGACAATAAAGGCAGCGAATTGAGCTTCTCGATGTCTACGTGGAAGCTCCTACTGCAAAATTGGGCTAACATTCTTAAAAAATTACGCGACAATGTAACAACATCCCAAACCCACACGAAATTGATCATTTGCGAATCGAATTCACGCGTATGCACAATGATCAGCTCGTCAAAATCACAGATAATCGCGCTGTCATATATATGACTGAAGCCACAATGCGTAAACTGTTCGCGTATGAACATTGTATTGAACATATGTATACCTGGCTAACTGAAAATATGTACTCTGTCAGTAGTAAATATGCAACCTTCGTAGAACTGCTACGTACCGCTCCCGTATCAACGAATTATGTGAAATTAATTTCCGAAAGCGAACACTTTGAGCAACATTCTTTGATTGATTGTGAATTGTTGGCGTTAGGATTACAGTCTATGCTGCATGATGTAAACCACGTACCACTATAGTACGTTTTAATAATAAATGTATGATTTTCACATCAATACTTGTAACAATTCATTTTTTATAATATCCTTTCCGACATATTTCTCTGCGTTGGGAAAGAAATTTCTGCTGACGTCGCATAATTCTACTTCGTTCTTCGCGCCGTGAAAATGACATCACCCTGCCCGGCCGCTCCAGAGGATTCGAGTTACGCGCGATCGCGCGTTGCAAAGGTACACACTTCTCAATTTCATGATAAGGGTCCCCCTTGTGCGAGCCTGGAGAGTGTAGCGAGACCAGTTGCACTTCAAAGCTTTTCACGACATCAGTCGAAGCACATCGAGCGTATATATATATTTTAATTATAAAAGTTTGTGAAAAAAAAACATGGGATTCCAACGAATTGCCCCGGAGTGTGACCCCGAGGTATGTACATTAAAATATTTTTTTACATTTATCGCGTTTAACCTTTTAAATCGAGCGAGATCAAATCAGACGTTCGAGTCAATATTAAATCGTGGGTTTCTATCTTTTAGAACTCGCCATCACCGTCACCACCTCGTTCGCCGTCGCCACCGCCATCGCCGCCGCCACCGCCACCGCCTCAGCAAGTATGTAATACTTTCCACTGTTTTGTGCGTTTGATGTTTATTCACGTGCTAGTGATATATTGACGTTTGTGTTCTATGACCAGCTGATGCTTTACATGGGGCGGTTGGCGCGGATCTTGGAGGCGCAACAAAATGCAAATTTGGGGCCAGTCATTGGTCCCGCGATGGTTGCGCGACGGTTACACCTCTGGGTGCCAAACCAACGCAACCGCATATAGCATTTGCGGCGACCGCTGCCTCCCTCGCCACCGTCGCCGCCGTTGCGATAGTTTTTAATTTTTTATATATTTTTTTTATTATATATTTTTTTCTTTTTTCTTTTTTATTTTATTATTATATATATTTTTTCTTTTGTCACGCCCCCGGTGGAGGTCTTTGGGGGACAATGACACTGTGGGGATTTTTGGACAAAGGCGAGGATCTGAAATCCTGCACACTGAGAGTTGAGCGAGTTTAGGCGAGGATCTTGAATCCTGCACACTGGGGTAGAAGGAATTTAGGCGAGGATCTTAAATCCTGCACACTGGGGTAGAAGGAATTTAGGCGAGGATCTTATATCCTGCACACTGGGGTCGAGGGAAATTAGGCGAGGATCTTGAATCCTACACACTGAGGTCGAGGGAATTTAGGCGAGGATCTTGAATCCTACACACTGAGGTCGGGGGAATCTAGGCGAGGATCTTGAATCCTACACACTGAGCGACCAAGGAGGGTTTAAATGATGAAGTTATACCCGATGAACACCCGTTAGACCCTTGTGGGTTTTTGTACCGGTTCGATAATTGGATTTACCGCTGCATATATATAAGAAATCACTCGCAATGGTTCCGCGAAATCCGTCTAGGCATACGTCGGTACGCGGCCCGTGCAGAAGAACGTTTCGTAAACACTATAAGAACACTCGCTCGCGAACCGAGATCAACTGTTGCAGCGGTCCGTTATGTTTGGGATCTTCGTTGCCGAAGAATTAACACAGTAACTTCACGGTTGATTTAAATGGTTGTTTATTCAGGTTAAACATGAACGTTTACCATGCACTGCGTTAATGGTGCAGTAAGCGATGATCGTTAGCGTATGACATTTATAAATGTATATAAAATATAATGTTTATGGATGGACATGCGATACAATAAAAGATGATAATATAGTATGAAATAAGCAAGTAAGAATAATAATATGAATTGCAATAAGCGTTAATAATACAGGATGTTATAAGGTGCTAAGCGTTAGCAAAAATAATAATACAAAGCAATGAGTAATAGTATGAAATAAGCAAATAAGAATAATAATATGAAATGTTATAAATGAAGATGATATGCCGTTAAACAATATGGTAATAGTAATAGCTTACAGGAGTTGTTGTGGAATGATTCGTTATTCACATTCACTATTTAAGTATACTTTACTTCAAGGGTCTTTCTCCTTTGAAGAGTTCCGTAGAAGAGAAGGATTCGCCTTATGGGTCCTTGTATTTATACATATTAAAAGATTGTTAGGGGTGAAGGGCGGTTGCGGTATGCAACCTTGACCTATTTCGGCACGTGTCGCAGTACAGGTTATTAATAGATTTGGTCTTCCGGGGTTTTTATATGGCCTTGTAATGAATATTTGTCGCTAAGTCTTCCGGGGTTCTTTTACATAGAGTTTTGAAAGGGGATACTCAACCCATTGGATGGACTGTGGGTGATTTGATTAGAAAGAGGGAAAGGGGTAATGACTTCTTTGGTCATGGAGAGGTTGTGAGACGTGGTCTCGATTTAAGAGGGTTTTTTTTAGGGGCGAGAGACTTGTATTTATTAGATTTGGAGTTTTGTGGTCGTGCCACGTAAGGTTAAGGGGGGATTTGGGGGTCATCGTTGACCATCTTGAGATGGGGACCGCTAAGGTACATCGCCAAGGTGATCAGTGGTTTGGGGAAAGGGTAAGACTTGAGTTAGGAAGACTTTGGTGGAGTGAGTTTGCGAAAGACTTGTACTGTTACCGCGCAAAAAATAGTGGGACGTCACACTTTTTTATTTTTTATTTTATTATTTTATCCCTTATGTCAATAACCAAAAAAACCTACGTTGTTCAATAACCAGGGTACCCGGGTACCCACCTCCGGTTTTTTAAAATAAATGCTTTCTACCGCGTCTTTTTGGGGTTTTTACGCTTCTAGTCGATAATTCCTATTTACATTCAAGTTACCAAAGCCTCTGATAGCCAGGAAGACTTGGCCAGATAATATAAATGGGCCTTGAATGTTATGCCGTAGGTAGCCGCGCGCAGTTATTTTGGCACTCCAGCCTTCGACAGCTGCTAAATGCCGTTCTTTTCGTGATTGAATTTTGAACAAAGCATGTTTTTCCTTCGTTTTTTTTTTGGCACATAAATATTTGGTTTTATTTACTGAATGATCCCTGCAACGATATCTTATTGTAAATTGTTTCGTTCATTCGGAATTCGTTTATAAATCTTATATTTCTATAGGTGGGTACCCGGGTACCCTGGTTATTGAAAACCAGCATGTAAACTTTGACGGGATAATTCTCCGATTCCAGCATCAAAAATCGAAGTCTCAAAGCATATTCCTCTTTCAAAATGTTCAAATAACGAGGATCCAAACGGCCATTTCGAAATTTTCACGGGAACATACAAATTTTTCATAAAACATGCCCAGGTGGGCACCCGGGTACCCGGTTATTGACATAAGGGTTATATATTTTTTTATTTTTTTATTTTATTATTTATTTTTCCTTTATTTTATTTTTTATGTAACAATATATATATTCTTAAAAGAGAGTATGGGAGGATGTGTGAGGAGAAGAGGAGGAGGGAGGTGGAGAGGTGGGAAAAAGATGTGGAGGGGATCCGGACGGAAGAGCAGGTTTAGAAAGTTGTAAATAGAGAGAGGAGAAAGAGGAGGAGAGTGGAGGAAGGAATAAAAATGGAAGAGTATTTTAAGGGGTTGTTAGGAGGGGTAGAGTGGAGGGTGAGGAAAGGGGGTGAAAGAAAGGGAGGGGAGAATGAAGAGGAGGATTTAAGGATTGAGGAGATGAGGAGGGTAATAAGGAGTCTGAAGGAGGGTAAGGCGGGAGGGGGGGACGGCATACCCAACGAGGTTTGGAAGTACGGGGGGGAAGAGGTAGAGGAATGGTTGTGGGATATATGCAGAAGGGTGTGGAGGGGGGAAGGGTGGGTTGAAGAGTGGAGGGAAGGAGTGGTAGTGCCGGTGTTGAAGAAAGGGAGTGGGAAAAAAGTGGAGGAATATCGGGGCATTACGCTGACGCAGACGGCGTATATAATTTATGCGTCGGTGCTGGCGGAGACATTGAGGGAGGAGGTGGAGGGAAAAGGGCTACTACCACCGAGTCAGGCCGGCTTCAGGAAGGGAAGGGGAACAATAGATAATGTATATGCGTTGAATTACCTGATAAACAGGCAGGTCAACAGGAAGGGAAAGAAATTGATAATTTTCTTTATAGACCTGAACGCGGCCTTTGACTCGGTGGATAGGGAGGTGCTCGTAAAGGCGATGAGGAAGAGAGGGGTGAGGGAGGGGTTAGTTGAAAGGTGCGAGGAGGTGTTAAAGGAAACAGTATGTAGGGTGAGAGTATGGGAAGAGGAAGGGAAGGTATTCTGGACGGCTAAAGGAGTGAGGCAGGGGTGCCCACTCAGTCCGAGCATGTTCACGCTGTTATTAGCGGATTTTATTAGAGGATGGGGGGAGTGAGATTGGGGGGGAAGAAGGTATATATCCTGGCGTATGCGGATCATATAGCGGTGATGGCGGAAGATGAGGAAGGGATGAAGGGGATGTTAGGAAAGTTGGAAAAGTATATGGATGGGAAGGGGTTACAGTTGAATGTTGAGAAGTCGAAAGTGATGAGGTGCAGGAGGGGTGGAGGTAGATGGAAAAAGGTGGGTTGGCGGTGGAAGGGAAAGGAGCTAGCGGAGGTGAGAGAATTTAAATATCCGGGATATACATTGATGGGAAATGGAGGGCAAGAGGCGCATGTAAGAGAGAGTGTGAGGAAGACAGCGGCTGTGATGGGACAAGTGTGGGGGATCGGTAAGAGGAGATTTGGAAACGATTGGGGGAAAAGGGTGTGGATGTTTGATAGGTTGGTGTGGGCGACGGTAAGTTATGTGGTGGAAATTTGGGGTTGGAAAGTTAGGGAGAGAGTAGAGGGTTTGCAGGACAGGTTTTTGAGATGGGTGTTGGGGGTTGAATGGTGTACGCCAGGATATTTGGTTAGGGAAGAGTTGCAGCGGGAGATGATAAAGGGAAGGACGGGGATGAGGGCGTGGGAGTATGAGAGGAAGTTAGAGGAGGGGCAAGGGGGGGAGGTAGCAAGGATGTGCTGGGAGGAGATTAAAGGGCGGGCAAGAAGAGGGGTTGTCCTGGGGGGATGGGAAGAGGAGAGGGGATGGACAGTGGAGGGAGCGAAAAGAAGTAGGGGTGGGGGAGAAATGAGGGGGGAAGAGCTGATAAGTGTGGAGAAGAGGTTGCAGGAGGGGGATAGGTGGGAAAGGATTAGGGAAGCTAGGTATAATAGATGGTATGGGGCGATAAAGGGGGTAGGGGTTCCTGGTTACTTAAAGAAGGGGTGGGGGGAGAGCAGATGGAAGAGGATGGCGAGGTTCAGGTTGGGGAGTGAGATGAGGGGGGGGGGAGATATTGGGAGGATGAGGATAAAAGGAGATGTAGGGTTTGCGGGTGGGGGGAGGAAACATGGGAACATGTTTGGGAGGAATGTACAGGGTGGGGAGAGGGAAGGGGTTGGCAGGAGATGGTGGGGGATGATGGAGAGGGGGAAAGGTGGTTGAGGAGGGTGGAAGTGTGGAGGGGGGTACAAGATGGAGGAATGAATGGATAAGGAATGGGAGTGAGAGGATGCGTGCGGAAGCGGCGGTCCGGAGGGGGGAAGGAGGAGCGGGCGCGGCGATGGCGAGCGAGCGAGCGGGGGGTAGTTGTAAGGATTAGATGTAAGAAGTAGTGTTTAAGGAATAGATGTAAGGCTGCGGTTAGTATACTAAGCGAGAGAAGTGAGGAGGTGTAATGAGAATTGTAATCCCCAAGGGGGCACAATAAAGTGTATAATAACAAAAAAAAAAGTGAAATCAAAATGAGCTGCAAGTACATAAAGGTGCTTTCCAACTGCGCCCAAGATAATACACGTATATATAATCATTCGCAAAACTACCTTCGCTCTTTCTCGTTTGAAATTAGCGAGTGCGACACAGTGACATAGATTGCATATAACTAATAGGTATATACTCATATACGAAATCCTCACCCTGCGCCCTATATCCAGATCCAGTACATATTAACGTCACAAAAAATTGAAGATAGTAATAGTACATGAAAAATCAAATATCAGCATCACAAAAAATTGGAGATAATAATAACAAAATGAAAAAAATAGTTAAATCGAAATGAGCTGCAAGTACATAAAGGTGCTTTCTAACTGCACTTAAGATGACACAACTACATATACACAGCTAAAATGCTGTGTTTGTATATTCTATTACTCATATCGCGGACATTTTAAGTATTCCATTAGAATAAAAGAAACCCATTTAAAAACATTGTCGTAAATTAATAGCTTTACAAAATTAATGATATACAAAAATTACGCCAATTATAACAATGGTTATTTATACAATGAAAAAATGTATTAAATAATGTTAGGCAGATATATTTTTATACAAATAAATATTTTAATACGAATAAATATTTTATTCAAATATTTTTTCATTTTGTTATTATTATCTCCAATTTTTTGTGATAATTGGTTTTTTGCCTGACAGTGCAGATTTAAAATTCCGGTCGGCTCGATGTTTTGAAACGGTCAACGGCTTTTTCGGCCACAAGTCGTGTTCACCTCTAGTATGTTTGGTTTGTCCGCTGTTTTCTTCAGTCTTCTTCCAACCGACTCGCGTGTCGTTTGCTTATATAACGCTTTGACATATTTTTCATTAGCAAACGCAATATTATAAGAATAAATCTCACTTTCCTGAAGAGGGTTCAAATCAAGAACCGAAACGTCGGATTTTCTTTATAATTATTGACAAATAGCTGAAATATTTTATTTTATTTTTAAATAAATAAAATAAACTTTGTATAGTGACCGAATCAGTGCGCCGATACCATCTTATTTAATTCTTACGGTCGAAAATTTTAAATTGAAAATTATAACCATGAGAATGACCAACTTTTTCAGCATGCACTTTATTAGAACAGCTACTGATATGGTTGTTCAACTTATGTACCTTTTTTAATGAGCATTCTAACAATCATTTGAAGAAATCCTGTAAATTATTCAGAATTTCAATATATTTTGTTTTGCAAAGGTAACTACTATTGCCCGATCAGAAGTTGAGCCACTACCCACAAGCTGAAATGTCACAGGGGCAAGGGGAATCGCCCGCTCGCTCTACCTTATCCCCTCCAACACAGTTCGTCCCATGACAAAGAACGCGAATGAAACAAATCGCGACAGAGTGGGATGCAGCGATAGTGACATTGGTGTAGAGTGTGTAGACGGAGACTCAGAATCTTATGTAACTATTAAGTGAATAAACAAATTCACCAATATGATTCTGATAAATTTTAGGTAATAACAATCGTCTATGACAAATATGTAAATGAAATCAATGCTTCACGTTTTCCTACCCTATTAATCGTCCGAAAAGCTGCTGTCGTCTTCATCGTTTTCATAGTCTTCATCATCTTCATCATCTTCATTCTGTTCATTCTGTTCATTCTCTTCTTCGGAATCCGTATTTTGCATTTCTAAGTTTAATTCATCCATGGCATTTTCTAATAAATCATCAGTTTCCAAGTATTTGTTTTCAATTGCTTCTACATGTTTACAAAAATTTTGCCATTCAGGTATCCCTATTGTATTAATCGCTTCTTGCGTAAACGTCTGCAATTCAAGAAACGTTAACGTGGACGTATTTTTTTCCCGTATTTTTCTTTTCATGTGTGCCCAGGCAAGTTCGATGGTGTTTAGCTCACACATATATGGCGGCAATCTTAGAACCATGTGCCCTTTAGATTTTATTATTTCATCTATTTTGTATGTTTTTTCTAGTGCCTTATTTTGGGCAATTAATTCTGCCAGTTCAAATTTTCTCATTTTTTCTGAATGTCGAATTTTATTTTGTTGAAGCCAATTAATCATATCTGATTTGTTCGCATATTTCGATGGGGCTTTATTTATTTGAACACTGTGATAAGGAGCATTATCCATTACTATTACACTATTTGCTGGAATGTTTGGTAATAATTTTTCAACCGTCCATTTTTCATAGTTGGTGTAATTCATCTGGCCGTGGTAATCGCCTGATTTGCTGCGTGATTTGAAGATGAGGGTTGCATTTGGGACAAATCCATTTTTACCACCAGCATTTACAATTATCAACCGGTGGGACGAACTCGTATTTTTTAATATTCCCAATTCTACGTTGCTCTGCCAACACTTTACAAACGACAAAGTGTTATCCACCCACGTCTCATCTACATAAATAATATTTCTATCCTCTCTTTTGTACTTGTATAGTGCATTTAAGTATTTTCCTCTCCAAGTCACTATGTTTGGTTTCTCAATCAATACTTGTCTAACTGTGCTGCATTTCTTCCATTTAAATCCCATAGTTTTCAGTAATTTGCGTAGTGTATCTATTTTCCACGGAAAATCAATTTCTTCACGGATGGCAGCTAATAGCTTCGGGCCGCTGGGTACACTTTTCTTCACAGTATAAAAATTGTGTATAATATTTCTTATTATTATTTTGTTTTCTTGAGAACAGTGATAATTTTTTTCTACACTTCGTGGCCGTTTTTTCCCTGGCGATGGTAGGGTCCCTTTTGTAGGATCATTCGATTTTTCGTTTCGAATTCTCTTGATGGTTGCTTTCGATAAACCACTATATTCTGCAGCACGAGCATTTGGCATGTGTAGTGGAAGAAGAAGTTTCATTTCTAATGCTTTCTTCGTGCATTGTTCTGCTATTCTTTTTGCCATGGTCCGCGCATCACTACGGATCGTTTGTCCTTTTTTATGTGTGGCCATTATTCATATGTTTAGTAAATAGTATTTAAGTAAGTACGTATTAGTAATAAAACTACAGTGCACTACATTACCACTACACTACACTAACACTTAATATTGTAACTTATGTTAATTTATACTAAGTGATAATATTATAATTAATACTAAACAAGAACTATAACACTAGGAATATAAAAACGAAAAGGAAACTGAAACTAAAGCTGGACGTTGTTCGCTGGAGAGTATTCTGAAGAAACTGTTTAGCGCAGTTCGAAAAGTCTTCGGAACATCATTTGTTTTTCTTGATCATCGCACTCTAAACAAGAGAGTTCCCTTATCTTTAAGAGTATGACGGAGAGTGCCACGCTGCCAACTTTGTCGATACTTACAAAGTAGTCGCGTTTTCGACATTCAGTGGGAATATAATTTCGATACTGAAAGCATCCTACACAAAAATATTTGATTTTCGTTGTTTAATAATTAAAAATGTAAGTACTATAAAGTTTGCTATTGGTTTGTCCGGATACCTATTAAAAATACTTTTATTTTTTTTAAATATATCTATATAAAATTACATTTTGTTAATACAGTGAGATCTCATATATGCGGGTTCTCTATATATATAGCGTAAATACACGAAACCGCATATATGAGATCTCACTGTATTAACAAAATGTAATTTTATATATATAATCTCGCAGATTTGGAAATTCTACTACTATGTAATAGGGAAGTGGCCAGTTACTTAGTCACATCACGAATCGGCTGCTCGCTCCACCCAACCCCTCTCAAGAATTCCTTCACCTTGGATCGTAGCCGCTAAGAAACGAAAAATAGGCCTTCTTGGAGGGGATAAGGTGGAGCGAGCGGACGATTCCCCTTACCCCTGTGACATTTCAGCTTGTGGGTAGTGGCTCAACTTCTGATCGGGCAATAGTACAATGCCATGCCTTTGTCGTCTTCTTCGATTGTAATACAGGTAGAACGTTTATAGCTTTCCCTGCCGAATTTAATATGATTGATTCAGAACCGCTGAAAAGATGGTACGAACTTTCCGCATAATATGATTCTGAAGAAGAAGTATGTCTGGATTCTCCACACAAAGCATTAATCCTGTCGTCAACTTCAAAACATTCTGCTGCGCGCGTTAAGGAAACTTCCACTTTTTCTTTACAATCTTTCAACAGTTTCCTGATTTTCAAAATGTACTTTTGCCTAATATGAAAACACCATTTTATTATGCGCTCAGCTTCCAATCTACTTGCTTCTCCGGACGGCATGTTAATAATTTTTTAAAGTTTTCCAATATAAGTTTCTTTGTTATTTTTGGTTGCTATAATGTTATTTGTTACAGCAATATTACGATACTTTTTTATTATTTGCAGAGCAACACGACGTTTTGCTACTTTATTATTACCATCTCCTTTACGTATTTCATGATAATATACCTTCCGCTTTTTGGAGATAACTTCTTTATTTAGCTGATCATAATTTTTTCGCTTCCCGCATTTCACTTCTTTATTTGCGTCATAATGCACTGTTTTCTTTTTTATAAAGTTTTATGCTTTGCTCCCCCTTTTTACAATCTTTGCCCTGTTTTGTGTTACACTCCCCCTTCTTTGCTTTATAAACAGCTTTTCTTTTTAAATTAATTTCCTCTTTATGCTTTTTATAATAATCTGTAGAATTTAAATTAATTTCCCCTTTATGTTTTTTATAATAATCTTTACAATAATTAGACATGTATTCTGTCCTACTACTTGGTGAGTATACATTGCTGATCTTTGACTTCGAAACCAATGATGGATCTGTCTGAATTACATTTTTTGTATATATGGTGACTTCTTTGTCACTAAGTACTACATTTTGAACTGAGGATATTTTATTATCTGTTTCATTAGAAATGTCACTTTGACCAATTTTAAATGGAGGACAATTTCCACAAGAGGGATTTTTATTAATTGAGGGCTCGGATGCAATAAGGGGACTAGCGCTCGAAAATGCGAAAAAGTATTGTCCAAACGGTAAGAAATATTGGAAAGTTAAATGTTGTTAAACTGTATTTTAAAAAATATAATGTTATAAAGCTCGTCTCGACACACATTTTTTCTATTTACAGTTTTTTTATCGAATCATTAGTATTCGAGATAAAAATTATAAACAAAAAAAATTTCTTCGACCAAAATCATTATTGCGTTAAACATAAATTGCGATAACTTGAGTAAATATTAACGGATCGTTATGAGACTTGAAACATAAAACTCAGAAAACTCTAGCGGAGCCGTAAAATATATGCACAAAACCCTTATGTTAAAAAATGTAACAATTTTTAATTAAAAAGTAACACTGGACATAACCCATGTTTTCCAACGTTCGCCGTTAAAAAGTATCGAGGCAATTTTAAGGTACATATAACTTGCAGCGACAAAGTTTTTTCTTAATATACAAGGAAGTTTTTCACCAATTTTCACACTGATTAATAAATAATTGTACAAGATATGACGATATATATAATTCTCGCCCGGCGCAAACTGTCAACGCGAGTGCTAAAACTGCTAAATAGTGCATTATACGTGGCGGTTGACTGATGGTTGCGCACGAGATTTATATATATCGTCATATCTTGTACAATTATTTATTAATCAGTGTGAAAATTGGTGAAAAACTTCCTTGTATATTAAGAAACAACTTTGTCGCTGCAAGTTATATGTACCTTAAAATTGCCTCGATACTTTTTAACGGTGAACGTTGAAAAACATGGGTTATGTCCAGTGTTACTTTTTAATTAAAAATTATTACATTTTTTAACATAAGGGTTTTGTGCATACATTTTACGGCTTCGCTAGAGTTTTCTGAGTTTTATGTTTCAAGTCTCATAACGATCCGTTAATATTTATTCAAGTTATCGCAATTTATGTTTAAAGAAATAATGATTTTGGTCGAAGAAATTTTTTGTGTTTATAATTTTTATCTCGAATACTAATGACTCGATAAAAAAAACTGTAAATAGAAAAAATGTGTGCCGTGACGAGCTTTAAAGGACTATATTTTTTAAAATACAGTTTAACAACATTTAATTTTCCAATTTTTCTTAGCGATTGGACAACACTTTTTCGCATTTTCGAGCGCTAGTCCCCTTATTGCATCCGAGCCCTCAATTGTTCTACCAATTGCAGATTCATATTTGTGCACACAACGTGTGTATTGTGGATTTTGAGTGCATGGAAAATGTTCTATGTGATTTGTTTGAAACATTTGGATTAAATGTTGACGCATCAACGCATGAGCGTACGTTACTTTGTCTGGTAATATTTTGAATAATAACGAGACAGCAAATGCAATCGCAAAAACTCCGCAATCCCGAGTGTTAGGTTGAGCTTGTACATGCGGAAATTTAATAAATTCTTCGTCTATTGCACCGTCATGGTTGTTCAAAAAAGGGTATAACATCTCCAGAAAAATTTTATGATTCCTATGCAATTTCGAGGAATTCAAAGAATCATAAATATAAACTCTTCTTTCATCATGTTTATAGAAGCTACAAACTCAGTGTCCCCCTGCATTGGTTCTAAAGTCTTCGGTTTGGTGCAAAATCTGTATGTGATCCTGATTTTCAGGAACTGGTTGAATTGTACCAGGCAATTGAATTCTCCACGTCTCGCGTGGTTTATAATTCGAGTTAGCTTCTAATAATTTGTGAAAATATTCTATATGGTCATCTGATAACCATTCGCCTTTACTGATAATTTGCATATTATGACAACTGAGGGGTAAGATATTAATAATACTATTATTAATTATAGACATGACGAATTATATTTTTATTTTTTATATTTATAGTACACTATATAGTACAATAATATATATAAGTGTGGCGGTTATGGTATCGCGGACGCCCAACTTTATTGAAAGTTGTTATACTCAAGACGTGGCGCACTGCAGCCTATCGAATGATGTTATAAAGCTTATTATTATTATTATTATCAAATACTCGCAGGAGCGCCCAGCAGCTCAGCGAGTGTACTTTACTTTTCTTTTTTTTAATCCAACCTATAAAAAAACGAAAAATTTGTAATAAACACTAAACTAATATCATACGTATTATTATATATAAATAAATGTAAACGTCACTTACCAAATATAATATTTTCTCTTTTGCTTCTGCTACTAAGAATTGTTGAATTTCCTTCCAAGGAACTCGATACTAAAAAGATACACATTTCAATAAAGAAATAGGTTAGCAAAAATCTGCGCAGACTATTATTTTACACATGTAATGAAACAAACAATAACCTATTCGTTGAAAATATGTTCGTTTCATTATGCGTACACCTTAATTAATGAAGCACACTTACATGCAAGGAAATCAGAAAGAATGTTTGGACGCCGTGTCATGTATGAGCTCCGGTCGTCCACTTTGTGTTTTGACGTGCCCGTCGGTCATATAGCGAGCCCTCCTCGTAAATACCGAGAAAATGTGTCACCGGTCACGTACTACCGCGGTCCGGCGGAATCTTATTTACCCTTGCCGTTTAGTTACGCTTTCACATCGGCCTTATTATTTATTCGGTCCGGATCTTACATACAGTTAAATACTCATGTAGTATGAAAATACCATTTTGGCTTTTTGTCGAATGGGTCTTCGTGTTCGAGATATTATAATTTAAAGTTTCTAACGTACGTAGTAAACCAATTATATGTATAGTAACCTACACCTAAGAAAGTTTCGTGGACACAACGGCAGCGCATCAGATTGTCACCAGAGCAGCTTTTGAGGTTCAAGTTCCCCCGCGACTCTGTACCACTCTATTTTTCTTTTTTTTTTTAACAATTTTTTCCGTAGAAATATATTTTATGGATATTACGTATTATATGGTGTAAATACGGCTTTTTTAATCCGACTTCACCTGCTCGACAATCGCAGGCGTCGAAAGTTTCGGAATGAAATATATTTTCGCAATACAAGAATACGATATGAAAACACCGGTGAAAGAGATGATTAGAATAATATGTTATGTTATAAACGCATTTTTAATTAACCTTACAATTTGCGTATAGTAATATGTAACGTATAATATATGATACGTAATATCCATAAAATATATTTTCACGGAAAAATTGTTTAAAAAAAAAAAGGAGTATGAAAAAAGAAGTTTGCGAGCGAAGGGACTGGAACCCCGGCCGCCCTCGTGACAATCTGACGCGGTACCATTGTGTTTTTTTTTTTTTTAAAATGTTTTTTTTAGGACAGCTATCAAATTATTAATGGCTTACAAAAACATAAAAAAACTGCCATGCAGTCGCGACAAGATAGTATTGTGACAGTTTGTACGATGCATACATAACTCATTGTCAGACACTCTTATTACTTAGTAACTAGAAAATAAAAAGTAAAAGTTAAAAATCACAGTTGCGATCTCAGTCGTCGGCGCAAGATTGCCTAGAAAATAGGTGTGGAAAAAATGTCCAGAAAAAAACACTTTACTATCGATATGTGAGGTGATAGCAGAAAATTTAGAAGAAAAAGAAGATGACGAAAGAGGTAAGACTTATTAACTAGAACTTAATCTAAGACATCTATACAATATTTACAAAGATGAACCCCGTGGGACCTGTTGCTTATAGAATAATTAACGCTAATTAATTCTAGTAACGGCTTGCTGTCGATTACGCAGCTCGCGCATAGACGGACAGGTGTCATCAAGCCACCAATATTTCGTAAATGCTAACCTGTGAAAATCAGTCAGGTCTTTATCAGGTACTTTAGTAGAGTACTTAAATTTATTGGGGTCATAAATCGTGTCATTCAGGGTGAGCGCAATACGTTTGTCTGCTTTGTTTCGTCTCCAATGGTAAATCCACGGGATGTTTCTTTCATCCTGTATAAGACCTTGGGCATCGCAAGTAAGGAAGCCCTGAGGAGACAAGTATCCCGTGGCAAGATTTCTGAGGACAGTCGTGTCGTCTCTTGTAGATAAAGCTTTAAGAAGATTGTTGTCAATGTTAGGGAGATTTGAAAAGTATTCCCTGGTGATTCTGATGATAAAATTGTCTATACGTGGGATATCGGCTTTATTATATAATATTTCGTTGCTTACATAATGTTGCCAATCAGTACTTTGTGACCGGTAGAGGCCTAAACAAGCCCTCAAACACTTGCGCTCCAAACACCGAAGTCGTTCGGCATTAGTGTGGTTGAAGTTCCACCAAACTGGGGCCGCATATGTGATTATTGGTCGAACTAATAGCATATATAAGATTATTTTGGCTTTTTGGGATAGATATTTATTGTGGAAGATCCTACTGTTACTTAAAAAGGCTTTACTTGCTTTGTCTAACTGAATTTCTATATGTTTGTTTCCTCTAAGCAGGTAGTCAATATGTATTCCAAGGTATTTAATTACCTTTCGGTGCGGGATCGGAGTTCTGGTGTTGGTGCCGGGCGCAAGCGTCGAGATTTGAAAGTCTTTTTGGCCCGCTGTGATTTTATTGGATAATCTGGCTAATGGTTTCCGAAATAAAATGGTTTCACATTTGGCTAGATTTATTCTTAGATTCCACGTTGTCAGGTAACCATTAACTTTGTCAACAGCTGTCTCCAGACCTTCTCGTATGCGGCTCACCCTATTGTCCGCTAAATATATCACAATGTCATCCGCAAACGACAGCATTGCTGGTTGCCCGGGTTCATTAAATCTAAATAGTTTTGGAAGCTCGCTAATAAATATATTAAAAAGTATCGGCGAATTGACTGTACCTTGCTGAAGGCCCTCCTCTATCCTGAATCTATTTTTAGATATGTCGACACCATCCCATGTGACAAAACTTTTTCCGCTGACCATATCCCAAACCATATGTATAAGCCACTTTGGGAAATGTCCCCTGTTCAATCTGACAATCAGGCCATTCAGCCAGACCGAGTCAAAGGCCTTTTCCAAGTCTAGGAGCGCTGCTCCTACTGGGCGACTATTGGCCACATGACCGTTTATGTCTGCCAGCATTTTGTGAATGGCATGAGTTGTAGCATGGCGGTGTTTAAAACCAAATTGGCTCTCCGGAATTATCTTGTTTACCTTACAGTGTTTGTTCAAAGCGTCGTTCAAGATTGCCTCAAAAACCTTACTTAAGCTTGGAGTGAGGCTGATGGGCCGATAGCTAGAAGGGGACTTAGGATTTTTTCCTTTCTTGAGGATAGGCAATACTTTCGCCTCTTTCCAAATCGTGGGGAAGTAACACCGATTGATGGCATTATTAAAGATAACAGTTATATCGAAAATCATTTTTGGGGGCAAATGCTTTAGAACAATCGGCGGAATGCCGTCAAGGGCAGAAGAAGTCTTATTAGGAAGGTGTTTGAGTAAGTTAATCATCCAGGTTGGGTTGCAAAAGGGTTGCAATACCTCACCTGTTAATATGGGATCACTAGCAGTGTTGTTAGCTTCAAATTGGACTAGAGAGACATTTTGAGTGCGGTTGTTATTAAATTCTAGTTTTATTGCTTCCGCCTCTTGATCGACTATCCGCTTTAGTCTGGTGCCGATGTTAAGATAACGAGGGGAGTTAATAATCTCATAATGGGCTCCAATGATGTTAAGTTTGTCTGCACGCTCGGAAAAGATAAATTCATCTCCTGTTTTAGTTATATTCCTAAGATTACATCCACTTCTCTCAAGAATTGCTTCTTCATCCTCCTTGATATGGATATTTTCTATACTCGAGAATTGTTTTGGTCTAAAAATGGCATTGATTCTAGGGAAAAAATTATCGGATTTTCTGAAATCAATTTTTTTAATCATATTAAACCAATATCTCTCTACTGACGCTCTGAATTCCCTCTGCAGTGCACTCGATAATTTTTTTAGAGTTTTTTTCGCTGTTCTAGTTATGCTCCGACGAGCTGATGGGTCTATAATATGCAACTTATGTAATAGTGAAACTATATATTTTTTCTTCTTTTGTAATTTTCTTATTTTATTATTTATATATTTGTTGACACTATCAATCTGCTTGTAGCTTGGAATTGTAGCAGCCATTGATTGAGTAATGGTATCGGTAATGTATTTTAAGTGACTATCTATTTCCTCCATTGAGAGATTAATGTCTACTGGAATATCACGTACATACAACTCTGCCATTTTACACGTGAGAGCGTCCCAGTTGGTAGCCTTGTAATTAAATAATCACACAAAAAAGAAAATAATATAATCACACAAAAAAGAAAATAATACAATCACACGAAAAAGAAAATAATATAATTACAATATAAAAAAGGATGTGAAATCAAAATGAGCTGCAAGTACATCACAAAAAAAAAAGAAAATAATATAATCACACAAAAAAAGAAAATAATATAATTCCAATATAAAAAAGATGTGAAATCAAAATGAGCTGCAAGTACATAAAGGTACTTTCCACTGCGCTTAAGATGACACAACTACATATACACAGCTAAAATGCTGTGTTATTTCATTACTCATATCGCGGACATTTTAATGAACCCATCAAAAGGAATCCCATTTAAAAACATTGTCGTAAATTAATAGCTTTACAAAATTAATGATATACAAAAATTGCGCCAATCATAACAATGGCTATTCATACAACGAAAAAAATGTATTAAACAATACAACGAAAAAAATGTATTAAATAATATTAAACAGATATATTTTTATACAAATAATAAATATTTTAATACGAATAAATATTTTATTCAAAATACTTGGCGCTGCGCAACCGAAAAAATGTTAATTGACTTAGTCTTAATAATTAACAATAACTCCCTTACAATCTAAAATACATAAACATATACATATTAGAAACACAGTCAGATTTATTGTACATATATTTAACTCTAATATCATACGTAGTATATGCACACGCACACATACGCACATTCACGAACGCACGCACAAGAAAGAAAGATAGAAAAAAAGATTAATTCAATTTATACATATTTATTCAGTTTGGCAATACCAATTCGGGGCGCAGCGCCAAGTATTTTGAATAAAATATTTATTCGTATTAAAATATTTATTATTTGTATAAAAATATATCTGTTTAATATTATTTAATACATTTTTTTCGTTGTATTGTTTAATACATTTTTTTCGTTGTATGAATAGCCATTGTTATGATTGGCGCAATTTTTGTATATCATTAATTTTGTAAAGCTATTAATTTACGACAATGTTTTTAAATGGGATTCCTTTTGATGGGTTCATTAAAATGTCCGCGATATGAGTAATGAAATAACACAGCATTTTAGCTGTGTATATGTAGTTGTGTCATCTTAAGCGCAGTGGAAAGTACCTTTATGTACTTGCAGCTCATTTTGATTTCACATCTTTTTTATATTGGAATTATATTATTTTCTTTTTTTGTGTGATTATATTATTTTCTTTTTTTTTGTGATGTACTTGCAGCTCATTTTGATTTCACATCCTTTTTTATATTGTAATTATATTATTTTCTTTTTCGTGTGATTGTATTATTTTCTTTTTTGTGTGATTATATTATTTTCTTTTTTGTGTGATTATATTATTTTCTTTTTTTGTCTGATTATATTATTTTCTTTTTTTTTGTGATGTACTTGCAGCTCATTTTGATTTCACATCTTTTTTTATATTGTAATTATATTATTTTCTTTTTTGTGTGATTATATTATTTTCTTTTTTTGTCTGATTATATTATTTTCTTTTTTTTTTGTGATGTACTTGCAGCTCATTTTGATTTCACATCTTTTTTTATATTGTAATTTTATTTTTTATTTTTTATTTATGTGATTATATTTTTTTGCTAATAATACTTTATTCGTTCTTGACTTTTTCATGTTTCTTTGTCTTTTTTGTGTTTTTTTTATATTTATTTGTTGATAATACTCTTTTTCCTCGACTTTTTCATGTATACTATTTTCTTCTTTTTTGTGATTTTGGATAATACTTTTTTTGTCCTCGACATTTTCGTGTACTTGGCGTATTTTTTACTTTTTTAAAGTTTTTTTGGGAGATCTCACTTCTTTTTACAAAGCTAATTCATGTACTTGGCGCAATTTTTTTACTTTTTTAAAGTTTTTTTATGGGGATCTCACTTCTTTTTACAAAGATAATTCATGTTCTTGGCGTCATATTTTTTTACTTTTTTGAAGTTTTTTATTGGGATATCACTTAACATAGATCTTATATAGAAATAGTGGCCTTTTGCTATGGACATTCCACGCGAAATTGAAGTTTTAAGAAAAAATTATTCCAGTTAAAAAAAATACAAATTTTATCCATTTTTGTGCAATTATTTTAATCAAAAGCAGTTTTTTAACATCTGGTGCGATTTTAAAAATCCCGCATAAAAGGAGAATATAATTCAATCTTTCCCCTTGATGGAGAAATTTTAAAAAATATGGACATTTCAAAATTGGCCCTGTAAAAATTGCCGAAAGTTGACGCTGCGTCAAATCACACCGGCTCGACTGGCTGAGCCGTGCGGTACTCGCAGCGGCCAAGCGGCTATATCTGCTATTCTTATACAATGTTCTCGAATATGGTAAGTATTTGTAATAAACTAAAGATGGACAACTTTTACTGTTTTTTATACACAACATAATAGGTTACTCAATTTTTGGTGTTCGCAATATTTTCCTTGAAACGAAGGTGACCCTCAGTTTTTTAAATGGAATGCTATGTATTTGATTAGCGAATATAAAAGCGACTGTCAAGGCAAATTCAACCATATGGTATACTATGACCTTTAAGTTAGAAATGAAGAAATGAAAGACAAAATTCAATCTACTATACATAGTTCGATATATTTATTTCATTCCTAACCATGTGTAGCCTTGGAGGTCATAATATACCATATGGTTGAATTTGCCTTGACAGTCGCTTTTATATTCGCTAATCAAATACATAGCATTCCATTTAAAAAAACTGAGGGTCACCTTCGTTTCAAGGAAAATATTGCGAACACCAAAAATTGAGTAACCTATTATGTTGTGTATAAAAAACAGTAAAAGTTGTCCATCTTTAGTTTATTACAAATACTTACCATATTCGAGAACATTGTATAAGAATAGCAGATATAGCCGCTTGGCCGCTGCGAGTACCGCACGGCTCAGCCAGTCGAGCCGGTGTGATTTGACGCAGCGTCAACTTTCGGCAATTTTTACAGGGCCAATTTTGAAATGTCCATATTTTTTAAATTTTCTCCATCAAGGGGAAAGATTGAATTATATTCTCCTTTTTTGCGGGATTTTTAAAATCGCACCAGATGTTAAAAAACTGCATTTGATTAAAATAATTTTTTCAACTGGAAATTTTTTTTTTAAAACTTCAATGTCTTCTCTATAAGCACCGTAAAGCTTATATCCATCCGTTTACTACTTCCATAGCTATAATTTACTGAAAAAAACACTTACCTTCAAACAGCTGTAAAATCGACATTTTTCAAAATGTTGCAAAATCCTTTGAGGTACGTTTAAATGTTGCAAAATCCTTTGAGGTACGTTTAAATATCACTAAAGACTACAACATATTCAAATTTCAGCAACATCCGAAATGTTACTCCAAAAAGTATCCGTGTTAGTACAAAATGTGTCTGAATGAGGTGAGATCAAAATTTGAGAACAAAATGTGTCTGAACGAGCTAATATTTTCAACACACGATTGGTTTTCGAATTAGTTCAGTATAATTATTGGTGAATTGAAATATTGTTAATGGGAATCTAAAAATTAATGAATTAATGAATAGCGTAGCAACTATTGTAGATTTTATTAAAGTAAATTATCACACGTGCTCATATGTCAAGATCATTGAATCATTGAATGAATCACTGAAAATTTGTGCGTACATAGTCCGACGTAGATCAAACTGCATCATCTTCTGCTTTGATTATCTGTAAATATATAAAGCCACATTTTAATTATATACTATGTCTTTAGACAAATTTTGTCGATTTACCTTATTTGACAAATTTTCAGAAACTTGTGCGACACAAGATGCTTTGTCTATCTATCTAATCTTCTCCAGACAACCTCCAAGCCTGTGCATTCTCTTCATTTCTATCCATCCAAGCCTGTGCGTCCCCTTCAATTCTACTATCCAAGCCTGTGCGTCCCCTTCATTTTTATCGGAGTCCTGTGCGTCCCCTTCATTTCTGTAATATAATAAGCTTTACATAAAAACTCTAAATTGCTGGTATACAAATACAAATATCTGGCAATTTAAATGCAGTGCAATTTTTTGTACATGCATGGTACAAATTTCCAGAAACTTGTGTGAAGGAGATGCTTCTCAGTCGAACCATCTTCGGACAACTTGCAAGTCTGCGACTCTACATAAGAAATCTATTAAAAAAATTTTGGCGACTTACCTTATTAATTGAGACAATAATTCAGTCTTCTATGTAGTGTAAAAACTCGTGACATTCTAAATTCGGACAACTTACTTTATTTGACACTTCGCACTTGGTAGGTTATAAAATTCAAAATAGTATATATATAAGTATGTATGTACAATGACGGACGACGATCCCCGCCGAATAATCCCGAGAGTCGACGAACGAAGAACGAGCATGTGTTGGCTGAAGGTGTGTGTGTGTAACGCGTATACGTATTATATCGACGAAAATTTGTGGAGAAGAATCAGGAGAAAAATCTTACCGTTTCTGACAGATCCATGACATGATATTACGATATCTCTGTCATGCGTGGACCGATTTTATTGAAATTGGTCTTATTCGAAAGCTTATATGCGGTTTACATAAGAAAAATGCCTTTAAATTTAGAAAATATTGCAAGCGTGATGAGATATTAATGAAATAAGTTTCAGGTTAGGTTGGAATAGCTGTGCGTCGAGTAAAGATACACGGCAGCGACAGGCATATACAAGGTGTCTTTTCTTTCATGTACTTGGCGTCGAGACGCTACCGCGTCTCTAGATTTAATACCTGGACTCGTAGGTCCATACAGTATGAAATTCTCATTCTGGACCTCAAAGGTCAGGGATATGGCCGCGTGGTCACTATCGTATGGGAGCGTCTTAGCTTTGTCGTATAGACTACTCCACAAAATTACCTTTTTTAAAAAAAAGGTACAAAAAAGAGCGCCAAGTATATAATCCCATCGAAAAGAATCCCATTTAAAAATATTGTCTTAAATTAATAGTTTTACAAAACTAATGATATACACAAATTGCGCCAATTATACCAATGGCTATTTATACAAACAGGACCGTTCCTGGGTTGTTGGTCGCCCAGGTGCGAAAACAATATTGCCGCCCTTATTAATTTAATATTCTTTAACTAAGAATTTGATATGCAGTGCTTACTTTTACATCTATATATACAAAAAAAAATGTATTAACCAATATTAAGCAGATATATTTTTATTTTATTTTATACAAATAAATATTTCAATACCAATAAATATTTTATTCAAAATACTTGGCGCTGCTCTCCGAATTGGTGTTGATAAACTGAATAAATATGTATAAATTGCATTAATCTTTTTCTTTCTTTCTTGTCCGTGCGATCGTGAATGTGTGTATGTGTGCGTGTGCATATGCTGCGTATGATATTAGAATTAATTATATGTAGAATAAATGTGACTGCGTTTCTAATATAATATGTACATGTATATGTTTATCTATTTTAGCCTGTAAGGGAATTATTGCAAATTATTAATACTAAGACAATTATTTTAACATTTCTTCGGTTTCGCAGCGCCAAGTATTTTGAATAAAATATTTATTGGTATTGAAATATTTATTTGTATAAAATAAAATAAAAATATATCTGCTTAATATTGGTTAATACATTTTTTTTTTGTATATATAGATGTAAAAGTAAGCACTGCATATCAAATTCTTAGTTAAAGAATATTAAATTAATAAGGGCGGCAATATTGTTTTCGCACCTGGGCGACCAACAACCCAGGAACGGTCCTGTTTGTATAAATAGCCATTGGTATAATTGGCGCAATTTGTGTATATCATTAGTTTTGTAAAACTATTAATTTAAGACAATATTTTTAAATGGGATTCTTTTCGATGGGATTATATACTTGGCGCTCTTTTTTGTACCTTTTTTTTAAAAAAGGTAATTTTGTGGAGATTTCACACATTTTGTAGTACTAATTACAGGAGAATATGTAGCCCGCCACAGAAGAATGTTGTAATTAATAAAATAATAAAATAAAGTTTGTATTTTTATAATGTAGGGTGAATTGACCAGTGAATGAACAGCTAAGCGTTTTTTCAGTTTCAAATAACGATAAAAATTAAATAATGTCCTAATTTATTCATGAAACAAGAATTTGTAACAGAATAGGCTTTAAAAATGTCTAAAAAAATTGTTTGTGATTTTTTACTTGACCGGCGTCAGAAATAAATCATAAAAATGTAATCAATGCTCAATATACTAGTGAATGAACAAAATACCCAATAAATGAATACCTTCACCCAGTGATTGAACACAAAGAATAATACTTCATTTTCCGACGAGAAAACGCTACAAAAGAAGAAAGGAATTTTAGGCGAGGGACCTAACATAAGAATATAAAGATATAATCTATACATTATAATAATAGGAATTTGACAAATTTAGTTATATCAGAACACAGTTTACACAATATAATGGTTAACTGTCATCGTACGTGTTTTCTTACTAGGTTTCTCGCTGAGAATGGCAGCACCCGAAACCACAAAACAAAAAAATTAATAAGCGACCGAGACGTTCATAGATTCAAAAAATATTAGTATCGCCGTTATCTCAATAAATTTTCCTTCATTCCAAATATAAGATCATTGTTTTCAATGAAATAGTATTCTTGTTATACATGAAAAAAGTCAATTTGTTCATTCACTGCTCACTGTTCATTCACTGGTCAATTCACCCTATACGCATACTTTTCCTTAATAAACCCTTAATATTTCAATGACGGTTTTTAGTTTTTATATCAATTTTTAAATCATTAGATATTGATTTATTAATAAAATAAATTTAACTTAAGTGTGAAATATAATATTCTTTCTTATTTCTTCTTTTATATTGTTATTCTCTGCATTAGCAACAAGACGCATAGGTTCCAAATTCCTAACACATCTTCTAAAGGTATCTCGATAGCTGCATCAACGAGTCTCAGCAGCTAAAATTATTCTCTGACCACCAAGAGCTAATACTTGGGATTCCAGAGCTGGAGACTTAAACTCTTTTAATAAATTGTTCACTTTAGCAGTAAAATCCTTATCTAATAATGAGTGTCTCTTGATTTCTCTCCAAGCCCGTGCGTCCCCTTCGTTTCTATAAGCTTTACATAAAAACTCTAATGTAAAAATAGTTTGCTGGTATAAA
The DNA here is from genome assembly GCA_963971345.1 of Andrena flavipes. NCBI lineage: Eukaryota > Metazoa > Arthropoda > Insecta > Hymenoptera > Andrenidae > Andrena > Andrena flavipes. The sequence goes on along the minus strand of OZ020479.1, from coordinate 44,884,834 downwards.
AACAATATATTATTTTGTAGACACTTGTGCGAAAGAAGATGCTTCTCTGTCGAACATTCTCCGGACAACTTCCAAGTCTGTCCGTCCCGTCCGTTTCTATAAGCTGTACATAAATAGTCTATTAAAAAATTTTGGCGACTTACCTTGTTAATTGAGACAATAATTCAGTGTGCTCTATGGTGTAAAAACTCGTGACATTTAAACAATTTGTAAGTTTCCTTATCTGACACTTGGAAGGTTATAACTGTTTGACATTAGCTAGGTTACGTCTACCTCGACGCTCTAAAGTCTGGCTGTCACGTGACAACAATTCGTTACGCGATTGGCCGAATGCCGAAACCTTCATCCAATGAAAGACGTGCATATTGGAGACATTTCCTCTCCCTTTCATGTTCCCCTCTTGCCTACACTTTACGACGACGACGACGACGACGACGACGACGACGATTCTTAATTTTCAGAACATAGAATTCGGCAAATTCCAACTTTACATCGGAATATCTCAGCTCATATGGCACGTAGGAACAAAACGAAGACACTTTTCTTATGTAAATCAAACCCAAGCTATCCATTAAGACCATTAAAAAGCTAATCGGATCAGCCGTTATTGAGATTCGGTAATCTGAGGGTTCTTGATAGCGGGTCGCGGCGTAATATAGACACTGGTGTGTCTTGCGCTGCGCATATACTATATATACTTGGCGCGAGACACTGCCGTGTCTCTTGATCCGTCCAAACCAGACGGGCATCCGCCAGACAAATATCAAGAAATGATCGAGCTGGCTTAAAGGTGGGATAGGCCGGCGTTATTATCCTAAGTTTATAACTAGTATCATGCACAGATGTCCATTGGCACATATATTTGCCTCGTTGGTTGTCGGCATAGTCTCCCCATGCCTTACGCCTGGCATTGAAATCTCCAGCTATTATGAAATACTTGTTGTTCTCATACAGTTTAAGATTTAGAAAGAGATTATTGATCTCGTTTATAAAAACACACCTGCTGTCATTCCTAGCGTATACGCTCACTAGAAATAAGGTTTTATTATTGCTCATTTCAATTTTTATGATTGTGTGTTCAAGTATTTCATTAGTGGCTGCAGATGGCAGGTCCACTATTTCAAACGGTATCCCCTTTTTTATGAGGATAGCTGTGCCTCCTCCTTGTATAGCATGAGGTCTGTCCCTCCTGATTATATCATAATTTTTAAAAGAAATTACATGATTTTTGTTGAGTTTTGTTTCTGAAAGGAATATAAAGTCGTGGTTGTAAGTTTCTGCAAATTGTACTAATTCAAGTCTGCGATAATTAGCAATCAAAGAATTTACATTGATTGCAGCTATTCTTATGGGTTTATTGGTGTTTGGTCTACTGGACATTTTTATTTAGTGTGTAAGGTGCTCAGAATGAACTCAATTTTGTGAGAATTTTCCGCTACCCTATCTGCGAGCAACTTAAATTGTGAGGTAACTATTTTCGCAATTTCGTTTTTAAATTCAGTTACCCAAGGAGGATATGCTGGTGCTTGCTGACGATCATGATGCAGTTGTTGCTCCCTAGGACGGTGAGTGTATCGGTCCCTGGATTGAGCTGTCATCCCTGCATCTGGAGGCGTTGGGGTCCGGGTTGAAGCCATCCTTTGGGGGGGTGGGTGCAGTTTTCCACCATTAGTAACAGCTTGAGCGTATGAAAAGTCTTCTCGAATTGATGCACTGATGTTATTTATTTTCATGGTAGTTGCTTGGGTTTTGGCCACAGCGTTCAGTTTTTTTTGCTGGTGGGCAAACTTAATATAAGGGCATCCCTTATATGATGCTGGGTGACCTTCTTGCCCGCAATTGGCACACTTTAATTGGTTTTTGCTATCCGCTTTCTGGATAGGACAATTACCCGGCTCATGAGTTTTGGCACATTTAACACACCTATAATCCAGGAAACAATTTTTACTGGCGTGGCCTAATCGTTGGCATTTCCGACATTGGAAGATGCTGGGTTTTCTTAGGTGTTCCCATCGGACTTTTTGAAAAGCTAGAGACTTTATTTTAAATAAATCTTTGGTCTTGCTGTTGGCTGAAAGCTGTAGGAGATAGTGATATGCGTCAGGACGTGTTCTATCGAATTCGAATTTGGTTAGGTTATTTATTTCAACCTCTGATAGCTTGTGGTGTTCGATTTCTTGCTTGATTTGTTCAGTGGAGAAGTTTCCTTTGATACCTTTTAGTAATATAGATTTAGGTTTAAGGTTCTTAGGTGTATATGTGTAGTATTGCGTTTTATTGTCTAAAAGCAATTTTGTGATCGTATTGTAATGGTCTGTGGACAACGCATAGATAATATGTGTTTCTTTGGATGTCTCTTTAATGTAGAATGCTGATTTTGGTATGCTAGCATTGGTTATTGCGTTTATCAGTATGTTGATGTCCGATTTAATAGTATATATTGGAGGTTGCTTTTGTTCTTTTTTGGTTGTTATTGTGGTCTGTGTACCTGCAGTAGGGGCATTATCCTCCGTGTCCATATCCAGTTCATTAGATAGCATTTGGAATCGGTTTTCGTCTGATGCAGGTGTCAAATTAGTCAGCGGTGAGCTGTTAATTTTTGACGTTTTTTTGGGTTGTACCCAACCAGAGGCCGAAGGTGTCGACTGTGATAACTCCGCCATCTGTTGGAGCGCTTGGGAAGATGGTGCCTGTCCTTGTTTTCGGCTGGTATTGAGGTTAGGTGTTACTCGCTTTTTGGTGGAAAGATTATTTTCCTTAAGGAGATCCTTGTATAATTTGTCCAGTTGAAGGGAATTCAATTTAGGTGTTTTTGGTTGCCTGGATATAAGCTGCGGTTCCGGTGAGACATTCTCTTTGTCCCCCGCCATAGTCGCGATGTTTCGCTTTGCGCCATGTGGTGTTTGCGAAGACATCGCGTTTTTCTTATTTCGGGTCTTCTCACGCCATTCCCGGCACCAAATTATCCGTAATTAGCACGGTACACAACACTGGTAGGTGATAAGGTGTAAGGATCACTTTAAACTATCAGAATTGATGAAAATTTGCAATATTCGTACTGAGGTCCCTTTACACACGTCTAGACTTGCGTGCGGCCATTCAGAAACTCGGTACCATTGTGTCCACGGAATCATCTTGAGCGTAAGTTACTATAGATGGTATATATCGTGATTACTACGTACGTTAAAAAATTCAAATTACAATAGGTATCACGAAAAAAAAGGTCCATCGACAAAAAGCTGAAATAGTATTTTTTCTATTTTACTACATGAGTACTGCGACTAGCGTTGCCAACCGTACTTTAAAAAAATAAAGTATCTTACGTTATTAACATATTTCAAAATAATAACAATTACTCTGTAATGCTAAAAGCAATAGAAAATATGTTTGAAATAAATAAAAACTAATAAGATTAAAATGTACTTTTTATTTGTTGAACGAACTTTTTTTTTATACCCCACGAAAGCAAATGTACGTTATTTTTCTGTAAAAGAGATGGCAACCCTAACTACGACCCCCATATACTGTTGTTCCAAAAGCGATTTCCACATCCGTGGCGTCCCCTTGTTAGCTTCCCGGCTAAAAATCAATGAAAATTCAAAAAGCTCGCGTCAGAATGTGTCTGTATCTATGCCAAAAGCGGGCTCCTTAAAAAACAAATGAGCAGCGGAGAAGCTCGCCTCATCTTGCACATGGCGAGAATTGAGAAAGAGCATTCTCGATTGTGGATTCCAACAGGAAGGACGTAAGAATGGCTGAAAATGTAAGTAATAAATTATATATTATATATTTTCCTGAGATTTGTTCCGCACATAAATTCTGATTACAAGCGGCGTATGATAGAAGAAAGTCATACATCTAGTGCAAGGATACGTATTGTTCAATTGCAAATTGAATTGGAAATTCGGATTATAAAAGTAAAAATTACATTACATTACATTATATATATATTACATTACAAAATATATTTCTTCTCATTACTTCACGAGCCTTTCCATTATTATTCAATACAAAAAACTGTAATGTATTATAAATAGTAGTAACACAAGAAGATATTAGATACGTTGAAGCATATTCTAATAACTTATAACACCAACGATTATAAATATCAAACATATCTGAGTTGAACGTAAATCTAACTTTATTTTGTGAACGATCCGCACTTATAACTAGTAGTAAAACAAGAAGATATTAGACACGTTGAAGCATATTCTAATAACTTATAACACCAACGATTATAAATATCAAACATATCTGAGTTGAATGTAAACGAACATGTAAAGTACAACATTTTGAAAGTCTTTGATAGGCACTTTGCCTATGTTAACAATTAATGGAAGTAGACCGTAACTGTATAGCAAGTAAGTAATGCAACAAGAAAATATTAGACACGTTGAAGCATATTTTAACTTGTAACGCTAGCAATTAGAAAAATATGAATCAGGTCTGAGTTAAAATATGCTTCTATGTATCTATGCCCACTGATACTTTACGTAGGCAAAGTGGCTATCAAAAACTTTCATAATATTGTAGTTTACATGTTCATTTACATTCAACTCAGATATGTTTGATATTTATAATCGTTGATGTTATAAGTTATTATTAGAATATGCTTCAACGTGTCTAATATCTTCTTGTTTTACTACTACTTATGAGTGTGAATCGTTCACAAAATAAAGTTATATAATAATACGTTACAGTTTTTGTATGATTAAATAATGGAAAGGCTTGTGAAGTAATGGTAAGAACAGTATTCCGTAATATAATGTAATTGTAATGTAACTAAATGTACTTTTTATATAATTTCGCATTATACACTATTTCAATTTTCAAATTTTTATATTTCCTAATTTCCAATTTGCAACTGAACAATACGTATCCTTGCGCTACATGTATATCTTTCTTCTAACATACGCCGCTTTTATGAACTCTTGATTTTTTTGCTAATTAATTGTTTATATTAATTGTAGAAACACGCGGAGGATCTGCTTTTATGTGGTAAGTTTTATTAACTTATAGAAAAGTTAAATAAAAAATAATAGAAATTTATGTACACACTTATTCAAATTTTTTTATTTTTTCAGATTCAGACGAGGATGTTTCTATGGAACTTACCCCGCCTTATCAACAGCAACCGCCGCCGCCACCATCACGCCCACCACCATCCCCACCACTACCGCCGCCACCACCACCACCACCACCACCACCACCACCACTACCACCACCACCACCACCACCACCACCACCACCACCACCACCATAACAACAACAACAACATGTAAACAGGCCGGCCACGGCAAACGGTAAATACATACATATACATACACATTTTGAGGAGTTACATAGATTTATAATGCTTGGAAATAGGTCTAAATAAAGAATATTTTTATTATGCATAACATTAAATAGTATATATTATATATTATCTTGTACCGCAGTGTTTTAACAAAATTTCTGGACATTTTCTCAAGAAAAGATATTAATTTTGATTTTCATTAGATATTTTTTATCTTTAACAATTAAAAAACATTTTACTAATAAATTTTTTTGTTTATTTTACTAATTACAGGAGAGTATGTAACCCGCCGCCATCAAAGAAGCGGGCAAAGTGTCAGGGCGAATCAGGAGAACTGGGCCATCCTGCGAGCTGTTCGCAACCAATCCACCAGCCTGCAGGCCCAGGCGATGACACTCCGCGATTTGGTGGCGTCGCGGTACCGTGGCCGTGGCCGTGGTGACTATAGCCGCGGCGGCGGTGGCCCACATTAATATATCTACTTTATTATGTAAATAATAAAAAGAAATAAAATTAGATAATTGGAATTGGTGGAATGGGTTTATTTAAAAATTTGAATTTTCAGATATGAAGCAAGTATATGCATAAACTCATTTAATTAATATAATAATAATAATGCTATGTTTCAATAAATTGTTTTCTCTCACGTAGATCGCACTGCATCATCTTCTGCTTCGATTATCTGTAAAAAATAAATATAAAAGCCACATTTTAGTTATATATTACAACTTAACGTAGAACTTAATTATTTATAGAAATAGAGTGGCTTTTGCTATAGTGAGTGTAGAGACTACATAATGTATCAGGAAATGTTGCAGGAAATTTAAATGCTAATGGTAATAATTCAGCGAAAATAAACTAGATTCAATATTTTTAACGCACAATTTATTGGTGTTGGAATGAAATCCCCCCCCCATAAACATGACTCATGTATGAAAGAAGCTAATTCCCTTTAATTCACGAAAAAAGTTCTCACGCAAAGATTGTGAAATCATCTTTGCTAATTCCAATTGTACCTTTAATTCACGAAAAACATTAAAAACATTCTCACGCAAAGATTGTGAAATCAACTTTGCTAATTCCAATTGCATTCTCGTTCTCCGTTCGAACACTGATTCCTCTGTCACTCTTTATACTTGACATTCCTTTATTGGCCACAAATCAATTCAGTGCTCAGATTTTCAGCTTCGGTTTTAAGGAATTAGCGGGCGAGAGGCCTGTAGTGGACACAAAAACTTTTATAAGAGGACATCTTCTGTTAAAAATGTCGTATGAAAATCGTTTTACGATAGAAAATAATAAAAACTTGATAGAGACTAATTTAAATAAATCGAAGTCGGTAATAGATTAATAGCACATTCGGCAACCTGCACTAGCGCGCACTGAGTCCGAATACGCTGTAAGAGAGATGCGGAGAATATGAAACATTTTGTTTTAAGTCGACCTCATAGTATTTTTCTTATACCATGCCCGCTAATTCCTTAAAACCGAAGCTGAAAATCTGAGCATTGAATTGATTTGTGGCCAATAAAGGAATGTCAAGTATAAAGAGTGACAGAGGAATCAGTGTTCGAACGGAGAACGAGAATACAATTGGAATTAGCAAAGTTGATTTCACAATCTTTGCGTGAGAATGTTTTTAATGTTTTTCGTGAATTAAAGGCACAATTGGAATTAGCAAAGATGATTTCACAATCTTTGCGTGAGAACTTTTTTCGTGAATTAAAGGGAATTAGCTTCTTTCATACATGAGTCATGTTTATGGGGGGGGGGGGGGGGGGGATTTCATCACTTTTTTCATAATTTATGAATCCTTGTTGTGTTGATCTTATCAAGCTAATGTACCGCCGGTCACTCTCTAGGAAATTTCACCACAAAGAAAACGTATATATGCGAGGAAAGAAATTTATTACTTAATAAATTTTTAAATAAATTAACAATATTAAAAATGTACCGCCGATCACGTCCCGCCGGTATCGCGCGAGATCTTCTTTACCATCGTGACGTTTCCAAAATGTTAACAACTAACACTTAGCAGTAAATTGATTAGAATTTCAACCGTATATATGAGATAATTCAAAATTAAATTAGTTTCGGCGCACTGGTTCGGTCAATTTAAAAAATTTTAAATTGACCGAACCAGTGCGCCGAAACTAATTTAATTTTGATTTAACACTTAGCAGGTTATGATTGAATGACAGCCAAGTGACATTTATTATATTATAAATTATGCTTTCGAGGCGACACCTACTGGCGTCAAGTGGAGAAGTAAAACGTGACGTCATACCTCGTAATCCTAAAAGTATCATTTTTATAACTATTAATTCAGAATAAATCTTATATCTTTTAGACAAATAGTTTGATACATTAAGTAAAACGACATATGGGTTCGAAAAAAAATGATTCGCTTAATCATGTAAAAACACCGGCACTATGTCATAAAATAAGATAATAAGGCTAAAATAGCTCCGACGACCTGTCAATTTCGCTATCTTTCCTGTATAGATACGTGGTCGCTCAGTGTGCCTATGGGTAGAGGGGAAGGGGGAATTAGCTTCCAGACGCGACCGCGTCTGTTGATAAAATTAATTTATTATATTGGTGAATTGAAATAATGGCAATCTAAAAAATTAATGAATTAATGAATAGCGTGGCAACTACTGTGGATTTTATATCACAAAAGATTGAAAAGCATCAAGGGAGATAATAATTCTTAATGCTATGTCTTTAGACAAAGTTTGTCGATTTACCTTATTTGGAAAATTTTCAAAATTGTGAGAGAGAAGGTGCTTCATTTCTATTCAAGCCTGTGCATCCCCTTCATTTCTATCCAAGCCTCTGCGTCCCCTTCACTTTTATCCAAGCCTCTGCGTCCCTTTCATTTTTATCCAAGCCTTTCCGTCCCCTTCATTTCTATATAGGCTTTACATAAAAACTGTAAATTAAAATGCTATAAAAATAAATATCTGACTATTTAAATAAATGCAATTTGTTACAATACATTACTTTGTACATATGGTTCAAATTTTCAGAAACTTACGCAAAAGAAGATGCTTCTCTGTTGAATCGAACCTTCTCCGGATAACTTGCAAGCCTGCAATTCCACATAAGAATTTAAATGCAATTTGTTACAATACATTATTATTTTGTACATGCATTGTACAAATTTCCAGACACTTATGTGAAAGGAGATGCTTCTCAGTCGAACCATCTCCGGACAACTTCCAAGTCTGCGACTCTATATAAGAAACCTATTAAAAAATTTTGGCGACTTACCTTATTAATTGAGACAATAATTCAGTCTCCTATTTAGTGTAAAAACTCGTGACATTTCAAATTCGGACGACGATCCCTGCCGAATAATCCCGAGAGTCGACGAAAGAAGAACGAACACGTGTTGGCTGAAGGTGTGCGTGTAACGCGTATACATAGTGACGAAAAATATATATACCTAATGTTTAATGACGAAAATTTTTCGGCGAATCTTCTATGGAAGAAGTCTCTAAATTTATTTTACAATATATAAGCTGCAAAATGCCACATGAAAATATTTCGCCATTATTGCACAGACGTGTTAATACGCACCAACGACACAAACATAATGATTATTGTCTTCGTGCTAAAAAAGTAGGATCTAATGTTATTCGTAGGTTTCGTTTTGGGTTTCCTCGTCCTGTTACTGACACACTAAATATGAGAGACGTAGCAACTTCGATAGCAGATAGAAAACAATTAAAACATAAGAGTAGATTATACGATCTTCCTCGAACAAAGAATGAAGTTGATATTAATGATTATAATCCTGTTATACTTACTGCGTGGGAAGGCAATATGGATATACAGTTTATTGGTGAAAAATCGACACTGCTCACTTGGTATGTTACTAAATATTTGAATAAAGCAGGGAAAAGTGAACTGTCTGATTGTGATTTTGCAAATAGTGTAAATAATAAAAATAAGTCATAGGCAAGTGTTCTCTGGAATTTTGCTTTACGATCCATAAGCAATAGAGAATGTGGAGCTCTTGAGGCTGCTGATACATTGTTAGGTATGCCTTTATATGGAACTGATCGAAATACTACTATTAAATGGTTAGATGTTAATCCTATACGACAGTGGAAATTAAAAAGTCGTAAAGAAATTGAAGCTCTTGATAGTGAATCTACAGACATATTTTGTCTATCTTTAATAGATAATTATTATCCAAATAGATCTGGAGAATTAGAATCTGTGTCTCTTTATGAATTCGCACAATGGTATGATATCACGACAATCAAACCGAAAAATAATAATATTGAATATTATAAATTAGATAATGAATAAAGCAGATAATTAGATAATGAATCAGATAATAGTCATTATCTTAAACGGCGACAACGTGGCTCTCTTATTAATCATTATAGACATAACGTTAATAATCGACCGGAAGATTATTTCTTTTCTTTATTGCTTATGTTTAAACTGTGGCGGGAATTAAAGGATCATAAAATAGTTGTGATACTTATATGGAAGCATTTCATAATATAAAATTACATCTTACGGAAGCATTACTATATCACGAAAAACTAGAAGAATTGAAAAAAGCGTTTGAAACTGCACAAGAGTTAGTTCGGCAATTAGATGAAGAATTAAAAAGAAACGTATCTCAGGATGACCCTGTCAATCCGATAGGCGCTCAAAATGTAGAAGCTGGTGAAGCAATGCAAGATTTTAGGGATCTTGGTAATAAAATTGATGAAAAAATTGATGTGTCTGAAATGATAGCAAAATTAAATTCCGACCAAAAAAGAGTATTCAACAGAGTCATTGATACTGTAAGGTCAGATAATTCGATATTACGATTGTTTGTTAGCGGAGAAGGTGGAACGGGAAAGAGTTTTTTAATTAAAACCATTAAGTGTTGGATAAAACAATATCTCAATAAAGATACCGCTGTAGCGGCACCTACTGGTATAGCAGCGTTTAATATAGACGGTTTGACAGTTCATAGATTGCTTCAATTACCCGTTGAACATTCTTATATTGTAATATTCTTTATTAATTGATATAAAACGTGCTTGCTACGCTATGTCTGGCTTTACAGAAGTAACAAAGGAACAGGAAAAAGGGACCGCGCAAAGACGCATACATAGCGCCCTCTATATCTCGCGCTACATCCTGTGGAAGCATTATTGCAACAAACATGGTCTAACACCAAAGTATAAACAATTATCTGATCATGTATTAAAAGTTTTACGAGCAAATCTCAAAGATGTTGTTCTTTTTGTGATTGATGAAGTGTCAATGATATCAAATTTAACTTTTATGTATATACATTTTCGATTGTCTGAAATATTTGATACCAATGATTGTGAAGACGGTTGGTTTGGTCAAAAGAACGTTCTTTTATTTGGTGATCTACTTCAATTACCTCCTGTACACGAAGACCAAATTTTTGTACAATTATCAAATGATAAACTTAACAAATATGTCGGTTCTTTTATTGCTGTTAATTTGTGGACTACATTATTTGATTATGATGAGTTAACGATCAACATGCGTCAGCAAGGAGATGATTCTTATCGACAGTTGTTGTCAAGAATTCGTATTGGTCTAGTGACAGAACCTGATTCCAAGATTCTTAGGAATAGAAAAATATCTTTTACTGGGGATTCGTTTGAACTCAGATTAAACGAAATATGCCAGTTTATTAATAATTTTCCGTTGGACACTGTTTGTATATTGCCTACTCGTAATATGTGTGACGTTCTTAATGCTGCAATGTTAAATCGCATTACAGCAAAAGAGATATTATTAATTGCTGAAGACACAATTGACTGTATTTCGTATGTGAGAAAGAAAGTATCAAAAGTATTGCCCAATACTGATGACGATAATTTTAAAACTGCTGGACTTTCAAAGGAAATTGTAATTAAGATTGGAGCAAATGTTATGATAAGGCGTAACATTGATGCTACTTTGGGTCTTGTGAATGGTACCATATCTAAGGTAATTTCAGTTGTACAAGATATGTCTACCGATTATGTAGAGAAAATTAAGTTCCTTCTACCATCAGGATTAGAGTATTTCATTGAAAGAGTAAGCGTTAAGTTTGAAGTAGTGGATAGAGCATTTGTTATTAGAAAACAATTTCCATTGTGTCTGAGTTATGGAATCACAATTCATAAAAGTCAAGGCTTAAGTTTACAAAATGCTATTATGGATATAGGCAACTCTATATTTAATTGTGGTCAAGCTTATGTTGCATTATCACGAGTATCGTCTTCAGAAGAGTTGCATTTGATTAATTTTGATCCTTCGTCAGTAATAGCTGGCGAAAAAGCTATTAGGGAATATAATTGGCTAAGATCTAAGTACAAACCAGACGCAGACATAATTACTGTTTCAAAAAAATGCTATTCGAAAGTGGAAGATGTTCCATCGATATTGTCAAAAGTACAGTATTGTCTCCGTATATGCTCGATTTTATGCACGCGATACAAGCTTGTCGCTATCCCCACCACTTTTGTCTCACTCTTGTCCGGCGAAGGCCAGAGCGAGATGGAACGCGTTGCGTGCGCGACGAACGAACACTCAAAATTAGGACTCTGTACAGAATATATGCTCACCACCGGTCCCGAGCAGCGAGCAAATATGGAGACAATACTGTAATTGATTCAGTCCAAGAAAATTGTCAAACTCAAAAATTATTACAAAAAAATATTTCTTGGGTTTTACATGGTTTACAAATGCAGTATTACAATATTTAATGCATTTGAATGCCATTAGAAAGCAATTGTTTAATTGTAATGAATCATCAAATGTGTTGAAGATATTAATGCATCAATATGAAAATGGAATGCGCAATTTAAATACATATACAGTACGGCAAAGTTTAGGAGAACATTTTTCAATAAACGTAAAACGAGATGTAGTCGAATTTCTTATAACCTTGTGCACAGAATATGATTGTATAAAACAGTTGGTAGAGCATCAAGTAACTTCTACTACTCGATGTAAATCTTGTGATTATACAAAAAGAATTACTTCTGATAATTTAGTTGTTTCAATACCTATTAACAATTTGAAAAAAAGAAGCTATAATCTTAACGATTTATTAAACGTTACATTTTCACATTGGTATGAATCAGATAACGGATCATGTGAACAGTGTACAGGAAATGATATTATGTTTAAGAATGAATTAATATTGACGAAAGATATAGTTATTATTCGTTTACTATTATTTTCATTACAAGATGATAAAATAGTCAAAGCAATACGTACATTTAATATATGTACAATTCCCACAACCAAAGTATTAATAGCTGGACAATCATATAAGTAATTCAAAATTAAATTGGTTTCAGCGCACTGACCGAACCAGTGCGCTGAAACCAATTTAATTTTGAATTATCTCATATATACGGTCGAAATTCTAATCAATTTATTTTTACAATCATATAAAGTTATGAATGCTATATTTCATAGAGGTTCATGTATTGAGGATGGCCATTACACCAGTATATGTAAAGAAGAAGGAATGACTAGTAGTTGGATTGAAGCTGATGACTTGCAAATTAGAAAAAGGCAATGGCCCAACGGCGCTAAAGATCTTTATATTTTGTTCTTACAAAAAATGATAATTAATAAATAAGCCAACAAAAATTAACACACTATGGAATAGCTGAAAGAAGAATGCTTCCATTTGGGCTCCATATCAATCATCAATCTCAAAACTACACAGTACGATATTACACATGCAATTTAGCGCACATCAGAATTTAAAAAATTGTCGTAAAGGGTATAGCCGGTGTTACGCGGTAACTAGGTAAACGTGGAGTCCGAGTAATTAGTAGATATCTAAATCAGTCTAATCGCAAGGATGTTATGCGCGTACAGTACAAATTATTATTTAATAAATAGAAGAATTTTGTTTGATATCGGGAATTCAAGATCTAGTCCTATACAGGCCCCGCACTGAGTTATTGTGAGGAAGTCAGTTAGGTTATCATTAAATAATTTCTGCTCAAGTGTAAACGTTCAAGAGTGAATATTCATCCTTTTTATTCTTTCCTTTTTATATCAGTTGTTAGAGAGGCTGAGGAGCCAAAGGCGAACCCAAAATATTGGTTAATGCCAATATTGACTCTCCGTTACCTCTGACAATCGCAATTTTTGAACATAAAATTTTACATGAGACGGCGTTAGCCTATCGACATACAATTTGACTAATTTCGAGGAAATAATGAGCAACTCACCCACTCTATCGATAAATTTTTACTATTGTTCGATTGTTATATCCCTTTTTTTGTATTGCCTTTGGATTGTACGACGTGTATTCTGTGCCTGAGAAAGAAAGAATCGCACTCACTCTTGTTATCTAATGAATATATATATATATATATATATATATATATATATATATATATATATATATATATATATATATATATATATATATATATATATATATATATATATATATATGAATATTTTAAGCGATAGAAAAAGATTTAACGCACAAATAAAATAAAAAGAAAACGTTTAAATGATTATGGTTACTCAAGAAATTTTACAATAATCTTTAACGTGGAAATATTGAGTCCATTCACTATGAATTATGAATCTCCGGCTCGAAACGAGAAGTTTTAGTTAAAGAAAAGAAATTACTTTCCACGGACACTCGTCACGCACCTCGCGACTGTACGACAAAGAGTGACTTCAGCTTCGCGCCCCCGAGAGCGTCCGGCCGCGAGGCCCGCTCAGAAAAGCTGACGCTGCAGTCCCAATCATGCCCTAGCAACCGTCGCATGATTTCATTAGGTGTTCTCACTTTCATTCTCCCATACTTTTTACTTATGCGCTTCCGGCGTAGAACGGGGTACTCTCATCCTCACACTCAGATCACTCCTTTACATCGTTGCGACGATTCGACGGTCAGAGATGCGCTCGATTAGGTTAAACCAGAATGCTAGATGCATTGTCAAGACACACCCGCTTACATTTAATCAGTGTCGCGAGGTATGAGAACCACTGCTCATTTTGAACGAACTACTGAGAACCACGCTGATGCCTGTTACGTGAGGGCGTTAATTTTAAAAGAGATCGAGCGGTTGAGTCTAATTTCCTCAAGTAACGCTTAACGAATTTTAAAGAGATTTTATAATTTCGACATAATTGGATTATTACGCAAAAATCAGGATTGTTTTGGGGGCGCGGCTTTCGTCTACAACCCATACAGGTTGTCCAATCAGGATGTGGTACTTTAGAGGAGACTGGTTCGAAACAAAATTAGACAAATTAAGGAATAATATACCATGTATTACAATATAGATATATATATATATAGGAGTTTTCAAAGGTGGAACAAAATGGTGAAAATTACATGGATTTGAACCAATGACCGATCAACAATAATTGATCGAGGGAAAACCCCACAACCCACTAAGTGGTTGGATCAATAATCGTGTGTATTGTTAATTTTTCACATTCACTCGAATAATTAATGTGATTACAATTTATATTACGCGAAACAAGCCAATTCTTAAAACGCGTCACACGCCGAAGGGAAAGTAGCAGCTAATTGAGGGAAAACCCATAACCCACTAGGTGGTTGAATCAGCTGCTGCCTCCGTACAATATCATGACAGATCGAGTCACTCACCAACTCTGTACAAGAGATTGCTAATTCGTATTTTCAAGTCCTCTCTCTCTCTCTCTCTCTCTGAGTTTCTCTCTCTGTATGACCTGGAGGGTCCCGCGTCCGAGATGATAAAGCGCAGGAGTGTCGCACAGCACACACGCACAATGCCGAAAGTCAGTTTACAATAAAGCCCGAAGATATAAATGTTTAGTTAAATATACGGTTGAAACAAATAGGAGTTTAAAATTGTTGAAAAACGCAAGAATATACAAGTATCTACGGGGACTGAGTCCTTCCACGATCACTGGGATGCACTGGAACTCCGGCTCAAGACTATCTTAGAGAATAGCTATGTCCCTCGGACAGATCGACCACGCACTATGCGACTTAACAGCCGACTGCCTCGAGCGTTCGCAGGGCAGGCCCGAGCACTTGGGACTTTGAACAAAGAGAGTCAAATTGCTGAGCATGCATTTCGCATACACAGGCCCAACCGTCGTCGCCTCGGACCGTTCCCAGCCTCGCAATGCTTAGGTTTTCGAGTGCTATCGCATCCGGCGTTCCAAGAACATTGATGCTGATGAAAGATTTTCTCATGGAAGAACGCAGTGGCGTAGCAATTATTATTTTAAATTGGTTAGTATACCATATCGGTTTATTGACAATTGATCGAGGGTAACTCTCACAACACTTAATGGTAGGATCAGATGTCAACGATACTGTAATAAAATTTTAACAGGGAAGAAAAATATAAAGTAATCTACTACAATGCCTCGAAAGACTTATCACAGCACGCATTCCAGGAACGTCGATGGCGTTGAAGGATCGTTGATAATATTCCTTCGTGAGTACCTGCCCTGACGTGACCGGCTTCAAGCAGAAATAAATCAGAAATAAGTCAAGCACTATTAAGAATATCTACAGATAATCGACTATTGATTGAGGGAAATTCCCATAACACGCTAAGCGGTTGGATCAATAGAGAACATCTGCGAAATGACTGTAAAAATTAGTAGAATTTAGAAATGAATTTGGAAAAAGTAACCGGCACGTAACACCCCTCCCCCCTTGGAATCATCGTCCCCGATGATAATTAGGTGTAGGGACATTTGGAGTGCCGGGTATAATCTAACAAAACGTGGAGTAGCTGCCTGTCACGTCTGAGGGGTATCGCGCTTGTTCCGCCGACACGGATTTGGGTTCGGTGGTTATGAGGATCGCCTCGCAGGGCAGAGTATACGCATTCCACAAAAGCCCGTCCTACATGTATGCAGCCCTTTAAGTCAATTATCATTATCGTAGCGCTGTTCCTGATATAATTTATCAATTTCCGAATTAAAGTATTCTGCGTCTTCTGTTATTAGTGTACCAAAGAGTGCGTGGCTCAACGACCCGATGAACCCGAAAGGGACACTTTTCCGCACTATGGTCCTGGGATTGTGAAAATCTTCCGGAACTTGAATCGCCGAAAGTAGCTCCCGTAGTTCTCAACGCAACGCCAAAGCTTCTTCTATTCTCCCATTGAGATAAATCCTACGTAAGATGCTGTCGCATTGATTTGCCATCAGCAGAGAGATGCAGTAGTTATATGTTTCATTTAACCTTTTATAGTCTGTTGGGAATTGAGTTTCTAATTTGTGGGTGTCGAGAAAAATCATGACTCGCCAATCAGCGGTCATCAGTCTCATTGTGTGTAGTCTTTCAAAATACAATCCAGGGCTAGCGCCAATTCTTGAAATCTCGTACGTTTTCCGATTTTCTCCAAGACTCGTTGTGATCCAGGTCATCAGAGAGAGGAGCGTGACCAACTTCATTATGCTTGATTCCATTTAATTCAACTCGATTCGATTTTACGATCAGATCGGAAACTAAAGCCTAATTATTTTAGTGGTGTAGTAATAATTTATCAGCATGCTTTACAAATCGTTCGCCAGACTTTCCTTGTAATATAATGTTATTCTTTTCCAAAATTCCAACAATTTTATAAGGACCATGATATCGACTGCCAAATTTTCCCTTCCTAACTTCTACCAAAACGCGTGCCATGTCGCCAATTTTACCTTGGAATGGTCGCGCCTTTTCATCGTAGTGTAATTTTGATTTATGTTTAGCCGATATCAAATTTTGTGCAGCCAACGTCTGCATCTCGGTTAATCGCGTTAATAAATCTCGAAGATAATCGTTATATGTTGATAAGGACTCGTCTGTAGGGAATTGACTAGGACAGCGTGCTATTTCGCCAAATACCAATTCGTGTGGAGTAAAATTTGTTGCTTCGTGAACAGACGTGTTATACGAAAATATTGCAAATGGTACTATTTTATCCCAGTCATCAAAATCATTTAGATAATGTTTTATATATTCAGTTAAAACTATATGGCTACGTTCTAAAGCACCATTCGTTTGCGGACGGTACCCAGAAGTAGTTACATGATTAATTTTGAAAACTTTTGCCAGTTCTTTTAAAACTTTATTAATGAAACTAGTAACTTGATCAGTTAAGATTGCGCGTGGAGCCCCATATTGCAAAACCAAATGTGTGACCAGCGCGTGAGCTACAGTTTCTGCTTTTATATCCGGTACAGGAACTGCAATGCAGTATTTCGTAAGGTTATCCTGCATAGTCAAAATGTGTCGATTACCGCTAGGAGTCAATGGGAGAGGTCCCACAGTATCTAAGGATATTTTATCGAATGGTTTTAATGGGGTATCGGTTATTAGCATTGGTTCGCGAGTTCTTGTCCTAACAAGTTTGTTTTCCTGACAACTATTGCATGTTCTAATGAAATTTTGAATATCGTTACGCATCGATGGCCAATAAAATCTTTCCCGAATTCTTTGATATGTCTTTGTCACGCTCTTATGCCCTCCTATTAAGCTTTCATGTAATTCCGAAATGATTTTCGGACGGAGTTCTTCGGGCGGTACCTGTACGTTTCCGGTGCACAGTGTTATTTTGATATCGCTATCCGCAAAAATATTTAATAAGATACCAGCTAGTGTACCCTGCGGAAGTGTATCAGTAAATTCACCGGATTTCGAAATTCTAAAGGTTTTTATGCCTGATTGTAAAAGTGTATATTTTAAATTTTTCAAAGCATTACCTAATTTTGCGATGGAAGTATCATCATAATGCCTTTCCTTGATTACTACACTGAAAATTTTGTATTTACCTCGCGGCGTAACGAGTACTTGGCCTTCTTTTGGCTTTGAATTTCGCAGATTTTCTATGCTTATTGCACCTATATCTGCGAGCAACTTACTTATCGGAGTTACCAATTCTACATCGGAAGAAATGAAATGAACATAATTTTCGCGAATGTTTGTTAAACTGTTTCGAGTAAATTTAATATTCTCTTCGCGTGGGCTTCGCGAGAAGGTCGGTGACGTTAATACGTCGGGAAGTATACTTTCTGTTATTTGAATTCCTGGTCGATACTGGTCAATTTTACTATGGTCAATCGATTCAGGTGCAAGTGAACGTTTAGGAGTAGAAGGTGGATCAGAAACTGTTCCTGGTTTTGAATAAGTGGATTGTGAATAAGGAGTAGATAATGCAAGCGGTCTGTTGGACGGTAACGGGGTTGGTATCATGGATCTGCGCGGTGGACGGCGAATTAACGTATTGTCGAATATTGAGGCAGTGTTTGGTTCTTCTTCCTCCTGTATGGATTCCAAAGGTCTCCCTAATTCGGATCTCGAAGTTACTACCTCGGTGCTTGTTGTTGCAGCATTACCTTGGCTTCGCGATTTATATTGTGCCCACAAGTCTTCTGCGCGTTTGTCCAGTTCTTCCCGGAATGAATTTTCTGCATCTAATTCTGATTCGTCGGATGAATTTTGAAGAATGTCGCTATGCTCCTGCAGCGATTTTTCGAAACGATTAAAAGATTCCTGAAGTTCCGAAAGCCTAATGGATTGAGAAGTGTCGAGCTGAATCTCGTTATCATCACTATCACCCGATGGAGGTGCAATGTCTATGGTTATGCCTTCGGCAGGCATTGCAGGCGCAGCAGCTTCATCCTCTGTAGTGTCCAAAACCTCAGACTGGTCTTCAGATTGTATTTCTTTAGAAAGGGTGCGTTGAAATTCTTGAACCAATATTGGTGATTTGAGATTGGGTAACACGCTTTTTCGACCTCGAAATACCGGTGTGTCGACCACCTCGGTAGGTGGTTCTTCTTCGGAATTTTGTGAAGATTCAGTAGTAGTTAATTCCGCGTAATTAATGGGAGTTTTAGATCCGGCAGTTTGAAGTGCGGAACGCGTTCTTGTTGCAATGGCGCTTTTATCTAAAGGGAACGTACGCTTTTTCCTAACTGTTGGTTTAACTACAGATTTTGATTCTACAGGTATGGATTTAGAAGTGCTCGGAGTTGGTAATCTTTTATCACCGGAAGGTTTCTTAATAGGCATGACTTTGGAAATCTTACTATTACATTCCGAATCGCTATCGGATGTGTCTTTTGAACTGGAATCGGCACTAGTATCATTTTCTATTACCGGGTTTCGAGACAGAGCATCTGCATTGGAATTTAAACGTCCCGGTTTATGTACAAATTCATATTCATAATCGTGCAATTTTAATCGCCAACGTACTAATCGTTGTCCCGGATCTTTTATCGAATCTATCCATTTTAGAGGCTCATGATCACTAACCAAAGTAAATTTCCTTCCGTAAAGGTATGGTCGAAAATGTAATATTGCAAAAAGTACTGCTAGACATTCCTTTTCTGTGGTAAAATAATTTTGTTCCGGCTTCGTTAAATTTCTCGAAAGGTAAGCTACCGGCAAATCGTGTCCATCCACATTTTGACTGAGTACGGCACCTATCGCGTAGTCAGATGCATCTGTAGTTAATGTGAAAGGCTTATTGAAATCGGGATATTGCAATATAGGACTTCTGCACTCTTTTTATGCTTACTTCCCCATACAAATTTAGCGTTCTTTTGTAATAATTCTGTAAGAGGCTTGGCTTTGGCTGCAAAATCCTTGATAAATCGACGATAATATCCAGCTAATCCAAGAAATTGTCGTACATTTTTCTGATTTTTAGGACGAGGAAAATGTTTTACTGCCGTTAATTTCTTTGAATCTGGTCTTACTCCAGAACGACTAATAATATGGCCTAAATAAGTGACTTCGGTTCTCAAAAATTCGCATTTATCTGGCTGAAGGGTTAATTTTGCATCATTTAATCGAGTAAACAGACGTCGAACTTGCTTTTCGTGTTCTTCCAAATTTTTCGCGTAAACAACAATGTCATCGAGATAGACAAATACTTCCACACCCTGTAATCCGCGCAATACCTGATCCATCAGCCGTTGAAACGTCGCGGGAGCATTCTTAAGCCCTTCGGGCATACGAATATACTCGTAATGACCATTAGGTGTAGTAAAGGCTGTTTTAGCACGGTCTCGCGGATCCATTTCAATTTGTTGGAATCCACTAGCGAGATCAAAGGTGGAAAAGTATTTTGCTTCGCCCAAGTGATCTAGAATTTCTGTGATGTTAGGAAGCGGATATGCATCACCAATTGTTTTTTCATTAAGATATCGAAAATCGATTACTATTCTCCACATTGGATTTCCCTCGGAATCAGGTTTCTTTGGTACTATCCAGATTGGTGAATTGTACGGAGAATTTGAAAGTGCAATAATTTTATCTGCCAATTTATTAGAAATTTGACGAGCTATTTCTTTTTGGTGGACTCGTGGAAACCGATATTGCCTGGTATTAATGGGCAAGTCATCTATTGTAGGTATTCGATGTTGTATTAAGGGAGTAGATTCTAATTTATCACCTGGTAGACGAAATCGTTCAGGGAATTCCTCGATTAATTTGATTACATGATCTTTTTCTTCGTCATTTAAATGACCTAAACGCAATTTTGATAAAATTCTGGTTATTCGGTCCGCTGATACCGGTGACTCCTGCTGTTCAGAGTCAGAATCGAAGTATTCGCGTTCTTCAGGAAAGTTGTGATATTCAAATGGTAAAATTTCTTGAGGCGGTATTTCTATTTCAATGTCTTTATCCAAGGTATTTATTGCGAGAACATGGCACACGTTATTTTTAACTTTTACAAGCGCTTCCCCTATATAAATTCCATCTATTGTTTTAATCAATGGTAAATATCCTTCTTTCAGATTACAATCGATGGTATCTATGGCGATTGCTTGTCGGGTACGACTACTAATACGATAAACACGCGGTGTACTATTTTTCTGAGGTGCTTCCTCCTGAGGAGCCTCGCCAATAAAATGAATCGGTCGAATTGGTTGACTTTGTGTAACTATTGTATTGTGTGCAAAGGAAATTTCGGCTTTTTCTTGTCTCAAATAAGCTTTTCCTAAAATACCGTCGCTATGTATCGGAAAATTTGATCTTACTACATGAAATAGGACTGGTTGATCCAAAATTGATACTATTGTGGTTCCTAATGTTTCCATTCTCTCGTCCGTAATTCCTCTCATTTCGATAGAATCGTGTACGTCGACGGTTACATCCTCGTGCAATGCTCTTAATTTTATTACATTTATGTCTGCACCCGTATCAATCAAAAATGTTGCAGTTTTATATCGTAATTGTTTCGCGGTCAATTTTACAACAGGCGATTCGTCATTACAACCCAAATTTAATATTGATGATCCTTTTCCAGGAATCTTACTGTCGGATGATGCTCTGAGGTTTGATTGCTCGACGGGCGACGCTCTGGGTTTTGGTAACTCGTCGTCGCGTCTGTTCGAGGAGTTACTCGGGAGTTTAAATCTGAATTGTTTCGTGGTTCAGATGAATTTTGATTCGGCGAATACGGCCTGGACTCGCGAAATGCTACGGAATTTCGTGAATCACGGTTCGAATTTCGGTAACTAGCTTGGAAATTTGAATTTTGAGGTGCGACTTGCGTCGCTTGGGGAATTGGACTCGTGCTCCGTGCCAATTGTGGAGCCGTCGGAGTTTGGGCGTACCGTGAATTTGACGGAAAATGTGGATAATGTGCATTTGATAAAATGGTGGGTAAGGCATGTAGGGATACGGGGAATGAGTAGGATACCCATGTTCTGGATATCTACTTGATTCCGTATTACTTCGCGGGGGTTTAAGAATCCCTGCCGGGAGTTTTGAATAATCCGAATTTCCGGTCGGGTTCGGACTCGGACTTCGCGAACGGGAATCTCCAAAATTTTGATTTCGCGAATCGCGATAAGTGAATAAACTCTGGCGTGAATTACTTTGAATAGGCGAGTCTGAACGGGAATTTAAACGAGGATCATCCTGCCTTGAAAGAAACAGTCTGTTTGTTTCTCCGGTCGGTATTATTCCAGACCTCATTCGAGTCTCGACTCGCGTCGCATGCTTTACCGCGTCTTCTAAAGTTTTTGGATCGCGAGCGTCTACGGCCCTGGCTATCTCGTCAGGCAAGCCCCGAATAAATGCTTCTAGCGCGCACTCCTTTATCGGGCGCAACATCTTATCCGCGTCCTCGCCATACGAGTCCTCCAGCGCGAGTCGCGCACCGCTAATCAAAATATTAAGCCGATCATAGAAATCATTTACAGTTTCGTTTCTACGCATGCGGATATTTTCAATTTCATGATGGTAATATGGATAATCTTTCCCGGGAGCAAATCTAGTTTTCAAATGTTTAATTAATTCATTTACGGTATTAAAAGTTTTTCCGAAAGTACTATCGCGCGCAGCTCCTTGTAATTTTCCAAGGACTGCTTTTACGAACGGGCCTTCTGACGCAGGTGGTACGAAAACTGCACCGTTTTGCACATCTTGTAAGAAATATTTTAGGGGTATATTTCTCCCGTTAAAGAAAGGAATATTCAGTGTCCCGTGCTGCAAAGCAAAGCATTCCGCCACAGACGTCATCATTGCGTTCGTTACTGATAAATTCGCGGACGCGTTTCCCGACGCACTACCGGTTTCGTTGGGACTAGCCATTTTGCTAAATTTTTCAAATTATTTCAAAGAATATACACAAAATATATAAATAAGCTGAAGATAAATTAGAAGGCGATATCACGGATTTCCCAAAACATTCAAAACACAAAAGAAATAAAAATGCAAAGCATACCAATTAAATCACGTATAAAAATTACATAGGCACTCTTTTATCTCGAACGTCTCAGAAAATACCACAACGGACGGGTTTGACAAAAGCAGAATCCCACTTCTGACACCAGTTTAGCTGTTACGTGAGGGCGTTAATTTTAAAAGAGATCGAGCGGTTGAGTCTAATTTCCTCAGGTAACGCTTAACGAATTTTAAAGAGATTTTATAATTTCGACATAATCGGATTATTACGCAAAAATCAGGATTGTTTTGGGGGCGCGGCTTTCGTCTACAACCCATACAGGTTGTCCAATCAGGATGTGGTACTTTAGAGGAGACTGGTTCGAAACAAAATTAGACAAATTAAGGAATAATATACCATGTATTACAATATAGATATATATATATATAGGAGTTTTCAAAGGTGGAACAAAATGGTGAAAATTACATGGATTTGAACCAATGACCGATCAACAATAATTGATCGAGGGAAAACCCCACAACCCACTAAGTGGTTGGATCAATAATCGTGTGTATTGTTAATTTTTCACATTCACTCGAATAATTAATGTGATTACAATTTATATTACGCGAAACAAGCCAATTCTTAAAACGCGTCACACGCCGAAGGGAAAGTAGCAGCTAATTGAGGGAAAACCCATAACCCACTAGGTGGTTGAATCAGCTGCTGCCTCCGTACAATATCATGACAGATCGAGTCACTCACCAACTCTGTACAAGAGATTGCTAATTCGTATTTTCAAGTCCTCTCTCTCTCTCTCTCTCTCTGAGTTTCTCTCTCTGTATGACCTGGAGGGTCCCGCGTCCGAGATGATAAAGCGCAGGAGTGTCGCACAGCACACACGCACAATGCCGAAAGTCAGTTTACAATAAAGCCCGAAGATATAAATGTTTAGTTAAATATACGGTTGAAACAAATAGGAGTTTAAAATTGTTGAAAAACGCAAGAATATACAAGTATCTACGGGGACTGAGTCCTTCCACGATCACTGGGATGCACTGGAACTCCGGCTCAAGACTATCTTAGAGAATAGCTATGTCCCTCGGACAGATCGACCACGCACTATGCGACTTAACAGCCGACTGCCTCGAGCGTTCGCAGGGCAGGCCCGAGCACTTGGGACTTTGAACAAAGAGAGTCAAATTGCTGAGCATGCATTTCGCATACACAGGCCCAACCGTCGTCGCCTCGGACCGTTCCCAGCCTCGCAATGCTTAGGTTTTCGAGTGCTATCGCATCCGGCGTTCCAAGAACATTGATGCTGATGAAAGATTTTCTCATGGAAGAACGCAGTGGCGTAGCAATTATTATTTTAAATTGGTTAGTATACCATATCGGTTTATTGACAATTGATCGAGGGTAACTCCCACAACACTTAATGGTAGGATCAGATGTCAACGATACTGTAATAAAATTTTAACAGGGAAGAAAAATATAAAGTAATCTACTACAATGCCTCGAAAGACTTATCACAGCACGCATTCCAGGAACGTCGATGGCGTTGAAGGATCGTTGATAATATTCCTTCGTGAGTACCTACGTCCAAAAAGTTCGCAGCGGTTTAGCAGTCCGACTCTTTACAGCTGCGCCATTGACGCCGTTGAAAATATCTTAAACATTTTAGACTGTAATGTCACAGCATGTTTAGTTTGTTTAATTCCTACGCTGTTTTACTGTATGTGAAGACATTGAAGATCGCATAAAAGATTTATTTCATAAAGTATGTACGAAAATTCCACCTATAAGTTACTCTGACACGGAAAAAACGCCGAAAAAATCGGTTTTTAATTTTTTTAACTGCGGCGCACCAAATTGAAAAATCTGAAAAAAATTCAGGACAATAGTAACAATGATACGTACTTACAGTAAAAATATAATTATAGTATCAAGACTGCTTCGATACAAAACCGGCATTTTTCAGCATTTTTTGGCGTCTTTTATTTTTCACAGCTTGGTTTTTCAATTTAAAAATCTGACACGATTCCCTAATATGTGCACCGATAACAGCCATGCCTCTGAATTTTTTCAAAAATTTTCATCCGCTGGTATAAGAGAAATTCGGCAAAAACATGATTTTCTATTTTTACCCTTTACTACCCCCGGGTCGAGATACAAAGTTGAAACTTGGCAGAAATCATTCTTTTTTTATAAGCTTTCGAATGACCCATCGTGATTTGAATTCGGATCAGGGGTACATTTGACCACCTTATCCGGCTATACCCTTAATATCAGTAAACACTACAAAATGTGTGAAATCCCAACAAAATTACCTATTCACAAAAAGGTACAAAAAAAGAGCGCCAAGTATACATATAATCCCATAAAAAAGAATCCCATTTTAAAAACATTGTCGTAAATTAATATCCTGTGACGTCCCGACCCCACCACACGACTTAGTGTCAACGAGCGTCACCAGAGGTCTCCAATCTTTCTCTCGCTAGTCCCTCAATCCTTCAAACATTCATACATATATACAAGTTCCGAAATTATATCCTCTGTGTCCCCGTGTGTGTCTAGGGCAGGGGCCGTCAGTTATACCCCTACTGATGAGTCTAACTGGCGGCCCCAAGACGAAACACACCTCTCTTTTCTTCCTCGATTCTTCAAAGCCGATCCACCGGCCCCGCACAGTACTCCATTGCGACGTAACCCCGCCGGCCTTAGGTATTACGGTTACGTCCGGAGGCGACGGAGCAAGAACTCCCCTTCCCGTCCTGAGGACCGGCAACCCAGGACGTGACAATCCCATCAAAAAGAATCCCATTTGAAAACAATGTCGTAAATTAATATAAATTTATTAATGTTCTATATGTAACTGTAGCCAAGTATTTGACTTCCAGGCCGCGGATATCTTTTTTTTTGCCTTTTATTGTGTTATAAATCTGACTGCGTTTCTAATATGTGTATGCATATGTTTATGTATTTTAGATTGTAGGGGAGTTATTATAAATTATTAGTACTAAGACAATTAACATTTTTTCGGTTGCCCAGCGTCAAGTATTTTGAATAAAATATTTATTCGTATTAAAATATTTATTTCTATAAAATATATCTACTTAATATTATTTAATACATTTTTTTCTTTGTATAAATAGCCATTGTTATGACTGGCGCAATTTTTGTATATTTCATTAATTTTGTAAAGCTATTAATTAATTAATTTACGACAATGTTTTTAAATGGGATTCTTTTTGATGCATTAATTAAATGAAGTTGTGTCATCTTATGCGCAGTTGGAAAGCTCCGTTATGTACTTGCAGCTCATTTTGATTTCACATATTTTTTTATATTTGTTACGTATATAGAATTTCCATACGCCGCTCTCAACCATTTTTCGAGCTCACGTCTGTGAAGGGAAGACGCCCTAAAATTCTTTCGTTTATCAAACACTTCACTTAGGGGGTCATGATCTCGACCATCTAGATAACGACCACGGGAACGGAAGTGACACGACGATAACCCCGAAGGATTTCCTTATATGGAAAATTCCTGATGAACCCCCACTCATTTTTGGGAGTATATATGTCACGTCCCGGGTGGAGGTCTTTGGGGGACAATGACACTGTGGGGGTTTTTGAACACAGGCGAGGATCTAAAATCCTGCACACTGAGAGTTGAGGGAGGTTAGGCGAGGATCTGGAATCCTACACACTGGGGTAGAAGGAATTTAGGCGAGGATCTTAAATCCTGCACACTGGGGTCGAAGGAGGCTAGGCGAGGATCTTAAATCCTGCACACTGGGGTAAAAGGAGGCTAGGCGAGGATCTTGAATCCTGCACACTGGGGTAAAAGGAGGGTAGGCGAGGATCTTGAATCCTGCACACTGGGGTAAAAGGAGGTTAGGCGAGGATCTTGAATCCTACACACTGAGGTCGAGGGAATCTAGGCGAGGATCTTGAATCCTACACGCTGAGCGACCAAGGAGGGTTTAAATAATGAAATTGTACCCAATGAACACCCGTTGGACCCTTGTGGGTTTTTATACCGGTTCGATAATAGGATTTACCGCTGCATATACATAAGAAGTCACTCGTAATGGTTCCGCGAAATCCGTCTAGGCATACGTCGGTACGCGGCCCGTGCAGAAGAACGTTTGTAAACACTGTAAGAACACTCGCTCGCGAACCGAGATCAGCTGTTGCAGCGGTTCGTTACGTTTGGGATCTTCGTTGCCGAAGGATTAACACAATAACTTCACGATTGATTTAAATGGTTGTTTATTCAGGTTAAACAAGTACGTTATCATGCACTGCGTTAATAGTGCAGTAGCGATGATCGTTGGCGTATGACATTTATAAATGTATATAAAATAAAATGTTTATGGATGGACATGCGATACAATAAAAGATAGTAAAATAGTATGTAATAAGCTTTTAGCGTTGACAAGACAAATGAAGTGATCGCTGTATGCGTTAATAAGACAAATAGAATGGTTGCAATAAGCGTTAACAAGCAAATAGTATGATCGCAATGAGCGTTAATAAGATGATTAATACGAAAAGTAAATAAGAATAGTAATATGGGATGTGGGTGATATACAATGTTATTAATAATAATGATAATAGCTTACAGTAGCTGCCGTAGATAATCGTTTCGTAGAACACTGATTTGAACTTTAGAAATACTTGTTGCTCGAAAAGTTTCCGTAGAAGAGGTTTCGTATAAGAGTTTCCGTAGAAGAGTTTCCGTAGAAGAGTTTCCGTAGAAGAGGACGAGGACCTCTTGGGTCCTCGTATTTATGTAAAATCAAAAGATTGTTAGGGGCGAAGGGCGGTTGCGGTATGTAACCTTGACCTATTTCGGCACGTGTCGCAGTACAGGTTATTAATAGATTTGGTCTTCCGGGGTTTTTATATGGCCTTGTAATGAATATTTGTCGTTAAGACTTCCGGGGTTCTTTTGCATAGAGTTTTGAAAGGGGATACTCAACCCATTGGATGGACTGTGGGTGGTTTGATTAGAAAGAAGGAAAAGGGGTAATGACTTCTTTGGTCATGGGGAGGTTGTGAGACGTGGTCTCGATTTAAGAGGGGTTTTTAGGGACGAGGGACTTGTATTTATTAGATTTGGAGTGATGTGGTCGTGCCACGTAAGGTTAAGAGTGGATTTGGGGGTCGTCGTTGACCATCTTGAGATGGGGACCGCTAAGGTACATCGCCAAGGTGATCAGGGGTTTGGGGAAAGGGTAAGACTTGATTCTGGAAGACTTTGGTGGAGTGAGTTTATGGAGGACTTGTACTGTTACCGCGCGAAAAATAGTGGGACGTCACATATAAACCCTTTGTTTTCTACCCTCTGCGGTTAAAAGCTATAGAGTCACGTGTAGAGTCACGTCGTGTCACGCTCGTACAGAGTTGGTTAAATCTAGCAAGATCGGGCAAAAGTCTCCGTCAGAATCATAGTTAACCTCATAGAATCCGCGAGTCCGGTTTATATTCTATTTGGCACGTTGAAATAGCCGCTCGTACGCCCCGCATCGCCAGTGCGTCAACACCGTGCAATTATTGGTAATTTATACACTTTATATAATTAACTAATCGCGACACTTACATTTGTACAATAACTGATTATTGAATATACGAATGGTGTTCACTTGTAAATCGAGTAGATTCGTTAAACCCATCTTTTACCCAGCGATCCTTATAATATTGGTAGCACTCACCCACTGATGCAACTTTACCGCTCGAGTTGTATCAACTTTAATTAAGAGTTACGAGGCATTACTAACATTTCCCGCGACTCCCTGATTTCGTATCAGGTCCGTTCGCAAACCCTTTACCACAACAAACCATCTTCTCCAACCCAGTGGCTCTCCGATTTAGCATCGGGTTCGTCCACGAAACCTCACCCTCCTACGGCTCCCTGATTTCGCATCAGGTTCGTCCGTATCCTACAGCTCCCTGATTTCGCATCAGGTTCGTCTGTAAATCTACCAACTTCCGAACAGCTCCCTGGTCTCGCGCCAGGTTCGTCTGTGAATAATCCAACCTCCTAGCAGCTCCCTGGTTTCGCACCAGGTTCGTCTGTGAACTTTATCCTAGTGACTCCCCGATTTCGCATCGGGTTCGTTCACGACGTTTCACCCTCCTGCGGCTCCCTGATTTCGCATCAGGTTCGTCCGTGCTTGACTCCATTCCTAGAGGCTCCCTGATTTCGCATCAGGTTCGTCCTCGCCGTCAATAATCCTAGCGGTTCCCTGATTTCGCATCAGGTTCGTCCGCGTACCTAACTAACAAACTCATAAACCATATTCCTTGGGAAATACCCTTCTCGCCGGCCTCTCGCGTTGCCGCAGCCCCAGCTCGTAACATATTTATTTGTATAATATATCTTTTTATTTGTAAAAATAGCCATTGTGATAATTGGCGCAATTGTTGTATATCATTATTTTTGTAAAGTTAAATATACAACATCAATAAATTTATATTAATTTACGACAATGTTTTTAAATGGGATTCTTTTTGATGGGATATTAATTTACGACAATGTTTTTAAATGGGATTCTTTTTTATTTTCAGAATTAACCGCCACGATATTTTTCCCTGTTTTAGGAACTCATATTATTAATTTACAAGATATATATTAAAAAAATATAATCCCCATAACTTTTGAATTCTGACTTGTTTCCTTATTTTTGGGATTCTGTTCCACTGTGGCGCTGGATCGCCGCAGCGCGGCCGCGGCTACGACTCAGTTTGGAGGAGGCCGCGCGCCTAGTAGATTCCGTCATCATGGTGGAAAACAGACACTCATCGCATTGTGTTGCGTCTTGAGTAGCCTAGGTTGCTGCTGTAGCAGACGGGCGGCCGCCGCGGCTAGGAAAACGGTTACATGCTTCCCCATAAGAGCAGTGCTTAGGATTTGGCCGCCAGCCGCCTCCGCCGGCCGCCAGCTGCTGCTAGGAAACTCGACCTGAAGGCGACCACCCGGTCGCGGAGAGAGTCGCGGATCAGGCGACGAAGGTAGAGCGGGACGTGGTGATACAACAACCCCCGCTCAATCGCCGCCTA
This sequence comes from Andrena flavipes, assembly GCA_963971345.1. Lineage (NCBI taxonomy): Eukaryota > Metazoa > Arthropoda > Insecta > Hymenoptera > Andrenidae > Andrena > Andrena flavipes. Next base: position 44,854,817 of record OZ020479.1, on the reverse strand, counting down.
GGAGACGGTGTTAAACGCGTTGGCGATGTCTAAGGACACCGCCCCCCTCGACCGCCCGGCGCGACAGCGACCGAACCAATTGAATCGCGTCAATGGTCGATCGCTGCCGTCTAAAGCCGAACTGGCGGTCGGACAGATCCGGGCCTACGGTCTCAAGATGGTGGCAGAGGCGGGCAGCTACGATACGCTCGAGCAGCTTGCCTGCCTCGTCCAGCAAACCTCGTCCGCCGTGGTATGATTTCGGATAACAGTACTAGTATCGCCCTTTACACAGCCCTTTAAATAGTGTAGGCGATCCACATCCATCAATGAAGAGTCCTTGATGACCAGCGAGACGAAGGAATCGTGGAACGCCTGCCATTCACTGTACCGACCATCGAAGCTAGGAAGAGGAATGCGGGGCAGAGTGGCGCGCGATCGTGTTTCCACGGCAAAAGCGCCGCCGGAAGTCGGGGCCACGTTGGCAATAGGCTCCGTCTTCCGTTTGAGTTCACGAAGGAGATCCAGTAGGTACCCCTTCTGATCTAAAAATGATTCTCCGCCAAGTCCGAAGCCATCCTTGGTAAAATACTCGCGTCGCATCAATTCATCCGTACGACCTTTCATTAAAACACTGTGCTGCTTCGAGAATTGCTCCCATGGCGACGTTAGTAGTTCCAGTCTAGCTTGCACCGTACCTTCAGTCATTTTAGCGACACCTTTCTTTTTTAGATTATCGTACACGCACGAGAGCCGATGATATAGCTCGATCTGTTCTGCGAGCAAGTCCTCCATGATGGTGTAACGGAAACGAGCTTTCGAACCACGCGGTCACCACACAGCACTTGAAGAGCACGAAATTATCGGGAATTATTCGGCTCAAAGGACCAACTTTATGTTCGCACAAGAGCGTGGAACACCTGCGCTCTTGCCCTTTGTTTCATTCGCGAGAAACTCAATTTATTTGTACGAAATAAAAGATTTAAATTGTGGCGTAATGGCATCACAATAAACCGCGCACGTTTATTCTTCACACACAATGAATTTTCTCAGAGTTAAACAAAGTTTAAAACACATATAAACTCGCTAGATTGAAATACCACGCAAGCACGTGAAGAAGGAATTTGTAGAATTCCAAGCTAGCGGAGAAATATCGGAGCACCGATAGCTTTTTGCTTTCGCGTACTCGATAAGAGATGTTTATCGTAGCACGATTCACACGGAAGAGAGTGATCGCGGAGAGGACCACGTACGAGTCGCGCGACACTGCTAATTAGTGGGGTGAAACAATGGCTAACTAGTCCAGGTGTCAATCCCGAGATGGCCCAACCAGGCCGTCACCGCGATCGCCCAATAGCTACATCGGTAGCAATAACGCATTCAAAAGCCGCGCCGCACAGCGCGATCGAGCATGTGCATGTTTGGTCGCATAGCTGCGACCAATCCCAAACAAATTGCAAAAGACTTTATGATGAAATTGAACTTTTCAAATGCAAATAAATATAATTGTAGAATACTTTACCTGTTCTTTACCTTCCCATACATTGTCTTTCAACTCTTGATCTCTATGGGTTAAGTCTGCAGCATCGTACAGGGTCGGATAAGCAGATACACTGTTGATCAGCGCCTCGTCCTCCGCAGACGAAAACTTTACTTTAGTGGTGGGCATTGTAAATTCACCGACACAGCACTATCAGAGACGGCAAACTGTTGAACACTTCGCGTGTGGAATGTACAAAAATGTTTTCTGTACTGACAAACTATCGGTGTAAGTCGCAGTTTAAATAGTATTCCCTTTAGGGGCATACATCCTTTTGAACGCGGAGTTTTGTACGACACTCCAAATATCATTGGTCGCGAAAAATCCCACCTTTGCAAATCGTAGGCGTAGAGGTGGAAAAATACAGGTACAGTATTGTCTCCGTATTTGCTCGCTGTTCGGGACCGGTGGTGAGCATATATTCTGTACAGAGTCCTAATTCCGAGTGTTCGTTCGTCGCGTACGCAACGTGTTCCATCTCGCTCTGGCCTTCGCCAGACAAGAGTGAGACAAAAGTGGTGGGGATAGAAAGAAGCTTGTATCGCGTGCATAAAATCGAGCATATTCGGAGACAATACTGTATACCTATAAAAACTTGATTTTCTGTGTTTTCCCCGGGGGTGAGTCGCATGATGTACCCATCTGCGTAAAACCCTAAAACGGATTATTAGCGGGTCACGATTTACTACCGCTTTACAACACTAGCCGTTTGGTCTCCAACACACTATAAAGTATTTAGAAAAAATTTACGAAATAACTTGTGGAACTGCAGGACAGTTTTCAGGGTTAATTCTCAGTGCTCTTTTTTTCCTGCACCTAATACGTCGCGCGTGCTTTTGTTTTGATATTTGAACGCGCGCATATACTCGAGAGATAAGTGATCTCTCTCGAATTTGTAGGGAGAACGACGCAGGCGGGACCACGTGCAGTCAGAGGATTACCCTTTTGTTCCTTTGTTCCTCTGCAAGACAGGTTGCCACCTTCGCAAAGCAGCACGGTCGTAAAATCGGTATCAACAGAAATATGACGAGATAAGTACTTCGACCTCTTTTAGGATGAAATGGTCGTCATCTTTTTAAACGAATTGGTGTCGCAGCTCGGTACTTCACTGTACGACCTCGCCAGTGTTCTCTTTGGATATACATATGTATCACTACCATATGTGTACTTATTATCTAACAATAGATATTATTTTTTATATTAAAACAAGCAATACCATGATAATTATTGCCGATTTTGATGAGGTTCGCGTAGATTATAATCTTCGAAAAGTATTTGACACGTATTTTGTTTTATTGGCAATCATCCATATGTGGGGGTGAAAAACACGTTTGCCCCAATATCTCGGAAAGTATGCACCATAGAGAATAATCTATTATGCGAAACTGATGTATTTTTTAAAACAAATTCAGCAACGCAATCAGATTCGGAATACGTTCATTTGTTTAAACAATTTATCTAAAAGTAGTAACTTTTGACTCCTTGTTCTTATAAATTGTTGATCCATTATGGCATCAATTTGTCAACGTAAACTACAGACCAAACTGTGAAATACGGGTACGCAGAATTCTTCAATTTCGACTTTTTAGTGAAAACTACACTATACTACATATACTATAATCTATATTGAACTTACTACGTGTAGGGAACGGGAACCTCAGGTATAAACTTTTAGTATATTTCGAGTTTACTGGAACCAGCTGTTTCCGAAAAACTTGCCAGGTTGATCGGCCAGAACGTCTCATCGGGGTCGCGGTTTATGATCGTATTGTCCCGAACTTCCATGGCGGCCAACAGTGCGTATGGGTGAAAAGTCCCTACCAACCGTTGACAGAGCAATATACGGATTAACGAAACAGCCACTTTTCATTCTATTTTCAAATTTTATTATGTTTTGGGCCTCTATATTGTGTTCAGTATTTTGCCTTTGTGTTGTGTCCTTAATTATCCTAAACGAAGGGGGCTCTGGGAGGTAACAGTTGGGAATGGTGCGAAAATTCATTTACGTATCGTTTATGGTCGGTAATTCCGTATTTTCGAAGACGGCTTCGCAACATCTGGTTGCCAGATTTCCATAAAGCAATTAAGAACGTACCTTCGCTGTCTTGAAGTTCAAAAATTATTGTGGCTGGTCGGCCAGAGTGTCTCGCCAGGGTCCGGTTTATAACCGTACTGCCCCGCGAGTTGGCGGTTAACATCAGTCTTGATTGCCCTTTAGAAATCTGGCAAACAGATGTTGTTAAAACGTTCTTGGGAAATATGAAATTATCAGTCGAAAACAAAGAATGAACTCTCGCTTGCGTCCGATCCCGCTTTTGTCCCAACGCACCGTCGGCGTCAATCCCAAGAATAGAGAACAAATTCAGTATGCCAGTTTTTCTAATCAAAATGTCGAATCTTATGAACATACTCTATAAAACATTAGTACTGGATCTGAATAAAAAGATAAGAAGTTTAAAACATCTTCGTTTGTATTGCAATGAAAATATTTTGCGTGTACAATATTTCTGCACTTTCCATAGTAATATAGGTATATTTATCAAATTGTACTAGTTTTATTGGAATTATTAACATCATTTTTTTAAATAACGTCAATCACTCGTATGAGTTGTATATTAATACTTTCTTAATTATATTCCGCAGTTTCAGTGCAAAAAATGTGATGTTGAATTTCCCCCTATTTCATGAGATTCAGCCTCGCTGTGCGACATAGAATACAGGTAATTACTCCATTATTGGTAAATATTGTCAAATCTTGTTTTTGCAGTTGTAAAGCCAAATAGATGTTGATTATATGCCGACAATTGCTGATATTTCTTCAATGGGTTTCTTATGGAAAAGAACTGTATGTAACTAATTATTTGCTATTGCTTACCAAAAACGATATTACTCATTTCGGTTCTTAATAAATATCACGATTTAAAAGACTCGATTCAAAATTTTCCAACAGAAAAAACATACAAACTTTGACACGTGTTTACACATAGATTAGACGCTACGATATTTTTCCCTTTTTTTAGGAGCTCAAATTATTAGTTTACAATATATAAAAACAACATAATCGTATTCCACATAATTGTTTCCTTATATTTGGGATTCTGTCCCACTGTGGCGTAGGATCGCAGCGCGGCCGCGGCTATGACTCAATTTTGAGGAGTTACGCGATTTGCCGCCGTGGCTAGCCGCGCGGTTAGTAAATTCCGCCATCGTGGCGGAAAACAGACACTCATCGCATTGTGTTGCGTCTCGAGTATTTCATGTCGGATTTCTTAGACACGATTCGCCGCGGCGACGGATCGCGACTGTGAATCGCGGCCCATCGCCGCGGCGAGCAGACCTCGGTACCGTGTTAAGGGACCCAGTTGGGTTGGAGCACTTGGAAGGGTCTATTCTAACGGTCGGTATACCTGTTTCAGAAAAACCAGATTGTTTATTCTTTATCGTATCTCTATGGAAGTGACACCGATGGCTTCCTTACGTTTTTCCGATGACGATCATACCAAATGTCATGTAAATCGGGCTATTTTTAACGAAGATAGCTTGAAATTATGCAAATGAATTTTTCATCTAATTTCCTTCATTATACTCCGAATTACGTCCTTCTTGGTGTCAGTTTCATCGGCAAAACATGGAGAATCGATTGACACCGTTTTCGCAAAGATCTGATGAGAAATGTGGAACTTGAATTTTTCCACTTTTAATGGTATTCCAAATCCTTCGATGTTCGAAAGCCATAAAATTCGGTGCGGCATCACGGGAGGTTGACCTTGCCACGTGGTGCCAGCCGGCATCTCTTTGACAGGCGCCGCTCCAGAATCACCCTCTACAATACAGTATGTACAATGTACATTAGAGTGGGTCGAAATCCGATTTATTTTGAAACTCAAAATGTAATAGTGCGCGAAAGTTGCCTTACGCAAGTACAAATTCAACGCAAAAAAAAATTTGAAATCGAATAATATTTGACCATCGCGCATCGAGGTCAAAAATTCAAATTTTGGGAAAAATACCTAATTTCTTAAAATAGTTGAAAAACGTTTTCCTCGTATTATTTACATTTACCGAAGTCGTAAAATGATATTTAAACACACCAAAAGACATTTCCGGTGTAACATTGTGACGTCCCACTATTTTTCGCGCGGTACCAAACTAAAATCTCTATCACAAATATTGAAATCACTCCACCAAAGTCCTTCAAACTCAAATATTACCCCTTTTCACCAATCGCTGATCACCTTGGCGATGTACCTTAGCGGTCCCCATCTCAAGATGATCGGTACGAAACCTCCTTCGCCTATTAGCCTTACGAGGCACAAATCCCTCATTCACATTATTTCTAAACAAGTCCCTCGCCCCAAAAACTTCTTAAATCGAGACCACGTCTCACCCCTTCTCTAAGACCCTCCAAGTCAAGCCCACAATTACCCCTTTCCTATTAAAACACCCAAAATCCATTCGTTGGGCTGAGCACCACCTTTTCACGTGCATAAAAACCCCGGAAGGATAATAGCGACAAATATTTGGTGTACGTGACAGAAATGCGTCTATTAATAGACGCACCTTTATAAAAACCCCCGAAGTCCTACTGCGACTTATTTTCTTAAGGGGGGAGACCACTGTCACGGTCCGAAATGTAAGGGTGTTTTCGGGAATTTATTTCAACCAAACAACGCAAGTAAATCAATTTATTGCTTAGTATAGTTAATAGTGTACATATCGAAGGGTAAGAAATTTTTTTTTTCGATCAAATTCATAAATCCGTTTCCTGTATACTCTTCGTCAAAAATTGCGCTGCGGCAAAAACATGCTAGTCGCGTTGACAGTGCCCAGGCCATATGGTTAATCCGAATTCAAAAACACAATAATATTTAGAAACTAGAAGCCTGCCTCTATTACGTGACGATCAAAAAATGTCAAAATTGTAAAAAATTACAAAATGGCGGACCATTGAAAAAAAAATCATTTTTTCGGGGTACAAAATTGGGGAAATGTTAATAAAAAAAATAGAAGCAGGTCGAAAATTGAAAAAAACTGATCGTCACGTAATAGCCACGGGTTTTCCCTACAATAAATGTCCTTGATCGTGTTAATTGGACGTATAGTTTTCTCTGTAGACTGTCAACGCGGTTGAAAAATGTCATTCTGAGAAAAACGCGTTTAATGTTTCGCGCGGCTCAGTCGCGCGTTTGACGCCGCTTCACAGAAAATACTATATCTCCGTCAATTTTGCGAATTTCTTCATAAAATTTGGAGACAGCAGTCTTGAAATGTACGTTTTTCAGAAAATGTAAAAAAAAAAGAATCAATTTGTCAAATTTTTTACAGTGGTCTCCCCCCTTAATGTGTCAAGGCCGCTACCGCGCGTACCCCCGCGACAACCACATAAATACGAGGGGCCCGAGATAAATGTCCTCTTTCGACAATTACTCAGGTGCACAGATAGTGCAAGTGCTGCGAAAGTTTATTTGAACTAAGTGTATAAAATTCATCTCAATCATTGTAAGCATTTACTATTACCATTTATATTATTGAATATCACCAACATACATATTATCTTGCTTAACTATTGCTTATTGCTTTCTATATATATTTGCCTTAGCAACGCTTATTGCGATCATATTATTTTGTATTCTAAACGCTTATTGCGATCATATTATTTTGTATTCTAAACGCTTATTGCGATCACATTATTTTGTCTTATCAACGCTTATTGCGTTTCATATTATTTAATATTCATAACTCTCATTGTTTTATATAGAATTTATTGGTTATTTCCATGTGTTTCACGTTCATATTCTTTTATTGACATTTTTATATAAACATTATGTGCAAATGCTAAAAGTCTGAAGCATTATTATAAAAACTAACCGTCATCACAATAACGGTGCATGGCATATTGGCGTGCATCCAAATAAAACAAACGATCTTATATTAAACCACGCTTCGAATTATTGAGTTAATCCTTCGGCAACGGAGATCCCGAAACATAATAGGCAGCCGCAACAGCTGATCGCGGCGCGTGAACGCGAGAGTGTTTGCGGTGTTTACTAACGTCCTTTCACATAGGCCGTGTACCGCCGTATGCCTAAACATATTTCGCGGAACTATTACGGGTAAATTTTACCTGAATGCATCGGTAAATCCAATTACCGGGACAAACCAAAACAAGTGCTCTAACGGGTGTCTCCTCAGTGCTTATTCGGTTACTAAACCTTCCATGGTCGATCAGAGTGCTGGATAACAAATTCGCGCCAGATCTCCCTCAAAACCCTCAGTGTGCAGGATAACAAATTCGCGCCTGACTCTTCCCTCAAACCTCAGTGTGCAGGATAACAAATTCGCGCCTGACTCTTCCCTCAAAAACCTCAGAGTGCTGGATAACAAATTCGCGCCTGACTCCTCCCTCAAAAACCTCAGAGTGCTGGATAACAAATTCGCGCCTGACTCTTCCCTCAAAAACCCTCAGAGTGCTGGATAACAAATTCGCGCCTGACTCTTCCCTCAAAAACCTCAGAGTGCTGGATAACAAATTCGCGCCTGACTCCTCCCTCAAAAACCTCAGAGTGCTGGATAACAAATTCGCGCCTGACTCTTCCCCCCCCCCCCCCCCTCCTATAGTCATCGTTCCTAAAGACCTCACCCGGGACGTGACAACATTTCAGTTATTATTTCAATGGCTTGGGGGAGAAGCTTCTATAAAAATTTACTGTGCAGCTCTTGGCTCGTCCATATAAAATTGAGGACGACTCAGAACTCACCACGAGAAGGTGGCTACACGTCGAGTTCCACCCGCACCCTGTCCAACCAACCAACCATTCGTTAATTATAACAATATTTCAGGGGAACATTAAAATTTTGTTAACAATTCAACCGTCGACTGGAAATTGTACCTTGTTTTCGAATTTCCGCATTAGGCCTCTTGATTTTAAAGTTGAACGAATAAATCCGTCTGTTTGGGATGGGCCCAAACGGCAACAGGCCAAGGCGGCGCGGATGCGCTCCCGCAACCGCGCGCACTTTAAAGCGGCTAACGCGACTAGATCGCGGTACACACGATCGCGGTGATGAGATCGGTCGGGCCATCTGTTGTCGCGCACCTCACCTAATTAGACAGCTCTCTCTCTCTATCGCGCGACCGACTTGTGTCGTCGGTACTGCCTTCGTCTTACTTAGGACGAACAGCTGTTGGGTGGGGTGCTGACGTCACAGAATTCGGCGAAACGGCCCGATCCATCACCGCGATCGATCTATCTTCCTGGAAACGTCGACTAGATAAGTACAGATAGATTCTCTCGCGCACTCGCGCCAAACTGGAACTTTCCAGATCTTCTTGTTTCGTGCTTTAACTCGCGGTCTTATACGCAAGTTTAGTTAAATAAAAGGTGTATTAACTCGCGGTCTTATACGCAAGTTTAGTTAAACAAAACGTTTATCAAAAGTGCGTGGCTGTTAAATACTCTTGTAAATATATTTCTGTGCTTCGTCCTGTAAATACAAATTGACCTTAGTTTAAACTTAACGACTATTCTTAACGTACTTTTTAACCACTAACTTAAGACTAATTCTATAACTAATTCGTGAACGCGAGAAGCTTCCGCGTTCGTGCTCGTACGTGCTCGTACATTTTGGTCCTTCGAGCCGTGTTCGCGAAATAGGTATAACACCGACATCTATTGTCAGATTATGCTAATTAGGCAGGTGGCAACAGCCTGCTCACTCATGTGGAGCGCGGATCGCGACCCCTTCCATCGACTCGCGATCCATGGAAGGGGGACTGGCGCTTCCTTGAAATTGACCGTGATTTCGAGGAATCGTCCACTCTGTTCTGGACAACAATTGGGTAATATAATTTGCTTATGCACATTGCTTGCGCTCTTATTCGACTTTGCTTCGACACTTTGCTTCGCTTCTTTGCTTTGCGAAATCTCACTTATTTGCTTAATAACTTGTGTGTCTATATTTAAGGATTCTTAACTATAATTTAAATTGTGATTGATAATAACTGTTAAGTGTGTTTAGTTGTGCCTATATATATATAAACGCTTTAAATGTACTTAGTCCGTGCTTAAATTATAGAGACTCTGACTAATCCCGCAGTCGACCGCTTAACAAATTGTGTAAACGCTAATTAAACTGGGCTTGTTAATATTAGAATAAACGCTTTCAGTGTTATAGACTAGAAACTACGTCGCTTACAGAAATTTCGCTCATCCTCGAATTAAAGTTATTGCGCTATCTAGACCTCCACTTTTTATTTCATACCGATAATTAACTATTAGTAACATTTTTGGTCCTTCGAGCCGGATATCAGTGACTGTGTAACAGCTAAAACGTGCCGGTAGTGCCCTCCAACCGCCGCGCGTGACCTCCACTTGACAAAAAACAGTATACAGAACGTTCGTTAGTGCCGTCCAACCGTCGCGCGTGACCTCCACCTGCAAACAATGAGTCACCTTATTGACAGTCAGCGTAACCTTCACGGTAGAATCTCTCGCGCCTTTGAAAATTTAAAGAAGTTAGGAACTGCTAAATGCGATAAAACCACGGTAACGGCGCGATTAGAGAAGCTACGTCGGAATTGGGCTAAATTCGAGGAGCAACACGACGCATTGCTCTCCGCAAAGTCCGACCCGAAAGTCGCTGAGAGCGATTATTGGAAGGATGACGAGCCGGACGTCACGGAGGAGATCTTCCTCGAGCAAGAAGTTCTCTTCCTACAAAAGTTAGAAGAATTTGAAAAACGCGACAAACTCTTAAATACCACACTGGAAAGGATATCGAGCGACCGTTCTACTGCCGCGATCGCTCGCGCCTCGTCCGCGCTTCCTAAGATTCCGTTACCTACTTTCGATGGCAACCACAAAGACTGGCCCTCTTTCAAAGGTGTGTTTCGCTCGCTGGTAGTCCGTGACCCATCACTATCTGATGCCGAACGCCTTCATTATTTACGGGGCGCCCTTAAGGGCGACGCCGCGCTACTCCTTCGCAACATACCAGAAAACGAGGAGCATTACGAAGCAGCTTGGGAGCTGCTGCAGGAACGCTACGACAACTTGAGACTAATGGTGAAAGCACAACTAAACACATTATTCGGGCTCCCGACAATCGCGCGCGAGTCAGGTCCCGAACTCAAACGGCTTTTCTACGTCGCCTACGACGCGGTCAAAGCTCTAGCCTCCATGAATCGTCCTGCCAATGCCAGCGACGACTGGCTCGTTCACCTCCTCGTTTCGAAGATGGATCCTTCATCCAGACGCGAGTGGGAAAGCCGCATTGGCCAAACGAAGACGCCGCCGACCTTTCTAGAATTACAAGGATTCCTGGAGGGAAGGGTCAACTCCATAGAAGCCTGGGAAGAGGAACGAAAGGGAGGTGAGAACCGAGCTTCGAAGCAAACTACTAGTCAAAAAACGAGCAGAGTGCATCAGGCGCACCAGGTGAGCCAAGAAAAGCGCCCTTTGGATCCCTGTAGTCTGTGTAAAGCGAACCACTTTATTTTATACTGCCGCTTGTACAAGTCAAAATCAATTGACGACCGCCGGGCTGCGTTACGGGCGGCGAACCTCTGTTATAACTGTCTAGGCAAACATCAGGTAAAGGACTGTGCCTCGGATCGACGCTGCCAGAAGTGCAATGGGAAGCACCATACGACAATACATATAGACTGCGCCGATTATTCGGTCGACAAGGAAGCCACCTCCAACGCGGCGAGCTGTGCGACGAGTCTCCTCCCAGCAGTGCTGCTGGCCACGGCAAGGGTAAGGGTATGGCAGCCTGACGGTGGTTCCAGACTGGTGCGTGCACTTATAGATCAAGGCAGTGAGGTGTCGATCCTCACCGAAGCCCTAGCCCAGCAACTACGCCTTACGAGAAGAGCTGCCAACATTAGTATCGTCGGTGTAGGGAACCAAAGTTCGGAGCGCATCCGCGGTAAGGTAAATGTGGAATTCTCTGCTTACTTCAAGTCCACAGAGCGAAACCTGGTTGGCGCCCTGGTCCTGCCACGGATCGCGTCCTACCAACCGCGCATCAATAGACGCTCTACGATGTGGAGCCATCTCAAGGAGCTCACTTTAGCGGATCCCAACTTCGATGCGAAGGGACCGATCGAGTTGCTGCTGGGGGCCGATGCCTTTGCCCTCGTCGTGCTTGATGGCATTGCTAAAGGTCACCCAGGGGAACCCATTGCCCAGAAGACCACTCTGGGATGGATTGTGTCAGGCCCTGCCATACAAAATGCTGTGGGCGAAGCTACTGACGAGAGCAACCAAACAGCCCTATCATGCTCCACCGAGGAGGACCTGCTGCCCTTGGTGCAACGTTTCTGGGAACAGGAAGAAATTGGGGTATCATCTGCCTATACCCCTGAAGAACAGATGTGCGAGAACCACTACAAGACTACACACCAGCGCTTGCCATCCGGACGCTATATGGTTCGCCTGCCATTTCGCGAGACACCGGAACTCGGCGAGTCTCAACACGGGGCCAGAAGAATGCTACAAAGGATGGAGTCCAAATTCAGAAAGGACCCGATCTTCGCACAGGCCTACAACAGTTTCATACGTGAGTATATGCAACTCATGCACATGTCTAAATTGGAAAATGATTTAACAGGATCAGCTTACTACTTGCCTCACCACGGCGTGCTGAAAGAGAGCAGCACGACCACCAAATTACGCGTGGTGTTCAATGGCTCATACACCACGACGTCTGGGCAATCCCTCAACGACGCCTTGATGATAGGACCCAATCTATTGCCAAATCTCCAAAGGTTACTTCTCCGGTGGCGGATCCATCGCGTCTGTCTTACCGCGGACGTGGAGAAAATGTATCGCCAGATTCTTATCCATCCCGATGACCGCCGCTATCAACGGCTACTCTGGCGAGAAAATGTGAACAGCGAAATAGGGGAATACCAATTGAACACGGTTACTTATGGATTGGCCTGCGCCCCGTACTTGGCTATCCGCATCCTACGGCAACTGGCCTTGGACGAGCAGACACGATTCCCTAGAGCGGCGGCCATTTTGCAGCAAGACGTTTACATGGACGACGTCTTGACAGGCGCCGACTCCGAGCAAGAAGCAATCGAGATCCAGACCGAGCTACGTCTCCTATGCAAGGCGGGCGGTTTTAATCTAAGGAAATGGGCATCCAACAAACCAGTGCTGATGGGACAAGTACCCCGCGAAGACGCAGTTCCCGAATGCAAGTGGCAGACAGGCGAAACACACACAGCATTGGGAGTCCATTGGAGCCTGTCGGACGACTGCTTCCGAGCCCAAGTACAGCCTACCATGCCGGGGAGCGGAGTAACAAGGAGACTGAATGGGACACACCTTTACCGCCTGCCGACGCCGGTTACTGGATGCAGTTTCTCTCGGAGTTGCCAGCGCTGAGTCGCATTACAATTCCCCGCTGGCTCGGACTACAACCAACGTCGCAACAGCGAGAACTTCATGGGTTTGCCGACGCCTCAGAACGAGCCTATGCTGCCGTGGTCTATCTCCGAATCGTGGAACCCGATGGAACAATCCACACCCAACTGGTCACTGCAAAGACAAAGGTTGCTCCTCTAAAAAAGATATCGCTCCCCAGGTTAGAATTGTGTGCCGCCGTGCTGCTGACCAAGTTAATGGCCCTCACCTGCGAGAGCCTGAACCTGAATGGAACGGCTATTCACTTGTGGAGTGACTCCACTATCACGCTCGCGTGGATTCAAGGACACCCGTCACGCTGGAAAACTTATGTGGCCAACCGTGTGTCGGAGATTCAGCGTACACTTCCTGAAGCTCGATGGCGTCACGTATCCAGTCGGGAAAACCCGGCCGACTGTGCCTCCAGGGGCTTACAACCCAACCAGCTACCCGAATTTACCCTGTGGTGGACGGGACCGAGATGGCTGTCTTCGACTTCTGGCTGGGCTATCTCCGAGCAAGTTCCGCTACCCGTGACGGATTTGGAGGCCAGGACGACCTCTCACGTGACGATGAATGAACCTGCGGCATGCGAGGTTTTATTAAAAAGTTATTCATCCATACATTTTCTGCTTAGAATCACCGCTTGGTGCTTGAGGTGGCTACCTCACAGTCCTGCCAAGAAAAGAGGAAGCTCCCTGCTGCCCGAGGAGATAGAGGCCGCCCGAACCCGCTGGCTGTCCCTGGTCCAACAGCAGGACTTTGCTGAGGAAATTAAGCACCTGCAGCTGAAACGTCCTCTGCCGAGCCGCAGCCGGCTACTGCGACTCAACCCCTACCTAGATGAGCAAGGACTTCTACGAGTGGGCGGACGGCTACGCCACTCAATGCTGCCCATGGATGCCAAACACCCGGTGGTTTTACCTGGAAGCAGTCCATTGACTGCATTATTAGTCGAGGAGGCCCACCGACGAACGCTACACGGTGGGACGCAACTTACCTTGGCTACCTTACGCCAACGGTATTGGATACTGCAGGGTCGACAACGGGTGAAGGCCATGATCCACCACTGCCCAACTTGCATCCGATGGCGAGCGACAACAGGCCAGCAACTTATGGGGGATCTGCCAGCCCTACGCGTGACTTCGGCTCGACCCTTCCAGCACATCGGAGTGGATTACGCTGGGCCTGTATCACTGCTTGCGGTTCGGGGCAGAGGCCAGCGCACCCACAAAGGCTATGTGGCGTTGTTTATATGTTTAAGTACTCGTGCTGTCCACTTAGAACTTGTGTCCGATTGTAGTACTGAGGCCTTCATCGCTGCTCTACGACGGTTCACGTCCCGGCGAGGTCTGTGCACCTCAATCCATAGCGACCAAGGGACCAATTTCGTAGGAGCGGACCGTGTTCTACGGGAAATGCTGGCCCTACGAGATACTGGACGAGGCCTACTTCACTCCACGCTGCTGAAGGAAGGCATCGAGTGGAAATTCAACCCGCCTGCTGCCCCTAACTTCGGAGGACTCTGGGAAGCCGCGGTCAAGTCGACCAAATATCACCTGAGGAGGGTGATAGGTGATCAACACCTCACCTTCGAGGAGATGTCAACACTCCTCCATCAAATCGAAGCCTGCCTCAACTCACGGCCATTGCACGCCATGAGTGACGACCCCGAGGATCTTTCCGTGCTAACGCCTGGGCATTTTCTGATCGGCGACGCCCTGCTGAGCTTGCCCGATCCAGCCGTCGAGGATGTGCCCCTCAACCGGCTGTCCCGATGGCACCTGCTGCAACAAATGCGGCTGCAATTCTGGAGACGCTGGTCATCCGAATACTTACAGACGCTCCAGGCCCGCAACAAATGGATCCGACAACGTGCCTCGCCCCGTGTCGGCGACTTGTGCCTAATCAAGTCGGAACTAACCTCACCTGCCAAATGGCCACTTGCACGCATCGTTCAATTGCATCCCGGTTCGGATAACCTCACTCGCGTGGTCACTGTTAAAACCTCACATTCCGAATTTGTGCGTCCGATTTCCAAACTAGTATTTCTTCCACTTAACGATGCTATTGAAAATGCACGTTCGCCAATCGATTTAACATCACAAAATCGCTATCAATAAACTCACTTGCGTTGCCTGAAGTCACCACATGAGCTGAGCGGCGCCACCGGCACTAGATCTATCGACCACTATCGGCTAATTCCCTAATCAGATTCATCGAGGGATGAATGCCGGGGAGAATGTTCGCGAAATAGGTATAACACCGACATCTATTGTCAGATTATGCTAATTAGGCAGGTGGCAACAGCCTGCTCACTCATGTGGAGCGCGGATCGCGACCCCTTCCATCGACTCGCGATCCATGGAAGGGGGACTGGCGCTTCCTTGAAATTGACCGTGATTTCGAGGAATCGTCCACTCTGTTCTGGACAACAATTGGGTAATATAATTTGCTTATGCACATTGCTTGCGCTCTTATTCGACTTTGCTTCGACTCTTTGCTTCGCTTCTTTGCTTTGCGAAACCTCACTTATTTGCTTAATAACTTGTGTGTCTATATTTAAGGATTCTTAACTATAATTTAAATTGTGATTGATAATAACTGTTAAGTGTGTTTAGTTGTGCCTATATATATATAAACGCTTTAAATGTACTTAGTCCGTGCTTAAATTAGAGACTCTGACTAATCCCGCAGTCGACCGCTTAACAAATTGTGTAAACGCTAATTAAACTGGGCTTGTTAATATTAGAATAAACGCTTTCAGTGTTATAGACTAGAAACTACGTCGCTTACAGAAATTTCGCTCATCCTCGAATTAAAGTTATTGCGCTATCTAGACCTCCACTTTTTATTTCATACCGATAATTAACTATTAGTAACAAGCCGGATTTCGGAAACGTCGCGAGAACTTTCGGGCGACCGATTCCGGATTCTTCTACCGCGACCGCGTGGTGTTCAGTGTCCGCTTCCGGCCTTCACAATGACAGACAAGTTTAACGTCCAGAGCGAGGTTTTCCACCACTTAACGCGCGTCTACGACAACCTAAAAAAGAAAGGAATGGCAAACATTACGAGCGGGATGATACAATCGCGGTTAACCATGCTCGACAACCTCTGGCAGCAGTTCACCGCTCAGCACGCTAAGCTGATGGAGACTCGAACTGCCGAGCAGGAAAAGCACGAGTACTTTTCAAAGGACTGCTATAGCATAGCGGAAGAGTCCTTTATGGACCAACAGGCCCAGCTTTTAGACCTCCGCGAGCAAATTATCGGGACTCAGCCACACGCTTCAAACACGACACTGCCGTCGGGTCACGCAGAGGGCGGTGAGCTGAGGCAACGCGCTTTGTTGCCTCGTATCAACCTACCGACCTTCGACGGTAAATACAGCGACTGGACGCCGTTCCACGATCTATTCGTGTCCTTGGTAATTCAAGATACGTCGTTAAAAAATGTAGACCGTTTCCATTATCTCCGAGGCTGCCTGAAAGGCGAAGCGGCCGGTCTAATCCGAAACATTAAAACGACGGAATCCAATTTCAAACGCGCATGGACGGCGCTCCAGGAGCGCTTTCAAAACAAGCGCCGCTTGGTGCGAGCACAGCTAGCGAGCCTCGGTGCCCTTCAGCCAGCAAAGAAGGAGTCATCTTCCGAGCTGAAGCGTATCTATTACGCAACGTGGGACGTCGTCGACGCACTCGCCGACATGGGTCGTCCCGATCCGACAGACTGGATCGTCTATCTGACGGTTGAACGACTGGATCTCCAATCGCAGCGCGAATGGGACATCGAACTCGGATCGTCGACGGAGCCACCGACCTTAGACCAGCTGAAGAAGTTCATCGATGCACGCATCCACAGCGTGGAGGCTCTAGAAGAACGACGCGGTGAAAAGCGAGTGGAGGAACCTACCGAGAAGCGAAGCAGCGGTAAGCCTGCTCAGGTGCACCAAGTTGCTACAAGAAAGGAGTCCACCAAGACGTGCGGGCTATGCACGGGCGCGCACTACCTGCTCTTCTGCCCTCGCTACCAGGAGAAGTCGCAGCCTGCCAGGAGGGACGCTCTCACCTCCCTTCAACGCTGCCTGAACTGCTTAGGTAAGCACAAAGTAAATGACTGCCCTTCTAACAAGCGTTGCCAAAAATGTTCAGAAAAGCATCATACCTCCATCCACGAGACGTTTGATGAAACGCACGAGGCAACCGTCAACCATGTGGCACCCTTCCTCAGCGGCTCTCCGCGGACCGTGATACTAGGAACGGCCCGAGTGCGTGCGTATACTCCAGCTGGACAATACGCCGTCGTTCGCGCCCTGATCGACCCTGGAAGCGAAGTCTCGCTTATCTCCGATCAGCTAGTCAAGCAGCTTGGACTCAAGCGACAACGCGCAAGGATCCCGCTGGCTTTCGCGGGCGGCGTACGCTCTCTCTGCACTCGCGGCTTAGTGTGGCTTGATGTAACAGCTGATCAGGCGAAGAAACTTACGGTACGGGTGCCAGCTTTCGCTTTAGCTAATCTTTCCAGCTACAAGCCGCGTGCGCTACCTGACTTGGCTCGCTGGTCGCATCTGCACGGCCTGCAATGGGCCGACCCGCTTCAGGCTAACCAGGATCCAGTGGAGCTGCTACTGGGAGCTGACGTCTATAACGACATACTGATGGACGGCGTTCGCAAGGGACCACCGGACTCGCCACTGGCTCAGGAGACCGTCTTCGGCTGGATCCTCACTGGAGGAATCAAGGGACTTCACGCCCTGTCTCAAGACCAACGGAGTCCGACAGTTCAATTTTGTTCCACACATGCGGACTTGACGCGCGTGCTGGAGCGATTTTGGGAGCAGGAAGAGGTACGAGTGACACCTACCTTGAGCCCCGACGATCAAGCCTGCGAGGAACACTTCCTCACAACTCATCGGCGTACTTCGGAGGGTCGGTTCGTCGTGCGACTCCCGTTCAAAAGCAGTCCTGAGCTGGGCGTGTCGAGAACTGCAGCGTTGCGCACCTTGGGTTCGATGCAACGTCGATTCTCCAAGGACACGGAATTCCACAAGGCCTACACCGAGTTCATGAAGGAGTATGAAGACCTCGGACACATGCAAGCAACCCGAAGCTCCCCGAGAGGCACGGGGTACTACTTACCCCACCATGGAGTCCTGCGAGAAGCAAGCACGACTACGAAGCTTCGCGTCGTGTTCAACGGCTCCATGCCAACTAGCTCGGGTAAGTCGCTCAACGACTTCTTTCATATCGGTAATAACCTGTTACCAGCTCTGACTGACGTCCTCCTCCGCTGGCGGCGGCACCGCATCGCTTTCGTCGCCGACGTAGAAAAGATGTACCGGCAAATAGTGGTACATCCGGACGACCGGGACTTTCAGCGGATACTCTGGAGCAAGGGATCTGGCAAGAAAACAACGGAGTATCAGTTGTGCACCGTAACCTACGGCCTCGCTTGCGCACCGTACTTGGCGCTGCGCTGCTTGCAGCAACTAGCCAAGGATGAGGCCATACGGTACCCTGCCGGCTCCCAGACGCTACTCTTGGACGTCTACATGGACGACATCCTATCTGGGGCCTCCACGCTCGAGGAAGCCCAGCTGCTACAACGAGAGCTGACTTTACTCTGCAAGGCGGGCGGTTTCCGCCTTCGGAAGTGGGCCTCCAACTCGCAGGACTTCCTGCAGCCTATCGCTAGCGCCGACCTGGGGACCACGCGCCAATGGGACACTGACACGACGCACGGAGTGCTAGGTATCCAGTGGCTGCCGGAGAGCGATCGCTTCCAGATTCGCTGTCTTCAGGGCTGCTCATCAGCGAAGGTCACGAAGCGCAACGTACTCAGCTCGGCGGCGCAGATCTTTGACCCGGCGGGCTGGCTCGCACCGGTCACAGTGCGCGCAAAAATCTTTATCCAGTCACTTTGGTTGCTTAAGACGGACTGGGACGAACCTCTCGCGCCAACGGAGGAGAGTCTGTGGCGCGACTTCATCAATGCCCTGCCAGCTCTGCGAGATATCCAAATCCCTCGGTGGTTGGGCCTGACGACGTCACAGCAACACTTGCAGGTCCACGGCTTCTCGGACGCTTCCGAGCGAGCGTTCTCAGCCGTAGTCTACCTGCAAGTCGTCGAGGACAATGGACTGGGGCAACTCAGCCTCATCACCGCAAAAACCAAGGTCGCCCCACTCAAGCGAGTGTCCATCCCGAGACTCGAGCTGTGCGGTGCTCAACTGCTCACTCGACTGACCGCACGGACACTGGAGACGCTGGGGCTGACAGTCGACGCGGTACACCTGTGGACGGATTCACTGGTCACTCTGGGGTGGATCCAATCGCATTCAAGCCGGTGGCAAACCTACGTGGCTAACAGGGTAGCTGACATCCAGCGTACGCTGCCGACAGCCCAGTGGCATCACGTGAGGGGCCAGGAGAATCCAGCGGACTGCGCTTCCCGAGGGCTGTCACCGTCGGAGCTTCCTAATCATCCGCTGTGGTGGAACGGACCGGAGTGGCTGGCTGCGACGCATCACTGGGGCGCCGAAGCTGTCCCTGCACCTGACTTGGACCTGGAGGAACAACGGCAGGCTCTACACATTCAGGCAGCACCAGAAGGCGAGGTGAGCTTACATCTAGCCAGATTTTCTAATTATCGGCGTCTCCTTAGAGTCACCGCTTGGTGCTGTCGATGGCTGCCACATCATCGGGGCACTCGGACACCCTACCTTCGAGGCCACGAACTCCAGGAGGTGCAGCGCCGACTGGTTCGATTGGTGCAGCACCAGTTCTTCACCCAGGAAGTCGCCTGCCTCGCTGCGAAGCGACCACTCCCGAGCAAGAGTCGTCTTCTGCGACTCAACCCATTCCTCGACACAACCGAGGACCTGGACGGCATCCTGCGTGTCGGCGGGCGGCTGCAGCACTCGCTGCTTACCTTCAGCCGCAAGCATCCAATAATTCTGCCAGATGAGTCCCACTTGGCTGCGCTCTACATCGACGAGGCTCACCGACGCTGCCTGCATGGCGGCATCCAGCTCACGCTGTCCACACTGCGTCAACGCTGCTGGATTCTTCGCGGACGGCCGATGGTGAAGACGTTCATTCACCGCTGTCCCACCTGCGTGCGTTGGAAGGGCAACAGCATGAGTCAGCTGATGGGTAATCTCCCCGCGGTTCGTGTAACCCCCAGCCGACCTTTCTCGCGCGTCGGCATCGACTATGCCGGTCCCATTCTTTTACGTACTAGCAAAGGACGGGGCCAACATGCGTACAAAGGCTACATTGCGCTCTTTGTATGCCTTGCGACAAGAGCAGTGCACTTGGAGGTGGTGTCTGACGGCACGACGGACGCCTTCCTCGCAGCACTGAGGCGCTTCATCTCACGACGAGGACGATGCAGCCACATCCTAAGCGACTGCGGCACAGCGTTCGTGGGAGCTGACAGGGAGCTCAGAGCCTTACTGCAGGTCGTCAACTCAACCAGACTACTGGACGCTGTGGCCTCTGAGGGAATTGAGTGGACCTTCAATCCACCGGCGGCGCCTCACTTCGGCGGAATCTGGGAGGCGGCAGTCAAATCCGTCAAACACCACCTCCGTCGTGTTATAGGTGAGCACAAGCTCACGTACGAGGAAATGGCCACGCTCCTCGTCGAAATCGAGGCCTGTTTAAATTCACGCCCACTACAGCCCTTGTCCGACGATCCTGAGGACCTCCACGCACTTACGCCCGGTCACTTCTTGATTGGGGAGGCCCTCACTGCGCTACCCGAACCGAATTTAGAGGAACTCCCAGTGAATCGGTTATCCCGGTGGCAACTCGTGCAGAAAATGCAGCAGCACTTCTGGCGAGTATGGGCTCGCGATTACTTAAATACTTTACAAACGCGAAGTAAATGGACGCGCGCGCAAGGCTCTATCAAATCAGGCGACTTGTGCCTTATCAGAAACGAGCTGCAGCCTCCTTCTAGGTGGCCGCTCGCCCGCGTACTACAAGTGCATCCGGGCACGGATGGTCACGTTCGAGTCGTCACGCTTAAAACAGCCACTTCAGAATTCACGCGCCCTATACATAAAGTTATTCTGCTGCCGAATAACGATGCCACCGGGACCGATTCTGGGAAAAGCGCTAACAACAACAACAGTCGCGACCTACTTTCCGACTCACTCGCGAACGCGTGATCTAATACCTAGAAACGCGCTAGACTAAATTCTTCGCTGTGCTTACCGTTCTTTGTTCGCGCAATCGATCCAAGAATCCAGCGCTGACGATCTACGATCACTAGCAGCACTCGATGTACACTCCGCGCACTCGCGTCGCCAACGATGCTATTATCACTTGCAAACTTATAATTGGTCAATCTCACGCATTCACGATCACCGCTATTCACCGTCCCGCATTTCATGCTGAATGAAAGGTCCAGCCAATAGGCACAGACCCATTTCGTCATACTGACGAAGGCGGGCGGAATGTTTGGGATTGGCCCAAACGGCAACAGACCAAGGCGGCGCGGATGCGCTCCCGAAACCGCGCGCACTTTAAAGCGGCTAACGCGACTAGATCGCGGTACACACGATCGCGGTGATGAGATCGGTCGGGCCATCTGTTGTCGCGCACCTCACCTAATTAGACAGCTCTCTCTCTCTATCGCGCGACCGACTTGTGTCGTCGGTACTGCCTTCGTCTTACTTAGGACGAACAGCTGTTGGGTGGGGTGCTGACGTCACAGAATTCGGCGAAACGGCCCGATCCATCACCGCGATCGATCTATCTTCCTGGAAACGTCGACTAGATAAGTACAGATAGATTCTCTCGCGCACTCGCGCCAAACTGGAACTTTCCAGATCTTCTTGTTTCGTGCTTTAACTCGCGGTCTTATACGCAAGTTTAGTTAAATAAAAGGTGTATTAACTCGCGGTCTTATACGCAAGTTTAGTTAAACAAAACGTTTATCAAAAGTGCGTGGCTGTTAAATACTCTTGTAAATATATTTCTGTGCTTCGTCCTGTAAATACAAATTGACCTTAGTTTAAACTTAACGACTATTCTTAACGTACTTTTTAACCACTAACTTAAGACTAATTCTATAACTAATTCGTGAACGCGAGAAGCTTCCGCGTTCGTGCTCGTACGTGCTCGTACACCGTCCCTATTCTCGAAACCCACAACTTTCTGTGCCGATTCCGAGACCAACTTGACACATCTCTCCACTGATTGCGTGTGGGATGGAAAGTCTCTTATATCCCATTCCGGCACAAACCCGCTCTCGATCAGGTGGGAAATGTGCTCGTTCGAAATATTGCTCAAAAGAGCAGGCGACGACAACTTTGCGGAGGACCAATCAATTATATTAAAATACTCTTGAGCATCAAACTTGAGTGTGGGCACTATAAAACATTCGTACCTTCGTTTTTTGCTTAGAAGGTAACGATCTTGATTTGAGAATTCTCTTCATATTTCGCACACCCTGAAAGCTTGCTTCTGACTATGGCGCTGGATGAACGGAGGCACGTGAGAGAACGCGAGCACATTTCCTACCTGGTCGAGAGCGGGTTTGCCCCGGAATGGGATATAAGAGACTTTCCATCCCACACGCAATCAGTGGAGAGATGTGTCAAGTTGGTCACGAAATCGGCACAGAAAGTTGTGGGTTTCGAGAATAGGGACGGATTTATTCGTTCAACTTTAAAATCAAGAGGCCTAATGCGGAAATTCGAAACCAAGGTACAATTTCCAGTCGACGGTTGAATTGTTAACAAAAATTTAATGTTCCCCTGAAATATTGTTATAATTAACGAATGGTTGGTTGGGCAGGGTGCGGGTGGAACTCGACGTGTAGCCACCTTCTTGTGGTGAGTTCTGAGTAGTCCTCAATTTTATATGAACGAGCCAAGAGCTGCACAGTAAATTTTTATAGAAGCTTCTCTCCCAAGCCATTGAAATAATAACTGAAATGTTATACCGGAAATGTCTTTTGGTGTGTTTAAATATCATTTTACGACTTCGGTAAATGTAAATAATACGAGGAAAACGTTTTTCAACTATTTTAAGAAATTAGGTATTTTTCCCAAAATTTGAATTTTTGTCCTCGATGCGCGATGGTCAAACATTATTCGATTTCAAATTTTTTTTGCGTTGAATTTGTACTTGCGTAAGACAACTTTGGCGCACTATTACATTTTGAGTTTAAAAAAAAAACGGATTTCGACCCACTTTAATGTACATATACATGAAGGGGATAGTATGAATTAAACACTATAATACTACACCACACTCCTTTAATGAAAAACGTAGGTGAACGATCAGTAATAATACACAAAATCGAGTACAGTTGATTAACCGACTAAACTATACACGGCGCGCGACGTAGCTTCTACAGGCGGTTCCAAGAGAGTGAGGGCGAGCGGCACCTCAGGAGGGCTATTTATACAACCCTCTCAGAGGGACGCGTCCCCCACGCGACGCCGAAAACGCGCGGCAAATTTTGGCAGGAACATTGCGTCGTCAAGCCAGAAATTTGGTAACTGGGCAAGTTCGGCTGCCAGAACAGAGCGTTGGCCACCGCCTGACTCACCCAGCAACACGGGGGAAAACCCGAGCCTCCGAGTCTCCGAGCCTCCGACGCATAACGGTCAAATCGGCCGTTCTTACTATCAACGAACGAGCCAGCGTCGAAGCCGCCACATACATATGTACATATAGAGTCTCTAGGACGAAATGAGACGACGATTCGAGGTGTGTGAAATTGTCACCCCCCAATTGCGAATTTTTATAAAGCAATGATGGCATACGTTTGTCGACACTTGTCCAACAAATTTTGGTTTATCCATCCGTAAAAAAAAGATATACCTAAATAATAAAACTGTAATCAATAAAAATATGAAAGATAGAATTCCATATGTAACGTCCCACGAGGATTCAAACCGGTAATTACCGACCGTCGATAAAGTAGAACTGTACTATATTACCGCAGAACCAACCTATGTTACCACGCATAAGCATTGTACATACTTTAAGATATAAATTATAATCCAAACAACTATTAGAGGAACAAATATTATAGAAATGTTAAGAATAATTAATTAGATATACCGACAAAAGCGCAAAACAAAATAATATATAATAAGCAAGGAAACTGCGAAATAAGAAATATCGACACACTGCGCATGCGCCAGCCCGCCAATTCTCCAGTATAAAAGGAGGCGCACGCAGCACCGAGCGCGCTCATTCGAATACGAACACGTCTCTGTGACCAACGAATGCTAGTTCCTAGAGGCAGCTTGAGTACTATCCAGCAGAATTACAGCACGCTCCGGAAACAGTAGCGACTGGTTCTCAGTGTACTAAGGTACTTAGAGCTACTTTCTGGATCTTTCATTCAAGGTTAAGAACTTTGTCTTCATGGAGGTTTCAAGCGTTGCTCCTATTAGTAGGTAGCAGCTTAGCTTCTTAGTGAAGGCAAGGTCTACAGAATCATAGAGTACAAACCCTGCCACCAGTATCGGGAACTGCTCCGGAAACGGAAGCGGCCGCTCTCACAGCAGGAGTATAGAATAAGAACTCTGTCAAAAGTTTCGGGAACTGCACCGGAAACGGAAGCGGCCGCTCTCACAGCAGGAGTATAGAATAAGAACTCTGTCAAAAGTTTCGGGAACTGCTCCGGAAACGGAAGCGGCCGCTCTCACAGCAGGAGTATAGAATAAGAACTCTGTCAAAAGTTTCGGGAACTGCTCCGGCAACGGAAGCGGCCGAGCTTACTACAGAAGCACACATATATATATATATATATATATATATATATATCCAATTTTATAGTGCATTAGAATAAATTAGCATAGAAAAAACCAAAAAACCTAAAAAACACAATATATATAATCGTAGTTGTAAGCTATATTATTGTTCTTGTTATTAGTTTAAGTGTTGTTTGAATAAAGTTATTGTTAAGTTTAAGTTGGATTTTACTCCTTCATTCCACACGAACCCCCCACCTATCCTATTCTCGGAGGAAGCCGCTCTCCTCTTGGGAACCTGTCTACGTTCAGTCGTCCCTGGACAGCTGAACGTTACACATACTTCTAAAATCTTTTGTTGTAGTATGTCTTTCGAAGTTATGTCGTACTTTTTTAATGTCCTGTGGATTTCAGCCTACAAATATTCGATGAGGTTAATGTCCAGACATTATGGGGACGTATGACATGTATGTAATCTAACCCCAATTTGGTAGAAATAATTTTTAATATATTTTCAATATATTCGGTCCATAATGTCTGGACATTAACCTCATCGAATATTTGTGGGTGAAATTCACAGGAGATTAAAAAAGTACGACATAACTTCGAAAGACATACTACAGCAAAAGATTTTAGAAATATTGAATTCTATCGAATCAAAAATAATTGAATAGCTAGTGCACAGCATACGACAACGTCGAAAAAGTAGGTAATTAATGCCGTTGGAATATTTCTGTGACCCTGCTTCAGTACATCTGTGCAATGTTTATTGTTTACAGTTTAAATCGCGAGCGTTCGAATACTTTCGTGAGCCACTGTATCTAATTATCCTGCTCTTTATGATTATAAGAACAAGGAGTACAATAATTCCGGGATGAAAGTAGATGTGTGGAGAGAAGTATTAATTAAATTAAACAGGAAAAGTAAAGAATTTTTCAATTATATTTATTTCTTTCCTGTGCCTACGTTTATTTTTATTTATTCTTTCATACTATATGAGGCACTTAATGAAGGCATGGTAGACCGGCGGCGTATTGCCACGACGCAAAAATTTAAATGGCAGTATTTCTAATGTCCCTCCTGCTACGAAATACGTTACGACATAACAAATACGGTACACACTATACTGCCGCGTTACATCGGACGAAATGAAACAGTTTCCGTACAGTATATCATTAAATATATCACATAGATTTACAAGAACAATTGATTTGTGCCGTTCAACATCATCCTATCATACACGACAAAAAAATTAGCCCGTTATAAATGTGGAATTGTAAGCAAAAGCGCGTTGAAATCAATAAGTAGCGATTTAAAATCAGAATATTATACATCAGAATATGAGACACGCACACGCACACGCGCATAATAAAATATTATTTGGTTATGGCTTCACATTGCCTCTCGCTCGCGCTTCGGTTTTCTCACTCATGGCATTGGCCGCACGGAATAGTGTCCGCAACGCGTCGTACGCCCACCGTCAGCCTCGTTTGTCGAGTTCAACACGAATGTTTAGTGTACATCAACTTCTCAAACAAAGTCCTCCTGCCACTCTACGGCCCCCTCCGGAGAACTGAAGTATGCGGCAAAACGATTGCGTACGTCAAATCCTTCGGCGTTTCCGAACCCTCCAGCTCCCGCCAATGGTGGCATATTGTCGGTTGCTATGCATTGCTCCTGAGCCTCATTGCGTGATGCGTTGCCTTTTTCCGTACACTTTCGATTGTTATTTAATCAGTCGTCTCCGGTAAGACTGATATGGGAGAGTAAAATATACGGAATGTTTGACACAAAATGCCAAAAGCATTTTCGGAGACCCTGCGTGCTCTGCACAGCCTATAATTGAAGATTCTTTTCCTTCTGTCGTTACACGCTTGATTTTTTGGGAAGGGTTTCATCATGCGATGGGATAATCGAAACGCCTCATCGCCAAGAATTGTGTGAGGAACCATCACGTCCGATCCCGGCAAGGATTTTTCATCGGGAAACTTAAAATCCCTAGATCGAATATTACGGCCCATGGCTGATTTTTCAAAAATTCCGCTGTCCCCTTCCTTACCATAAGACCCAACATCGATTACGCTAAATTTGTAATTTGCGTAAACCAACGCCAGCAAAACTAGTGAAAAATAGTTTTTATAATTAAAGTAAAGGGAACCACTGTTTTGTGGGCCCCTGACGCGTATGTGTTTGCCGTCAATTGTCCCAACACAATTGGGATAATTCCATTTAGTCTCGAAATCGACACTAATTTTTTTGAAATCTTCCACAGTGGGCACTGGCAAAAAAATCGGAACTAATTTTTCCGCCAATTGGCTAAGTACGTCCCGTACGATAATGCTAATATAGCCCGACGATATTTTGAACGCGAAAGATAACGAGCGGAACGATTCTCCAGGAGCTAGGAACCTGTAAAAAATATATAATCTAATGAAAAAATAAGTTTATCCAGTTAGCATGTAGTATATTCGAACCACTGTGTGGCGGTGAAGAAAAATATAGTGATGAAAAAGCAAGTAGCGTGTTTGCTTTTTTTAACACATTTTGTACTGCCAGTTTAATTAAAATTTTAAATCCAAAATTTAGGAATATTCACTTTTTGAGTATAAACTTAATAAAGACCAGTTTTTAAAAATAAGCGATCTTCTCTCAAAAGCCAGGGGAGCAACTGCCCCTTTTGCACCTCCTCCGGATACCCATGCGGGAAAGTGTGGAGAGAGCGAAGCGAGAGCGTACAATGTATGTGATAATCAATAGACATGGAATAATTATTATGAGACCGTAGATACTTTGTATATAAATGCAATAAAAAACACAACTGCTTTAATGAAATTACGTTATGATGAAATAAAATATATTTCTGGAAAAATTAACTCACCTTAATGTCAGAAGCAACTTCTCTTTCGGGGAAATTGGCTCTTTGACTCTCTCATAGGAGTGTTTTTGTAAATCCTCTCCAACAAGATTCAAAACGAACTGGACTTGTTCGTTGCTTAGCCTGAAGAATTTTCTGTGTGTTACGTCGTCACCGCACAAATGGTTTCCAATCAATATATTGCTATAACCCTCGGTACCTCGGTTCTTGTACATGTTTTTCACTGGGTTCCTTTTCTTTTTTTTCGTTTAGTGTGAGAAGAAATTCATCGTCTTCTTCCTCCAACAATGTTAGTAACAGCAATTGTCTATTCATTTTACGAATTTAAGTACAGTATTGTCTCCGTATTTGCTCGCTGCTCGGGACCGGTGGTGAGCATATATTCTGTACAGAGTCCTAATTCCGAGTGTTCGTTCGTCGCGCACGCAACGCGTTCCATCTCGCTCTGGCCTTCGCCGGACAAGAGTGAGACAAAAGTGGTAGGGATAGCGACAAGCTTGTATCGCGTGCATAAAATCGAGCATATACAGAGACAATACTGTACCGTTAAAGCTCATAACACGTCGCGATTTCACGTTAACGCGACTGACGAGAAGATTTCGTGTTATGAATTTTGTTTTACACTAATTCGATGCTATCTAGAGCGTTTCAAATCACGATTTTGGAGAGATGCTTCCACTCCGAAGTCACAAGAACGAGTGTCGTTCTAGCAAAGTTTGGGAGAGGTTCTAACCCAAGGCCAATGAAGTAACTGCATTTATGACATCCTTCAGGTATATTCTATTAATCGGTTTATCGGGACGCGGAGTGACGCACGGTATAGTGCGCGTCACTATTTTTCGCCGATACGTCAGGCGAAAAGTTAAAAGAAATTTATGTAAAGTAAATGGTGTATCATCTGATACATAGATAGCATTGTTGTAAATTATCAGTTATTAGTTAGAAGAGGATGGCGTATTGTTTTAAATTTAAGAATGAGTAAACAAGTGACTATTCAAAGCGACATATTTTTTGCCCATAATTCCCTATTCAATAACCATCTGGTCTCGTATCATTCAATAGCCGTTTCTTATAGATTTTTGTGGGCTGAAAAGGAGTCCGCAAACCGTTTGTCATCACCTTCCGTTTTTTGAGAAATTCGATTTTGAAAAAAAATGCAAATTTTCAACTTTTAACATCTTTTGAAACCATACGCCATCTTCTTCCAACTAATAACTGATAATTTACAACAGGGTTGACTAACTAGTGACTCACGAGCCGCCGGGGTCCCCTCCGCCTTGGTGCCACGCTGAACGGCCCCCTCCATACCTACCAAATTCTGGCGATCGCAGTTGGAAAGAGAAGGAAAGAAGCAGGAATCGAGTGCGATCGTCAGAGTCTGGTCGGTATGGAGGGGGGCAATTTAGCGTGGGAGCAAAGTGGAGTGGCTCCCAGCGACTCGTGAGTCGCCAGTGAGTTAACCCTGATTTACAACAATCCTATCAATTTATCAGATGATACACTATTTACTTTACATGAATTTCTTTTACCTTTTCACGTGCGGATCGGCGAAAAATAGTGATGCGCATTATGCTTACAAGGGGGCCGCATAGGTTATGTAATCGGTTCTAGAATGAGACTGGGTGGACATTGTAGTGCACACCTAGTGTTAAAAAACCGTAAAGGGATTTTGCAAAATGGGCCTTCGTTTTTGAGAAATTTGAGTTCAAAGTTTTGCGGGACAGTAGTATTTCAGTTGCGCAAACATTCTTACCAAGCAATGGTCGTAGCTGCGATAATAAGGCGTTCGCCTACGGTGCTGGGAGTCCCTTCGGTTCGATTCCTGATGCTTGGTAAGAATGTTTGCGCAACTGAAATACTACTGTCCCGCAAAACTTTGAACTCAAATTTCTCGAAAATGAAGGCCCATTTTGCAAAATCCCTTTACAGCTTTTTAACACTAGGTGTGCACTACAATGTCCACCCAGTCTCATTCCAGAACCGATTGCATAACCTATGCGGCCCCCTTGTTAGTCCATACTTGCTTGTCTATTTTAGAAATGCCAATTAATTGTAGTACCTAATTGGAGTAAATTTCATTAAAGCGGTTGTGTATTTTTATTGCATTTATGTGTAAAGCAACTGCGGTCTCTTAATAATTACCCCACGACTATAGATTATCACATACGTTGTACGTTCTCGCTTCACTCTCTCCATACTCTTCGTACATTAGATCCTCCCTCATCGGTTGTTTTGACCTGCCCCCTCTCCCCAACGATCTACATACGCACATTTTTTTTTATAGCCTCATAAAAATTTGTAATAATACTTAAAAGTAAAATAAAACAACCTGCCAAATTTTAAATAAATCTGTTAAACAGTTTTTTTTTATAAAAAATTCGCAAATATCACCTTCTTTTTTCGGTCCCACAAGGCAGAACCCCCCCCCCCCCCCCTTAATAATATCTTTCACAATACATATTGTACATATAACATTTTGTTAAACATAATAAAAAGTAGGGGACGATCTCGTCATGGCTATTGTGTATTAGCTTTTTGGCTTCCGCAACTACATGTTGTTTTTGTGGATTTGAGATGAATCGCATTCATAACTTGCAGTACTGCAGACTTTGCTTCCGCAAGTAAATCTGGTGGCAATTCATTAGCCATTGTCCCCATACTTCTAAAAAACAGCATGGTCGAATTGTTGTCGCCCTCCGTCGATTTCCTGCAACTTTTTATTAGTGCCTGCTTTCGGCCGCCCTCTTCTGGAAAACGTCGAGTACAGTATTTGCGCTAGGTCTGTACTTTTTAGACGTAGTTTCCGATGTACCATCTAGTCCCCTCTTCCGCGAAGTAGATGCGATAGGTTCCACATCTTCAGTAGGTACTGGAATCTCTATTATTGCTTCCGCTGATGTTTCTGGGCTGCCGGCATCCGTGCAGGCTCCCATGTCTGGAGGATTTTCAGGTGCTGTCATATTGCTCTGGGTACTGTAATAAAATGAAAAAGACAAATTTTTACAATTTATTGTATTTAAGAATTCATATTCTGTGTAAGAAATACTTGCCTTCTCTCAAACGGCACAACAGCTAAAAAGCTCAAATGATCGAGCAACGCCCATTTTGATTTCGGCTGTGCTGCCGACCCCGTATCATACTTCTCTTCTCGTCTCGTTTTTAGGTAAGTGTCGCGTATATTTTTCCACCTTTTTTTGCAGTCTTCAACTGAAATAATTAGCTAATATATTTTTTGCAGGTTTGCATTCGGAATATCATATGAATATATATGTAAGTGCCATTGTATGAAACGTACTGAAGCATGTATGCGACAAATTAGTGCCCATACTTTTACTGCAGCACAATATTTCCGATTTGCAACAAATTGCAAAAGATTGTCGGATGTAATGGAATTTTCTAAACTGCATTGGAGCAATTGAATGGTCGGATGCAATAAGGGGACTAGCGCTGGAAAAGGGGGAAAATAATTGTCCAAACGTTAAGAAAAATTGGAAAATTAAATGTTGATAAAGTGTATTTTAAAACATGTAGTCGTGTAATGCTTGTCACGGCACATATTTTTTCTATTTACAGTTTCTTTATTGAATCATTACTACCTATTCAAGATAAAAATTATAAACAAAAAAAAAATCCTGGACCAAAATGTAATAATATTTAACTCGCGCTGGACGGCGAGTGCAACTACGAAAACTAAAGTGGCAATTTTGTAACACGCCGGCAAATTACGTCGAGCTCCTGGGAGTTCCCGAAAAGGAGGAAACCCCCAAATTCGGGCACACCCTAATCCCAGGAGAGTGGGCTGCCCCAAACCAAAAGGAAGCGCCTACTATCAACGGAATCCCAGACGCTCCCATAAATTGGATATTAACACCCATCGACCAGTAAAAAGTAAGCATTTTTAATATAACGTGTTAAAGTGCATCCAAAAGAGTTATTTCAACTATCCCAGAGCGTGAATCCCTGGATTTGCTCGAAAGCGGATCGAAAATATAAACTCCCCAAAAATCGCGGTCCCGAATAGGAACTAGGGACGTAACATTAACAATAGCATAAATTTGAAATTTGTTATTTATGCTATTTGCATAAATTTGAAATTTGTTATTTATGCTATTGTTAAATATATTTACATTTTATTACATTCCTATGTTCTGTTTTTTCCACACTTGGATATACTTTTAAAATAATCACATGAAGAATTATATTTTCAACCATTTTCTTGTTATTTGTATATTAACAATAATTTATTTATATTAACTACTTCTATTAAAATAATACATAACTAGTGTTTGAAATACAATAATATCTCGGCCGATCGACATAGTTTGGAATGGACAGTGTTACAGTAACAAATAACTGCAAAAGTCTGCTATCAACAAACCCGTCACGAGAGTGACAAACAGTGTGAGCGGCAGGAATAGCATCCATACTTTCCCGGCTTATTCAGCTAGGTTGAACCGATCCGAACAGAACCGAACCGCTCCGAACTGCTCCGACTCGTAATTTATGGAGAGGAACAGAAATCTCTCCATAAATTAACTCGACCGTTTGCGACCGGTCAATCGACCGTTTGCGACCGGTCAATCGACCAGTCAGCGGACTGGTCATGCCTTCGGTTTGGTTTCGATTGGTCTCGTTAAAAGTACGGTCTGAGATTCCCGGTCGAGAGGCAATCGGTCTGGAGTTCAGTTTCCCTTCACAACCTCTCACTGTTACGGTCACAACAGCGGTCCCTTTTCGCCTCGGTTACTGGTCGCTAGACCGGTCGCGACCGGTCTGAAATTCGGTTTCTGCTTCGGTCTCGACTCCCTGCTGCCAACCACACCAAGAGTCGGTCCCTTGGGGGCAAAATTTATGATCCGGCTCTGTATCGATCGAGCTGTAATGATTGAATGTTGCCCAAATAGCTTTCTCCATCTTTTCTACAAAATTGCTGTTCCTCCTTA
This sequence comes from Andrena flavipes, assembly GCA_963971345.1. Lineage (NCBI taxonomy): Eukaryota > Metazoa > Arthropoda > Insecta > Hymenoptera > Andrenidae > Andrena > Andrena flavipes. The sequence continues at coordinate 44,822,335 of OZ020479.1, read as the reverse complement.
TGGCTGAACCATAATAAATTGTTAATTTGTCAATCAACTTTCCCGTTAATTTATTTCTGCCACCGATGCCTTTATTTTTTTTCACACATTGCCTGAGCCTTCAACTCATTCATTTCTGAACGTGCCCAATGCACTCCTTTTTTGTCACTTCCACATCTCCATATGGTTTTAAATCGAGCAGTCCTTTGTATGTCTTAGAATCGCCGTCGCCGATGTAGTTTGTGTACATGACATTGTAACGTTCCACAGACCTGGAAAACATTTCTTTCATGGATTCCATACTTCCATTTTTCCCGTCGATCCTTCGTGATTAATGGAACAAGTTTCTTCGTGCTCCATTTTCCACTCTTTATACTCAGCGGTATTAATTTTTGATGCCCAATACTCGCACGATTTGCAAAAACTTGATTTCACATAAATGTCAACAACTTTTCCGCTGAGCCATCCAATAAGCGTCGACACACCAAATAATGATGTGAATCCGCGCTTCTTCCAAGTTCCATCTCCAGAGACGGTGAGCTTATTAGAATCCAGATCTTTTTCCGTTGGTAATTGTTGTTCTCCTTTTACGGCGTTCATACACGATAATTGGCATAACGTTGAAGAAGCTGCATGTATATTACTTACTATTTCATCGTATGAATTTTGTTCAACGGGAGGAGGCAAGTCCATTAAACCGCAAAATTTTTTTGCACCATTTAGGCCGATTCCTAATAGGCGTAGTGCATAAAAAAATCGTCTGTTTACCTCGTATGCACTACCAATACATGGACAGACAATTCTGGACACACAACCACCACTTTAAATCCGAGTCCGCGAGTGCTTTCGCACTTAAACTGTATATCGCTGTCACAATTCTTGTACTTGACACTTTGCGAAATAGCTGCAAATACTGTTGCAAAGTTTCAAATTCGGTAGCCAATGCTATCCTCCTCGGATACGGGTATATTACTTCCCGAACTTAGCTTCCTCGCCGAAGTACTTGCGCTCATTTCTTCTCGTTCTGTTTCGTACCGATTTCTCGGTGCAATCTTCTTCTTCTTCCTATCGTCCCTGTACGCTCCAGATTGCAGCAATTCACGAGATGCTTTCATTTTCTCACTTTTCTCGCAAACACGGTGAATGACACTCACTCAGTATCAAACGAACTGCCCAGCTCAAGCGACCGAATGGAAATGATTTGAAACGAGGAGTTTTAGTTCCCTGACCAGCAAAATCGGCGTAAGCAGGTATAAATTGAGTATACTACAATGAATAGAGGGCCGCTATACCTACGAAACCCATGGGAACTTCCAATAGTTCAAGCGTACAATACTATTGCCCAGTGGCCTCCTCGTGGTGATTGATTGCTCGCGACAAAATGAGTCGATCAAGAATGGCACCGTGGACGTGCGCATAGAATTCGAGTGTAAAGAGAATGTACCTGCAAATACTACGGCATACCGTATGATTCTGCACGATCGGGTGGTTGAATACAATCCGCTGACAAACGTGGTGCGCAAAATCAATTAAATTGCCGCGCTACTTGCCCGCCCTCTCTTGTGTCAAATTCATATAAAATTTCTTCGTGAAAATCGACATGCTTTACGAGAAAGGCTGCATTCTCCCCGTCTGTCTTGGAAGCGAACGGACCTCCAAATTGTACCGATGATGGCTGTACCAACATTTGTTGACCTGCAAGGGTTCGTCGTCGATGGACGATTTGTCGTCAAAGAAGTGGCGGTCCTACGAAATGGATTAATTCTCTCGCACTATATTTTTGGGAGTTCGATGCCGCAATATCTTCTTACGAAATCTGACAAATCAAGCATTCAGTGGCTGGTGGCAAAACACCATGGACTACGGTGGGACGATGGAGACGTTCCGTACAGTATGGCTAAACGACTAATTACGAAAGCTGTAGCTGATGCGATCGACGAAGAAGATGACACATCCCATATCATATACGTTAAAGGACTGCAGAAACGCGGTTGGCTCATGGAATTCCTCGACGAAAATACGATAGCGGACGTGGTCATCGAGACGCTGGACATTGACTACGAGGATATCAAATCACTAAATAAGCTAAATGTAGTTAATACACTGCGATGTGGCAGACACGTGAAACACTGTGCTATGCAAAATGTATTTAAAATATTCAACTGGTGGTCTAAACGCCAGAGAGAAATACTTAAATAAAATATAATCAATTTTAATGCATAAAGGTTTTTTCTTCACCCTCCCCCAACTTCCTACATGTACGCTAGATTAAGACGATAGTTGTAATTATTATGTGGGAAACTGTTCGATACCGTTCGATTCGCGTTCAATACCCGTTCAATACCCGTTCGATTCGCGTTCAATACCCGTTCAAAACCGTTCGATTCGCCTTCGATTCGCGTTCGATTCGCGTTCGATACCGTTCGATTCGCGTTCAATACCCGTTCGATACCGTTCGATTCGCGTTCAATACCCGTTCGATTCGCGTTCGATACCGTTCGATTCGCGTTCAATACCCGTTCGATTCGCGTTCAATACCCGTTCAATGCCGTTCGATTCGCGTTCGATACCGATCGATTCGCGTTCAATACCCGTTCAATACCGTTCGATTCGCGTTCGATACCCGTTCAAAACCCGTTCGATTCGCGTTCGAAGTGGTATGTTAGGCGTTGAAAGTGATACGATAGACATTCAAAATGGTGTGATCTAGTCAAATGATGTGTCTAAGAAGAAGGAGAAAACGGTTCAACGAAATGATATGTGCAAAGAAAAAAAATGTAATGATCAGCGGAAATGAATCTAGAGAACAACAGCATCTCACTTTGCAAAGCTAAGCACTTCTCGATTTCATGGGCCTCCGATAAGAGTCCCTTGAGCGAGCCTGGTGATGTAGCGAGACCAGTCCCATTTCAAAGCTCCACAGGCAACGAACAATTAAAAATAATGGGATTGAAGGGAATTGTCCCCAACTTAAACCCTGGGCCTTGTGGAGACATCCCCGAGGTATGTATATAACAATATTTTCATGTTTTTATCGCGTTTAACCTTTTAAATCGAGTTCGATCTCACAGCCGTAAATATTATATTGATGTTTGTGGATTCTAGGACTTGCCGCAGCCATCATTTCCTCCGCCGCCGCCGTCGCCACCACCACCATCGCCGCCACCTTCGCCGCCACCGCATCATCAAGTATGTAATACTTTACAGTGTTTTGCATGTTGGATGTTTATTATGTTTGATATGTTATATCGATATTTTGTATGTTATAGGGCATAGCACTTCATGAATTGCGGGGGTGGCTAATTGCGCAAGCTGTCCCTCACCAGGTGCAGATGCGGCGGTTGGGACCCGTCATTGCCCCAATAATGATTGAAAGGCTGCGTGCACGATTTGAGGCGTCATTATCATCATCTTCGTCATCTTCGTCATCATCATCATCATCCTCATCCTCATCCTCATCCTCATCCTCATCCACATCATCACCCACATCATCGCCACCACCATCACCGCCACCACCATCACCGCCTCCAAATTTTTTAAATTTATAACTATTTTTTATTATATTCTTTTTTTATTATATATTATATTTCATTTTTTATATTAATTTCTTCCTTTTTTTATTATATTTCATTTTTATATACATTTTTATATACTCCAATTTTTTTTATTTGTAACAATATATATATATATTCTTAAACATATATTCTGCCTCCCATCTTATTTACCCGTCATACTCCTCCAGCTCTCCTCATCTAATTTTAAAAAATTCTACGTTTAAATAATTATTATTTCTCTCTCTCTGCGTTGGGGGAAACATTGCTGCCGACATCGTATAATTCTATTTCGTTCGTCGCGCCGTGAAAAAAAATGACGTCACCCTGCCCGGCCGCTCCAGAGGATTCGAGTTACGCGCGATCTCATGGAACGCGTGCTATTGTATTGCTGTCTCTCTCTCTCTCTCCTCCGAATTAAAAATGCCTTGTCTCTTTCCCTCCTCCGAAGACGCGGTGTGTAAAAAAGCCGACATCGTCCGATAAAAAACGAACGCGTGTGACGCTCGGCATATATACCATTCGGGAAAGACTAATGTCGGAGAGCCGACGTTGGGGGAGTTGGTTAGGCGGTTGACTCGTACCGCGGAGGTCTTGGGTTCGAGCCCCATCGTCCGAGATTCGGTTTTTTCATTTATTATATTAATATCATAAATTAATGTTTCCTTCCTTACCAACAGGTTGGAGTTCAGGATGACACTTCTTCTCACTCGCGGTGTTCCTCCTCGCTTCCTTACCAACAGGTTGTTGGAGTCCAAGATAGTAGCACTCTTCTTCTTCTCACCCGCGGTTACTCCTCCTGCTCGATACGGTTCGGCATCGGTTCGGCATCGATTGATTCCCGGTATTCTTCAGATCTCGCGCCCATTACTCCGCCATCTCTACGATGTCATCAGCCGCGGTCCGCTTATACCCCCCACCACTGCGCCGCCCGCCGCCGCCCGCGATGGATTTCCTGCGACCTTGAGACTCTAATTTGGATTTCAAGGTCGGGGAGGAGGGGGGAATGGCCTTCAAACTCAAATGTGACCTTGAGACTCAAATTTGGATTTCAAGGTCGGGGAGGAGGGGGGGGGGAATGGCCTTCAAACTCAAATTTGGGTTAGAACCCGTGTTGTATACCTACTAAATTTCTTATTAAAAATTTAGTATTTTATAGACAGGAATATAGCATTTCCAATGTACTCAATGTTGTATTAATAGAAACATGTATTGAGCAAAAAAAAATCTGAAAATCCAGCCTACATTTCTACCTCCTAGGTGTGTGTTGCCCCTTAAACTACGCGTGGGCTACCCACCACTCGCGCGACGGCCGGCCCTTTCTCTTTCTGACGAGCCGCCTCCTCGTGAGGGCCCTGTTGGCGGCGGCCAAACGGGCCACCCTTGCCCTTTCCTTGCGGAGGAGGCGGTCCGCCTCGAGCTCCTGGACCTGACGCGCTCTCATCACCGACTCAGCAAAGTCGGTGACGGCGCGTCATTTGGTCGGAGACGGCGCGGCGATGGCGACGAGGGATGGGACCTCGAACGGGGCCCCAAGGGCCTCGGCCAGCACCTCCCACTGAGGGGCAAACCTCGGGCAAGCGGTGATGACGTGTTCCGCGTCGTCCCAGGGGCCCCACAGTCCTGGCAAACCTCGTTGGGAGCCTTCCCGATCCTAAAGCGGAATCTTTGAAAGGCTCCATGCCCACTCAGCAACTGCATGGACCAATAGTCGGCAATCACTGAGGGGCCCGAGGTGTCCACGAAGGTGCTGACACAGGGGATGAGTCTTCTGACCCAGTCTCCGAACGGGGCGTGATCCCACTCCCTCTGCCATTCCTCCATAACGGCCGTGAGCGCTACCGCCTTATGGAGGGCAGCCCTCTCCCTCAATAACTCCGGTTCCCCTGCCAGGACGGCGTCAACCCTGTCTAGCGCTTTAGCACAGAAAATTGCGCGCCCCATTTTGACTTTGATGCACAGCGGCATTCTCCCTGCTAAAACGCAGAGAGAAGCGGCGGACACAGTCCTATAGGCTGCTGTGAATCTAATCAAGGCCGTTCGCTGGGCCCGGCGCAGAATAGCTCTGCTAGCCTCGGTACCCAACGACACGGCCCAGACCGGGGAACCGTACATCACGATGGACTCCCACACCGAGTAGTAAAACCTCCTCGCGTGGGCGGATGGGCCCCGGGTGTTGGAGAGCAGAGAAGCAAGCACTTCTGAAACCTTATCCGCCCTTGCGGTGACCGCATTCAAATGAGGCCGGTAATTCCTGGGGCAGTCAAAGACTACCCCCAGGTACCGGACCTCGGCCGCCGAGATGATATCGGCTTGGAGGATCCGAAGACTAACTGTCTTCTGGATCCTCTGGCCAGTCAGGAAGATGGCCTCCGTTTTTTCCGCTGCCATGGTGTGGCCAGTTCTCTGGAACCAGTCCCCAACCACTGACAGCACGGAATCCATCACCCTCCTGACTTGGAGGAGGTCAGACGCCGCGAAGAGGAGAGCAAGGTCGTCGGCGTACGCGACGGGGCGCGCCGGCTACCTGTCCAACTCGGTGAGGAGCCCGTCGTACACAGCGTTCCACAAAAAGGGTCCTCAAACGGACCCTTGTGGAACGCCCGCATAAATATCCCGGACCATGGTGCCCTCATAAGAGTACACGTGATCCCGTGATCCTTAAAATAGTCCCCGAGGGTTGCCCTGACAAAACGGTCTACGTCTCTCCTGCCCAATTCCCGAAGGATGACGTCCGTACGCAGGATGTTGAACACGTTACGGACGTCGAAGGACAGGAGGACGCAGATCTTGCGGCGGGTCCTGCAGGCTTCAGCGAACCGAGCAACCTCGGTCGCTGCCTGGACGGTTCCGACACCCCGGCGAAAACCATACTGTTTGGGGTGGAACGGATCCCTGCCGAGCTGGGCCTGCAGTATCTCCTTAATGGCGTACTCCCAGACCTTTGATAAGGCGTACTCCCAGACCTTTGATAAGGCGTACTCCCAGACCTTTGATAAGGCTGGGAGTACGGAGATAGGCATGTAGGTCTCCGGGCTTAAGGGATCCTTTCCCGGCTTAGGAATCAAGACGACTCTCGCTATGTCGTTCCAGAGCTTCTCCTTGGACCTCCAGATCAGGACCTGGACCATCCTTCTGGCCAAGGAGAACTCCCGCCTCAATTGTTCGAGACGGGAGTGGAAGGATGTAACTTCCTCCGCTGCCCCTGGAAGGACCTGCGTGACTTATGCATAGCCCGGCGAGCCTCGGCAATTTCAGCCGATCACCATCGGTTGGGTTTACGGGACCCACGGGGGAGGGATCTCTTCTTAAGAGACCCCTCGCAAACCCCCTCCAAAAGGCGCTGAAGCCTGTTGGCGCGCGGCTCTCCCACTACCACAGGGGGTAGGAGGAGGGGGGGCATTCTTAGGGGATGGGGGTAAGGGTAGGGGCGGAAGGGTGTCTCGAAGGGCCCAATAACCCTTCAGGACCGACGCCTCGGACACATCTTTCATGGAATAGGGGGTGAATCCTGGCGGTGTCCTAAATATGCCCTGTTTACCCAGGTCATGCAGGACATAAAGATGGTCGGAGGCCGTGTAGTACCTAAGTACAGCGGACCTCCGAACCCTCCCCGCCAGGCCCCTATCCATGGACATAACGTCGATAAAGGATGTGCTCTTATTGTTATGTCGGAAGGTGGCCTTGTCCCGAAGGGTTATCGGAACCAACCCCGCCTTCGCCAGAAGGGCCATACAAGCATGGCCCCTCCTATCGGCGATCTTACCCCCCCCCCCATGCTGGGGACTTGGCATGCAAGTCCCCCGCAAGAATGACCCCCCTACCTGGGGCCATGAGGGATACTAATATCTCCTCAAGGTCCTCCAGGTACCGACGGAACTCGGGGCCCCGTCTGCTCGGGGCGCAGTAACAGCTCACCACGATCATGTTATCTACGATCGCGGTGGTTATCCCTTGGGCGACTGCGGGGGTGCAAGGGAAGCAAACCTTTTCTTAAACCCGGTTACTCAGATCGCTGCATCTCCCGTGGCATCCCCTATCCATTCAGGTAACATCCTGAATGGCTCGGAGATGACCACGAGATCAACCCCCAACTGGCAGGCATTTTGCACCAGGAGATCCTGGGCCAGCCTGCACCTGTTCAGGTTGATCTGCAGGATCTGGAACATTAACCGGGCTGTGCTGATCTCAGCCCCCCCCCCCCCCCCCGCAGCTGTTCGCCTGATCGCCAGACAGGCGAGGCATTTAACCACGCCCTTGCAGCGGCAGTGACGTGGTCCGGGGCCCCGCACCGCCGACAGAGCTCCTTCCCCCGCTGCACATTAGGGCATGCGGCGGCCAGGTGCCCTAACTGGTGGCAGGCAAAACACCTAACCAGTTTCGTTAGGGCCCTGGTTCGGACCACCGTAAGGCCCGTCCTAAAACGGACGGTGTCCGAACCCTTCGGTAGGAGGGTGGTGGGAACTTCCACCACTGCGGTCTGGGTGCCGCTCGGAACTTTCCGAAGCGAACGTACTCCGAGACCGCTTACCTCCACCTTAAGGGCCGTCGCAAGGTCCCTCAGGAGGGCTGGAGGGTCGACCATCGGGTCGATGTCCCGGGTACCCCCGTCCGAGCTTACCTCCAGCGCCGTCCTGTCTTGGAGTGGGGAGCACGCGTCTTTCCCCGCGGTGTGTTTCCCCAGCTCCCCCGCCACCTCCGACGCGCTGACCTTGGGGGCCAGCTTCAAGAGGACATGCCCCAACCGGGTACGCCTGACGGCCTTGACATTATCTAAGGCCGCCCGTCCCAAGGTTACCGTGATACAGTACGTATCTATGTACGTACCGCCCTCCGGCACCCTGATAATCACCGCCTCGGGTCTCGCACGAGGGGGCCTCCTCTTTCTAGGCCTCTTCTTCGAGGCCTGTTGGACCTGGGAGGCCTGTGGGGCCTTCGGGGCTTGAGAGTCCTGAGACCCGAGGCGAGGCGTCCTTCTCCCTGGCTGGCGCCCCTTCGGTATTCGCTTCGGGGTTCCCTGGGTCCGAGGGGTGGAGGGGAGGAGGGGGGGAGGGGGGGAGGGCGGTGGGTACCCTTAGAGGTCTTCCCCTTTGTGGTCGAGGGCGGGGCCTGCGTCTGCAGAGGGGGGGGGGGTTAACACTCCCCTTCCCCCTCCTCCCCTTGCCGACCACCTCAAAAGGTAGGTTGGCCTCTTCCCTCGCCCGGACCACGGAGGTCGTGGGGGGGTCCGATGTCCCCCCACCATGGGGGGGGGGCAGGAATCGCCGGTCTTGAGGGGGTCCGCGGCCGCCACCTCAGCGAACAGTCGCTTCTTAGTGGCGGCTGTCTGCGCGTCCTCCTCCATAGGGGAGGACCGCAGGCGCTTCCCCGCGTTCTTCGGAGGGGGGGGGGTCCCCTTACCCGGTTTCTTCCCCCTCCCGGGACTGACAAGAGAACCGGGGAGGCCGGGAGCCCGGGCGACGACGAGGGAGGGGCGGGGCCTCCACGGTCTGGCTGGTCACCTCGGAGGTTCTAGCGAGGAGCCTTGTGTGTATTACCTGGAGGGGACTCATGCCCTCCAGGGGATCCTTCACCCCCTTTGCCCGGGACCTTGCCATCCCCAGATCGTGGTTGCTCAAGGCCTCCACCGTGGACGAAGACGGAGCATCGCCGACACCTGCGATGCGGCCGACCACGGAGAGGACCTTGGCCTTACTGGTCCGGTCTCCCGAGACCGTGGCCTCCAGGTCACGGCCCTCCTGCGCGAGCGCTTTGAGGAGGGAAATAACCTCCCTCTGGAGTCTCGCCGCCTTTTGCTCCAGGGACTGCCTTTTGGCCCGAGTCAGCTTTGGTAACGGGGGTGGGGGAGCCGGGACAACAAAAAGTGACGAGGGCTCCACCCTCTTCCCCTCCAACCTTGAGGCGGAGCTACCCCTGACCCTTGGCACCCCTTGAGGGGGGTTCTTAGGTGTCTCAGGGGACTTCCTCGCCTCCTCCTGCGCCACCAATGGTCACGTGATCTGCCGCCTCGGGTCGGCAGGACCTCCTCGCGGGTACCCCCGTCCGAGCTTATCCGCGGCTCGGAGGGGTGGGCGTCTCAGGGACGATGCCGGGATCGGCCGCGCAGGACTGCAGCTGTCTGCCGAAGAACTCCCCGAGCACACCCTTCTTACGCTGCATGGGGGGGGGGGGTCTCTAAGGGGGCCTCCCCCCAAGCTTCAGGATCGTCTGACGCCAGACCTGATGTTTGGCGGCGACGCTGCCGTGCTGTGCACGACCTTCGAGAAGCCCGCATCGTCTAAATCGACGAGCAATATGGGCTCCCTGGGCCGTGCACCCCGCTCCGCCTTCTCGTAGTCCTTGGACAGGCCGGTTCTATTGGGCGCTATGGCCTTTTGCGAGGGGTGTGCTGGCACCGAAGCACCACCCTCGCTGACCCCGGCCCGCTGCCTCAGCATGGGGTCAACGGTCATCCCTACACCAGCCTTGCTGCCGACTGGGACTGGGCCTATCCCAGAAACTGCTGGTGTTACATCCGAGGCCGGCTTTGTGTTCTGCTAGTCCATGTTTATTGTCTTATAGGGCGACGGCCCCCCCCCCGCCCGGCGGGATTCCTCCTCCTCGCAGCCCTGTTATTTTGGCTGCCGGCGACTAGTCCGATCTCAATCGGAGGGGACCCCTCAGGTCGCCGGGTCCTGTCCGGGAAATCCCCGGAACTACTAAGTTCCCCATGGCAAGGTGTACGGCCATGGTGGACTCACCCCCCTTCACCGCCGGTGTGCCCCACCAAGTCGTGGAGTACTCCCGTGTCGATGAACGCACGATGGCGCGACCCGGCTAGGGCTACCCAGCCTCAGTAGGGTCGAAAAATCACCATCCCTCCCCCCCAACCCCCTTTTCTTTTTTTTGTTACAGGTCCAAACGGAACCCGCGGAGGAGGGAGCAGCGGAAGCACCACCAGGCACATCCACGGGAGGATTCTACCCGGGACGAGCAGGTATAGTATACATATACACGTACCTGACTAATTTTTCCCTCCCCACAGATGTTTTAGCTAGAATCCGGGGATATGATGCCCCTGTTCAAGGACATCCCAAAGCTCCGGCGGCAATAGGAGGGTAACCAGGTACGTGTATCCCTAAAAAATCACCCTACATAGGGGGAAACCCACTCGGACTCTACTCGTAGGGCTCGTTGGTATGAGTCCTCTCTTATTCAGGACCCGAAGGAGGGTGGTCGACCCTCATATTTATTAGTTGTATTATAAGCGTGCCTTAGCCAGGAATGCAGCATCCCCCACCGGTTGCTAGGCATGGAACAGGAACCACACCTAGCCCCCGGAGGGGAACATAGCCGCTTTCCCAGAGCTCCCTCACCACGACAAGGTGGACGACCATGGAGGGAGCGTCATTTTTAGTGGTAAAAATGGGATGTTGCATTATTCCCCCATTTAAAATTTGCTTGAAAATTCCCGGAAGGTAACTAAAAGGCCGACAATTGTTGATATTTTTTCTATGGGTTTCTTATGGAAAAAACTATATGTAACTAATTATTTGCTATTGCTTATCGGAAATCCGCGGAAAAAAGTTCTGAGAGAACGCGATCACGGTAAAGTTCGATTTTTTTTAAAAAATATTATAAAAATCGTTATTTCAACGATGCAGTCCGTCAGTCTAGATATAGAAGAGATTTGCCCATCTATTTATTTCGTATATCCATCCTCCAGAACCGAATTATTAATAAAAATAACCAAGAAGTGCGATACCCGTGGAAGCGACTAAGTATAAAAATGTCAATGAAACAATACTAATATGCGTATCAATATCTTTTTATTTATAAGTAGAATGATGTAATATTTTCAACAAAGACAGATAGCGATATGAGAGAGTGATGGAATGGAAGATGTATCAGTTTAGTCGACAGGAATTCATGCGACAACCGCACATACTTTATTCGTATATACTGTATATTCGCCGTTGATGAACGTTTTTATTAACTACAATAAATTAAATGGCAACAATATGGACACTGGCAGTAATTGGGATATCTTATACTTCTTTACAAATATCTTTTGTTGCTGTATACAGTTTAGCAGTTTATTTAAACATTATTGTTCTAATTAAGTAATTGTATTAATCATTTATATCCCATTTTTTCATCAATCATCAACGGAGGTTGCTTGTGGAATGTAAGACTGCTGTTGCAGCCGAAATCAGCGCAACAGCTGATCGGCCGATTTAAACGTGCGTGCGAGAGTATGTAAACACGGTGACACATCGTCCGTTAAAACGGTTGGCGACGTCACGCGTTTTTGCCGGATTCGAGCGTTGCGCGCTTGCGAGAATCCGGCAGTTAGTTCCTCGAACACCTTGAGTTCAGCTACACGCTCTCGCACGCACAGTTTCACGGCTCTCTTTGTCGCCCAGCGACCCCCGCTTTTAAGCAAACGCAAAACGGCTTCCCAAGCCCTCGCGCCCAGCGCCTTGTACATAGTTGTACAGCTCGTGAATATTGTAAATAGCGTGTGTGAGTCATGTTTATTCGTGCCGTCTTTCTGTGGTGATCGTCCTGTTACAAACGACGCCTCCGTGCCGAATAAAGAACTGTTCGTCGAAATTGTCGGAGGTCATTCCTTCCCTGGCCAGACCAGTGGCATTCCCATCGCCTCACCGGCATTCAATTAAAAAACTGCATTCTTAATATTTCTAGATCTGTAACACATTTTGTAATGCAAATATTTATTAGTTGTATTGTAAGCGTACACAATTTTACCAGAGATTCATAAGACGTAAAATATTACCTCAAATATGGTATGCAAATAATTTGCAACGTAGATCCGCATCTGTATTTTTCTTGTAGCTGTCTTCTGTCTGCATAATTCGTGACCTCACGGCCTACCCTACAGCAAAATTTCTTACGCTGATCCCATCGAGTCAAGCGTGGTCTTCTACTTCTTTACTGTTTTCCGCTCTTCCTCTGGTTCTTCGATAGGTGTCAGTTCACACCATCTTGCTTGGTTTAAATTGCTGCTAGGGTGGATGCACCAGTATATGAACACGTGTCAGGGAATGGTCATTTTTTATCAAAATGAGTTAAATAACTTATTAAAATAAGCAACTATGTGACGTCCCACTATTTTTCGCGCGGTAACAGTACAAGTCTTTCGCAAACTCAAGTCTTACCCTTTCCCCAAACCACTGATCACCTTGGCGATGTACCTTAGCGGTCCCCATCTCAAGAAGGTCAACGACGACCACCAAATCCCCTCTTAACCTTACGTGGCACGACCACAAAACTCCAAATCTAATAAATACAACTCCCTCGCCCCTAAAAAACCCCTCTTAAATCGAGACCACGTCTCACAACCTCTCCATGACCAAAGAAGTCATTACCCCTTTCCCTCTTTCTAATCAAACCACCCACAGTCCATCCAATGGGTTGAGTATCCCCTTTCAAAATTCTATGCAAAAGAACCCCGGAAGACTTAGCGACAAATATTCATTACAAGGCCATATAAAAACCCCGGAAGACCAAATCTATTAATAACCTGTACTGCGACACGTGCCGAAATAGGTCAAGGTTGCATACCGCAACCGCCCTTCACCCCTAACAATCTTTTAATATGTATAAATACAAGGACCTATGAGGCGAATCCCTCTCTTCTAAGAAACTCTTCAAGGAAGAAGGACCCTTGAAGAATAGTATATTTAAATAGTGAATGTGAATAACGAATCATTCTACAACAACTCTTGTAAGCTATGTCAATTACCATATTGTTTAACGGCATATCATCCTCATTTAATTACATTTCATATTATTATTCTTGTTTGCTTATTTCATACTATTACTCATTGCTTTGTATTATTATTTTTGCTAACGCTTAGCATCTTATAACACTTTGTATTATTAACGCTTATTGAAATCCATATTATTATTCTTACTTGCGTATTTCATACTATATTATCATTTTTTATTGTATCGCATGTCCATCCATAAACATTATATTTTATATACATTTATAAATGTCATACGCTAACGATCATCGCTTACTGCACCATTAACGCAGTGCACGGTGACCGTTCATGTTTAAACTGAATAAACAACCATTTAAATTAACCGTCAAGTTACTGTGTTAATCCTTCGGCAACGAAGATCCCAAACATAACGGACCGCTGCAACAGCTGATCTCGGTTCGCGAGCGAGTGTTCTTATAGTGTTTACAAAACGTTCTTCTGCACGGGCCGCGTACCGACGTATGCCTAGACGGATTTCGCGGAACCATTGCGAGTGATTTCTTATATATATGCAGCGGTAAATCCAATTATCGAACCGGCACAAAAACCCACAAGGGTCTAACGGGTGTTCATCGGGTATGACTTCATCATTTAAACCCTCCTTGGTCGCTCAGTGTGTAGGATTCAAGATCCTCGCCTAGATTCCCTCGACCTCAGTGTGTAGGATTCAAGATCCTCGCCTAAATTCCCTCGACCCCAATGTGCAGGATTCAAGATCCTCGCCTAACCTCCTTTTACCCCAGTGTGCAGGATTCAAGATCCTCGCCTAGCCTCCTTTTACCCCAGTGTGCAGGATTTAAGATCCTCGCCTAAATTCCTTCTACCTCAGTGTGTAGGATTCAAGATCCTCGCCTAAATTCCCTCTACCCCAGTGTGCAGGATTCAAGATCCTCGCCTAAACTCCCTCAACTCTCAGTGTGCAGGATTTCAGATCCTCGCCTGTGTCCAAAAACCCCACAGTGTCATTGTCCCCCAAAGACCTCCACCCGGGACGTGACATAAAATTGGTGACAGCGGTGGGATCTTCGTCTACCGTTGATAAGAAATAGGTTTGCTGACACGGTACCCACAAGGTCCCAACATTAGCATGTGTATTAACCATCCTAATCAGTGCGAAGCATCATATCGTAGCCGTAGATTACAGAGCCTAACGGCATATATGCAGTGGATGATCTGCGTCACCGGAACAATAGCATATACTATCCAAGTCGCAGGCTGCCGGGCGTCTTGTCGAATTCAAACGCATCAATTTGTGGTTCGGGGGGCGTAGCAACGACCACGGAGGGCAAGAATATTTGCCTAAATTGTTTTGATTCGGACCCAGTAGAAGTAGACGAGATATACCAGGTGCATTACCACCAACCAAACGATATATTTCCCGAATGCCCTCGCTGTAAAAACCTGTTGTTTAAATTACGCGTCGTGTGCACAGAAAATGACCGTCGAATGAGTAAAAACCGTGCTAGATTCGATACTAGTTACCCGGGTAGAGAGCTCGGTAGGCTTTAAATAACGGCTGTCGGGCACCCAAAATTAAGAAACCCCTAAATAGCATAAAGAAACAGTATGTCTGAATACGGTGACGCTGGCGACCCTCACGTAATAGACCAAGACGCGGGCCAAAACGATAACCCCATAGATAACGCGACGACCGAATTATTGGAAAAGGTACAAATATTAAAACAAAAGGGAGCGGTAATCGAAAGCTTGCACGCGAACTTTGCCGAACCCAATATGCATTCGGACGCGAATACCAAATCGGGCAACCATTCGTGGGAAGGTGTTTCCGACAAAATACGAAACATCGAAAACATGATGGAGAAACTTCTTGCACCCCGGCCATCCGCGAATAATTTTGCCACGCCGGGTTCCTCCCGTTTTGATAGGAAATCGGTACTAAATCGTAACCATGTTCCGGAAGTACCACATTGTAACAATATCCCGGACCATGGCCCAACGCCCCAGATCACGCCCCAGATCACGCTAAGAGACGCTATAGAAACTGTCCCAACTTTCAATGGACATAACATACCCGTCGAACAATTCGCGAGAGCCTGCAACAGGGCTAAGGCTCTGGTTCCCCCGCAAGCCGAACCCCAGCTGGCGAGGTTATTGCGAAACAAGCTGCAAGACCACGCATGCTTGGCCGTAGAGGATAGGGTCTTCGACTCCGTCAATGGCTTAATTAGGCAATTAAAAACAATATTCTCCCCTGCAAAAACGTCAGACCACTACCGCGGGGAACTCGCAAACGTCATTAAAGGACCCAACGAACACATATTGGAGTACATTTCGCGTGTCAAAGATCTCCGATTTGCCATTTTAGAAGAGGACAGGGAATATTACCGCGACTTCGCACGAAATCGCCCTCAGGACCTAGATCGACTAACGCTGGACTCATTCATCGATGACCTTCCTCCCCATGTAAGCTCAAGACTATTGCTACACCCTTTCGAGACGCTCGAGGAAGCGTTCAATCTAGCCGTCCTTGTAGACAAAAAGATTGAAAGGGACCGCCTTAGATTCGTCGAGCAGAAGACCCCAAAGCTAACATGCCAACTCTGCAACAAAACCGGTCACGACGCACGGATATGTCGCAGCAGTCAAGGTCCGATGACCCAATCATATGAGAGGCAATCCCCAAATCCTGCAGCGGGATACAGGAACCAAGCACCGACCCCCCTGCTCCCCTACTGGGATAAGACGCGACCTCCACCCCCAAGACCTACAGAATTACGAATCTGTGGGTATTGTAGGAAGCCCGGACACCTCATCTCTGAATGTAGGAAGCGTATGTATAATTATACCGCGAGAAATCCTGGAACCTTCCAAGAAACAAATTCGGGAAACGCCCTGCCCCCACGGACAAATATGGATGCGTACCGTGGAGCGGGCCAAGCGGGAGCGCGTCCGATAAGAATACTGAAAGAATAGAATGTACAAAAAACGAAATCGCCACCGCGCAGGTGAATCCAGTAACCAAGGCCCCGTCAGTGATAATTAACTCCCCAGACTTCGAAGATGCACAGGAATTTATGATAGACACCGGGGCTGAAGTAAATTTATTGAAAGTGCAAGCCGTAAGACGAATCCAAGACGTCGACATAAAGAATAAACTACTACTTAAGGGGATCTCGCCGGACCCTGTCCCCACTCTCGGAACAATCAAAGTAACCCTTTTGGGCGACGATGCCACGTTCCACGTAGTTAGTAACGACTTTCCAATAAAACCGCAAGGAATATTAGGGGCCGAATTCTTAATAAAGAGGAATGCGACAATCAACTACCTCAATAAGCAGTTGGATATTCAAGGAAATACCATCCCATTCGTAACCGAGGATCAAGTCATTCTACCCGCAAGATCAAAGGTCACTTCTTTCGTGCACGTATCTAACCCAAACATAGAGGAAGGATACTTGCCCCGGCTAAACTTGGGCGCGGGAATACACGCCGGTAATGCCCTTGTCCGTAACCAAGACGGCAAAGCGTATCTACAAATGGTAAACACCAACGAAACGGACATCACCGTCGCAATACCCACTCTGGAGTTAGAAGACTTCGACCAAGTGATTCCGGAATCTAAACATAAATGCGCAAAAGAGACTACCATGCCTATAGGCATCACTCCCATCCACCCCCTGATAAAAAACAAGTCCCTCTTATCCCCGGATCCGTCGATCCGCGATCTCGAGACACCCGTTAAGGTGCCCTCACTCTCGCCCCCTACGTATTACGCCAAAATAATCCTTCCCCCAAACTCCCCTGAGTCTCTTGCAGCCAAAAATGTTACGGAAGTACTGGAGAATTCTGAAGAAACTCCTTCGAGAGTGAAACGAATACAGAACGCAATTTCTATGGAACACATGAATCCAGAAGAGGAACGCCACGTCCAAGAAATTGTAAGGCAAAATCACGACCTCTTCCATCTGCCAGACGAGAAGCTAGGTCATACAAACGCCATTCAGCACGAAATCCAAACAACGGACCCCACGCCAGTTAATACGAAACAGTACCGTTTCCCTCCAATACACAAGAAAGAAATCGACAACCAGGTAAGCAAGCTGCTGGAAAACGAAATAATCAAGCCGTCACTATCTCCCTACAATTCACCCATCTGGATTGTCTCAAAGAAGCCAGGACCCGATGGTGAACCCTGGTGGCGAGTGGTGATTGATTTTAGGGATTTAAATAAGCTGACCGTTCCCGACGCGTACCCGCTCCCAAATATCAACGAGATATTGGACCAGTTCGGAGGAGCTAAGTACTTCTCTGTATTCGACCTCGCTTCAGGATTCCACCAAATCCCTATGAAGTCGGAAGATGCGCCAAAAACAGCCTTTTCTACACCCTATGGACACTATGAATTCGTAAGGATGCCATTCGGACTTCGAAACGCACCTGCCACTTTCCAACGTCTAATGGACCACACCCTTACAGGGTTACAGGGCACCGAAATGTTCGTATACTTGGACGATATCGTCCTCTATTCAAGTTCCCTCACCGAACATTTAATCAAATTTAAAAAGCTCGCCTACCGTCTGCGAGAGGCGAATCTTAAACTCCAACCTTCAAAATGCAAGTTCTTACATAAGGAAGTTGCATATTTAGGTCACGTAATCACCGAGGAAGGGGTAAAACCGGACCGACAGAAAATTCAAGCCGTCCGAGACTACCCAGCACCTCGCACGCAAAAGGGTATTAAAGAGTTCCTTGGGTTAACCGGATATTATCGACGATTTATCCCAGAATTCTCCTAAACTGCTCGCCCTTTGACCTCATTATTGAAAAAGGACACAGCCTTCGACTGGGGACCGTCCCAACAAAACGCTTTCGACCTCTTAAGGTCTGCTCTGCAGGAAGAACCTATCCTGCAATATCCAAATTTCGAGTTAGAATTCCACGTTACTACGGACGCCTCCGATTACGCTATAGGAGGGATATTGAGTCAAAATGTAGCTGAAAAGGAACTACCGATTGCTTACGCGTCCCGCCTCCTAAATAAAGCGGAAACCAACTATTCAACAATCGAAAAGGAACTCCTAGCGATTGTTTATTGTGTTAGATATTTCCGACCTTACCTTTACGGGAAGAAATTTATTTTATACACTGACCATCGGCCTTTAATTTGGCTACATAAAGTAAAGGACCCAACATCGCGCCTCGTTAGGTGGCGATTAAAGTTGTCAGAGTACGATTACGAAATCCGTTATCAACCGGGAAAGAGCAATAAACTTGCTGACGCACTATCCTGTAATCCCCCTGCAGTGGAAGCATATCCTATACGACCACGAGAGGTAGCCGACGACGACTGGGAGGACCAACCCCCGCCTAAACGAGGGCCAGGGAGGCCTCGGGCCTCTAAAATACCCACTTTGGTGACAAAATCCACATGTAAAACCCGCCTAAGGAAGGCGCCTACGAGGATTCAACCAAGCAGAAAAGCACGCAACACTCCGACACCTACAATAGTTCCGCCGGAACCAACGAGTAGCGAAGAGGAAATGGACCAGGAAGAAGAAAGAGAATTAGTGGACACGCCTTACCAAATCATTTCACCTCCACAATCTCCAGCACCGCAGGAACCGGAAGACGACGACTCTGACGTGCAATCCATAGCATCAAACGAATCGACATCTGACTCAGAATCATCAATAATCGAGCCGGATAATCACCTCGAAGAGGCATACGAAGCAAGGCCTGATCGAGATATTAAAATAACACCGTCAATCAGTCGGGACCCATTGTCTCTACGAAAAGAAACACTTGTTTTCTTCCTAAGTGCCGACGGAAGAGGTTGCGACGACGGAGCCAAACAGTTGCAAGGAACAAGAATTTCAATAACATCAGGCGAACTCACCGTGGGCAAGGCCCACGTAACTTATATTAAGGGACAAATTTTTATAGGACTAGTTATTAAAGAAACCCATAATACTCCAATAACTACGACGACTTGGAACAAGGTTCTCTCCTCTTTTAGGGACGTAATACGCGAGCTCATAATATTTTCGTTCAGCATAGCTAAAACGGCAAGTATCGACCAACTAAACTGGCAGGATATCATTATGGATATTCTCGAAGCCGTCAACGAAGAAGACATTAGTGTCACCATATGTTTACAAATAGTCCGAATCCCCGAAGAATCGGAACGACAAAACATAATTATAGAAAACCATGCGTCCGCTTTGGCTGGACATAAAGGAGTAACAAAGACGTACAACCGAATTCGTCACAACTATTTTTGGAAGGGCATGAAGAAAGCCGTGGAAGACTACATTCGAAGCTGCACGGACTGTCAACGGAAGGAACTCGTACGCGTTAAGACCAGGCAACCGATGATCCTTACCGACACGCCTGGACGCGCCTTTGATAAAGTTGCATTGGATATAGTGGGACCTCTACCTACTACAAGAGAAGGAAATACCTACATACTGACCATGCAAGACTTACTGACTAAATATTTCGTGTGCGAACCCCTTAAACAATCCATTGCTACGAAAATCGCGGATGCCATTATAAAACGATTTATCTGCCAATTCGGAGCTCCTAGAGCTATTCTCACGGACCAAGGAGCAAATTTTACTGGTAATTTTATGAAAGCTATCGCGAAAAAATTTAAAATCGAACAAGTGCGAACCACAGCCTTTCACCCACAAACTAACGGTTCTTTAGAGCGATCACACCTCGTCTTAACCGAGTATTTAAAAATGTTCATTAATAGACACAGTGACTGGGACGAATGGACTGACATGGCCGCGTTTTCTTATAATACCAGTGTTCACGAAGGCACTGGGTATACTCCACACGAGTTAGTATTCGGAAAATAGCCCGGGTACCCAGTCGGAATCCGGTACCCGAGGATTTCGAAAACGAAACATACAATCGTTACCTTTCAAAATTAAACGCTAGGGTGCAAGAATTACAAACCGCCGCAGCCGAAAAGTTAAATCAAGCTAAGCAAAGATACAAAAAATATTACGATAGGCACATACACGAAGAGACCTTCAAACCAGGTGACCCCATATTCGTATTATTAGAACCGCGAAAAGGAAAGTTTGGAGACCAGTACTCCGGTCCCCACACAATATTAGAGGTTATACCCTCACAAAACCTAAAAATTACGTGGAAAGGAAAAACTAAAATCATACACGCCAACAAAGCGCGTCTTGGTCGCGTGCGCGAAAACCCCAGTTGACCGCCCTTCATCGAATAAAAGTACTAATCGCTATTCTCCTAGATCGTTAAAATAACGCAAAATGCCGCACAAAAGGGCCACCAACCCCGACGGGCCGAAACGGACTCGACCGGGCCCTGAGGGAAGGCTCGCACACCTGCGGTGGCTGCGCCGGAAGGCGAACAGAGAGGGAAGGAGCCTCTCACCCCTCCTCCCGAAGATAACCTCCACGGTAATCATCAGGGAGGCAACAAAGACCCCGGAGGTCATCATCATCGATGACTCCCCCGCCACCTCACCCATAGATGAGGACGGGATGCAGGGGGCAACCACCCCGCGGCTCCCGGACTGCCCTCCCCAAGACCCTGAAGGGGTACTTACCCCCACACGATCCCATCCCAAACCTACCACTATCCCACCTTGGCCAGGATGCGTGGAAATTTTGGACACGGGATCAGCAACCAAGGTCCCCGACCACGAGCAGCTGACACCCGAGTTTTTAAAATGGTTCGATGACCTCTACCAGGGAGGTCAAGACCTCACGCTCCTCCTGGACGACGCCACACTCCAAGACCTTTCCTACTCCTATTCCCCTTAAATCCTACTCGTTCCAAGATCCTTGTAAATAGTTCCCAAAATCCAAATTCCTTGTACATAGATCCCTGTACATAGTTCCCATGTAAAATAATCCCCAAACTCCCGTCAGAGAAAAGATTTATAATTTTTATTTTTTTATTATTTCGCCAAATAGGCACTAAGTTCTGTTTTTTTTTCTTTTCTTCACCCCAAACCCTAATGTTAAGAAATGCATGCATTTCTTCGCATGAGGGGGGAGGTGTGACGTCCCACTATTTTTCGCGCGGTAACAGTACAAGTCTTTCGCAAACTCACTTCACCAAAGTCTTCCAAACTCAAGTCTTACCCTTTCCCCAAACCACTGATCACCTTGGCGATGTACCTTAGCGGTCCCCATCTCAAGATGGTCAACGACGACCCCCAAATCCCCTCTTAACCTTACGTGGCACGACCACAAAACTCCAAATCTAATAAATACAAGTCCCTCGCCCCTAAAAAACCCCTCTTAAATCGAGACCACGTCTCACAACCTCTCCATGACCAAAGAAGTCATTACCCCTTTTCCCTCTTTCTAATCAAACCACCCACAGTCCATCCAATGGGTTGAGTATCCCCTTTCAAAATTCTATGCAAAAGAACCCCGGAAGACTTAGCGACAAATATTCATTACAAGGCCATATAAAAACCCCGGAAGACCAAATCTATTAATAACCTGTACTGCGACACGTGCCGAAATAGGTCAAGGTTGCATACCGCAACCGCCCTTCACCCCTAACAATCTTTTAATATGTATAAATACAAGGACCTATGAGGCGAATCCCTCTCTTCTAAGAAACTCTTCAAGGAAGAAGGACCCTTGAAGAAAAGTATATTTAAATAGTGAATGTGAATAACGAATCATTCTACAACAACTCTTGTAAGCTATTTCAATTACCATATTGTTTAACGGCATATCATCCTCATTTAATTACATTTCATATTATTATTCTTACTTGCTTATTTCATACTATATTATCATCTTTTATTGTATCGCATGTCCATCCATAAACATTATATTTTATATACATTTATAAATGTCATACGCTAACGATCATCGCTTACTGCACCATTAACGCAGTGCACGGTGACCGTTCATGTTTAAACTGAATAAACAACCATTTAAATTAACCGTCAAGTTACTGTGTTAATCCTTCGGCAACGAAGACCCCAAACATAACGGACCGCTGCAACAGCTGATCTCGGTTCGCGAGCGAGTGTTCTTATAGTGTTTACAAAACGTTCTTCTGCACGGGCCGCGTACCGACGTATGCCTAGACGGATTTCGCGAAACCATTGCGAGTGATTTCTTATATATATGCAGCGGTAAATCCAATTATCGAACCGGTACAAAAACCCACAAGGGTCTAACGGGTGTTCATCGGGTATAACTTCATCATTTAAACCCTCCTTGGTCGCTCAGTGTGTAGGATTCAAGATCCTCGCCTAGATTCCCTCGACCTCAGTGTGTAGGATTCAAGATCCTCGCCTAGATTCCCTCGACCTCAGTGTGTAGGATTCAAGATCCTCGCCTAAATTCCCTCGACCCCAATGTGCAGGATTCAAGATCCTCGCCTAACCTCCTTTTACCCCAGTGTGCAGGATTCAAGATCCTCGCCTAGTCTCCTTTTACCCCAGTGTGCAGGATTCAAGATCCTCGCCTAATTTCCCTCGACCCCAGTGTGCAGGATTTAAGATCCTCGCCTAAATTCCTTCTACCTCAGTGTGTAGGATTCAAGATCCTCGCCTAAATTCCCTCTACCCCAGTGTGCAGGATTCAAGATCCTCGCCTAAACTCCCTCAACTCTCAGTGTGCAGGATTTCAGATCCTCGCCTGTGTCCAAAAACCCCACAGTGTCATTGTCCCCCAAAGACCTCCACCCGGGACGTGACAACTAATTAATTAGAGACTTCTTTTAATTTCTTGCTTCGTATCCAAACAATTTGCGCAGCACGTGAAATTAATCGCACTGCAAACATAATTTTATAATATTATTCATTCACTAGCCTTAAGTGTTCATTTATTGGTGCGTTTACCCTACCTATAAAGAAAACAATGAGGCACAGCGCGTCAGTCGGATCTTTATAAATCGACACCATCTATCTGGCTTCTGTCTGTTCCTATGAATTTAGAAATGTATATAAAAAAATTAAACGGTGAATTAAGTTTATTATTTTCTTCGTCCTTTTTTGGGAAAGTTACGGCAGCGTCGATCCTCTCGCGTGATCGCACTGAATAAATATGTATAAATTGCATTAATCTTTTTCTTTCTTTCTTGTGGGTGCGTTCGTGAATGTGTGTATGTGTGCGTGTGCATATGCTATATATGATATTAGAATTAAATATATGTAGAATAAATCTGACTGCGTTTCTAATATGTATATGTATATGTTTATGTATTTTAGATTGTAAGGGAGTTATTGCAAATTATTAATACTAAGCCAATTAACATTTTTTGGTTTCGCAGCGCCAAGTATTTTGAATAAAATATTTATTCGTATTTAAATAAATATTTATTTGCATAAAAATATATCTGCTTGATATTTATTTATATTATATTTTATTCTTATGAGTTAATTAAAATGTCCGCCACATGAGTTATAGAATGTACGAACACAGCATTTTAGCTGTGTATATGTAGTTGTGTCACCTCAAGGGGGTAGACACGAGTAATGCAGCGCACTATATACCGACACAATGTGGCCCGAAACAGAGGGTTGAGATTTTTCATCATTCGTCCTTATATGTGCAGATTTTGGGCTGGGTTAGGACTCATTCGAAAGAGGAAGGTACAGTGCAGAGCGCTCTTCTCATGGTTTAACAAGATTGTGTTGATATCTAATAATATGAGTGTCCAAAGTAGGGCAAAAGTCGACAAAATATATCCCGTGCGAGAGACGATGGGCTTAAAGTCCGATTGGCCCTATTCTAACCAATCTGCCCTGCATCCCTCCCAAACGGCCACTGTCTCGAAGAGGCCCTCTTCACAGCAATATCTCCCCCTTAAGGCACGGAATACGTCGACGCGTGCTTTTCTTTTGAAATTCAAGCACGTGTTTATACTAGAGAGATAAGGGATCTGTTTCGAATTTGTAGGAAGGACGACGCAGGCGGGACTACGCGCAGTCAGCGGACTACCCCTTTTCTTCCTGTTTCTCCGCGAGGCGTATTGATGTCGAATAATACTTTTTAAATTCTAGTTCCCCAAAATTAATCAGGCTGATCGGCCAGAGCCTTTCGCCAGGGTCGCGGCTTATGACAGTATTATTCCGCTAGTCGGCGGTAGAGAACGGTTTCCTACAGTTTTGGATAATTTATGACTTAATTGGTTCCGCCTTGTAGCAAATGTGAACTCAGGGCATCGGAAAACGAAAACAGGAATGGTATGCCTTTTCTTCTTTATACCAATTCGAAGACTTTCTGTTTCTCGTATCTTCGGACCCTTTCGAACCGAAACACGTGGTGTCTGCTGTCTATCTCTAAGCAATGGGTACATTGGCAGTAAAAGGACGGAGAGCGGGCTTTTGTGAAAGTGTACGATGGTTCGTTCGTTGCACTTCTGCAAAGCACGTGTGTCTCGAAAATGTGCTGGCTTCTTTTTACCTAAAACCTCTTGTCCTGGTGGGAGTTAACTCATAATGGAACGAGAGGAACTACTTGGGGGTAGAAGAAGTCGTTTGGAAAAAATCTTGTCAGTCAGCAAGCAATCACGTCGCAGAAATGTTCTCTGCTCAAAAGTACAGTATTGTCTCCGTATATGCTCGATTTTATGCCCGCGATACAAGCTTGTCGCTATCCCCACCACTTTTGTCTCACTCTTGTCCGGCGAAGGCCAGAGCGAGATGGAACGCGTTGCGTGCGCGACGAACGATCACTCGGAATTAGGACTCTGTAACAGAATATATGCTCACCACCGGTCCCGAACAGCGAGCAAATACGGAGACAATACTGTATTACGCGATGTTCTGGGTGTACCCCCTGAACAACGGGGACGCAAGTGCTGCACCGTGAGACTTTGCGCGGAAATACCTACGGCTCCGAACGCCAAGAAAAAATTCATTTCCACCAAATTTTATAACGTACCAACAACACGTTCCATGGAAAATAAATTAAGTGATCAGTGTTACTAGCCGTGTAGTGAAGTGAATATTCGGTACATTAACCTGGACATACCTGACATTGCGACCCTTAACTTTGGGTAAAGGTGGGATCTCCTAACCGCGATTGGTCGCTGCGATTGGTCGCAGCGACTGGTCGCAGTATACTGGTGCAATGGGAAAGCATGTATCCGTTCTCCTACATGCGACTGCGATCGTCGGGTATGCGCCAGACGTAGGAGCCTGACGCGAGTCTGTTTGAGTACCAGCCTAGGCTACTCGAGAGGCAACACAATGCGAGGAGGTCTGTTTCCCATTATACCTAGTCGCAGGCTGGGCACTGCGACCACCGGTCGCTATACTCCTCCCGGAGGGAGTCTAGCGACCAGTCGCACTGCGACCCATTCCCACAGTGTGACAGAATCGCAAGAAATAAGGAAAAAGTCAGAATTCAAAAGATATGTATTTTTATGTTACCTGTAGACTACTAAAATGAGCACCTAAAAACGGTTAAAATATCATGACGCCTACTTCTGATCTGTGTGTAAACACGTGCCTGTGATTGTATGTATTTTTCGTGCAGAATTTTAAATCCAGTCTTTTAATTTTTGGTAATATAAAAGAAAACAATTTTTGGAGCCCCAAAATAAGTAGTGTCGATTCTGTTAAGTAATAGCAAATAATTAGTTACATACAGTTTTTTTCTATAAGAAACCGATTGAAAAATTGTCAGCAAACATCCCTTTTTTAGTTCCACTTCCGGGAACTTCTGAACAAATTTTTTGTTTGTTTTCTAATCAACATAATCTAAACTGCGGAAAAAGCATTCGCGAATATTTTTCAGTTATGGATTAAATACGTGTATTCTATGTCGCACAGTGGGGGTAAATCCCCAAAAATGGGAAAAAAGGCAACATCCTGTATTTTGCAATTTAAAAATGCTGAATATTATTAAGGAAATTGGTACTAAAAGTGTTAATATATAAGTTTGACGTTATTTCAGAAAATAACGTCAATTCGTCATGAATTAGCGTCAATAGTTCCAATAAAACTACAAGAATTTGATAAATATGCCATGGAAAGTGCAGTGTTCCTATCGACATACGCGCGAAGTTCCATGATGTAGCAGCGACAGGGGTGTCGAACTTCCCCACTCCTCGAGCCGCACGACTCGGGCGCCCGGTCACCCAGTTCCCCCACTACTTTTCTCCGCGAGCAAACAAAACTACATGTGTAGTCGGTAAAACCAAAATATGAACCCGAAACATGGTTATATGGTCCCGAGCTTTATCCCGCATTTTTAAGGGGGAATACCATTGTGACGGCCGAAAAAATAAGCCATTTTTAAGAATTTCTCTTACGAATAATTTACAGTTTTCATATAAAATTTTTGTAACAGTAGATAAGAAAAATTTTATACGAATACTGTAAATTATTCCTGATAAAATTCTTAAAAATGGCATATTTTTTCCAGTCAACACAATGATGTTTCCCCTTTTAAGTTCAAATGCGCAAGCGTTGGATCCTTTTTTCTGATAATAATTTAAAAAACTCCTGTTTACATTCACTTTTACTCATTATAAATGGAACTGTTGGTAAATTATAATTTTCCAGACGATGTGTAATTTTCTGCTCTTCGATTTTGCATTCTTTTGCGTTATTAAAAATTATAAGATCTTTATAAGTATGTAGTGTCCTTAATTAAGTATGTAGGTATATATCAATTTGTCTGTTTGAAGGCTAAAAGACTTATATAGATGTTGATATGTAGTGGTGACTAGCCTACTGGTGGTAGGGCTTGTGCAGCTCCCAAAGGAGAAATGCATCAGACTGAAGTAGGTATGGAGGGGGTCGTTCTCCTGCGGCTCTCCGGAACAGGCGAAGAGGAGCCACTGCGGCTCGCGAACCGCCTGTTCGACGCCCCTAAACGGATTGTTAGCGGGCCACGGTTTGCTATAGCTTTATGACACTAGAGCTTCGGCCCCCTACACGCTATAAAGTAATTAGGAAACATCTGCCAAGTAACTTGCAGAACCGTGTTTTGCTACACTATAAAAGAATAAAAAGTATGGTCGGAACGTTGACCGTGACGACAATTAATTTTATGGTCCTCACAATAACCAAAAGAAGAAGATGTTCTTATGTTAGATCGAAGAATGTTTCCCTGGCAATGGGGTAGGAAACGAAATTATTCTGCAGTAACACCAGTACGCCTCGCGAAGAGCCACAGGAAGAAAAGGGGTGGTCCATTGATTGCGCGTGATGAGGCCTGCTTCGTCCTCCCTACAAACGCAAGAGAGATCCATTATCATTCAACTATAAACACGCATTGTAATATCAAAACTGAAGCACGCGTTGACGTTTCCGGTATGAGAGAACGTGGGCCACAGGGAGGAGATTATATTATGACCAATTGATCCTGCATTCCTTTGAAACAGCAGCTTTCCACCTTCGTCCAGTAATATCTATCTTCTACCTGTGGCCCACGTTCTCTCGTACCGAAAACGTCGACGTGTGCTTCAGTTTTTATATTACAATGCGCGTTTATAGTTGTGAGATAAGGTATCTCTCTCGAATTTTGAGGGAGGACGAAGCAGACCTCATCAGGCGCAGTCAGCGGACCACCCCTTTTCTTCGTGTGGTTCTCCGCGAGGCGTACCGGTGTTTCTGAAGAATAATTTCCCTTGTTAAAGCGGTCTGTACACGTTCAATATTATTACGCAATATTCAATATTACACAATATTATTGACCGTCTGTGGATCATATTGGAAGGTTGCACAATAAAATTGAAAAGCTGCGCAATAATATTGACAGGTTGGAGTACAGAGATTGGAATTATAATACTCAATACTCTTCTTTTAAAAATTACCCAAAATGTGCCTTATTTTCGGAGCGTCAAATTCTGGAAATCCCTGCGGCAGCCTGTGAGGCTCCGCTCCCACTACTCCAGCCGCACCCCACTCCGTTGCTGGACACGCTTCTACCTGAACGAGCTCGGAGCTCGAGCTGGAGCTCGAATCTGAGCTCGCGCCCGGAATTGGGGGTCCTATGCATGCCTGCTATATACCAAACACTGTTCGCAAAGTGTTGATACATTCCTGCCAAAATATTTTATACTTTGGCAACCTTACAATCGGCCAATTAGGTGGAGAGACCCAAGATGAAGTCAGAAATAAAGATTTTAAAAATTAAAAAATAAATTGTAGGTCAAAAGATTCCCACTGGAATACAGATGAAGGTGTTTTAAACTTTTTATGCATTTCTGTAGATCCAGTAATAGCTTTCTATCTTTACCGAAAGAAAATCAAACACCTTTTTTTATAAAGTAGCTTAATATGATTCGGCATTTCGATTGCGAAAAATGGCATGTTGAATAATTTCTCTATTTCTTAAGATTCCTGTGCGTTGGGACAAAAGCGGGCTCAGAGTGAAACGTGAAATTGCTTTCGACCGGTAATTTCATATTGCCCCAAGAATGTTTTGACAACATCTGTTTGCCAGTATTTCTAAAGGGCAATCAAGAACGTTGTGCTGTCTTTGATAACTTTAGGCAGTCTTCAGTCTGAGTTAATCCGTATATTACTCTGTCGGTGGGTAGTGCGTACGATGACTTCGGACGCGCAGGTACCGTCATCAACCGCCAACTCGCTGGACAAAATGGTCATAAACCACGACCCAGGCGAGACGCTTCGGCCGATCAGCCTGGTTAGATTTTGGAAACCAGATGTGTCATTTTCTACCTCTACTTCATAAAGAGGGAGAGGAATCCTCCTTCGCCCACGAATTCACAGGGGCGAAGGTCCCACCTCTTTGAGGAACGTTGTTTCCATTGTGTGTATCATAATTATATTAAAGCAAATTACTTTCATATTATTTTCTCCTCTTCATACAATAAAGAGAAAAATATGAAATAGTTCGAAGTGGAAACCTTATACCTGGTATACCAAGTATACCGATACCAGGAGTTCCGGCAGTACGAGGCTTACCACTTAACGAGCTACGCTACAATCTTAATTAATAGGTTTATCTCACGTCAATTTTTCCCCCACGCGATTCACACAATATATTGTACAATCTTCCAATACGATCCACAGACGGTCAATAATATTGTGTAATATTGAATATTGCGTAATAATATTGAACGTGTACAGACCGCTTTAACAAGGGAAATTATTCTTCAGAAACACCGGTACGCCTCGCGGAGAACCACACGAAGAAAAGGGGTGGTCCGCTGACTGCGCCTGATGAGGTCTGCTTCGTCCTCCCTCAAAATTCGAGAGAGATACCTTATCTCACAACTATAAACGCGCATTGTAATATAAAAACTGAAGCACACGTCGACGTTTTCGGTACGAGAGAACGTGGGCCACAGGTAGAAGATAGATATTACTGGACGAAGGTGGAAAGCTGCTGTTTCAAAGGAATGCAGGATCGATTGGTCATAATATAATCTCCTCCCTGTGGCCCACGTTCTCTCATACCGGAAACGTCAACGCGTGCTTCAGTTTTGATATTACAATGCGTGTTTATAGTTGAATGATAATGGATCTCTCTTGCGTTTGTAGGGAGGACGAAGCAGGCCTCATCACGCGCAATCAATGGACCACCCCTTTTCTTCCTGTGGCTCTTCGCGAGGCGTACTGGTGTTACTGCAGAATAATTTCGTTTCCTACCCCATTGCCAGGGAAACATTCTTCGATCTAACATAAGAACATCTTCTTCTTTTGGTTATTGTGAGGACCATAAAATTAATTGTCGTCACGGTCAACGTTCCGACCATACTTTTTATTCTTTTATAGTGTAGCAAAACACGGTTCTGCAAGTTACTTGGCAGATGTTTCCTAATTACTTTATAGCGTGTAGGGGGCCGAAGCTCTAGTGTCATAAAGTATAGCAAACCGTGGCCCGCTAACAATCCGTTTAGGGCAGCTGGAAATCGGGCACGGGGAAAATCCCAAAACATCGGTGTTTCTTTATTATTGTATTTTTCCACTTCTACGCGTACGATCTGCGAGGTGGGAGTTTCTTTGCGACCAATAGTATTTAGAGTTTCACAGAAAACTCCACCCTCAGAAAGATGCACCTCCCAATGAAAATAGTATTTAAACTGCGACGTACAGGGATAATTAGTCAGTACAGGAAACATTTCTGTACGCTTCAGCCTTGCGTAGTGTCAGCCGGACAGTATTGGCTTTTTCGTGTTATTGGTGACAACATCGTGAAATGGTGAAAAAAATTGTGTTTTCAACTGAGGAGGACGACAGATTGGTAGAGGCAGTAGCCCCTAATCGTGTCCTCTATGACGCCGCTCACCCGGAGCATAAAAAATACGATGTAAAAAATAAAGTGTGGAAGACAGTGTCAATAAGTATGAACAGAACAGGTACAGTATTTAATTATATTTTTTTTTTCATCAACTACAGCTACTAATACAATAAAAAAACCATTCATATAATTAACCCTTTCGGCTCTGTTGGGACACATATGCCCCAGTTAATTTTTGTGATGGATAAGTTTTATTTTGGTAGGCTGTCTGGCTGCAGCGTAGCAATGATAGAAATCTCGTGATTTATACTAGGTGTAATTGAACAATTCTCTGAAATTTGTTATCGTAGCCTATCTATTCATAGTCTGTTAAAACTGTTTTGCTTAGAAGGTTTTTAAATTATTGTTTTTATTTATCTTACTGAGCATAGAGATGTGCGTATGCGTTTTCGGTGCATATATGCCCCAATTTTTAAAACTGTCCTACAACTTTCAAATTTGATCTGTACCTATCTGCAGCAAAGTATAATCGATGTCCGCAGGAAAATGTAATAAAATCCAAATCGGAAAAGGTCGTGTCGAAAGGGTTAAAGTATAATGATACACTATTTTGAGGGCACAATATTCAAACACGCTTCCTACAAAATGCTCCAATGCTGTTTACAATATTCAATTTCTTCATAAAGATTTTTGCAATTCTTTCCAAATCAGAAATTTTAGAGATTTGTATCATAATTGTTTCAATACGTCTCTTGCAGCAACACTTACACTGGCTCACGAAAGTATTCACATACCCTTTGAAATAGAATAACTTTTTTAAAGTAGGACCAAACGACTTGAGCTTTTTGGAGAAGCTAGAAGGATTAGGTTACCAGGTGACGTGTTTCGCCGTTTCGTAAAAAATGCAATTTTTCGGAATAGCGTAGAAAATAGTGATGATCGCTTTTCGACGAAATTTTCACTTCATAACCCTAAAACGTATTTCAATATGTAAAAGATCTTTCGTCGATTGTTATTAGATGCTCAAAAAAGACTGTTTATTTTACACTATACACTATAGAAGTGAAACTTATGCAAAATCTACATATAGGGGAGAGTTGCCTATATCGTACTGGTCACCTAAATCGTACCTCGCCAATTTCTCAGTAATTAATGAATATAAACGGCATCTGACAATACAAATATCAAGTAAATGCGAAATATGAAATAGAAACAAAACCGTATGAGCTTACACCCTATTTTGTGCGTGCTATAAACATTTAAAAAAATCTGGTATAATTGATGTAACCTTTTACAACTTTATTTTAGCTATAACACGCATATTTTTGTATATTTCTAAAAGCGGGTGTAATGTAGAATATTTTACATTCATTTTAAATACATATTGCATTCATTATAAACTTTAAACTGATATTTATAAAAAAATTGTTAATGTTTCCTAAATCGTACCACTACAATCGTGCCAGTGGGATTTGACAACTCTTATGTTATATAGGCTATGTACATATATCATATAAATAGGTTATTGCGGCCTGTGTGTGATTCACATACGTGTATATATATATATATATTAATAACAAATTAATTTCTTCTGAACAAATGGTTAAACATCTAATAGTAAGTGCCTAAAAGATGAATCTACAATGTTCAAAAGTCATTTGCGTTCAAATAAGTAGCAAATATGAAATGTAACGTAAAATGTCTTAAGTGGTACGATATAGGCAATTCTCCTCTAGTTACACCGGGTAAGAAATAAGTTAGATTTGTTGGGTAATTTTCAATGAGTATAAATGATTTATTGAATATTTTGCTTTATTATTGGGAAGTTTCCATAGATTTATATTCCAGGACGGAGACAATATGCCTATGATAACCAAAGCATGAAATGAATATATTTGATTGTAATTCATCTAAATATTTAACCGATACAGTGTCACACAGCGGCTGGTTTGTTCGAAATCACGGCCAAACGTAAATTTTTTTTTTATTGTTGGAACCTATGTAGTGGACATCATTTAGGTAATGTCAGAGCATGTTTTTCCGTTAAAATCAATTTTTAATCTGCAATTTTCTAAGAGATATACAATGTGTCGTTACACGTTGGCCGATTCACTCTACCGTGTGTAAAGAAGTTTCACTTCAAAAGTTATTCCATTCCAAAGAGTATCAGAATACTTCCGTAAGTCGCTGTATGTATCCATACGATATACCAAATACAAGTAATAACGACCTGAATGTTTCTCCAGTAGCAACGAACATGCAAAAAATGTATTATTTAATTATTTCAGTTGATGACTGCAAGTACAGGTGGCGCAACATACGCGACACTTATATGAAACATAAACGCTGCAGTAAGTATGGTACGGGGTCGGCAGCACAGCCGAAAACCAAATGGGCGTTGCTAAGCAGCCTGCAGTTCTTGGAACGTGTTCCTATCGAGAGAAGGCAGGTGTTTTTAAAGCACAATGTGATTTTTAAAATCCAACAAATTTTAAAAACTCATATTATTGATTTCATTACAGTACCCACAGTAATATGCAACAAGCAGAAGCGGTGGAAGAAAGAATAAACATCACGGATAGCGACATTCTTACTACATCGATGGATGTTGTAGAACAACTTCCCGCAAGCTGTGAATCTGTCGGAGTAGACACACAGTCAGAGATCGATATTTCTCCGCCAAGGAGAAGATCATTAGAGGATGCGCCCACTTCAGTCCCAAAAAGGAGCCGCAATAATTCTCAGTTAATACTGGATGTGCTTGAAAAGAGCACCGCGGAAAGGCAGAAACTGCTCAATAACATGATGAGCGCAGCAGACCAGGATTCCGATCCCACTTCCCTTTTTTTTAAAAGTATGGCGATGACAGTCAAAACCTTTCCGCCACATTTAATTGCGGAAGCGAAGGCTTCTGTGTTCGCAATAGTCAACGCTTTGGAACACAGAGCATTGCTAGGAAGGGATAATGGCGCATCCGATATTCCATAGGAAGCACATTTTCGATGTGTCCCCAAATCGCGCCGAGGATACCTAGTCGCGCCGTGGGGTTTTAGTCGGTAGGAATCCGACACTACCTCTGTCTCCCACCCCGGGAGGCACAGGTGTCTATGAAGATTTCCCCACGTAAAAAAAAAAAAAAAAAGTTCTTTATATAATCGGAAGAATTGTCTATACGTTGCTCGGTTATCCACTAGGTGATTTTTTATTAATATCCTGCAGTAGCCATCTCTATAGCGATTTTGGTATATACTTTTCATGTCATTTCTTTTACTTCTTTCCAAAAGTGCTAACAGAAGTCCCTCATTTTCGTCTTCTTCTTGTAATCGGTGTTTACACACATACATATGCATCCATTTGTCTCATTTCCTCTGATTAATTCGCATTTGTAAAATGCACAGGTATCGACTGGTTTGCATACGCCAAGTTCCAATATACCTGAGTAGCTTCAAGCGGCTTGTCATAAATGCCGTTAGTTTATTGCCTTTTAGGACTCCTCCCAACCATCGCCAGAACGGCATTCGTTACTCTGACTCCGCATTGGAAACATCGCTCCAAAGCAAGTGACTGAGTTAACAGTGTTACATAGTGTCTGTCAAACGACAGTGATATTACAATTTCTCTGTGCTGTGTAAAAGTGACAATTTAACAAAATGAACCGCAATTTTATTCCGCTGGTGGTACAACTGCTGCAAGAAGAGGCAGAAGATGAGGCACTTCTGTTAGCGCTGTTGGAAAGCAGGAAAAAGAGGAAGGCAGTGAAGAGGTTGTATGCAAATCGGAGTAGAGAGGGCTGCGCCAGCATACTAGTTGCCAATCATTTGGAGGAGGACGAAACCACATACAGACAATTCTTTCGGTTAAATAAGGAGCAGGTTGCCTATGTGCTAAACCTCGTCGGAAACGACATAAAAACAGCACCATCCGCGAGAGTGAATGAACCGATTTCACCACATCACAAGTTGCTGCTGACATTAAGGCAAGTTAACTTTCAAAAACAGTGGTTAATTATTAACGGTTACCGCGATACTTTTATAAAATGTCGAAATGGAGTCGGTATCTTTTTCCATTTATCGAGTGATACTGCCCATGAATTTTTCTATTTCGAGAACTCTCCCTTCCAAGAAATCCAGTGTAATATTCGTATCATTTATGTGCCTTTTTCACACTGAACTGGACAGATATCTTATTTTCCTTCAAGGAGGAACATTGTTCTCTGACTGTGTTTCTACAACAGATTCACAGCTTGCAGGTGATTCTGTAACATCCATCGACGTTCCTGGAATGTCGCTATCCGCACTATTTCTAATATGTTGAACCTCTTCAGTTTGTTGCATATTGCTGTGATTATTATAATGAAATAAATAAAATGAATTTTTAAATTTCATTATATTTTACAACTCATATTGTGTGTAAAAAATATTTGCCCCCTCTGACACGATACATTGTCCAAAAAACTTTGCTTGCCCAACAACGACCATTTAAATTTGCTTTTTTTTGCCGACCCTGTACAGTGTTTATTGGCTCGCTTCATTTTCGTGAATGTATCGCACATGCTCCTCCGCCTTATTTTACAGTCAGCAGCTGAAGCAATCAGATAATTTATTTTTCGCAGGTTCATCGCTACTGGAGAAAGTTTCAGGTCACTAGCATTTGCATTCCGCATATCTTACGGCTATATAAGCGTGATTGTTAAAGACGTACTGAAACAATTATGCCAAAAATTAGTACCGATATTTTTACCGAAACCCACTGTTTTGAGTCTCGAAAAAATTGCACAGGATTTTCTAACTAAGTGGAATTTCCCAAATTGCGTTGGTGCAATGGATGGGAAGCACGTGCGAATAGTATGTCCCCAAAACAGTGGATCACTGTATTTTAATTATAAAAATTATTTTTCAATGGTGCTACTAGCTGTAGTAGATGCAAACTACAAGTTCATTGTCATCGACGTTGGCTCATACGGAAAAGAAGGCGATAGTGGCATTTTTCAAAAATCCATAATGGGGCAACAAATTCGATCCGGGAATTTTAATTTCCCCAGTGATAAAGCACTGCCAGGATCCGACGTGACGATCCCTCACGTGATTGTAGGCGATGAAGCTTTTAGATTAACAAAGAATTGTATGAAGCCATACCCGAAAAATCAAGCTTCGGAAGACAATGATAAAACTATTTTTAACTACCGCTTGTGCAGAGCAAGGCGAGTATCAGAAAATGCTTTTGCACTGCTATCGCAAAGCTTTCGAATATTTTATTCGGCAATAGCGGTACTGCCAGAAACTACCGATAACATTATCACTGCAACGTGCTGCTTACATAACATGTTGCGTGATGAACACGACAACAGTAAGCAACACAACAACTGCCAGATGGACATATCCGCCGATAATATGTTGCCGCTAGCCAGACCCGGAGGTTACGGAGATGCGGAGGGTTTTGAAGTCAGAAATAAACTAAAAACCTATTTTAATTCAGCCGCAGGGGCTGTTGAATGGCAACAAGACCTCATTCAAAGGGGTGCAACAGCTTAGTCAACTGACGGATGGATACAAAGGTAAACACGACAGTAAATAATAATTTAACGGCTTCCGTGGTAATTAGCTTGATATGTATATATGGTATATATGTTTACTTTTTTCCACGTGCACAAAATAGAGTGATGAGCCAACAGAGTTATCGAGGAGTCACCATTCATGACAGAGAGGAATGGGGGGGGGGGAGCACCCGAAGACCCTGCACCCGTCAAGGAGGACGGCCGCTGCGCAACGCCGCAATGTCGAGAGAGATGGTCAATGATGAGAATGAGGTGTTCACATAAACATACGTCTGTGTGACTGTGAGTGAACATTGAAACTGAGACCATTTCTAAAAATCCAAAAATGGACATGGGATTATCCGACGTTGGTGTGATTGTCGTGAGCATTTCTTGCTCTAGATCAAGTCGACTTTGGTTTGTTCATAATGCGCGGTATTATGCACAGACAGCGAGTGTGTGGTTAATTTCTAATGTTGTGAGATGCCAGGTCAATGTGATTAAGGTTATCAGGAATTTCATAGTATATGCCTGCGCCGTGTTGCAAAGAAGAATATAAGAAGCCCATGGAATAATTACCGTTCCCACTTGTTTGTCCATTGGGGAAAGGATAAGTTGACCACTGTGACATTTGGTATTTAAGCTGCTTATGTAAAATTTGGAGCTAATATTCTGTTTCTTCTAGATGATAACTCCGAGAATAGACTCATCAGGTTGGCCGATTCTAAGGAATATGGGAGCGGCCATTTAGCTGTCGACGAGGAGGGTCGAGGAAAAGAGAAAACGCGATTAGCACTAGAGGGTGTCATATATCAGGCCTTCCGGACACTGTTCGATTACGTACATCATTCACAACATTTAACGATTTAACCCTCGGTTGTCACACTGGGTCAAATTGACCCTGCGTTCGACTTTGCAATCAAATATCTTTAAGGCATCATTCATAATTGAGAGCTCGGATGCAATAAGGGGACTAGCGCTCGAAAATGGGAAAAATAATTGTCCAAACGCTAAGAAATATTGGAAAATTAAATGTTGTTAAACTGTATTTTAAAAAATATAGTGTTGTAAAGCTCGTCACGACACACATTTTTTCTATTTACAGTTTGTTTATCGAATCATTACTATTCGAGCAAAAAATTATAAATAAAATTTTTTTCATCATCCATAATCATTATTTCTTTAAACATAAATTGCGATAACTCGAGTAAATATTAAGGGATCGTTATGACACTTAAAACATAACTTCAGTAAACTCTAGCGAAGTCGTAAAATGTATGCACAAAACCTTTGTGTTAAAAAATATAATAATATTTAATTAAAAAGAAATACTGGACATAACCCATTTTTTTCAACGTTCACCGTTACAAAGTGTCGCGGCAATTTTGAGGTACATATAACTTGCAGCGACAAAGTTTTTCCTTAATATACAAGGAAGATTTTCACCAATTTTCACACTGATTAATAAATAATTGTAGAAGATATAATGATATATATAAATCTCGCGCGCCACTAACAGTTAGCAGCCGCGTATAATGCGCTATTTAGCAGTTTCAGCACTCGCGTTGACTGTTGGTGGCGCGCGAGATTTATATATATCATCATATCTTCTACAATTATGTATTAATGAATGTGAAAATTGGTGAAAATCTTCCTTGTATATTAAGGAAAAACTTTGTCGCTGCAAGTTATATGTACCTCAAAATTGCCGCGACACTTTGTAACGGTGAACGTTGAAAAAAATGGGTTATGTCCAGTATTTCTTTTTAATTAAATATTATTATATTTTTTAACACAAAGGTTTTGTGCATACATTTTACGACTTCGCTAGAGTTTACTGAAGTTATGTTTTAAGTGTCATAACGATCCCTTAATATTTACTCGAGTTATCGCAATTTATGTTTAAAGAAATAATGATTATGGATGATGAAAAAAATTTTATTTATAATTTTTTGCTCGAATAGTAATGATTCGATAAACAAACTGTAAATAGAAAAAATGTGTGTCGTGACGAGCTTTACAACACTATATTTTTTAAAATACAGTTTAACAACATTTAATTTTCCAATATTTCTTAGCGTTTGGACAATTATTTTTCCCATTTTCGAGCGCTAGTCCCCTTATTGCATCCGAGCCCTCGATTGTACTAATGGTGAGATGTAGTAGTATTTCCATGTATTCTGTACAAGTTGAAATACTTCCCGACTGTGTAGAAGCGTCAGTGCGTGTTTGAAACCCGTCGAAATTTGAGGTAGGGTCGTTTTTACTCCTAATCGAATACAATCATTTTTGTGTCTGAAAGCGACCAGAAAAGTAAAAATAGAAGTATTTTCATACGAATTATTTTTTCTTTTACTGCAATGACAATCAGGACACATTTGTTATTGTATACGGGACACAAATGCAATGTCCCACATGCTTGCGCCCGATGTGCGACCGGCACCGTACTTTATCTCAGAATTTTTGAGACTTAATTTAACAAATACTTTTTAATAGTTATTATTTGCGATAACAACTGACTGAAAATTGGCAGGGTCAGATTGACCCAGTGTGACAACGGCGTTCGAAAAAGTAGGTGTGACAACCGAGGGTTAACTAACCACTTCTGTTCTTAATTGACAAGATTAAAAAATGTCACTTATACCCCATTGGCTGTAAGTGCCTAATGTATGATGAAAGAATAAATAAATATAATTAGAAATAATAAAAAAAGAAAAAAGTGCCTCACCTGTTCTGTTTAATTTAATTGACACTTCTCTCTACACGTTTTCTTTCCCTCCGTAATTCTTGTAGTCTTTGCTCTTACAATCATAAAGGACTTATCCTCGATCAATTTTTTGCCCTACGCAGTCGAAAGCTGCAACTCCGTCGACATTTTAAACATTCATCACCCACACACAAAATGTGGCACTTGGAAGCACTTTACAGGTATGCGCGTGATGCCGCCCTGCTTCGTCTTCAGGACAAATTCGAGACCGATCCCGTATCTCTCGAATATAAACACGCGTTGGAATATTAAAACAAAAGCACGCGCTGACGTATTAAGATGTGAGAGATGGTAGGCCATTGGGAGGATAGAATGTTTTGAGCTACAATTTTTTCTATAATTTTTAAAATCCTTATTTCTGGCTTCTTTTTGGCCAGCATGGTATTTATTTAAGTACGTATATGGACATAAATAAATACCATGTTCAGAACTTGGGAAGAAGATTATTTTTATATCGACAATATTTTAAAATCTTAATAAAATATACTGCATACTTAGTACTTTATGTAATGGGGATATATAGGGTATTATCTTTTTCGGGATAGGTTCAGATTTAAAATAGAAAACGTACGAACAACTATAAGCATACAGAAAGGAATATTTCCTTGATGTTTCATAGTAACAACAATATACAGAAAGGCGAATATTTTATTATTTCAAATTAACGTGTAAGAAACATCATTTTTCTATGTTCTCGGGTAATAATTTTGATCTATTATTACTGGTAACGATATCGTCCGATCGCGTCCGAGTTTTACCGAGCCGACCTGAAATCAAATTGCCCGCTCATGACGGCTATGCTTGTAGCCCGAATCGAGTCTCGGGACCCCGCCCGATCTCGCCCGAAAGTTTCCGGCCCGTCCCGAGCACACTCCTGGTCGCAGGCAAGGAGATTCAGCTTAGGGCCAGTCGTTGGGTCAAATCGCTGCGACCAATCGCAGCGACCAATCGCGGTTAGGAGATCCCACCTTAAGGTCGTATACCTGGGACCAGCTGTGCACGGGGCTCGTCCATCGATGACCAGGATCGGTTCAATGACCCAGTGGCACAGGTTTTCAAGCTGCAGGTGAATTTCCGACAAAGGTGAGTTTTAGTTACTTTATTGGTGATTATTCATTTTTAAATTAAACGCAAGCTATGGCTTATTTCCGGCGATAATTCTCAAAATTCCCGTACGAAAATATTTATTCTGGCTTTTTAAGCAGACTTATTCGTTATCAGCAACAGTGCTGGCCGTTATTCAATTACGGATTTTTATCACAATAACGAACTACAATCACTTTTCATTAATTTCCTGTTACATTACCTTTTCTTATCCTCCCACTTCAAATAATTATTATTTTCGAATCTTCTAAAAAAAAAGCTGTGTGTTCGTCTTTTTATGTTACACGT
Organism: Andrena flavipes; assembly: GCA_963971345.1. Taxonomy (NCBI): domain Eukaryota; kingdom Metazoa; phylum Arthropoda; class Insecta; order Hymenoptera; family Andrenidae; genus Andrena; species Andrena flavipes. The sequence goes on along the minus strand of OZ020479.1, from coordinate 44,782,193 downwards.
GATTTTCATCCATTTATCCTTTATTCATTATTCACTTTAAATAACAAACAAACCATGACAACATGTTCGATTTTATTTGTTACGTCTTTTTCATTTGCCATTCTACGAAATTTTCTTCGATGCATGCCGAGTTGCTTGTTCGCAGTCGCAGCGCAGCGCGTAGCCACGCTAGCGCGGGAACTCGGCCGTCAGACTCGCGCTCTGATTGGTCGGTGTTTTTGTTAATATCTCGTTAACGAAAGCTCGGAGAGAATTTTCGCAAAGGAAAAAGTTGTTTGCGATCACCCCCTTCAAGGAAACGCAACATTTTTGGGACACCCTGTATAGCTATTCTTCTTATACAGTGTTGCTAAGGGGTTTTCAGGAATGTCAAAATATATTACGTGAATATGTAGCAGGATATGAATGGGTTTATTTGGAAAGATAATTGAATTTTTACACGTATGTGTAGTGGAAAAATAAATGTTTTTTTTTTATTGATGAGGCCGCCGTTCGTCTCTGCTTAACACATTTAACGCAACTCCTAAATTGAGGGTGTTTGCGTTTCGTTTGCCTATTTGCCTATGTGCATGTAAGTGTCCACGCAGTCAGGGCATTGTGCTGCTGTTCCCCAATTATAGATTTGTCTTGTACAATTCATACAATATTTAAAGTTTATTAAATGTCTCCGCAGGGTTAATAGATGGCGGCTCGCGGGGGTGTAGTATTGTGTATCTTTGGCTTTCAGATTTTTGTAGCAGTTATAGCAGATCTTTCGACGGAACAGGTCGCTACAATCCGTTCGTAAACCAGCTTCCTCTGTCTTTAAACAGACCATTTCTAATAGTTGAAGATATGGATCCTCCTCCCTGTCATATTTCCGATCCATCCATTTCTCCTTTCTTGATTTTAGAGACATTTTTCTGTACCGACACACCATGTGTTATTAATAATTTGATTCTAGTTTGATTTTAGTTTATTCTCTTTCTTTTTCTTTAATTAATTTATGCTTTATGATGTTCCTACCTTATCTTTCTCCACAATTTGCTTCTTCTTGCTTTCTTTTTTTCGCCTGCTTTTCTGTCTTTGGACCTGTGCTTTTACTGCTCTTACGATGATTTGTTGAAGGTGTCACTTTTCTGAATGAGTCCGTGTATAGCCCCCACTACTTTTGAATTTAGCAGTATGAAGTTGCTAATGGTAAGCTCTAAAGTCCCTAGGGGCGCTATAGTCTGGCGGTGTATAGGCCCTTTTTACTCTGTCTTGGTGGACAACCTTAGTTCGATGGGGGCTCACAGCTATCTTTACATTGTTATTCTTTAGGATTTCTATGATTGTGTATGGTCCATCGCATTCATCACTGAATTTATCTGTTTTTGGTTTTAAGATTAGTACTTGTTCCCCTCTGTGGTAATTAACTGAGGATACTTTTTGGTCGTAGTAATATTTTTGCCCATGTTTTGAATTTGTTAGATTGTCTCTTCCCATTTCACGGATATTAAGGGGGGAACCTGGTGTAGCGGGTCGAAGAAATCGATTTTTTTTTTTTGCATAAATCAATAGTTGAACATTACGGGAATACGTTCCCAAAGCCGCAAAACGAAATTCGAAAAATTACAGCAGATACGGCCGGTTTTGCTACGGAGCGCCAGGGTACCAGAAAACTTTAAATGCGTTTTTCTCGCAACGACAGTTTTACAATTGGCGGACAATGTAACTCCAAAAATATTCAACCGATCGACTTGGCCTTGTGCACGGATATTTGTGAACATGTTCTTCACAGAACGTAGCTATTCGTATAATGATATTGTTTAAATAAATAACTTTTCTTGCACACTTAAGGGGGAGCCTGGTGTTGCTAGTCGAAAAAATCGATTTTTTTTGCATGAATCAATAGTTGAACATCACGAAAATATACTTTCAAAGCCGTAACACGAAATTCGAAAAATTAAAGCTGCTATAGCCGGTGTTGCTACGGAGCACCAGGTGACGCAGTTTTAGTAAAAAGCGCGAGGCGTTCTCCGTTTCACGATTCCTTCGTGACATACGCTCTGTACAATAGCTTCAACGTGTTTGCAAATATGTACCTGTGTATAGTACATTGTTTATTGTTGATTGTTTCTGCTTGTATGCGTGTTGTACGTCACTTAAAAGTCAGGACCGTGGGGAAAACCCAATGCGTCAGCGGGCCCAGCGACTCGCTCAGGGACTTTTCGGGGGAGGAATATCGTTTTATTAGGTGGAATTACCCTCTTTGGTAGGTAAAATGATACCTGTTGAGCGGATAGTCTTCTTTGGAAAAATAAGTTTTCCTAGAGGACAAGCAGAGCCGGCAGAGTCGTTACGACCAGCAAAGAGAACACTCGAGCCTTTCAGAATTTTCGCACTAGGTGTATTGTGTTGTATTTAATCGTTAGTTCGAATTTCACTTCGTGCAGAAATATAACGCTGGAATGACTCCTAAAGTAAACAGAGGAGATAATTATCGTCCGAATAGGCCGCGTCGAAGGAAATTTTTAGGAAATCAATTTTGTGATAAAAATCGCGAACGAAGAACGAGCACTTCCGCGAGAAAATTAAAATCCGCGGATTCCAGTACAGCGATAATAAATTCAAAGCATTGTTACAGAATCATCGAATTCGTATTTAGTGCCATTGCGAACATTGTTATTTGTGAACAGTGCAAACAAAAAATAATATTTGATGAATCTGGACATCGAGGCCTCGGCTTTAAAATAACAGCTAAGTGCATATGTGGCACGACAAATATAAGTTCTGGTCCATTTATCCAAAATGGCTATGAAATTAATCGAAGAATAGTCTTCGTTATGAGACTGCTGGGAATTGCAAGAGAAGGAATCAATATTTTTAGTGGCCTTATGGATCTTGGACAAGGTCTAAGCAGAAGCTGTTACGACGATATTGTGAAACATCTTCATGAGGCGGCAAAAACTGTATTTGATATTCTATGCAAAAAAGCAGTTGAAGAAGAAAAAGAGAAGAATGAGGAAAATGGAAGACCTGCATCAAGTTTAAAAGTTTCCGGCGATGGGTCTTGGAAAAAGCGCGGCTTTTCTTCTCTGTTCGGTGTGACTACTCTAATTGGATACTACAGTGGCAAAGTGATAGATATTGTCGTTAAAGGAAGCTATTGCCAAGCATGTACATATTGGGAAAATAAAAAAGATAATGATGATTATGAGCTGTGGTTGGAAGATCATGCAGACAAATGTTCCATAAACCATCACGGCTCCGCAGGAAAAATGGAGGTTCTCGCCATGGTTGAAATGTTTTCAAGGTCGGAGGAAAAGTTCAGAGTGAAATACTTGAACTATATTGGTGACGGAGACGCGAAAACATTCAAGGCGATTGTAGACATACAACCTTATGGCGATGATATCGATGTGAAGAAAAGTGAATGTGTCGGTCACGTTGAGAAAAGGATGGGAAGTCGTCTGCGAAGCATAAAAAAATCTGCTAAACTGGGAGGTAGAGGAAAATTGACAGAAGTCCTTACTAAAAAATTGACTAAATATTACGGTCTAGCTATAAGAAGGAACCACGAATCCGTTGAAGAAATGCAGAAGGCAGTAATGGCTACTTTCTATCATTTGAGTTCCACTGATGAAAACCCGCAACACCAAAATTGTCCCGCGGGAACCAACTCATGGTGCAAATGGCGCGTTGCAGAAGCTGCAGGTAACATAGGAAGTTATGAGCACCCACCTGCACTTCATCCGGACGTACAGAAGTACATTCTACCAATTTATGAAGATTTGTCGCGAGTGGATTTGTTAGAAAGATGCTTAGGGGGCCACACACAGAACGCGAACGAGAGTTTTAACGCCACAATATGGCGATTGGCCCCTAAACATTTAAACTGCGGCTTGAAAATCGTGGAAATCGCTTCTTTCTTGGCTGCTGGCATATTCAACGAAGGCTACAGTTTTGTGCTGCAATTAATGCAAGAACTGAACCTCATTATCGGCCCACAGTGCAAAATGTTCGCCGATGTGCACGACGCGCAGCGGCTGAAGAGACAAGAGCGTCGCAGCCTCAGCAGCATCAGAGAGGAACGAACTACTCGTGGGGAACAAAATGCGGCCCTGCGAGGGGAGTTTGAGGAAGAGGAAGGTCTAATGTATGGACCTGGCATAGCGGATTAGCAGAAAACAGCTGTAAGTTTTCGAAAAATGTTATTTACATATCTTCACGGAAATCTTTAAAACGCGTTTTTCTCGAAACGACAGTTTTACAATTTGCGGGCAATGTAATTCCAATAATATTCAACTGATCGACTTGGCCTTGTGCACGGATATTTGTGAACATGTTCTCCACAGAACGTAGCTATGGGTATAATGATATTGTTTAAATAAATAACTTTTTTTGGCACATTTAAGGGAGGGAGTCTAGTGTAGCGGGTCGAAAAAATCGATTTTTTTTTTTGCATAAATCAATAGTTAAACATCATAATAATATGCTCCCAAAGTTGCAAAACGAAATTCGAAAAATTAAAGCGGATATAGCCGGTTTTGCTACGGAGCGTCAGGTTACCAGAAAACTTGAAACGCGTTTTTCTTGAAACGACAGTTTTACAATTTGCGGGCAATGTAACTCCTAAAATATCCAACCAATCGACTTGGCCTTGTGCACGGATATTTGTGAACATTTTCTTCACAGATCTAAGCTATGGGTATAATGATATTGTTTAAATAAATAACTTTTTTTTACACATTTAAGGCAAAATTTCGTTGGAAAGAGGGACCTTTTTTTCAAGAGGCCGCCATTTGTTCAATTTTGCATCTTTTAAGAAATAAATTGATACGATTCATCCGTACACTCATAAACTAAATGAAAATTGTTCGATTTTTGGTTTTAGATGAAACCAAAAGACGCTACGTTGCCCGCAGTGGCCCAATTTCGTCGCCAACGGACTGGGCATAAGCCCTTATAACTTTGTTATTTGTTGCTCTTTTTTAATAAATTTTTTTTATACCTACCTTAACCTGTTAATTCAATATCCCGAAAGTTTCAGAAAGATCGAATAAGTACTTTCTTTAAAAAAAAATCCGGAAAAATGCCTCGATTTTCAGCTAGTTACACCAGGTTCCCCCCTTAAGCAACTTTGTAACTAACCTATCCACAAAGTCTGAATATGTAGCTAACGAGTCGTTTGGCTTTAGACTTGATGGTTGTCTGGCTTTTTTACCATATACTAATTCGTAGGGAGTGTATTTGGTACCCTCATGTATACTTGTATTATAAGAAAACATTGCCTGTGGTAGCCACTGATCCCATTGTTTTTCTTTAGTTATGTAATGTTTTAAATATTCAACTAAGACATGATGGCTTCTTTCCAGGGAAGCGTTTGACTGTGGATGGAATGCTGAGGTTCTGTATTGCTTAATGCTGAGAGCTTTTGCGAACTTTTGCATGAGAGAGCTAATGAATGAAGACCCTTGATCAGTGAGAATAGCTTTTGGATATCCGAACTGGCATTTGAAGTGTGTGGTGAATGCTTGGGCTATGTTTTCGCTTGTGAATGAGACTAATGGTATTACTAATGAGAATTTTGTTAAATTGTCCTTTATGGTGAGTATATATGTTTTCCCTGACTTTGTGAGTGGCAATGGTCCCACAATATCCATGGATATTTTGTCAAAGGCATCTAGTGGTGTATCTGTTATAATCATAGGTTCCTTACTTTTAATTCGTACTAGTTTTTTCTTTTGACAACTTATGCATGTTTTAATGTGTTGCCTCACATCCTTTTTCATGTTTGGCCAATGATACAGATTTCTGATTCTGTTGTAGGTTTTAGTTACCTCTTTATGTCCTCCTACTGGTGACTCGTGGTTTTCCTTAATTATTATTAGACGATCTTGTACTGATGCAATCTGCAGCAGTGCCATTGTAAATTGTGATGCTGATATTTGTTTGTAAGAACCTTAGGGTGATCATTTGTCTTAATTTTTCCCATGATATATTAATTTCTGTTTTTGGTAGTGAGATTTTGTTAATGTTGTTTTGTTTTAATTTATTATATAGGTTCCTGAATACGGTGTGATAGGCTTCATCATTAGGAGGATCCGGCATTACCATTCCTAAAATGGTTCGTCCTGAATCTGGGATTTCTATTATACTTCCTGCCTGGAGTGGCAGGGGTAAGGTAATTTTGATTTGTTCCTTGGTTAAAAACTCCGAACTTTCCTTGCCTATTGGTTTCCCATGTGTAGTAATGAATATTGCTATAGTTTCCCTTCTCATCCATAAATGGTCTGCAATTTCTTTGATTTTACTATGAATTATTTTTTCTTTGGTTATTCTTGATATTTGCTGTCGGGGTGGTATTTGTCGTTGCGGTGATATTTGCTGTCGGGGTGATCCGATAAATGTCTTAAAATTATTGTTCGAATCTTTTTTTTATTGTTATTGGAGATATTGGTCTGGTTAGTGTTCCACTAGAACAGTACTCTTGTGCAGTACTTTTTCCCCTTATTGGTGGGTTGTTTCCTTTGCTGCTACTACTATTGCTGGAATTTATTTTGGGAGGCTCTCTGTAATTATGATTCCTTGGAACCTCTTCGTTTTCGGTAATTTCCATAATTTGGTCCCAATCCTCTTTCATTATTTCAATCTCCAATTGTTGTGGACTGTGAGGGCAGTCGAGGGTGGTTGGTTCAGGGGTTGACGGTGGAAGACCGATTTGTCCAGGGGAGCGGTGAATCTCTACTGATACCTGAACATTTTTGTTTGCTTCGGAACTATCGATGGATACCTCTGTCACGTCCCGGGTGGAGGTCTTTGGGGGACAATGACACTGTGGGGTTAATGGGACACAGGCGAGGATCTGAAATCCTGCACACTGAGAGTTGAGGGAGTTTAGGCGAGGATCTTGAATCCTGCACACTGGGGTAGAGGGAATTTAGGCGAGGATCTTGAATCCTGCATACTGTGGTCGAGGGAAATTAGGCAAGGATCTTGAATCCTGCACACTGAGGTCGAGGGAATTTAGGCGAGGATCTTGAATCCTACACACTGAGCGACCAAGGAGGGTTTAAATGATGAAGTTATACCCGATGAACACCCGTTAGACCCTTGTGGGTTTTTGTACCGGTTCGATAATTGGATTTACCGCTGCATATATATAAGAAATCACTCGCAATGGTTCCGCGAAATCCGTCTAGGCATACGTCGGTACGCGGCCCGTGCAGAAGAACGTTTCATAAACACTATAAGAACACTCGCTCGCGAACCGAGATCAGCTGTTGCAGCGGTCCGTTATGTTTGGGATCTTCGTTGCCGAAGGATTAACACAGTAACTTGACGGTTAATTTAAATGGTTGTTTATTCAGTTTAAACATGAACGGTCACCGTGCACTGCGTTAATGGTGCAGTAAGCGATGATCGTTTGCGTATGACATTTATAAATGTATATAAAATATAATGTTTATGGATGGACATGCGATACAATAAAAGATAATAATATAGTATGAAATAAGCAAATAAGAATAATAATAATAATTGCAATAAGCGTTAATAATACAGAATGTTATAAGATGCTATGCGTTAGCAAAAATAATAATACAACGCAATGAGTAATAGTATGAAATGCAATAAAAGTTAATAATACAAAATGTTATAAATGAAGATGATATGCCGTTGGACAATATGGTACTAATAACTGCTTACAAGAGTTGTTGTAGAAGGATTCGTAGATCACTTGCACCATTTTAAATATACGTAAACTTCGCGGGTGTTACTCCTTTGAAGAGTTCCGTAGAAGAAGTTCCGTAGAAGAGAGTTCCGTAGAAGAGAGTTCCGTAGAAGAAGGCTACAGCCTTATGGGTCCTTGTATTTATACACATTAAAAGATTGTTAGGGGTGAAGGGCGGTTGCGGTATGCAACCTTGACCTATTTCGGCACGTGTCGCAGTACAGGTTATTAATAGATTTGGTCTTCCGGGGTTTTTATATGGCCTTGTAATTAATATTTGTCGCTAAGTCTTCCGGGGTTCTTTTACATAGAGTTTTGAAAGGGGATACTCAACCCATTGGATGGATTGTGGGTGGTTTGATTGGAAAGAGGGAAAAGGGGTAGTGACTTCTTTGGTCATGGAGAGGTTGTGAGACGTGGTCTCGATTTAAGAGGGGTTTTTTAGGGACGAGGGACTTATATTTATTAGATTTGGAGTTTTGTGGTCGTGCCACGTAAGGTGAAGAGGGGATTTGGGGGTCGTCGTTGACCATCTTGAGATGGGGACCGCTAAGGTACATCGCCAAGGTGATCAGTGGTTTGGGGAAAGGGTAAGACTTGAGTTTGGAAGACTTTGGTGGAGTGAGTTTGCGAAAGACTTGTACTATTACCGCGCGAAAAATAGTGGGACGTCACACCTCCATTTCTTCTGATTTTCCTTTTTGCGTGATACCCCTCTTTTTCCGCTGGTTTGTTTGACGATGTGGTCGTTGTGGTTTTATGTTTTCTTTTTAATTTCCTTCTCATTTGTATTTGATCCGGATTGAAGTCAGATGATGATGAGGAGGATGATCCATCTCCCTTTGGTTGTTTCATGGGGCTTGGACTTGGGGATCCCGGACTCGTGGCGGTTTGGGAGCGCGATCGTTTCCCTTCCACTTGTAGCGGGAGTAAAGTTACTGGATTCCGCGAGAGGGTGTCTGCGTTAGTGTTGTATCTCCCGGGCTTGTATACGATCTTGTAATCGTATTTTGCTAATTTTATTTTCCAGCGCATGAGCCTCGAGGTAGGATTATCTAGTGTATGTAGCCATTCTAGTGGTTTATGGTCTATCACTAGGGTAAAACACTTCCCGTATACGTATGAACGGAAGTGTTGTACGGCGTATATTAGAGCGAGTAGTTCGTGTTCTGTTGGAGCATATCGTGTTTCTGCATCATTTAATATTCTTGAAGCATATGCTATTGGAAGGTCTTTCCCGATTTCTCCTTGACATAGAACCGCGCCTACTGCGTAACTAGAGGCGTCTGTGGTAATGATAAATGGTTTATTGAAGTCTGGATATTGTAATATTGGTTCCTCACATAGAGCGTCCCGTAATGTCTCGAAATCTATTTGTTGTTTGATCGTCCATTCGTATCTGTAATCCTTTCTAGTTAGGTCAGATAATGGTTTTGCTATTTTAGAAAAATTCTTTATAAATCTCCGACAGTATCCAGCTAATCCTAAAATTTGTCTTATATTTTTCGCAGTTTTGGGTTGTGGGAACAGTTTTACTGCTTCTAGCTTCTTTGGGTCTGGCCTAACTCCTTCTTCACTAATAATATGACCTAAGTAATATACTTCTCTTTTTAGAAATTCGCATTTGTCTGGTTGCAGAGATAGGTTGGCTTTTCTTAGCCGATTCATTAATCTTACGAATTTTGTAGTGTGTTCTTGAAGTGAATTAGCATAGATTACTATGTCGTCTAGGTATACGAATAATTCTATTCCTTGTAATCCGGTGAGAACTTGGTCCATTAATCTTTGAAATGTAGCTGGAGCGTTTTTTGAGACCAAATGGCATTAGATTGAATTCGTAATGTACATAGGGTGTTGAAAAGGCGGTTTTGTGCTTATCTTCCGGATGCATAGGTATCTGATGGAATCCCGATGCTAGATCGAATATTGAGAAATACTTTGCACTGCCTAGCTGATCTAATATTTCCTCTTTATTAGGTAAGGGGTATGCGTCGCCTATAGTTTTTTCATTAATCGACGGAAATCTATTACTATTCTCCAACGTTTGTTCCCTTGACTATCCTGTTTCTTGGTTACTATGAACAATGGTGAGATTATTTTGTTCTGAATGAGTTCATTTATTTTTTTATTAATTTCCTCCTTGTGAACTTGGGGATATCGATATTGTTTTACATTTACGGGTGCCTCGTTCTCGGTAATTATTCTGTGAGACACCGCGTTTGTAGCTTCTAGTTTGCTACCGGGGAGGTGGAATCTATCTGCGTATTGTTTGATTAGGTTCTCTATGTTGGCCCTTTCTTCCCGATTTAGGTGATTAAGGCGAAGTAGTTCGAATACTTGCTTAAGGCTGCCGTCTCACCGGGCGTTGAATGTGTGCGTACACTGACACAAGCTAGGAAAAGCATGTACGTATACGCGATGTAGTAAACAATCGGTTTCAACCAACTTACGTCGTGGAATCGGCAAGAAGGAAGCTTTTGCGGGTATAGTTGTCTCCAGTAGACATTCGTGCAGGCGGGTCTGGTGTGTTTGAACGCTAATAAGCATCGTACGTTGAAATAATAATGAATTTATAACTCGTGTACTGAGACAGATTCGAGAAATGACAGAATTATGCTTCAAGGATTCTCTGTCACCGGCGTTGATGGTATATTCGGGCCAGTTCAACGGGCCGTGTTTTTGTTGGAGAAACCCGCCGGGCGGTGGGGCCGTCGCCCCTAAGACACTCAATGTTTTTATGTCATTTACTAGCGGTGCCTCGGATGAATACAAAGCCGCGAAATCTGACATAATGGCAGACCCTTCCCGCCCTGTCGGCAGCGGGATTGGGACCGGGAATAAGACCGATGACGCCGAGCTGAGGCAGCGGGCCGGCGTCAGTGGGACAGGCGTAGAAACTACGCCATTGCACGTCCCACAAAAAGCCACAGCTGCCGGACTAGGCGAACCCATGGATAGCGACTTGGTGTTGATTTTGGAAACGGACCGCCCGGACTCCCGGGTGACCGGGGAGGCCTCCGCTCCGAAGGGGGACTCCCAGTTGAAGAAAGGCGAATCGTTGGCGCAATTCTTCCAGAGAAGGGAGGCGGAAGTGCGCGCCCAACTCAATGCGCCGCCTGCTCGCTCAGGCAACAGGGAGACGATCCCAATTACCCCCGACCCCCGATCATCCGTGGGGGGGTTATCCCGGAAGCCCGGGGGCGGTGCCCTGGGGGAATTCCGTCAGAGATCCGGCAGGGCTGCGAGGGACGCGGGGACCCCTCAGAGGCACCCCGTTCCGCCGGCTGCGGAGACCCTTATTGATCTCGAGGAGGTGGTTCCCGAGACCCCTTCCCCTGCCAACATCTTCAGGGGAAGGACTCTGGCGAGGACGCCGCCGGAGACCTCCAAAAGAGCGGCGGCCGAGTCCGCTATTAAGTCTCTGGATGATGGTGGGGATGGCGCCCCGGGGGCCACGATTAGTCCCCTGACGCGGCACCTCCCAGGGGTGACCCTCACTAAAGTAGCGGTCGATACACCTAGGGCCAGGTCCAAGTCGGCGTCGAGGGCCGTGGACCTGGCAGGAGGGCTAATCACATCGAGGCCCTCCCCTTCGTCGGGGCAACCCGGGACCTTCGTGGTCCCGGTGGTTCCCCCCGCGAAGAAGAAGAAGGGGAAGGTGGACTCCCCGGGGGCCAAGCTGTCGCGGCTCCTCTCCCGGATGGCGGAGCTTATGCGCGGACTATCCGACGCATGCGCGGAGCTTGTGGCCGGGGATGCGGGGGAGCTTAACCCCACCGCCACAAGGGTCGTCGAACAGGCGGCCCGTGGCTGTTCAGAGGCGACGGCGATTATTGCGGAGGCGATGGCCACCCAATCAATCGACCGTTGGGTTGCCCGAGGAGGGGGTGGGACTGTTAGTCCAGCGGAGGGTCTGACTCACCCCCCCCAGGTCCAGGTCCCGGTCACCCCGTCCCTGACCAGGGACCGGGGATGTCAAACGGAGGAGCGGTCCGTAATGTTTGGCCCGAAATCTGCCTCGGCCTTCGGCAGAAAATCCGCCGGGTCGATGAAGAGGACCCGCTCCTCCCCGCTGGAGGACAAGACCCCCCCAGCTAATACGAAGAGGCGCCTCTTTTCGGAGGTGGTGGCGAAGGAGGTCCACGTACCCGGTCAAGTGGGAACCCCCTCGGCCCCGACCGGAGGGGTCACTCCAGTCGGTGGGCCCACCCCGAGGGCTGGTAAGGCGGGGGGGACATATAAAGTCATGAAGAGGAAGGGGGGGAAGGGGGTAACGATGTTTACCCCTGCCAAGGGAGGTGGCCAATCGGCCCCCCCTCCCCCTCCCCCCCATAAACCGAGGGACCCGCCTAGGGGATCTCCAGTGATGACGATAAAAGGGCGAGCGAGCAAGAAGGTGGCGGCGGCGAAGGCACCCCTTCCCCCCGCGTCTGGGGTCGCGCAGGCACCGACCACTTCGACTCCCCAGCCTCCAAAGGCTAAGAAGAAGAGGAAAAGGCCACCGAGGAGGAGGCCGGAGGCGGTGTTGGTCCGTGTCCCGGAGGGCGGCACCTACATCGACACCTACCGGTCGGTGGTCACATTGGGTAGGGCCGCACTCACGGGCATAACCGCCGTCAAAAAGACGCGCCTCGGTCATGTCCTCCTCGAGTTGGAGCCGAAGGGGAGCGCGGTGGAGGTTTCCGCCGCTCTGGCTACGGCCACCAAGGGGTCGGTGCTCTGTGCCCCCCTCCAAGATAAAACATCACTGGAGATCCGGGATATCGACCCTATGGTCGATTCCCAGATACTAGTCAAGGACCTGAGCGAGGCACTCAGGGTCGGTGCTGATCGACTCTGGGTGCGCTCGATCAGGTTGGGTCCCTCGGGGAACCAAATAGCGGTGGTGGAGGCCCCCTCCTCCCTCTTGCCGCGCAACTTTGAGCCCGTCCGTTTTAGGACGGGTCTCACTGTTGTAAGGGCCCGCCCCCTGGCTAAGGTGGTACGATGTTATTCGTGCCACCAGCTGGGGCATCTGGCGGTTACGTGCCCCGCGGCTAAGAGGGGTGGCGGGGAGCGGTGCCGGAGGTGCGGTGCGGATGGACACACCATCGCATCGTGCCCCAATCCGGCGAAATGCGTAATCTGCTCGGCGGCCGGGGTGAAAGGCCCGAAAGCCGCGCACGTCACCGCGTCGCTGGCCTGCCCAGCGCTTCGGCGGAAAGCGGTGGCGGGGGGGCCGAGAACCCCTAGAACCCGGTGATGCACCTAAGAATCTTACAGATTAATTTAAACAGGTGCCGGCTGGCCCAAGATCTTCTAATTCAGAATGCCAGCCAAATGAACGCCGACATCGTGGTCATCTCCGAGCCATTCAGACTATTACCTGAGTGGTTCGGGGATGCCACGGGTGATGCGGCGCTGTGGGTCACCGGGTTCAATGGGAGGTTCGCCTCCTTGGCCCCCCAAGTGGCGGCGGAGGGAGTAGCCACCGCGATCGTGGATAATACGGTCGTGGTGAGCTGCTACTGCCCGCCGAGCAGATCGTACGGGGACTTCCTCCGTTTTATGGAGGAAGTCGAGGGTATAATTGATTCCCTCCGTACCCCCGGGATGGGGGTGATTATGGCGGGCGACTTTAATGCCAAGTCCCCGGCGTGGGGAGGCGCGAAGTCCTGTAGGAGGGGGCACGCGTGTATGGGCTCCCTCGCGAGGTTGGGCCTGGTGCCTATCAGGGTTCACCATCAGCAAGCGACGTTCCGCCGAAATCGGGGTTCGTCCTTCATCGACGTGATGTCGATGGACAGGGGGCTAGCGGGGCACGTACGGAGCAGTGAGGTACTTAGATACTTCACTGCTTCCGACCATCTTTACGTGCTCCACGTTTTGTCTCGGCCCTCCGTTCCAAGAGGGCCGAGGGATAGCTGGTCCCCTTATGTCACGAAGGACTTGGACCCCGAGGCGGTACTGGATAGGTACCGGGCTCTTCGCGATGCCCTGCCCCCCCCCCCCTTGAGGATGCGCCTGCCACGCCGGCGGAGGACGAGCTCCGCGCGGACAAGATCCAGGGTATTCTGGAGACGGTCTGCGCGGAGACATTGGTCAGAAAGCGCCCGCCATGGAGGGCGCGTAAGCCGAATTATTGGTGGACGGAGGAAATCGCCGCGGCCAGAAAGGCCATGCATGGCGCCAGAAGGGCCTTCCAGAGGAAGAGGAAGTGGGGAGATCCCCGCCTCGAAGATCTGAGGCGGACCTACTCCTTGGCCAGACGCCTGGTACAGGTTTTGATCTGGCGATCCAAGGAGAGGTTCTGGAGGGACCTTCTGGGTACGGTCGACGCCGACCCGTGGGGGAAGCCATATAAAATAGTGATGGCTAGGCTTCTGGGTAAGGCACCGCGGACAGTGCTTTCCCCCGACCAGATTGGTCGGGTGGTCGACGCGCTGTTCGTCACCTCCGCGGTGTCCTCGCTGCCTGCTGCGCAGGCTGCTACACCCTCGGCCCCCCCCCCCCCACGGGACGACGATCCCTCCGTCCTCCGGTTTGCGCATCCGCGCAGATGGACCTGCGCGGATGGCTCCGTGCTTCGGCTTGCGCGCCCGTAGTTAGCGAGGAGGTTGTGCGCCGCGCCTTGGCTTGTATCAAGCCCAACAAGGCGCCCGGACTTGACGGGGTCCCGTCCGCAGTCGTTGCTATTACGGCTCGGGCGGACCCCCAAACCATCCGCGATATGGTGGCTGACACCCTGACGCGTGGTCGGATCCCGGCTTCGTGGAAGATGGCCAGAGTCATCCTAATCCCGAAGCCGGGGAAGGATCCCTGTTCCCCAGGAGCGTATAGGCCCATATCGATACTCCCGGCCCTATCAAAGGTTTGGGAGTATACGATTAAGGGCCTGCTCGAAGAACAGCTGGGCGGGGATCCCTTCCATCCGAACCAGTTTGGCTTCCGTCGGGGTGTTGGCACTACGGAGGCCGCCACCGAAGTGGCCAAGTTCGCGGAGGTTTGTCGGGTCCGGCGGAGAATCTGCGTCCTCCTGTCTCTCGACGTCCGCAACGCGTTTAATGCGTTGCGTTGGGACGTTATACTTCGAGAGTTACGCAGGAGAGGCGTAGACCCCCACACGCGTGCTGTGTTGGGGGATTATTTCTCCGGGCGCGGGATCACCGTTCACTCTTCGGAGGGAACGGTGGTCCGTGATATATTCGCGGGGGTTCCACAGGGGTCCGTTCTAGGACCCTTTTTGTGGAACCTCGTATATGACGGACTCCTTACCGAGGTAGAGGCCGAGGGCCGCTTCGTCCGCGCTATCGCCTACGCGGACGATGTCGCGCTTCTCTTCTCGGCCGCGAACCTCCTCCAGTTAGACAGGATGATGGCTTCCGCATTGGCCAGGGTACAAGCCTGGTTCGTTAAAACCGGGCTTTCCCTGGCCGCGGAAAAGACCGAGGCCATCTTCCTGACCGGGCAGCGGAGCCAAAAGATCGCGGATCTGAATGCCTTTGGTGCGATCATCCGCACCTCTGCCACGGTCAGGTACCTGGGGGTCATTATCGATTCCGTAAGGAATTACCGACCCCATCTGGAGGAGGTTGCCGCGAGAGCGGATAGGGTCTCCGGGGCCTTAGCTGGCTTACTGCCGAATACCCGGGGCCCTTCCATCCATGCGAGACGCCTCTACTATTCGGTATGGGAGTCCGTTATTTTATATGGAGCGCCGGTGTGGGCGGTCTCGCTGTGGACGGAGTCAAGCAGGGCGATCCTGCGCCGTTCCCAGCGAACCGCTCTCACCCGACTAACCGCGGCCTTCAGGACAGTGGGTTTTCATTCGCTCTGCGTTTTAGCAGGGCGGATGCCCCTGTACCTGAAGGCAAAAATGGGGCGCCAAATTTTTAACTTGAAGGCAGCCGACCGGGCTGACCCCGCGTATAGGGGGGACCCGGCCGCTCTCAAGGAGCGTGTCCGCCTCCATAAGATCAATGCCATGGAGGAGGCCATGGGCGAGTGGCAGAGGGAGTGGGATCGATCCCCAGCTTCTGGCTGGGTAAAACGCCTAGTCCCCAAGGTCAACACCTTTGTGGCGACGCCAGGCCCATCAGTTGCATCTGAATATTTTACGATGCAACTGATGAGTGGCCACGGGTGCTTCCAGAAATTCCTTTTTAGGATTGGGAAAGCACCCGCCGCGTCGTGCCTCGAGTGCGGGGCAGACATGGACGACGCGGAGCACGTTCTGGTGGCATGTCCAGCTTACGTCACCGAACGTGCGGCGTTAGCCACGGCCTTGGGGACCCCGGTGGATCCCCACTCCCTCATAGAGACGGCCACCTCCTCCCCGGAGAAATGGCAGGCGTTCCTTGCCTTTGCAACGTCCGTGATGACGGAGCGGCAAAGGAAGGAACGCGAGGCGGACATGGCTCTGCGAGCCGAGAGAGCGGCGGCCGCGCGCCTGGCCGCAGCGCAGAGGGCGCTTAACAGACGCCGCCTTGCGCGGAAGCGCAAGCGCCAGGGCGTGGGCTAGAGGCCAACGGGTCCCCCAAATGTTTTTATATTTAGGGGACCATTGTGGTTAGTTTAGAGGGGCCCCACCTCCCCAGGTAGCGGTGTCCCGAAGTACTACGACAGAAGTTCCGGGCACCGCTATGGGGTTCACTCGACGGTGGGTTTAGAGGGGGGTTTTTAGTGGGTATACCTGCGTATTTTTGCGCAGGGAGTCCCACATAACCCCGGCAATCTTACTGCCGGGGTATGCGTAATGCATTTTCCCCCCTCTCTAAAAAAAAAAAAAAAAAAAAAAAAAAAGAGATAGGTTGGCTTTTCTTAGCCGATTCATTAATCTTACGAATTTTGTAGTGTGTTCTTGAAGTGAATTAGCATAGATTACTATGTCGTCTAGGTATACGAATAATTCTATTCCTTGTAATCCGGTGAGAACTTGGTCCATTAATCTTTGAAATGTAGCTGGAGCGTTTTTTGAGACCAAATGGCATTAGATTGAATTCGTAATGTACATAGGGTGTTGAAAAGGCGGTTTTGTGCTTATCTTCCGGATGCATAGGTATCTGATGGAATCCCGATGCTAGATCGAATATTGAGAAATACTTTGCACTGCCTAGCTGATCTAATATTTCCTCTTTATTAGGTAAGGGGTATGCGTCGCCTATAGTTTTTTCATTAATCGACGGAAATCTATTACTATTCTCCAACGTTTGTTCCCTTGACTATCCTGTTTCTTGGTTACTATGAACAATGGTGAGATTATTTTGTTCTGAATGAGTTCATTTATTTTTTTATTAATTTCCTCCTTGTGAACTTGGGGATATCGATATTGTTTTACATTTACGGGTGCCTCGTTCTCGGTAATTATTCTGTGAGACACCGCGTTTGTAGCTTCTAGTTTGCTACCGGGGAGGTGGAATCTATCTGCGTATTGTTTGATTAGGTTCTCTATGTTGGCCCTTTCTTCCCGATTTAGGTGATTAAGGCGAAGTAGTTCGAATACTTGCTTAAGGCTGCCGTCTCACCGGGCGTTGAATGTGTGCGTACACTGACACAAGCTAGGAAAAGCATGTCCGTATACGCGATGTAGTAAACAATCGGTTTCAACCAACTTACGTCGTGGAATCGGCAAGAAGGAAGCTTTTGCGGGTATAGTTGTCTCCAGTAGACATTCGTGCAGGCGGGTCTGGTGTGTTTGAACGCTAATAAGCATCGTACGTTGAAATAATAATGAATTTATAACTCGTGTACTGAGACAGATTCGAGAAATGACAGAATTATGCTTCAAGGATTCTCTGTCACCGGCGTTGATGGTATATTCGCGCCATGTACCATCAGAATCGGTGGAAGTCCAAGCTAGCCGATAAATAAGACATAGTTGCCGATACGTATCGAGAGTCGTATCGCGTTATTGCCGTATTTCTCCTATTACTATTTGTCGTCTGGAAGGCTTGAATGAATCACGGCGAAGCGCGCTGGAGAACAAAGATAGGTAAAGATGATATGTATCTGGATAAACTGAAATAAAAAATACTTTATGTTTATCCGTTATCTCTCTTCGAGCTGAGGATTTGGGCTATTCGACGGTTTCTAAAGTCGGTTCGAGAGGCATATAGTGTTGCTTGCGGTGGATTATGTATTAATAAAATGTAAAATGTAATGTTTTTACCCGACTGTGGCACGTAAAGGAGGGTATTGTGTTTATCAGGTTATGTTTGTATGTCATCTTATTATTATCCTATTTATGATAAATAATATACCATGTATAAATGAATTAAGTCTTGTTTTTTTTTTTCATTTTAGTTCTCTTTTTAAGCAGTCGGGTTTTTTAAATTTGGTTAATTTTTAGTAATACACTGCTGAGATATTCCAGATGTTACTGAAACTTTCATGCCGATTCGATAAAAAATGTGAATATATTACATTCTATTGACACAAACCAAATACACTGTGACGTCCCACTATTTTTCGCGCGGTAACAGTACAAGTCCTCCATAAACTCACTCCACCAAAGTCTTCCAGAATCAAGTCTTACCCTTTCCCCAAACCCCTGATCACCTTGGCGATGTACCTTAGCGGTCCCCATCTCAAGATGGTCAACGACGACCCCCAAATCCCCTCTTAACCTTACGTGGCACGACCACATCACTCCAAATCTAATAAATATAAGTCCCTCGTCCCTAAAAACCCCTCTTAAATCGAGACCACGTCTCACAACCTCCCCATGACCAAAGAAGTCATTACCCCTTTTCCCTCTTTCTAATCAAACCACCCACAGTCCATCCAATGGGTTGAGTATCCCCTTTCAAAACTCTATGCAAAAGAACCCCGGAAGTCTTAACGACAAATATTCATTACAAGGCCATATAAAAACCCCGGAAGACCAAATATATTAATAACCTGTACTGCGACACGTGCCGAAATAGGTCAAGGTTGCATACCGCAACCGCCCTTCGCCCCTAACAATCTTTTGATTTTACATAAATACGAGGACCCAAGAGGTCCTCGTCCTCTTCTACGGAAACTTTTCGAGACTCTTCAACGGAAAATCTCCTGTGAAACAATAAGTATTTCTAAAGTTCAAATCAGTGTTCTACGAAACGATTATCTACGGCAGCTACTGTAAGCTATTATCATTATTATTAATAACATTATATATCACCCACATCCCATATTACTATTCTTATTTGCTTTTCGTATTAATCATCTTATTAACGCTCATTGCGATCATACTATTTGCTTGTTAACGCTTATTGCAACCATTCTATTTGTCTTATTAACGCATACTGCGATCACTTCATTTGTCTTGTCAACGCTAAAGCTTATTACATACTATTTTACTATCTTTTATTGTATTTCACGTCCATCCATAAACATTTTATTTTATATACATTTATAAATGTCATACGCGAACGATCATCGCTACTGCACCATCAACGCAGTGCATGATAACGTACTTGTTTAACCTGAATAAACAACTATTTAAATCAATCGTGAAGTTATTGTGTTAATCCTTCGGCAACGAAGATCCCAAACGTAACGAACCGCTGCAACAGCTGATCTTGGTTCGCGAGCGAGTGTTCTTACAGTGTTTACAAACGTTCTTCTGCACGGGCCGCGTACCGACGTATGCCTAGACGGATTTCGCGGAACCATTACGAGTGACTTCTTATGTATATGCAGCGGTAAATCCTATTATCGAACCGGTATAAACACCCACAAGGGTCTAACGGGTGTTCATCGGGTACTATTTCATTATTTAAACCCTCCTTGGTCGCTCAGTGTGTAGGATTCAAGATCCTCGCCTAGATTCCCTCGACCCCAGTGTGCAGGATTCAAGATCCTCGCCTACCCTCCTTTTACCCCAGTGTGCAGGATTCAAGATCCTCGCCTAACCTCCTTTTACCCCAGTGTGCAGGATTCAAGATCCTCGCCTAACCTCCTTTTACCCCAGTGTGCAGGATTCAAGATCCTCGCCTACCCTCCTTTTACCCCAGTGTGCAGGATTCAAGATCCTCGCCTAACCTCCTTTTACCCCAGTGTGCAGGATTCAAGATCCTCGCCTAGCCTCCTTTTACCCCAGCGTGTAGGATTCAAGATCCTCGCCTAGCCTCCTTCGACCCCAGTGTGCAGGATATAAGATCCTCGCCTAAATTCCCTCTACCCCAGTGTGCAGGATTCCAGATCCTCGCCTAACCTCCCTCAACTCTCAGTGTGCAGGATTTCAGATCCTCGCCTGTGTTCAAAAACCCCCCACAGTGTCATTGTCCCCCAAAGACCTCCACCCGGGACGTGACATAAAATTGGTGACAGCGGTGGGATCTTCGTCTACCGTTGTTAGGAAATAGGTTCTCTGACGTGGTACCCACAAGGTCCCAACATTAAAATGTGTATTGAACACCCTAATCGGTGTGAACCATCTTACCGGAGCCGCAGATTACAAAGTTTGACGGCATATTTGAATGCGCTGACCTGCATTTCCGGAGGGATAGCTACAACCATTGACGGCAGCGAGATTTGCCTAAAGTGCTCTAGCCTAGCGCCTGCAGATAACGTAGAAATATTTTGGACCCATTATTACTATACGTTTAGAATCCCTGTTTATTGCCCCCGATGCAAAAAGTTATTAATTCCGGAACGCCCCATAAGGGACTGCATCGAATGCTTTGAAAGTTACCTCCTCTCGAATAATAGCTACAGACGGTTTGATAATTATCAACGATAAAGATAGAACACCCTTGATTTTTAAATAACGGCTTCCGGGCGCCGTAATTATTAAAATCTTAAAATAAACATGTCCTTGTACGGCGATACCGAGGATTCTCGCATAATGGCCCAAAATGCGGGTCCTTTCCCTAACGCAGTAGATAAAGCAACAGCCGAAAAAATGGAGCTGATACAATTATTACAGCAAAAACTAGCCGAAATTGAAAGCTCGTACGCGGAATTTGTCGTAAACTATAAATTCAATACGCGTTCAGGCATAGTGTCCGGTTCAGAAGACCCCGTATTGGAAGGTCTCTCCAGGCGGATTCAAACCATTCGCGGAATGATGGAAAAACTTCTTAAAACCCTGCCAACGGCGAATAATTTTGCCACAACGGGTTCCTCCAGTTTCGATAGGCAACCCGTACTAAATTATAATAATATTCCGGACCAGGGTCCAACACCCCAGATCGTGTTAAAGGACGCCATAGAAACTGTCCCTAACTTTAACGGTTACAATATATCCGTTTTGCAATTCGCGAGAGCCTGCAATAGGGCTAAGGCTCTGATTCCCTCGCAAGCCGAACTCCAGCTAGCGAGGTTGTTGACAAATAAACTGCAAGACCACGCCTGCTTGGCCGTTGAGGATAGGGTCTTTGACTCTGTAAATGACTTAATTAAACAACTAAAACGCACTTTCTCCCCCGCGAAAACATCAGATCACTATCGAGGAGAACTCGCAAACATTACCAAAGAATCCAACGAGCACATATTAGAGTACATTTCGCGCGTCAAGGATCTCCGGTCCGCCATTCTAGAAGAAGATAAGGAATATTACCGCGACTTCGCGCGAAATCACCCTCAGAATCTGGATCGCCTAGCTCTAGATTCATTTGTCGATGGTCTTCCACCCTACATAAGGATGAGATTACTACAGTGCAACTTCGGAACGCTCGACGAAGCGTTCGATCAGGCAGTTCTCGTGGACAAGGAGATTGACAGAGATCGTCTCCGATTCTCCGAACAAAAGGCTCCTAAATTAACATGCCAACTGTGCAACAAACCCGGTCACGACGCACGGACATGTCGCAGCAGTCAAGGTCCGATAACCCAATCATACGAGGGGCAATCCCCAAATCCTGCAGCTGGATATAGGAACCAAGCACCGAACCCACTGCTCCCCTACTGGGACAAGACGCGACCTCCACCCTCAAGACCTACAGAATTCCGTATCTGCGATTATTGCAAGAAACCCGGACACGCGACCTCAGAATGCAGAAAACGCATCATGCCCGTCCACAGGGACTCTAGAAAATTGTGGGAAATGGAATTAGGAAGTACCCCGTCGGGGACCGACAGATGTGAACCGTGGAGTAGGCCAAACAGGAGCGCACCCACTTACGAATCAGCCGAAAACACAAACAATACCGTAGAAACCGGTATCATTCAAATAAACGCAGTTGGTCAGGCCCCGTCTGTGAGAATTGACTCACCAGATTTTCGGAAAACAGCCGATGTAAGAATCAGCACCAGTACTGAGGTAAATGTACCAAAATTTCAGGACGTAAAGCGAGTTGAAGATATCAATCGGACGCAGCAAGTGCTATTAAGTGGCACCTCTCTGGACCCTGTTTCCACTGTTGGAACAATACGGGTACTGCCAAACGAGACTAAGACGTCTAATTGCGTCATTCCCATCCCCGACCTAATAAAAACCCAATCCCTTTTAGTCCCGGATCCGTCGATCCGATATCTCGAGGCACCCGCGAAGGTGCACTCACTCTCACCCCCTACGCATTGCGCCAAATCAACCCTTCCCATAACCTCCCATGAGTCTCTCGCGGTTACGCTGAAACCGGACCGACGGAAAATCCAAGACGTCCTGAACTACTTAGCACCTTGCACTCCAAAAGGAATTAAAAATTACCTCGAATTGACTGGATATTACATAACGTTTATCCCAGAATTCTCTGAAACGGCTCGGCCTTTGACCACACTACGGAAGAAAGACACTCCATTTGACTGGAGATCGTCCCAACAAAAAACTTTCGACTATTTCACATCAGTATTGCAGAAGGAACCAATCCTGCAATATCCGAACTTTGAGCTGGAATTTGGTGTCACTAAAGACGCCTCTGAATATGCTATAGGAGGGATATTAAGCCAGACAGTTGTTGGAAAAAACCTGCCAATCACTTATACCCCCTGCATCCAAAATAACGCAAAAATTTTACAACGATCAATCTCAGAAGACCACTTGAATCCCGGGAAAAACGATAAAGTCGCTGATGTTTTATCTCGTAAACCCCCTGCAAGCGGAAAATGCTCCAAACGACCACACGAAGAATCTGTCGACGACTTGGAAGACAGGCCCAAACATAAGCCAAGCAGCCCCAAGAGGCCTCGGTTCTCCAGTTCACCTATCCATGTAGCAACGAGTGGGAGCAACTCCGTCGACCCTACAATGCTCACATCCAGCACCCACCTTAGAAGAAAATGTAAAAGGATTCAATTGCACAGAAAAATGCGCCGGAAAACATCACCAGTAGAAATTCCACTACGGTTCCCCATCAAAAACATATGTGAACAACTACCTATGACAAAAGCAGACAACACGTATAAATTACCCAAACAGAGTTTATTCATAAAATATTTTGTGTGCATGCTACTCAGCCTATTAACATTAATTAAGACCGCTGACATATTCATTAAAAATTTCATTTATCATTTCGGAGCTCTTAGAGCCGTCCTCACCGACCAAGCAGCACATTTTACTAGAAATTTCACGAAAGCAGTACCACGGGAATGCAAAATGCAACAATTCCGAACCAGAGACTTTCACCCACAGACTAACGGCTCTTTAGAGAGATTGCATCTCGTTGTGCCCGAATGCTTAAAATTGTTAATCGGTAGATACAGTGACTGGGACGAATGGATTAACTTGTCCGCGTTCTCTTATAATACTGGTGTCCACGAGGGCACTGAATACACAAAACATGAACTATTTTTCGCGAAATTTGCAATACCCAGCCGGACCCCGGTTCTGGAAGTCAATGAAAATGAAACATACCACGGTTGCCTTTCAAAATTGAGTAGGGGACTGCGGAATAAAAGACATTATGATCGTCCTGCCCAAGTGTGCGAGAGTCCCGGTTGACCCCAAGTCAACACAAACTTTAACCACTTTTCTATCATAGATAGTTGCTACTGCAACATTCATTGCAACCACCATTAAATACGCGGCGATGCCGTCCAGAGACAAGGGAGGAACATCGCATCCCCCCACCCTAAAGTCATCTCATACGTCATCATCAGGGAGGCGCCTTTGCAGACGGTCATCACCATCGATGACTCCCTTCCTTTCACCATCAGTCAACTAAGAGCAGCTCCAAGATGCCACAACATCTTCGCCCCGTATAGACCCCTCCAATGGATAATCAAATCCACCCCACACCCTAATGTTAAGAAATGCATGCATTTCTTCCCATGAGGGGGGAGGTGTGACGTCCCACTATTTTTCGCGCGGTAACAGTACAAGTCCTCCATAAACTCACTCCACCAAAGTCTTCCAGAATCAAGTCTTACCCTTTCCCCAAACCCCTGATCACCTTGGCGATGTACCTTAGCGGTCCCCATCTCAAGATGGTCAACGACGACCCCCAAATCCCCTCTTAACCTTACGTGGCACGACCACATCACTCCAAATCTAATAAATACAAGTCCCTCGTCCCTAAAAACCCCTCTTAAATCGAGACCACGTCTCACAACCTCCCCATGACCAAAGAAGTCATTACCCCTTTTCCCTCTTTCTAATCAAACCACCCACAGTCCATCCAATGGGTTGAGTATCCCCTTTCAAAACTCTATGCAAAAGAACCCCGGAAGTCTTAACGACAAATATTCATTACAAGGCCATATAAAAACCCCGGAAGACCAAATCTATTAATAACCTGTACTGCGACACGTGCCGAAATAGGTCAAGGCTGCATACCGCAACCGCCCTTCGTCCCTAACAATCTTTTGATTTTACATAAATACGAGGACCCAAGAGGTCCTCGTCCTCTTCTACGGAAACTTTTCGAGACTCTTCAACGGAAAATCTCCTGTGAAACAATAAGTATTTCTAAAGTTCAAATCAGTGTTCTACGAAACGATTATCTACGGCAGCTACTGTAAGCTATTATCGTTATTATTAATAACATTGTATATCACCCACATCCCATATTACTATTCTTATTTGCTTTTCGTATTAATCATCTTATTAACGCTCATTGCGATCATACTATTTGCTTGTTAACGCTTATTGCAACCATTCTATTTGTCTTATTAACGCATACTGCGATCACTTCATTTGTCTTGTCAACGCTAAAGCTTATTACATACTATTTTACTATCTTTTATTGTATTTCACGTCCATCCATAAACATTTTATTTTATATACATTTATAAATGTCATACGCGAACGATCATCGCTACTGCACCATCAACGCAGTGCATGATAACGTACTTGTTTAACCTGAATAAACAACTATTTAAATCAATCGTGAAGTTATTGTGTTAATCCTTCGGCAACGAAGATCCCAAACGTAACGAACCGCTGCAACAGCTGATCTCGGTTCGCGAGCGAGTGTTCTTACAGTGTTTACAAACGTTCTTCTGCACGGGCCGCGTACCGACGTATGCCTAGACGGATTTCGCGGAACCATTACGAGTGACTTCTTATGTATATGCAGCGGTAAATCCTATTATAGAACCGGTATAAAAACCCACAAGGGTCTAACGGATGTTCATCGGGTACTATTTCATTATTTAAACCCTCCTTGGTCGCTCAGTGTGTAGGATTCAAGATCCTCGCCTAGATTCCCTCGACCCCAGTGTGCAGGATTCAAGATCCTCGCCTACCCTCCTTTTACCCTAGCGTGTAGGATTCAAGATCCTCGCCTAGCCTCCTTCGACCCCAGTGTGCAGGATTTAAGATCCTCGCCTAAATTCCTTCTACCCCAGTGTGTAGGATTCAAGATCCTCGCCTAAATTCCCTCTACCCCAGTGTGCAGGATTCCAGATCCTCGCCTAACCTCCCTCAACTCTCAGTGTGCAGGATTTCAGATCCTCGCCTGTGTTCAAAAACCCCCACAGTGTCATTGTCCCCCAAAGGCCTCCACCCGGGACGTGACAACACAATCATTAAATATTTTAATTATTTTTTTATTCATTTATTTGGTATAAATAATAATTTGTCCCCTTGCCCCCTCTTCCGCCGCCGCGCCTTCCTCCGCAATGCGGACCCGGCATCTTCCGCAGTGGCCTCCGCGCCTCTGACCGCCGCGGTCACTTCCGCGCCTCTGACCCCGGCCACCTCCGCGCCGGTAGGTCAGGCGTTTTAGCGTCTTTTTAATCTGGAACAGTAACATAGCAATTACATTTTCAGAAAATTACATAACAAAAAATATCGGACGCAAAGGAAATAATATTCACACCAGAGTTGGGCAAAATGTAATCTAATTACAAATTACGATTAAAATGTAATTGCATAATTGATTACACATTATTTTCTGTAATCTTTAGTTAGTTGACCACAATATTTTGTGTACTTGTTATTGTCATTGTCATTGTCATTGTCATTGTCATTGTCATTGTCATTGTCAGTGTCAGTGTCAGTGTCAGTGTCAGTGTCAGTGTCAGTGTCAGTGTCAGTGTCAGTGTCAGTGTCAGTGTCAGTGTCAGTGTCAGTGACAGTGACAGTGACAGTGACAGTGACAGTGACAGTGACAGTGACAGTGACAGTGACAGTGACAGTGACAGTGACAGTGACAATGACAATGACAATGACAATGACAATGACAATGACAATAACAAGTACACAAAATATTGTGGTCAACTAACAGTGTCAGTGTCAGTGTCAGTATCAGTGTCAGTGTCAGTGTCAGTGTCAGTGTCAGTGTCAGTGTCAGTGTCAGTGTCAGTGTCAGTGTCAGTGTCAGTGTCAGTGTCAGTGTCAGTGTCAGTGTCAGTGTCAGTGCCAGTGTCAGTGTCAGTGTCAGTGTCAGTGTCAGTGTCAGTGTCAGTGTCAGTGTCAGTGTCAGTGTCAGTGTCAGGGTTAGGGTTAGGGTCCCAGCCTCCGTCTGGTACCTGCCGCCCCCAGACGTAGCCCGTGCCCTTAGGGGTCCGGGCATAATGGCTTCGTAACGGTAAACCGCCTCTGCCGTTACGCGACCTCTAAAGCGGTTACTCGTGGGAAGATTATGGAGTCTTTCATTTCATTACAGGGCAAGGCCCTTTGTACACCCCCGGAAGGCGACCGGGTACAAACGCCTGAGGACCGGTGTTCGATCGCTTCGTGCGGGTCACCGGCCTCAAGGGAGGACCAGTTTACGATCGCGGGTTCGCGGGTGGCTGGCCTCAGGAAGGAGGAGGAAACGGAGGGTAATGCGAGCGGGGGTGGCAAGCCAGCCACTTCCTACCTCGCATCCCTCCTGGAAGACGCAGATCGCGTCTTCTCGATATCCGGGGAGACCCAGGCTTCGTGTCTGGGCCGCGCCGACGACGTACCGAGGACAGACTCACCCTCGGTGCAAGCCCCGGAAATAGAGGGGGATGACACCCCGAGCGGGACATCAAATGTCCCGCCCCCACGAGTTACTGGAGAGGCTACGCAGCCGGCACCGCGCGCGACTAGAGGCGTGCCGTATGTGCGGGGAATAGAAACAGTCACCTCCCGGGAGGTTCGAGGCCTCCTCGAAATTCAAAGGGAGGTGGCTAAACTGATGGGGCGGCTAGATCCGACGGCCGTCACCATCAAGGCGACACCCAAGTGCCGCGCGCCGGAAACTACCACCCCTTCGGCGTTGCCGGCACCGAGCGTGGTGAGTGCGGCGGAGCTCCGCGTTGTGCTGCAGCGATGCGACGAGCACATCGTCATCTCCTCCGATGAGGAGGTGGCCAACGAGGGAGTCCGGGGCGGCGTTGGGCCCCAAGCCAACATTACTGCCGCGGCGGCGATGGACGTCGACCCGCCGACCAGCGGCAGGGGAGTGGACGGCGGATTGGGCGCCGAGACGGGAGCGGGACACTCCCGCGATGATGGCGACGCTGAGGGAGGCTGGTCGGATGCCCCCCCGTCGTCCTCCAATGGAGGGAGAAGTGCGGGGAGAAGGCCGGGCTTTGTTCCCGGCAAACGTGGCCGGAAGCCCAGCACGTGGACGGACCCAGCGAGGCTGGGCCCGGGCATGAAGGCCCTCCCGGGACGAGCAGAGCTCCGCGACTGGGCGGAGACTCTGTCGGTCGAGGCGCTCGCCGGACAGGCGCAGAGCGAGCTCGACGCGGTCGCGGCGGTTATAGCCGCAGCGCGGCACGTCAAGTCGACGGACGTCCGCGCGATAAGGATCGCGATCCGGCGCGCGTCCGCGGTGGCGGACGAACTCACCGGGAGGGCGGAGCGGGGCGAGAACCCCGACAGGCCGGCGAGGGATGTAGTTATCCGCCAGGGAGCGTGGGAACAAAGATCCCACGAGCTCTTCTCGCAGGTGCGGGCATTGAAGGAGCAGTCACACTCCCTGGGGGAGTGTCTCCATGCCAAGGAGCGGGAGCTCGACTCTCTGCGGGGCAAATATGCCCGTCTGGCGAAGCGGGTATCACCGGCAGGAGTGGACGTGACGGAGTCCGAGGCTTAGCCTCTCCGTCCTGGTGTCCTCCTGCCCACCCGCGACGAGCTCCTCCCGTCCTGCGCGCCCCCCTGGACCGACTCATGTGTCCAGGTGGAGGTGGTGCCAATCGCGGGACCCTCGTCGGCGGCCAAATCCGACCCCCTGCCGAGTGATCCGGCTGGGGGCGGGATTAAAACAAAGGGGAGGAAGAGGAGGAGGGTGGTGTCCCCTCACTCTTCTCCCTCGAGAGATCCACCACCCAGCAGCGCCGCCCCAGCTGCTGTCGAGCAGCCCTGGGAAATCGTGCTCCGCCGCATGGGGGAGCTGGAAAGGAGGGTGGATGGACGACTTCTAAACTTGGGCAAGGTTATCGGCCGGAGCGAGCTGGCGCCGAATCCGGCCGATCCGCCGACCGCCCTTGCCATGGAATGGGCTAAGGTCGGGAAGGGAAAGGAAATGACATTCGCGGACGCGGTCAGGGCCCCGTCCCGAAAGGAGGGGAAAGGGGAGAAGCGCCCCGCTAATGGGCAGAGAGCCGAGCCTGCGGGGGGAATGATTATTCCACCCCCCCCCCCCGATGTTCGCTTCCCCCGGTGTGAGGGGGACCGCGGCTCCTCCGGCCCCACCGGCTCCTGTTCCGGCGTCTGCTGGCGCCGGCAGGAAA
This sequence comes from Andrena flavipes, assembly GCA_963971345.1. Lineage (NCBI taxonomy): Eukaryota > Metazoa > Arthropoda > Insecta > Hymenoptera > Andrenidae > Andrena > Andrena flavipes. The sequence goes on along the minus strand of OZ020479.1, from coordinate 44,753,506 downwards.
AAGGGGAAAGGAGTGGCACTGGGCACTCCCGTGATTTCCCGGGGTGCGACGCCCGGCAATGGTACGGGGGGTGGAGCGAGTGTTCGCCCCCCGGTTAAACGCTCCGGAGGAGCTCTCCCCCCGGTTAAACGGTCCGGGGGTTCTCGTGCTGCGGCTGCGGGGGCGGCCAAAAAAGTCAGCCCGGGGGTAGCGGCGCAGGCTTCTAGCGCCCCCCGCGAGCGGGCTGGCCCATCGGCGCCCCGCAGCACCACCAGCACCAACGAGGGAACGTGGGCGCAGGTCCTTGGCCGTAAGGCCAAGAAGGAGGCGAGGGCAGCGGCGAGTGGAGACGCCGCTGCTCCAAGGAGGAAAGGCGCCTCGACGCCGGCTCCGAGACAGTCGGGTGCTCCCGGGAGAGCCCCGGTCGCGATGCCGCGTCCCCCCAGATCCGCGGCGGTGGCTATTACCGCCCCGGCTGGTGGGGAGGAGGAATTTTCGAAGCGGGTCGCGGGCGCGATGGCGGCGATAAAGGTCGCCGACCTCGGTATTACATCGATGCGACCGAGGCGCGCCGTCACCGGGGGGCTCGTGTTCGAAATCCCGGGGGCGCAGGGCTCGGCCAGAGCTGCGGCCTTAAAGGCCAAGCTCGACGAGCAGCTCGGGGGCACGGGCATTAAAGTCCGCTGCCCCCAAAAAATGGCCGAGTTCCGTCTGCAAGGACTGACGGAGCTGGCGTCGGACGAGGCGATTCTAGCCACGATGGCGACGCAAGGGGGGTTGCTCGCCGACGGACATTGCGATCGGCGAGAAGCGGCGGGACCCGGCAGGGCTATTCTCCCTCTGGGCTCGCGCACCCGCAGCGGCGGCGTCCGCACTGGTCAAGGCAGGGAGAATCGTTGTAAACTCCCTGGCCGTACGAGTGGCGCCGCTCGCTCAGAGGAGGCTGCAGTGCTTCCGGTGTCTGGAGTTTGGCCATGTTCAAGCCAAATGCTCCAGCCCGGAGAGCAGACGCCTCCTCTGTTACCGGTGCGGGGTAGAGGGGAATATGGCGCGACATTGCGCCGCCGTCCCCAAATGCCCCTTATGCACCGGCGCGGGACTGCCCGGTGAACATCGGATGGGGGGCCCTGCCTGCAAGCCCCCCCCTGCGTCCAACAAGAGGAAGAAGAGGGTGTGGGTTGGGGTTGGGGATGGGAAGGGGATTTCTAAAACTCCCGCGTTGGCGGCGTCCCGAATGGCGCCGCCCCAACAACCCGCGTCCGCGCCCGCGCCTACGTCCGCCGAGTCTATGGAGACCGGCGTATTGGTCTCCACCTCGGCGGCCAAATCTGGCGCGGGGAAGAGAAAGGCCCGCGAGGAGCCCGGGGTATCCTCCTCGGACGCGTTGTCGGCGCCGTCCTCGCCTGGGGGCTCTCCCCGAAGAGGGTCGAGGAAGAAGAGGGAAAGGGGGAGCAGCCCAGTGCTCCCCCTTAGCGGTCCTCAACCCGAGGGGAGAGAGGCCTTCCTTAAGAATAGGAAGGCAACCCCCCCGGTTGTCAGTATCCGGGAGACGGGGACGACGGGCGACGAAGAGGAGAGAATTCTCCTCTGCCAATCGGTCGCCGCGTCATACGGCGGGGGGCTCATTTCCCCCGCCGAGGAGTGCGCCGTCGGGGCCCCCGAGCAGACGGGGGTCGCAGCCCGACCCGAGCAGGATCCGGTGGAGGCCGCTGACAGGGCAACGTAATGCCCAGAGGCCCGCCGATCCTGCTCGCTAACCTCAACCATTCCATGCGAGCGCACGACCTGCTAGAGCAGGCTCGCATGGAATTGGGGGTCGGGCTGGTCATCGCCGCCGAGCCGTATCCGTTGGAGGACCGATGTTTTCGGTCCACAAATCCCGATCGGCAGGTGGCGATGATGTGGGGGGTGGACAGAGGAGCCCTGCCGTGTTCGGTCGTCCGACACGGCAGGTGCTGGATGGCCGCGAAATGGGGGGAATTCCTCGCGGTGGGATGCTACTTTGCGCCGAGACTCACAGTCCCGGAGTTCGAGGACCGGCTACACGAGCTGGGGGCGTTTATAATCCCCCAGAGAGCTCAGCCGGTCGTGCTTCTGGGAGACTTCAACGCCCACGCCGTTGAGTGGGGTTCTCCCAGAACGGACTCCAGGGGCGAAATATTGCTCGAGTGGACGGAGGCGATGGGGTTCTCGCTTAAGAACCCCCATGCAGTCACGACGTACCGCGGCCCGCGGGGTGAGTCGGTAATCGATCTCATCTGGGTTAACCCCGCGGCCGCTGCTAAAACGTCGGACTGCTGGGTGGCGGAGGATTGTGAGCCGGCATCCGATCACATGTATGTGATGCTGGCCACCTCCGTCCCCCCGCCTCCTCCCCGAGTCGGTAGGCATCCCCCGCGATGGGCGCTCACGCAGCTAGACGCTGTAGCGGCCCAACTCGCTTCCTCCGTCGTCGCCTGGCCTCCTTTGCCAGGCGACGTCCTCGATGACCCCGTTGCTGGCGCGCTTTGGTTCCGGCAGGCGTTACAGTCCATATGTGACGCCACCATGCCGCGGACCGGGCCGCCAGGTGGGGGTCGGAGGACGGTGTACTGGTGGACAGCCGAGATAGCGAATCTTCGCGCTGCTAATCTGGTTGCCAGGCGCCAGTACACCAAGGCCCGTCGACAAGACCGACGACGGGTCTCGGAGGAACGGCTCCGCGAGTTGCGCTCCGCCTTTTCGGCGGCGCGCAGAGAACTCCGCGGAACCATAGCCCGGGCCAAGGATGAGTCCTGTCGGGAATTCGTCGCGACCCTCAACGAGAACCCTTGGGGGCGCCCGTACAAGGCCGTGTCCGTCAAACTCGGTCCTTGGGCGCCCCCGGTCACGGAGGGTCTAGATCCCCGGCTCCTAGAACAAGTTCTAGAGGCGCTGTTCCCCCCTCCCCCGATTCACGGGGAGGGTGGCGCCGACGAGTCCGGGGATCAATGGTTGAACAGGGGCGCGGACACTTCCGACGCCCCTGGGGTCAGCGACGAGGAGTTCGCGTCCTCTGTGTTGCGCATGCGCCAGAGGAACGCGGCTCCAGGTCCCGACGGTGTGCCCGGGCGAGTTTGGGCCTGCGCGTTGAGCGCCCTAGGAACCGGTCTCAGGCGGCTGTTCGACGCTGTCCTGAGATCCGGCAGATTCCCCCCTGCGTGGAAAGAGGCGAGGCTGGTCCTCCTCCGGAAGCCCGGTAAACCCGCGGAGTCCCCCTCGGCATACAGGCCGATCTGCCTCCTGGACGAGGCGGGCAAGCTCTTAGAGCGCATCATTGCTGCCCGCCTGTGCGCCCACTTGGAGGCCGTGGGCCCAGACCTTTCCGACCGCCAATTCGGCTTTAGGCGACAGCGATCGACGATCGATGCCATAGATTTGGTGAGATCGCTGTCGCGCCGGGCGGTCGAGGGAGGCGGTGTGAGCGTAGCGATTTCGCTCGATATTTCGAACGCTTTTAACACCGTCTCCTGGGCGGCGATTGAGCGGGGATTGTTGTACCATAATGTCCCGCTCTACCTTCGCCGCCTGGTCTGGGACTATCTCCGCGGCCGCGTAGTGGCGTACGTCGGCCGGGAGGGAGAAGGGGTGGCTCCGGTGCACCGCGGTGTTCCGCAGGGGTCCGTACTGGGACCCCTGCTATGGAACATAGCATATGACGCGGTGCTGCGGGTCGAAATGCCATCACCGGGGGTCTCGTTGGTATGTTACGCCGACGACACCCTGGTGGTGGCTTTCGGGAAGAAATGGAGGGAAGCGATCAGCCTCGCGGAGATAACACTGCGACGAGTAATCACCTCGATAGGGACGCTCGGTCTGCGAGTCGCCTTGGAGAAAACCGAGGCCATGTGGCTCGCAGACGGTGTTGGGAGCGGTGTACCCAACAGAGCGTCCCTGAGACTCGGGGATGCCTGCATCAGGGTCGGCCGATCGATGAGATATCTCGGTCTGACCCTGGACACCTACTGGCGATTCACGCGCCACTTCAGGGCCCTCGCCCCCAGGTTGGAGAAGCAAGTCTTCTCCTTTCGGCGAATTATGCCCAACCTGGGGGGTCCGCACGAGGGCATTCGGCGGCTTTATGTGACGGTCATCCGGTCCATGGCGCTGTATGGCGCGCCTATATGGGCCGGTGACCTGGAGGACTGCCGCATCGGGCGAGAACTTCTTGCGAGAATTCATCGTCGAGCAGTCCTCCAAGCCGTGCGAGCTTATCGCACGGCGTCACACGCCGAATTGTCCGCCCTGGCCGGGTCCCCCCCGTTCCATCTGCTCGCGGAGATGGAGGCAGAAGTCTATTCTGCCATCCGTAATCTCCGCGAAGCTGGGGGCCCGATAGCCGGCGGGCAAGAAGAAGTGGTGCGGGGCCAGGCCCGACAGCGCATGATAGCCAAGTGGTATGAGTGGCTGGCCCTCCCTGAACATCGGGAGGGTCGCGTTGTCGGGGCGCTGCTACCCATTATGGACGAATGGGTGGGGCGCAGGTACGGCAGGCTAACCTTCCGCCTGACGCAGATGCTTACGGGTGTCGGCTGCTTCGGCACCTATCTGCGTCGAATAGGGCGGGAGGAGTCGTCGCGGTGTTTCAGCTGCGACTCGGGCGACGAGGACACGGCCGATCATACCCTGGCTAATTGCAGGGCATGGGTAGACGATCGCCGTGTCCTCGAGTTGCAGCTAGGCCCGGATCTCTCGCTACCGACAGTCGTGCGTCGGATGGCGAGAGACCGGGCTGCCTGGGACGCGATGGCCTCCTTCGCGGAGGCCATAATGCTTAAAAAGGAAGAAGCGGAGATGGTCCGCGAGCGGACGGGCCATCCGTCCCGGCTCGCGGCCCCCAGGCCGAACAGGAGAAGACGGAGAGGGAGGCCGCCAAGATGACCCGGAGCCGGGGGAGGTCAGGCGGTGGCGCATAATTAGCGTCATCCCGCTCCCCACGGCGTGTCCCCGGGTCAGAGGCGGTCGGCTGCGGCCGATGGGAGGGAGTGGAGGTGCCACGATGTGCCGTCGGCGCCGCGACGTGGCAGGTCGCGGCGCCCGGCGGCGGAGTTTTGTTGCGGGGGCCCTCGTGTCGGAGGGCCCCATAGGGGAGCAGCAGAACACCCGCTGCTCCCCCGGGAGCCGCGCCAAGTGCGCACGTTATGACGCGCTCCCGAGGAAGGCGATCGGGCGGAAGGGTGAGTTCGGCGGTCGACGGGGTCGCTCGCGTTGAGCGGCCCCGAAGATCATTCGACCTGGTGCCGACTCCCCGCCCGGCCACGGCCCTTCGGGCCGCGTCCGGGTTATCAGCCCGATCGCGGGGGCCGCGGGGTGGGAAGTGTCGGGGGACACTCCCACCTCACTACAACAACATCTTTGCGGCCCCCAGAAGCGGCGACGCGGACGTGTGGTCCGTCGCGCGTCGCCGAAGTTAAGGGAAGACCCCGCCGTTGTGTGCGGGGCTGTTGAGCGCGGAGTTCGTTGAAAACGCTGAGGGGGGGGGGGCAAGCGGATGTATCGCTAGTTTGCTCCCGCATAAGTCCCTCCCCTCAAGCGCGCGACTCCGCGCTCGAGGAAGAAAACCGTGGAGTTTTAGTGGGTGCAAGCCCCACATAACCCCGTCCCTCCCCCGGGGGGCGGGGTATCATTTAGGGATTTCTCCACGTTAACAAAAAAAAAAAAAAATAGGGTCCCAGCCGAAGAAAAGATACGCCGACGTGGCTGCGGGTAATCGTACACCGTTGGACAAGGCGCGCAAGAGTGGTAAGGCCCTCCCCCTGCCCTCACAAGGGGATAGGAATACCCCCTTGAGCCAGGGCTCGGAAACAGCCAGGACGATTGGGGTGGGAACGTCGGGAGCCGGTGCAGAACCCACCGGGCAGATGCCCCCAGCAGTTATCCCCACAAAGGGACAACTTAGGCGCGAGAAGAGGATGAGGAGGCTCAACGACCTGGAACTCCAGCGCCAGGGACCGGGAACCTTCTCCACACCCCAACAACCCTTCCTTCCCCCCTCAGGTCCCATGAACCTGCAGTCCGGAGTGCCTCGCGATCTGAGGAAAGGTGTGCCGCAAACGCGCAAAAAAACTTGACCACCTAGGAAACGCCCGGAGGCAGTTCTAATTAAAGTGCCACAAGGAAGTACGTACCTGGAGACGTATAAATCCCTCCTCTCGGTGGGCAGGGAAAACCTTAGGGCAGTTAGTGGGGTCAAAATGACCAGACTTGGACATGTCCTACTGGAAGTTGAGAAAAAGGGGAGCGCCTCGGACGTGGCCGGAATTATTAGGGGGAAGCTGGGGGCTACCGTCGAAATGACCCCTCTCCAGGACCGTATAACCCTGGAGGTCAGGGATATAGACCCGGCGTTAGAGGAGTCTGACATCAAGTCTGATCTGGGGTCGGCCCTCAAGTTGGACAGCGACTCAATAGAAGTGAGGCGCCTTGTTCTGGGCAGAGGAGGTCTTCAGTCTGCAATTATCTCGGTCCCGGCCAAGACCGTGGGGGGGGGGGGGGCGACCGAAGGCCAGAGATTTAGATGCGGCCTTAGCATGGCTAGAATTAGGATCCTTCCCAGAAATAGTAGGTGTTTTAGGTGCCACCATCTGGGCCATCTCGCCAAAAATTGTACTGAGGTGAGAGAAGGTTCGGAACTTTGCAGAAGATGTGGGGCTAACGATCATCTCATCGCCAACTGCGTGAACAAACCCAAGTGCGCTATCTGCGTTAAAAAGGGGTTAAGTGGGAACAAAGTGGCCCACGTGACCGCGTCCTTGATGTGTCCAGAGAATAGAATAAGCCAGGGGACGGGGCCCCGGGTAGGTGCCACGGTCCGCAACCAACGTCAGGATGCCAATTAAGGTTCTGCAGATAAACCTCAACCACTGCAGCCTGGCTCAATCCATGTTGGAAAGGAATGCCGCTTTGTTAGAGGTAGACGTGGTTCTTATCTCGGAACCATATAGGCAACTCAAGAAATGGCATAATGACACGTCTGGGGGTGCGTCACTGTGGGTTACGGGTTTCAACGGCATACTGCCTGACCTAGCCCCTCAGATAGAGGCGGACGGGGTGGTCGCGGTTAGACTCCGTGGCAGGCTATTTATCAGTTGTTACTGCCCACCCAGCCTCAATCTCCAGTGTTTTAAGTCCTACCTAGGAAGGATCGAGGATATCATCAGGGAAGCCCGCCTGTCTTCACTGGGGATAGTCTTTGGAGGCGATATGAATGCTAGGTCTCCGGTATGGGGGGGTGGAAAAGCGGACAGAAGAGGGCAGCACTGCTTGGACCTCTTAAGCAGGCAAGGCCTCATTCCCATCAAAGGTAACGGGTCCCATACGTTTGCGAGAAACGGGAGGACGTCATACATTGACGTTGTGTCCGTTGACCAGGGAACTGCCAGGGGTTTCAGCACTAAGGTCCTGGGACACTATACGTTCTCTGACCATCTATACGTCTTACACGTAATAAAAAAGGACATGGGGTATTACAACACCCCATCTTTCCCGCAATTCTCGACTAAGAATATGGATCCAGACCAGGTTCTGTGCTGCCTGGACAGCATTCTGTCGCAAAGTTCGGATGATGGATCATCTGAGCCCGTCGCGGGGCAAGGTGTGAGGCCTATGGCCGATGTGATTCAGGGTGCTCTCGAAGGAATCACAAAGACCCTTCTGCGGAAGAAAAATACCCCCACTCGGGGCAAAAAGGCCAATTCCTGGTGGAACGCTGACATCGCAGCGGCCAGGAAAGACATGTTTAAGGCAAGGAGACTGGCACAGAGGGCGAGGAAGAAGGGGAGCTCTGCAGCGCCGGATCTGACCAAGGCGTATTGTGCCGCCACCAAGAGGGTAAATATCCTGATATAGAAGGCTAAGGGTGAGGTATGGGAGGGACTTTGCTCCACGGCCGAATTGGACCCCTGGGGGAGGCCCTACCTTATGGTCATGGCAGCTGTCAGGGATAGGACTAAGCCCACAGTAATGTCCATAGTTCAGGCCAAGGCAGTCATCGAGAAGCTGTTTATGGTAGCTCCCCCGGGCCGACTCCAGCATCACGAGACCCCGCTGGGTAGCTGGGTCACGAGGGGAACATTAGAATCAGTGACCAGCCGCATTACCGAGGCATTGACCAGCAGGGTGACGGCCAGGATCAAGGCGAAGAAAGCCGCGGGCTTGGATGCAGTCCCGTCACTAATGGTCTCCATCGCCATGAAGGCCAGACCACGTTTGATTGCCGATATGGTCAAGGACACCATAATAAGAGGTCTCATCCCTCGCAGTTGGAAGACGGCTAGATTAGTCCTCCTCCCTAAACCGGGGAAGGACCCTCTCCTCCCGGGGTCATACAGGCCGATTAGCATTCTCCCAGCGCTCAGTAAAGTGTGGGAGTACGCGCTGAAAGAGATCATTGAGGGCCAGATCGGGCAGGACCCTTTTCATCCTGCTCAATACGGTTTCAGGAGAGGAGTAGGCACCTCCGACGCCATCCAGGAGGTGAAGAAGATTGCCGATGCATGAGCAAAGAACGAACGGAAATGCGTAATGGTCACTCTCGATGTGAAAAACGCATTCAACACACTGAGATGGGATATCATCATCCGAGAACTCGAAAGGAGAGGGGTGGCATCGGTGGTCTGCACGCTAATTAAGAGCTACCTCACGGAAAGGTTTGTGTCTATCCATACTCCCGGGGGAGTAGTCTCAGCCCAGATTTACGCAGGGGTCCCCCAGGGATCTGTCCTGGGGCCTTTCCTGTTCAATTTGGTATATGACGGCGTCCTCTCCACTGTTGGTGACAACCCCAGGATCAGGCCTATCACCTACGCCGATGATCTGGCCATCATTTTCTCGGGTAATGATATAGTCAAGATCAAGACTTGTATCGCGAACACCTTGAGCAGGGTCCAGACGTGGTTCGGTAGAACCGGCCTTACGGTCGCCCGAGAAAAAAACCGAGATAATGATCTTGACCGGCCTTAGGGGCCAGAAAGTCCAGGACTTCCTAGTTATGGGAGAGACGGTGAAATCTGTGGAGGCAATCAAATACCTGGGGGTTCATCTGGACTGTCTGAGGAATTTCAGGACCCATATTAAGGAGGTAACGGTGAAGGGCGACAAGGTTGTAGGGGCACTTTCATCCCTCCTTCCCAACGTACGGGGTCCGTCCCGCCCCATCAGGCGCCTATACTACTCGGTCTGGGAGAGTATAGTGCTGTACGCTGCCCCGATATGGGCCTCGGCGGTTGACACGCCCACTAATGAGGCCACGATCAGAAGAGCACAGAAGACGGCCTTGGTGCGCACTACCACCTCGTACAGGTCTGTGGCCTATTTGGCCTTGTGTGTTCTTGCGGGACGCCTCCCGATTGGTATCAAGGCGAACATGTGGAGGAGCGTATTTAGGGCAAGGGAAGAAGACAGGTCGAACCCCGACCTCCTTGGTAACAGACCGGCCCTAACCAGGAGGCTCCGTGAACACAAAGAGGCCCATTTGGAACGCGCTCTCACGGAGTGGCAAGATAGGTGGGACTCTTTCGACCCTACCAACTGGACGCGCCGGATCATCTCGTCCGTTAGAATGTTTACCGGAGACATGGGCAAAAGGTTCCAAGTGGACTACTGGAGCGCTCAGCTCCTGACCTCCCACGGGGCCTTTGGGGCTTTCAGGCACAGGTTGCAGAAAGCAGTGACGCCAGCCTGTGGTGACTGCGGGGCCCAAGTGGATAATGCGGAGCACGTGTTGTTCTCGTGCCCCGAGTACAACGGTGACCGGGAAATACTGACGGGAGCGCTAGGAAACGTCCTCAATGTATCCAACCTCATATCGGTACTAACTAAATCCGAGGGAAATTGGGCCCATTTCCAAGCCTTCGCACAGAAGGTGATGCGTGATAGGGCCACCAAGGAGGTGATGGCGGAAAAGGAGACTAGGGCAAGGCTGGCCCAAGAGGCTAGAGCGCAGGCCAGACTCCGTCCGGGCCAATCCCCGAGGCCTAGAAGCGCCAATAGAAAGAGGAAAACTCCAGGGGGACGAGGTGGTGGAGCAGGGGTCAATTCCACCCCCTCCACACCCCCGGTGAAGAAAAGAAGAGGAATCCCGTGACCAAGGGAGGTATACTCTGGGCTACCGTCCACCGAGGGACACGATCATTGAGGGATGACGTCGCTGCTCATCACAGGCTGACTAGAAGGGACCCGCTGGTCGCTAACTCCAGGCGGTAATCCATGTTGGAGGAGAAGAAAGGAGATGCCATTCTGGTGCCCGATGGGTACCACTAGGCTAAGGAGGACTCCCCCCCACAAGGGGCCCCGAGGTGAAGGAGTAACAGGCTAGTCCCATTCTCCGGGGTATGGGGAGAAGCCATCAGGTGGCACACATAGAGGGGGTTTTAGTGGGTATCCCGCCCGTCCGGCGGCGAGTCCCACATAACCCGGTACAGTTCCTGTCCGGGTATGCATAAAGCATTTCCCCCTCTTCAAAAAAAAAAAAAAAAAAAAGGGTTAGGGTTCCACCAGGGGCTGGTGGTCCTTCTGACCCCAGTACGGGCGGTAGCGTTCCCGGTGTACCTGAATCGCTTGGGATTGGCGCACTGCTATAGTGCTGCCATCCCGGGCCTTCAGAACTCTTCTGGGGGCCCCCTGGGGATCCATCTTCCCCCATGCGCGGGGATTCCCTTAGATCGTGGAATTCGGCGGTGGCCTCAGGGTCCCCCCTAAATGATACAGGGGTAGTGGGGGCAATGAAAGCCCCTTTCCCCCCTCAAGTTTTCGCCTTGGCCAAATACCGGGCCCCTTTCGCGCAGTGACCGCATAGTGCCGGGCTTCCGGCTCTCTGGTGCGGCGATGGGACATTTGACGGCTTTGATGGTCCCGTATTGAGTGAGTGCCGTTACCCGTTTCACCTGGGGTGTGGTGGGCGAAACCCGCTGGGCGGTGGGGCCGTCGCCCCTAAGACAATCTATGGAAAGATGTCAGAGATTAGCCGAGCCTCGGATGCAACCTCGGCGAATACTGGTATTGGACCAGCCCCTCCTCGCCCCGTCGGCAGCGAGCAGGGTGTAAGACTTCAGCCCGATGATACCGTGCTGATGCGGCGGGCCGGTATCACTGGTGGTGGCGTACTTACGCCAGGACTACCATCAGAAAAGGCCACTGCGGCAGGAATTGCCAAGTCAATGGTTAACGAGAAGGACAACAACGAGGACGAGTGGATTAATTGCTCGATAAAGACCGTAGTGCAACCCGTGGAAACTCTGCCCAACAAGGAGAAACAGCCGACCGAATGCAACCCTATCTTGTTTCTGGACGATTCGGACGATGAGGATTCCATCCCGAGGACCCCTCAGAGTGAGGTGAAGATGCGGCCACGTGCGTCCACCATCGGGGGAACCACATCAAAGGAGAAGACGAGGGTGGGCCCGTTGGCCACACCCAAACCCAAAGGAACCCCGAAGGAAAAGGGCACGCTCGGCTCCTTTGTGTTCAAGACCCCTAAGTCGGTCCAAGCTACCAAGGTGGGAACGCCTCTCCCTAAAGGTAATGTGGAGGCGGGTACCCGAGGCATAGAAAAAGGGAAATCCCTCGCCAGAACCCCTCCAGACGAATGGAGAAACAAGAGGAGCACCGGCACTGGGCAAGGGGTCCCACCTACACCTCCGAGGATCCCCGTAGGGAGTACAGGCGCGAAGGTGGGGTACAACATCTCCCCCTCGGTGACCCTTGAAAGGATCAGCGTGGCTAAAAAGCCTGAGGTACCGGCTAGTGAGCCTGCCCCTTCCATGCGCCCATCTGAGGATGATGGACGCGAAAAGAAGAAGACCGATATGTCGGATTCGGAGGGGGGTCCTGTGGACCGGGCCACGGACAACGGGGGCTCAGATGGGGATTGGGTACTTCGGGCCCTTATGGAAGTGACCTCCCTCCTGGATAGCCTCACGACTACCTGCCAGGAGCTGACGAAGGCAGTGTATGTCGGAGCCACGAAGAACTCCATTACCTCCGTGACACATGGTATGGCGGAGCGATGCCAGACAGCTAAGGCCACGATTATGAAGGCGTGCGCCGAACATCAGGACAAGCTGGGCTCCTCAGTCAAGGATAGGGGACGCGAGAAGAGCCTGGAGACCGCAGCCTCCCAAGGCTCACACTCCCGCTGCGACGTGGGAACCCAGACCTCGGAGCATACTTCCCCCCCTGAGGGGGGCTTAGGTGGAATCCCCCCACTTCTACAGGACAACGCTGGGACCAAGAGGACAGCGAAAAGAGGATTGTCATCTCCCCAGGACACGGGTGGCGCCACTAGGAGGATTAAGTACGCCGAAGCGGTCTCTGGGACTGCCTCTCTGGGCGGCAAGCGTGACACGGCTCCGAGTACTCATTCTCCCCTCCCCCCTGAAGGGAAAGGGGAAGGGTTGGCCCCGACGACGGCCAACAACGTAACCCCCAACAGGGAGAAAGGGCCCGGGGACGTAGCTCTGTCAGGGACAGACAGAGGCCCGCAACCCTCTAAAGGCCAAGCTAGAAGAGCGAAAAGGGCCAGAAGAATGGAGGACCTGGCTAGACAGGCGCAGAGACCTCAGTCAGGAGACACTCAGAGTTCCCCTTGCACGAGGTCCTCCGATCCCTCAAAGCCTCCCCCCCAATCCGGCCCCGCATACCTGGACTCCGGACGTCAAAGGGGCACGCTCCCCCATCTCCCCCAACTTCAACCTCAGACGCCAGGCACCACTCAGTCTGGTGGCGCTCATCCCCGGGGCGGCTTACCCCCCCCAACGGGCCCTAAGACCAGACCCCCGAAGAATAGACCTGAGGCCATTTTAGTCAAGGTCCAGAAAGGTGAAACCTACATTGAGAAATATAGAGAACTCATCAAGGTAGGAAGGGAGAATCTCTAACATCCGGGGGGTTAAGATGACCCGTATGGGACACGTTCTCCTCGAAGTTGACAGGAAGGGGAGCGCGGCGGCAATTGCCCGCACTATCAAGGAGAAGACTGTGACTCATCTCGAAGTGACAGTCCTCCAGGATCGCACATCCCTCGAGATCAGGGACATAGACCCGTCAATCGAAAAGGACGAATTGGCGAAGGAAATGAGTATAGCCCTAAAGACGGAACCTACCGCAGTGGAGATCAAACGCCTGACTTTGGGCATGGGGGGCCTTCAAACTGCGATCGCGGTGGTACCTACTAAGGCCGCGGCGAAGGTCATCAACGGCCTCAGATTCAGATGTGGCCTCTGTGTGGCCAAGGCCAGGGTCCTACCCAGAGTTCTCAGGTGCTTCAAGTGCCACCTTCTGGGTCACCTGGCCAAGGACTGTCGGGAAACTACGGCGGGCGTGGAACTCTGCAGAAGGTGCGGCGCTAATGACCATCTAATCGCCGGGTGCTCTAGGAAGCCCAAATGCGCTATTTGCACCGCCAACGGTGTATCTAACTTCAAGGCAGCGCACGTCACTGCATCTTTGGCCTGCCCTGCGAACAGAATGGGTGCGAGTGCGGGGGCGGGGCCCCGCAAAGACAAGGTGGCAGCGAGACCGGATAACAATGCCCATCAAGGTACTACAGTGTAACTTGAACCACTGTAGCCTAGCCCAGTCCATGCTGGAGAAGAATGCGGCCGATCTTGGGTCGGACGTGGTTCTTATCTCCGAACCTTATCGCCCACTTAATAAGTGGCACAACGATTCGTCAGGTGGAGCGGCAATCTGGTGTACAGGTTTTAACGGCGTCCTGCCTGACCTTGCCCCCCAGACCGAGCTGGATGGGGTCGTCGCGGTCAGAGTCCGAGGCAGACTATGCATCAGCGCCTATTGCCCTCCCAGTATCAACCTGGACGGCTTCAAGAACTTCATCAACGGCATCGAGGATATTATTACGGAGGCCCGAGCAGAAGCCCTGGGAGTCCTTTTCGGCGGCGACCTCAACGCCAGATCTCCCGCTTGGGGGGGAGCGAAATCTGACAGACGCGGTCAGCACTCCATGGACCTTCTGAGTAGGCAGGGTCTCATCCCCTGCAGAGGAGATAGCTCCCACACCTTCTCCCGAAACGGGAGGAAGTCATATATTGACATTATGTCAGCCGACTCGGTAACGGCAAGGGGGATGAAGACCAAGGTACTCGGTCACTTCACGTTCTCGGACCACCTATATGTTCTCCACACTATCAGGAAGGACGTGGGCACGCGTTATTCTACCCCTCCCTTCCCGAGATTTTCGACTAAGGATATGGACCCCGAGGAGATTCTGGCCTCTCTGGAGTCCCATCTTCGCCGGAGTGCTGGCTGCGAGATCTCCGACCTCACACCTGGCCGGGGACTTAAGCCCCTTGCGGATGCCATCCAGGAGGCCCTGGAGGGTGCCACGAGGGATGTGCTCCCGAAGAGCAACCCCCCCCCCCCCGTGGAAAGAAGCCGAATCCCTGGTGGAACGAAGATATCGCAAATGCCAGGAGGGATATGTTCAAGCTTAGAAGGCTGGCCCAGAGGGCCAAAAAGAAGAGGACCCAGGCCCTTGCCGACCGCACGGAGGCCTACTTTATCTCCAGGAAACATCTGAACACCCTCATCTGGAAAGCTAAAGAAGGTGTGTGGGAGGGTCTGCGTGCTACGGCGGAACTCGACCCTTGGGGCCGCCCATATCTCATGGTTATGGCCTCGGTCAAGGCCAGGGCCAAGCCCTCGGTAATGTCCCCGGCACAGGCCCTCGCTTCCACCAAGAAACTGTTCGTGGTATCCCCCCCTAGGCAGCTCCGCGGACTCGGAACCCAGCTGGGCAGCTGGATTACCAGGGGCACCCAGGACTCAATAGGAAACTCCATCACGGAGGAGCTGGTTGGCAGAGTCACGTCCAGAATTAAAACCAAGAAGGCGGCGGGCCTTGATGCAGTCCCGTCCGAAGTCGTCGCCACGTCAATGAAGGCCAGACCAGCCTTAATTAGAGTCATGGCCGAGGATACTATCAGGAGGGGCCTCATCCCGGATAAGTGGAAGACCGCGAGACTCGTGCTCATCCCCAAACCCGGTAAGGACCCCCTCTTGCCAGGGTCATTCAGACCTATCAGCGTTCTCCCCGCACTTAGCAAAGTCTGGGAGTACGCGGTCAAGGAGATCATTGAAGCCCAGATCGGCCAGGACCCGTTCCACCCAGCTCAATATGGGTTCCGGAGGGGGATGGGCACATCGGACGCCATTCTCGAGGTAAAGAAGATTGCGGATGGGTGTTCGAAGAATGACCGCAAGTGCATAATGGTCACCATTGATGTGAAGAACGCCTTCAACACTCTAAGATGGGACGTGATAATGCGCGAGCTGGAAAGGAGGGGAGTGACTACTGCAATCTGCACGCTCCTCAGAAACTACCTGTCCAACAGGTCGGTTTCAATCCATACTCCTGGGGGGGGGGGGGGGGTAATCTCCTCCCAAATTTATGCAGGGGTCCCCCAGGGCTCGGTTCTGGGCCCCTTCCTGTTTAATCTTGTCTACGATGGAGTCCTGTCCACGGTCGGACGCACGCACGGGATTAGACCGGTGGCCTACGCGGACGACCTCGCCATTGTGTTCTCTGGCAAAGAACTGCCGAAACTCCAAACGACCATCACCGAGACCATGGCGAGGGTCCAGCTTTGGTTTTCGAGAACGGGCCTTTCTGTCGCCCGTGAGAAGACGGAAGTTATCATTCTGGCGGGCCTCAGGGGACATAAGGTCCAGGAATTTAACATCATGGGCGAATCCCTCCAGTCGGCCCTATCAATAAAATACCTGGGTATCCAATTGGACGCCCTGAGAAACTTCCGCTCTCACCTCCAAGAGGTGACATCAAAAGGAGAAAGGGTAGTGGGGGCTCTTTCCTCCCTCCTCCCCAATGTCCGGGGACCATCCCGCCCAATAAGGAGGATGTATTACTCAGTATGGGAGAGTATCGTCCTCTACGCGGCCCCCGTCTGGGCACATGCCGCGCATACTCCGACCAATGAGGCCACTTTAAGGAGGGCCCAAAAAACGGCCCTCGTGAGGACCACTACCTCCTACAGAACTGTGGCCTACCTAGCCCTATGCGTTCTTGCGGGCCGTCTACCAATCGCCATCAAGGCGAGGATGTGGAGTGGGGTGTTCAGTGCCAGGGACGAAGTTAGAGGGGATCCCTCCCTTAAGAACAACCCCCTGGCCCTGAACAGTAGACTCCGCATCATCAAAGAGGAACTCCTGGAAACCGCCTTGCAGGAGTGGCAGGACGTGTGGGAAGTGTTCGACTCCAGCAACTGGACCCGGCGCCTCATCGCATCTGTAAGGACCTTCACCGGAGACAACGGTAGGAGATTCCAAGTGGATTATTGGAACTCCCAGCTTTTAACGTCCCATGGGGCCTTCGGCGCCTTCAGGGCCAGAATAGGGAAGGCCTTATCCCCGGAGTGCCTGGAGTGTAAAGCCCCGGTAGACAATGCGGAGCACATAATGTTCTCGTGCCCCTCCTATAGCGAGGAAAGGGAGTCCTTCTTCGCGGCTCTAGGAGATACCCCGGACATAAACAGCCTAATCCCCATGGTGACCAAATCTGAGGAAAACTGGGCCCATTTCAACACCTTTGCCCAGATCGTTATGAGGGACAAAGTCACCAAGGAGGTCATCCGGGAGAAGGAGGCTAGGGCCGCTCGGGCCTTAGAACGAAGACCCCCTGTGGGTGGAGCCCCAGAACGGGCGAGCTCAGCACCAAATGCCAGATCCAGGACGGGTCCCAAGAAGAGGAAAACACCAAGCGGGGGGGGGATCCGATAATCCCCCCCCCCCCCTGCAAAGAGAAGAAGGGAAGCCCTCCCTAACACAGCCACAGTGAGATGGGTGGTCCGAGGCCAGTGGCCTCCTGAGGATAACAGGAGATAACCTGTACCTCCCCACCAAGGGAGTCTTAACCTCCCACGCACAGCGTCTGGTAGCAACACGACGTATTTTACTCCAACACTACGTAGGGTATCCGTCGTGCTCGAGTGCTACTCTCCCGTTCTTATCTGATTTTATTGTTTTATATATTTATTGTTTTATCTTACTGTTTACACTCTCACATTTCTAGTCCTCTGTGTTTTACTTTTAAGCATTTACATAGTTATTTATTTATTTAGTTATTTATGTATCTCTTGTTGAGTCTTATGTCCTGACCCATTGTATGTTTCGCGGTCTTGACCTATTTTATTATTTATTATATTTATTATTTTATCTATCGACATACATTATTTTATATCTCTAAATTATATTTTACCCGCGATTAATGTATTAGTGGTTTACCCCCCACCGGTAACCGAGTGTCACCGTAGCGAGATAACAGTGACACAGGGCATGGCCCCTCCCCTTAGTAGTTTCATACACAAGGTGCGGGTCTCGCAAGAAGGAGGAACGAACCCTGTGGACTCCAACCTAGGGGCATCGAAACAAGCAGCAGGGACATCGTGGGATGCTCCAGCGTGTGGTGGCCTGGATCCACCACCCACCGTGGGAGGAGTATGGTCCAGCGTGGACCTCACTCGCCGCTGAAGAGGAGCGACATGGCTAACCCCCAGAAGGGCGGGTACAGCCTACCAAGGAGGACCCCTCCCCATCCAGTGGGCCCCGGGGGTGATGTAGTACAGCGTTTGTACCACCCGCCGGGTGCGAGGAGATGCCAGAGGAGGCACTACAGAGGGGGTTTTAGTGGGTATCCTGCAAAGGGAGTCCCACATAACCCGGGTAGTTCACTGCCCGGGTATGCATAAAGCATTTCCCCCTCTATAAAAAAAAAAAAAAAAAAAAGGTTTAGGGTTAGGGTTCGGATAACAATGCCGCTTCTGGAGGACGTCCAGCTGTGGAGGGCCCTGTCAGCAACCCTCTGCCAGGAAGAAATCAGACTGATGACGCCGAGCTGAGGCAGCGGGCCGGTGTCAGTGGGAAAACCCCACAAAAAGTGACAGCAGCCTCGAACCGTGCTTTGTCCCCGGACTGGAGCTTTGGAATGTTGGAAGGAAATAGGAGTAGAGGAGACCCTGGAGGCGGGTGCGATCACCTGGGCGATGATCCCGTAGTCTCCACTTATGAAGATGATGACCGGCTGAGCCCCCCGGATATACAGGATAGGGAGGGGAGGTCTAACAGCCCCACAGGGAGAGCGAAGGGTCATCTTGGAGACACTATCTCCAACGAAGAGATGCCGCAACGGGAAGATAATCCGGTGGTAGTCTTGGAAGACTCGGATGATGAGGAGTCCATTTTGGGGACTCCCCAGGGCCGCGGAGAGATCCGGGAGAGGGCGTTCACCTTTAGTGCAGGTACGTCAACGGAGAAGAGGAGGATGGGCCGTGCCCACAGGCAGCGGACCCTGAAGGATTCTATGAAGAAGATTGGCACCTTGGGAGCCTTCTTCTCCAAAACAACGAAGGCGATTGGTGAGGACAAAGCGGAGGTCCTGAATCAATCTAGGATGGAAGACGAGAGCACCCAGGGTATCACGAAGGGGAAAACACTGGTGAGAACTCCCCCGGACGAATGGAGGAAGAGCCATACGAGCACTGTGCAGGTTACATCCACGGAGGAACCTAAGAATAAGCGTGTGGTGTACAATATTTCCTCTTCGGTGGTTCTGGAGAGGATTGCCGCAGCTGTAAAACCCGTAGGGGCGGAGAGTATGCGCTCTATTGCCTGCTCCACGTCCCGAGAGCTGGAGGAGGAACGTAAGTGCAAGGCGGCCGCCTTGCTTGGGATCGAGAGAGGGACTCCGGACCTGGACAAGGGTGGCTCTGGTCACGTGTTTGCCATTCCGGCTCCCCCAGTGGCAACGACCAAGAAGACCAAGCGCTCGGAGCAAACTGATGCGGAGGGTAATTGGATCAAGAGTATGCTGAAGGAGGTGAGTGTGCTCTTGGGTAACCTTACTAAGACGTGTCAGGAATTGGTGGAGTCCGTGGAGAGTGGATCCACCAAGAAAATAGTGGCCCAGGCAGCCCGAAGAATGGCCAAGGAGTGTTCGGATGCCAAGGCTGCACTGGAGAAAGGCACCTCGGAGTACCTTGGTCCCAAAGACCCGACTGGTAGGCAGGGCATCGCGAAGTCCCCGCAGGAAGATGTGCCTTCCCCCCGGAAGGGATCCCAATGTAACATCGGGACCCAGACTGAGGTGGGGATCTTCACCTTTGTGGGGTCCGGTAGTGGCCCACCCCCCCAGGGCAAGCCTCAGGGGAAGGGTGATGGAAAGAGGGGGCCTTCGTCCCCCCCCCCCCCCGGAAAACAACAGGACTTCGACGAAGAAGAGGTTCGCAGACGTGGTTAAGGACAACCATGGGGCAGCGGGGCCTGGCCCATCTAAGGTATGTACACTCTCCCATTCCCCTCTGAAGGAAGGGGGTACTCCCGTGAGCCCTGCTCTGAGAGCAGCAGTGGGCGTCGAGGTGGCGACGGCGGGTACTGGTGGGGAGGCCGCTGGTCGGACAGACTCGGGATTCTTACCCACGAAAGGGCAAAAGAAGCGGGATAGGAGAGCCAAGAGGGGCAGAGACTTAGAGCTCCAGCGGCAGGGCCTGCGTGTGATGCCCCAGGTCACGGTGAGTGGTCATGGACTAGAACCCATAGTGGACCAACCGGCTCAGATTCAGGGGACGGTACAAGTCCCTGCTGTGGCCACGGGCTCGGCTGGTCAAAGGAAGGTTCCGGCAGGGGAAGGAACCCCAAACATAAAGAAGCCGAAGCCCAAAGTGCTGCGTAAGAGACCTGAGGCCATACTTATCAAGGTCCCCCAAGGAGCATCGTATATAGATACTTATAGGTCCCTCATTACAGTTGGGAGGGACAATTTGAAGGCGGTCAAGGGAGTCAAGATGACCAGGTTAGGTCATGTCCTCCTAGAGATTGATAAAAAGGGGTCGGCTGCGGAAGTGGCCAATTTCATAAAAAGCAAACTGGGGACACCAGTCGAGATGATTCCCCTCCAGGATAGAACGT
The DNA here is from genome assembly GCA_963971345.1 of Andrena flavipes. NCBI lineage: Eukaryota > Metazoa > Arthropoda > Insecta > Hymenoptera > Andrenidae > Andrena > Andrena flavipes. The sequence goes on along the minus strand of OZ020479.1, from coordinate 44,733,574 downwards.
CGCTGGAGGTCAGGGACATTGACCCGGCTATGGAGGAATCAGATGTCAAAGCTGCACTGGGGGTGGCCCTCAAAGCGGACCATGTGAGCTTTGAGGTCAGGCGTCTTGTGCTTGGCCGTGGTGGTCTTCAGTCGGCCATAATCTCGGTCCCCTCAGGGATCCTGGGGGCGGGGGTGGCCCACGATGGCCTGAGGTTTAGATGTGGCCTCTGTATGGCCAAGGTCAGGATCATCCCCAGAATGGTGAGGTGCTTTAGATGTCACCATCTTGGCCACCTCGCAAAAGACTGTGGCGAGGTCAAAGAGGGTGCAGAACTCTGCAGAAGATGTGGGGCTAGGGATCACCTCATTGCCACGTGTGACAAGAGGCCTAAATGTGCAATATGCACTAAAAAGGGGATCACCGGGGGTAAAGCAGCCCATGTAACGGCGTCCCTCGGGTGCCCTATGAATAGAGTCAACCCGGGGGCGGGGCCCCGGACAGTGAGTAAGGCCGCAACTCAACAAAGGAATGCCGCTTAAAGTGCTGCAGACCAATCTCAACCACTGCCACTTGGCGCAGACCATGCTGGAACGGAATGCGGCAATACTAGGGGCGGATATTGTATTAATTTCGGAACCCTACCGACAATTAAAGAAGTGGCACAATGATGCCTCTGGGGGTACATCCATATGGGTGACGGGGTTCAATGGATTACTCCCAGACCTCACCCGACAGATTGAGGCGGATGGAATGGTTGCAGTAGCGATGCAAGGCAGATTGTACGTCAGCTGCTACTGCCCCCCCAGCATTAACCTTCGAGACTTTAAGTCTTATCTCGACGTAGTGGAAGGGACCATTTTGGAGGCAACATCCGCAGGAATGGGAGTCCTTTTTGGTGGGGACCTTAACGCGCGCTCGCCAGCATGGGGAGGTGATAAGTCAGATAGAAGAGGCCAGTACTGTCTGGATCTGTTGAGTAGGCTTGACCTGATCCCTGTAAGAGGGACGGGCTCGCACACCTTCAAAAGGAATGGGAGGAAGTCCTACATCGATATTGTGTCCGTGGACCATAGAACGGCGAGGGGCATTACCTCCAAAGTGACGGGCCATTTTACATTCTCCGATCACAGGTACGTCCTCCACACGGTGAAGAAGGCGGCTGGGAATTATTCCACCCCCCCCCTTCCCGCAGTACTCTACCAGGGATATGGACCCTCAGGCTGTGTTGGAATGCCTGGACAGTCACCTCTCGACCCATATCGGTGAAGGGGAGCCCGCTTTGACAGCGGGTCGAGGCCGATACCATTGGTGGACATCATTCAGGAGGCACTGGAGGGAGCAACGAGGGATACGCTTATCAGGAAGGTCCCCCCTCGAGGCAATAGAAAGCCGAACCCTTGGTGAAACGCCGACATTGCCACGGCGAGAAGCCTAATGTTCAAGGCGAGGAGGGCGGCTCAAAAGGCAAAAAAAAGGCGGCGCCCTGATGCTTCGGCTGCGTGGGACACCTATCTCTCCGCGAGGAAGCAGCTCCACATTATGATATGGAAGGCCAAGGAGGCGGTGTGGGGTGGTCTGTGCTCCAAGGCTGAGCTCGACCCGTGGGGCAGACCCTACATCACTGTTATGGCCTCAGTTAAGGGTAGACCCCGGGCCACCAGTATGTCCCCTTCTCAGGCTTCTGCCATTGTTGGTAAGCTGTTCGCTACCTCCCCCCCTGAGAGGCTTCGGAGACAGACGGATCCCCTGGGCTGTTGGGTGACCAGAGGCACGCGGGAATCCACTATGGGCAGGGTGACCGACGAGCTGGTCGATCGAGTTGTCGGCAGGATTAAGCCCAAAAAGGCGGCCGGCTTAGACGCGGTACCATCGGAGGTCGTCGCGGTGGCCATGAAGGCGAGACCTGGTCTAATAAGGGAGATGACCAGAGACACCATTGCCAGGAGCATCATTCCCACTAGTTAGAAGACGGCCAGGCTGGTCCTTATTCCGAAGCCAGGAAAGGACCCCATGCTCCCTGGGTCGTATAGGCCTATCAGCATCCTCCCGGCCTTGAGTAAGGTCTGGGAGTATGCGGTCAAGGCCCTGATTGAGGACCAGATCGGACAGGATCCCTTCCATCCATCACAGTTCGGCTTTAGGAGGGGGATGGGCACCACGGAGGCGATCACGGAGGTGAATAGGCTGGCAGATGGATGCTCCAGGAACGATTACCGGTGCATCATGGTAACCCTGGATGTTAAAAATGCGTTTAACACTTTGAGATGGGACGTTATCCTCCGAGAGTTGGATCGGAGAGGAGTCTCAACGGCGTTGTGCACCCTGTTAGCAAACTACTTGAAGGACAGACAGGTGGTGGTCCACACGGAGAGAGCGGTCGTGACTCACCGAATTTTTGCTGGGGTCCCGCAGGGGTCGGTCCTCGGTCCCTTCTTGTTTAACTTGGTGTTCGATGGTGTGCTTTCGACAGTGGGGGACAATCCCAGGATACGCCCAGTCGCGTACGCGGACGACCTGGCCATCCTGTTCGCGGGTAAGGACCTTGACAGGCTGAGGTCGGACATGACCTGCACCATGACAAAGGTGCAGGATTGGTTCAAGAGGAACGGATTATCCGTTGCCCAGGATAAAACTGAAGTCCTGATATTGGTCGGCCTTAGAGGCAACAAGACCCTGGACTTCCCGATTATGGGATCAGTCATTAGTTCAACGGAGGCCGTTAGATACCTCGGGGTCCATCTGGACTGTCATCGAAACTTCCGGTGCCACCTCCAGGAGGTTACATCTAAAGGTGATAGGGTGGTAGGGGCTTTATCCTCTTTGTTGCCCAATGTAGGGGGCCCTATGCGCCAAGTTCGCCGGCTCTATTATAGCGTGTGGGAGAGTATAGTCTTATATGCAGCACCGATTTGGGCCTTGTCGGTTTATTCTGCCTCCAACGAGGCTACAATCAGGAGGGCACAGAAGACGGCGCTGGTAAAAACTACCACGTCGTACAGGACAGTGGCCTACCTGGCCCTGTGCGTCCTCGCGGGGCGTCTCCCGATCGGAATAAAGGCGAAGATGTGGAGGGATGTCTTCATGGCTAGGGCTGCGGACAGAGATAATCCCGCCTTCTCGGGCAATCCCCCCGCACTATTGGACAGGTACAGGGCCCACAAGAAAAGCTGCCTGGAGGCGGCCCATAAAGAATGGCAGAAGTCTTGGGAGCGGTTCGACCCATCTAATTGGACACGCCGACTCGTACGGTCGGTGACGACGTTCACGGGGGAGGATGGGAGGAGGTTCCATCTTGATTATTGGACCTCCCAGCTCCTCACGTCACATGGAGCATTTGGTGCTTTCCGGCACAGAATTAACAAGGCGACATCCCCGGCCTGCCTGGATTGCGGCGCACCGAGAGACGACGCGGAGCACGTCCTTTTCGTCTGTCCCACATACAGAGCAGAGCGGGAGGGGCTAGCGGCGGATCTTGAGGAGACACCTAACCCGGATAATTTGGTGGCGCTGATAACCGGATCTGAGGGCAAGTGGGCCAGTTTCCAGGCCTTCGCTGATAGGGTCATGCGCGATCGAATGGCCAAGGAGTTGACGGCCGAAAAGGCCGATAGAGAGAGGAGAGCGACGGCAGCCCGAGCTCTAGCCCAGGCCCGTAAGGGGCCCTCAAACCGCGGCAGTACGGGGACCAAGAAGAGGAAGGCCCCAGGGAAACAAGGTCCCGTAGGGTATGGGAACCCGCCCCTTCCCCCCGCCAAAAGAAAGAGGGTGACATAGACCCACCCGTTGTTTTATTGTGAGACACACATGTTTTTATTTATTTTACTGTTATTTATTTATTTATTATATTTTATCATATTTATATATGTGACGTACCACTGGACATACATAGTATATGTACTATGTAAATTGACTTTTATTGGGTGGTGACGGTTAGATGTCCCACTGTGACAAGGAGGACTCCCCCCGCAATGGGCCCGGAGGTGAAGTAATTATAGTACCACCGGTACGGGTAAGGGGAGGCGTGCCAAGAAGGCAATCCATAGAGGGGGTTTTAGTGGGTAGTCCGTCTATTTGGCTGGGAGTCCCACATAACCCGGCTTGTTCACTAGCCGGGTATGCTTAAAGCATTTCCCCCTCTTAAAAAAAAAAAAAAAAAAAAAAAGGGTTAGGGTTAGGGTTAGGGTTAGGCTGCCTTATTCCCCCTCCAGGGCCGACCACCTTGTCGTGGTGAGGGGGCTCCGGGAAGGCGGCTATGTTCCCCTCCGGGGGCTGTGCGGGGAACTTAGATTCCTCGCGTAGCCACTGGCTGGGGGATGCTGCCTTCCTGGCTAAGGGTTGGCCTACAACTCCGCCGTGTGTTCCCCTCTCGTTCCCAATCCCTCGTAGTTTGGCCCATCGATTCATATTAGTAATTGATCATCGGTGCCCGGGGCACCTTTAGGTGGTAGTCCGTGGAGATCCAACCTCGGGTTCCTGTAAGACCTGTAAATAGGATCACAGATGGTCGGTGAGGTAGTCGACTGGTCTGTGGGTCCCGGTGGTTCCCTCCCGCCCTCATGCTCTGGCATGACCAGGGGCATTGGATTGGATTAGAACAATTTATATTAGTGGTGGGGACGGGAGCGGGTGGGAGTCCCTGTTCCCAGCGCGGGGGACGGGTCTGAGGGGGGGGGGCGGGCGGAGCTAGGACCGAATGGCCGTTATGGGTCCCTCCGTTTTTTCGGTATTTGGCCGGGGCCAGCTCATCGGGGCCCGAGTTTGGGGGAAAATCCTGCTGGGCAGGTGGGGCCGTCGCCCCTGAGACAATATGGACTAATGCCGAAGTTTAGCCGTGCCTCGGATGTCACCACGGCGAATGACGGTACAAGACCGCCCCCTTCTCGCCCAGTCGGCAGCGAGGAGGGCGTAAGACGTAAGCCCGATGGGACTGAGCCGATGCGGCGGGCCAGTTCCAGCATGGCAGACGGGGTATCCCCGTCATTGCACGCCATGCAAGAAGATACAGCTGCAGGACCAGGCAATCGTAGAAAGGGTAGCGAGACGGATTCCGATTCTGGATGGATCGACGTGAGGAGACATCGATCCTCCGTGGCAGAGGTTGGTGGGATTTCCCCTCCGGCGGGTGATGAGGTTATTGTCCTCAGTGAGAAGTTTCACACCCGATCGGGGGGCAGTTCCCCTGGAAAAGAGACACGGGTGGGTGTGCCCGGGACACCCAGTGTTCCCCCCAAGGAGGACGCCTTTAGGCGTTCCTCCAAAATTCTTAGGACCCCCCCCCCCCCCTCCCTCTCGGAGGAAGGGAGACCTCCTGAGAAGGAGAAATCCCCAACGGATGTTTGTGCACCCAATGTAGATGGGTCCCAAGCCCAGAAGGACAAGGGGGTTAAGAGGCAGGGGACCATCCCTGTCGTCATGGCGACCCAGCTCCCTAGAAAAATAAGATCTGTTTCGGCCACCAGGGCTGAGGAGGGGGGGGGGGGCGAAAACCAGAGGGGGCGAGATCGGTGATTTAGCCCCGATCGTCAGAGTCCCAGGGAAGCCGGATATCCCCTCTGCTAAGGGAAAGCCGGAGTCGATTAGACGGGGTGGAGAAGCTCCTGAACATAAGACGGGCAGGCTCCTGGCGGAGGTCGCCGGGATCCTTAGGGCCCTCACGAAGACCTGTGAAGAACTGGCGGATGCAGTTAGAGAAAAGAGGGTGTCTTCTACTAAAGCCGTGCTCAGGTTTGCCGAGGACGTGGGGTCCAAATGTGAAGGGGCTGCCGGTGTTATAGCGGAGGCGATGGCTACCCACGCCATCCACCGATGGGTGTCTGCCCCGGCCCCCACCACGAAAAAGCCGCTCTCGGGGATGAAAGGCCGGTCCTCCCCCCAGGGGGCCCAGCAAACGCGGGTGCACACCGGGCAGGCCGGGACCAGGCCAAATCCTACCCCCAAGGATGGGCCCAGTAGTAGGCGCCCAAAGAAGAAGAGAGCGTGAATCCCCCCCGATCCACGAGGAAAGACCCCTGCAGAAGCGAAAACTGTTCGCTGAGGTCCTGGGGGGTGGGGGGCGCTCCCTTGATGGGTCACTGCCCCCGGCGGTATCCTCCCCCCATCCCTCCGTTGGACCTGTGGAAGGTGAGGTGGGGAGTGGGTTGGAATCGGATATGGAGGGGGATGCCTCGGATATCGCCAGCGCTGAGGGAGATAGGAAGTCTCCACGCTCGCGCGGTGAGTTAAGACGCGAGAAACGTAAGAGGAGAAAGGCGGATTTGGCGGCACAAAAGCCCCTGAAGGTCCAACTCCAACGGGATCCCCATCAGGGGCACCATGGCCAGCAATACCTGCAACAGCAGCAAGGGCAGAAGCGAGGACAACAACAGCTACAACAAGCAGTTAGTGGACGGAATAGCGGTCGGACCCCCGCTCGGGGCCCAGGTAATTCCCAACCAAGAAAGAGGGTGAGGGGTAGGCCGGAGGCTGTTCTGGTTAGAGTTCCGGAGCAGTCCTCCTATCTCGAAACCTATAAATCCCTCCTGGTTAAGGGGAGAGATACCCTTAACGGGGTTAAAGGCATTCGAAAAACCCGCTTAGGGCATGTCCTGCTGGAGCTGGAAAAGGGATCCACCCCAGGATCTCTAATACAAAATATCAAGGCGAAATTGGGGGGGTCGGTCCCGGAGTGCTCCCCCCTCCAGGAGACTAGGGCCATGGAAATTAGGGACCTGGACCCAGCGGTCAAGGCTCCGGAGCTCCTGCATGACCTGGGAAAGGCCCTTAAGGCCGAATCCGGCTCTCTGGGGCTAAGGATGCTGAGGATGGGCCCAAACGGGACCCAGGTGGCGGTTGTGTCGGCATCGGGGAACACGATCCGTGAAATGGCAGAGGGGAGGAGGATTAAAATTGGCCTCACGATGGCCAGGGTCCGCCTTCTACCGAAAATGACCAGGTGTTTCAGATGCCATCGGCTCGGACACCTGGCCAGAGACTGCGAGATCCCCGCCGGCGGAATGGAGCCGTGCAGACGGTGCGGTGGGAATGACCACCGGATAGATGGATGTGGAAACACCCCGAAATGCATATGCACCGAGTTCGGGGCTACGGGCAGCAGGGCGAGGCACGTGACGGCCTCCCTGGCCTGCCCACGTAATAAGATTGGGGTCGACACGGAGGCAAGACCTGTCAGCAGAGGCGGCAATGACCTGCCCCCTCCTAATGGTAGTTAGGATAATTCAAATAAACTTAAATAGGTGCAGGTTGGCGCAAGATATCATGGAGCACAACGTCTCGCAATTGAATGCGGACGTTGTGCTCATTTCTGAGCCATACCGCCAGCTGGGGTACTGGTTTAATGACCTTAGCGGGGACGCCTCTGTTTGGATCACAGGTTTTAATGGCCATTATGCTACGGTCGGCCCCTCGGTCGCTGGCGATGGCCTGGTGGCTGTCACCATGGCTGAACGGGTGTTTATCAGCTGTTATTGCTCCCCAAACCGTACTATGGCGGAATTCTCGGGCTATCTGAATGCCCTAGAGGGGATTCTCGCGGAGGCTTGGCTTCCGGGTAATGGGGTCGTGCTGGGCGGGGATTTTAATGCAAGGTCCCCAGCATGGGGGGGGGCTAAAGTTGACCGGAGGGGGATTGCGTGCCTGGACATTCTGGAGGGACAGGGATTGGTCCCTATCCGGATCCCCCAGAGGTTCAAGTGCACGTTCCAACGCAACAACAGGTCTTCGGTAATCGACGTCCTGGCTACCGACCGGGTCGCGGCGAGGGGAATCAGGACGGAGGTCCTGTCCCTCGAGTCTTACTCGGACCACCTTTATGTACTTCATGACATAGGGAAGGTTCGAGGTATGGGGGCGTATACCTCCCCCCCGGGCTTCTCCACCAGGGATATGCAGATCTCGGAGGTTCTGGGTGCTTATGATTCTCGGGTGGAGGAGGCGATCCAATCTCGGGAAGAGCCGGTGGCCGTTAGGCTCCAGAGACTTCTGGAAGAGGTCGCGGCTGCGGTGCTCCCGAGGAGGGTCTCCCCGAGGGGGAGTAGGAAACCAAATTGGTGGTGGTGTGAGGAGGTGGCTAATGCCCGCTGCGATTCGTTCGGGGCCAGGAGGAGGTACCAGAGGTCCAGAAGAAGGGGCTCCCCGGAGGAGGTAGCGAGGAAGAGGGAGGAGTATGCCGCAGCTAGAAAAAAGGTACAGATAGCAATTTGGAGAGCTAAGGAGGCGGGCTGGTCCGAGCTGAGGGGCATGGTGGACAAGGACCCTTGGGGTAAGCCATATAAGATCGTCATGGCTAGGCTTAATGGCCCCCAGCGTCGGACCAGCATGACCCCCTCCCAAGTGAGGAAATGTTTGGAAGAACTGTTTGTGCTATCACCACAGCGATGCCCCCGGGAACACAGGCAGCGGCAAGTAACCCTCGCTGGCTGGTTGAGGCCGAATACCCCTACTAGGGACCCCGCCTTTGGCCTGCTCAGTGGGGAGTTGATTGATGGGGCATTGAGGAAATTGAAAAGCAAGAAGGCCCCCGGGCTGGACCTGGTCCCGTCGGAAGTTGTTGCAGCTGTTACCAGGGCCAGGCCGGGTGACTTCCTTAGTGCGGTCTCTGACACCTTGACCAGGGGAGCGATCCCCCCGGAGTGGAAAAGGGCAAGGGTAGTGCTCCTACCTAAACCGGGGAAGGACCCAGCCCTCCCGGGAGCATTCCGTCCCATTAGTATCCTCCCAGCACTCTCCAAGGCTTGGGAATACGCCATTAAGGCAATTATTGAGGCCCAACTGGGTAGAGACCCGTTTCAGCCAACCCAATTTGGATTTAGGAGGGGGCTCGGGACCGTGGACGCCGCGTCAGAGGTGTTGGACACAGCGGAGAGGTGTTCAAGACAGAATAAAATCTGTATTATGGTTTCCATTGACATCCGGAATGCCTTTAACACCCTCCGCTGGGATGTGGTAATAGAGGAGTTAATCCGTCGGGGAGTATCTGGCGCGGTGGTCGCGGTCCTTGAGGATTACTTTAAGGATAGGTGGGTGTCGGTTGCGACCCCGAACAGGGTCATCGAGGCGCAGATTTGGGCCGGGGTTCCGCAGGGATCGGTCCTTGGACCATTCCTGTGGAACCTTGTATATGACGGGGCTATAAGTGCAGCCCGTGTGGAGGGCTCGGTGACCCCAGTAACATATGCAGACGACCTAGCGGTCTTAGTTGAGGGCAGGGGCTTCGAGCAGGTGGAAGCCCGAGTAGCGGCAGCTATGGGAATGCTGAAGCGATGGCTACATAGAACGGGCTTGGAAATCTCGGCTGGTAAGACCGAGGTCCTGGTACTCGCGGGCCTCAGGGGGGGGGGAAGATTCGCACCTTTGGGATTCTGGGCCACGACGTGGTCTCAAAGGATACATGCAAGTACCTCGGCCTCCTCCTGGATTGTAGGAGAACTTTCAGGTTCCATCTGGAGGAGGCGGCGACTCGGGGAGAGGGGGTCATGGGGGCTCTCTCGGCACTCCTCCCCAATGTAAGGGGACCATCGATTCAGGCTAGACGTCTGTTTTACAGCGTCTGGGAATCGGTGGTCCTCTATGCGGCCCCGGTATGGGGAAGATCTATCCTTACCGGGGCTAACGAACAGAAGTTGAGGAGGGCCCAGAAGGCGGCCCTGGTGAGGACGACGACCGCGTATCGGACGGTGGCCTATCAGGCTCTCTGCGTCCTGGCAGGACAAATACCTGCTAGCCTGAAGGTGCGTGCGTGGGCCGATGTACATGCGGGCAAGGTGGCCTTTGGGTGGGACCCCGGGGGAGATCCGGCGGAGCAGGCGCGTGCAGCTGCTCGGATAGCGGAGAGAAAGAGGGTGGCCCAGATAAATGCTATGGCGGCATGGCAGGAGAGGTGGAACGACTTCGATCCAGAAAACTGGACTAGGAGGATTATCCCCCTGGTGACTACATTTGTGGGACAGGAGGGAATCAGGTACCAGGTGGATTACTGGACGATGCAGCTCCTCACCTCTCACGGGTCGTTTGCGGCCTTTAGACTCCGGATTGGTAAGGCGGAGGTGGGGAGCTGCCACGATTGTGGTTCCCCTTTGGACGATGCGGAACACGTGATCTTCGAGTGCCCGGACGTCCGGGAGCACCGAAACCGGTTAGTTGGTGTCCTGGGCTCGGAGATCCGTGTGTCCAATCTTATACACCTCATTACAGCTGACGAGGCTAAGTGGGCTGCGTTTAGGGAGTTTGCAGCTGCTGTAATGCGTGTCAGGCAAACCAAGGAGGTGCTGGCAGAAAAGGAGGCCAGGGCAGCTAGAGCCGCCGCAGCAAGGCAGTCGGCCCAACGCCCCCGACAGGGGGTTAGTAGGAGACACTAAAGGAGTAGGATTGGTAAGGAAGGGAAGAGGTGGACACACCTCCCCCCCGCAACCTTTTAGTGCTAGACGATGGGAGCCTCCGCTTCCTTTTAGATGTGCACATGCTGGAGGGAAGGTTAGTATATATATATTTTATTTATTTATTTATTTATTTATTTATTTATTTTACTTACTGACTCCCCTTTTATCTGACTGCATGTAGGGTTATTGTGATGTACTATGTGTTGTGTGTGTCATTGTGTGAGGCTTTTGCCTTTTTTACCATTGACAACCACGGAAGGTGGGCTTTGTTTTTTAGCGCGGAGGAGGGCCCCCCCCCCTGTTTATACAGGGAAGCCGGGTGTAGAAGTACTATACTGATGTTCCTTACCCGGCTATGGGGGGCCATTGCCAACGAGGCCTTCTCGGGGGGGTTTTAGTGGGTAACCCGTTAGTCGGGAGTCCCACATACCCTCGGCCTCGTGGTCGAGGGATACATAAAGTATTTTCCCCCTAAAAAAAAAAAAAAAAAAAAAAGGGTTAGGGTGCCTCGGAGGTGAGGGACCTGGACCCCGTGGTGGAGGCCCCTGAGATCCTTCAGACCCTGGAACGGGCTCTTAAAGTGGAGCCGGGTTCCCTGGGTCTAAGGATGCTTAGGATGGGCCCTATGGGGACCCAGGTGGCGGTAGTGTCTGCCTCTGGGAACGCGGTTCGTGCGATGGGGGAGGGGAGACGGATCAGGATCGGCCTTACGATGGCCAGGGTCCGCCTCCTCCCAAAGATGAACAGATGCTTCAGGTGCCATCGTCTCGGACATCTGGCCAGGGAGTGCGGGATGCCTCCCGGGGAAGTGGAGCCGTGTAGACGGTGTGGGGGGTCGGACCACCGGATAGAAGGGTGTAATAATACCCCGAAGTGTATTATTTGCACTGAGTCGGGAGTTACGCGCAACAGGGCAAGGCACGTTACGGCCTCCCTGACTTGCCCCTGCAATAAGATTGGGGTTGTGACGGAGGCAGGACCAAGCATTGAAGGGGGTTCAGGGCGGGTCCGCCGTGATGGCAATTAGAGTGTTACAGATCAACCTGAATAGGTGTAGGTTGGCCCAGGATATGATGGAGCACAACGTCTCGCAATTGAATGTGGACGTTGTGCTCATCTCCGAGCCATATCGGCTGCTGCGTTTTTGGCATAATGACCTCAGCGGAGATGCATCCGTGTGGGTCACCGGATTTAACGGTCATTTCCCGACTATGGGCCCCCCGGTTGCTGGGGAGGGCATCGTGGCTGTCACCGTTGCGGGAAGAACCGTGGTGAGTTGTTACTGCTCCCCGAACCGCAACCGAGAACAGTTTGAGGGGTTCTTGGACGCCCTTGAGGGCGTTCTGTTAGAGGCGTGGCTCCCTGGTAATGGAGCCATACTTGGGGGCGATTTTAATGCTAGGTCCCCTGCTTGGGGCGGCGCTAAGGTGGACCAAAGGGGGGTTGCCTGCTTGGACCTTATTGAGGGCCATGGGTTGGTCCCAATTAGAATACCCCCCAGGTTCAAGTTTACGTTTAGGAGGAATAATAGGACGTCAATTATTGACGTCCTTTCCACTGATCGGATCGCTGCAAGGGGGATAAGGACTGTGGTCCTCCCCCATATTACGTACTCGGACCATCAATATGTCCTACACGACATAAGGATGGTCCGAGGAACTAGTGCCTACACCCCTCCACCAGGATACTCCACTAAAGATATGGATGTCCGTGAAGTCATCGGGGCCTATGACTCACGGTGGGAGGCTGGGCCTCAAACTCATGAGGAGCCGGCGGCAGTTAGACTCCAGAGAATTCTGGAGGAGGTCGCGGCTGCGGTTCTCCCTAGGAGGGTCCCCCCGAGGGGGAATAAAAAGCCGAACTGGTGGTGGTGCGAGGAGGTGGCGGTCGCCCGCCGCGACTCGTTTAAGGCCAGAAGGAAATATCAAAGGTCTAGGAGAAGTGGCTCTACCGAGGAAATTGCGAGGACCAGGGAGGAATACTCTGCCTCCAAAAAGAGGGTCCAGATCCAAATTTGGAGGGCGAAGGATGCTGGGTGGGCCGAGTTGCGGGGACTTGTAGATAGGGACCCCTGGGGCAAACCTTACAAAATAGTGATGTCCAGACTTAAGGGCCCCCAGAGACGTATCACCATGACTCCTTCCCAGATCAGAAGGTGTCTGGAGGAGTTGTTTGTCCTCTCCCCCCCCCCGTGGGTCCCACGGGATTTAGGCCCCCCCCCCCCGGTTCTCTTGACAAGATGGTTGAGGCCGGCCGGGGGGGCGTTGGACCCTGCCTTTGAACTCCTGAACGCGGACCTCATAGAGGGGGCTCTCGCTAGGGTTAAAACGAGGAAGGCTCCTGGACTGGACCTTGTTCCCTCAGAGGTTGTGGCGGCCGTGACCAGGGCGAGGCGGGACGATTTTCTCCGGGCTGTGCGGGACACCCTGGTAAGGGGCTCAATCCCCCCGGCTTGGAAAAAAGCCAGGGTGGTCCTGATCCCGAAACCGGGGAAGGACCCATCTGTCCCTGGGGCGTTTAGGCCAATTAGCATTCTCCCAGCGCTTTCTAAGGCCTGGGAGTACGCTATAAAAGCGATTATAGAGGCCCAATTGGGAAGGGACCCTTTTCACGCCTCCCAATTTGGATTCAGGAGGGCCCTGGGGACCGCAGACGCTGCTGCCGAGGTGATGGGCATAGCGGAGAGGTGTTCAAGGCAGGGTAAGATCTGTGTGTTGGTCGCTATAGACATAAAAAACGCCTTCAACGCTCTCCGCTGGGATGTCATCATCAATGAGCTCATCCGCCGGGGTGTGTCGGACGCAGTGGTCGCGGTCATTAGGGACTATTTCAGGGATAGGTGGGTCTCAGTCCAATCCTCGACCCAGGTCATCGAGGCGGAGATATGGGCAGGGGTTCCACAGGGTTCGGTCCTTGGCCCGTTCCTGTGGAACCTCGTTTATGACGGGGCCATTAGGGCTATTGGCCGCGGAGACACTGTCCAGCCAGTCGCCTACGCCGACGACTTGGCAATTATTGTATCGGGTAGGGGTATGGGCCAGGTTGGGCCCCTGATCTCCTCGGCTATGGGGAGAGCCCGTAGGTGGCTCGAGAGAACCGGGCTCGAGGTTGCATCCGGTAAAACCGAGGTGGTTATTCTGGCCGGCCTTAGGAGGGAGAAGATCCGGACCTTTAGTATACTGGGGCATGAGGTCAGGTCCAAAGAGACCTGTAAGTACCTGGGGCTCACTCTGGATTGTAGGAGGGCGTTTAAAGCCCATATTGTCGAGGCTACCTCTCGGGGGGAGGGGGTGATGGGTGCGCTGTCGGCGCTGCTCCCTAATGTGAGGGGTCCATCGATCCAGGCAAGGCGCCTTTTTTACGGTGTCTGGGAATCGGTGGTCCTCTACGCGGCCCCGGTGTGGGCTCGGGCAGTTGGAAATGGGGCCAACGATCAAAAGTTGAGGAGGGCCCAGAAGGCGGCCCTTGTTAGGGCCACGTCGGCGTATAGGACGGTTGCGTTCCAGGCCCTTTGTGTGCTGGCTGGGCAGATGCCTGCGGCCTTAAAAGTATTAATGTGGGCCGCGTGCTCCGAGGGTAAGGCCGTGATTAGAAGAGACCTCGAAGGGGGGGGCTCGGAAGAGCTGATGGCTGCTAGGGTTGCCGAAGTAAGGAGGGCAGCGCTGAAGGTGGCAACGGATTCCTGGCAGGACCAATGGAATGCCTTTGATCCGGGAAACTGGACGAGGAGGATCGTGCCATCAGCGACAACGTTTATGGGTGAGGGAGGACTGAGATTCCAGTTAGATTATTGGACGATGCAGCTACTCAGCTCCCATGGGTCGTTTGCATCATTTAGGGTGAGAATTGGCAAAACGGAGGTGGGGGGTTGCTCCGACTGTGGTGCCACGTCGGATGATGCCGAGCATGTTTTGTTCGACTGCCCTAATCTCCGGGCCCACCGGGACCGTTTGGTGGAAGCTCTGGGCTCGAGAATCCGAGTCGATAACCTAGTGGCCCTTATCACGGCTAGCGACGAGAAGTGGGCCGCCTTTAAGGTTTTCGCCTACGACGTAATGAAGGATAGGCAGATTAAGGAGGTCCTTGCCGAAAAGGAGGCTAGGGCGGCTAGAGCCGCCGCAGCTAGGCAGTCGGCCCAACGTCCCCGACAGGGGGTTAGTAGGTGACAGTAAAGGAGGAGGATAGGTAAGAAGGCGAAGAGGTGGACACACCTCCCCCCCCGCAACCTTTTAGTAATGGACGATGGGAGCCTCCGCTTCCTTGTAGAGGTGGACATGCTGGGGAAGGTTAGTATATATATATTTTATTTATTTATTTATTTATTTTATGTATTTTACTTACTGACTCCCCCCTTTTTATTATCTTGACTGCATGTATGATTATTGTGGTGTATTATGTGTTGTGTGTGTATTGCGTGAGGCTTTTGCCTTTTTTATCTTTGACAACCACGGAAGGTGGACTTTGTTTAGCGCGGAGGAATTGTGTGAGGCTTTTGCCTTTTTTATCACTGACAGCCACGGAAGGTGGGCTTTGCTTTTTTAGCGCGGAGGAATTGTGCGAGGCTTTTGCCTTTTTATCACTGACAATCACGGAAGGTGGGCTTTGCTTTTTAGCGCGGAGGAGGGCCCCCCCCCTGTTTATACAGGGAAGCCGGGTGTAGAAGTACTATACTGATGTTCCTTACCCGGCTATGGGGGGCCATTGCCAACGAGGCCTTCTCGGGGGGGTTTTAGTGGGTAACCCGTTAGTCGGGAGTCCCACATACCCTCGGCCTCGTGGTCGAGGGATACATAAAGTATTTTCCCCCTAAAAAAAAAAAAAAAAAAAAAAAAAAAAAAGAAGGGTTAGGGTTAGGGTTAGGGTTAGGCGCCGATCGCCACCGAGCCGTATCCGTTGGAGGACCGATGTTTTCGGTCCACAAATCCCGATCGGCAGGTGGCGATGATGTGGGGGGTGGACAGAGGAGCCCTGCCGTGTTCGGTCGCCCGACACGGCAGGTGCTGGATGGCCGCGAAATGGGGGGAATTCCTCGCGGTGGGATGCTACTTTGCGCCGAGACTCACAGTCCCGGAGTTCGAGGACCGGCTACACGAGCTGGGGGCGTTCTTAGTCCCCCAGAGAGCTCAGCCGGTCGTGCTTCTGGGAGACTTCAACGCCCACGCCGTTGAGTGGGGTTCTCCCAGAACGGACTCCCGGGGCGAGATATTGCTCGAGTGGACGGAGGCGATGGGGTTCTCGCTTAAGAACCCCCATGCAGTCACGACGTACCGCGGCCTGCGGGGTGAGTCGGTAATCGATCTCATCTGGGTCAACCCCGCGGCCGCCGCTAAAACGTCGGACTGCTGGGTGGCGGAGGATTGTGAGCCAGCATCCGATCACATGTATGTGATGCTGGCCACCTCCGTCCCCCCGCCTCCTCCACGAGTCGGTAGGCATCCCCCGCGATGGGCGCTCACGCAGCTAGACGCTGCAGCGGCCCAACTCGCTTCCTCCGTGGTCGCCTGGCCTCCCTTGCCAGGCGACGTCCTCGATGACCCCGTTGCTGGCGCGCTTTGGTTCCGGCAGGCGTTACAATCTATATGTGACGCCACTATGCCGCGGACCGGGCCGCCAGGTGGGGGTCGGAGGACGGTGTACTGGTGGACAGCGGAGATAGCGAATCTCCGCGCTGCTAATCTGGTTGCCAGACGCCAGTACACCAAGGCCCGTCGACAAGACCGACGACGGGTCTCGGAGGAACGGCTCCGCGAGTTGCGCTCCGCCTTTTCGGCGGCGCGCAGAGAACTCCGCGGAACCATAGCCCGGGCCAAAGATGAGTCCTGTCGGGAATTCGTCGCTACCCTCAACGAGAACCCTTGGGGGCGCCCGTACAAGGCCGTGTCAGTCAAACTCGGTCCTTGGGCGCCCCCGGTCACGGAGGGTCTAGATCCCCGGCTCCTAGAACAAGTTCTAGAGGCGCTGTTCCCCCCTCCCCCGATTCACGGGGAGGGAGGCGCCGACGAGTCCGGGGATCAATGGTTGAGCAGGGGCGCGGACACTTCCGACGCCCCTGGGGTCAGCGACGAGGAGTTCGCGTCCTCGGTGTTGCGCATGCGCCAGAGGAACGCGGCTCCAGGTCCCGACGGTGTGCCCGGGCGAGTTTGGGCCTGCGCGTTGAGCGCCCTAGGAACCGGTCTCAGGCGGCTGTTCGACGCCGTCCTGAGATCCGGCAGATTCCCCCCTGCGTGGAAAGAGGCGAGGCTGGTCCTCCTCCGGAAGCCCGGAAAACCCGCGGAGTCCCCCTCGGCATACAGGCCGATCTGCCTCCTGGACGAGGCGGGCAAGCTCTTAGAGCGCATCATTGCTGCCCGCCTGTGCGCCCACTTGGAGACCGTGGGCCCAGACCTTTCCGACCGCCAATTCGGCTTTAGGCGACAGCGATCGACGATCGATGCCATCGATTTGGTGAGATCGCTGTCGCGCCGGGCGGTCGAGGGAGGCGGTGTGTGCGTGGCGATTTCGCTCGATATTTCGAACGCCTTTAACACCGTCTCCTGGGCGGCGATTGAGCGGGGCTTGTTGTACCATAATGTCCCGCTCTACCTTCGCCGCCTGGTCTGGGACTATCTCCGCGGCCGCGTAGTGGCGTACGTCGGCCGGGAGGGAGAAGGGGTGGCTCCGGTGCACCGCGGCGTTCCGCAGGGGTCCGTACTGGGACCCCTGCTATGGAACATTGCATACGACGCGGTGCTGCGGGTCGAAATGCCATCACCGGGTGTCTCGTTGGTATGCTACGCCGACGACACCCTGGTGGTGGCTTCCGGGAAGAAATGGAGGGAAGCGATCAGCCTCGCAGAGATAACACTGCGACGAGTAATCACCTCGATAGGGACGCTCGGTCTGCGAGTCGCCTTGGACAAAACCGAGGCCATGTGGCTCGCGGACGGTGTTGGGAGCGGTGTACCCAACAGAGCGTCCCTGAGACTCGGGGATGCCTGCATCAGGGTCGGCCGATCGATGAGATATCTCGGTCTGACCCTGGATACCTACTGGCGATTCACGCGCCACTTCAGGGCCCTCGCCCCCAGGTTGGAGAAGCAAGTCTTCTCCTTTCGGCGCATTATGCCCAACCTGGGGGGTCCGCACGAGGGCATTCGACGACTATACGTGACGGTCATCCGGTCCATGGCGCTGTATGGCGCGCCTATATGGGCCGGGGACCTGGAGGACTGCCGCATCGGGCGTGAACTTCTTGCGAGAATTCATCGCCGAGCAGTCCTCCAAGCCGTGCGAGCTTATCGCACGGTGTCACACGTCGAATTGTCCGCCTTGGCTGGGTCCCCCCCGTTCCATCTGCTCGCGGAGATGGAGGCAGAAGTCTATTCTGCCATCCGTAATCTCCGCGAAGCTGGGGGCCCGATAGCCGGCGGGCAAGAAGAAGTGGTGCGGGGCCAGGCCCGGCAGCGCGCGATAGCCAAGTGGCACGAGTGGCTGGCCCTCCCAGAACATCGGGAGGGTCGCGTTGTCGGGGCGCTGCTACCCATTATGGACGAATGGGTGGGGCGCAGGTACGGCAGGCTAACCTTCCGCCTGACGCAGATGCTTACGGGTGTCGGCTGTTTCGGCACCTATCTGCGTCGAATAGGGCGGGAGGAGTCGTCGCGGTGTTTCAGCTGCGACTCGGGCGACGAGGACACGGCCGATCATACCCTGGCTGTTTGCAGGGCATGGGTCGAGGATCGCCGTGTCCTCGAGTTGCAGCTAGGCCCGGATCTCTCGCTACCGACAGTCGTGCGTCGGATGGCGAGAGACCGGGCTGCTTGGGACGCGATGGCCTCCTTCGCGGAGGCCGTTATGTTGAAGAAGGAAGAGGCGGAGACGGTCCGCGAGCGGACGGGCCATCCGTCCCGGCTCGCGGCCCCCAGGGCGCACAGGAGAAGGCGCAGGGGAAGGCCGCCCAGATGACCCGGAGCCGGGGGAGGTCAGGCGGTGGCGCAAAATTAGCGTCATCCCGCTCCCCACGGCGTATCCCCGGGTCGGAGGCGGTCGGCTACGGCCGACGGGGAGGTAGTGGCAGTGCCACGGAGTGCCGTCGACGCCGCGACGTGGCAGGTCGCGACGCTCGGCGGCGGAGTTTTGTTGCGGGGGCCCTCGTGTCGGAGGGCCCCACAGGGGAGCAGCCAAACACCTGCTGCTCCCCCGGGAGCCGCGCCAAGTGCGCATTTTTATGACGCGCTCCCGAGGAAGGCGATCGGGCGAAAGGGTGAGTTCGGCGGTCGACGGGGTCGCTCGCGTTGAGCGGCCCCGAAGATCAATCGACCTGGTGCCGACTCCCCGCCCGGCCACGGCCCTTCGGGCCGCGTCCGGGTTATCAGCCCGATCGCGGGGGCCGCGGGGTGGGAAGTGTCGGGGGACACTCCCACCCCACCACAACATCAACAATAACATCGTTGCGGCCCCCAGAAGTGGCGACGCGGGCGTGTGGTCCGCCGCGCGTCGCCAAAGTTAAGGGAAGACCCCGCCGTTCTGTGCGGGGTTGTTGAGCGCGGAGTTCGTTGTAAACGCTGAGGGGGGGGCAAGCGGATGTATCGCTAGTTTGCTCCCGCGCAAGTCCCTCCCCTCAAGCGCGCGACTCCGCGCTCGAGGAAGATCACCGTGGAGTTTTAGTGGGTGCAAGCCCCACATAACCCCGTCCCTCCCCCGGGGGGCGGGGTATCCGTTAGGGATTTCTCCACGTTAACAAAAAAAAAAAAAATAGGGTTAGGCGCCGGGCGGTCGAGGGAGGCGGTGTAAGTGTAGCGATTTCGCTCGATATTTCGAACGCTTTTAACACCGTCTCCTGGGCGGCGATTGAGCGGGGATTGTTGTACCATAATGTCCCGCTCTACCTTCGCCGCCTGGTCTGGGACTATCTCCGCGGCCGCGTAGTGGCGTACGTCGGCCGGGAGGGAGAAGGGGTGGCCCCGGTGCACCGCGGCGTTCCGCAGGGGTCCGTACTGGGACCCCTGCTATGGAACATAGCCTATGACGCGGTGCTGCGGGTCGAAATGCCATCACCGGGGGTCTCGTTGGTATGCTACGCCGACGACACCCTGGTGGTGGCTTCCGGGAAGAAATGGAGGGAAGCGATCAGCCTCGCAGAGATAACACTGCGACGAGTAATCACCTCGATAGGGACGCTCGGTCTGCGAGTCGCCTTGGACAAAACCGAGGCCATGTGGCTCGCGGACGGTGTTGGGAGCGGTGTACCCAACAGAGCGTCCCTGAGACTCGGGGATGCCTGCATCAGGGTCGGCCGATCGATGCGATATCTCGGTCTGACCCTGGACACCTACTGGCGATTCACGCGCCACTTCAGGGCCCTCGCCCCCAGGTTGGAGAAGCAAGTCTTCTCCTTTCGGCGAATTATGCCCAACCTGGGGGGTCCGCACGAGGGCATTCGGCGGCTTTATGTGACGGTCATCCGGTCCATGGCGCTGTATGGCGCGCCTATATGGGCCGGTGACCTGGAGGACTGCCGCATCGGACGGGAGCTTCTTGCTAGAATTCACCGTCGAGCAGTCCTCCAAGCCGTGCGAGCTTATCGCACGGTGTCACACGCCGAATTGTCCGCCCTGGCCGGGTCCCCCCCGTTCCATCTGCTCGCGGAGATGGAGGCAGAAGTTTATTCTGCCATCCGTAATCTCCGCGAAGCTGGGGGCCCGATAGCCGGCGGGCAAGAAGAAGTGGTGCGGGGCCAGGCCCGACAGCGCATGATAGCCAAGTGGTACGAGTGGCTAGCCCTCCCTGAACATCGGGAGGGTCGCGTTGTCGGGGCGCTGCTACCCATTATGGACGAATGGGTGGGGCGCAGGTATGGCAGGCTAACCTTCCGCCTGACGCAGATACTTACAGGTGTCGGCTGCTTCGGTACCTATCTGCGTCGAATAGGGCGGGAGGAGTCGTCGCGGTGTTTCAGCTGCGACTCGGGCGACGAGGACACGGCCGATCACACCCTGGCCAATTGCAGGCAATGGATCGACGATCGCCGTGTCCTCGAGTTGCAGCTGGCCCCGGATCTCTCGCTACCGACAGTCGTGCGTCGGATGGCGAGAGACCGGGCTGCCTGGGATGCGATGGCCTCCTTCGCGGAGGCCATCATGCTTGAAAAGGAGCAAGCGGAGAAGGACCGCGAGCGAACGGGTCATCCGTCCCGGCTCGCGGCCCCCAGGCCATACAGGAGGAGACGGAGGGGGAGGCCGCCCAGATGACCCGGAGCCGGGGGATGTCAGGCGGTGGCGCATAGATAGCGTCACCCCGCTCCCCACGGCGTGACCCCGGGTCAGTGGCGATCAGTCAAAAACTGATGGGAAGGTGTGGCAGTGCCACGGTGTGCCGCCGGCGTCGCGACGTGGCAGGTCGCGGCGTCCGGCGGCGGAGTCTTTTGTTGCGGGGGTCCTCGTGTCGGAGGGCCCCATAGGGGAGCAGCAGAACATCAGCTGCTCCCCCGGGAGCTGCGCCACGTGCGCAAGTTATGACGCGCTCCCGAGGAAGGCGATCGGGCGGAAGGGTGAGTTCGGCGGTCGACGGGGTCGCTCGCGTTGAGCGGCCCCGAAGATCATTCGACCTGGTGCCGACTCCCCGCCCGGCCACGGCCCTTCGGGCCGCGTCCGGGTTATCCGCCCGATCGCGGGGGCCGCGGGTGGAAAGTGTCGGGGGACACTCCCACCCCACTACAACAACAACATCATTGCGGCCCCCAGAAGTGGCGACGCGGACGTGTGGTCCGTCGCGCGTCGCCGAGGTTAAGGGAAGACCCCGCCGTTGTGTGCGGGGGTTGTTGAGCGCGGAGTTCGCTGTAAACGCTGAGGGGGGGGGCAAGCGGATGTATCGCTAGCTTGCTCCCGCACAAGTCCCTCCCCTCAAGCGCGCGACTCCGCGCTCGAGGAAGACCACCGTGGAGTTTTAGTGGGTTGGAGCCCCACATAACCCCGTCCCTCCCCCGGGGGGCGGGGTATCCGTTCCGGATTTCTCCACGTAAAAAAAAAAAAAAAAAAATAGGGTTAGGCGGGGGGCGGCTTTCGGGAATATCCCGAAACGCTGGCCGAGCACCCCACCAGCTGTCGGCTTGCCGGCACATGGTTGGTGGGGAACTCCGATTGGTTCCATATTCTTTCAACTGGGTCGTCGCCTCTGGTGGTACCCCCGGGCCCTAGGGTCGCGGGTGGAGGATCCAGAGGCAGCCCAGGGCGGAGAATTTGGGCGAAGTTGGAGGCTCGACCGGGGTAAGTCCATGTACCGCACCTCCACGTGGTGCCGCTGGGGCCCCTACACGGCATAGTCGGGTAGGGGCGCGAACGCGGACATGGCATCTTCGTAGGGTTAGGGCTAGGGCTGGGGTTAGGGGGAGGGTTTTCAGTAGGGGTGGGGATTAGGGTTCGGGTTAGGGCTTTCGGGGGGAGGGGAATGCCCAAAGGGGCAGAGGGTTGGGGCTGGGGTCGAGTGGCAATCCGCTACCGGGTGGATGCTGCTCCCGCGATCTTCCGCGGACCCCGTTAGGGGTGGGCGCGATTCGGAGTTCCGTTCGTCGGTGGCCCTCAGGAGATAAGGGGTATGAGGCCTCGCCCGAGTATCGCGAGAGCACGGCGACGTGTGCGGGGTGGCTGCCAGGGGTGGGTCGACGTTGTGGCTTCGTTCGGGGTGGGATACCCGCCCTTTTCTACCCCGGGAGGTTACGGCGATTTGTTCGTGCCCCCGGCCGAGGTGAGATTAGGGGGGAGGACTCGTCGGGACGTTATGCGCAACAAGTAAGTTGCGTGCTTTGCCACCACCCGGGTTGGTGGCCCGCGAACTGGGGGTGGGTTCGTATGGGGCTTCGCTCGGGGTAGGGTACCTCCTCGCGTCTGCCCCGGGTGCTTCGTGCACTCGGCCGAGGGAGGCACCGAGGGGATGACTCGTCGGGACGTTATACGCAGCAGGGCAACTGGAAGGATTGAGTTGCCCCCTAAGCTGCGTGGGTTGCCACCATCCGGTATGATGGTTGGCCCGCGATAATGGGGTGGGTCCCGTATGGGGCTTCGATCGGGGAAGGGATACCTGCTCCCTACCGACCCCGGGCACGCGCGATCTGTTCCCGGGCCCGGCCGAGGATGGTGGGGAGCGGATGAATTCGTCGGGACGTCGCGCAGCTGAAAGGCTGCGTGGGGTGCCACCTTCCGGTATGCTGGTTGGCCCGCGAGGGGAAGGGTGGCCCGTGGGGTATCTCTTCGTTCGGGGTGGTGGCACCCTCCCCTGCTCTCACTGGAAGCGAA
Organism: Andrena flavipes; assembly: GCA_963971345.1. Lineage (NCBI taxonomy): Eukaryota > Metazoa > Arthropoda > Insecta > Hymenoptera > Andrenidae > Andrena > Andrena flavipes. The sequence continues at coordinate 44,710,950 of OZ020479.1, read as the reverse complement.
CGTTATTGCGGTCGCGACCTCGGGGAGCGGGGGTGGGTGCGGCGTCGGCGAACTTTGCCACCATCCGGTATGTTGGTGTGCCCGCGGGGGGATAGGGTGGGACGTATGTTCGCGGTGGGTGGTAACTGGCTTCTTCTCTTCGGAGAAGGGGGGGGGGTTTGTTGGGGGGAATTATTTTCAGGTACAATGGGATAGATTGTTGTGTTGTTACACGGGAAGGCGCGGGCGCCAGCTCCGCGACACCTTCGTCGGAAGGGTAGTCGGCACCTTGGTTGTGGTAGTGGAACGGTGTAATCCTCGGGTACGGTGCCCTAGTAGGGAGACGCGAGAGAACGGCCCCGAAAACGCACCTATACGGCCCGTCGACAATGCATCCGGGAAGCGGCCCCCTCGCTGTCGGGTGCCTGGAAGGCGAGGCTAGCGTTGCTCGGTTAGCCCGCGGATATTAGGGAAGTAGCTAGGGCTTTTGGGGAGGGACCGTTTAGATAGGTCAGTAGCATAGGGAAAGGGGGGGGATCCAGAATAGAAGTTGCCCGCTGGGCGCCCAGTGCATGGGGCTGTGGCGTCGCAGGCTGATGGGCGGGTGGGGTTGGGGTTGGGGGGGGGGTTGGGCAGGGGTGCCGTGTGCGAGTGGCAGCAACGGCATCTTGTGTAGTGTGCCCGGCGGGGGACTCGCTTCCGTCGGGCAGGGAAACTTTGGCGCGGGACATGGGCCGGCCTATACTCCCGTGCTGCGGCCACCGTGGAGGTTTTGTGGGGGGGGGTAGGTTCCCGACCATCCCCATAACTCCCAGACCTTCCCTGAGGTCGGGGGTGCCTAAGCCCAAAGGCTTCCTCCACGTTAATATAAAAAAATGCGGAAGCAGTGGAGTACGGATCGGTCGTGCCCGTGATTTGGCCGTTGCCGGTCACGGGAGGAGTCGGACCGATCATTGCACGTACTCGTCGCCCTGGAACGGACCCCTTCGGCCGTCGGCTTGCCGGCGCATGGCCGCTGGGGAACTTCGATGGGTTCCATGTTCTCTCAACTGGGTCGTCGCCCCTGGTGGTACCCCCGGACCTTAGGGTCGCGGCGGGAGGATCCAGGGGAAGCCCGGAGCGGAGAACTTGGACGAAGTTGAAGGCCCGACCGGGGCAAGACCATATACCGCACCTCCACGTCGGTGCTTCCGGGGTTCCTGCGAGACATCGTCTCGTTAGGAGCGCGGACGCGGGTATGGCATTTGCGCTCCCCTGCGGCAACATCTACCGCAGGGGTTTTTCCTTCGGCAGGGAAGTAAAACTCCGCCGGGTGTTCCCCCCGCCTTAGTGGGGAGGGTTGGGAGACCGCTGGGCGGTGGGGTCGTCGCCCTTTAAGACAAACAACAAAAATGGAAGAAAAACGTAATGGAGCCTCGGAAACTACGCCGCTCCCGGGGGGTATTCGCCCGGCTCAGGTTGGCCCTGTCAGCAGCCAATTTGAAGTAACGTATCAGACTGATGGCATCGAGCTGAGGCTGCGGGCCGATGCCAGTGGTAAGGGGTGCGGTATATTGCCGGCCCCCCCCACAAGAAGCCACAGCTGCCGACCAGGACCGTTCAATGGACAACTCTATGATTGTACAAGGGGAGGAGGGTGCTGCATCGATGTATGCAGTCTCTTCTGGTGAGGAGGGGGTGTTCCCCCAGGATCAGTTTTCGATCGCGGTTTCGCGGGTGGCTGACCTGGGGAGAAAGGACGGGGTGGAGCATGCGACGAGCGGGGGTGGCAAGCCAGCCACTTCCCGCGACGAGCTGCTCGTTTGCGACGCTGGCGCCGACGACGCCCCAGAGCGAGGCGCAACGAGGGAAGCGAGGAGGATCGGCGCGTCGCGGGTCGGCGCATCTACGATGAGGACGATCGAGGTGTCCTCGAGTGGAGTCTCGGGCGCGGCGCGCCCGGCCCCGCATACACATGTCGGGAGCGCTTCGGCGGCGGCACCACGCAACACCAGAGGCGTGCCGTACGTCCGGAGCGTGGAGACGAAAACCTCAGAGGAGGTCAGAGAGCTGCTAGACGTGCAGCAGGAAGTGGCCAGACTGATGGGGCACTTGGATGGGGGGGCTATCGACGATATGCCGAAGCCGCCGAGGGCCTTGGAGGAGACGACAGCAGGGGTGCCGGGGATGGTCGCGGCGCGAAGAACACCGCTCGTGATGCTGGAAAGGTGCGACGTCCCTGCAGCAGCGGCGGTGGGGGAATTATCCTCCCCGATAATCGTCGTCTCTTCGGACGAGGAAATGGTGGTGGCCGACGATGACGGTACCAGCGTCGGTGAGGAGGAACCTGGGGATGAGCCACCCCAGATGCGAAGAACTGCGGCGTCCGAGCCGGGAGGGGCGATGAGCGGCGACGAGGACAGCGGCGATTCCGTTGTTGCGGCTGCGACGAATCGGCGTGGGTGTGGGACTCGCCCCATTATCGCGTCGAGTTCGGAGGAGATGGAGGGCGATGCGGCTGTGCCTCCGGATTGCGCGGGTGCCCCCCTCCCGCAGTCTGACGGTGACACGGGAACGAGCGCGGGGGGATGCAGGCCGGGATTCGTCCCGGGCAAGAGGGGCAGGAAGCCGGGGGTCTGGGCGAACCCGGCGAGGTTGGGCCCGGGCATGAAGGCTCTTCCGGGGAGGGCCGAGCTCCGCAGGTGGGCGGAGACTATGTCCGTCGGTGGCTTGGCTGGCCAGGCTAAGGCAGAGCTGGATGCGGTCGCGGCGACCATCAGCGCGGCAAGGCACCTGAAGTCGACCGATGCTCGTGCGGTCAGGGTTGCCATAAGGCGTGCGTCCGCTATCGCTGCGGAGCTGTTCGGCAGGGCCGAGAGGGGGGAGAACCCGGATAAGCCGGCGAGGGAGGTGGTTTACCGTCAGGGTATGTGGGAGAAAAAGTCAGAAAGACTCTCCACACAGGTCCGCACCCTGACGGAGCAGGCGCACTCGCTCGGCGAGTTCCTCCACGTGCGGGATAAGGAACTCGAGTCCCTCCGGGGTAAATATGCGCGATTGAGGGCTCGCGCGTTAATGACCGGGGTAGACGTCTCAGAATCCGAGACGCCGCGTCCCCCCGGTCTTCCGGGCCCGTCACGTGGGGAGCTTCTGCCTCCAAGTCTCCCCCCGTGGGACGACGCCTGCCCGCGAGCTGAAGCGGTGCCGGCCCCCGTCCCGGTGCCTGGCCCCTCGTCGGCGGCTAGGTCCAGCCCGTTGCGGGCTGACGCCGCGGGGTCGAGACCCAGCAAGAGGAGGCGTGAGGGGTCTCCCCCCGCCCCGGTACGGGCTCCCCTGGCTAAGACCGCCGACGCTGTCCCCGCCGAACAGCCGTGGGACATGTTGCTCCGCCGGATGGAGGAGCTCGAGAGGCGGGTCGACGGCCGCCTGCTCTCCCTCGGTGAGGTGCTCGGGCGTGGCGTCGAGAAGCCGACTCCGCCCGAGCGACGGCCCGTGCGGGTACCACCCGCTGCGGTGGGCCGTCCGACGCCGCTGGCGGCGTCGTGGGCGAGGATCGTCGCTGACGATCGAGGGAGGGGGAGGACGAAAGGGGGCCACGCCTCTGGGGGTGCTGTTGTTGCACCCCCCAACGAGTTCTCGCGGTTGCCCGCTGCCCCCCCCCCCCTCGCGCCTGCTGGTAAGGCCAGGGAGAACAAGAAGAGGGGGCCCCGGTCCCTCCCGGTACCCCCGATTCCCGCGCCGCGGCCGGTGGCGCCCATATCCGCGACGCTGAAGCGGAGGCTTCGCCGCGAGAGGGCTGCGGGCCGAGTTCCGGCCGCGCCTGCCCCTGTTCTGCCCGCCGCGGTTTCCGAGCCGCGCGCGCCCCCAGCCAAGACCCCTGTTCCTGCTGCCCCTCGGAACACCTGGGCGCAGGTCGTCGGTCGCGGGGCCAAGCGGGCTGCTGGGAGGCCGACCGCGAACGGCGGAAGAGGGATCCCCCCTCCGACGTCCGCGCCCCAACGGACGAGTGCCCGAGGAGGAGCCCCGATAATGATGCCGCGGGCCCCCAGGACGGCGGCAGTAGCCATCACGGCCCCCGCTGGAGGGGAGAAAGATTTCTCTGCGCGGGTAGCTGGCGCAATGGCGGCGATAAACGTCGCCGAGCTTGGCATCGCCGCCATGCGGCCGAGACGCGCCGTCACGGGGGGGCTGGTGCTCGAGGTCCCCGGGGCGCAGAGTTCGGTCAGAGCTGCGGCCCTCAAGGCCAAATTAGTGGAGCAGCTCCAGGGCAGTGGCATCAAAGTCCACTGCCCGCAAAAGATGGCCGAGTTCCGGGTGACCGGGCTCACGGAACTGGCGTCGGAGGACGCGATACGAGGCGCGATCGCGGAGAGTGGGGGCTGCGCGGTCGAGGATGTCACCGTAGGGGTGAAGCGGGGTGGTCCCGGGGGGTTGTTCTCTGTCTGGGTACGGAGTCCCGTGTCCGCGGCTGCCAGACTTGTGAAGGCGGCGTCGATCGTCGTCGGGTCGCTTTTGGCCCGCGTGTCGCCATTGACGCAGAGGAGGCTGCAGTGCTACCGCTGCTTAGAGTTCGGGCACGTGCAGGCAAAATGCACTAGCCCGACCAGCAGAAGCCTCCTCTGCTACCTGTGCGGAGAGGAGGGGCACAGGGCGCGCGACTGCGTTGCCCTCCCAAAGTGCCCCCTCTGCACCGCGGCGGGACTGCCCGGCGGCCATCGAATGGGAGGTCCGGCATGTCACCCCCCGGCCAAGTCCCGGAGGAGCGTCAAGAGGAGAGAGGCGCGTAAAGGTACCGTGGCCCCGACGGTCCCCGCCCCTCCCGCCCCCCCCCCCGTCGCTGACGGAGTGTATGGAGACCGCGGTGCTGACCTCCACCTCCACAGCCAAGGCCGGTCCCGGCAAGAGGAAGGACCGCGGCGACTCGGAACCCCCGACGGACGATGCTCCGTCCCCAACACCTGGGGGGTCTTCGGTTCCGGCGAGGAAGAAGAAAGGAAAGAAGGGGGAAATCCCAGTTCCCCCTATCAACGATCCTCCGCCGGACAGTCGCGAGTCCTTCCTCAAGGAGAGGAGGGACGGAATAGCTGCACCCCAGAGCGCGGTGACCGAGGAGGAGGCGGAGGGAATCCTGCGTTCTATCGCAGCGTCATACGGGGGTGGGTCCGTCCCGCCAACCGAGGAGGACACAGTCGGGACCCCCCTCGCATCGAGGGAAACAGCCCGGCCCGAGCAGGATCCGGAGGAGGCCGGCACCACTGAGCCTTGATGCCTCGTGGCCCTCCGATCCTGCTCGCTAACCTCAACCATTCCATGCGAGCGCACGACCTGCTAGAGCAGGCTCGCATGGAATTGGGGGTCGGGCTGGTCATCGCCACCGAGCCGTATCCGTTGGAGGACCGATGTTTTCGGTCCACAAATCCCGATCGGCAGGTGGCGATGATATGGGGAGTGGACAGAGGAGCCCTGCCGTGTTCGGTCGCCCGACACGGCAGGTGCTGGATGGCCGCGAAATGGGAGGAATTCCTCGCGGTGGGATGCTACTTTGCGCCGAGACTCACAGTCCCGGAGTTCGAGGACCGGCTACACGAGCTGGGGGTGTTTATAACCCCCCAGAGAGCTCAGCCGGTCGTGCTTCTGGGAGACTTCAACGCCCACGCCATTGAGTGGGGTGCTCCCAGAACGGACTCCCGGGGAGAGATATTGCTCGAGTGGACGGAGGCGATGGGGTTCTCGCTTAAGAACCCCCATGCAGTCACGACGTACCGCGGCGCACGGGGTGAGTCGGTAATCGATCTCATCTGGGTTAACCCCGCGGCCGCTGCTAAAACGTCGGACGGCTGGGTGGCGGAGGATTGTGAGCCAGCATCCGATCACATGAATGTGATGCTGGCCACCTCCGTCCCCCCGCCTCCTCCCCGAGTCGGTAGGCATCCCCCGCGATGGGCGCTCACGCAGCTAGACGCTGTAGCGGCCCAACTCGCTTCCTCCGTCGTCGCCTGGCCTCCTTTGCCAGGCGACGTCCTCGATGACCCCGTTGCTGGCGCGCTTTGGTTCCGGCAGGCGTTACAGTCTATATGTGACGCCACCATGCCGCGGACCGGGCCGCCAGGTGGGGGTCGGAGGACGGTGTACTGGTGGACAGCCGAGATCGCGAATCTTCGCGCGGCTAACCTGGTTGCCAGGCGCCAGTACACCAAGGCCCGTCGACAAGACCGACGACGGGTCTCGGAGGAACGGCTCCGCGAGTTGCGCTCCGCCTTTTCGGCGGCGCGCAGAGAACTCCGCGGAACCATAGCCCGGGCCAAAGATGAGTCCTGTCGGGAATTCGTCGCTACCCTCAACGAGAACCCTTGGGGGCGCCCGTACAAGGCCGTGTCAGTCAAACTCGGTCCTTGGGCGCCCCCGGTCACGGAGGGTCTAGATCCCCGGCTCCTAGAACAAGTTCTAGAGGCGCTGTTCCCCCCTCCCCCGATTCACGGGGAGGGAGGCGCCGACGAGTCCGGGGATCAATGGTTGAGCAGGGGCGCGGACACTTCCGACGCCCCTGGGGTCAGCGACGAGGAGTTCGCGTCCTCGGTGTTGCGCATGCGCCAGAGGAACGCGGCTCCAGGTCCCGACGGTGTGCCCGGGCGAGTTTGGGCCTGCGCGTTGAGCGCCCTAGGAACCGGTCTCAGGCGGCTGTTCGACGCCGTCCTGAGATCCGGCAGATTCCCCCCTGCGTGGAAAGAGGCGAGGCTGGTCCTCCTCCGGAAGCCCGGAAAACCCGCGGAGTCCCCCTCGGCATACAGGCCGATCTGCCTCCTGGACGAGGCGGGCAAGCTCTTAGAGCGCATCATTGCTGCCCGCCTGTGCGCCCACTTGGAGGCCGTGGGCCCAGACCTTTCCGACCGCCAATTCGGCTTTAGGCGACAGCGATCGACGATCGATGCCATAGATTTGGTGAGATCGCTGTCGCGCCGGGCGGTCGAGGGAGGCGGTGTGTGCGTGGCGATTTCGCTCGATATTTCGAACGCTTTTAACACCGTCTCCTGGGCGGCGATTGAGCGGGGATTGTTGTACCATAATGTCCCGCTCTACCTTCGCCGCCTGGTCTGGGACTATCTCCGCGGCCGCGTAGTGGCGTACGTCGGCCGGGAGGGAGAAGGGGTGGCTCCGGTGCACCGCGGTGTTCCGCAGGGGTCCGTACTGGGACCCCTGCTATGGAACATAGCATATGACGCGGTGCTGCGGGTCGAAATGCCATCACCGGGGGTCTCGTTGGTATGTTACGCCGACGACACCCTGGTGGTGGCTTTCGGGAAGAAATGGAGGGAAGCGATCAGCCTCGCGGAGATAACACTGCGACGAGTAATCACCTCGATAGGGACGCTCGGTCTGCGAGTCGCCTTGGAGAAAACCGAGGCCATGTGGCTCGCAGACGGTGTTGGGAGCGGTGTACCCAACAGAGCGTCCCTGAGACTCGGGGATGCCTGCATCAGGGTCGGCCGATCGATGAGATATCTCGGTCTGACCCTGGACACCTACTGGCGATTCACGCGCCACTTCAGGGCCCTCGCCCCCAGGTTGGAGAAGCAAGTCTTCTCCTTTCGGCGAATTATGCCCAACCTGGGGGGTCCGCACGAGGGCATTCGGCGGCTTTATGTGACGGTCATCCGGTCCATGGCGCTGTATGGCGCGCCTATATGGGCCGGTGACCTGGAGGACTGCCGCATCGGGCGAGAACTTCTTGCGAGAATTCATCGTCGAGCAGTCCTCCAAGCCGTGCGAGCTTATCGCACGGCGTCACACGCCGAATTGTCCGCCCTGGCCGGGTCCCCCCCGTTCCATTTGCTCGCGGAGATGGAGGCAGAAGTCTATTCTGCCATCCGTAATCTCCGCGAAGCTGGGGGCCCGATAGCCGGCGGGCAAGAAGAAGTGGTGCGGGGCCAGGCCCGACAGCGCATGATAGCCAAGTGGTATGAGTGGCTGGCCCTCCCTGAACATCGGGAGGGTCGCGTTGTCGGGGCGCTGCTACCCATTATGGACGAATGGGTGGGGCGCAGGTACGGCAGGCTAACCTTCCGCCTGACGCAGATGCTTACGGGTGTCGGCTGCTTCGGCACCTATCTGCGTCGAATAGGGCGGGAGGAGTCGTCGCGGTGTTTCAGCTGCGACTCGGGCGACGAGGACACGGCCGATCATACCCTGGCTAATTGCAGGGCATGGGTCGACGATCGCCGTGTCCTCGAGTTGCAGCTAGGCCCGGATCTCTCGCTACCGACAGTCGTGCGTCGGATGGCGAGAGACCGGGCTGCCTGGGACGCGATGGCCTCCTTCGCGGAGGCCATAATGCTTAAAAAGGAAGAAGCGGAGATGGTCCGCGAGCGGACGGGCCATCCGTCCCGGCTCGCGGCCCCCAGGCCGAACAGGAGAAGACGGAGGGGGAGGCCGCCAAGATGACCCGGAGCCGGGGGAGGTCAGGCGGTGGCGCATAATTAGCGTCATCCCGCTCCCCACGGCGTGTCCCCGGGTCAGAGGCGGTCGGCTGCGGCCGATGGGAGGGAGTGGAGGTGCCACGATGTGCCGTCGGCGCCGCGACGTGGCAGGTCGCGGCGCCCGGCGGTGGAGTTTTGTTGCGGGGGCCCTCGTGTCGGAGGGCCCCATAGGGGAGCAGCAGAACACCCGCTGCTCCCCCGGGAGCCGCGCCAAGTGCGCACGTTATGACGCGCTCCCGAGGAAGGCGATCGGGCGGAAGGGTGAGTTCGGCGGTCGACGGGGTCGCTCGCGTTGAGCGGCCCCGAAGATCATTCGACCTGGTGCCGACTCCCCGCCCGGCCACGGCCCTTCGGGCCGCGTCCGGGTTATCAGCCCGATCGCGGGGGCCGCGGGGTGGGAAGTGTCGGGGGACACTCCCACCTCACTACAACAACATCATTGCGGCCCCCAGAAGTGGCGACGCGGACGTGTGGTCCGTCGCGCGTCGCCGAAGTTAAGGGAAGACCCCGCCGTTGTGTGCGGGGCTGTTGAGCGCGGAGTTCATTGAAAACGCTGAGGGGGGGGCAAGCGGATGTATCGCTAGTTTGCTCCCGCATAAGTCCCTCCCCTCAAGCGCGCGACTCCGCGCTCGAGGAAGACCACCGTGGAGTTTTAGTGGGTGCAAGCCCCACATAACCCCGTCCCTCCCCCGGGGGGCGGGGTATCCGTTAGGGATTTCTCCACGTTAACAAAAAAAAAAAAAAATAGTGTTAGTGTTAGTGTTAGTGTTAGTGTTAGTGTTAGTGTTATACAGGGGAAGGCCGCCAAGGTGACCCGGAGCCGGGGGAGGTCAGGCGGTGGCGCATCATTAGCGTCATCCCGCTCCCCACGGCGTATCCCCGGGTCAGAGGCGATCGGCTGCGGCCGACGGGAAGGTGCGGAGTGCCGCGAAGTGCCGCCGACGCCGCGACGTGGCAGGTTGCGACGCTCGGCGGCGGAGTTTTGCTGCGGGGGCCCTCGTGTCAGAGGGCCCCACAGGGGAGCAGCCGAACACCTGCTGCTCCCCCGGGAGCCGCGCCAAGTGCGCTATTTATTTATGACGCGCTCCCGAGGAAGGCGATCGGGCGGAAGGGTGAGTTCGGCGGTCGACGGGGTCGCTCGCGTTGAGCGGCCCCGAAGATCAATCGACCTTGTGCCGACTCCCCGCCCGGCCACGGCCCTTCGGGCCGCGTCCGGGTTATCAGCCCGATCGCGGGGGCCGCGGGGTGGGAAGTGTCGGGGGACACTCCCACCCCACCACAACATCAACAACATCATGCGGCCCCCAGAAGTGGCGACGCGGGCGTGTGGTCCGCCGCGCGTCGCCGAAGTTAAGGGAAGACCCCGCCGTTCTGTGCGGGGTTGTTGAGCGCGGAGTTCGTTGTAAACGCTGAGGGGGGGGCAAGCGGATGTATCGCTAGTTTGCTCCCGCGCAAGTCCCTCCCCTCAAGCGCGCGACTCCGCGCTCGAGGAAGATCACCGTGGAGTTTTAGTGGGTGCAAGCCCCACATAACCCCGTCCCTCCCCCGGGGGGCGGGGTATCCGTTAGGGATTTCTCCACGTTAACAAAAAAAAAAAAAAAAAAAAAAAAAAAAATAGTGTTAGTGTTATTATTAATATACGGGAAAAAACCCTTAGTATACAAATTACCATAAAGTCAAATTACAAAGTCTGAAACACTAATGAAAGAACAGTATCGAGTGTGAATTATTGTTGGTCTGTGTGTTTGTGTAACAAAGTCTTTAACGAGTTGAGGGACCCCAAAAAAAGGTCCACACCACTGAAGGTTTCGTTGGCTAATATCATTGCTCTATTAATTGGGTCTACTGCATAGTGATAATATTTTGGAAGTCTCGGGAGGAAGAGCGGCCTAGTACGCATATACCTCACTGTGGCATTAATGAAAATCGAACCAAGAAGATCAGGGCAATCGATATTACCATTGATAACCTTGACTAGAAAGATCATGTCCGCGATTTGTCTACGGCTCTCCAGAGTGGCGATGTTGAACATTCTCAATCCTGGTCGATAATCATGGTCATCTCTATCCATTGGGTAGCCAAGAATATGTGAAGCGAACCTAAGGCCGGGGCCACACTATGCGTTTTTGCCGCTGCGGTTATGACGGATGCGGTCACCCGATTTGTGACGTTGCATAGGTTCAAATGAGAGCTGCCACACTAGTGCGTCGTTGCCGCATTCGCCGGACGTCGCCGCAGCATGCTGCGACAGATATGACGCACCGCATCGCCGGAGACGTTTCAGAACACGTTTAGTCTTGTGCCCGCTGTCACACTACGCAGTTTTGCCGCAGCGTTCTGTTCAATTTATTGAAAGAGAAAATCACCATGTTTGATATCGATAAATTTATTGAATGTGTCCACGAAAAGGTGGCACTTTGGGACAAAAGTACGAAATACTATAGTGACAAAATAATTCGTGACAAATCCTGGAACGAAATTGGCGAGACATTTTACGATTTGAAATCGATTACTAGATTCTCGCTCCGAAAAATATGGATGAACCCAATAATTACGCACTAGCGGATCACGTAACAACCCTTCTGCTTCCATTGCACAAATTATTTTCAAAAATTTCTTCGTGCTCATGTTGACGCATTGGTTGTTCAAGCAAGACTGACTACGTTGAAACTGCAGCAGTGTGTCGCGTAGTAGCCTTCCGGTTAAATCGCACATGGTGTGGCCCCGGCCTTAGGAGTTTATGCTGGACCCTTTCGATTAACTTAACGTACTTCGCATGTCTTGGACTCCAGATAAGCGTGGCGTATTCAACATGGGGCCTAACGAGAGCTACATATAACAGCCTTAGTGACTCCACATTTTTAAAGTCCCTACAAAATCTGGAGATAAAGCCCAAGGTCCGCATTGCCTTGCCAGTACAAAATGCATAGTGAGATCTAAAGTCAAAGCACGACATTATACGGACACCAAGATCCATAACTTCGGAGACTTCCTTAAGAGTAACATCGTTTAGTTTATACGGATACTTCACGCAAGACCTCCTACGCGAGGCCCTGAGTATCACACATTTCGCAATATTTAGACGCATGTTATTCATTGAGCACCATTCCTCCAATCTCACCAGGTCACCTTGCATATTGATTGAATCCTTGACATCACGGATAATCCTGAAGACTTTCAGATCATCCGCGTACAACAGAAAATTTGTATTAGATAATGTTTCCACGAGGTCATCGATAAACAAGTTAAACAGCAAGGGACCCAGATGCGAGCCCTGAGAAACGCCCGAGGTGACACTTATTGAAGAAGAAAAAGAATTTGACACCTTGACCACCTGCAAACGCCCCGATAAGTAGCTTTGAACCCAGGTTAAAAGGGGCCCACAGAAACCTCGACTCAATAATTTACGAAGCAGCACCGAATGGTCAACAGTATCAAAGGCCTTCTGTAAATCGGTGTTGACAGTGCCAACCTGCAGACCCTCATCAAGGGCCCTGGAAACATAACTATGATACAGGGCTACATTTGTAGCCGTTGATCGTTTCGGAATGAAACCATGCTGTTCGACGCATAGAGAGCTTGTAAGCTGCGCAGATAACATGTCAGTGACAATATCCTCAAAAACTTTTGGCATCACAGAGAGTTTACTTATGGGCCGGTAATTACGAACATCAGAACGATCCCCAACCTTAAATACTGGGGGTACAAGGCTAGCTTTCCAAGCGGAGGGAAAGACACCACTTGTTAAGGAGGCGTTGAAAATATTCCAGAGGGGCCTCGAAAGAATATAGCTGCACTGTTTGAGGAGCAAGGGAGGGATGTCATCAGCCCTCAGGCCCTTATTGATGTCAAGGGTATTAAGTTTGGAGAAAATATCACCAAAGGTAATTGAGAGTGAGTCTAGGTGCAAGTTATTAAAAGAAGAGTGGGACGAGCACAAGGCTGGAAATAGTCCTGTCGGAGATGTATATACCGACCCAAAGTAGGTAGCGAACAGATCTGCCACCGCGGAGTGAGATGATGCGGAGGAGCACCCGTAGTGCATATTACTTGGCATTCCATGACTACCACGCTTGGTGTTTACAAACTTCCAAAAGCTTTTCATATTATTCCGTACATTACATTCAACAGTGTCGACATATGCGCTATAGTCCTTTTTCGTACGAGCCTTACACTGGGCTCGGAGACTAGAGAAATTCAAATAGTCTTCGCGGGAATTAGAAATTTTATAGGCCTTGTGAGCAATCTTTTTATCATAAATAAGGTTCTTGAGTCCCGACGAAAACCAGCGTGGATAAGACGATTGTTTAAACACTTTAGCCGGAATAAAGGCATCGATTGCCACATGAAGGTGCGCGTAAAGATGATCCACGGCAACATCTGGGTGAATACCCCCAGTCTCCGAAACCCAGTCCACAGCATTTAAGTAATTAACTATTGCTTGGTAGTCACCATTTTTAAAGTCTTTATAGGCAATCCCATTTAGGCTGTGGGTAGGCGATGGGAGCAAATCACGCAAACAAACTTTTAACGGCGAATGATACGGGTCAGGTGTAATGGTATAATCAAGTACTCTGTCTACAACTACTTCGATATCGCTAACAAAGATTAAATCTAACACATTATTATGTGCATTAACAATAGTATTCACCTGAGCAAAATTACAAAGATTATAATCATCCTGTAAGAGGTCAATGGAAGTAGACTCCTGGGAAGAAGTCCCCGGTTTATCGGAAATTAGCATACAAGGAACACAGGACCAGTCAGCATGAGGAAGGTTATAATCCCCTAAGATACAGAAACCATCATCACTATACGATTGAAAAATCTCCACAACACAACCAACATGGTTTTCATACAGCAAAGGCTGCGACGCAGGCGGGAGGTATAATGCACCAATAATAACATACCCATTTCGCAAACGCACGCGTACAAAGACCTGTTCGAGGTCAGCTCGATTAGGAACAATTTGAGAACAGAACAATGTATTCCTAATAGCGACTAAAACCCCGCCCCCTCTGGAGAAACTACTAGTGAGGGGAGATCTATCCGTACGGAAAATGTTATAGTCATTTAGACCTAACTCCGAGGACGAGATTGATGCAATCAACCAGGTTTCCACGAATACTATAATGTCGTACTGGGTAGCAGAGCACAGAATAGCGGATTTTAAGTCTAAAAGTTTTGTTCTCAATCCTCGAACATTTTGATAGTAAACTATAGGTAGTGTCATCAGTTTTTTGGGGTAGGGTCTCTGGTTCTCGATATCGGCACGATGTTCGGCTCGCCGTGAATATACCGGATAGTTTTGCTTGTATCCCCACTGTCCTGAAGCTCCCGTAATTTAGATCTGAGGTCGGCAAGTGTCTGACGTTGAATCCTGGTCTTGTCATCCGTGATTTTGCACGACCCTGAGTAACGGGATTTGTTCTTCAGTATATTTTTGATGGTTTCTTGAGACTTGAGTTCCACGCAGAGTGGTCTGGATAACGACGATGATGGAGGACCCTTCCTCTTACCTAGCCTCCGCACCCTAATATTGGTATAATCATTAGGGAGGATCTGGTTAAGAATTCCCCTGGCACTCTCGGTGTCATTCCTGGTAGTAGTGACTGGCGAGGCATTAGGGAGCTCCGGCAGACCATGGACGATGACGTTCCCAGCTCTGACTTGTCTATCACTTATCTCAGCAATAGCTTCCGTCGCACACCCAGAAATTAATGCTGACCTATCACACGTGGACACAGAGTTTTCTTCAAGGATTCGGACACGATTAGAGAGATCGTTCATGGTAGCTCGGATTTCTCCTAACTCGGATCTTATGCTTGCAACAATCTCGGCATGAAATTCACTAAATTTCTTGTCCATCAGGGTACTCATCACACAGTTAATCTCATCGATCGTTGGATAGGACAGTGTTGACTTTGCCGACGGAGATTCACCCACTTCAACAATAACAGCTGATTCGGGCAGACCACGGCAACAGTTTAAAAGTCTACCGTTTTCGGAGAGGTGACCCGTACGGGCAAGACACGATGCGCCAGCATGGAATACAATGCCACAGTCTGCACAAGACACAGGATTTGCGACACCCGCACTGCAGCCCTTGCACCTCTTAGCTGGGGGAACCATGAATATAACCAAGGAGACACAAGAACAGAAATCCTTAAGACAGATAACTGACAGATGAACGAGCAGCCCTGCGAACTGGGTTAAAACGTGGAATCAGTCACAAAATGATGTCTCCGGCAATGGCACAGGCGTAAATGAATAGTAAATGAATAAAGCACTATGCGGCATAGGGGTACAAGTAAGCAAAAAGCAAAACTTTAGCAAAGAGCACTGTAAAATCAGAAGAGACTTCGGAAGTTCAACGGTTATCGGAGACACAACAAACGCGTGTTACGTCAACACACATTATAAGTGTCTTAGAGCATATATCTTAGAGCATATATACATGGAGGTTTAATTTCCTAAGATTGATTGCCTCCAAACTGTCGCTAACATCACGCGAGAGAGAAAGACATATGCGAATTGGTGCGAGAGAGTGAGAGAGGAGTATAGAGATCCCTTTCGACCGTAACGCGCATGCACTCATATCGTGCGAGGAAGAAAGACGTGGAGAACTGGTACGACAGAGAGAAGTATAAATTCTAATTCGCCCGTCTTTCTCTCTCGCACGATATCGGCGCATGCGCATTACGGTTGAAAGGGACCTCTATACTTCTCTCGCTCGTCGGCGCTAGTTTGAAGCTTTCAGTGAGACCTCCCTAGTATATGCTTTAAGACTCGATTCACACATATGCTATCACGGTCACATAAACCACATTCCACATAATTACTCGTGTTAATTCCGCCCTTATGTCGAGGTCCTCCCTTCGCTTTTCCTCCTCTGCCTCCATTCCCTTCTGTCCCTCCTTTCTCTCCTTTTCCTCCTTTCTCTCCTTTTCCTCCTTTCTCTCCTTTTCCTCCTTTCTTTCCTTTTCCTCATTTCTCTCTTTTTCCTCCTGTTCCTTCTTTCCTTTATTCAGCGTTTCTTTCATCTGGAAATGAAATAATAAATGTATTATTTTATGACAAATAGTAAGAGTATATCGACGCGCGTTATGAAGAGTAGCACGTTTCATTTTTTCTTACAGGCAACTGCATGTAGAAAAAATGAAACTTGCTACTTTTCGTAACACGTGTCGATATGAACATATAGGGTAATTCTCTCGCTAGAGTCCTCAAAGTCGCCTTTGAAGACTCTAGCCAGTGAATCACTCTGTATAACAGTTTACAATATAATGCTTACGTTATTCATATTGTACATTCCGCGTGGTCTTATGTCAACGGAATGACTCTCCTCGCAATGGACTGTGCGCCGTTGCTTGGTTTGTAAAGCGTCATTTGTTTCAGAACGCGCCGTAGACGAATCTTCGGATTCACGTTTCACGTCCACGGTTCGCGTTTATGTTTTTTGGCAACGGGCACAAGGATTTTGAGATATGTTGCGTTGTGTTGTGTTTGTTGGTTTAGTGTAAAATGAGCGACATTCGAAGTGTGAATGTGCAGGACGTGTCAGAATATATGGACAATAATTCACCGTTTCGTCCGCGGCATTTACGTTCGTACGCAAAGAGATTATCGAAACGGAAAGTACATCGCCAAAAGAGAAGGTCTTTAGCCCTTCAGAAGAGACAGAAAAGCGCAGAAACGGCAGACGACACTGCCGTAGGACAACATCTAGAAGAAGTGGCCGAGGAGCGTATAGTAGAGGAACCATCAACATCCGATGGCCGAAACCATACGCATCAAGAGATAGTGTACTTGCCATCTGATGAAGATACTAATACGGTCAGATCGGGAGAAACTGAAGAGGCACTTGAAGAGTTTGATATAGAAAGTACCGAGAAAGAAAACTTCGTTATAGAAAAAGTTGCGACGAAAGAGCCGCAAGAGCAATCGCGTCTTCTAAATAGCAACGACATAATGAATTTCCTAAATGTGCTTGCTCAATTACAAAAAATAGGTAAGCATGCGAAAGATAGGGAAGACTGTGGCATCGAATACCTAAGAATAACTGGTGTGAAACGGCGTGGCTTCAAGAGCATCTTCAGCGTAATGTGCACTTTATGCCATTACAAAGCTGAAATCCACAATCAATCGGACGAAGCTGAAGAAGTGGATAAGAATCAGGACGCCATTAATGCAACAATTTTATGTGGAGGCAGCTATGCCAACTTGGAACACACTTTTGCAAGAGTGAACATACGTTGCATGTCGAAGAGAGACTTCGTAAAGAATCAAGATGAATTCATCAAGTCCGCAATTGCTGCTGCAGAAGAAGAGATGTTAGCAGCGACTGAAGAAAAAAAACGTTTGGCGATTGAAAGAGGCGACGTTCTTCCCGGATTAGGGACCCCTCACATCCCCGTTGTGGCCGACGGAAGCTGGATGAAAAGATCCTACCGCAGTGGATGTTACGATTCTGCATCTGAAGTCGGTGTGATAGTTGGCTATCACACGAAAAAACTTTATTTTACGGCGTTCGAAATAAAGTTTGCAGAATTTGTCGGATTGCTGCGAAAAACGAGAAAGAACCCCAAAAGCACAAATGTTTCAAAAACTGGAGCACATCTCGAACATCGACTGCTATGGAAAGCGATGCTATAGGAGAAGGATTCAACACTAGCGTAGAAAAACGTGGGCTCGTTTATTCGACTCTGATTGCTGATGGGGACAGTAGCGTGTATAAGAAGATTATTGATGCGGACCCATATAAGAGACAGATTCGCGTAAAAAAAAATATTGAATGCACGAATCATTTGTTGCGAAACTTCTGCACAAAAATGAAAGCGATTGTGAAGAAGACTACACCTGGACCATTGAGGCAAGCTGTAGAAAGTAGCATTCGCCGGATACACACGGACATCGTAAAAGTCGCAAAGTTTAAATACGATCAGAATGTATCAATCGACGAGAAAACGAAGAATTTGCATGGCGACATAGAGAATGTTCCGAGCCACGTGTTTATTGAACACAAAGAGTGTGCACAACTAAAATATTTCTGCGGTGGAAAGAATAAGGAAAATGAAAGAAACATCCTTCCAGAATTGATGAAAATTGGAGTGTACTAGAATGTAAAAGAAATACTTCGTCCACTGTTAGCTTATGCGGAGAGTTTACTCTATAACACCAATAATAACGCTGTGGAAAGTTTGAACGCAATAATTGCAGAGTCAATAATTGCCAAGTACATCTGTCACCACACCGCTTGCCTGCTTCGGTGCTCCTCTTCTTTACGTTCTCGCTCTCTCTCGGGCTATGCCTGGTCGTCGCACAGTGGGGTATTTGGCCCGACAACCCGGACATAAATCAATTTAAAAAATTTTGCGTAAAACGTAAAATTTATGGGGCTCGAGACAGTTCAATATCTGAGGAACAATGTATGAATACTGTTTTTTTCATTTGTGCACTCATGAAGCAGTAGGCTTCGTCGAAAGTTAGAAGATTTTAGAGCTCGCGATTCTTTCTTAACTGTCCTTTGAAACATCGTTGGCTTATTAAAATTTTCTAAAAGTTGTAAAGAAATGTTGTGAATTCTTGCATTATGGCAACTTTTCAGGTAGGTATATACTACATTTTCCCAAAAGTTTTATTTTGTATCATATATATTTGCAAAGTTATTAACATTTGAAGATAATCGAGAATTCAGTAAATTTTCTTTACGATTATAAGATTTCATTAACGATTTTGTTATACTGTTAAGCCGTGTTAACTGCTTTTGGTGGTGCCATTACATTTGATAAAGGTTTGTGATGACAGTCCAAAAACGAACGGTTCCGGTTTCGTCCGGTTTCAAGTTTTATAGCTAATTTAGCTAGAAATGACAACCGAGAACTGCTGCGGTTTACCGTACGCCGCGCCTGTACGGTCGCGCTCGCCAGGCCTCCGTGAGGTGGTGATACGAAACCCTTCGAAGGAATTGTTTAGATTATAGACAAAAGATGTTTATGCTATTCTGTAGATAAGCCTTTGACTAAATCCTCTACATTCTGTCTGCATTCAGTTGAATCAGTGCCATCCGAGACTGCACTCACAAGCAGAGGTTCCCAGGTGTCCGCCTCCGATTGTTTTGGTTTTTGGATATGTTTTAGAGGACCGAAAAATAAGATATACGTGTTTTTTATAGCGGCCCGTTTTCATATTTAGGGGGTGAAACCAACCCCCAATGTTATAAGATTTTCAGATGTTCGTCCCCGATTGCTTTGATTTTTGGATATGTTTGAGAGGGCCGAAAAATAGGAAATGCATGTCTTTCTATTTTGGCCCATTTGCATGTTCAAGAGGTGAAAGCACCCCTCATAGTTACCCCCTAATAACGGTGATTGACGACAAGAACATCGTCCATACAGCAAGTTATGATGCAAATTAAATTTATATCAAGTTTTACTCAACACAATTTTTGTACCCCGTATGAACTTTGCGGGGTGGTTTCATCCCCTAAATATGAAAACGGGCCACTATAAAAAAACACGTATATCTTATTTTTCGGTCCTCTAAAACATATCCAAAATTTAAAGCAATCGGAGGCGGACACTTGGGAACCTCTCCTTGTCAGACGAAAGTTAATTGTAAGTATTATATATGGTAAATAAAAGATATTCTTAAAATATATATTACATTTCATAAATCAGATTTTATATATATATCATAAATCAAAATTTATATGATTACAGATATAATCTACCCGCATGCACTCGTCGTTGTCTATTGATGGTTGACGTATCGTAAATTGCATCTGTCAGTCCCTGAACATTAAAGTTTTTAGTATGTTATTAACTTTACTATAACTGGGGTTCGTCGATTACGTTCAATTATATATATTATATCATATACGCATATATAAAATGGAAGTTTTTTTTAAATGGCTGTATCTTTGTTAAAAAAACATCTTTTTTTATGAGGTTCGGCTTATCGTAAAGGTAAAGGATCCTACTTTTCGATAGTATACATAAAAATTACAAAAAATATTGTTTGTACTTCGTAACACTTGCCAAACATCAAGAAACTTTTATAGTTTGGCACATTCCTCTTTAAGGGCGGATTTTACCCCCTGGATACCGATTTCGATAAAATTGATTTAATGAGTCGAAAAGTAGAAACTGTAAGCTATAAAATCGTTTTTTTCATCAACTTTGGATGAATTTTACCGAAGTTATGAGACTTTGAAGATTTTAAAATAGCCATGTCCGAGTTTTCGGGCCAAATACCCCACTGTGCGTCGCGCGGTGGGGATTGGTGTCCGTGAGGTACGCACACACACATTCCTACTACTTTGAGTACATAGACGGGACGCGATACCGAGTGGTCGTTTCTCGCTTCTTTCTTGCCGAAGGCGAGAGCGAGATTGCACGAGAGCGAGTCAGAGTTCCTCGCGAATAAATACTGTACAGACATTGTAATGCTGAAGATAACTTATAATGAAAAATGTAACAGTATTTACATGTAATTGCATGCACATTTTATCTATTTATTTATAATTATTATTGTTCAATGCTATTTTTGGACTGCAGTGAAACCTGGAAACACAATGCAAGGAAGGAATGAAAATATTGTTACGTTTTACGCTCATGATAATTCAACTTTAATGTACAACAACAACCCCCGAACATGAACAGGGCAACTACAACTCAAATAACTCAATACAATCTATACAGCAAGGGAATCTGGTATCGATATGTCTGCTAGGAATGGCGGCTGACTCTCGAATGACTTCTTCACAGGCGATCGATACGATCGCCTTCTTCTTGCCTTCTGTTCGCGAAATAGGTATAACACCGACATCTATTGTCAGATTATGCTAATTAGGCAGGTGGCAACAGCCTGCTCACTCATGTGGAGCGCGGATCGCGACCCCTTCCATCGACTCGCGATCCATGGAAGGGGGACTGGCGCTTCCTTGAAATTGACCGTGATTTCGAGGAATCGTCCACTCTGTTCTGGACAACAATTGGGTAATATAATTTGCTTATGCACATTGCTTGCGCTCTGGTTCGACTTTGCTTCGACACTGTGCTTCGCTTCTTTGCTTTGCGAAACCTCACTTATTCACTTAATAACTTGTGTGTCTAAATTTAAGGATTCTTAACTATAATTTAAATTGTGATTGATAATAACTGTTAAGTGTTTAGTTGTGCCTATGTATATATAAACGCTTTAAATGTACTTAGTACTTGCTTAAATTATAGAGACTTTGACTAATCGCCGCAGTCGACCGCTTAACAAATTGTGTAAACGCTAATAAAACTGTGCTTGTTAATATTAGAATAAACACTTTCGGTGTTATAGACTATAAACTACGTCGCTTACAGAAATTTCGCTCATCCTCGAATTAAAGTTATTGCGCTATCTCGACCTCCACTTTTTATTTCATACCGATAATTAACTATTAGTAACATTTTTGGTCCTTCGAGCCGGATTTCAGTGACTGTGTAACAGCTAAAACGTGCCGGTAGTGCCCTCCAACCGCCGCGCGTGACCTCCACTTGGGAAAAAACAGTACAAGAACGTTCGCTAGTGCCGTCCAACCGTCGCGCATGACCTCCACCTGCAAACAATGAGTCACCTTATTGACAGTCAGCGTAACCTTCACGGTAGAATCTCTCGCGCCTTTGAAAATTTAAAGAAGTTAGGAACTGCTAAATGCGATAAAACCACGGTAACGGCGCGACTAGAGAAGCTACGTCGGAATTGGGCTAAATTCGAGGAGCAACACGACGCATTGCTCTCCGCAAAGTCCGACCCGAAAGTCGCTGAGAGCGATTATTGGAAGGATGACGAGCCGGACGTCACTGAGGAGATCTTCCTCGAGCAAGAAGTTCTCTTCCTACAAAAGTTAGAAGAATTTGAAAAACGCGACAAACTCTTAAATACCACACTGGAAAGGATATCGAGCGACCGTTCTACTGCCGCGATCGCTCGCGCCTCGTCCGCGCTTCCTAAGATTCCGTTACCTACTTTCGATGGCAACCACAAAGACTGGCCCTCTTTCAAAGGTGTGTTTCGCTCGCTGGTAGTCCGTGACCCATCGCTATCTGATGCCGAACGCCTTCATTATTTACGGGGCGCCCTCAAGGGCGACGCCGCGCTACTCCTTCGCAACATACCAGAAAACGAGGAGCATTACGAAGCAGCTTGGGAGCTGCTGCAGGAACGCTACGACAATTTGAGACTAATGGTGAAAGCACAACTAAACACATTATTCGGGCTCCCGACAATCGCGCGCGAGTCAGGTCCCGAACTCAAACGGCTTTTCTACGCCGCCTGCGACGCGATCAAAGCTCTAGCCTCCATAAATCGTCCTGCCAATGCCAGCGACGACTGGCTCGTTCACCTCCTCGTTTCGAAGATGGATCCTTCATCCAGACGCGAGTGGGAAAACCGCATTGGCCAAACGAAGACGCCGCCGACCTTTCTAGAATTACAAGGATTCCTGGAGAGAAGGGTCAACTCCATAGAAGCCTGGGAAGAGGAACGAAAGGGAGGTGAGAACCGAGCTTCGAAGCAAACTACTAGTCAAAAAACGAGCAGAGTGCATCAGGCGCACCAGGTGAGCCAAGAAAAGCGCCCTTTGGATCCCTGTAGTCTGTGTAAAGCGAACCACTTTATTTTATACTGCCGCTTGTACAAGTCAAAATCAATTGACGACCGCCGGGCTGCGTTACGGGCGGCGAACCTCTGTTATAACTGTCTAGGCAAACATCAGGTAAAGGACTGTACCTCGGATCGACGCTGCCAGAAGTGCAATGGGAAGCACCATACGACAATACATATAGACTGTGCCGATTATTCGGTCGACAAGGAAGCCACCTCCAACGCGGCGAGCTGTGCGACGAGTCTCCTCCCAGCAGTGCTGCTGGCCACGGCAAGGGTAAGGGTATGGCAGCCTGACGGTGGTTCCAGACTGGTGCGTGCACTTATAGATCAAGGCAGTGAGGTGTCGATCCTCACCGAAGCCCTAGCCCAGCAACTACGCCTTACGAGAAGAGCTGCCAACATTAGTATCGTCGGTGTAGGGAACCAAAGTCCGGAGCGCATCCGCGGTAAGGTACATGTGGAATTCTCTGCTTACTTCAAGTCCACAGAGCGAAACCTGGTTGGCGCCCTGGTCCTGCCACGGATCACGTCCTACCAACCGCGCATCAATAGACGCTCTACGATGTGGAGCCATCTCAAGGAGCTCACTTTAGCGGATCCCAACTTCGATGCGAAGGGACCGATCGAGTTGCTGCTGGGGGCCGATGCCTTTGCCCTCGTCGTGCTTGATGGCATTGCTAAAGGTCACCCAGGGGAACCCATTGCCCAGAAGACCACCCTGGGATGGATTGTGTCAGGCCCTGCCATACAAAATGCTGTGGGCGAAGCTACTGACGAGCGCAACCAAACAGCCCTATCATGCTCCACCGAGGAGGACCTGCTGCCCTTGGTGCAACGTTTCTGGGAACAGGAAGAAATTGGGGTATCATCTGCCTATACCCCTGAAGAACAGATGTGCGAGAACCACTACAAGACTACACACCAGCGCTTGCCATCCGGACGCTATATGGTTCGCCTGTCATTTCGCGAGACACCGGAACTCGGCGAGTCTCAACACGGGGCCAGAAGAATGCTACAAAGGATGGAGTCCAAATTCAGAAAGGACCCGATCTTCGCACAGGCCTACAACAGTTTCATGCGTGACTATATGCAACTCATGCACATGTCAAAATTGGAAAATGATTTAACAGGATCAGCTTACTACTTGCCTCACCACGGCGTGATGAAAGAGAGCAGCACGACCACCAAATTACGCGTGGTGTTCAATGGCTCATACACCACGACGTCTGGGCAATCCCTCAACGACGCCTTGATGATAGGACCCAATCTATTGCCAAATCTCCAAAGGTTACTTCTCCGGTGGCGGATCCATCGCGTCTGTCTTACCGCGGACGTGGAAAAAATGTATCGCCAGATTCTTATCCATCCCGATGACCGCCGCTATCAACGGCTACTCTGGCGAGAAAATGTGAACAGCGAAATAGGGGAATACCAATTGAACACGGTTACTTATGGATTGGCCTGCGCCCCGTACTTGGCTATCCGCACCCTACGGCAACTGGCCTTGGACGAGCAGACACGATTCCCTAGAGCGGCGGCCATTTTGCAGCAAGACGTTTACATGGACGACGTCTTGACAGGCGCCGACTCCGAGCAAGAAGCAATCGAGATCCAGACCGAGCTACATCTCCTATGCAAGGCGGGCGGTTTTAATCTAAGGAAATGGGCATCCAACAAACCAGTGCTGATGGGACAAGTACCCCGCGAAGACGCAGTTCCCGAATGCAAGTGGCAGGCAGGCGAAACACACACAGCATTGGGAGTCCATTGGAGCCTGTCGGACGACTGCTTCCGAGCCCAAGTACAGCCTACCATGCCAGGGAGCGGAGTAACAAGGAGACTGGTTTTATCAAAAATTGCCAAAATATTCGACCCCTTGGGTTTATTGTCCCCAGTTACAGTTAATGCTAAAATCTTTATGCAATCTCTTTGGTTATTACACTTAGAATGGGACACACCTTTACCGCCTGCCGACGCCGGTTACTGGATGCAGTTTCTCTCGGAGTTGCCAGCGCTGAGTCGCATTACAATTCCCCGCTGGCTCGGACTACAACCAACGTCGCAACAGCGAAAACTTCATGGGTTTGCCGACGCCTCAGAACGAGCCTATGCTGCCGTGGTCTATCTCCGAATCGTGGAACCCGATGGAACAATCCACACCCAACTGATCACTGCAAAGACAAAGGTTGCTCCTCTAAAAAAGATATCGCTCCCCAGGTTAGAATTGTGTGCCGCCGTGCTGCTGACCAAGTTAATGGCCCTCACCTGCGAGAGCCTGAACCTGAATGGAACGGCTATTCACTTGTGGAGTGACTCCACTATCACGCTCGCGTGGATTCAAGGACACCCGTCACGCTGGAAAACTTATGTGGCCAACCGTGTGTCGGAGATTCAGCGTACACTTCCTGAAGCTCGATGGCGTCACGTATCCAGTCGGGACAACCCTGCCCACTGTACCTCCAGGGGCTTACAACCCAACCAGTTACCCGAATTTACCCTGTGGTGGACGGGACCGAGATGGCTGTCTTCGACTTCTGGCTGGGCTATCTCCGAGCAAGTTCCGTTACCCGTGACGGATTTGGAGGCCAGGACGACCTCTCACGTGACGATGAATGAACCTGCGGCATGCGAGGTTTTATTAAAAAGTTATTCATCCATACATTTTCTGCTTAGAATCACTGCTTGGTGCTTGAGGTGGCTACCTCACAGTCCTGCCAAGAAAAGAGGAAGCTCCCTGCTGCCCGAGGAGATAGAGGCCGCCCGAACCCGCTGGCTGTCCCTGGTCCAACAGCAGGACTTTGCTGAGGAAATTCAGCACCTGCAGCTGAAACGTCCTCTGCCGAGCCGCAGCCGGCTACTGCGACTCAACCCCTACCTAGATGAGCAAGGACTTCTACGAGTGGGCGGACGGCTACGCCACTCAATGCTGCCCATGGATGCCAAACACACGGTGGTTTTACCTGGAAGCAGTCCATTGACTGCATTATTAGTCGAGGAGGCCCACCGACGAACGCTACACGGTGGGACGCAACTTACCTTGGCTACCTTACGCCAACGGTATTGGATACTGCAGGGTCGACAACGGGTGAAGGCCATGATCCACCGCTGCCCAACTTGCATCCGATGGCGAGCGACAACAGGCCAGCAACTGATGGGGGATCTGCCAGCCCTACGCGTGACTTCGGCTCGACCCTTCCAGCACATCGGAGTGGATTATGCTGGGCCTGTATCACTGCTTGCGGTTCGGGGCAGAGGCCAGCGCACCCACAAGGGCTATGTGGCGTTGTTTATATGTTTAAGTACTCGTGCTGTCCACTTAGAACTTGTGTCCGATTGTAGTACTGAGGCCTTCATCGCTGCTCTACGACGGTTCACGTCCCGGCGAGGTCTGTGCACCTCAATCCATAGCGACCAAGGGACCAATTTCGTCGGAGCGGACCGTGTTCTACGGGAAATGCTGGCCCTACGAGATACTGGACGAGGCCTACTTCACTCCACGCTGCTGAAGGAAGGCATCGAGTGGAAATTCAACCCGCCTGCTGCCCCTAACTTCGGAGGACTCTGGGAAGCCGCGGTCAAGTCGACCAAATATCACCTGAGGAGGGTGATAGGTGATCAACACCTCACCTTCGAGGAGATGTCAACACTCCTCCATCAAATCGAAGCTTGCCTCAACTCACGGCCATTGCACGCCATGAGTGACGACTGGGCATTTTCTGATCGGCGACGCCCTGCTGAGCTTGCCCGATCCAGCCGTCGAGGATGTGCCCCTCAACCGGCTGTCCCGATGGCACCTGCTGCAACAAATGCGGCTGCAATTCTGGAGATGCTGGTCATCCGAATACTTACAGACGCTCCAGGCCCGCAACAAATGGATCCGACAACGTGCCTCGCCCCGTGTCGGCGACTTGTGCCTAATCAAGTCGGAACTAACCTCACCTGCCAAATGGCCACTTGCACGCATCGTTCAATTGCATCCCGGTTCGGATAACCTCACTCGCGTGGTCACTGTTAAAACCTCACATTCCGAATTTGTGCGTCCGATTTCCAAACTAGTATTTCTTCCACTTACCGATGCTATTGAAAATGCACGTTCGCCAAACGATTTAACATCACAAAATCGCGATCAATAAACTCACTTGCGTTGCCTGAAGTCACCACATGAGCTGAGCGGCGCCACCGGCACTAGATCTATCGACCACTATCTGCCAATTCCCTAATCAGATTCATCGAGGGATGAATGCCGGGGAGAATGTTCGCGACATAGGTATAACACCGACATCTATTGTCAGATTATGCTAATTAGGCAGGTGGCAACAGCCTGCTCACTCATGTGGAGCGCGGATCGCGACCCCTTCCATCGACTCGCGATCCATGGAAGGGGGACTGGCGCTTCCTTGAAATTGACCGTGATTTCGAGGAATCGTCCACTCTGTTCTGGACAACAATTGGGTAATATAATTTGCTTATGCACATTGCTTGCGCTCTGGTTCGACTTTGCTTCGACACTTTGCTTCGCTTCTTTGCTTTGCGAAACCTCACTTATTCACTTAATAACTTGTGTGTCTAAATTTAAGGATTCTTAACTATAATTTGAATTGTGATTGATAATAACTGTTAAGTGTTTAGTTGTGCCTATGTATATATAAACGCTTTAAATATACTTAGTACTTGCTTAAATTATAGAGACTTTGACTAATCGCCGCAGTCGACCGCTTAACAAATTGTGTAAACGCTAATAAAACTGTGCTTGTTAATATTAGAATAAACGCTTTCGGTGTTATAGACTATAAACTACGTCGCTTATAGAAATTTCGCTCATCCTCGAATTAAAGTTATTGCGCTATCTCGACCTCCACTTTTTATTTCATACCGATAATTAACTATTAGTAACACCTTCTGTTGTCTTCGTCGCGAGCACCAGCGGGCCATGGATCCTATCCATCGAGTGCTCGCAACATTACTCCCCCCTCTCGAGGAGCGGTCGTCCCGACCGCTGCAAGGCGTGGGTACGTGGATCCCGCGTCTCTGCCCTCCACTTGCGTTTTCGCACTTGTGTCCTTCTTTCTTGTACTGTGTTTCTCTTCTTCGACGACGCATCTTCTTCTTGGGCAGAGGCGGGTGAGAAGGTCCTCTTTGGCTGTAGGTCGAGACTCTGTTTAGCTGTCGGGGTTGAACGGTTCCTCGTTCTTCTTCCTCTTCAATCTCCTGGTGCCCTCCCACGGTGTTTCCCAGAACGTCCCTCGTTGCTTCCGTCCCTCGACGGTCACGGCAGGTCGTGGTGCTGCATCCTCGGTTCCTCTCGACCACTGCTCGGAATTCCCATTTGCGCTAGTGTCCTCGTGTCCTAGATAGGCTTAAAAAGGACAAACATTAATTTCTTTGCTAACGACTCCATGGTAGCCAGACAGAACCGGGAAGACGGAAAGGCGAATCGGATCCCGAAAGCAGGGGGTCACACTTTATGAGCATGCTATCGGTCCGTTCACCGATCAATCCGCCCAGGACTGCCAGCTTATTTTCTTTCTTCTTTCTTGTCCGCCTCCAGTTATCCAATCCTTGGCTTCGTGATGGCCCCATTCCTCTTCGTGGCCTCTGGTGCTGCTCCAGGGGACCGTCTCGGTGCAGCTCGTCAACGGTCCCGTCTCCGCGATATCCCCTCTGACCGATCCATGTGACTGTGTCATACGTCCGTCCAGTGATTGGGGACACCATTTCCCGTCTGCTGTCCACCTCGTAGGAAGGGACCCCTTGATAATCACTGTACCAGGGACGCGGCCAGGATCCCAGCCAGGAGGGTAGCGGGGTGGTTCCACGCATGTCCGCACCCCGCTGTGGACTACCACGCTGTTGTGGCACATTCGGGGAATTCGGGACCGCACCCAAGCCGCGGTAGCAGTCCCCCGACACCTTGTCCCTCGTCGTGGGGTATCGTGTTTCCTGCAACAGACTCAAGAGCGGGGGCTGGGCTACGAAGGCAGCCCAGTCCACCAAATTAGCTTAGACTAATCTTCGTTCTTGAGTCTTCGTTTGATCCTGTGATCCTTGGAAATTTTCATTCTTCTTGGCGTCGTCCTTCGTATTTCGCTAGGCGACGCAGATGAACCACTTTACACTTCTTTCTTGGTGTCCGCTGGATCCTGTACACGAGGTCGTTGATCCTATCCACTACCGTGTATGGTCCTTCCCAGTCGGTTTGTAGTTTCGGACACTTTCCTTTCACTCTTCGTGGTTGGAATAACCACACTTGTTCTCCTGGTTGGAACTCTACTGCTTTAACACGTTGGTCATACCACGACTTCATTTTCGAACTGTAGATATCGAGGTGGCGTCGAACGAATTCATGGATCTTGTTCATTTTTCCTCGGACCCATTCCGAGTATCCTTGTTCGACGTCCTCGTCTTCTTCTACTTCTGGAGGTAGTCCTCTCCATAATTGTAGGGGTAGGCGAAGTTCTTGGCCATACATGATCATTGCTGGCGTTAATTGAGTAGCCTCATGTCGTGCTGACCTATAAGCGAGTAGGAACATGGGAATCCACTCGTCCCAATCCCGCTGGTGCTCTGAAACAAACATTGCAAGATATTGGAGCAATGTCCTATTCAAGCGTTCTACCAGTCCATCGGATTGAGGATGCAGGGGAGTTGTTCGTGTTTTCCTGATTCCCAGCAGTTTCATCAGTTCCTTGAACACGGAGGATTCGAAGTTCCTTCCTTGGTCCATGTGTATCTCGAGCGGTACACCATGACGACAGACTACGTTGTGCAAAAGAGCTCTTGCCACTGTGACAGCTCAGTGGTCTGGCATCGCGACTACTTCCGGCCACCGGGTAAAGTAGTCTGCTACTACCAGCATAAACCTGTTGCCGGTCTGGGACCTCGGGAGCAGACCTACAACGTCCAGGGCAAGCCTCTCGAACGGAGCTCCCACGTTGTACACTTTCAGGTTCCCTGCTCCCCTTTTCTGTGGTCCCTTCTTTGCCACACAGGTGTCACATCGCCGGCACCACTCTTGAACGTCCTGTCGACACGTGGACCAGAAGAACTGTTGGCGGATTTTGGCCAAGGTCTTATTCACTCCGAAGTGTCTAGCTGCTGGCGCATCATGGAACTCCCTCAGTACCTCTTCAACCCTTTCGCGTGGCACCACCAAAAACCACGAGGTTGTTGTACCATCATGAGACTCCCATTTCCTGAAAAGTAAACCTTCATGAATTTCTAGCGAGTCCCAGATTGACCAGTAATATTTCGTCTGTGGGGAGAAACTAACAACGTCTTGCCAGTCGGGCTTTTCCCCTTCCCCCTTCTTTTTGAGGATGAAGCCAATCGCTTCATCCTGTTCCTGACTTCGTTTCCATTGGTTAGTCCTTATTGGAATATCCTGTGAACCTTCTTCGTGTTCTGCACTTCTTCTTCTGCTCCTTTCTGTTCTAGTCGAGTGCACTTCTTACAATTGTCTTCGATGCACGGTCTTCTGGAGAGTCCATCGGCGTTTCCGTGGGTTTTTCCTTCCCTGTGACGAATCTCGAAGTCGTATTCTTGTAGTCTCTCGATCCAACGGGCTACCTGTCCTTCAGGGCGCTTGAAGGTTAGCAGCCAGCGAAGCGCTGCATGATCAGTCCTGATTAGGAATCTTCGTCCGTAGAGGTAGTGATGGAAGTGTTCGATTGATTTCACTACTGCCAGCAGCTCCCTTCGGGTGACGCAGTAGTTCCTTTCCGCTTTCCCAAGGCCTTGGAGAAATAGGCTACGACCTTTTCCTGTCCTTCATGTTCTTGAGAGAGAACTCCGCCTATGGCGAAAGTAGAGGTGTCCGTGTCCAGAATGAAATCCTTATCTACCATGGGGTAGGCTAGTACCGGGGCTCCGGTTAGTTTCCTCTTCAATTCGCCGAAAACTCCTTGACATTCTTCGGTCCATTGGTAATCTTGTTTGGTCTCAGTGAGGCGATGCAAGGGCTTGGCGATCCTGGAGAAATCCTTTACAAATTTTCGGTAGTATGTGCACAATCCTAGGAAGCTTCTTAATTCCGTAACGTTCTTCGGCTGTGGCCATTCCGAAATGGCTTTAATTTTCTCCGGATCCGTACTGACTCCACTCTCCGTTACGATGTGGCCCAGATATTTTACTTCTCGGTAGAAGAAAGAGCATTTCTTCGGGCTCATCAATAGTCCAGCTTGACGTAAACGTGAGAACACTGTCCGTAGGCGTTCCAGTTCCTGTTCAAAGTTGTTCCCGTAGATGATGATGTCGTCCAAGTACACTAAGCAGATTTTCCATGTCAGGTCTCGTAGTACATCTTCCATCAGTCGTTCGAAGGTTGCAGGGGCATTGCAGAGTCCAAAGGGCATCACTTTGAACTGCCACAGTCCCGTGCCTACTGAAAACGCAGTTTTCTCTCGGTCCTTTTCGTCCATAGAAATCTGCCAGTATCCGCTCTGCAAATCCACGGTTGAAAAACACGAGGATCCAGCGAGAGCGTCCAGAGTATCCTCGATACGGGGCAGAGGATACGAGTCCTTCTTCGTGATCTCGTTCAGACGTCGAAAATCCACGCAGAACCTTATAGTGCCGTCCTTCTTCTTGACGAGGACGATTGGAGAGGACCACGGGCTTCGTGATTCCTCGATTACGCCCTGTTCCAACATCTTCCTGATTAACTCTTCCACTTTTGCTCGTCGGTGTAGAGGCAACCTCCGCGGTGCCTGTTTGATGGGTCGGCTATCCCCAGTGTCGACGGTGTGCTTCACTCGGTCGCATGTCCCGATCTGAGTCGAATGCGTGGCGAAGACATCCTGAAATTCACAAAGCAATTCAGCGAATAGCTGTTCCTGTCTTTCTGACAAACCTGACGAGCAGCGTGTATACAGCTCTTCCAAATGCTGTGGGACGATCGTTTCCCTTTCCTCTTCTTGTACCTCCGTCTCAGCGGTCGGCTCACCAAGGTGTATTTCCGTTTTGCCGGGAAGACACAGCACATTGCGGGATAAGTCGATGCTGCAGCTGTGCTTCTTCAAGAACGCTGCTCCCAAGATGCACTTTTCTACCATGTCTACAACGTAGAAGTCTTCTACGCTCGAAAGTCCTCCAACGCTGACTTCCAAGCTTTTCTTTCCGAACACCTTCATTTTCTCTCCCGTAGTGGAACGAAAGTCAAGTTTTGTTCGGGTTATGTCTTTCGACATAGACAGCTCTTGGTCCACAAGATTGATAGGAGAACCTGTATCTAAGATAATCTTACACGATTTTCCACAGATTTTCCCACATACGTAAACCTCATCTACCGGATTCCAGTGCCGCCCAGTCGCCTCCTGCATCGCCACACTCTTGACGACCGGGGGACTGTTTTTTCCGGTCCGGCGTCTCCCCCTTACGCCGTCCTCTTCCCGTTTCCCGACGTTTGTTTGGTCGGAGGCGCTGCTTTTGCTTGACCGTTCTTGGCCTTGAAACAGTCCTTCTGGAGATGTCCTGGTTTGCCGCACAACCAGCACTTCAGTGACCTCGGTTGGTCCTCCGTTCGTTCGTCGGTTTTCTCGAATCTACGCTGTTTCGCTGGGTACCTTTCGAAATTATTGGAGGTTTTAGCCTTCCGTTCTTCCGAATATCGTTCTCGCGTTTCTGTCGCGGGGCGGCGCGACATTGTCTTAATGGTCTCGATCTCAAGAGCTCTGGTCACGGCGGCTCTTAAAGAGGTGAACCCGCCGAGTCGCAGTTCCCATAACCGAGCTCGACAATGCCGTGACGAATTGAGACGCGGCCAGCTTGTCGCGGGTTTCCGCCAGGCAGTCGGCGAAAGCGGACTGTACTAACCGCTCTATTTTCGTGGCTAGCGAGGAGATGCTCTCATCTCTCCGCTGCCGATGGCTTTGGAAGAATACATAATTCAAATTGGATAGATTCTTCGCCCCGTAACGGAATTCAAGTGCGGAAACCAATTCTGTAAAATTCTCGCATTGAGCCGCGGAGAGCGTCGTAAGGACGCTCCTCGCTGCACCCCCGAGAGAAGCGATCAAGGCTGTAGCCTTTTTTTCATTCCACCCATTTGCGCGCGCGATTGTATCAAATTGTATCTTGTACTCCTCCCAGGAATTCTTGCCATCAAAAATTGTCGGTTTTACCGCGTACCTCAAGCTGAGTACATGCGGTTCCGACAAGGGGTTAGCGGCGGGCGCACTAACGGGAGTAGGGATATACGTCGGTGGAACACTACTTACAACACTATTTACAGGTACGTTCTCCCCACCCCGAGGGTTCGCGCCGCTACCAACCGAACTATTGCCCGTTTGTGACGAAGCAGTTACGACCTGCATTCTCTCCTCCAAACTCGACAGGCGTGCCTCGAAGGCCGCCTGTGTTCGCCGGTCCTCTGTGTCCTTCTCTTCTCGGCGACGGTCCTCCCTCTGCCAGCGGGCTTCGTCTTCTCTCCTCTGTTCCCGCATCTGGCCCACGATGCTTAACTGAAGCGAGGTAAATAGCTCCTGCAGAGAGGCGTCCCCAGTCGCTGCAGAAGAAGGGTTCGCGGAGGCCGCGGTCGCGCGAGTGGGCATCCCACTTCGAGTGGGCATCCCACTTCTGACACCATTGTTACGTTTTACGCTCATGATA
The DNA here is from genome assembly GCA_963971345.1 of Andrena flavipes. Taxonomy (NCBI): domain Eukaryota; kingdom Metazoa; phylum Arthropoda; class Insecta; order Hymenoptera; family Andrenidae; genus Andrena; species Andrena flavipes. The sequence goes on along the minus strand of OZ020479.1, from coordinate 44,678,272 downwards.
ATTCAACTTTAATGTACAACAACAACAACCGAACATGAACAGGGCAACTACAACTCAAATAACTCAATACAATCTATACAGCAAGGGAATCTGGTATCGATATGTCTGCTAGGAATGGCGGCTGACTCTCGAATGACTCCTTCACAGGCGATCGATACGATCGCCTTCTTCTTGCCTTCTGGTGTCTTCGTCGCGAGCACCAGCAGGCCATGGATCCTATCCATCGGGTGCTCGCAACAATATTACATTTTTGTGGCCTCAATTAAAGAATAAACTTTTCGAAAGTTGTCCACAGCCTTAAGTAGGGGAAAATTATACAAAACCCCAGACGAGACGCTATTACTTCAACTTTTCAATTACTTTAAAAAAAAAATTTCAATGTTACGTCCTGAAGGGACTTTTCGATAAAGCACCCCGAGCAGCTGGAATGATCTATCGGGTTCTTGCTCTTTTAAAGTGCTGAAGCACACTTCGACTATACTAACTGTAATTAGGATAAGGATGATAAAGGGGTTGAATGAATCGTTGTACAGAGTTAGGAATAAAACTGTACGATATAATATATTCTCGGATAAAATGTTATAATTGTGACGAACAATACATACCGAAGAGACGGCGCTCACGTATTCGTTATCGCTGGGCACTCTCGTGTCGTTGGACCTTGAGTCGGTCACGGCCGTCCGGAGTTTCCCTAGGCGCACGGCACGCTTGCCGTCTAACGTTTCGCTGTTTCTGCTGTCTCGCTGAACATCGGGCAGATCGTGGTCGCCCGCTCGTCTTACTGCTATCGCTTGGTCACTCGATTCCTCGGCGCACGTTCTCTCGCTCGCGGTGGCTCATTCGGCGCGTATGTGTACTCCCGGCTAGGCCGTTCTCGGTGCGTCGGATGGAATCACACTTCCGCGGATCGGTTCGGCCTTGCGCGTTTCGCGATGAATTTAGGCGCGAAGAAGAGGTCGCGATATCTAGACAGCCCACTGGCTCGTCGCAACTTCCTAGCTCGAGCTCTCAAAATCGAATGCCTCTACCAAGTCCCGCTGTTACCGTCCGCACATCGTGTTTCCAAAATCGATCAAGGAAAACCGCCCCCTCGGCACCTGTCGATCGCTCCTTATTAGGGAATCTTCGGGCCCAGGCCGTTGATGGTCGCTTCGCGGTTCGGCGACCTGGTTGCCACATGCGGGGCGATTCCGCTGAATCGCCGATGTTGAAACGAAAAGCGAGTTGCGGACAGCAAGCACAGAATAAACGGATAGGGGCATGTAGCATCAACTACATTTTCTTATCCGTAGGGCTTTATTTTTCATAAGCTCGGCATTCCCCAATCTTCACCCGTCCTGTTGACTGTTGAGCTTTGAGCACTGCTTGAACGACGAAGCTAGACAAAGTATCATGCTTTCTCTCTTGCGTAGTCGACGGCAACTACGTGTGACTCTTTTTCCGCTCTCGCTCTCTCAGATTCTCACTCTCGACCGAAGAATTCCAAGAAATTGTGGTCGCCGGGCTCCTAACCAGGGATCGGCGAACTCCAGCTATCACTGATGGAGGGGGGAAACACCTACAGGAGCGGTGGTTATGTGTGCGTGAACTATGCTTGCGTCACTAACGCACACATAACCACCACTCCTGTAGGTGTTTCCCCCTCCATCAGCGGTAGCTGGAGTCCGCCGATCCCTGCACACAACTACTACGCTAAGAATAAACAACAGCCATGCGAACATATACCAAATATATATGGATTAATACTGGGAACTTCAGCATTCACACGATTTTTAAGGATCAGTCTTATACCGTCCAATATGTCTTCATGTAATAACACTGGTACAGTTCTTCCGAGCTTTCTTCGAATTGTAATCCTTACATATTTTGACAGAGATTTGCTAAAATCTTTTGAAGTTTCCTCAGATATCTTTCGAGAAGAGTGTAAGTCGTCAGTGAGCATTCGCTCGAGTTCACCAGCACGCCTCCAGTGGAATACTTGGATTGATGTCACTTTCGTATCAACCAATGTGTATCAAGCAGTGATACTATATCCATCTTTCAGTAAAGTTGTATAACAATCCATCCGTGTATTTTTTAAATATGCATTTAACTTTTTAATGTCATCCATCGACAGTAAAGTAATATTCTTTTGCCTTTTTTTCTGAGTGCTTGAGATTCTTGTACGGTTTTGTTTACAGTGACAGAATAGTCTTCCTCAAGGAGTTTCAAAAAATTTTCTATTTCATTTTGCCTTGTGACGTCCCGTCTTTTAATATGGATGCTTCTCAAAATTTTGCCTACTTGTTTTATAAGTGTTCTTAAGCTCGATGGAATAGAAGGTGTTTTACAAGTACCACCTGTTTAGTCAAACTGTGCAAGAGAATGTACAAGAGAATGTAGCTTGTATACAGTTGAAGCATTTGATGGAAAAAGGGCACATAAGCCAATGTTTTTCATAAGCCCATGTGCCCTTTTTCCATCAAATGCGTCAATTATTGTACTTTCTTGGATTATACATGCACGCGAATTCGGGTATGTCGCTGTCTATCTTCTTTAAGGTAGCTAGAAACCGTCCTAATAGCCTTAGTCGTGCACGAATCATGTCATGCTGGTGTTCCAAACGATACTTGGAACACATTTTATTTCCAAATGCAATTAAAAGGTCATCATATCGGATAAGTTTAATTATATCGTCCTCCCTCATGACTGGAAAAACTTTCTTCCTTAAAACAGATTTCGCAGTATAATGTATACGGCATGCTACAGCACGTCCTAAGACTTGAACGTTTCTTTCGTTGTTTATATTATTTCTATGGGAACACACTTGAACATGATGCCTTATGTTATTTTTGGAAAAGAAGTCATTGCAATTCACACACACACAAAAATCAGTTGCCCCTCGTTGCAGCTGTTGCACGAGACGACGGCAAACAAGCAAATCGCCTTGATTTATCGAAGCATTCATATTGTACATAAAATATCCTTTGCGTCTAATTAAATCGATAATTTTTCCCGCTCAATGATACATAACAATTGAAGTAATTTATGATTACATAAAGATCAGTCAAAGTGAAAACAATTATAAACACGTATAAACAATTATACGACTCACCTTTCGGCAAATTCTGAAAATTTTTCACGTCTTCCTCATTGTTGTGCTTCGTCTCCAAATACCTTGATAATTATGTCTGTTGTTACGTGGAAGACAAGAATAATCAGTTTTATTGTGGTACTTGGGACAATTTACTTGACAATTGCACATGTAATATACAGTCGTATGGTTTAGAAACTTTTGTTACAACCTCACAGTGTCCTACTCGTATCCAGAAGAAGGCTGTACAGTCGCGCTCTCGCAGGCTCGCCCACACACACACATCACTCCATCGACACGCACACACGCGCAGTCGACACACACTCATGACCGACGCGCAGTCACAATAGGACACCGATGACCCAGTGTCCTCGGCCTCCTGTATCTCTAACATCTGTAACTTTTTGTAATACGCGCACATGCTCAATTTTTTCTTATTTTTATAATTGTCAACATGCATTCTGATGTTATCGCATACACCTATATTATTTGAATTAAGGCTATTTGAAACATTAAAACTATTCGCGCCATTAGCATTGTCATTCTTATCTCCAGTATATGCATTATCGTCACTCATGCTTTCATCAATCGATGAAGCCGAGCAAGATGACGGATGAAAGCTCTCGTCATTATCATCTGTCTCGTTCTGAGAATCTGTCTCATTGTCGATAAATAAATTGTCTGCAGGAAAAAGGGAACTTCTCTCTGGATACACCGACGGTATACTGCAACCTTTATTTTGCAGTAAATTGCTGTCTGGATAAAATATATATACGTCTTTAGTATTGTGTAAAATGGTACAAGTACATTCTAATACTGATATGTCCAGAATACCGTTTAAGATATAATCTATACATAGAATCACTAAAAACCTTAATACATTCAGAAATAGGCACGAAATCATCGTTGGTGCTAATAATGGGGCGCACATCGTCAAATGCCGACATTGGACAACTAATTTCAGAGGCTCCATGATTGTTATCACCTTCGTGTACATTTAAACTGTCCTTAGGCGGGACACACGATGTGGAGAAATATTCTAGTAACGTAGTATCATGCAGAATAAATGAATTTCTTACTTTTCAGCATTCTGGAACATATATAGACAAACTGTTGATATTGTTATTCTAAGCAGTCATACAAACAAGTACTTTCCAGTATAATAATCATTATTATTATATATTAATGCAATTACCTTTAGAATTAGGCAGTAAGACATCATTGTTTACTCAATCCACAATAAATTTTTTACCATTTGGTGTTGACGTCGAAATCCTGTTTCTCACGTTATTTAAAAGTTTTACCCTTGGAATGGTTTTATTTAGATTCTCTGCTGTTCTCGTTAATATATTAACATCTTCTGAAATTTCAAAGAAGAAACTCTTTAAAAAAAAATATTTGAAAAATATATATATATATAAACAGATAATGCATTTCAAATATTTTTTTTTATATATATATATATATATATATATATAATTAAAAACTAATTTTAAAGACATCCTGCTTTCAGATTCACGAGAGTGAATATATATATATATATATTAATAACTACCTTTGAAAATGAGACGAATGCAGGGCCAGTTTGACCCATAGCAATGTTACGTCCTGAAGGGACTTCCTGTAAATCACCCCGAGCGGTTGGAATGATTTACCGGGTTCTTGCTCTCTCAAAGGGCTGAAGCCCACCTTGACTTATACTTACCAAGGAAGGAGAGGGAGAGAAGGGGTTCAATCAATGTTTGAATCGGAATTGCAGGTTAAAACAAAAGAGTAAAATATATTCTTTGTAAGATACAATCTGCTTACATACCCTAGGGACGGCGCTCCGTCCCTGCTGTCGCTCGCTGTGCTCTCAGGTAGCACGCGGCACGCTTGCCGTCTAAGGTTCCGCTCGCTATCGGGGTCTCTGGCCCGAGTGTAGGTCGTGGTCGCTTGCTGTTCTTTCGGATGGCACTCGGAAGACGATGACTAGCGCCTGTCGTACCGCACTATCGTAACGTCGGATAACTACGCGGTCCTACGTCGGTCACGATTAACGCGAAGGGCTCTCCCGGCTAGGCCGTTCTCGGTGTATCGGACGGAGTTACCCTTCTAACGAATTACTATCGGCCGAGCGTGCTTCGCGGAATCTATCCGGAGACATGGTCGCGGTATCTAGACGGTCCTCTAGTCCGTCGTGACTTCCTAGTTCGAGCTCCCGAATTCGAATCCTCAATATCTCATTATCACGCGCAGCTGCACGCGTCGGAAATTCCCGGGCCCGGGCCGCAGAAGGTCACGTTGTCCCTACGGCTGTCGCCAGGCGGCTCAGCGCAACGTGACTGGCACGCGCGAGGCGATTCCACTGAATCGCCGTTTACGGAGTAAAGCGACGCGCGGAGAGCAAGCACGGAAAGGGCCAGAAAGGCCCATGTAACAGCAACATTTCTATGATACACCGGTTTCACGAAAAAATTGAATGTAAAATGAATTAAATAATTAAAAATTTCAAATTAAATAAAATTTATAAATAAAGAAATACATAAAAAAAAAAAAATATTTATGTACATTTGGTACATAAAATTGGTGTATCTCCTCTATGGTTTTACAAATAATGTTATTGCAATTTAAGCATCATATACTATATTTTGCCATTGTCAACACAAATATAACATCGTGATAGAGTTTGTCAGAGTTGTACGAGGGTTAATAATATGAATAATAGTGTTCTAGAGTCTAGGGTTATATTTTCGACTTTCGATCATTTTCGGCTAACTTCGGTAATGAACGGAATAGTGTGTCTTTATATTTAAATAAGCCATACTGTTATTGTAGAAGCTCGAATCTGACGTAACATTTATCATTCAATGTTGTTAAAAGCCTGATATAACATTTCCCACTGGGGATTATGATACACCATTGGAAAGCTTAAGAGTAGTGGAGTCACGTGTACCGTAAGCGTCCCATTCCGAAAATATAGATTAAAATATGTAGAGCTGGTATTATTATTATTATTATTATTATTATTATTATTATTATTATTATTATTATTATTATTATTATTATTATTATTATTATTATTATTATTATTATTATTATTATTATTATTATTCTCGGCGGTCCCCCTACCCCCGTAAAGGGGAGCGGGGGACTAGATCGGCCCGTGTCGATCTAGGTTGAGCACCAACCGAGCGCGTCTCCAGGTGGCGGATAGGAGAACGGCCAGAGCGTGAAGCGGCTCCTCTGATCGCCGCGGACTGGATCACCACACGGTGACCGGGCCGCGGCGAAAGGGGGTGTCGGGGAACGTGACGGTTAGCGGGTGCTATAAGCGAACCCCGGGGCCTAACAATCCCGCGTGGCAAGCGAAGGCCCTGTCGTGGACCAACTCCCCAATCCAAGGTGGAAGCTATCGTGCCGAGGGATGAATGGTACCGGGGTATGGTGCCTCGAACGATGCCCTTGGGGTACCAGGCGACCCCCCATTGTATTCAGCCTTACCCCCACATAGCAGGCTCTGTGGGGGTGGACCGCATACTTCCTGCACACTCGTGGGTACTTTATGGAGGAAACAAAAACCCCAAAACCCAAAACCACAGCGGGAGAAGGGCCCTCGAAAGAGGGAACATCTCCCGTACACACGGCGGAAGTCACCGTACAGGGACCGGCAGAGACTGACGCGGCGCTAGCCGCGGCGGTTGAAACCGGGCTCTCGGTGGCGGAAGCTACCGCACGGAGGACGGGCGCGGGCGACGGTGACAAAGCCGAAGCAGCGCCCGACACTCCGACTAAGCGGAGGAAGGCGACCCGCAGCGGGGCGGCAAAGAGGAGGGCCCGAAAAGCCAAATTGGCTTCACTCGGGACCACCTTGGAGGCGACCCAAGCGGGAGCGCCGACCTCCGGAAAGGCAACGGAGGGGGAGGTGGGCCCGCATGACGGGCAAACAGACCCCTCCGCAAAGCAGGGTGGGAAGGGAGGAGAGACCACGGGCAAGGGCCTGAAAAGGGCCCGACAGACCGATGGCTCGACCCCCGAACACCCTGCAAAAAGAAAAGGGCTAATCTTCCCAGAGCCCTCCAACTTCAAGGAAGCGTTGGTGGGGGGTAGGAAGGTGGCGATAGCGCCATCTGACTACCCCGAAACCACGCTAACACCGGAGCAGGGGGATCTGGTGGTTAGGAAGCTCGGAGAAGCGATGGACGCCATTCCCAAGGAAATGGCGGCCCCCCGCTTCGAAGAGTGTAGGTTCGTGCAGGGCATCCTCTGGGTAACCTGCACGGACGCCGCAGCCAAGCAATGGCTAAAAGAAGCGGCAACAAACCTGAAGCCCTGGGAGGGCGCATCTCTCCAGGTAATGGAGAGAGAGTGCCTACCCAGGCTTCGAAAGATGGTGACCGTCATCCCCGGACCTCCGGAGAGGACGGAAGTCATCATACAACGGATCGGCCGGCAAAACCCGGGCCTCCGCACCCAACTATGGAGGGTGTGGGGCAGAAGGGAGGCGGAACGATCCGTGCACTTGATCCTGGGGGTGGACGCGGAGTCGCACGAGGCGCTAAGCAAGCGGGGCTTCGTCATCCACGTGGGGCTGGGCAGGGCGCTCCTTAGGGAGTTCCAGGCTCGGACCGGCGGGGGTGGCGGGGAACCGGGAGCGGCGCAGGGGGCGGCGGCAGCGGCACCCCAGGCCAGTGCAGGGATTGGGCCGGGGGGAGTGGGGGAGGCCTCGGGCGCGGGGGCGATACCCAGCACCGGAGCCGACCCGGCCCCTCAGGACCAAGCCCAGAGCGGAGCAGCGGGGGGAGGGAAGGAACCCTCGGTGGGGGCGACCGCGAGGGAGACCCCCGGCGCACCCACGGGGGGGGACCGACTCCCCATGACGAAGAAGGTGCAGGCACCCACCCGCGGAAAAAGGGGGAGACCCCTGAAGGCCGCGGGGTGGGGTAGGGCTGGGCCCTCGGGGACCCGAGGAGGAGTCCAAAGGACTACCAACTCGGGGTCACTGAGGGACCAGTTCCTAAAAATCGCCGGGGTGGAGAGCAAGGCCGCCACGGTAAAGCGAAGGGGGAAATAGAAGTGGACCGTAACACGGGACACACTACTTCCCCCGGAGCACGTGCGAGAGCGAGCAATACTGCAGCCATCATGGCTGCAGGATGCATCAGCATCTCGCAGATAAATCTGCAGCACTGCAAAGCAGCGACGGATCTACTTGACCGCCGCATAGTGGGGCAGCAAACAGATTTAGTACTCATACAAGAACCCTGGCTGATCAGGGGTCGAGTAGGAGGACTGAACACGAAACTGGGCACGGTAATACACGGGCCCGGTGATCCCGGCCCAAGAGCGTGCGTCTACGCGAGTAAAAGACTCAACGCCTTGAGGCTGGGAGAATTCTGCACTAGGGACCTAACAGCTGTCCTAATAGAGCCAAAAATGGGTGGGAACACGGAAAAGATCGTGGTCTGCTCAGCATACCTACCATACGACTCTGAGGAGTCTCCCCCAACGAGAGAACTCAGAGTACTGGTGGAGGCATGTAAAAATAGGGGGCTGCAACTGGTGGTGGGTTGCGACGCCAATGCGCACCACATCATATGGGGCAGCACCGATATCAACAAGAGAGGGACGAGCTTACTCGAATACCTCTCGACAACGGAACTGGAGATCCTCAATCGAGGTTCCAAGCCCACGTTCGTTACCTCCAGAAGGCAGGAGGTAATTGACATCACGCTGGGCTCCAGAAAGGTGGCTCAAGCAATAAAGGATTGGCATGTGGCGGAGGAGGTAACACTCTCCGACCACAGGCTAATCGAATTTAAACTGGCGGGAGACGCGGCACACGAACCCACGGGAGTCTACAGGAACCCCAGGGCCACCGACTGGCAACTCTACAAAGAGGAGCTAGAAGGAAGGCTCGGGGGGAACTTCGGACCCCCGAGAACGGGTGGGGGGATCGAGCAGGCGGTTGAGAAACTGCAGGCTGCGATCACCCAATCGTATGAGGCGTCATGCCCGGCCAAACAAAGGAAAAGCAGCAGACGGGTACCCTGGTGGAACCAGGAGCTGACCAGGCACAGGACCAGGACCCGGAAGCTGCTAAACAGAGCCATGAGGCTCGATACGAGGATCGAATGGGAAAACTACAGGGAAGCCCATAGATCCTACAAGAAGCTCATTAGAGCAGCAAAAAGGAAGACCTGGAGGGAATTCTGCCATGAAGCCGAGGCCCTACCACTAGTGGCCAGGCTTCGGAGGGTCTTCGCATCCGGGCCTTCGGAAAAACTGAACGGACTCAGACTCCCGGACGGGAGGTATCTGGAGGACCGACAACAGATTTTGGAGCACCTGACAGAGGTCCACTTCCCAGGTTCGGGGCTCTATCAGCAGGGGCAGCCAACAGAAGAGCCGGAACCTGAGAAAGAGGGACCGAAGGACTGGGAGATGGCCTCTAGAGTGGTAAACCGAGACAGGATCAGATGGGCCATAAACTCATTTAAGAGATTTAAGAGTCCGGGGGTGGACGGGATCTTCCCCGCCCTTCTACAGGAAGGGGGGGAGGACCTGATAAAACGACTGGACCTTATCTTTAAATCCTGCCTTGCTTTGGGGTATATACCCAGAACATGGAGAACGGCTAGAGTCGTATTCATACCCAAACCAGGGAAGAAGGACTACGACTCTGCCAAATCCTTCAGGCCTATCTGCTTAACGTCCTTCCTGCTGAAGACGCTGGAGAGACTGGTGGATAGGCACATCAGGGAACATGCGCTGGTGGAAAGACCAGTACAAATCTCCCAACACGCGTATCAGGCCGGCAGATCCGTGGAGACGGCGCTCCACCACCTGGTAGGGGTGGTAGAAGGGGCCCTGGAGCGGAAACAGTCGGTCCTGAGCGTATTCCTGGACATCGAAGGAGCGTTCGACAACACATCCTTAGATGCCATAAGCAGGGCCCTAGACAGCTTCAAGGTCGAAGACTCGATCAGAAGGTGGATCCGCAACATGCTGCGGACTAGAGCCGTGATGGCCAGCTGGGAAGGGACCACGATAAGGGCTCGGGCCGACAGGGGCTGCCCGCAGGGGGGAGTTCTCTCCCCACTGCTGTGGACCCTGGTGGTGGACGAGCTACTGCGTGGGCTCGGAGAAGAGGGTGTAATAGTACAGGGCTATGCTGACGACATAGTGATTGCAGTCAGAGGCACGAGCCCGACGTGCATGGCCAGGAGAATGCAGAAGGCGCTCACACTGGTTCAGGAATGGTGCCACAACCAAAACCTAAGGGTAAATCCGTGCAAGACGGAGATGGTACTGTTCACGAGGAAGCGGAACCTAAAGTTTAAGGCCCCCTCAATCTTCGGAGCGGAGCTACACACCTCCACGGAGGTGAAATATCTGGGAGTGACCCTGGATAAGAAGCTCACGTGGAAAAGCCACATCACGAAGCAGACCCAGAAGGCGCTCGTCACCTACTGGGCCTGCAGAAGGATGTTCGGCAGCACATGGGGGTTAAAACCATGGGTGGTCAAATGGATCTACACAGCCATCCTGGAACCCCAACTGACATACGCCTCAGTGGTATGGTGGACCTCCATGAGGAGGGACACCCACAGGAGGACACTGAGCAAGGTGTATCGCTTGGCACTGCTGGGGATGACGGGTGCGTTCCCCACCACGCCTACCCTGGCGATGGGGGTCTTGCTGGACCTGGCGCCACCGCACTTGGCTGCGGAGGCCGGGGCTAGGAAGGCTGCCCTGAGGATACACTTTGCGGGAAGATGGAAAGGCACGGGGAATGGGCACGCGGCGATCCTGCAGCACGTAAGGGACTCGTACGAGGCTCTGGACTGCGGAGGAGACCAATGTGACCCAGCCTACCGCTTCCAACATAACTTCGTCGTTCGCTTTCCAAGCAGAAAGGATTGGGAAGAAAACGAGAAGGAGTTACTCTCTCCGGGGGGACTTATCTGGTATACAGATGGTTCCAAAACCAAAACCGGAACCGGAGCCGGGATATGTGGGCAGAGGCCCAGGGTGGAAAGATCCATCGCCCTGGGCCCACACGTATCGGTCTTTCAGGCGGAGGTGCAGGCTATCAGGACCTGTGCCAGATTGAATCTGGACAGGGGCTATGAGGGCAAGCACATCTATATCTGTAGCGACAGTCGGGCCGCACTCGGATCCCTACGCAACACAGTGGTGAGATCCAGTCTGGTGCTAGACTGCGTGGACACACTGACGCAATTGGCAAATAGCAACCGCGTCAGTCTACTATGGGTTCCGGGACACGCCGGAATCAAGGGAAACGAAGGGGCAAACGACAGGGCCCGAGAAGGGGCACGTAAACCAAATCGGGACCTGTCCTGCACCGTAGGTGTCTCCATGGGGACCGTGAAGGAGTGGACGAGGTGCTGGATTAGACAGCAACTCGAACAACTCTGGGAGCGGACCCAACAGATGGGACACGCGAAGGCTCTGCTGAAGCGGCCTTCGAAAAAGATAGGGGCGGTACTCAGCCGCCTGGACAGGTCGCAGTTGCGACTGCTCGTGGGGATGGTCACAGGACACTGGCACACGAGAAAACACCTGGCGCGCCTAGGGATCGGTGAGGGACCTAGGTGCCCGCGGTGCGGGGAGGACGACGAAACGCCGCTCCACCTAATGACGCAGTGCGAGGGTATGGCGGCCCAAAGGCAGTTACTGCTGGGAGCTGCCTTCCACCGCACGTCGAACCTGGAGGACACAACCCTAAGCGGGCTTCTCGAGTTCGCACGAGAGGCCGGCCTAGTGGCAAGCCCTCCCAACTAGGACTGCCCGCAAGGGCTCGGGCACAATGGTCCAAATAGGACTGAGCGCCCGGAAAACGCCCAATTTATATATTATTATTATTATTATTATTATTATTATTATTATTATTATTATTATTATTATTATTATTATTATTATTATTATTATTATTATTATTATTATTATTATTATTATTATTATTCTCGGCGGTCCCCCTACCCCCGTAAAGGGGAGCGGGGGACTAGATCGGCCCGTGTCGATCTAGGTTGAGCACCAACCGAGCGCGTCTCCAGGTGGCGGATAGGAGAACGGCCAGAGCGTGAAGCGGCTCCTCTGATCGCCGCGGACTGGATCACCACACGGTGACCGGGCCGCGGCGAAAGGGGGTGTCGGGGAACGTGACGGTTAGCGGGTGCTATAAGCGAACCCCGGGGCCTAACAACCCCGCGTGGCAAGCGAAGGCCCTGTCGTGGACCAACTCCCCAATCCAAGGTGGAAGCTATCGTGCCGAGGGATGAATGGTACCGGGGTACGGTGCCTCGAACGATGCCCTTGGGGTACCAGGCGACCCCCCATTGTATTTAGCCTTACCCCCACATAGCAGGCTCTGTGGGGGTGGACCGCATACTTCCTGCACACTCGTGGGAATCGTATGGAAAGCGACCCAACTAAAGAAAAACCAGCGGGAGAAGGGCCCTCGAAAGAGGGAACATCTCCCGTACACACGGCGGAAGTCACCGTACAGGGACCGGCAGAGACTGACGCGGCGCTAGCCGCGGCGGTTGAAACCGGGCTCTCGGTGGCGGAAGCTACCACACGGAGGACGGGCGCGAGCGACGGTGACAAAGCCGAAGCAGCGCCCGACACTCCGACAAAGCGGAGGAAGGCGACCCGCAGCGGGGCGGCAAAGAGGAGGGCCCGAAAAGCCAAATTGGCTTCACTCGTGACCACCTTGGAGGCGACCCAAGCGGGAGCGCCGACCTCCGGAAAGACAACGGAGGGGGAGGTGGGCCCGCATGACGGGCAAACAGACCCCTCCGCAAAGCAGGGTGGGAAGGGAGGAGAGACCACGGGCAAGGGCCTGAAAAGGGCCCGACAGACCGATGGCTCGACCCCCGAACACCCTGCAAAAAGAAAAGGGCTAATCTTCCCAGAGCCCTCCAACTTCAAGGAAGCGTTGGTGGGGGGTAGGAAGGTGGCGATAGCGCCATCTGACTACCCCGAAACCACGCTAACACCGGAGCAGGGGGATCTGGTGATGAGGAAGCTCGGAGAAGCGATGGACGCCATTCCCAAGGAAATGGCGGCCCCCCGCTTCGAAGAGTGTAGGTTCGTGCAGGGCATCCTCTGGGTAACCTGCACGGACGCCGCAGCCAAGCAATGGCTAAAAGAAGCGGCAACAAACCTGAAGCCCTGGGAGGGCGCATCTCTCCAGGCAATGGAGAGAGAGTGCCTACCCAGGCTTCGAAAGATGGCGACCGTCATCCCCGGACCTCCGGAGAAGACGGAAGTCATCATACAACGGATCGGCCGGCAAAACCCGGGCCTCCGCACCCAACTATGGAGGGTGTGGGGCAGAAGGGAGGCGGAACGATCCGTGCACTTGATCCTGGGGGTGGACGCGGAGTCGCACGAGGCGCTAAGCAAGCGGGGCTTCGTCATCCACGTGGGGCTGGGCAGGGCGCTCCTTAGGGAGTTCCAGGCTCGGACCGGCGGGGGTGGCGGGGAACCGGGAGCGGCGGCAGCGGCACCCCAGGCCAGTGCAGGGATTGGGCCGGGGGGAGTGGGGGAGGCCTCGGGCGCGGGGGCGATACCCAGCACCGGAGCCGACCCGGCCCCTCAGGACCAAGCCCAGAGCGGAGCAGCGGGGGGAGGGAAGGAACCCTCGGTGGGGGCGACCGCGAGGGAGACCTCCGGCGCACCCACGGGGGGGGACCGACTCCCCTTGACGAAGGAGGTGAAGGTACCCACCCGCGGAAAAAGGGGGAGACCCCTGAAGGCCGTGGGGTGGGGTAGGGCTGGGCCCTCGGGGACCCGAGGAGGAGTCCAAAGGACTACCAACTCGGGGTCACTGAGGGACCAGTTCCTCAAAATCGCCGGGGTGGAGAGCAAGGCCGCCACGGTAAAGCGAAGGGGGAAATAGAAGTGGACCGTAACACGGGACACACTACTTCCCCCGGAGCACGTGCGAGAGCGAGCAATACTGCAGCCATCATGGCTGCAGGATGCATCAGCATCTCGCAGATCAATCTGCAGCACTGCAAAGCGGCGACGGACTTACTCGACCGCCGCATAGTGGGGCAGCAAACAGATTTAGTACTCATACAAGAACCCTGGCTGATCAGGGGTCGAGTAGGAGGACTGAACACGAAACTGGGCACGGTAATACACGGGCCCGGTGATCCCGGCCCAAGAGCGTGCGTCTACGCGAGTAAAAGACTAAACGCCTTGAGGCTGGGAGAATTCTGCACTAGGGACCTAACAGCTGTCCTAATAGAGCCAAAAATGGGTGGGAACACGGAAAAGATCGTGGTCTGCTCAGCATACCTACCATACGACTCTGAGGAGTCTCCCCCAACGAGAGAACTCAGAGTACTGGTGGAGGCATGTAAAAATAGGGGGCTGCAACTGGTGGTGGGTTGCGACGCCAATGCGCACCACATCATATGGGGCAGCACCGATATCAACAAGAGAGGGACGAGCTTACTCGAATACCTCTCGACAACGGAACTGGAGATCCTCAATCGAGGTTCCAAGCCCACGTTCGTTACCTCCAGAAGGCAGGAGGTAATTGACATCACGCTGGGCTCCAGAAAGGTGGCTCAAGCAATAAAGGATTGGCATGTGGCGGAGGAGGTAACACTCTCCGACCACAGGCTAATCGAATTTAAACTGGCGGGAGACGCGGCACACGAACCCACGGGAGTCTACAGGAACCCCAGGGCCACCGACTGGCAACTCTACAAAGAGGAGCTAGAAGGAAGGCTCGGGGGGAACTTCGGACCCCCGAGAACGGGTGGGGGGATCGAGCAGGCGGTTGAGAAACTGCAGGCTGCGATCACCCAATCGTATGAGGCGTCATGCCCGGCCAAACAAAGGAAAAGCAGCAGACGGGTACCCTGGTGGAACCAGGAGCTGACCAGGCACAGGACCAGAACCCGGAAGCTGCTAAACAGAGCCATGAGGCTTGGCACGAGGGTCGAATGGGAAAACTACAAGGAAGCCCATAGATCATACAAAAAGCTCATCAGAGCATCAAAAAGAAAAAGCTGGAGGGGATTCTGCCATGAATCCGAGGCCCTACCACTAGTGGCTAGGCTTCGAAAGGTTTTTGCAACCGGACCTCCGGAAAAACTGAACGGACTCAGACTCCCGGACGGGAGGTACCTAGAGGACCGACAACAAATCCTAGAACACCTGATAGAGGTCCACTTCCCAGGCTCGGGTTTCTGTCAGCAGGGGCAGCCAACAGTAGAGCTGGAACCTCAAAGCGACGGACCGAAGGACTGGGGGATGGCCTCCAGAGTGGTAAACCGAGACAGGATCAGATGGGCCATAAATTCATTTAAGAGATTTAAGAGTCCGGGAGTAGACGGGATCTTCCCCGCCCTTTTACAGGAAGGAGGGGAGGACCTGATAAAACGACTGGACCTTATCCTCAAATCCTGTCTTGCCTTGGGGTATATACCCAAAACATGGAGAATGGCCAGAGTCGTGTTCATACCCAAACCAGGGAAGAAGGACTACGATTCTGCCAAATCCTTCAGGCCTATCAGCCTAACGTCCTTCCTTCTGAAGACGCTGGAAAGACTGGTGGATAGGCACATCAGGGAACATGCGCTGGTGGAAAGACCAGTTCAAAACTCCCAACACGCGTATCAGGCCGGCAGATCCGTGGAGACGGCGCTCCACCACCTGGTAGGGATGGTAGAAGGGGCCCTGGAGCGGAAACAGTCGGTCCTGAGCGTATTCCTAGACATCGAAGGAGCGTTCGATAACACATCCTTGGATGCCATAAGCAGGGCTCTAGACAACTTCAAGGTCGAAGAGTCGATCGGAAGGTGGATCCGCAATATGTTGCGGACTAGAGCCGTGACGGCCAGCTGGGAAGGGACCACGATAAGGGCTCGGGCCAACAGGGGCTGCCCGCAGGGGGGAGTTCTCTCCCCACTGCTGTGGACCCTGGTGGTAGACGAGTTACTGCGTGGGCTCGGAAAAGAAGGCGTAATAGTACAGGGCTATGCCGACGACATAGCGATCGCTGTCAGAGGCACGAACCCGACATGCATGGCCAGGAGAATGCAGAAGGCACTCACACTGGTTCAGGAATGGTGCCACAACCAAAACCTAAGGGTAAATCCGTCCAAGACGGAGATGGTACTGTTCACGAGGAAGCGGAACTTAAAGTTTAAGGCCCCCTCAATATTCGGAGCGGAGCTTCACACCTCCTCGGAGGTAAAATATCTGGGAGTGACCCTGGATAAGAAGCTCACGTGGAAAAGCCACATCACGAAGCAGACCCAGAAGGCGCTTGTCACCTACTGGGCCTGCAGAAGGATGTTCGGCAGCACATGGGGGTTAAAACCATGGGTGGTTAAATGGATCTATACGGCCATCCTGGAGCCCCAACTAATATACGCCTCAGTGGTATGGTGGACCTCCATGAGGAGGGACACCCACAGGAGGACATTGGGCAAGGTGTATCGCCTGGCACTGCTGGGGATAACGGGTGCGTTTCCCACCACGCCCACCCTGGCGATGGGGGCCTTGCTGGACCTGCCGCCGCCGCACTTGGCTGCGGAGGCCGGGGCTAGGAAGGCTGCCCTGAGGATACACTTTGCGGGAAGATGGAAAGGCACGGGGAATGGGCACGCGGCGATCCTGCAGCACGTAAGGGACTCGTACGAGGCTCTGGACTGCGGAGGAGACCAATGTGACCCAGCCTACCGCTTCCAACATAACTTCGTCGTTCGCTTTCCAAGCAGAAAGGATTGGGAAGAAAACGAGAAGGAGTTACTCTCTCCGGGGGGACTTATCTGGTATACAGATGGTTCCAAAACCAAAACCGGAACCGGAGCCGGGATATGTGGGCAGAGGCCCAGGGTGGAAAGATCCATCGCCCTGGGCCCACACGTATCGGTCTTTCAGGCGGAGGTGCAGGCTATCAGGACCTGTGCCAGATTGAATCTGGACAGGGGCTATGAGGGCAAGCACATCTATATCTGTAGCGACAGTCGGGCCGCACTGGGATCCCTCCGCAACACGGTGGTGAGATCTAGTCTGGTGCTAGACTGCGTGGACGCGCTGACGCAATTGGCTAACAACAATCGCGTCAGTCTACTATGGGTTCCGGGGCATGCCGGAATCGAGGGAAACGAAGGGGCAAACGCCAGGGCTCGAGAAGGTGCGCGTAATCTGGATCGAGACCCGTCGTGCACCGTAGGTGTCTCCATGGGGACTGTGAAGGAGTGGACGAGTCGCTGGATCAGACAGCAACTCGAACAACTCTGGGAACGGACCCAACAGATGAGACACGCGAAGGCTCTGCTGAAGCGGCCTTCGAAAAAGATAGGGGCGGTACTCAGCCGCCTGGACAGGTCGCAGTTGCGACTGCTCGTGGGGATGGTCACAGGACACTGGCACACGAGGAAGCACCTGGCGCGCCTTGGGATCGTGCAGGAACCAGGGTGCCCGTGGTGCGGGGTGGGCGACGAAACGCCGCTTCACCTTATGACGCAGTGCGAGGGTATGGCGGCCCAAAGACAGCTATTGCTGGGAGCTGCCTTCCCCCGCACGGCGAATCTGGAGGACTGGACCGTGAGCGGGCTTCTCGAGTTCGCACGAGAGGCCGGACTAGCGGCAAGCCCTCTGAACTAGGACTCCCTAGGAGGTCCAAATAGGACTGAGCGCCCGGAAAACGCCCAATTTATATATATTATTATTATTATTATTATTATCTCGGCGGTCCCCCTACCCCCGTAAAGGGGAGCGGGGGACTAGATCGGCCCGTGTCGATCTAGGTTGAGCACCAACCGAGCGCGTCTCCAGGTGGCGGATAGGAGAACGGCCAGAGCGTGAAGCGGCTCCTCTGATCGCCGCGGACTGGATCACCACACGGTGACCGGGCCGCGGCGAAAGGGGGTGTCGGGGAACGTGACGGTTAGCGGGTGCTATAAGCGAACCCCGGGGCCTAACAACCCCGCGTGGCAAGCGAAGGCCCTGTCGTGGACCAACTCCCCAATCCAAGGTGGAAGCTATCGTGCCGAGGGATGAATGGTACCGGGGTACGGTGCCTCGAACGATGCCCTTGGGGTACCAGGCGACCCCCCATTGTATTTAGCCTTACCCCCACATAGCAGGCTCTGTGGGGGTGGACCGCATACTTCCTGCACACTCGTGGGAATCGTATGGAAAGCGACCCAACTAAAGAAAAACCAGCGGGAGAAGGGCCCTCGAAAGAGGGAACATCTCCCGTACACACGGCGGAAGTCACCGTACAGGGACCGGCAGAGACTGACGCGGCGCTAGCCGCGGCGGTTGAAACCGGGCTCTCGGTGGCGGAAGCTACCACACGGAGGACGGGCGCGGGCGACGGTGACAAAGCCGAAGCAGCGCCCGACACTCCGACAAAGCGGAGGAAGGCGACCCGCAGCGGGGCGGCAAAGAGGAGGGCCCGAAAAGCCAAATTGGCTTCACTCGTGACCACCTTGGAGGCGACCCAAGCGGGAGCGCCGACCTCCGGAAAGACAACGGAGGGGGAGGTGGGCCCGCATGACGGGCAAACAGACCCCTCCGCAAAGCAGGGTGGGAAGGGAGGAGAGACCACGGGCAAGGGCCTGAAAAGGGCCCGACAGACCGATGGCTCGACCCCCGAACACCCTGCAAAAAGAAAAGGGCTAATCTTCCCAGAGCCCTCCAACTTCAAGGAAGCGTTGGTGGGGGGTAGGAAGGTGGCGATAGCGCCATCTGACTACCCCGAAACCACGCTAACACCGGAGCAGGGGGATCTGGTGATGAGGAAGCTCGGAGAAGCGATGGACGCCATTCCCAAGGAAATGGCGGCCCCCCGCTTCGAAGAGTGTAGGTTCGTGCAGGGCATCCTCTGGGTAACCTGCACGGACGCCGCAGCCAAGCAATGGCTAAAAGAAGCGGCAACAAACCTGAAGCCCTGGGAGGGCGCATCTCTCCAGGCAATGGAGAGAGAGTGCCTACCCAGGCTTCGAAAGATGGCGACCGTCATCCCCGGACCTCCGGAGAAGACGGAAGTCATCATACAACGGATCGGCCGGCAAAACCCGGGCCTCCGCACCCAACTATGGAGGGTGCGGGGCAGAAGGGAGGCGGAACGATCCGTGCACTTGATCCTGGGGGTGGACGCGGAGTCGCACGAGGCGCTAAGCAAGCGGGGCTTCGTCATCCACGTGGGGCTGGGCAGGGCGCTCCTTAGGGAGTTCCAGGCTCGGACCGGCGGGGGTGGCGGGGAACCGGGAGCGGCGCGGGGGGCGGCGGCAGCGGCACCCCAGGCCAGTGCAGGGATTGGGCCGGGGGGAGTGGGGGAGGCCTCGGGCGCGGGGGCGATACCCAGCACCGGAGCCGACCCGGCCCCTCAGGACCAAGCCCAGAGCGGAGCAGCGGGGGGAGGGAAGGAACCCTCGGTGGGGGCGACCGCGAGGGAGACCTCCGGCGCACCCACGGGGGGGGACCGACTCCCCTTGACGAAGGAGGTGAAGGTACCCACCCGCGGAAAAAGGGGGAGACCCCTGAAGGCCGTGGGGTGGGGTAGGGCTGGGCCCTCGGGGACCCGAGGAGGAGTCCAAAGGACTACCAACTCGGGGTCACTGAGGGACCAGTTCCTCAAAATCGCCGGGGTGGAGAGCAAGGCCGCCACGGTAAAGCGAAGGGGGAAATAGAAGTGGACCGTAACACGGGACACACTACTTCCCCCGGAGCACGTGCGAGAGCGAGCAATACTGCAGCCATCATGGCTGCAGGATGCATCAGCATCTCGCAGATCAATCTGCAGCACTGCAAAGCGGCGACGGACTTACTCGACCGCCGCATAGTGGGGCAGCAAACAGATTTAGTACTCATACAAGAACCCTGGCTGATCAGGGGTCGAGTAGGAGGACTGAACACGAAACTGGGCACGGTAATACACGGGCCCGGTGATCCCGGCCCAAGAGCGTGCGTCTACGCGAGTAAAAGACTAAACGCCTTGAGGCTGGGAGAATTCTGCACTAGGGACCTAACAGCTGTCCTAATAGAGCCAAAAATGGGTGGGAACACGGAAAAGATCGTGGTCTGCTCAGCATACCTACCATACGACTCTGAGGAGTCTCCCCCAACGAGAGAACTCAGAGTACTGGTGGAGGCATGTAAAAATAGGGGGCTGCAACTGGTGGTGGGTTGCGACGCCAATGCGCACCACATCATATGGGGCAGCACCGATATCAACAAGAGAGGGACGAGCTTACTCGAATACCTCTCGACAACGGAACTGGAGATCCTCAATCGAGGTTCCAAGCCCACGTTCGTTACCTCCAGAAGGCAGGAGGTAATTGACATCACGCTGGGCTCCAGAAAGGTGGCTCAAGCAATAAAGGATTGGCATGTGGCGGAGGAGGTAACACTCTCCGACCACAGGCTAATCGAATTTAAACTGGCGGGAGACGCGGCACACGAACCCACGGGAGTCTACAGGAACCCCAGGGCCACCGACTGGCAACTCTACAAAGAGGAGCTAGAAGGAAGGCTCGGGGGGAACTTCGGACCCCCGAGAACGGGTGGGGGGATCGAGCAGGCGGTTGAGAAACTGCAGGCTGCGATCACCCAATCGTATGAGGCGTCATGCCCGGCCAAACAAAGGAAAAGCAGCAGACGGGTACCCTGGTGGAACCAGGAGCTGACCAGGCACAGGACCAGGACCCGGAAGCTGCTAAACAGAGCCATGAGGCTCGATACGAGGATCGAATGGGAAAACTACAGGGAAGCCCATAGATCCTACAAGAAGCTCATTAGAGCAGCAAAAAGGAAGACCTGGAGGGAATTCTGCCATGAAGCCGAGGCCCTACCACTAGTGGCCAGGCTTCGGAGGGTCTTCGCATCCGGGCCTTCGGAAAAACTGAACGGACTCAGACTCCCGGACGGGAGGTATCTGGAGGACCGACAACAGATTTTGGAGCACCTGACAGAGGTCCACTTCCCAGGTTCGGGGCTCTATCAGCAGGGGCAGCCAACAGAAGAGCCGGAACCTGAGAAAGAGGGACCGAAGGACTGGGAGATGGCCTCTAGAGTGGTAAACCGAGACAGGATCAGATGGGCCATAAACTCATTTAAGAGATTTAAGAGTCCGGGGGTGGACGGGATCTTCCCCGCCCTTCTACAGGAAGGGGGGGAGGACCTGATAAAACGACTGGACCTTATCTTTAAATCCTGCCTTGCTTTGGGGTATATACCCAGAACATGGAGAACGGCTAGAGTCGTATTCATACCTAAACCAGGGAAGAAGGACTACGACTCTGCCAAATCCTTCAGGCCTATCTGCTTAACGTCCTTCCTGCTGAAGACGCTGGAGAGACTGGTGGATAGGCACATCAGGGAACATGCGCTGGTGGAAAGACCAGTTCAAAACTCCCAACACGCGTATCAGGCCGGCAGATCCGTGGAGACGGCGCTCCACCACCTGGTAGGGATGGTAGAAGGGGCCCTGGAGCGGAAACAGTCGGTCCTGAGCGTATTCCTAGACATCGAAGGAGCGTTCGATAACACATCCTTGGATGCCATAAGCAGGGCTCTAGACAACTTCAAGGTCGAAGAGTCGATCGGAAGGTGGATCCGCAATATGTTGCGGACTAGAGCCGTGACGGCCAGCTGGGAAGGGACCACGATAAGGGCTCGGGCCAACAGGGGCTGCCCGCAGGGGGGAGTTCTCTCCCCACTGCTGTGGACCCTGGTGGTAGACGAGTTACTGCGTGGGCTCGGAAAAGAAGGCGTAATAGTACAGGGCTATGCCGACGACATAGCGATCGCTGTCAGAGGCACGAACCCGACATGCATGGCCAGGAGAATGCAGAAGGCACTCACACTGGTTCAGGAATGGTGCCACAACCAAAACCTAAGGGTAAATCCGTCCAAGACGGAGATGGTACTGTTCACGAGGAAGCGGAACTTAAAGTTTAAGGCCCCCTCAATATTCGGAGCGGAGCTTCACACCTCCTCGGAGGTAAAATATCTGGGAGTGACCCTGGATAAGAAGCTCACGTGGAAAAGCCACATCACGAAGCAGACCCAGAAGGCGCTTGTCACCTACTGGGCCTGCAGAAGGATGTTCGGCAGCACATGGGGGTTAAAACCATGGGTGGTTAAATGGATCTATACGGCCATCCTGGAGCCCCAACTAATATACGCCTCAGTGGTATGGTGGACCTCCATGAGGAGGGACACCCACAGGAGGACATTGGGCAAGGTGTATCGCCTGGCACTGCTGGGGATAACGGGTGCGTTTCCCACCACGCCCACCCTGGCGATGGGGGCCTTGCTGGACCTGCCGCCGCCGCACTTGGCTGCGGAGGCCGGGGCTAGGAAGGCTGCCCTGAGGATACACTTTGCGGGAAGATGGAAAGGCACGGGGAATGGGCACGCGGCGATCCTGCAGCACGTAAGGGACTCGTACGAGGCTCTGGACTGCGGAGGAGACCAATGTGACCCAGCCTACCGCTTCCAACATAACTTCGTCGTTCGCTTTCCAAGCAGAAAGGATTGGGAAGAAAACGAGAAGGAGTTACTCTCTCCGGGGGGACTTATCTGGTATACAGATGGTTCCAAAACCAAAACCGGAACCGGAGCCGGGATATGTGGGCAGAGGCCCAGGGTGGAAAGATCCATCGCCCTGGGCCCACACGTATCGGTCTTTCAGGCGGAGGTGCAGGCTATCAGGACCTGTGCCAGATTGAATCTGGACAGGGGCTATGAGGGCAAGCACATCTATATCTGTAGCGACAGTCGGGCCGCACTGGGATCCCTCCGCAACACGGTGGTGAGATCTAGTCTGGTGCTAGACTGCGTGGACGCGCTGACGCAATTGGCTAACAGCAATCGCGTCAGTCTACTATGGGTTCCGGGGCATGCCGGAATCGAGGGAAACGAAGGGGCAAACGCCAGGGCTCGAGAAGGTGCGCGTAATCCGGATCGAGACCCGTCGTGCACCGTAGGTGTCTCCATGGGGACTGTGAAGGAGTGGACGAGTCGCTGGATCAGACAGCAACTCGAACAACTCTGGGAACGGACCCAACAGATGAGACACGCGAAGGCTCTGCTGAAGCGGCCTTCGAAAAAGATAGGGGCGGTACTCAGCCGCCTGGACAGGTCGCAGTTGCGACTGCTCGTGGGGATGGTCACAGGACACTGGCACACGAGGAAGCACCTGGCGCGCCTTGGGATCGTGCAGGAACCAGGGTGCCCGTGGTGCGGGGTGGGCGACGAAACGCCGCTTCACCTTATGACGCAGTGCGAGGGTATGGCGGCCCAAAGGCAGTTACTGCTGGGAGCTGCCTTCCACCGCACGTCGAACCTGGAGGACACAACCCTAAGCGGGCTTCTCGAGTTCGCACGAGAGGCCGGCCTAGTGGCAAGCCCTCCCAACTAGGACTGCCCGCAAGGGCTCGGGCACAATGGTCCAAATAGGACTGAGCGCCCGGAAAACGCCCAATTTATATATTATTATTATTATTATTATTATTATTATTATTATTATTATTATTATTATTATTATTATTATTATTATTATTATTATTATTATTATTATTATTATTATTATTGTAAAAGACTAAACGCCTTGAGGCTGGGAGAATTCTGCACTAGGGACCTAACAGCTGTCCTAATAGAGCCAAAAATGGGTGGGAACACGGAAAAGATCGTGGTCTGCTCAGCATACCTACCATACGACTCTGAGGAGTCTCCCCCAACGAGAGAACTCAGAGTACTGGTGGAGGCATGTAAAAATAGGGGGCTGCAACTGGTGGTGGGTTGCGACGCCAATGCGCACCACATCATATGGGGCAGCACCGATATCAACAAGAGAGGGACGAGCTTACTCGAATACCTCTCGACAACGGAACTGGAGATCCTCAATCGAGGTTCCAAGCCCACGTTCGTTACCTCCAGAAGGCAGGAGGTAATTGACATCACGCTGGGCTCCAGAAAGGTGGCTCAAGCAATAAAGGATTGGCATGTGGCGGAGGAGGTAACACTCTCCGACCACAGGCTAATCGAATTTAAACTGGCGGGAGACGCGGCACACGAACCCACGGGAGTCTACAGGAACCCCAGGGCCACCGACTGGCAACTCTACAAAGAGGAGCTAGAAGGAAGGCTCGGGGGGAACTTCGGACCCCCGAGAACGGGTGGGGGGATCGAGCAGGCGGTTGAGAAACTGCAGGCTGCGATCACCCAATCGTATGAGGCGTCATGCCCGGCCAAACAAAGGAAAAGCAGCAGACGGGTACCCTGGTGGAACCAGGAGCTGACCAGGCACAGGACCAGGACCCGGAAGCTGCTAAACAGAGCCATGAGGCTCGATACGAGGATCGAATGGGAAAACTACAGGGAAGCCCATAGATCCTACAAGAAGCTCATTAGAGCAGCAAAAAGGAAGACCTGGAGGGAATTCTGCCATGAAGCCGAGGCCCTACCACTAGTGGCCAGGCTTCGGAGGGTCTTCGCATCCGGGCCTTCGGAAAAACTGAACGGACTCAGACTCCCGGACGGGAGGTATCTGGAGGACCGACAACAGATTTTGGAGCACCTGACAGAGGTCCACTTCCCAGGTTCGGGGCTCTATCAGCAGGGGCAGCCAACAGAGCCGGAACCTGAGAAAGAGGGACCGAAGGACTGGGAGATGGCCTCTAGAGTGGTAAACCGAGACAGGATCAGATGGGCCATAAACTCATTTAAGAGATTTAAGAGTCCGGGGGTGGACGGGATCTTCCCCGCCCTTCTACAGGAAGGGGGGGAGGACCTGATAAAACGACTGGACCTTATCTTTAAATCCTGCCTTGCTTTGGGGTATATACCCAGAACATGGAGAACGGCTAGAGTCGTATTCATACCTAAACCAGGGAAGAAGGACTACGACTCTGCCAAATCCTTCAGGCCTATCTGCTTAACGTCCTTCCTGCTGAAGACGCTGGAGAGACTGGTGGATAGGCACATCAGGGAACATGCGCTGGTGGAAAGACCAGTTCAAAACTCCCAACACGCGTATCAGGCCGGCAGATCCGTGGAGACGGCGCTCCACCACCTGGTAGGGATGGTAGAAGGGGCCCTGGAGCGGAAACAGTCGGTCCTGAGCGTATTCCTAGACATCGAAGGAGCGTTCGATAACACATCCTTGGATGCCATAAGCAGGGCTCTAGACAACTTCAAGGTCGAAGAGTCGATCGGAAGGTGGATCCGCAATATGTTGCGGACTAGAGCCGTGACGGCCAGCTGGGAAGGGACCACGATAAGGGCTCGGGCCAACAGGGGCTGCCCGCAGGGGGGAGTTCTCTCCCCACTGCTGTGGACCCTGGTGGTAGACGAGTTACTGCGTGGGCTCGGAAAAGAAGGCGTAATAGTACAGGGCTATGCCGACGACATAGCGATCGCTGTCAGAGGCACGAACCCGACATGCATGGCCAGGAGAATGCAGAAGGCACTCACACTGGTTCAGGAATGGTGCCACAACCAAAACCTAAGGGTAAATCCGTCCAAGACGGAGATGGTACTGTTCACGAGGAAGCGGAACTTAAAGTTTAAGGCCCCCTCAATATTCGGAGCGGAGCTTCACACCTCCTCGGAGGTAAAATATCTGGGAGTGACCCTGGATAAGAAGCTCACGTGGAAAAGCCACATCACGAAGCAGACCCAGAAGGCGCTTGTCACCTACTGGGCCTGCAGAAGGATGTTCGGCAGCACATGGGGGTTAAAACCATGGGTGGTTAAATGGATCTATACGGCCATCCTGGAGCCCCAACTAATATACGCCTCAGTGGTATGGTGGACCTCCATGAGGAGGGACACCCACAGGAGGACATTGGGCAAGGTGTATCGCCTGGCACTGCTGGGGATAACGGGTGCGTTTCCCACCACGCCCACCCTGGCGATGGGGGCCTTGCTGGACCTGCCGCCGCCGCACTTGGCTGCGGAGGCCGGGGCTAGGAAGGCTGCCCTGAGGATACACTTTGCGGGAAGATGGAAAGGCACGGGGAATGGGCACGCGGCGATCCTGCAGCACGTAAGGGACTCGTACGAGGCTCTGGACTGCGGAGGAGACCAATGTGACCCAGCCTACCGCTTCCAACATAACTTCGTCGTTCGCTTTCCAAGCAGAAAGGATTGGGAAGAAAACGAGAAGGAGTTACTCTCTCCGGGGGGACTTATCTGGTATACAGATGGTTCCAAAACCAAAACCGGAACCGGAGCCGGGATATGTGGGCAGAGGCCCAGGGTGGAAAGATCCATCGCCCTGGGCCCACACGTATCGGTCTTTCAGGCGGAGGTGCAGGCTATCAGGACCTGTGCCAGATTGAATCTGGACAGGGGCTATGAGGGCAAGCACATCTATATCTGTAGCGACAGTCGGGCCGCACTGGGATCCCCCCGCAACACGGTGGTGAGATCTAGTCTGGTGCTAGACTGCGTGGACGCGCTGACGCAATTGGCTAACAGCAATCGCGTCAGTCTACTATGGGTTCCGGGGCATGCCGGAATCGAGGGCAACGAAGGGGCAAACGTCAGGGCTCGAGAAGGTGCGCGTAATCTGGATCGAGACCCGTCGTGCACCGTAGGTGTCTCCATGGGGACTGTGAAGGAGTGGACGAGTCGCTGGATCAGACAGCAACTCGAACAACTCTGGGAACGGACCCAACAGATGAGACACGCGAAGGCTCTGCTGAAGCGGCCTTCAAAGAGGATAGGGGCGGCGCTCAGCCGCCTGGATAGGTCGCAGCTGCGACTACTCGTGGGGATGGTCACAGGACACTGGCACACGAGAAAACACCTGGCGCGCCTAGGGATCGGTGAGGGACCTAGGTGCCCGCGGTGCGGGGAGGACGACGAAACGCCGCTCCACCTAATGACGCAGTGCGAGGGTATGGCGGCCCAAAGGCAGTTACTGCTGGGAGCTGCCTTCCACCGCACGTCGAACCTGGAGGACACAACCCTAAGCGGGCTTCTCGAGTTCGCACGAGAGGCCGGCCTAGTGGCAAGCCCTCCCAACTAGGACTGCCCGTACGGGCTCGGGCACAATGGTTCCATAGGACTGAGTGCCCGGAAACCGCCCAGGAAAAAAAAAAAATTATTATTATTATTATTATTATTATTATTATTATTATTATTATTATTATTATTATTATTATTATTATTATTATTATTATTATTATTATTATTATTATTATTATTATTATTATTATTATTATTATTATTATTATTATTATTATTATTATTATTATTATTATTATTATTATTATTATTATTATTATTATTAATATTATTATTATTATTATTATTATTATTATTATTATTATTATTATTATTATTATTATTATTATTATTATTATTATTATTATTATTATTGTAAAAGACTAAACGCCTTGAGGCTGGGAGAATTCTGCACTAGGGACCTAACAGCTGTCCTAATAGAGCCAAAAATGGGTGGGAACACGGAAAAGATCGTGGTCTGCTCAGCATACCTACCATACGACTCTGAGGAGTCTCCCCCAACGAGAGAACTCAGAGTACTGGTGGAGGCATGTAAAAATAGGGGGCTGCAACTGGTGGTGGGTTGCGACGCCAATGCGCACCACATCATATGGGGCAGCACCGATATCAACAAGAGAGGGACGAGCTTACTCGAATACCTCTCGACAACGGAACTGGAGATCCTCAATCGAGGTTCCAAGCCCACGTTCGTTACCTCCAGAAGGCAGGAGGTAATTGACATCACGCTGGGCTCCAGAAAGGTGGCTCAAGCAATAAAGGATTGGCATGTGGCGGAGGAGGTAACACTCTCCGACCACAGGCTAATCGAATTTAAACTGGCGGGAGACGCGGCACACGAACCCACGGGAGTCTACAGGAACCCCAGGGCCACCGACTGGCAACTCTACAAAGAGGAGCTAGAAGGAAGGCTCGGGGGGAACTTCGGACCCCCGAGAACGGGTGGGGGGATCGAGCAGGCGGTTGAGAAACTGCAGGCTGCGATCACCCAATCGTATGAGGCGTCATGCCCGGCCAAACAAAGGAAAAGCAGCAGACGGGTACCCTGGTGGAACCAGGAGCTGACCAGGCACAGGACCAGGACCCGGAAGCTGCTAAACAGAGCCATGAGGCTCGATACGAGGATCGAATGGGAAAACTACAGGGAAGCCCATAGATCCTACAAGAAGCTCATTAGAGCAGCAAAAAGGAAGACCTGGAGGGAATTCTGCCATGAAGCCGAGGCCCTACCACTAGTGGCCAGGCTTCGGAGGGTCTTCGCATCCGGGCCTTCGGAAAAACTGAACGGACTCAGACTCCCGGACGGGAGGTATCTGGAGGACCGACAACAGATTTTGGAGCACCTGACAGAGGTCCACTTCCCAGGTTCGGGGCTCTATCAGCAGGGGCAGCCAACAGAAGAGCCGGAACCTGAGAAAGAGGGACCGAAGGACTGGGAGATGGCCTCTAGAGTGGTAAACCGAGACAGGATCAGATGGGCCATAAACTCATTTAAGAGATTTAAGAGTCCGGGGGTGGACGGGATCTTCCCCGCCCTTCTACAGGAAGGGGGGGAGGACCTGATAAAACGACTGGACCTTATCTTTAAATCCTGCCTTGCTTTGGGGTATATACCCAGAACATGGAGAACGGCTAGAGTCGTATTCATACCTAAACCAGGGAAGAAGGACTACGACTCTGCCAAATCCTTCAGGCCTATCTGCTTAACGTCCTTCCTGCTGAAGACGCTGGAGAGACTGGTGGATAGGCACATCAGGGAACATGCGCTGGTGGAAAGACCAGTACAAATCTCCCAACACGCGTATCAGGCCGGCAGATCCGTGGAGACGGCGCTCCACCACCTGGTAGGGGTGGTAGAAGGGGCCCTGGAGCGGAAACAGTCGGTCCTGAGCGTATTCCTGGACATCGAAGGAGCGTTCGACAACACATCCTTAGATGCCATAAGCAGGGCCCTAGACAGCTTCAAGGTCGAAGACTCGATCAGAAGGTGGATCCGCAACATGCTGCGGACTAGAGCCGTGATGGCCAGCTGGGAAGGGACCACGATAAGGGCTCGGGCCGACAGGGGCTGCCCGCAGGGGGGAGTTCTCTCCCCACTGCTGTGGACCCTGGTGGTGGACGAGCTACTGCGTGGGCTCGGAGAAGAAGGCGTAATAGTACAGGGCTATGCCGACGACATAGCGATCGCTGTCAGAGGCACGAATCCGACATGCATGGCCAGGAGAATGCAGAAGGCACTAATGCAGAAGGCACTCACACTGGTTCAGGAATGGTGCCACAACCAAAACCTAAGGGTAAATCCGTCCAAGACGGAGATGGTACTGTTCACGAGGAAGCGGAACTTAAAGTTTAAGGCCCCCTCAATATTCGGAGCGGAGCTTCACACCTCCTCGGAGGTAAAATATCTGGGAGTGACCCTGGATAAGAAGCTCACGTGGAAAAGCCACATCACGAAGCAGACCCAGAAGGCGCTTGTCACCTACTGGGCCTGCAGAAGGATGTTCGGCAGCACATGGGGGTTAAAACCATGGGTGGTTAAATGGATCTATACGGCCATCCTGGAGCCCCAACTAATATACGCCTCAGTGGTATGGTGGACCTCCATGAGGAGGGACACCCACAGGAGGACATTGGGCAAGGTGTATCGCCTGGCACTGCTGGGGATAACGGGTGCGTTTCCCACCACGCCCACCCTGGCGATGGGGGCCTTGCTGGACCTGCCGCCGCCGCACTTGGCTGCGGAGGCCGGGGCTAGGAAGGCTGCCCTGAGGATACACTTTGCGGGAAGATGGAAAGGCACGGGGAATGGGCACGCGGCGATCCTGCAGCACGTAAGGGACTCGTACGAGGCTCTGGACTGCGGAGGAGACCAATGTGACCCAGCCTACCGCTTCCAACATAACTTCGTCGTTCGCTTTCCAAGCAGAAAGGATTGGGAAGAAAACGAGAAGGAGTTACTCTCTCCGGGGGGACTTATCTGGTACACAGATGGTTCCAAAACCAAAACCGGAACCGGAGCCGGGATATGTGGGCAGAGGCCCAGGGTGGAAAGATCCATCGCCCTGGGCCCACACGTATCGGTCTTTCAGGCGGAGGTGCAGGCTATCAGGACCTGTGCCAGATTGAATCTGGACAGGGGCTATGAGGGCAAGCACATCTATATCTGTAGCGACAGTCGGGCCGCACTCGGATCCCTACGCAACACAGTGGTGAGATCCAGTCTGGTACTAGACTGCGTGGACACACTGACGCAATTGGCAAATAGCAACCGCGTCAGTCTACTATGGGTTCCGGGACACGCCGGAATCAAGGGAAACGAAGGGGCAAACGACAGGGCCCGAGAAGGGGCACGTAAACCAAATCGGGACCTGTCCTGCACCGTAGGTGTCTCCATGGGGACCGTGAAGGAGTGGACGAGTCGCTGGATTAGACAGCAACTCGAACAACTCTGGGAGCGGACCCAACAGATGGGACACGCGAAGGCTTTGCTGAAGCGGCCTTCGAAAAAGATAGGGGCGGTACTCAGCCGCCTGGACAGGTCGCAGCTGCGACTACTCGTGGGGATGGTCACAGGACACTGGCACACGAGAAAACACCTGGCACGCCTAGGGATCGGTGAGGGACCTAGGTGCCCGCGGTGCGGGGAGGACGACGAAACGCCGCTCCACCTAATGACGCAGTGCGAGGGTATGGCGGCCCAAAGGCAGTTACTGCTGGGAGCTGCCTTCCACCGCACGTCGAACCTGGAGGACACAACCCTAAGCGGGCTTCTCGAGTTCGCACGAGAGGCCGGCCTAGTGGCAAGCCCTCCCAACTAGGACTGCCCGTACGGGCTCGGGCACAATGGTTCCATAGGACTGAGTGCCTGGAAACCGCCCAGGAAAAAAAAAATTATTATTATTATTATTATTATTATTATTATTATTATTATTATTATTATTATTATTATTATTATTATTATTATTATTCTCGGCGGTCCCCCTACCCCCGTAAAGGGGAGCGGGGGACTAGATCGGCCCGTGTCGATCTAGGTTGAGCACCAACCGAGCGCGTCTCCAGGTGGCGGATAGGAGAACGGCCAGAGCGTGAAGCGGCTCCTCTGATCGCCGCGGACTGGATCACCACACGGTGACCGGGCCGCGGCGAAAGGGGGTGTCGGGGAACGTGACGGTTAGCGGGTGCTATAAGCGAACCCCGGGGCCTAACAATCCCGCGTGGCAAGCGAAGGCCCTGTCGTGGACCAACTCCCCAATCCAAGGTGGAAGCTATCGTGCCGAGGGATGAATGGTACCGGGGTATGGTGCCTCGAACGATGCCCTTGGGGTACCAGGCGACCCCCCATTGTATTCAGCCTTACCCCCACATAGCAGGCTCTGTGGGGGTGGACCGCATACTTCCTGCACACTCGTGGGTACTTTATGGAGGAAACAAAAACCCCAAAACCCAAAACCACAGCGGGAGAAGGGCCCTCGAAAGAGGGAACATCTCCCGTACACACGGCGGAAGTCACCGTACAGGGACCGGCAGAGACTGACGCGGCGCTAGCCGCGGCGGTTGAAACCGGGCTCTCGGTGGCGGAAGCTACCGCACGGAGGACGGGCGCGGGCGACGGTGACAAAGCCGAAGCAGCGCCCGACACTCCGACTAAGCGGAGGAAGGCGACCCGCAGCGGGGCGGCAAAGAGGAGGGCCCGAAAAGCCAAATTGGCTTCACTCGGGACCACCTTGGAGGCGACCCAAGCGGGAGCGCCGACCTCCGGAAAGGCAACGGAGGGGGAGGTGGGCCCGCATGACGGGCAAACAGACCCCTCCGCAAAGCAGGGTGGGAAGGGAGGAGAGACCACGGGCAAGGGCCTGAAAAGGGCCCGACAGACCGATGGCTCGACCCCCGAACACCCTGCAAAAAGAAAAGGGCTAATCTTCCCAGAGCCCTCCAACTTCAAGGAAGCGTTGGTGGGGGGTAGGAAGGTGGCGATAGCGCCATCTGACTACCCCGAAACCACGCTAACACCGGAGCAGGGGGATCTGGTGGTTAGGAAGCTCGGAGAAGCGATGGACGCCATTCCCAAGGAAATGGCGGCCCCCCGCTTCGAAGAGTGTAGGTTCGTGCAGGGCATCCTCTGGGTAACCTGCACGGACGCCGCAGCCAAGCAATGGCTAAAAGAAGCGGCAACAAACCTGAAGCCCTGGGAGGGCGCATCTCTCCAGGTAATGGAGAGAGAGTGCCTACCCAGGCTTCGAAAGATGGTGACCGTCATCCCCGGACCTCCGGAGAGGACGGAAGTCATCATACAACGGATCGGCCGGCAAAACCCGGGCCTCCGCACCCAACTATGGAGGGTGTGGGGCAGAAGGGAGGCGGAACGATCCGTGCACTTGATCCTGGGGGTGGACGCGGAGTCGCACGAGGCGCTAAGCAAGCGGGGCTTCGTCATCCACGTGGGGCTGGGCAGGGCGCTCCTTAGGGAGTTCCAGGCTCGGACCGGCGGGGGTGGCGGGGAACCGGGAGCGGCGCAGGGGGCGGCGGCAGCGGCACCCCAGGCCAGTGCAGGGATTGGGCCGGGGGGAGTGGGGGAGGCCTCGGGCGCGGGGGCGATACCCAGCACCGGAGCCGACCCGGCCCCTCAGGACCAAGCCCAGAGCGGAGCAGCGGGGGGAGGGAAGGAACCCTCGGTGGGGGCGACCGCGAGGGAGACCCCCGGCGCACCCACGGGGGGGGACCGACTCCCCATGACGAAGAAGGTGCAGGCACCCACCCGCGGAAAAAGGGGGAGACCCCTGAAGGCCGCGGGGTGGGGTAGGGCTGGGCCCTCGGGGACCCGAGGAGGAGTCCAAAGGACTACCAACTCGGGGTCACTGAGGGACCAGTTCCTAAAAATCGCCGGGGTGGAGAGCAAGGCCGCCACGGTAAAGCGAAGGGGGAAATAGAAGTGGACCGTAACACGGGACACACTACTTCCCCCGGAGCACGTGCGAGAGCGAGCAATACTGCAGCCATCATGGCTGCAGGATGCATCAGCATCTCGCAGATAAATCTGCAGCACTGCAAAGCAGCGACGGATCTACTTGACCGCCGCATAGTGGGGCAGCAAACAGATTTAGTACTCATACAAGAACCCTGGCTGATCAGGGGTCGAGTAGGAGGACTGAACACGAAACTGGGCACGGTAATACACGGGCCCGGTGATCCCGGCCCAAGAGCGTGCGTCTACGCGAGTAAAAGACTCAACGCCTTGAGGCTGGGAGAATTCTGCACTAGGGACCTAACAGCTGTCCTAATAGAGCCAAAAATGGGTGGGAACACGGAAAAGATCGTGGTCTGCTCAGCATACCTACCATACGACTCTGAGGAGTCTCCCCCAACGAGAGAACTCAGAGTACTGGTGGAGGCATGTAAAAATAGGGGGCTGCAACTGGTGGTGGGTTGCGACGCCAATGCGCACCACATCATATGGGGCAGCACCGATATCAACAAGAGAGGGACGAGCTTACTCGAATACCTCTCGACAACGGAACTGGAGATCCTCAATCGAGGTTCCAAGCCCACGTTCGTTACCTCCAGAAGGCAGGAGGTAATTGACATCACGCTGGGCTCCAGAAAGGTGGCTCAAGCAATAAAGGATTGGCATGTGGCGGAGGAGGTAACACTCTCCGACCACAGGCTAATCGAATTTAAACTGGCGGGAGACGCGGCACACGAACCCACGGGAGTCTACAGGAACCCCAGGGCCACCGACTGGCAACTCTACAAAGAGGAGCTAGAAGGAAGGCTCGGGGGGAACTTCGGACCCCCGAGAACGGGTGGGGGGATCGAGCAGGCGGTTGAGAAACTGCAGGCTGCGATCACCCAATCGTATGAGGCGTCATGCCCGGCCAAACAAAGGAAAAGCAGCAGACGGGTACCCTGGTGGAACCAGGAGCTGACCAGGCACAGGACCAGGACCCGGAAGCTGCTAAACAGAGCCATGAGGCTCGATACGAGGATCGAATGGGAAAACTACAGGGAAGCCCATAGATCCTACAAGAAGCTCATTAGAGCAGCAAAAAGGAAGACCTGGAGGGAATTCTGCCATGAAGCCGAGGCCCTACCACTAGTGGCCAGGCTTCGGAGGGTCTTCGCATCCGGGCCTTCGGAAAAACTGAACGTCAGACTCCCGGACGGGAGGTATCTGGAGGACCGACAACAGATTTTGGAGCACCTGACAGAGGTCCACTTCCCAGGTTCGGGGCTCTATCAGCAGGGGCAGCCAACAGAAGAGCCGGAACCTGAGAAAGAGGGACCGAAGGACTGGGAGATGGCCTCTAGAGTGGTAAACCGAGACAGGATCAGATGGGCCATAAACTCATTTAAGAGATTTAAGAGTCCGGGGGTGGACGGGATCTTCCCCGCCCTTCTACAGGAAGGGGGGGAGGACCTGATAAAACGACTGGACCTTATCTTTAAATCCTGCCTTGCTTTGGGGTATATACCCAGAACATGGAGAACGGCTAGAGTCGTATTCATACCCAAACCAGGGAAGAAGGACTACGACTCTGCCAAATCCTTCAGGCCTATCTGCTTAACGTCCTTCCTGCTGAAGACGCTGGAGAGACTGGTGGATAGGCACATCAGGGAACATGCGCTGGTGGAAAGACCAGTACAAATCTCCCAACACGCGTATCAGGCCGGCAGATCCGTGGAGACGGCGCTCCACCACCTGGTAGGGGTGGTAGAAGGGGCCCTGGAGCGGAAACAGTCGGTCCTGAGCGTATTCCTGGACATCGAAGGAGCGTTCGACAACACATCCTTAGATGCCATAAGCAGGGCCCTAGACAGCTTCAAGGTCGAAGACTCGATCAGAAGGTGGATCCGCAACATGCTGCGGACTAGAGCCGTGATGGCCAGCTGGGAAGGGACCACGATAAGGGCTCGGGCCGACAGGGGCTGCCCGCAGGGGGGAGTTCTCTCCCCACTGCTGTGGACCCTGGTGGTGGACGAGCTACTGCGTGGGCTCGGAGAAGAGGGTGTAATAGTACAGGGCTATGCTGACGACATAGTGATTGCAGTCAGAGGCACGAGCCCGACGTGCATGGCCAGGAGAATGCAGAAGGCGCTCACACTGGTTCAGGAATGGTGCCACAACCAAAACCTAAGGGTAAATCCGTGCAAGACGGAGATGGTACTGTTCACGAGGAAGCGGAACCTAAAGTTTAAGGCCCCCTCAATCTTCGGAGCGGAGCTACACACCTCCACGGAGGTGAAATATCTGGGAGTGACCCTGGATAAGAAGCTCACGTGGAAAAGCCACATCACGAAGCAGACCCAGAAGGCGCTCGTCACCTACTGGGCCTGCAGAAGGATGTTCGGCAGCACATGGGGGTTAAAACCATGGGTGGTCAAATGGATCTACACAGCCATCCTGGAACCCCAACTGACATACGCCTCAGTGGTATGGTGGACCTCCATGAGGAGGGACACCCACAGGAGGACACTGAGCAAGGTGTATCGCTTGGCACTGCTGGGGATGACGGGTGCGTTCCCCACCACGCCTACCCTGGCGATGGGGGTCTTGCTGGACCTGGCGCCACCGCACTTGGCTGCGGAGGCCGGGGCTAGGAAGGCTGCCCTGAGGATACACTTTGCGGGAAGATGGAAAGGCACGGGGAATGGGCACGCGGCGATCCTGCAGCACGTAAGGGACTCGTACGAGGCTCTGGACTGCGGAGGAGACCAATGTGACCCAGCCTACCGCTTCCAACATAACTTCGTCGTTCGCTTTCCAAGCAGAAAGGATTGGGAAGAAAACGAGAAGGAGTTACTCTCTCCGGGGGGACTTATCTGGTATACAGATGGTTCCAAAACCAAAACCGGAACCGGAGCCGGGATATGTGGGCAGAGGCCCAGGGTGGAAAGATCCATCGCCCTGGGCCCACACGTATCGGTCTTTCAGGCGGAGGTGCAGGCTATCAGGACCTGTGCCAGATTGAATCTGGACAGGGGCTATGAGGGCAAGCACATCTATATCTGTAGCGACAGTCGGGCCGCACTCGGATCCCTACGCAACACAGTGGTGAGATCCAGTCTGGTGCTAGACTGCGTGGACACACTGACGCAATTGGCAAATAGCAACCGCGTCAGTCTACTATGGGTTCCGGGACACGCCGGAATCAAGGGAAACGAAGGGGCAAACGACAGGGCCCGAGAAGGGGCACGTAAACCAAATCGGGACCTGTCCTGCACCGTAGGTGTCTCCATGGGGACCGTGAAGGAGTGGACGAGGTGCTGGATTAGACAGCAACTCGAACAACTCTGGGAGCGGACCCAACAGATGGGACACGCGAAGGCTCTGCTGAAGCGGCCTTCGAAAAAGATAGGGGCGGTACTCAGCCGCCTGGACAGGTCGCAGTTGCGACTGCTCGTGGGGATGGTCACAGGACACTGGCACACGAGAAAACACCTGGCGCGCCTAGGGATCGGTGAGGGACCTAGGTGCCCGCGGTGCGGGGAGGACGACGAAACGCCGCTCCACCTAATGACGCAGTGCGAGGGTATGGCGGCCCAAAGGCAGTTACTGCTGGGAGCTGCCTTCCACCGCACGTCGAACCTGGAGGACACAACCCTAAGCGGGCTTCTCGAGTTCGCACGAGAGGCCGGCCTAGTGGCAAGCCCTCCCAACTAGGACTGCCCGCAAGGGCTCGGGCACAATGGTCCAAATAGGACTGAGCGCCCGGAAAACGCCCAATTTATATATATAATAATATTATTATTATTATTATTATTATTATTATTATTATTATTATTATTATTATTATTATTATTATTATTATTATTATTATTATTATTATTATTATTATTATTATTATTATTATTATTATTATTATTATTATTATTATTATTATTATTATTATTATTATTATTATTATTATTATTATTATTATTATTATTATTATTATTATTATTATTATTATTATTATTATTATTATTATTATTATTATTATTATTATTATTATTATTATTATTATTATTATTATTATTATTATTATTATTATTATTATTATTATTATTATTATTATTATTATTATTATTATTATTATTATTATTATTATTATTATTATTATTATTATTATTATTATTATTATTATTATTATTATTATTATTATTATTATTATTATTATTATTATTATTATTATTATTATTATTATTATTATTATTATTATTATTATTATTATTATTATTATTATTATTATTATTATTATTATTATTATTATTATTATTATTATTATTATTATTATTATTATTATTATTATTATTATTATTATTATTATTATTATTATTATTATTATTATTATTATTATTATTATTATTATTATTATTATTATTATTATTATTATTATTATTATTATTATTATTATTATTATTATTATTATTATTATTATTATTATTATTATTATTATTATTATTATTATTATTATTATTATTATTATTATTATTATTATTATTATTATTATTATTATTATTATTATTATTATTATTATTATTATTATTATTATTATTATTATTATTATTATTATTATTATTATTATTATTATTATTATTATTATTATTATTATTATTATTATTATTATTATTATTATTATTATTATTATTATTATTATTATTATTATTATTATTATTATTATTATTATTATTATTATTATTATTATTATTATTATTATTATTATTATTATTATTATTATTATTATTATTATTATTATTATTATTATTATTATCATTTATTTACGGGTAATCCCTTTAGTAAAGTACATGTAAGCATATGTAGGAGACAAGAAAAAACAAAAAAAACAGAACAATAAGTAAACAAATGAATAAATAAAGAGCAATTATGGACGTGGGTGAGAATGCAGAGTTTGCATAAGCGATCTCTTAAATTCAGCCGGTGTGTCGCAAAAGAAATCTACAGAGTTACATATGTTATTGGCATGTCTACAAATACGATCAATACAGCCAAATTTTCCATACAATGTGCGATGCGGTTCGAGATAGAATAATGTATGCTGTCTTAATTCCCTGGTAGGTGCATAAAATTTGAACTGCTCGATAATAACCGATGACGTCACACATCCACACACAACCGCGTACACAAACATTGCATCATACATCTCACGACGTTTCTCGAGTGACAGAAGACCCAGCTTAGATAATATCGGATTATAATTATGGCACATGATTGGTAAAGGATAGCCACCTCGAAAAGCCGCCAGACGAAGAAACTTGTGTTGTACTCTCTCAATTGATGCGATATGGTTCTTATAATATGGAGCCCACACTATACAGCTGAATTCCAAGATAGGGCGAACCAGAGAGCAGTATAACATCCTTATTGTATTTGTTTCTTTAAAATATCTGGAAATTCTGTTGATGAGTTCAAGGATCTTAAGCCCCTGACTTGCAATTATCCGGAAGTGATCCGCAAAGGAAAGGTTGGATGAAAATTGAACACCCAGATCTCTCACACTATTAACTGGCGTCAGAGGCATCCCATTGATAGTATAGCTACATGATGTTATACTCTCTTTTTTTTTAAACTGAATCTTAAGACGCAACATTTGGGTATGTTGAAGAGTAACTTATTTCTAATACACCAGGCTTCAAGTCTATTGAGGTCGTTTTGTATCAGCTGCGTACTATCCGGGCTGTCCAAGCTGTGATATATCTTCAAATCATCCGCATATAATAGAAACTTGCAAAATTTAAAGACCTCACCAATATCATTTATAAATAAATTGAATAATAGAGGTCCCAAGTGAGATCCCTGTGGAACACCAGAGCTGACTTCGACAATCCTGGAGAGAGAATTATTAAATTTTATGCTCTGGGTCCTATTTGAAATAAAACTGGATAGCCATGATAGTACGCTACCGGATATACCATAGGCCCTTAATTTCGCCAGAAGGATAGAGTGGTTTACGGAGTCGAAGGCTTTCCGAAAGTCTGTATATATAGCGTCGACCTGATAGCCTTTTTCAACGGAGTTGGTTAGGTAATGATGGTATGTCAACAGATTAGTGGGGACAGAACGGCCAGAGATAAATCCATGTTGCTCCATTATAATTAGGTTATTACAGAGAGAAGAGAGTTTGCGTGCAATAATATTTTCAAAGAGTTTAGGCATCACGTTTTGAATGCTGATAGGCCGGTAGTTTGAGACCAATGATTCATCACCCCCTTTATGTATAGGGGTAATGATGCATAATTTCCACTTATGAGGAAAAATGCCAGCACTCAAAGATTTATTGAAAATTAACCAAAGTATTCTGGACATAACAAATTTGCACGAGTTTAAGAATACGGGCTGAATACCATCACTACCGGGACCAGTGTTTGTTTTAAGATTGTTAAGGCACTCATAAACCTCACTAATGTCTATCGATAATTTAGAAGTATTTATGTCGTGTGAGTAGTTAAACGTTTGATCGCACTCGCTATTATTTACATATATGGATTCAAAATATGAGGCAAAACAGTTGGCAATGGACAAACCATCGTCTAAGGTTGTATTATCGTGCTGTATGTGGAAAGGCCGGGAACTGGTTTGCTTTAGTGATTTAATGAACTTCCAGAAATATTTCACATTATGCGGGATAGCTGATTCGGTGTTATGGACGAAGGCTGTCCAACATGTTTTAGACAATGTAGTACATCTTCCCCTTAGTTCAGAGAACTTTAAGTAATCAATGTAGGAGTTAGTGCTTTTATACCGACGGTGTACCAATTTTTTGCGTTTAATCAACGAAATCAGTTCGTATGAGAACCATACAGGGTAACAGGAAGTACGTGAAGTGTAAGACGGGATAAACGAGTCAATTGCATAATTGAGATGGAAGTATAGGAGATCGACAGCTTCGTCCACAGACATATTACAAAGTATGTTATCCCAGTTAATTATGCAGAGAGCATTGATGTACTCTTATCTAATCACAACCAACTCCCTCAGTCGATGCAAAGTAAAACTCGGAAAATCCTAGGAAAATGCACTGGTTTTGGGTTTTCGTTCACATCATTTGTCGGAGTTTGTTGCGGCTAAATCTGGTTAGCGTTCCGTCCGCCGTCTTTAGTGAGATTTAAGATAAAAAAATTTAAGTAGTATAGCAAGGGGGATTCTAACCCATAGGGAAATGAGGGGAGCGCAAGGGCGCACAGTGTTCGACGTAATGTACAAAAGTTAAATATCCAAAGTGTTCGATCCACAAATTCTTGTATCTTAAAATATTAATAAAGAAACGTAGTTTTTAATCCTACCCATAACTTTTGCTCAATTTACCAATTTGTTGTAAAAAATGGCGCTAGAAATTTATTCCAAATCTCGGTGCATTTTTTCAAACACGTCCCATAGGCGGATTGTTTATGCTTTTCATTTGATTTGTAAAAGTTGTGTTTAATACTGGTATACCTTCAAAACTGCCAAGTCAGTTTTTTACTATACTAACAATTTGTACGAATATTTTATGTTAAGTGTTTATCAACTTCAAGGAGACTTTTAAAAAAAGTACCAAACAATACCTCCGTGATTTTTTTTTTATAAAACTTTAGGGGACATTAAGCTTTATATTCCCGTCAATTTCAACTACCCGAATTTGCCCGAAACAGAAAAAAGTAGAAATCATTATTAAGACGTTCCACAGTGTTCGATGGGTATATGGAAATGGACAACTTTTGAAAACTCTTTTTTTATAGAAATCTATGAACATTATACTATCAACTATATCTTGCATAATATGTAATAAAAGCAATATTACCTGATGGGCCTTATTACACGCAATTACCTTACATGCATTCAAAAAAATTTTAAAAAAACTTATAACATCAAAGATGTATAAAAATAGTCCTTGTATAAATAAATATGAAATTTATTTTCAAAAATTTTACTCTAGTGGGAAGTTATCAATTTTTGTCCATTTCCCTATACCCATCGAACACTGTGAGGCGGTGGGAAGTGATGGCGCGCCGGAGGCGCGGTGGAGGGAAACCTGGACGCGGGATGGAGCGGGGAATGAAAGACAGGTTGCGCGCCCACGATCCGCAGGGTGGGGGAAGCCGCGATGATGGAGGAATCAGTCCGGGCTGAGCCGCCGCGGAGACCTCTCCAGACCGGACCCATCGCCGGAAATTTTTCAGAAGTGGAATGATCCCCCGAAAAATCTATTTCATACGTTGGCCCACCCGAAAATTTTTTAGGCCTAACCCAGGGAGGGGAAGGCCCCTCGAAAAAATTTCTAGGGGCGGGTCCTGTGTGAAAAGTCTTTTCCAGACTCGATCCGCTCCCTGAAATTTTTTTTTTCCAAACCTATATGTAGTATACAGACATATTATTTCAAACAAATATGCAGCATGCATTATAAAGATGCCAATTTTTCAAAATTATTCTTAATCTTAACGTCGCAGCGTATCGCGCAATAGCGTGCGAAATCTGAGTCCTCTGGAGCAGCCGTGCAAGGTAATGTCATTTGATGGTGCGAAGAACGCTCGAACGAAATAAAATTATGCAGCGTGGAATTTTAAAATTATGTAGCGAGGAGGATGACGGGTGAATAAAATTGAGAAATAATATAAGTTTAAGAAATATATATTGTTACAAAGCAATTTTTAAAAGAATATGAGAATATATAAAAAAGGAGATAAATATAAATATAAATATGAAAAGAATATAAACAAATGAATATAAATATAAAATATAAAAGAATATAAGGAAGAATACAAGAATATAAATAGAATACATAAATGGAATATAAAATGTAAAAGAATATACAGGGTAACCCATCTAAGACTGGACAGTCCGGTATCTCCTAAATTATTGGAGATAAAAATTTGAAAAAAATATGTAAATTCATGGTTCGATGGGGCTACCAAATTAGCTCGACCGAATTTTTTTCTTCGATTGTTATTTTAAAAGATACGATGGTCAAGCTTCGTTTCATAAGTGGGACTACGTTTCCTGAACACCTGAGTTTATAGTGCGTTCCAAGACAAATTCAATAAGCTTTAATGTATACATTTGATTTCCACTGGTTACTGAGATATTGCGCTTGCAAAATAGCTGATTTTCACTGGAATGAAACCCTCTGAAATGGCAAGAACCGGGGTCGGTTTTACTGACGCCACGGGTGGCAGTGCCCGTTGATATCGATACCTACCTGCCGAAGGTCTACGCCGGGGATGGTAGGTCCAAAGGCTGGACAATACTTTTCCGTGAAAAATGCTGCTTAGGTAGGTACATCTACGTTATCGAGAAGCGTACCGTTAATGTTTCAAAACATCATAATATTCACTCGGAGGGATGCAAGTTCGATTGATTAAGTTAGGAGGTGTGAAAGTTGCTAGACCAAATACAACAACTGATCCATTGGCGATTTCGCCCTGGGCATTTGGAACGGGGCCCATGCGGCAAACGCAGGCCCAACACGGCACTGAAATGAAGGTGGTGGGACACATTTGCCGTCCCAATCTGCTAGAGTATCGCTTACACCCCTCGGTTTTTCCTCAGGTGCTTACCCGAGGTCCCTCGGGCCGGATGGGCTTTTACTACCGGTTTCTTTTGTTCAAAACCGCAAAATCTCGAACTTTGAGGCCATTTTTCGACATTATCCCATCTGATATCGAAGTTAAAAATGGTATCAGTCGATTCGCCTTGGCGAGACCTTTCCAAC
Source organism: Andrena flavipes (assembly GCA_963971345.1). Classification (NCBI taxonomy): domain Eukaryota; kingdom Metazoa; phylum Arthropoda; class Insecta; order Hymenoptera; family Andrenidae; genus Andrena; species Andrena flavipes. The sequence continues at coordinate 44,635,495 of OZ020479.1, read as the reverse complement.
GGTGTATAACATATGCTGTACGCTCTTGGGTCAGTAAACCCCTCTAGGACTTAACATTGTCCTTTGCCCTCCCTATTATATCCCGTAAATCGAGCTCCAATACGGAACCAATGTATTTTAACTTCAATCCCTAGTATGTGGGCTGTACGAAACCAATCGTACAGAGCACATCGAAAACTCAGTAGCGTAAACTTCTAAAAATGAATTAAAATAAGAATTTAACTATCGACGCTACTGAGGGTATCGTATAACTACAGATATACGTCTTAAGTCACGCAGAAGACACCGAAATAGGCGCGCAATAGCTCAAATTCTGCAATAAACAAAACTCTCGGATACCCCGCTGGAATGAATTCTTCAGGTGGATCCCACGGCATATGATTGGGAGATTTCATCTCCCACCGTCTTAATTGTCATGTGACAAACCTGGAGAAGGAGTGATCAGTAGTCCTATAAAAAGGGACTGACTACCCGCCGAGGGTGTTATTAATTTGCAATTCAAAGTAATTAATATTCAATTCTTTATAGCAGTGTTTTTGCGCAAAACTATAAAAACTTAGAAAAGTGTTAGAATCAAGTGGACAGAAAAATAAAGGTGATTGTTTTAATGATAAATCAGTGAGTGAAGTGTTTCTATCCCTTACCCCATCCCATAAATTGAGTATTGATCTTTTGGAATATTGAATTTAAATTAAGAAATGTGTATTGACGGGTTGCGGGTTGCGCTGATTGAAGGTATTACCTATGAGCAGAACGTTGCCCGCGGTTTTATCAGATATTAAGCGTAAACCGTGATCGACGCGATTTATATAATTATTAATCTACTTCTACATCAATGATTGAGAATATGGAAGGATCACGCTTGCCACGCCGATGGTGTTACCTATGAGCAGGACGTTGCCCGCGGTAGCACCTGATGCGGAAGGTGGAGAGTGATTGATCGGTCAATTAATAATTGCTGTTTAAAAATACCAAAGGACAAATGCCAAAAAATCATTGTGCGGGACGACGTGTGCAGTTAAGGAAATTAAACTGTTATTATCGAGAAGCGTCGGTGACAGGCGACGAGCTTTTTGGCATCGCTACGCTTCCAATCATCAGGCAGGAAATCAACTCCCCTGTATTTGGGCGTACCCTGGTTGTTGGCAAGTGGGCTACCCCGAAGCCCGACCAGGCCCAGGAGGTATTAGGGGTTTCATCAGGTCCCATCTCGTGGAAGTTAATCCATATATCGCAATAAGAAAGGTAGGGTACTTCTCAGAATAATAATATTGAATTTCATCAAAATGTCGTCTCAACTATCCCAGAGCGTAAATCCCTGGATTTGCTCAAAAGCGGTTAAATACGTGAACTCCATAAAATCGCGCCCCAAATAGGAAGTAGGGACGTAACATAATTCTATTCAATATTATTGATTATTCAATATTGCACAATAATATCGACCGTCTACAGGCCACTGAACGGGGATCCTTCCTGTAAAGAAGTCATAACGCCCTGTTTCGGAAACGGGTAGTAGCGGGAGTTTTAAAGGACTGCTTCGGGTCGCGAGAGGCGTTCTTTTGCTTTTTCGTTTCTTATATTATCTTATAATATTCTTACACTACGCTTATGCTATCTTAACCTATACTTATTCTAGCTTACACTACGCTTATTCTATCTTAACCTATACTTATTCTAGCTTACACTACGCTTATTCTATCTTACACTATGCTTATTCTAGCTTACACTACGCTTATGCTATCTTAACCTACGCTTATTCTAGCTTACACTACGCTTATGCTATCTTAATCTACGCTTATTCTTACATTATACCTATGCTATTGTATTATTTCCATACAAACTGTTTTTACAATAAATAGGAGCGCTCGCACGACGGGATTGAGGCATCGGCGGCCGTGCCCCCCCCCCCGCGTCCCGCGGGACCCCGGGTGGACCGAGTAGCTCGGCTCTCGCGGGTACCGCGGGGGGAGGACGTTGGCCCCCTCATTACCGTCTATATTCGGCGAGCCTGCTATTGTCTCAATAGCGACGACGCGGTATACCTCGTCTTTCGAGTGCTCCGATCATTCAGTTTTCAAAGTGCGTACGTTATTTGAGTTCCAATCCGTCATACGTAATTCGTAGACGAATCTCGCTTTTTTGGGACCTTCGCATCTCGAGAAACCGGTAAATTTTATCTTGGGCTCGGGGTAAATCTTTGCATTAGGGGAGATTCCCGAACAAGAAAACGTGGTCCTTCGAGCCGGATTATTTATCTCGAGTTGCTTTGAAGGCCTAGTACTCGCTCCGATTTTCATTCCGTCGGTTTTACGCGGAGTGAGAAGTAATCTTTCTGCAAAAATCCGCGCTGTTCGTGTGTGAGTGTTCTTCACGTGTCGTGTTGGCGAATTCGAAATCCTCGGCGCGCGAGTAATCGTATTCCGAAAACCGCGAAAGTGCTCCGATCACGACTGCAGTGCTGGAATAAAATAAGAAACAACAATCATCAAACTACGCGTTTGAGTGAGTTTTTTGGGCATAAACGGTCTCGTTTCTCTCGCGTAACGCCCTTCGGCCTATGAATTTGACTCGGTAACGGTCTCCTTCGGGTAAACACGCCGGTGCAAAAACGTTTCGCTCAAGGTGCGCGAATACAAGTTAACGTCTCGATCTGTCCGTCGAGGGTTTGAAATCCCAAACATCCTTTCTCCGAAACGTAAACAGTTGTTCGTCGAATCGAGATTTCCAATACAATGGTGACCCTGGAAGATTTATTGCGCTCTCAAAAGGAGGTGGCTGCTCGTATTGAACGGTTTATGGTAAATACCCGCAAGTCGGGGAAAGAGAAGATGGTCGGCCATTTCTTGAAGAGACGACAACAATTGTTAGGAGATTACTGGGCAGAATTTCAGGATGGACACCGAACGATTGCCCGTCGATCTGACGCCGAGGGCTCAGGCTATTTGGAAAGTGACTTCTACTCACAGGTCGAGGACGCGTATCTCTCCCACGCCGTGGAGTTGGACGACATGATCCGAGGCCCGGAGACGGCTTCCAAGTACTCCAACGATCGGGATGCCGCGCGCGACTCCGTGGCATATGGCGATCCAAACGTTTTGCTTCCGAGGGCTACGTTGCCCACTTTTTCGGGAGATATGCTGGAATGGGAAGGGTTTCGTGATTTGTTTCAGTCCTTGGTCGACGAGATTAAAGGAGTCTCGAATGTTCGAAGGCTTCAATACCTGAAGTCGAGCCTCAAGGGTGAGGCCGCAAAGATGCTCCAGAACACGCCGATCTCAGCCTCCAATTATGAGGCCGCGTGGGCAGCGTTGGAACGACGTTATGGCAATCAACGCCGTCTGTCAGAGGCTCACATGCGTCGTCTCATAAACTGCTCTCCGTCGGTTAAAGGCCAGCCTGGAGAATTGAAGCGGGTCTTGGATGAATTCAGCCAAGCCCGGGACGCTTTTAAATCGCTCGGGAAACCCGTCGACGCTTGGGACGAGTGGTTGGTATTTCTACTGTCCGAACGTCTAGACCAGCCCACGCGTTTGAATTGGGAAGACTCACTTCGAGATCCCTGTGCAACGCCTCGTTTCTCGGAGCTAGAGACGTTCTTAGAGAACCGAATCCACTCAAGGACGGCATCCAGCAACCCGACTGCCAATCCTCCTCGGAAAGACACCGCATCTGGAAGACAGAAGGAGAACCACCGCGGTCAAGCATCACAGTCCAAGCTCACGATGGCCACCAATCTCTCGGAGTCCTCACCGAAAGACAAGGGCACCAAGAAGCTCCGCAACTGTACGATGTGTTCAGGTAAACACCCATTGGGTTCCTGCCACAAATATAAAAATTTAAGTGTCACAGATCGGCTCAGCTACGCCAAAAGGGAAGGATTGTGTTTGTCTTGCCTTCACTCTGGGCATTCCCAAGTGGACTGCCCGTCGACGAACCGCTGCTGGGCGTGTGGGGCTGGTCATCACACGACCCTCCATGACCTTTACGGTTCTCAGCGGCCAGCTGACGAGGCGACCGCCTCCGCCTCTGTTTCATCAACCTTTGTTGCGTCCACGACTACCCGACAAGTCGTATTATTGGCGACCGCACAGGTGAAGCTCGAATCGCCCGAAGGGCGTGTACTGCATGTTCGAGCACTCATCGATACCGCTGCGGAATCGTCCTTCATCAGCGAGTGGGCGGCCCAGGCTCTGCGTCTTAGGAAGCGTCCGGTCCATATGACACTCACGGGTCACCAGGAGACTCCGGTGGGGGTCGCGACTCATGAAGTCATGGTGAGGTTACGGTCCCGTGTTGATGACTCATTCATCGCGGACTTCGGAGCGCTGGTGTCAAAGAGGCTGACCACGCCAACACCCTCGCGGCCCATTTCGGCCGATGACTGGGACCACGTTAAGGGTCTGCCTTTGGCCGACGCAGATTTCGGGAGGCCCTCCCGTGTCGACGTCCTTCTGGGAGCTGACGTCTGCGCCCGGCTCTTCAGCGGAAGTCGTGAAGGACGACCTGGTACCCCAGCCGCCATACCAACCCCTTTGGGATGGATTCTCCTTGGAGCGGTAGATCTCCGCGACTCCGGTATGTCACGTGACTCGACACGAGTTCTCCAGGTTCGTTGCGACACCGAGTTACAGGAGCAGCTCCGACGATTCTGGGATCTTGAGGAGATGCCGTCCAACCCTACGCTGACCCCAGATGAGCTGTCGTGCGAGGAGGCCTTCAACCGGGACCATCGACGAGACTCGAGCGGAAGGTATCATGTCCGCTTACCCTTTCGTGACGTCCCGTCGCTTCCGGCAGGTCCTTCGCGGAGAGTGGCTCTCCGACTTCTACTCGGTGCTGAACGCCGGCAACAGAAGGACGCAGAATTAAAAACGCAGTATCGAGATTTCCTTGCAGAGTACCTTCGGTTAGGCCATATGGAGGAAGCAGCTTCGCCACTCGCTGATGATGCCCTCGGATTCTACCTGCCTCATCATGCGGTATGGAAGCCCATCGGAGACCATAAGAAGATCCGAGTGGTCTTCAACGCCTCCTGTCCCTCGGCGTTCGGTCGCTCGCTCAATGATGAACTGCTGCCCGGGCCGAAATTGCAGTCCGAGCTCTGGATCGTCCTTTCCCGATGGCGCCTCTTCCAGTTCGCATTTTCTACGGACATTGTGAAGATGTTCCGTCAGATAGGAGTCCGCGCCGAGGATCAGGACTGGCAACGGATCCTGTGGAGACCGGAGCCTAGCGCCGAAGTGCGTGAGTATCGGCTCACCTCAGTTACCTACGGCACCGCGTCGGCCCCGTACCTCGCTTTGAGGGTACTTCGACAGTTAGCCGAGGACGAAAAGAACCGCTTTCCGCTGGGTTCGCAAGCCATCCGGGACCACTCCTATGTCGATGACATTTTGGCCGGGGGAGACACTCTGCAGCAGGCGTGGGAAGCCCGTCGACAGTTGACGGGAATCCTGCTTTCCGGAGGCTTTCCGTTAGACCGTTGGGCGAGTAACATTCCGAATTTTGGGGATGACGCTGCTCGCGAAACTTCCTTATTTCAGGAGTCCGAAATTCACGGCGCGCTGGGACTTCAATGGGACACCAGGAAGGACTCGCTCACCTTGAAGGGCCCTCGCTGTAGGCCCCACGTCAACGCCGACCATTGGACAAAGAGGTCGGCTCTCTCGATGGTCGCCAGCCTGTTCGATCCCTTAGGGTGGATGGCGCCGGTGTTGATCCAGGCGAGAATCCTCCTCCAGGACTTGTGGCTGGCGGGACTAGATTGGGACGCTCCGATCCCCGCTGAGCTGGCTGCACGTTGGTCGGCGTTCATGGACGAGGTGGACTCTCTCACCGGTATGGTTGTGCCGCGCTGGGTCGGATTTACCAGCGTCGGCACCGTCGTGGAGGTCCACGGATTTTCCGACGCCTCGGAACGGGCGTATTCGGCGGCGGTCTACCTTCGCGTGGTCCATCCTCAGTCAGCGAAGCTCAGCCTCCTTGCCGCCAGGACGAAGGTTGCACCGACGAAGCTGCAGAGTGTTCCACGGCTAGAGCTCTGCGGGGCGCTGCTGCTGGCACGTCTGCAGTCCACGCTACAAAATTCATTGAGCTTAGGACGGTTCAAAGCCCACTCCTGGACGGATGCGTCTGTAGTTCTGGCGTGGATTCGAGCACATCCATCAAAATGGAAACCATTTGTCGCGCACAGGGTAGCCGAAATTCAACGGTTGCTGCCGGATACGACCTGGAGCCACATCGGCACGACGGACAACCCAGCGGATCTTGCAACCAGAGGAATCTCGTCGGCAGAGTTGCGAAACTCGAGTCTTTGGTGGAATGGCCCGACCTGGCTGAACGACGTCTCGACGGAATGGCCATCCCCTCCCACTCTCTTAGATCACGAGTCTATTCCCGATCAACGGTCGGGAACCGTCGTTGCCGTCCACCAAGTCGCACCGCCGAACGAGTTTATATCTAATTTTTCGAAGTGGTCCCGACTCGTCAGGGTGACCGCGTACATTCTTCGATTCGTTCGAAACGCACGAGATCCCACGAGAAGGATGATCGGCCCACTCAGTGCGAGCGAGCATCATCGAGCCGAGACCACCATTTTTCGACTGAGTCAACTCGAGGGATATCCTCTCGAGATCGAGGCGCTTACGCAAGGTAAGCCGGTGCGCGTTTCGTCCCCACTAATAAGCCTCACTCCTTTTATAGACTCAGACGGAGTGATGAGAGTCGGCGGCCGTATCCAGGACGCCCCGGTGCCGTACACGCAACGTCACCCAATCATTCTTTCACGCCACACGCATGTGGCCACATTAATTATCGAAGCAGCTCACCTGTACACTCTTCACGGCGGTGTGGACCTCACAAGGACCTCATTGCTCCAACGCTTCTGGATTCCACGTAGCCGCCCCCTCGTGAAGAAGCTGCTACGTCGCTGTCTTCGATGCACCCGCTTCAAGGCCGTGACCGGCCAACAACAGATGGGCAATCTTCCTGGCGTCCGTCTCCAACCTTCGAAGCCGTTCGAGCACGCAGGTGTTGATTATGCTGGGCCAATTCTAATCAGGACATCTAAGGGTCGAGGGCAGAAGGCCTATAAAGGTTATATGGTCGTGTTTGTTTGTCTTTGCACAAAGGCCGTCCATTTGGACGCGGTAACGGATCTAACGTCCACTACCTTTATAGCGGCTTTCCAACGCTTTATTTCACGACGGGGTCGATGTGCTCAGTTGTGGAGCGATAATTCCACAACATTCCGTGGAGCGGACGCGGAATTGCGACGTATGTTTCAGGGCACTTCGGAGTTCCGTCGCACGGCCACCCAAGAACTGGCAGCAAAAGGCACGGAATGGCGGTTCATTCCCCCTTATGCTCCCCACTTCGGCGGCCTTTGGGAAGCAGCGGTCAAATCGGCAAAATATCATATTAAGCGGACCATAGGGGATCAAAAATTGACTTACGAGGAGTTGAGTACGCTTCTGTGCCAAGTTGAAGCCTGCCTCAATTCTCGTCCGCTCATGCCGATCGCCGAAGACGCCAAAGATTTGCTCCCCCTCACTCCGGGACATTTCCTGATCGGGGAACCCGTCACGTCCCTCGAAACCTCCTCTGACGTCGATTTCGACGTTACCGGGCTGAAACGTTGGAGGCTTGTTAATAACCTTCGCAATCATTTCTGGCGCAGGTGGCAGCAGGAGTATCTTCACCTCCTTCAACAACGGCCAAAGTGGAGAAGACGCGTCGAAAACTTGAGGGAAGGATCGTTGGTGCTCATTCGTAACGAGCTGTCCCCTCCGACGAAGTGGCCGCTTGCACGGGTCCTCAAGCTTCACACCGGAACGGATGGTCTCGTCCGCGTGGCGACGCTTCAAACCGCCATGAAAACTTGCACGAGACCACTCACAAAAATTATACCACTCCCGGTACAAATAACCGACGCCGAATCGAAAGATGCGTCGCAGTAACCGATCGCGACGTTTACTTCCTTTGTCGCGGTCACGGTCGTCTACGGCGGGCGGCGCGTGCGTTCGGAAAACATTCGTCGCGTCCGTCCCCTTCCGTCTCCCCCCAACCTACTATCCGTATTGACTTGCGCATCGATCAGTGATTTCGCCGCAGAGCGTCTGCCGGCGAGGCGGGCGGCATGTTTCGGAAACGGGTAGTAGCGGGAGTTTTAAAGGACTGCTTCGGGTCGCGAGAGGCGTTCTTTTGCTTTTTCGTTTCTTATATTATCTTATAATATTCTTACACTACGCTTATGCTATCTTAACCTATACTTATTCTAGCTTACACTACGCTTATTCTATCTTAACCTATACTTATTCTAGCTTACACTACGCTTATTCTATCTTACACTATGCTTATTCTAGCTTACACTACGCTTATGCTATCTTAACCTACGCTTATTCTAGCTTACACTACGCTTATGCTATCTTAATCTACGCTTATTCTTACATTATACCTATGCTATTGTATTATTTCCATACAAACTGTTTTTACAATAAATAGGAGCGCTCGCACGACGGGATTGAGGCATCGGCGGCCGTGCCCCCCCCCCGCGTCCCGCGGGACCCCGGGTGGACCGAGTAGCTCGGCTCTCGCGGGTACCGCGGGGGGAGGACGTTGGCCCCCTCATTACCGTCTATATTCGGCGAGCCTGCTATTGTCTCAATAGCGACGACGCGGTATACCTCGTCTTTCGAGTGCTCCGATCATTCAGTTTTCAAAGTGCGTACGTTATTTGAGTTCCAATCCGTCATACGTAATTCGTAGACGAATCTCGCTTTTTTGGGACCTTCGCATCTCGAGAAACCGGTAAATTTTATCTTGGGCTCGGGGTAAATCTTTGCATTAGGGGAGATTCCCGAACACGCCCAATGAGGGAACATTGAATATAACACTGGGTATCGCTTGCCGTCTTCGAAGGCGAGGCCCAGTAGAACGCGTAAGATGCACATACAATGTAACTGGGAGGCTCGAGGAGGGCCGACAATATTCGAGGCGCGTAAAAAGGATGAGAGGCATTCGTTGATACGACTTAGGGTAGTCAGGATCGACGAGCTAGAACATTCTTTACAATCCTGCCAATCCTAAATGGCACACGTATTTAGCTGAAATTCAAAGCCAATTTTCTCGAAAACGAAGCGCGATATTAAAAAATTGTATTCTATATGTATTTTCGTCTTATTTTAGCCCATAGAATCATCCCCTAAAGTATTGACTATCAATGGAGTAGCAGGTATCTATCCTGTATAATAGTGTTTCTGGTTCAAATTTGCAAACTCTCATCGGCTCGCTACCACGATTTACGCGACTGCAAGCGGGAGGCGCGCCTCCCGCGTTGATCTAGCCTCGTCCAATACTAATATCCAGAACAAGTTAGAAAGTGGAATGCGTTATTTCAGAATAAGTCTACCGAAATACTAAAAGTTTTTTTTATTAATATCTCGGAAACTAATGTCTGAAAACGCGAAAGGACAAAATGTTTGTTTCGCAATACAGTATTGTCTCCGTATGTGCTCAGTTTGGTGCACACGGTACGGGTTTGTCGCTATCTCCACCACTCCTGTCTTACTCTTGTCTGGCGAAGGCAAGAGCGAGATGGAACGAGAGCGAGCGAGGACGGTCCTCATATTACAATTACGGACAAAACCGTTCGTTTTCCGATTGTTCAACAACAAAAAAATAAAAGAGATTGTGGAGTCATGGCTATAACATTTGGCGTTTTATTAGCATTTAGTATTAACCCTTCGTGGTCACACGGGGTGTACTGTACCCCAAGTATAATTTTCGAGTTAAAATGTCGCTTCTTTACGACTTTCAAAGGGGATATATCGCAAAAAATATGAAGAAAAAAAATTTAAAAAATAGCTTTTTCCCACAACCATGGAAAATCGCTCATTTTCAACTATAAATTTTATCATATCAAAATTTATATTTATAGAAAAAGACTACTAGACCATGATTATATAAGTATTACGAATGTACAATTGAGGGCTCGGATGCAATAAGGGGACTAGCGCTCGAAAATGCGAAAAAGTGTTGTCCAATCGCTAAGAAAAATTGGAAAATTAAATGTTGTTAAACTGTATTTTAAAAAATATAGTCTTGTAAAGCTCGTCACGGCACACATTTTTTCTATTTACAGTTTTTTTATCGAATCATTAGTATTCGAGATAAAAATTATAAACAAAAAAAATTTCTTCGACCAAAATCATTATTTCTTTAAACATAAATTGCGATAACTTGAATAAATATTAACGGATCGTTATGAGACTTGAAATATAAAACTCAGAAAACTCTAGCGAAGCTGTAAAATGTATGCACAAAACCCTTATGTTAAAAAATGTAATAATTTTTAATTAAAAAGTAACACTGAACATAACCCATGTTTTTCAACGTTCACCGTTAAAAAGTATCGAGGCAATTTTAAGGTACATATAACTTGCAGCGACAAAGTTGTTTCTTAATATACAAGGAAGTTTTTCACCAATTTTCACACTGATTAATAAATAATTGTACAAGATATGACGATATATATAATTCTCGCCCGGCGCAAACTGTCAACGCGAGTGCTAAAACTGCTAAATAGTGCATTATACGTGGCGGTTGACTGATGGTTGCGCACGAGATTTATATATATCGTCATATCTTGTACAATTATTTATTAATCAGTGTGAAAATTGGTGAAAAACTTCCTTGTATATTAAGAAACAACTTTGTCGCTGCAAGTTATATGTACCTTAAAATTGCCTCGATACTTTTTAACGGCGAACGTTGAAAAACATGGGTTATGTCCAGTGTTACTTTTTAATTAAAAATTATTACATTTTTTAACATAAGGGTTTTGTGTATACATTTTACAGCTTCGCTAGAGTTTTCTGAGTTTTATGTTTCAAGTCTCATAACGATCCGTTAATATTTATTCAAGTTATCGCAATTTATGTTTAAAGAAATAATGATTTTGGTCGAAGAAATTTTTTTTGTTTATAATTTTTATCTCGAATACTAATGATTCGATAAAAAAAAACTGTAAATAGAAAGAATGTGTGTCGTGACGAGCTTTATAACATTATATTTTTTAAAATACAGTTTAACAACATTTAACTTTCCAATATTTCTTACCGTTTGGACAATACTTTTTCGCATTTTCGAGCGCTAGTCCCCTTATTGCATCCGAGCCCTCAATTATCACTGAAAAGTTAAAAAATTCAAAAATACAAAAGTGGTAACTAAAAAAATGACGCTAGGGTACAATGAATCCCGTGTGACCAACTTGTAAGTATAAGAAGGTGTGACCACGAAGGGTTAAACCACAAAACGTTTACTATAATAAAAACTTATGCGAAATCATCTGTTGAAATTGTTGACCGAAAAAATACAGTTCGAACATTTTCCCCAAGATCATAATGTAAAAACTCCTCAATAAGTTTTACCGATACAAGTTGCACGGCAAAACTGTTACGAAAGATTACGAATGAATATTCGAAATCGAAGAATTAAGGACAATACAAATCATGATCCTACATTTGCACAAGAGATTTCATCCACTGTTAAAAATATTTTTAAGGAACATAATTATTCGTCTGGGAGTAATTTCACAAACAACAATAATATGAATAAAGCGATCACAAATGGTAATGAATTTATGAATGATAAAATAGTAGATTTAAGACGTTCTTGTAAGCATTCGATATCGAGAGCAAATAACACTAGAACGATTCCACGATCGATGAAATTGAGAAAAATGGAATTGTCAGAAAAAGATAGAAAGATCATTCAGATAGGGGAGTGGTTAGAACAGGCATGGAACTAAAGTGAACGCAGCGGCTGTTTTTCGGAGGCAACGCCTCCTTTCTCCAGCCGCGCGTCATGGCCCCCGCGGCCATAATACATCCATGCCTGCTATAATACATATTTAATGTATTACTAATATATAAAAGCGTCTTTAAACAATAATACCCCTTCTTCCTGCTTTTGCTTCGGTTTTGATCCTACAATCAGTTTCCTTACATCATTATCTTCATCGGAAGAAATATTTTCCATATACTCGCACACCTGTAAAAATAGGATTATTTGATTCTCTTCATTGCACGATGAAAAAGGGCAGCTGAATAATACTAATGCAAATTATTATTAAGCAATAGCATCTGATGTGGATTACACAAATTGAATCTAAATCTTTTTTTTGGCCTTACTTCTGATAATGTCTGCAAATGAAATGATGTACGTAATTACATGGTACAAATTTTTTTATGATCACGCACATTACAGTTTACCTCCGGTAATTCGTACTTTGTTTCTGAATTGTTATGATGCATGGAATCTCGGTTTTCTTCTTTAGACGCACTCATTGTGTTGGCGATTGTTTTTTCAACTTGTGATTGTTGCCCTATTCTTTCATAGAATTTATTTATTCCTAGCTGCCTTCCCGTTTCATGTTTACCCAACTTAATAAAATCAGAATTTAGCACTGTTATGTTCTCCTTTATTTTAAACATTTTCGTATCCAAGTCTTTCTTCGAAGCTGAAACTTCTAATTTATGTCGCTCTTGCAAAAATTCTTGCGAGTTCCCTTCTTCCTGTTTACGAGAAATCAATGAAATTAGTAGTTTCAGTATTTACGTTCTTAATTTTTATTTGTAAATATACCGGAATTTTTTCAAGTTTCCCTACAAATATCGTTTTCTTCCTTTTGCATCTTTTGCGTAAAGTATTGAGAGGTCCATTGACCTATTAGAGAAGTAATATCGAAATATCGAAACATATATTGAAATATCGGTCCGATATAAGGTGATCTACACTTGCGACGCCAGATCGGGGCCTGTGTTGCCAGTGATGCCAGATTCGGGACGGGAGCGGTCAGAGACCGGCGGATTCCAGCTAATACTGATGGAGGGGGAAACACCTACAGAAGCGGTGGTTATGTGTGCATGCGCCGCGTTCGCGGCACGCAGCTCCGGCGTAGTGTGCATGCGAGGTGGGGGAAATTCTCGAGCGCTCCCGTCCCGAATTGGCACCACTGTTCGTTCCGGCGATAGCGCTCCTAACCCTAACCTATCATTGCGGAGGGGGTTTAAAAAATTGGGAATCAGATGATGATCCTTGGGAACAGCACGCGAACTGGTTCTCTACATGCTTCTATCTACTAATGGTTAAGGGTCAAGATTACGTTAATGAAATAACGGGACATGTTGCCGCCGACTAAAGACGTAAATAGCAAAACTGGTGTTGTTTGTTATCTGTATAAAATGATTGAAAGTATATGCTCATATACACCCCATTTGTTTCAGGAAACGATGCAAATGAATTTACCTAGTTTCATTAAAAAAGTCGAACCTGTTGCGATGGAAACGGAGGGTATGGAAGAAGCGGAATGTATCGCTAGTCCAAGTTCTGAAAGTGAAGGGTCTAACAATAGTGGGTTAGGAAACACGATTGGAATTAACGCAGCATCCATAAAAGGGAGGACGGAAGATGTAAAAAATACTAGGGCACGATGCAATATGCCCATAGACGACATAAGGATGTGTAAAATTTGTTATAACGGAGCGATAAGAGTAGCATTTCTACCACGTGGACATACAGTTGCGTGTGTTAAGTGTGTCCTGGGCCTGACAACTTGTGTTGTATGTAGAGAACCTATTACTATGACCTGCATGGTCATCCTCTCATAGTATTTCACTGCTCGTGATAAGCAATGATGCCAGTTACATCCGATTCATCGACCTGTCAGAAGTAGTTGGAATGCAGTGTAGTTTTAAGGTGTACATGTATCGCATTATATTATTTTATTATATTATTTAAATAAATCGTGTACAGTAATATAAATCTGACGCATAATTCTCTTAAACATTGGCATAAACTAAACCATGGAGGTTATAGGTAAGTTCCTATTTATTTTATATTTCTTATACATTTCTTAGACAGAAGAAAAATTTCAAGGAAATAGAGTTTGAAAATCGGTCGAGTGCATTCTTAGAGCATATAAACATGGAGGAAGCATTCAATAGGCGAAAATGTAGACGGCGATAGAAAGAAAAAGATATACATTGGGGACACCCTCTCTCTCTCTCTAGCGCCAGGGGCGGCAGCGCTTTTTATTGAAGGTCCATAATGGGATGGAACCCTGAAAAAAGTTAACTCAAAGTAAATACAATACAATACAACCCTAAGTACCCAAAAGGTTATACACTCCGCGTCAAAATTAAGGGAACACTATAATTTCCCGAAAATTTTGGCCATTTTCAAATGGCTGTATCTCTGCGAAAAATGGTCGCAAAAAATATTTAAAAAACGCATTTTAAAGGTTGAAGTTTCTAGTTTTCGAAGCGAGGACTCAATTTTTTTTTCGTCCATTATGATTCTGTTTTATCAAGATGAAGCGCAGGAAACGAAGTTTCAGAAAGTTTTGCCTAGTTTGGACGTATGCACGGGCCAAAAAGATTTTTTTCAGATAAATCCAATGGAGGGCTCTTATAGAGCAAACATTTCTCTTTAATTTTATTTTCTTGGTTTTGTTGTATGATTTTTATTGACCGAGTTATTCGCTTTCAAAGCAAAAAAGGAACTTTTTACTTTGAACGTCTATAACTTGCGAACGCATAATAGCAGAAAAATTTTCATGAGTGTTTTGGAAGTTAAGACAGTTTCCCTTCAGAACCTTTAGTTGCCAATTCAATAAAAAAAATTTTAACCCTATTAAATTCATTTTAAAATGATCTTAAAAATTGCATATTTACCATTTTCTAGAAAACATGATGCCACTTCAACGAAAATCATGGAATCATTCAAGTGTCCACGTTTTTTGTGAGGTGAAACTACCCCTTAAACACTGTGCAACAGGTCGGAACAATCAGATTTTTTTTCCGTATGTCTTTGATCATCAAACATGCGATATGGTCTGAAAAATTGGAGGATCACCTGTTTTACATTATGTTTCTCTGTAAAACACTTTCTTTTGTTCTCGCGGCTTTTGAACGCTTGTTGCACGTTTTTTTTTTGTTAGTTCAACGTTATTTTAGTAAAAAGAAGATTTAAAAAAAATTAAAAAAAAAATTTGTCCAAAATCTTCGCAATGGCAAAAACTGTACCGACAAATATTCTTTACCCGCGCCGGTTCCGACTTTAAAGTCAGATTTTCTAAATTGAAGGTGGTGAATTCAATCTGCCGAATTTAGTTGACTTTTCTGACTCAATATTGATGAGCAGGATTCCTAATGTATGATATTTTTAGACACGTAATTACATAAAAAAAATTCAGAGATATGCTTCCAGAAGGTCAAATCCTGCTCCTCAAACAAGATTGCATATAATAAAATCGGATTTCTAAGGGCAACTGGGATAAAATGTTTAGTGAATCAGGCCTTCTAAAAATATCTAGCATTAAAAATTTTGCTCATCAATATTGAATCCGAAACGTCAACTATAAAAACGCGTATGAGCACAGACGAATAGGCTTAATGTAAAATGCAATAGGTAAAATTACTTTTTTGGACCTTTCTCACGATGTCGATTGAACGAGTTGAAAGACAGCGAAGAGCTCCACAAGGTGTGGCAACGCACGAACCATCACCGAAAGAAATTATTTCCGTTTCTTCCTCTTGCTCTGCAATCACAAATCACACTGGCAAGAATTGTATTTAAGACATTGAAAAATATAATATTACCATTAATATTGTAAGTCCGGAGACTTTGACCACATTTTGGAAAAGAAATTGTATCGTCTTAGATGGGACACCCTATATATAGTACTCAAAGGTGGTCGGCCCAAGCAGAATATCCTTTAAATTTGGGTGACGGCGCGTCTTGCGATTGTTTATCATCGAGTTGACAGCTGTTGTGGCTGTCGAGACAGATAACGCAGCATTCTGAATTGCCTGCATTGCACGGTTAGCTGCCTCCACAGCCAGCGCGGTTAGCTGCCTCCACAGCCAGCGCGGCAGCTTCCTCCTCCGCCGCCGCCGCCCGCTCCTCAGCTTCTAAAGGTCGAGTTTCCTAGCAGCGGACGCGGCTGGCGGCCAAATCCTAAGCACTGCTCTTATGGAGAAGTATGTAACCGTTTTCCTAGCCGCGTTTTCGAGCGGCGGCGGCCGCCCGTCTGCTACAGCAGCAACCTAGGCTACTCAAGACGCAACACAATGCGATGGGTGTCTGTTTTCCACCATGATGGCGGGATCTACTAGCCGCGGCGGATTTTAGCTTGACTCCTCCAAACTGAGTCGTAGACGCGTCCGCGCTGCGGCGATCCAGCGCCACAGTGGAACAGAATCCCAAAAATAAGGAAACAAGTCAGAATTCAAAAGTTATGGGATTATATTTTTTTAATATATTTCTTGTAAACTAATAATATGAGTTCCTAAAAAAGGGAAAAATATCGTGGCGGTTAATTCTAATCTGTGTGTAAACACGTGTCAAAGTTTGTATATGTACTTTTCTTGTGGAAAATTTTGAATTGAGTCTTTCGAATTTTGATAATATAAAAGATACACAAATATTTTGGGAACCGAAATGAGTAGTATCTTTTTTGGTAAGCAATAGCAAATAATTAGTTACATACAGTTATTTTCCATAACAAGCCCATTGAAGAAATATCAGCAATTATCGGCTTTTTAGTTACCCTCCGGGAACTTCCAAGCGCATTTCTTTTTTGTTTTATAATCAACATATATTTGGCTTTGCAACTGCGAAAAGAAGATTTGGCAATATTTACCAATAATGGAGTAATCACCTGTATTCTATCACGCACAGTGAGGCTGAATGCCAAGAAATGGGGGAAAATTCAATAACATCACATTTTTCGCACTGAAACTGCCGAATATAATTAAAGAAGTCCATAAAAAAAAGTATTAATATGCCACTCATACGGTGGATTAGCGTTATTTAAAAAAATAATGTCAATACTTCCAATAAAACTAGTACAATTTGATAAATATACCTGCATACTGTCGTAAGTGAAGAAATATTTGCAAACCTGTATGCATGTTATCCTATATAGGTACCAAATTTGTTCAGAAAGGGTTAATACATTCCTAAGAAATTATACAATATTTGGGCAACCGTCCAATCGGCTAATTGGATGAAGGGATCAAAGATGCTAGAAATAAAGGTTTTAAAAAGTAAAGAAAAGATTGTACGCTCAAAATATTCTCATTGTGATTCAAACGAAGATTTTCTAAACTTCTTATCCATTTCTTCAGATACACTACTGATGTTTTGTAAAGTAGCTTCATAAGATTCGACATGTTGATTGGAAAAAGTGGCATGTTGAATTTTTTCTTTATTCTTGAGATTGACGCCCATTGGGCGTTTGGACAAAACCGGGATCAAAGCCAAGCGAGAATTAATGCGTTGTTTTCGACCGATAATTTCATATTTACCCAAGAACGTTTCGACAACATCTGTTTGCCAGCATTTCTAAAGGGCAGTTAAGGACGTAGTACCGTCTTTAATTTTAAATATTCTTCAGTCTGACAATGAGTTAATCCGTATATTGCTCTGTCGGTGCTTTCGTACGTACGATGGGTTCGGACCCGGTCGTAGGTACTACTATTAACCGCCGCGCCGACTCGTGGGACAATATGGACATAAACCACGACTCTGGCCTGACGCTTTGGTCTATCAGTCTGAGATATTCTTAAATGTTTCTACAATAGATCTTGTATAAACAAATTTTTATTCCCCTTAACATTAACAAAAATATGAATAAAAGGAGATAAACGTACAGAAGTAGACGCGCAGTAAGTATTCGTACAGTTAAATAAAAGATCAATAAACTATGGAAATAAACTAAATTGTTCAATACCGAACGTAGTAGTCACACACGTTCGCGTTTTAATCTAGGTTTAGGCACTAGGACGCACTAAGAACTAAGAGTTGAGTTTAAAATTAAAGGTCACGTACACTCTATATTTACTCCACAATTACACAAATATATTACAATGTCGTTGTACTAATTTACAGAAAACACAGAGACTATTTATAATAAAGGCGTATAGTACGCGAGCGGTAGCGCCGAACCAAGTAGTTTAGACACAAAACGAATCGTAACCGTTACAGAAGCGCAAGTACGCTTGGAACAAAGACGTTCCGAAGGTGTCAACGGTTCAAAACGACTGGAGGTCGCGAAGAAGGCTCGGGCCGTTATCGCCGAAATCTGTGACGTCAGCACCCCACCTCACAGCTGTTCGCCCTGAGCAAGACGAGGGCTGCACCGACTAAACAAAGCAGTTCGGGCGATGAAGTGCGACAGCTGCCTAATTAGGTGAGGTGCGCGTCAACACATGGCCCGATCGATCGCATCACCGCGATCATACATGCCGCGATCTGGTTACTTTTAGGGTGTTTAAATTGCGCGCGGTTTCGGCAGCGAATCCGCGCCGCCTTGGCCCGTGGCCGTTTGGGCCAATCCCAAACAAAATATTTACTGTTTTAATAATTTGTAGGATTGCCTTTTGATTTTATAATAGCTTCGAGCCTTCTTGGTGTAGAATTTTTTTAGTTGGATGTTATGGCAGGTTGTATTTTACTCTACTACTACATACAGGGTGATTCTCCAGCGGCGCCTGTCCTTTGAGGACAACCCGTCGCAGTGCTTCACCGAATTTTATGGCATTCGACCCTCGAAAGGGTTCGAATATCATTAAAAAGTCAGAAATGTGCAATATTTCTGCATTTCGCATCAGATCTTTGCAAAAACAACGTCAATGGATTCCTTATATTTCGCGGATTAAACTGACACCACGAACGACGTAATTCGGACCATGTGAAGGAAATCCCATGAAAAATTCATTTATATCATTTCAAGTTGTCTTCGTTAATATTAGTCCGATTTACATGAAATTTCGTATGATTTTTCACTGGAAAAAACATAAGGAATTCATTGGTGTCACTTCCATATCGACACGATAGAGAATAAAAAATTATTTTATTTCCGAAGCAGGTATGAATCCTTGACCGTAGACCTTTTCAAGTGCGTTCCTCGACCCAAAGTGGGACCCTGAACACTGCGCGGCTCGAGCCTAGCCGCCGCGGCGGGCCACTGGCCGGAGTCTGGCCGCCGAGGTGGGCCAGCGGCCGCGTCCGCCGGCCGCCGCCGCCGTCCGCTGCTAGGAAACTCGACCTTGTAGCCTTTGGATTGACAGGAACAAGGATATATTCTGTACAGACAAGTTTTATTTGGATCAGGAAGGGATACATGAGTTCGTAGGTTGGACAGGGCTACAAATTCCGAATAGGCAGACGTTATGTCTCGCTGGTTGTTAGATAAATTCAAGATTCTATTGCGCGGGCTGTACAAGATGTTATTCTAAAGAGGCGTCCAGGAGTTACTCTGTACTCTCCTCTCTCAATGATTGGGTATTAAGAAAGGGCTTTGCATTCTCGTGACTCTACTGAGGCGTCCAGAAGTTCCTGTGTACTCTCCCGTTCGATTGGCGTCCAGGTATTGTCGCCGAACTCTCCAGATCGAACGGGCGTCCAGGCATATTCTCCCGTACTCTCCTCTTTTATGTTAACGAGGCGTCCAGGAGATATTCTCCCGTACTCTCCTCCCTTTTCTAATGAATCGTTCTGTACTCTCTCGACCGATAGGCGTCCAGGTATTATCGCCGTACTCTCCATATCGGTCGAGCGTCCAGGAACAGACTCTAGTGTGTTCTCCCTCCGGCAGGCGTCCAGGTATTATCACCGAACTCTCCAGCCGGAGTCCCTAAACTGTCCGAGAGCGGCCGTGTGTCGTACCTCGTCCTCTCTCTCAGATCAGCTAAGCAGGAAATGCCTTTGCGGGCCTCTAATTTATACCCAATCGTTGCTATCCGCGGCCGCAGAAATCAACAGACGCGTTGTTAAGCGCGGGCCTCGCGAGTCGCGGGTTCCGCGCCCGCACGTCTCTCCTCCCGGGCGGCCTACAGACGTGTTTCGCGAAACTTCTCGCTGGTCAGCGTTTCTCAATCCTCCTCTTCTGCATGCTACAACCTTAACACCTCAATTTGGGCTAACAAATATTGTTTATGGCTTCTAATGTAGAGACGCCAATATTCTTTTGGACATTTTGATGGTTTGTAAGCATAAACCTGTTCTAATAACATGTCCAATTCTTTTGAGCTTAAATTTTTGCTTGGTCCATTTAAATCGATGCACGTGATAATGTCATCAACATATCGTTTATAAAATTTAAGTTCAAATTGTGCCTTTGTGAGAGAGACCGTCTCTAACCTTTCCATTACTAGATTGGCGATGACAGGGGAAATGGGAGATCCCATGGCCGTTCCAAACACTTGCTTATAGAAGACACCGTTGAACGAAAATACATTCGCGTTCAATACAAACTTAACCGCCTGGAGGAAATCATCTCTATTGATCTTAGTGCAATTCACTTTCGTTCCAACGATGGTGTAAAACCTGTTTCACTTTTGACTATGTTTATGACCGTCATTTCTCTATACCTTTCAGATGTTCTCGCTTTGTATACTATTTACCTCAGTCACTCTCCAACCGACTAAGAAGGTGCACGTCTTTAGATAACGTGTTTAACGTATAAAAGCAAACGCAGTAGTTTAAATTTTCTTCTTGAAAAAGGTCTAAATCATAGACCGAAACGTCGAATAAATTAATTGCAAAATAGCTTTTATTAATTGTTTATATGACCGAACCTACGCGCTGATATCACTCTTTGGTTTTTTAATATTCTAAAAATACGGTCGAAATTCTAAATTCTTTATTTGTACGTATTAAAGTTACAAATATGTTGACCCGAACATGGAAAAAATTCTGAGCCCGAAATTTCTAAGTTTAGGGTATGTCGATTCTTCCAGCGTTTTAAAGAATTCGGCTCCTTTTTCTTCC
Source organism: Andrena flavipes (assembly GCA_963971345.1). Lineage (NCBI taxonomy): Eukaryota > Metazoa > Arthropoda > Insecta > Hymenoptera > Andrenidae > Andrena > Andrena flavipes. The sequence goes on along the minus strand of OZ020479.1, from coordinate 44,614,657 downwards.
CTCGTTTTCAAAGAAATGTCGTGTTGAAGATCGGACAGTTCTTCTGGATACTCGAAGGCCTGTCCTTCAATTTTTACGGTGAGGGGATTCTCAAAGAGAATTAGATCATTTCTGAGCGAATCGAAGTCAGTGAAACGCTCATCGAACTGATCTATCACCGATTGAAGAACGTGTAAATGATTATCAAAATCACACTCATTGCCGATTTCTTTGAAAATTACCCTACACGAGGGAAAAAAGAAAAAAAAATTTCTTCCAGCAGAAGATGATTTTGATACACTACCAGCCTCCTACGAAAAGAATCGACGTGGCTGCACAACTGCGAAATAGTTTGACTGGGTTTCTGCAGTTTTAAATTTAATGTATTTAAATAATTAGTCAGATCTACTATAAGTGAGAGTTCACAAAGGAAACTCGCATCTGTTAATAAGGGGAAATATTCTGCTCCCTTTTTTCTTGATATTCTTGCAAGAAATGGAAGATCTCATTTCTTATAGCAAAGAATTGACTTAGACATTTCGCTGCACTGAGCCAGCGTAGGGGAAAGTGGGGTAAAACGGAACGGGTGGGTAAAACGGAACACCAATGTTTCTCTTAGATAAGAGGTGCGAATGGGTTGGTACCGTGTAACATGGAATCAAAGGGTCCTCATAGCATTTTATGATAGACCATAGACCCCTGCACAAATTATTTTTCCATTAAGAGAGTTTGAAAAATTTCCGGTATCGACGTTTCAATATTAAGTTGGACTTTCAATCACTTTTCGGTACTTGGACTTCGAAAATTAATAACGGCAAGTACATCGTTGGATTCTATATTTCTTACGCTACATTTTGACGTATATAAAAAGTTATTTACCTCACGCTGAAGTGTAAATATTAAATGTTTACTAAATGACTGCACGTGGGGCAAAACGGAACACTTTTCGCGGGGTAAAACGGAACGTCTATTATACATGGGGAAGAATGGAAACGTCTCTTAGTACGTGTTTATTATCTCTTTTTATTATTAGATTGTAGATTAAACTTTTAATTACTATTCTTGTTTCCAAGAAAATTGATTTTGTATAGAAAATTATGATGTATGAGATACATCTTTCATTCGATCAAACTGTTATATTTTTGTTATATTTTATTTGCAATAGTTATACCTAAAACATATATTTATAGATTTTAACATAAATTAATACATTTTAAATCATAAAAATAAAGATTTTGTACGTTTACACGGTCTTTGAGTGGGTGTTCCGTTTTACCCCACGATTTGAGCGAGGCGAAAATTTCGATACCTCCGGTAAATTTCACTTTCCGTCGTTCCCAAAGATTTTTCTTATCAATGACCATGATTTTCTTATAGTCTAAGGTCCACTGAAGCCTCCTGTTGAAGTCTCGTGTCATTTTCTCCTCCCGATTTTAAGTTATCACCCTCCAAAGTTAAGCGTTCCATTTTACCCCACCTTCCCCTACTTCGCAATGCAAAGCGTCATCAGTGTAAGCAGCGTTACGCGTTTCAAGAAATTCTATGAATTTTCTGTGAGATAGAAATTTATTTCCACCCTTGATAGAATTGATTAGTTGCGTAACCTTCTTCATGGCGGAAGATAATTTTATATCTCGCCCACATAACGCTTCCTGATGAATGATGCAGTTCATCATTGGGAATTTAAACCCGCGTTTTTTAAACTGCCCGTTCAGTCCTATTTTGGCACCTGTCAAGGCTTTTGCACCATCGGTTACCACTACAGAGCATTTAGAAAAGTCAACCTGGAATTTTTTAACAGTGTTCTCTACTGCATTAAAAATATCCAGTCCTGTCGTGTTGTGTAAAGGCACGAAATCCAAAAGCTCCTCAACATACGAAAAATCATTTTGTACAATGCGAGCGAAAATGCTCAATTGACTCGTATGGCGGTTATCGGTGCTTTCATCCAAACACAAAGAGAAATAACGACAGTTAGTTAAAAGTTCAATTAACTTTTGCTCTGTGGATGCGCCTATATAAAAAATTCGGGAGCTCACAGTTTTTCTACCCAATGCAATGCTCTCAGCTTCTTCAAGAGTGATACACGTCCCGAAGGATTTAACCGCTTCAATGAGACATTTGTTTACGAAATCGCCCTCAGTGAACGGTTTACCCTGCTTTGCTATTAAATGAGAAATAGCATAAGAAGCTATGCGAGCTTTTTCCACCGAAGAAGTTTCTACAGGAATATACGTACGACCTTCTTGATATACTAATTTGAGCTCCTCTATTAAATCAAATTTTTCGCGGCCTTCATACGATGTATACTTTTGCGCATGATACCGTGAAAAGTGCCGTTCAATAGCATTTTTCTTTACTAGGGCAGGCTTAAATTCGCAAAGAAGACACACGTACGATCACTAATTTTAGCAAAAAAAAATTTTCCCATACCTTGTCAAAATTTTGATAATACCTTTGCTCTGTAGACATCTTGATCTGTTTCGCTGTCTGTTCGATCTGAACGAATGGAAACGAAAATACGTTACAGTTACAGAGACTGTTTTCTGTTTTCCAACATTGTATCAGCGACTGTTTTCTGTTTTCCAACATTGTATGTAACGTATTTTCGGTCAGACATATATATATATACATATATATGTGCTGCGCATATATATGTATATATTATATACTTGGCGCGAGACACTACCGTGTCTCTTGATATAAATCTAATTCACATACTGGAGAAAGAAAAGTTACAAAATTTAAATTTTTTGTAATAAAGTTTGATGGACCGAATGGAATTGTTCTTTTTGGAAAGAAGTAAATTTGTTGAAATTTGATTCTGTGTTCGTTTTTTATCGACCTTAGCGATTCGCGGTCATTTTTTTTTATTTTTATGTTTGATGTCCACGTGCACATAAAACCAAACTTTGTATAGAATTTTGTATTAATACGACTAAGCTTTAGCGGTTAATAACCCTACCTTTTGATTCCAGTTTTACTTAAAACCTTCTTGATAAAGTCCCAACAAGGCTCTCACTGATGGCCGAGAAACACATATGGCCCGGTAACCTACAAGCTGGGTTGCCAGATCAGCTCCGATCTTTTGCCGTAGATTTCAATTTAAATAGTGTGAGATGGTGAAGGGTTGATCGATAAACGCGCGTGCAAAAAAAGGGGTCAATAAAACAAAGCAGACATGAAAAATTTAAAACAAATTTTAAGTATTCTAAGAAACACCGTTCGAATACAACTCAATATCATATTGTCACGTCCCGGGTGAGGTCTTTAGGAACGATGATTATGGGGGGGGGGGGGGGGGGAAGAAGCAGGCGCGAATCTGGTATCCTGCACACTGAAGGTTTTGAGGGGAGAGTCAGGCGCAAATCTGTTATCCAGCACACTGAGGGTTTTGAAGGAGATCAGGCGCGAATCTGTTATCCAACACACTGAGGGTTTTGAAGGAGATCAGGCGCGAATCTGTTATCCAACACACTGAGGGTTTTAAAGGAGACCCGGCGCGAATCTGTTATCTAGCACACTGAGGGTTTCGAGGGAAGAGTCAGGCGCGAATCTGTTATCCAGCACACTGAGGGTTTTGAGGGAGATCAGGCGCGAATCTGTTATCCAGCACACTAATCGACCATGGAAGGTTTAGTAACCGAATACGCACTGAGGAGACACCCGTTAGAGCACTTGTTTTGGTTTGGCCCGGTAATTAGATTTACCGTTGCATTCAGGTAAAATTTACCCGTAATAGTTCCGCGAAATATGTTTAGGCATACGGCGGTACACGGCCTATGTGAAAGAACGTTAGTAAACACTGCAAGCACTCTCGCGTTCACGTGCCGCGACCAGCTGTTGCGGCTGCCTGTTATGTTTCGGGATCTCCGTAGCTGAAGGATTAACACAATAATTCGTAGCGTGGTTGAATATAAGATCGTTTGTTTTATTTGGATGCACGCCAATATGCCATACACCGTTATTGTGATGACGGTTAGATTTTATAATAATGCTTTAGACTTTTAGCATTAGCACATAACAATTATATAATTATGTCAATATAAGAATATGAACATGAAACACATGGAAATAAGCCAATAAATTTTATATAAAACAATGAGCGTTATGAATACTAAATAATATGAAATGCAATAAGCGTTAAGAATACAAAATAATATGATCGTAACAAGCGTTAAGAATACAAAATAAGATGATCGCAATAACCGTTAAGAATACAAAATAATATGATCGCAATAACCGTCAAGAATACAAAATAATATGATCGCAATAAGCGTTAAGAATACAAAATAATATGATCGCAATAAGCGTTAAGAATACAAAATAATATGATCGCAATAAGCGTTAAGAATACAAAATAATATGATCGCAATAAGCGTTGATAAGACAAATATATATATGTATATATATGTGTAACGTTCAGTTGTCCAGGGACGACTGAATGTAAACAGGTTCCCGAGAGGAGAGCGGCTTCCTCCGAGAATAGGATAGGTGGGGGGGTTCGTGTAGAATGAAGGAGTAAAATCCAACTTAAACTTAACAATGACTTTATTCAAACAACACTTAAACTAATAACAAGAACAATAATATAGCTTACAACTACGATTATATATATTGTGTTTTTGTGTTTTTTAGGGTTTTTTGGTTTTTTCTATGTTAATTTATTCTAATGCGCTATAAAATTGGATATATATATATATGTGTGCTACTGCTGTAAGTTCGGCCGCTGCCGTTTCCGGAGCGGTTCCCGACACTCTTGGCAGAGTTCTTATTTTAGTGTTCTGTAGACTTTGTCTTCGCTAAGCGGTTAAGCTGCTACCTACTAGTAGGAGCAACGCTTGAAACCTCCGCGAAAACAAAGTTCTCAACTATTAAATGAAAGATCCAAAAAGGAGCACCAGTATCTTGTACACTGAGAACCAGTCGCTACCGTCTCCGGAGCGTTCTGAAATTCTACTGGATAATACTTAAGCTACATACCTCTAGGAACTAGCATTCGTTAGTTGCAAGAACGTATCTGAGTTCTTAACCATTAAATAAAGGATCCAAAAAGGAGCACCAGTATCTTGTACACAGAACCAGTCGCTACCGTCTCCGGAGCGTTCTGAAATTCTACTGGATAATACTTAAGCTGCCTCTAGGAACTAGTATTCGTTAGTTGCAAGAACGTATCAGTATTCGCATGAGCGCGCTGAGTGCTGCGTGCGCCTCCTTTTATACTGGAGAATTGGCGGGCTGGCGCATGCGCAGTGTGTCGATATTTCTTATTTCGCAGTTTCCTCGCTTATTATATATTATTTTGTTTTGTGCTTTTGTCGGTATATTTAATTAATTATTCTTGACATTTCTATAATATTTGTTTCTCTAATAGTTGTTTGGATTATAATTTATATCTTAACCCTTAAGTAGGCGCATGGGGTCATTGTTTCTCAATACATCTAAGAAATGTTCAGTTTCATTATAATGAGATGTCTTTATGAGATGATGTTATTATAATGAGAAGACTTTATTTGAGTTTTGTATTTTTTGTAAAAGTAATAAATGTTGATTAACAAATATACATGTTTTTACTTTTCAAAACCTTTTGATTTACCATAAATATAAAAAAGCAGTTGGGGTCCCTGCTGACCCCATGCGCCCACTTATGTGATTTTGCCAGTGCGCCTACTTAAGGGTTAAAGTACATACAATGCTTGTGCGCGGTAACATAGGTTGGCTCTGTGGTAATATAGTACAGTTCTACTTTATCAACGGTCGGTAATTATTGGTTTGAGTCCTCGTGGGACGTTACATATGTATAGCAAGATAAGATGTATGTTGGTGATATTCAATAATATATAAGGTAATAAATGAATGCTTACAATGATTGTTCCCTCGTATTTATATGGTTGTCGCGGGGGTACACTAGTGATGGGCGATACATACCAATTGTATCGATACTTCGTATCGATACGTATTGATGGTTAAGTATCGATACAGATAAAATATCGAAAGCGAAGTATCGATATCGTCAGTATCGATACTTTTACTCATAATTACTGTTGCTATTGTTGCGACTCCCGTCTAGCGGCGTGTAGTATAAACTTCGGAAGCGCGAAGTTCGAATTGGATCACACGAGTGTAATAGGAAAGGGAGACAAAGTGAAGTTCGCACATGCCGAAGGATTTGAAAATAGTTAGAGATTCTTTTAATAAGAGGGCTTCAGGATTATAAATTAATCAATACCCACTTGGAAACGAGTGTTTGAATAAATGAACTACACTTTGATCCCTTCTCCTATATATATAGGTGTGTAATTCCAGAACAATATTGTTAAACGCTCGATTATAAAAATCAATAATTGGGAAGAAATAGATGGACCAATAGGAGTTTAGTTAATAAATATTTGATTGACTTTAGATTTTAAGGACATCTTGTAAATAACAAAAGTTGTAAAAGCGTTTTGGCCTTTGCAGGACACTCAAACCCCGACATCTAAAGTGATCAGACGTATTCTTAAAACTCTAAAATTCATTCCTTGTGTTCAAATCGTTTTATTAAGCTAATTAAAGTTACCAGTTATTTTTGTTTTAATCGTTTTATTGTTTTATTCCTTTTTCTTATTATTATAATATCCTTAAAAATCCGCGTCCAAGGAGCAGAGTGCCTTAGCTCTCCACGGGCATCGTTCCCCGCCGAATTCCCTACGAAGGATCCAGAGGAACCAGCCGGCCACGCAACACTATCACCACAGCCGCCTCTACTACTAGCCGTGCTGAAGCCAAAATTGCAACACTGCGGGAGTACGGACTCCCGGTGTTGCTGTTTTGCTTTCAGCACGGCTAGTAGTAGAGTTGGCTGTGCTATCACTAATAATCAATGACCATTTTTTTGTTGCCCATGTTAACGATTCATCACTATTAGGAGTAAAATCCCAAAATGGAAGTAAATAATTTATTCCATTATTTATAATAAAAATATATAAAAAATATTTACATCACACATTGCAATCCAAATGCCAATCCTCAATTGACAAGGAAGCTAAAACCCACACAGCACACGGCGTTCTGAAGGCGCCTGTTTTCGGCCTGTTTTAGGCCTGTTTTAGGCCTGAGCGCCTGACCGTCCGGATTTGTAACAAGGCGCCTTGAATGCGCCTTAAATGCGCCTTTTAGGCGTTGTAAAGGCGTTCGGGAGGCGCTCGGGAGGCGTTCGGGAGGCATTCGGGAGGCATTCGGGAGGCGCTCGGGAGGCGTTCGGGAGGCGCTCGGGAGGCATTCGGGAGGCGCTCGGGAGGCATTCGGGAGGCGCTCGGGAGGCGTTCGGGAGGCATTCGGGAGGCGCTCGGGAGGCATTCGGGAGGCGCTCGGGAGGCGCCGTGTAACTACCCTGGCGCCATCTATACAAAATTTCAGAAGCGTCTATAAGGCCGTCGTCACTGTCGTCAGTCGTGTATCTGCACACCGGGTTTTCCGTTCCTTCTTCTCGTGTCGGATCTTGTCGTAAACGGTTGTATGAAAGTGTGCTCGCGATTCAAGTATTATAAGAAGATTATAATTGTTCGATATTACGTTATACAATAATAGTGTGTTACTTTCTTTATTCTATTAAGTGCTCACGCTTGTTATACAAATAAGAATAAATTGAATGTTGATTGTAATAACCAATCCTAGTATAATTTTTGAACACAGACAGTGACTACCTCGTACGCATAGTAATGGCTACATTGTAGGCATAGTACTGCAGGCTACATCACTGCCACCGTCCGCTTGGAGAGAGAATAGTGGCACGCGACCGCCGCATCGTCCGCGTAGAGAAATTGTTAAATTCGGCGCCATCGTTGAAACGTTAAGTGTCTTTATATGTATATTCTGTATATTCTGTACATTTTGTATACTTTGCATACGTACATGTGTATCACCTAGCTATACTTCTTATGTAAGTGCAGTCTGTATTCATTGCGTGCATAAATAAATACAGTAAATGAAAATGAAATTTTATCCAGTCTGATTTCATTTTAATAACCCTTTGTTTCATTAAATTTAGATTAAAATTAATCAGTATCGATAACCATCTTACATACGCCCTAATGGCAATTTTTAAAGAGCTGCATTTGACCTAATTTATCTATAATTAAGACGCCTGTCAATCCTAATCCAGGCCCGTTCCAGGCGCCGTTAACACGCCTGTTCCAGGCGCCTTTAAAAAGCCTGTTCCAGGCGCCTTTTAGGCGCCCATTTCAGGCGCCTTTGAAACGCCTGGCAGTCCTAATTCAGGCGCTTTAAAGGCGCCTTTAAGGCGTCCCGTTTTGTAACATCAGGCGCTCCGAAGGCGCATATTGGACGCTGGTGAGGCGCTCGCGGCGCCTCTAAGGCGCCTCGAGCGCCTGGGACCATGCGCCTGAAAAGCGCCTTTAAGGCGCCTGTGTGCTGTGTGGGAAATAATAATTCTTGTAAATGTTCCCCAGTTAACCGATTTCTGGCTTCAGTCATAATTCTGCCTGCTTTTGCAAATAGGCGTTCCGAGGGAACGAAGGTAGCAGTTATTGACAAAATTTTTTTTGCCAATTTGCTTAACAACGAGTTTGGCTGATCCCAAAATTTAATAGGGCAATCATCTATTTTAATTGCAGGCTGATTTAGATAATACCTCGACTCTTCTGGCATTTCGTTCCCCCCTCCACAATCTGCCCGATTTTCAGCGAACGCTGGTGTCGAATCAGCGGTTATATCGATATTTGGGGTTCGGTATCGATACAGCAATATATCGTCATATGAAATATCAATACAAAATATCGATATTTGGACCCAAAAGTATCGATATTCCAAATATCGATACTGTATCGCCCATCACTAGGATACACGCGATAGCGGCCTTGACACATCAAGTGTTAAGTTTAAAACTGGCGCCTTTTACTCCATCTGGCGGAGAGTCAAGTTATCTCGCTTCCTCCTTTCTGTTTTAATTCGTCCTTGGGCATGTACACGCGCTTTTCTGTTCTGTTTCAACTTTATCGATTATAATCGGTCACAAGTTCCGTATTACGATTTTTCTTTGTGCTTCTCTCGTGTACACGAGGACTAAAGCAATCATTGTTCAAATATATTAACGATCACTGCAAAACCATTCTGAGTAATTTCCTTCCATAACCTCTAATCGGTTATGGGCCCAGTGACCACGTGTTTTTCCACTAGACTGCGACCGCGTGCTTATTTTTTCAATACTGTAGGAAGTTGCAAGTGTGGTCGGTGTGTGTATAGAAATGGCAGAAACTAAGACATTTAGTATTCACAAGTTCAATGGAGAAAATTACCAATTGTGGAAGCGACAGATGGAAATATATATGGCAGACAATAAACTCATGCCCTACGTTCTTGGTGTAGCATCGCGCCCAGCAGCAAATGCTGATGCATGGTTAGAAAAGGATCGTGCAGCTCAGGCGTTTTTAATGCGAGGCTTGGAACTAGAGCAGTTAAAGTACATGGCAGATTGCACAACCGCAGCTCAAATGTAGACAAGGTTGCAGACGGTGCATGCAGAGAAGAGCGATCAGTCCATGCAGGTATTACTGGGCAGGTTCATAAACTGTAAAATGGAGCCAGGAGAGAAGATGGCTGACTATATAACCAGGATGACCAGCTTGGTACAAAGGTTAAAAGATATGGATTTAGAACACAAGGATCCAATCGTTATCGCTAAAATGTTGGGAAGTTTGCCAGCAAAGTACGAAAACATTCGCACAGCTTGGTATACTGTACCTCGAGCAGACCAAACTCTTGAGAGACTTACAGATCATTTGATAAATGAAGAAACTCTTCTTATTTTGCGATCACAATATGATAATCGTTCTTCTGAGGCACTGCTCTCTAGTGCTAAGAGAAACTTCAAAAATAGAAGCACGACAAATTCAAACAAAGGCGTTCAGAACAAGGAAAAATCAACTCGAAGACCTGGAAAGTGTAACTTCTGTCACATCCCTGGTCATTGGGCACGTGAGTGCGAAAAGAAGAAGAAGGAGATGCAGGGGTCAAGAAACAACGAGTCATGGATTGTTTAAACACAACTGCCACATGAAGTTCAAGCAACGGATAAGGCGTAGCTTCTCATGGCTGATCTAGAGACGCGGTAGCGTCTCGACGCCAAGTACATGAAAGAAAAGACACCTTGTATATGCCTGTCGCTGCCGTGTATCTTTACTCGACGCACAGCTATTCCAACCTAACCTGAAACTTATTTCATTAATATCTCATCACGCTTGCAATATTTTCTAAATTTAAAGGCATTTTTCTTATGTAAACCGCATATAAGCTTTCGAATAAGACCAATTTCAATAAAATCGGTCCACGCATGACAGAGATATCGTAATATCATGTCATGGATCTGTCAGAAACGGTAAGATTTTTCTCCTGATTCTTCTCCACAAATTTTCGTCGATATAATACGTATACGCGTTACACACACACACCTTCAGCCAACACATGCTCGTTCTTCGTTCGTCGACTCTCGGGATTATTCGGCGGGGATCGTCGTCCGTCATTGTACATACATACTTATATATATACTATTTTGAATTTTATAACCTACCAAGTGCGAAGTGTCAAATAAAGTAAGTTGTCCGAATTTAGAATGTCACGAGTTTTTACACTACATAGAAGACTGAATTATTGTCTCAATTAATAAGGTAAGTCGCCAAATTTATTTAATAGATTTCTTATGTAGAGTCGCAGACTTGGAAGTTGTCCAGAGAAGGTTCGACAGAGAAGCATTTTCTTTCGCATAAGTATCTGGTAATTTGTACCATACCATGCATGTACAAAATAATATATTGTAACAAATTGCATTGCATTTAAATTGTCAGATATTTTTATACCAGCAATTTAAAGTTTTTATGTAAAATCGACAGTAGTTGCCACGCAATTCATTATGTAAAATCGACAGTAGTTGCCACGCAATTCATTAATTCATTAATATTTTAGATTCCCATTATTTCAATTCACCAATAAATATACTAAATTAGTTTTATTCCAACACCAATAAATTGTGCGTTAAAAATATTGGATCTTGTTCATTTTCTCTTAATTATTACTATTAGCATTTAAATTTCCTGTAACAAGAGTTTCTGCCATACGCTCTCACCTCCTTTGGACACATTGTTTAGTTTCTACACTCACTATAGCAAAAGGCCACTCTATTTCTATAAATAATAAGTTCTACGTTAAGTTGTATATAATTAAAATGTGGCTTTATATATTTACAGATAATCAAAGCAGAAGATGATGCAGTGTGATCTACGTCAGACTATGTACGCACAAATTTTCAGGTAGGGTTTTGCATACGCAATTATTCATTCAATGATTCAATGATCTTAACATGAGCACGTGTGATATTCATAAATGTGTCCTATTTTTCAGTTAACGATGCAGACGAAGAGAATTATTTCAACAGCTGAAAGAGAGTAAATGAAATAAATGAAATAACCACATTTTTATGTATAAAATAAAAAAATTATATATTTATTATATATAATAAAATATATTATATCTAGAGACGCGGTAGCGTCTCGACGCCAAGTATTCAGTTTAACATATGTTCATTGGCCACCACGGCCCCGGCCCCGCCCTCGATCTAAAGCACGGCCCCGGCCACGGCCATGGCCACGATATTGATTACGAATCATATCGCGGACGGCGAGGGCCTGATTCCGCATTAATTCTAGTGCGATAATGTTCTCGCGACGGGCCCTCACCCTCCATCCGCCCTTCTCGTGCCGAGCCACGTACGGTCCTGTAATTAGAAGTAAAAACAATAAATTGATTAGTATTTAAATTTATATACATATTTTCAAGCATTCTAGAAACATATAGAAAGTATTCGTACAGCGACCAATTTAAAGTAAAACTTTGTATGTTCATGTCAGTAATAAATTTTAACGGAAAACAATGATTAATTATCAATATTCTTCGATGTTTGTAGAATAGATTTTGTATAAACAAAATTTTATTCCATTTAACATTTACAAAGATATTAACAAAAACAGATAAACGCGCAGAAATGGCCGCGCAAAAAGTATTCGTACAGTTGAATAAAGAATTAATAAACTATGGAAATAAACTAAATATTTAATGTTTTAATAATTTGTGGGATTGCCTTTTGATTTTATAATTTATTCTACCCTTCTAGCAGAATAGCTTTCAAACTTTCTTTAGATATAATATTATATGATTACGTATTTTTTTGTCCATAATCCCGTAGATGCTATATGGGATTGATCTGTGGTAATTATAGCCTATATAATAAAGTCCTCTGTCTAGTTATATGCAGAATGCTTTGGATCATTGTCATAGGTAAATATAAAATTTTCATTAAGTCACATTTTATTTGCACTAGCATGGATGTGCTTGCTCAGGATGTCAATATAAACTCTATAATTCATAATACCATCGATGAAATGTAGAGCTTCCACTCCAACTGCAGACAAATACAGAACCCCCCGCCGTATTTCATCATAGATCGTAAATTTTCTTTTCTAAACACTGCATTTTCTTTTTCCTCCATACTGTGAAGTTTTCTTTTTTCTCCATCCTGTGAAGTGTGTTTTGGACCCAAATATTTCGAATTCACTAAAGCCAACAAATTCAAAATATTTGGGTCCAAAAGCGACTTCACAGTATGGAGAAAAAAAAAGAAAATACAGAGTTTAGGAACGAAAATTTGCGACCTATGATGAAATATTATGAAATACTGCAGGGGGTTCTGTATTTGTCTGGGGCTGCATGAGTGCAGCTGGAGTAGAAGCTCTACATTTCATCGATGGTATTATGAATTATAGAGTTTATATTGACATCCTGAGCAAGCACATCCATGCTAGTGCAAATAAAATGGGACTTAATGACAATTTTATACCCATGACAATGATTCAAAGCATTCTGCATATAATACTAGGCAGAGGATTTTATATAGCCCACCAAAATATTTTAAAACGCCGCCATAATTACCACATATCAATCTCATATAGCATCTATGGGATTAATTGGACAAAAAAATTTTGTTTATACAAAATCTATTCTACAAACATCAAAGAATATCGATTAATCATTGTTTTCCGTTAAAATTTATTATTACTGACATGGATATGCAAAGTTTTAATTTAAATTGGTCGCTGTACGAATACTTTCTACACCGACTGTAATAAAACGTGTATATGCATTTACCATCGGCCGTGGCCGGGTTCACTGGTAGTGGTGCTAGCGGTGGTGGCGGTGGTGGTGGCGGCGGTGTTGGTTGCGGAGCCGCGGGCAGTGGCGGCTCCGTCATATTTAAACTCGCCAATTCAGCGTCAATGTCTAAATAAATTAATTTCATCATTAAATGATTGGAAAAATAAATTTGAATAAATGTAGGTATATAAATAAATTATTATTATTTACCATCGAGCATGGCCTCCCTCATATTTTCCTACAAAAATAAATAAACAATTCATTAGCAAAAACGATCAAGAGATCATAAAAGCTGTATGATAGAAGAAAGTCATACATGTAGCGCAAGGGTACGTATTGTTCCATTGCAAATTGGAAATTAGGAAGTATAAGAATTTGAAAACTGAAACAGTGTATGATGCGAAATTATAAAAATTACATTACATTACATTACAAAATATGTTTCTCCTCATTACTTCACAACCTTTCCATTATTATTATTCAATACAAAAAGCTGTAACGTATTATAACATTATTTTGTGAACGATTCGCAGTTGTAACTAGTAACAAAACAAGAAGATATTGCATACGTTGAAGCATATTCTAGAATCTAGAACTTATAACGCCAACGATTAGAAATTATAACGCCAACGATTAGAAATATATCAAACACATCTGAGTTGAATGTAAACGAACATGTAAAGTACAACATTTTGAAAGTCTTTGGTAGGCACTTTGCCTATGTTAACTATCAATGGAAGTAGACTGTAACTGTATAGCAAGTAATACAACAAGAACATATTGGATACATAGAAACATATTTTAACTTGGATGTGTTTCATACTTCTAATTGCCTACCAAAGACTTTCAAAATGTTGTACTTTATATGTTCGTTTACGTTCAACTTAGATATGTTTGTTATATTTCTAATCGTTGGCGTTATGAGTTATAGATAGAATATATACTTCAACTTGTGCAATAGCTTCTTGTTTTACTACTAATTACAATTGTGAATCGTTCACAAAATAATGTTAATGTTAAATACGTTACAGTTTTTTGTGTGTTGAATAATTGAAAGGCTCGTGAAGTCATGAGAAGAAACATATTTTGTAATGTAATAATATAATGTAATTTTTATATAATCCGAATTTCCAATTTCAAATTTGCTATTGAACAATATCTATCCTTGCGCTGGATGTAAGACTTTCTTCTATCATACGCCGCGTGTAATTAGAATTTAAGTGACGGAAAAATCTCAGGAATCACGAAGAAATTATTCATGAATAAAACTAACGAATCAAAATAAATCTCACGAATATTTCACGAATAAAACTAGCGAATACAGATAACCGGGCAAGAGCATATGAATACCGATAGCTATGAACATATGAATATTATTTTCATTACTTACATTTTCAGACATTGTTGGTTGAATGTAGGAAGTATAAGAATTTTGTATTACTATTCTATTAGCAGTCACGATCAAGAATGGGCTCTCTCGCCTCGTGCAACGATGAGGCGAGCTCTTCCGCTGCTCTTTTGTTTTTAAGGAGCCCGCGGTTGGCATAGATACGGACACATTCTGCCGCGGGCTCTTTGAATTGTTGATTTTTAAGCCGGGAAGCTAACAAGGGGACGCCACGGATGTGGAAATCGCTTTTGGAACAATAGTACATATGGGGGTCGTAGTATTCATGTAGTATGAAAAAAATACCATTTCGGCTTTTTGTCGAATGGGTTAATATATTATTATACTATATATATATATACCGGAATTACTACGTACGTTAAAAACTTTAAATTACAATATCTCGAAAACGAAGGTCCATTCGACAAAAAACCGAAATGGTATTTTTTCATTCTACATGAGTATTTAATAGTATGTTAGACCCGGACCGAATAAATAAGGCTGAAAGTGTAACCAAAAGGTGAGGGTAAAGAAGAAAAAATGGCCCGATCACGGCGGGACGTGACCGGTGGCACATTTTGTTGGTACGAGGAGGGTTCGCTCTGTAGTGGTGGAGATTTATCGATAGTCGTGACTATCGATGGTGGTCGATATTAATCGATAATTTGACCCCTAGTATCGATAAATTATCGATTGTTTCCGAAACGTCAATTCACTATTATAACCCTTAGAGCATATATACATGGAGGTATCATTGCCTTAGAGTGACAATTCTTCTCTCGCTCGTACCAGTTCGCACATGTCTTTCTCTCTCGCAACATGTTGGCAACAGTTTCAAGCTTTCAATGAGACCTCCATAGTATATGCTCTAAGGGAAATACCCCAAAGATCGAAATAAAAAATGGCTGCCGCTGTCGAGTTTTTGAAACTCAAGCACGTGGATAGCGTCATGACATAGTGCGGTATTCTCAGTCGTTGCTTATAATTCTTAAGTTCGTCTTAAGCATGCGGCATCCTCTACTGGTCTACGAGGTTAGTAGAGGATGCCGCATGCTTAAGACGATCTTAAAAATAAGCAATGACTGAGAATACCGCCTATAAACAGAATGGAAATGGAGGGGAGAAGACTATCGATCACCATCGATAATTATATAGAAATATCGATTGCTTTCGATATTGAAAAATTATCGATAATTATCGATAGCATATCGATAATTCTCCACCACTATCGCTCTGATCGACGGGAACGTCAAAAAACAAAGCGGACGACCGGAGCTGATGCACACGCATGTCACGGCGACCGAAAATTTTTCCTGATTTCCTTGCATGTAAGTGTGCTTCATTATTATTAATTAAGGTGTACGCATAATGAAACGAATAGGTTATTTGTTACATTACATGTGTTAAATAATGATCTAACATATTTTTCGCTAACCTATTCATTGAAATGTGTATCTTTTTAGTTTCAAGTCCCTTGGAAGGAAACCAGAAGGAGAAGCAACAGAGCAAAATATTATATTTGTAAGTGACGTTTACATTTATTTATAAATAAAATAATAAGTATGTTATTAGTTTAGTGTTTATTACAAATTTTTCGTTTTTTACAGGTTGGAGTTTTTAAAACAAAAATAAAGTACACTCGAGTGGCTGCTTTGCGCTACCCTGGGATGCGTTGCGCCCTTAAGTGTATTAAGTTTTATTTCAGGCTGCATTGCGCTTCATCAAATATATTTCGGGTCAGGCATAATAACAGTCACGCTGAGCCTTGCCCATACCGTTATAAGCTTTACTGACTGTACTATTATTATTATTATTATTATTGTATTATATTTTATTGTATACAATAGGATATAGTGTATATAAAAAATAGATTTATAAGCTTTACTGACTGTATTGCGCTGTACCTTATATAGTGTAAAAACTAGATTATAAGTATATACCCCTACGGTTAACCAATAACAAAACTGAGTTTCTCTGTAATAGAGTTATTATATTTCGTTATTTAGAATGTCTATTGTTCGTTGGGCTATATAGGGTTGTACCCTGAAATGCCATCTGTTAGTTTGTAAACTAAGAGAAAAATAAAAACCTAACCTAACCTATTTCGTTATTTATATCCTACTTACTATTATACTATTATTTACAAAGTTGCTACCTGTAATAAAGAAACGACATTTAATGTCATTGATCACCCTGGTACTAGTTTTATTACTAAGTTTCGTTTATAATTAATCTGCGTGTGTTACCACGTGCACATCTGCTTTTGTTTTCTCTCGCGTTCCTTACACGCCCTACTTTATTAGCGTCCTGAGAGAGCGCGGCAATATTTGAATTGAAGGAATTACATTTCCTTTACATATAATAAAAGTATAATTCGTTATGTCTATAATTAATAGTATTAATAATATCTTACCACTCAGTTTTCGTAATTTGCAAATTATCATTAAAGACGAATGGTTAACAGATGATCATATCGAATATTTTCACAAATTATTAGAAGCTAACTCCAATTATAAACCACGCGAGACGTGGAGGGTTCAATTGCCTAATACAATTCAACCAGTTCCTGAAAATCAGGATCACATACAGATTTTGCACCAAAGCGATAAGATTGGAACCAATGCAGGGGGACATTGGGTTTGTAGCTTCTATAAACATGATGAAAGAAGAGTTTATATTTATGATTCTCTTAATTCCTCGAAGTTGCATAGTCATCATAAAATTTATCTGGAGAAGTTATACCCTTTTTTAAACAAACAAGACGGTGCAATTGACGAAGAATTTATTGAATTTCCACGTGTACAAACTCAACCTAATGGTCGGGATTGCGGAGTTTTTGCTATTGCATTTGCTGTCTCGTTATTATTCAAAATATTACCAGACAAAGTAACGTACACCCATGCGTTGATGCGTCAACATTTGATCAAAATGTTTCAATCTAATTGTATAGAACATTTCCCAAGCAATCAGGATCAACAATTAACACGCTGTGTGCACGAATATGGATCTGCAATTGATAGTATAATTAATCAAAATCCTCCTTGTGGAAATGATACTCTATTTAAAATCGGTAAAAATGACATTACTAACGAAAAAGATGAAATATCCTCAGTTCAAGATATACCACTTAGTGACAAAGAAGTCACTACACATACAAAACGTATAATTCAGACAGAACCACTATTCGTTTCAAAGTCCAAACTCACCAATGTATACGTTCCATGTAATAAGACAGAATACAAGTCTAATTATTATAAAAAACATAAAGAGGAAATTAATTTAAAAAGAAGAGCTGTTTATAAAGCAAAGAAAGAGGAGTGCAACATGAAAAAAGGCAAAGATTGTAAAAAAAGGGAGAAATGCAGAAAGAGAAAAAATAATTACTATGATTTCCAAACTGATGTCCAAGCATTCGCAATTTCGATTGAACATGCAATATATTTTTCATTTATTACACGATACCAATATGCGGCAATTGAACGCTGGAATTTTTCACAAAATGAACGTCGTAAATCCACGTGAAAAATACACAGCTGCTGGTTTTCTAGAGCAACTCTCTAAAGATCAGCTACAAACGAACTTGAACACTATTTTTTCCAGATTACGTAATACAGCACAATATTGGCGAAAACCGAGAAACGATTTGAACTGTATGATACATCATTATGGACCAGCTACATGGTTCCTCACGCTCAGTCCAAGTGAATGGTTATGGACAGATTTAATAGAATTCCTTCGTGAAGTAAACGGCCCATCGGTGGCTAAAATGTCCCCGAACGAACTTATTGCTTCTGATCCCGTTTCAACTGCTCGATTTATAGATAATACATTCCACGCTATGCTGGATTTCATATGTTCGCCAGACAATCCGATTGGCAAGGTCACTCATTACTTTTGGCGCAGAGAATATCAAAGCAGGGGATTACAACATTTTCATCTTTTAATTTGGATTGAAGATGCTCCCATAATCGATAAATCAACGAAGGAAGAAGTAGCAGCATTCATAATGAAATACGTCACTTGCAGATTACCATCACCGCATGTGTCGCCAGAATTATATAGACGAGTAATTGCACATCAAATGCATACATGCAATAGTTACTGTCTACGCAACAAAAAAACTAAAAATTCCTTCTGTAAAGTATGTAGATTTTCATTTCCACGTCCAGTTACAGATACTTTGATAATAAGGGATGTGGCTGTTTCTATAGGTGCTAGAAAACAATTGAAAGCAAAAGGTAGACTCTATGATCTTCCACGTTCAATAAAGGAAGTCCGTATCAACGATTTTAATGCTCCCATTCTCACGGTTTGGAGAGGTAACATGGATATACAATATATTGGGGAAAAGACAGGGTTGGTAACATGTTACTGTACTAAGTATGTGTCAAAGCCGGAAAAAAGTTACGCTACGGACACTATGGCAGCAATCAATTCTACTAAGTCATTGGCTAGTCTTCTATGCAACCTTGGAATGCGCATGCTAAATCATAGAGAATGTGGAGCGCCTGAATGCGCTGATACTCTTTTAGGATTATCATTGCATGGAACTGACTACAGTACTACTATTAGATGGTTAGATGTAAATATAATGAGAAGTAGGAAATTGAAAACTCGCAAAGAGATTGAAGATCTGGAAGGTGAATCCACAGACATATTTTGTCCATCTCTCATAGATGATTACTACCCTAACAGACCTAGGGAATTAGAATCAAAGCATCTGTACGATTTTGCTATGTGGTATGACGTTACTAAAATTAGACCGTCTGAAAAAACAGAATATTATGAAATTCGTGCATCTTTGTTTGTGAAAAAAAGGAAAAGAGGCTATCTTATCAATCATTATAAGTACAATGTTCAAATCCAACCTGAGAATTATTATTTCTCATTATTATTATTATTCAAATCTTGGAGAAACACCGACGAATTAAAAAATGGATTTAACACATATGCGGAAGCTTTCTTGTCGCTACAATCACAATTGACAGAAGCAGTTCAATATCACGAACGAATAACGGATATTCAAGAAGCACGTGATCATATGAAGGAAGAAATTGAAAAGAACGTGTTGAATACTGTAGAACAAGAAGAAAATGATCAAGGCGATCACCCAATAGAGTGTGTTCCCGTTGAAACTGTCGGTGCCATGAAAGATTTTAAAGACGCGGAAAACAAATTTGACTGTGGTGATCTTGCAGAAATGATTTTGGAATTGAACCATGATCAGAAGCAGATATTTGATAAAGTTACTAAGTCCTTGACGTCTAACGATAACATTCTCAGACTTTACGTGAGTGGCGAAGGTGGCACTGGGAAAAGTTTTTTAATAAAAACTATTAGACAGTGGATCAAGCAGATTATCGGAAAAGACACAGCAGTAACTGCTCCTACTGGAATCGCAGCTTTTAATATCGAAGGTCTTACCATACACCGATTATTCCAATTACCCGTAGAACATGGGCATACAGCCCAGTATAAGCAACTTAGCGATGCAGCCCTTCAAATTGTACGAGATCAACTCAAAAATGTTGCTTTAGTAATCATCGATGAAATTTCGATGGTTTCTAACGTAACTTTCCTGTACATACATCTACGACTTACAGAAATATTTGATACCGCAGATTCAGATGATGCTTGGTTCGGAAAAATACCTATGCTGCTATTTGGTGACTTACTACAACTTCCTCCTGTTCACGAAGAACCTGCTTTTATACAATTATCCAATAAGAGTATAGAGAAAAATGTTGGAGGGTTAGGTTCTTATAATTTATGGTCTGCCTTGTTTAGCTATGACGAATTGACAATAAACATGCGACAGCAGGGTGATAATATTTACAAAGACATCTTGTCGAGAATTCGCACCGGAGTAGTGACCGATTCGGATACAAAGCTATTAAAATCGAGGAAATTAAATTTCAAAGCGACATATTGTTGTAATGACCGATTAAACGAATTATGTAATTACATGCTTAATGTGGGATCTAATACGGTGTGTTTACTTCCCACATGTGTTCAGTGTGATGTTTTGAACGCTGCAATGCTGAGTCGATTTCCATCCGAAGAAATCCATTTGATCGCTCATGATACAATGAATTGTGCACCGTACTTGAAAAAAAAGGTGTCAAAGGTACTAAACAATAACGACGACGATAGCTCCCGAACGGCGGGACTTGCAAGGGTCGTAATTGTTAAAGTAGGAGTGCAAATCATGATTAGAAGAAATATTGATGTTACGCTGGGTCTTGTTAACGGTACCATAGCTAAACTTGTTTCAGTTACACGAGGTGTTGATAATGACGTTGAAAAATTGAAAATTATATTACCCACTGGGCAAGAACATATAATAGAACGTGTATGTGTTAAATTTGAAGTAATGGATAGAGCGTTCGTTATGAGAAAACAATTTCCGATTTGCCTTAGCTATGGTATAACTATTCACAAAAGTCAAGGACTAAGCTTGCAGAATGCTGTCGTAGAAGCAGGTAATTCAATATTTACTTGCGGACAAATTTACGTTGCTCTTTCACGGGTGACCACATTACAAGGACTGCATCTTATAAATTATGATCCATCTTCCGTAAAGGCACAAGAATCGGCTATAATAGAGTACAATAGATTGCGAAAAAAATATAGACCTGATCTTATGACTATTTCAATTTCTAAAAACCGCGTTCGCAAAGTTCGTGATGCTGTTTGGGCAGTAAATTATAATGTTTCCGAATGTCAGAATACTAATGATCACATCGCGGATACCACTCAATACAACGTAAGAGGTCTCCCGAATTCTGATGGTGTATCTTGTTATGCGAATGCCACAATCCAATGCATGTTATATTGTTCATCTATAAGAGAAAACTTATTTTCGACGGAAAAAGCTGATGATATTATAAAAGTCTTTATTAACCAATATAAATCGGATCAAAATCCAAACATAATATCATTACGGCAATTCGCAGGAGAAAAATCCGCTTACAATCAGCTGCATGATGCAGCTGAGTTTATTACCTCTCTTTGCGATCATGAGATTCTTATTAAGAATGCAATACAACACGAAATAACAACAGTATTAAGATGTTTAGCGTGTAATTACACAAGTACTACTATCAGTACAAATTGTGTGGTACATCTTGCACTGCCCAAGATGTTAAAAAAAAAACATTTGAATTTCAAGATATAATAAAACACAATTTCACAGGATGGAAAAATCAGAAAGATCCTTGCAATAATTGTGATAATTCAAATTCAAATACAATGAAGAAAATCGATATAACTGCTTCCAAACAAATTCTTATTACAAAATTACATTTGTTCGATCACGATAGTAGTGGAACAACGAAAGATGAAAATTTCAACATCAAAGCAATGCCTACTACTAAAATACAATTCGTAGATCACTGTTATAAACTTAAGGCAGCGATTTTCCACGACGGTAAAAGTATTTCCGATGGTCATTACACGAGTATGGTAAGGGGTAAGGGCACAACGTGGGTATTCGTTGATGATTTACGAGTAGAAAAACAAGCTTGGCCACGAAATGCTAAGAATGCATATATATTTTTCTTCGAAAGATGATAATTGTGGTTTTTATTACAGTTCAATGATAAATACGTTCAGCGCCAAAGGCTGCTTTCAGCGTCATAAGCTGCTTCGCGCACTATATACTGCACACAAAGTACTATACATTCATTCATATACCACATATAGATCGGCAATGCAGTGCACATGTTTTTTTGGGAGAAGGTGTTAAACTTACGTAGAACTTATCCTTAACCAAAAAATAATAAAAGTACACTCGCTGGGCTGCTTTGCGCTATTCCGAGTATTCCCAGTAAGCTTTACTGGCTACAAACTAGCTTTATCTTCTAACATCACTCGATAGTCTGCAGTGCGCCGTAAACGCGTGGACGTGTAACGAAGATAGATCAGAATTTATAATTTCTTGGGATTTCCTTATTTTATCCTTACTTTTAGTACCCGTGACAGGGAAAAATTTGTAAAAAAGAAGAAGCTGAAATTCTAAATCCCAATAAAAAACTTCAAAAAAGTAAAAAAATATGACGCCAAGAACATGAATTATCTTTGTAAAAAGAAGTGAGATCCCCATAAAAAAACTTTAAAAAAGTAAAAAAATTACGCCAAGTACATGAATTAGCTTTGTAAAAAGAAGTGAGATCTCCCAAAAAAACTTTAAAAAAGTAAAAAATACGCCAAGTACACGAAAATGTCGAGGACAAAAAAAGTATTATCCAAAATCACAAAAAAGAAGAAAATAGTATACATGAAAAAGTCGAGGAAAAAGAGTATTATCAACAAATAAATATAAAAAAAACACAAAAAAGACAAAGAAACATGAAAAAGTCAAGAACGAATAAAGTATTGTGACGTCCCACTATTTTTCGCGCGGTAACAGTACAAGTCCTCCATAAACTCACTCCACCAAAGTCTTCCAGAATCAAGTCTTACCCTTTCCCCAAACCCCTGATCACCTTGGCGATGTACCTTAGCGGTCCCCATCTCAAGATGGTCAACGACGACCCCAAATCCACTCTTAACCTTACGTGGCACGACCACATCACCCCAAATCTAATAAATACAAGTCCCTCGTCCCTAAAAACCCCTCTTAAATCGAGACCACGTCTCACAACCTCCCCATGACCAAAGAAGTCATTACCCCTTTTCCCTCTTTCTAATCAAACCACCCACAGTCCATCCAATGGGTTGAGTATCCCCTTTCAAAACTCTATGCAAAAGAACCCCGGAAGTCTTAACGACAAATATTCATTACAAGGCCATATAAAAACCCCGGAAGACCAAATCTATTAATAACCTGTACTGCGACACGTGCCGAAATAGGTCAAGGTTGCATACCGCAACCGCCCTTCGCCCCTAACAATCTTTTGATTTTACATAAATACGAGGACCCAAGAGGTCCTCGTCCTCTTCTACGGAAACTCTCCTACGGAAACTTTTATACGAAACCATAAGTATTTCTAAAGTTCAAATCAGTGATCTACGAAACAATTACCTACGGCAGCTACTGTAAGCTACTATCATTATTATAAATAACATTGTATATCACCCACATTCCATATTACTATTCTTATTTACTTTTCATATTAATCATCTTATTAACGCTCATTGCGATCATACTATTTGCTTGCTAACGCTTATTGCAACCATTCTATTTGTCTTATTAACGCTAAAAGCTTATTACATACTATTTTACTACCTTTTATTGTATCGCATGTCCATCCATAAACATTTTATTTTATATACATTTATAAATGTCATACGCCAACGATCATCGCTACTGCACTATTAACGCAGTGCATGATAACGTAATTGTTTAACCAGAATAAACAACCATTTAAATCCATCGTGAAGTTATTGTGTTAATCCTTCGGCAACGAAGATCCCAAACGTAACGAACTGCTGCAACAGCTGATCTCGGTTCGCGAGCGAGTGTTCTTACAGTGTTTACAAACGTTCTTCTGCACGGGCCGCGTACCGACGTATGCCTAGACGGATTTCGCGGAACCATTACGAGTGACTTCTTATGTATATGCAGCGGTAAATCCTATTATCGAACCGGTATAAAAACCCACAAGGGTCTAACGGGTGTTCATTGGGTACAATTTCATTCTTTAAACCCTCCTTGGTCGCTCAGCGTGTAGGATTCAAGATCCTCGCCTAGATTCCCTCGACCTCAGTGTGTAGGATTCAAGATCCTCGCCTAACCTCCATTTACCCCAGTGTGCAGGATTCAAGATCCTCGCCTAACCTCCTTTTACCCCAGTGTGCAGGATTCAAGATCCTCGCCTAACCTCCTTTTACCCCAGTGTGCAGGATTCAAGATCCTCGCCTACCCTCCTTTTACCCCAGTGTGCAGGATTCAAGATCATCGCCTAGCCTCCTTCGACCCCAGTGTGCAGGATTTAAGATCCTCGCCTAAATTCCTTTTACCCCAGTGTGCAGGATTCAAGATCCTCGCCTAGCCTCCTTCGACCCCAGTGTGCAGGATTTAAGATCCTCGCCTAAATTCCTTCTACCCCAGTGTGTAGGATTCAAGATCCTCGCCTAAATTCCCTCTACCCCAGTGTGCAGGATTCCAGATCCTCGCCTAACCTCCCTCAACTCCCAGTGTGCAGGATTTCAGATCCTCGCCTGTGTTCAAAAACCCCCACAGTGTCATTGTCCCCCAAAGACCTCCACCCGGGACGTGACAGTATTATTAGCAAAAAAATATAATCACATAAATAAAAAATAAAAAATAAAATTACAATATAAAAAAAGATGTGAAATCAAAATAAGCTGCAAGTACATCACAAAAAAAAAGAAAATAATATAATCAGACAAAAAAAGAAAATAATATAATCACACAAAAAAGAAAATAATATAATTACAATATAAAAAAAGATGTGAAATCAAAATGAGCTGCAAGTACATCACAAAAAAAAAGAAAATAATATAATCAGACAAAAAAAGAAAATAATATAATCACACAAAAAAGAAAATAATATAATCACACAAAAAAGAAAATAATACAATCACACGAAAAAGAAAATAATATAATTACAATATAAAAAAGGATGTGAAATCAAAATGAGCTGCAAGTACATCACAAAAAAAAAAGAAAATAATATAATCACACAAAAAAAGAAAATAATATAATTCCAATATAAAAAAGATGTGAAATCAAAATGAGCTGCAAGTACATAAAGGTACTTTCCACTGCGCTTAAGATGACACAACTACATATACACAGCTAAAATGCTGTGTTATTTCATTACTCATATCGCGGACATTTTAATGAACCCATCAAAAGGAATCCCATTTAAAAACATTGTCGTAAATTAATAGCTTTACAAAATTAATGATATACAAAAATTGCGCCAATCATAACAATGGCTATTCATACAACGAAAAAAATGTATTAAACAATACAACGAAAAAAATGTATTAAATAATATTAAACAGATATATTTTTATACAAATAATAAATATTTTAATACGAATAAATATTTTATTCAAAATACTTGGCGCTGCGCAACCGAAAAAATGTTAATTGACTTAGTCTTAATAATTAACAATAACTCCCTTACAATCTAAAATACATAAACATATACATATTAGAAACACAGTCAGATTTATTGTACATATATTTAACTCTAATATCAGACGTAGTATATGCACACGCACACATACGCACATTCACGAACGCACGCACAAGAAAGAAAGATAGAAAAAAAGATTAATTCAATTTATACATATTTATTCAGTTTGGCAACACCAATTCGGGGCGCAGCGCCAAGTATTTTGAATAAAATATTTATTCATATTAAAATATTTATTATTTGTATAAAAATATATCTGTTTAATATTATTTAATACATTTTTTTCGTTGTATTGTTTAATACATTTTTTTCGTTGTATGAATAGCCATTGTTATGATTGGCGCAATTTTTGTATATCATTAATTTTGTAAAGCTATTAATTTACGACAATGTTTTTAAATGGGATTCCTTTTGATGGGTTCATTAAAATGTCCGCGATATGAGTAATGAAATAACACAGCATTTTAGCTGTGTATATGTAGTTGTGTCATCTTAAGCGCAGTGGAAAGTACCTTTATGTACTTGCAGCTCATTTTGATTTCACATCTTTTTTATATTGGAATTATATTATTTTCTTTTTTTGTGTGATTATATTATTTTCTTTTTTTTTGTGATGTACTTGCAGCTCATTTTGATTTCACATCCTTTTTTATATTGTAATTATATTATTTTCTTTTTCGTGTGATTGTATTATTTTCTTTTTTGTGTGATTATATTATTTTCTTTTTTGTGTGATTATATTATTTTCTTTTTTTGTCTGATTATATTATTTTCTTTTTTTTTGTGATGTACTTGCAGCTCATTTTGATTTCACATCTTTTTTATATTGTAATTATATTATTTTCTTTTTTGTGTGATTATATTATTTTCTTTTTTTGTCTGATTATATTATTTTCTTTTTTTTTTGTGATGTACTTGCAGCTTATTTTGATTTCACATCTTTTTTTATATTGTAATTTTATTTTTTATTTTTTATTTATGTGATTATATTTTTTTGCTAATATTCATATCACTACAATAATTCAATGGTAGAAAGTGCATGGTATGCAGATTCAGGGGTGACAGAACATATGTCGTTCTGCAGGCATTGGTTCAAGGATTACATACAATATCCTGAGAACACCTATCAAGTAAGAGTTGGGGATGGCACACTGATTTATGCCAGAGGGAGAGGAAATGTTGATGTTGCCGCAAACTATGCAGATGGAAGAACAGTTATTCATACCATTGTAGATGTACTTCATGTCCCAAAAATAAAGAGGAACTTGTTGCCAATCATGAAGACGTGAAAAAGAGGTATCAAGGTCATTTTTCAAGAAGGGGGTGACCGAGTGATTTTTCAGAAGAATCAAGAACTTATTATGGAAGGTCTGAGGTGCAATAATCTTTACAGACTCAATCTGGAGCCAGTCCAGACAGCTCAAGCTCAGTTGGCGATAAGTGTTTCACCAAAAATATGGCATGAACGTTTTGGTCATGTAAATTATTAGACTTTAAAACAAATGCGTAATAGAGAGACAGTTGAGGACTTGCAGTTCAAGAACACAGGTGGTGAAAGTGAATTTTGTGAGGGTTGTGCTTATGGAAAGCAGCATAGACAACCTTTTCCAAGGACAGCCAGAAGGTCTACAGTTCCGGGGGAGATTTTTGTGGAAAAATGAGCACTGAATCTCTGGGAGGTGCAAATTACTTTTTACTGCTGAAAGACGATTTTTCGAGGTACTATTTTATTTATTTTTTAAAACACAAGACAGACGTTCTAGAAAATCTGAAGAGTTTCTAGCTCTGTGAAGTTGGCACCCCCAAATTCGAATTTTTAAAAAGACGCTATGGCATTCGTTTGTCCATCGTTTGTCCACGTTTGCCCAACAAAAATTATCGTTTGTCCACCCTTCAAAAAAAAGGTATTAACAAAAAAAAAAATTTTCACCAGCACCCCCATGAAAACTTTTTAATAATTTGATGGGGGGGTATGATTGTCCATCGTTTGTCCACGTTTGTCCAACAAAAATTTTCGTTTGTCCACCCTCCAGAATTGAATAAATAATAAAAATCGCGAAAAAGACGTGTCCTCCTGAACCGATCACTTTTAAGTTCGATTTTTGGCGAATAAATTATCGAAATCGTTTGTCCAACGATTCATTTTGTTAGTTTAGATGTAGAAGACGTTTGTCCACCCCAAGATTTCGTTTGTCCACCCCTCAGAACGGAATTATTAATAAAAATCGCGAAAAAGAAGTGTCCTCCTGAACCGATCACCTTTAAGTTCGATTTTTGGCGAAAAATTATCGAAATCGTTTGTCCAACGATTCATTTTGTTAGTTTAGATGTAGAAGACGTTTGTCCACCCCAAGATTTCGTTTGTCCACCCTCCAGAATTGAATAAATAATAAAAATCGCGAAAAAGACGTGTCCTCCTGAACCGATCACCTTTAAGTTCAATTTTTGGCGAATAAATTATCGAAATCGTTTGTCCAACGATTCATTTTGTTAGTTTAGATGTAGAAGACGTTTGTCCACCCCAAGATTTCGTTTGTCCACCCCTCAGAACGGAATTATTAATAAAAATCGCGAAAAAGAAGTATCCTGGCGAAGCGATCGCGCAAAAGTTCGATTTTTTAATAATTAAACGATGAAATCGTTTGTCCAACGATTCATTTTGTTAGTTTAGATGTAGAAGACGTTTGTCCACCCCGTGATTTCGTTTGTCCACCCTCCAGAATTGAATAAATAATAAAAATCGCGAAAAAGACGTGTGCTCCTGAACCGATCACCTTTAAGTTCGATTTTTGGCGAATAAATTATCGAAATCGTTTGTCCAACGATTCATTTTGTTAGTTTAGATGCAGAAGACATTTGTCCACCCTCCAGAAACACCCGACAGCGAGGAGACATTTTTCGAAATGCCCCTGAAGCAATCAACCGCAGACGAGAGTGACGACGAACAGGAAGTCCAACAACAAGAAGATGGATCAGCACAAGAAGAGCTCCAAGCGACAGCGGAAACACCAATAACAAGCAGAGGGCCTGGTCGTCCAAGAATAGAAAGAACTGGGAAAAGGGGCAGGCCAAGAAAAATATTCCACACGCGCCCCAAAGAAGATCATGTGCCTGAGGAACCGAGTACAATAACTGAAGCCATGAGTACGTCGGAACGAGAAGACTGACTAGAGGCTATTCGCACGGAATACAATGGCCTAATGGAGAATAATACTTGGATCTTGGTAAGTAGACCAAAAGGCAAAAAACTACTGAAATGTAAATGGGTTTTTAAGGTTAAAAGACACCAGGACGGCTCCATTGAGAAGTATAAGTCTAGATTGGTTGCTAGAGGCGATCAACAGAGAGAAGGGGTCGACTTCGATGAGGTTTTCGCACCAGTAGCGAGACTGGAGACGATACGCACCCTACTAGCGTCGAGTGTCGCCAGGGCAATGCACGTTCACCAATTGGATGTGGTGACGGCATACGTCCAGGGAGATCTTCACGACGACATATACATGGAGCAACCTGAGATGTTCGTGAAACCGGGTCAAGAAGAAAAGGTTTGTAAGCTAAACAGGCCATTGTACGGGTTAAAACAAGCTGGTCGCGAATGGTATCGACGATTAGACGACTACTTAGTTAAGTTAGGATTTAAAAATACTGTAGTGAATCCGTGCGTGTATGTAGACTCGAATGGAAATCGTGACACTGTAATCGTTGTTTATGTCGATGATTTATTAATCGCGTCAGCTAATTTACCAAATGTAATAGAAATAAAACAAAAGTTAGGGCGTGAATTCAAAATGAAAGATCTCGGTAACGTTAAAGAAATAGTAGGTATGTGTGTAGAGAGACAAGGCGATCTCGGAAATATAACGATAACGCAGCAAAGATACATCGAAAATACGTTGCAAAGATTCGAGATGAGTGACTGTAAGCCGATAAGCACCCCTTTAGAAACAAATATTAACACCGCGGCGATCGAGAGCGTAAGCGAAAAGGATGAAGAGGAAATATTAGATGTACCATATAGGGAACTCGTGGGATGTCTAATTTATCTCGCTAACACGTCGAGACCGGACATAGCATTTGCGGCAAGCTTCTTGAGTCCTTTTTGCAACAGTCCGAAGTTAATCTATTGGAAAATGGCAAAGCGGGTATTGCGATATTTGAAAGGGACGATAAATTACAGAATAGAATACACTAAGGAAAAGGACTGCTTAACGGCATACGTGGACTCCGACTGGGGAGGAGATACGATAAATAGACGTTCGAATACGGGATACGTGACATACTTGTCTGGGGGACCGATTAGCTGGAACAGTAGAAAACAAAAATCGGTCGCGCTTTCTACTATGGAAGCCGAGTATATGGCTCTATCAGATGCGACCAAAGAAATAATATATGTAAGAGATTTGTTGAGACATATGCGACATCACAATGTATTAAATGGAGCAACTGACATTTACTGTGATAATCAAAGTGCAATACAATTGTGCAAGAATAGTGTGTATCATGCGCGAAGTAAACATATCGATATTAGGTATCATTTTTCGCGAGAAGCCCAAGAGCGAGGCGATATAATTGTAAAGTATGTACCCACCAGCGAGATGACTGCGGATATTCTAACGAAAGCGATATCTAAGATTAAGCATGATGAATGTGTGAAGCGACTGGGGTTGCGAAAATTATTGTGAGCGCATTGACCCGAGGATTAAGGGGGAGTGTTGAAATTTGGCGCTAATCTCGGAGTCGATGCGCGCGTGCGATTCTCGGGGGGCGCTGCATTGGCTCGTAGCGAGTGTTTTGTTTGTCGCGGCGGGTTCGCTGCGATGTGCGTTTTTCCCCTCCTTCTTCTCTGGGTAGCATCGCGAGTAGCAACACGTGCTTGGACGTACCGCGTGCGTTCCGAACCGCGCTTTTATACGTTTAGTTATTATTAAGTACCTATATCTTTATAAGTTCAATACGAGCGAAACGCGCTGTGATTAAATAAATAAGTCTAATAGTCCACCCTCCAGAATTGAATAAATAATAAAAATCGCGAAAAAGACGTGTCCTCCTGAACCGATCACCTTTAAGTTCAATTTTTGGCGAATAAATTATCGAAATCGTTTGTCCAACGATTCATTTTGTTAGTTTAGATGTAGAAGACGTTTGTCCACCCCAAGATTTCGTTTGTCCACCCCTCAGAACGGAATTATTAATAAAAATCGCGAAAAAGAAGTATCCTGGCGAAGCGATCGCGCAAAAGTTCGATTTTTTAATAATTAAACGATGAAATCGTTTGTCCAACGATTCATTTTGTTAGTTTAGATGTAGAAGACGTTTGTCCACTCCGTGATTTCGTTTGTCCACCCTCCAGAATTGAATAAATAATAAAAATCGCGAAAAAGACGTGTCCTCCTGAACCGATCACTTTTAAGTTCGATTTTTGGCGAATAAATTATCGAAATCGTTTGTCCAACGATTCATTTTGTTAGTTTAGATGTAGAAGACGTTTGTCCACCCCAAGATTTCGTTTGTCCACCCCTCAGAACGGAATTATTAATAAAAATCGCGAAAAAGAAGTGTCCTCCTGAACCGATCACCTTTAAGTTCGATTTTTGGCGAAAAATTATCGAAATCGTTTGTCCAACGATTCATTTTGTTAGTTTAGATGTAGAAGACGTTTGTCCACCCCAAGATTTCGTTTGTCCACCCTCCAGAATTGAATAAATAATTAAAATCTTGAAAAAGAAGTGTCCTGGTGAAGCCAATGCACAAAAGTTCGATTTTTTAATAATTAAACGATGAAATCGTTTGTCCAACGATTCATTTTGTTAGTTTAGATGCAGAAGACGTTTGTCCACCAAAAATTTTCATTTGTCCAACCCCCAGAATGGAATTATTAATAAAAATCGCGAGAAAGAAGTGTCCTCCTGAACCGATCACCTTTAAGTTCGATCTTTGGCGAATAAATTATCGAAATCGTTTGTCCAACGAGGGATTTCGTTAGTCTAGATGTAGAAGACGTTTGTCCACCTGGTGATTTGGTTTGTCCACCCTCCAGAATTGAATAAATAATAAAAAATCTCCATAAAGAAGCGTCCTGGTGAAGCGATCGCGTAAAGTTCGATTTTTTTTTCTAATATATTATCAAAATCGATTGTTCTTACCGTAAACGTTTAAGGTGTTTGGTGGCATATTATCCAAAAAATTTGCACACACTTCGTCGCGTCACTGTTTTCGAACAACACTTCAATTTGTACTCCTCATCGAACACTTAACACTTTTCACATGTATGCAACACGTCCAGAATAACGCATAGGTGCATCATTCACAAATGACCACAATTACTTCACAAACCGTAAATGAACGTACGATCTCACCAGAGCGGTCTGTGAACATTGATTGACTTTCGAGGTACGTGGTTGGAAAGAATTCGAGTGTAGGCATTTTGAGGACAATGGTGTCGACTGAGGATGAGATTAGCCAGGCAGTCGGCCGAACGTCGGCCGACAGTCCCAAACGACTATTGCTTTAGGGGTAAGGTTTCAGGCCGCACCATAAACAAGGATGGCGGTGAGTCATTTGGCGGTAGAGGAAAGGTTTAACGTATTGAGAAGTAGTTCTCTATTAGCGACCAACGAGTGACGTTGTAAGAAGGAACCGTCCTGTGCTAAACCATCTTTATTAAAGCTTATTAATATTATTCTCGTTTTAATCATTGAGCTAACCTGACCACGCGCTATCCGCGACTTGCCCTTCTATACGAGAGTATCGCTAGCATTTGTTTCGATTTTAGCAGGGGCACGCGGTGCCGTCCGCGTTACAAAGTAACTACACATCTATACAAATTTCTGGTAAGCAGGTCCGACTGAGAAGGGCGCTAGTCGAAGTGGGCGCTAAAATCCTATACTGGACGCTTAATAATAAAGAAATCCAACTTTTACAGAATCAAAATGTAATTATAATTTAGTGCTCGGATGCAATAAGGGGATTAGCGCTCGAAAATGCGAAAAAGTATTGTCCAAACGCTAAGAAAAATTGGACACGATTTTATAATTTTTATCTCGAATACTAATGATTCGACAGAAAAACTGCAAATAGAAAAAATGTGTGCCGTGATGTGCTTTACAATATTATATTTTTTAAAATCCAGTTTAACAAAATTTAAG
The DNA here is from genome assembly GCA_963971345.1 of Andrena flavipes. Taxonomy (NCBI): domain Eukaryota; kingdom Metazoa; phylum Arthropoda; class Insecta; order Hymenoptera; family Andrenidae; genus Andrena; species Andrena flavipes. Next base: position 44,581,832 of record OZ020479.1, on the reverse strand, counting down.
TGTGCAATTTTTCTTAGCGTTTGGACAATACGTTTTCGCATTTTTGAGCGGTGGTGCCTTTATTGCATCCGAGCACTAAATTATAATTACATTTTGATCTGTAAAAGTTGGATTTCTTTATTATTAAGCGTCCAGTTTAGGATTTTAGCGCCTCCTTCGACTAGCGCCCTTCTCCGTCGGACCTACTTACCAGAAATTTGTATAGATGTGTAGTTACTTTGTAACGCGGACGGCACCGCGTGCCCCTGCTGAAATTGAAACAAATGCCAGCGATACTCTCGAAATCATTCCAACCACGTACCTCGAAAGTCAGTCAATATTCACAGACCGCTCTGGTGAGATCGTACGTTCATTTACGGTTTGTGAAGTAATTGTGGTCATTTGTGAAAAGTGCCTAGAAAAGTGCTGATGCACCCATGCGTTATTCTGGACGTGTTGCATACATGTGAAAAGTGTTAAGTGTTTGATGAGGAGTACAAATTGAAGTGTTGTTCGAAAACAGTGACGCGACGAAGTGTGTGCAAATTTTTTGGATAATATGCCACCAAACACCTTAAACGTTTACGGTAAGAACAATCGATTTTGATAATATATTAGAAAAAAAATCGAACTTTACGCGATCGCTTCACCAGGACGCTTCTTTATGGAGATTTTTTATTATTTATTCAATTCTGGAGGGTGGACAAACCAAATCACCAGGTGGACAAACGTCTTCTACATCTAGACTAACGAAATCCCTCGTTGGACAAACGATTTCGATAATTTATTCGCCAAAGATCGAACTTAAAGGTGATCGGTTCAGGAGGACACTTCTTTCTCGCGATTTTTATTAATAATTCCATTCGGGGGGTTGGACAAATGAAAATTTTTGGTGGACAAACGTCTTCTGCATCTAAACTAACAAAATGAATCGTTGGACAAACGATTTCATCGTTTAATTATTAAAAAATCGAACTTTTGCGCGATCGCTTCGCCAGGATACTTCTTTTTCGCGATTTTTATTAATAATTCCGTTCTGAGGGGTGGACAAACAAAATCTTGGGGTGGAAAAACGTCTTCTACATCTAAACTAACAAAATGAATCGTTGGACAAACGATTTCGATAATTTATTCGCCAAAAATCAAACTTAAAGGTGATCGGTTCAGGAGGACACTTTTTCGCGATTTTTATTAATAATTCCTTTCTGGAGGGTGGACAAACGAAATCTTGGGGTGGACAAACGTCTTCTGCATCTAAACTAACAAAATGAATCGTTGGACAAACGATTTCATTGTTTAATTATTAAAAAATCGAACTTTTGCGCGATCGCTTCGCCAGGACACTTCTTTTTCGCGATTTTTATTAATAATTCCGTTCTGAGGGGTGGACAAACGAAACCTTGGGGTGGACAAACGTCTTCTACATCTAAACTAACAAAATGAATCGTTGGACAAACGATTTCGATAATTTATTCGCCAAAAATCGAACTTAAATGTGATCGGTTCAGGGGGACACTTCTTTTTCGCGATTTTTATTAATAATTCCATTCTGGGGGGTGGACAAATGAAAATGTTTGGTGGACAAACGATGCTAGATCGTGGACAATCATACCCTTCAGTTAAAAGGTTGAAAAGTTTTCATGGATGGTGCTTGTGGGCGTTGCGTGAAGCGTGTGGAAGGTATGACGGAAGGATAGGAATAAGTGACGCTGGTTATAGTAAGACTCTTTATTAGTTCCGTTCGCAGTGCGTGGCTTCGACCGACTAACCCCCTGCGGGCTCTCTGCGCCGCACTTTGGGGAACGTCGTCACTCGCGCCGCCAAAGATTGTTTTTACAACTTCCACCGACGACGGTGCCCGCCGCGTTCCGAGAAACCTTTTGTCGTACAATCGCGGCGCGGCGCAACGGCGCGGAAGTTCGGCCCATCACGGTTGCACGCAATGAGGCGGCGTGCTTGTTGCCCGAGCCGCCACATGCTCGTGACAAATTTTTTAATTTGTTCATAACTTTTTTTTGGAGGGTGAACAAACGAAAATTTTTGTTGGACAAACGTGGACAAATGATGGACAATCATACCCCCCCCCACCATCAAATTATTAAAAAGTTTTCATGGGGGTGCTGGTGAAATTTTTTTTTTTGTTAATAACTTTTTTTTGAGGGGTGGACAAACGAAAATTTTTGTTGGACAAACGTGGACAAACGATGGACAAACGAATGCCATAGCGTTTTTTTAAAAATTCGAATTTGGGGGTACCAACTTCACAGAGCTAGAGTTTCTGTATTGAGGTCCAAACCGATGGACATAAAATCAAGAGGCTGAGGACTGACAATGGTTTGGAGTTTTGCAATGCGGAGGTCAATCGTTTCCTGCAGTCAAAGAGCATCAAGCATGAAACGTCAACACCAAGAGCTCCTGAACAGAATGGTTTTATTGAACGCCAAAATCGAACCGTTGTAGAATCAGCTAAGTCGGTGATACATAGTCGTGGTGTTCCATGATACACCACGTTGGATGATACTGAAGGCACACCAAAAAGGTATAGGAATCCACGTTTGCCTATACCAAGGTCACCATACCCAAGAAGGAAGGGTCTTAGGTACAACAATGATAAAGAGCTTCAAGAGGCAATAATAGCTGAAATTTTTATGGCAACCTCAGAGCCAGCAACAATTCAAGACGCATTGAAGGCTGAAGATTCGGATCAATGGCGTAAGGCAATCAAGTCAGAGCTTGACTCACTTAATGAAAATAAAACCTGGAAAATAGTTCCTAGACCAAAGGACAAAAACATTGTCTCAAATCGTTGGGTGTTCAAGAAGAAATTGAAAGCCAATGGCCAAATAAAAAAATATAAGGCACGATTGGTGGCTAGAGGATTCTCACAAGAACAGGGAATTGATTACACTGAGACACTGAGACTTTCTCGCCAGTGGTCAAGTTCAGCTCCGTTCGAACATTGATATCCATCGCATCAGCACGCAACTTGGTGATCACCCAGTTCGACGTCAAGACAGCGTTTATGCATGGGGAGTTGGATCTACACGTCTACATGGAGGAACCCAGTGGCTGCGAAGAAGATTGTGACAAAGTGTGCTTGTTAAGCAAGGCAATCTATAGCCTAAAACAAGCTGCAAGAAAGTGGAATAAGAAGTTAGTGAAGTTCTTAAAGGGGTGGGGTTTTGTGCAATCGAATGCGGACCCATGTGTGTTCACTGAACCAAAGAAAGAGTTGTATTTAGCTATATACGTCGATGACGGACTGTTGTGTGGAAAGAATGAGTCAGTGATAAATGCATTGTTGAGTGACTTGAACAAAGAATTTAAAATTACTTTTTTGCAGGCGGAGTTTTTTGTTGGACTCCAGATCGACAGGGATCGAGACGGTGAAAAATTGAAGGTGCAACAAACTGCTTACGCAAATGAAGTTTTGAGGCGTTTTAATCATGAAAATTGCAATCCTGTCTCAGTTCCTACCGACCCTGGGATTAGGTTGTCGTGTGCGAGTGTAAGTATAAGCGAAAAGACAAATGTTCCATACAGGCAGGCAATTGGATCACTGATGTACTTAATGATAGGGACAAGACCGGATATTGCGTATATTATAGGAGTTTTAAGTAAATTTATGGAAAATCCAAGGTCTGAGCATTGGAAGGCAGTGAAGAGAGTATTTAAATATTTAAAGGGCACTCTTAGTTGCGGGATTACTTTTAGTTATGGTTCTCGAGACACGACGTTAATTGCATACAGTGATGCGGATTTTGCAGGCGATTTGGATAATAGACGAAGTACAAGTGGTTGGGTATATTTTGTGAATTCGGGGCCAGTCGTTTGGAGCTCGAAGAGACAAACAATTACAACGACTTCGACAACTGAGGCAGAGTTTGTAGCACTTTACTCAGTTACAAAAGAAGTGATTGGTCTCAGACGATTATTGGAAAGCATCGGTCATGCTCAAAGAACGTCGATAGTGGTTTATTGTGATAATCAGCGAGCGATAACAATATCTAAGACACCGGAGTCGGCCAAAAGTACGAGGCATATGGAGGTGCGATTCTTCTACACTTGTGACAAAATGAGAAGTGGAGAAATTAATGTACAATATGTTGATACGAACGAGCAGTTGGCTGACACACTCACAAATGCGGTTTCGAGGGAGAAGTTTTGGAGTTTTGTCTTGGCCTATGGAATGTGTTAAGGCGAGATTGAGAACGTTGTGTGTGAGAGAGACCGATAAAGTTTTTTTTTTGTTATTGTGCGCAGGATGATAAAAGGCGAAAGGGAGTGTTAAGTTTAAAACTGGCGCCTTTTACTCCATCTAGCGGAGAGTCAAGTTACAGCGTGCGTGCCCTCGCTTCCTTCTTCCTGTTTTAATTCGTTCTTGGGCATGTACACGCGCTTTTCTGTCCTGTTTCAACTTTATCGATTATAATCGGTCACAAGTTCCGTATTACGATTTTTCCTTGTGCTTCTTTCCTGCACACGAGGACTAAAGCAATCATTGTTCAAATATATTAACGATCACTGCAAAACCATTCTGAGTAATTTCCCTCCATAACCTCTAATATTAAGAAAATAAGTCGCAGTAGGACTTCCGAGTTTTTTTATAAAGGTGCGTCTATTATTAGACGCATTTCTGTCACGTACACCAAATATTCGTCGCTATTATACTTCCGGGGTTTTTATGCACGTGAAAGTGCTCCTGGGTGCTCGGCCCAGGGAATGGATTTTGGGTGTTTTAATAGGAAAGGGGTAATTATGGTCTTGACTTGGAGGGTCTTAGAGAAGTGGTGAGACGTGGTCTCGATTTAAGGGGTTTTTGGAGCGAGGGACTTGTTTAGAAATAATGTGAATGAGGGATTTGTGCCTCGTAAGACGAATAGGCGAAGGAGGTTTCGTACTGATCATCTTGAGATGGGAACCGCTAAGGTACATCGCGAAGGTGATCAGCGATTGGGGAAAAGGGGTAAGATTTGAGTTTGAAGGACTTTGGTGGAGCGCTTTTAATATTTATAACAGAGAAATTAGAATGGTACCGCGCGAAAAATAGTGGGACGCCACACCTCCCCCCTTATATGAAGAAATGTGTACATTTCTTAGCAATAAGGTGTGGGGTGGAATTATGTAACTGTGAGATGGAGTGGATTTGATTATGAAACTGTGACCTCTGAGAGAGAGAGAGAGAGAGAGAGAGAGAGAGAGAGAGAGAGAGAGAGAGAGAGAGAGAGAGAGAGAGAGAGGAGGCCACCGTGGAGGCTATTCTTGAAATGAGGGGTGATTGGCTTCTTCCTTCCCTCACGGCCTCCCCGCGCTGCATCGCAGGTGGCCGAGTCTCCGTGTGAGGCCACCCCCCCTTTTGATGAGGCCCGTTCGGCTTGTGGGCCCTTTTCGGAAGCATTGTGCGTCAATCATCAATCAACAATAAGTATACCTACTTCAGCATTTCAGGTCTTAAGAATACTGCTGTCCACAATAACTTTTCGGCGACGTGAGGCTCCATGGCTTCTGCTGAACCGTCAAAATTTTTCCGACAATCGTGAACTGGAGGAGTTTGCTTTGTTCCATCACATTTTTTACACAGCCGATTACAGGTTGCATAATCTAACACCATACCGCTATGGTTACCAACAATGGCTCCGAAGCCATTCAAACTATCATCACTTCTACCCGCACCTCGAGTACTCCATCCCATATCGTAGGACACTACAATGCGGATAACGTCATTGAATGTAACGGGAGGTTCTTTGTTGCATTCGGAATCGGCAGAAGTAGGTCCAGAATGATTAACATTGGACTGGAATTTGTCAGGTCTAAAAGGATGGGCAAATATACATGTCAAAGATCGTTTACTGCGAGACCCTAACTTAACCTTAACAAGAGCTGTGGACATCTGCAAGGCAGCAGAACAAACGGACAATCACATTCAACTCCTTACTACCCAAACAAAGGGGTTGGAAGTAAATGAATTGCGAAACGGAAAGAAATCACAGGGAACGTCCAACATGAGGAAATGGAAAAGTCAGCAAGGAAAGGTGAAGGAAGACGTTGACAGCGAGGACAAGGAGAATGTTCGCAGGAAGGGACATACCATGCTCGACAAGCACAATCAACCACTCAACAAAACAAAGTGCAGTCGCTGTGGGTGGATGCACAGTAAGAATCGTTGTGCAGTGATGGGCAAGCAGTGCCTTAAATGTAAAAAATATAATCATTATGCGAAGGTATGTAGAAATAACACTGTCGGTACGATAGATGTAGAAACAGAAGCAATGAAAAGGTATGTGATAGGAACAGTACAATTAAACGAAACTAGTCAGCTAAACTGGTTCGAACAACTAAGGCTGTTAGAATGTGATAAGACGCTAAAATTTAAACTTGATACAGGTGCTCATGTTAATGTAATTCCTTTGTATATTTTTAAGGTACTAAATCTTAATGATAGGTTAAAGAAAGTAAATATTATAGTTTCTAATTATGGTGGTACAGTTTTAGATGTAAAGGGTTCTTGCTCGTTGACTGTTATAAGTGAAAATAATTTTGTAATAGTAAATACAAAAGAAAAATCAGCACCCATTCCAGGAATTGAGGGTATACAGAGGCTGAACCTGATACAGAGAAATCAAAGTATCTCGGAGATCAGGACTAATTTTAATATGGAAGAGTATCAAGACATATTCGAGGGTATGGGCAGAATTAAAAGCGCTCCATGTGATATTAAGTTAAAAAAGGATTATGAAGCAGTTGTAGTTCCTTGTAGAAGAGTCGCGTTTGGACTTATGGAGCCTTTGAAGGCTGAAATACATAAAATGATAAAAGACGGTATTATTTGTAGTCAAACGGAGCCATCTGAGTTTGTTAATCCAATAGTGATTGTAAGAAAGCCAGATAATTCCATTCGAATATGCCTTGACCCGCAGAATTTAAATGCTGCAGTAATGAGGAAACACTTTGAGATTCCTACATTCGAGGAAATAACGATAGATGTGGCAAGATCAAGATATTTCTCGGTTCTTGATGCAAGCAGAGGATTTTGGCAGATTGAGCTCACTAAGGAAGCGTCAATACTGACAACTTTTGCTACGCCGTTTGGTCGATTTAGATTTTTGAGACTACCATTTGGACCGAATAGTGCACCGGAGATTTTTCATAGGAAGTTCTCAGAAATTTTCGGTGATATAAGGGGTGTTAAAATTTACATCGATGATATAATTATTTATGCTAAAACGGAAGAATGATGCAATTTTAAGTAAAGTATTAACCAGAGCCAGAGAGTGCGGTGTTAAGTTTAATAAAAATAAATGTCAATTCAGAGTGATAGAAGTTAAATATGTTGGACACATCCTGACTAAGGAAGGTATAAAAGCAGATCCAGATAAAGTAGAGGCAATTAAAAGGATTCCAATACCAACAAATGTACAGGAACTTAGTAGATTCATGGGATGGTCACTTATCTGGCGAGATTTATTCCTAATCTGTCGAATAAAAATTCAAATTTACGAAATTTGCTAAAAAAGAACAATCAATGGCTGTGGACCGAGCAGCACACTAGGGAGTTTAATGATTTAAAAGGTAGTTTGGGCTCAACTCCTGTATTGCAGTATTTTGATAGGAATAAACCGATTGTATTGTCAGGAGATGCGTCAAAAAACGGTTTAGGAGCAGTTTTGCTGCAAGAGGGTGGACCAGTGGCATATGCGTCGAAGTCATTATCAGATTCGCAACAGAGGTATGCTCAAATTGAGAAGGAAATGCTTGCAATAGCATTTGGATGTCAAAGATTCTATCAGTATCCGTATGCTTGTGATTTCGTGGTTGAGTCGGACCATAAGCCATTGGAAATTATATTTAAGTGTTAAATCCCCGAGGTTGAGTGTTATTCTTTCAGGGTTTGTTAAATTTTGCATCTGAGTGCCGACTATGAAGGACCACCCTCAATAGGGACAATTTCAATGATTTTATAAACTTTATTAAAAAACTTAACTAAACGAAGTTAACAATTATAGTGTATGACTATTGTTTAGTCCAAGACGGACTCGTGTTGGTACTATCTCTACGACTGGTAAAGTTCTTCTTCCGTTCTCGACCTCGGGCCTTGTCGTCGCCGCGTCACCCTCCCTCGTAGTTATCGGGAAAACGGGCCTCGTCCAATCAGCATCGTGCTGCCCCGCGATCACCCCTCCTGGTGACCTTAGGATGCCTCGGTAGAGTGTTGTGTGGGGGCGTCAACTCCTCACCCCTCGGGGCAAAGTCCTACGCCGAGGTAGGAAAAACCGTTAGGCCCCTGACGTCACGGGTAGTCCCCAAATAGCAAACACCGGTGCTGTTTTTGGACCCAAGATGTTTATGATGCTCGGGACGCGGTGGCCTGGTCTATCTCCCCTTCGAGTGACCCGAGGTCGAGAGGGCAATTCAAAACCCTTGTTCGAAGATTTATTTGCCTTAACGAACTAGCGGATGGTAAAACTTTCTCCGACTAAGTGTCGTGATCCTTTCAATTTCAATGTAAAACTAAACATTCCGCCCACCTTGAACCTGTTGTGTCTGGACGCCTGGGGGCGAGATTCTGGCCTAGAATCTCGGGTTGCTCCGGGTCGTCCTTCACGTTCGTCGTCCAACGGGCCCCGAAGGTTCGGGAGAGTGTGCCGGGACGGAAGGATTCGGTTTGAAACCGAAGGTAGGGGATCGTTGCGGGTTAAAGAGTTGGAACTCACCGTAAGGTTAAACAAGTTTATTCTGTCCCGATCTGGGTGACAGGCTATGCGCGTACTGTAGCGGTTAAGCGCTAATTACAAAGACGTCGTCCCCTAGCTTGTAGGAGTTCTTATATCTAAATCGGGACGAAGCGGGGACCAGAGGGGTCACCGCCTTTGGCTCGTTCTTCGGCGATTTTGGGGGAAACGCTGATGGTGCTCGCGGGTTATTGCCCGCGCTTTGGCGCTCGCGCGTAATATCGGAATGCGCGGCGGTTGTAACGTTTGGTTATTGGCCTAGTTACAACATCCCCCCCCCCCCTTAAGGGAAGGGTGCTTAGGGGAAATTTTACAATTTTGGCAATTTCCCCTGCGCCCTAAACTGAATTGGCCGTGGCGTACAGTGGGTCCGCGGCGTTGTCTTCGGTTTGTGCTGTGTTGGGTGAGCTCGTTGACTTCCTGGTCTTCCCTCGTTTCGCCGGTCTGGGAATTTGTAGTTTTCGGCGCAATTGGTAGTCGCGTGTTAACAAATACATGACGAGTATGATAAGTATTACTAGTACGCCAGTTGACGTGGTCGGATGTACAATTTGCCAAGTCGCCAGTTCTGTTTTGCAGCTGTTAGTGGTTAACTCGTTTTCTATTTGGTTAAGCTGGCTATACAGTGCTGAAAATTCAGATGGGTTCTTCAGGAGTTTATCTAATTGGAAACGCGAGAGAGGGTGCGCTGGTTTGTCTGTTCGCGTCGCGTTTAGCGCTACTGTTATGTCGTAATGTGGCGCCGTTGGTAATTCGACTTTATTGCTTGTGATTTTAGATAGGGGTTTAGCTATTTTTGAGTACTCTGGAATGAATCTACGGTAATATCCCGCTAACCCTAGAAAAGCTTGTAATTCTTTCAATTTCCTTGGGACAGGAAATTCTTTTACCGCTTTCGTTTTCTCTGGGTTTGGTCTGATCCCTTCGGGGGTAATTATGTGCCCTAAAAAACCTACTTCCTTTCGCATAAATGCGCATTTTTCTGGTTGTAGCTTTAAATTATATTTGCGTAGAGTTTTTAGAACTTCCCGTAGTCGTTTGTTATGTTCTTTTAAACTTGCTCCGTAGACGACAATATCGTCGAGGTAAACGAAACAGTCTATTCCCTGTAATCCGATAAGTGCGGCGTTCATGGCCCGCTGGAACGTCGCGGGCGCGTTTCTTAGTCCGAAAGGCATGCGATTAAATTCGTAATGGCCTTGTGGAGTTGAAAATGCTGTTTTGCACTTATCGCGTTCGTCCATCGGAATCTGATGGTATCCGGACGCCAAATCAAGAGTGGTAAAATACTGTGCTTTCCCCAATTGATCTAGTATGTCCGTGATATTTGGTAATGGGAATGAGTCTCCTATGGTGACTTCATTGAGTTTTCTATAATCGACTACTACGCGGTATTTGATTTTTCCCTCCGAATCGGGTTTTTTGGGTACCACTAATAAGGGTGCGTTCCATGGACTGGAGCTATGTCGGATGATGCCGTCTTTCAGCATCTGCTCCACCTGCTTCTGTACTTCCCGCTTGTGGACTTCGGGTAATCTATACGGTTTGACATTGCAGGGTGCTGTGTCGCTTTTTACGGGGACTCGGTGGCCGGTTACGGTGGCCAATGTTAGTCGGTCTCCCGGTAAATGAAACGTATCGTGGTACTCCTCGCATATTTCATTCATTGATTCCTTTTCCTCTTTATTCATGTGCCCGCGGTTTATCTCTTCCTTAACTCGAGCAATGCGCGTTGTCAGCGATTCCCTCGCGGTCAAGGCCCGAACAGCTGCGGCGCTGTCGCTGCAGTTAATTATTTCGCTATCCGGTATTTCGCTTAAATGAGTCCGCGGTACAATTATTGTTTTTTCTTCTGTGGTTGTATTCATAATACAGGCCACACATTTTCCCTTTTCGGGTCTTGTTAATCCTTCTCCTAAATATATGCCTTCCGCTAATTGCTGTTTTTCTATTATGCCATCTTTAATACTATCCGTAGGAATCATTATTAACTGTTGAGTGCGCGCGGGTATGGTTATTTCCATGCTTCTGATTAATTCTTTCCATGGTTTTTCGTCTACCAATAAGCTTTGCTTGGGGTAATTTATTGTTATTCCGTTATTTTTAAGGAAATCTACCTCTAGTATCCCGTCTGCGTTTGTCAACGTATTTCCGTCTACTACGTATAACGGATGTATTACTTTTTTCCCATTTATACTAAACGTGGCATCTATTTTTCCTAACGTTTCTGTCTTTTCCCCTGAAAATGACATAAGGCTGACGTTGGTTTTTTCCATTTCCACGTTGTTCGGGAGCGCTCTTTTAGCAATTAGAGATACTTCTGCCCCGTTATCTATCAACATTATGGCTTGTTTATTTTTGCTGTCCTCTATTTCTACCTCTATCCTATCCGATGTGTGTCCATCCTTGGAGAGGGATCCTATTTTAATCATACGGAAGGATTTCGCGGTTTCTCGGGACGGTGAGTCGCGTTTCGGCGACCTTGTCGGCGACCTATCGCGGTTGTGCTTCGCGGAATGCTCGCGATCAGCACTTTTGCTTCGGGATCGTCGTTTTTCTTCGGAGGCCGGTCGATGCTCTTCTGCCTTACGTCCTGCTGATTTATCATTTTTGGCTTTTACAGTTTGTATTCGCCGGTTGTTTTCCGAAAAAAAAATTTTCCCAGTTTGCCTATCTTTATCTTTGATTTTCCAACAATCCTTAGTGTCGTGCCCTGATCGTTTACAATGGTTACAGTAACGCGATGCTGTCTTGTTTTTATTCTGCGTAGAAGGGTTTGTACCGCGCGTTGCTGGTTGTTTCGTGATTGACCGTTCTTCATCTATGGCTATCGTGATTGCTTCCTGTAGGTTGGCGGGTCTTTGTGATTTTACCAAGATCTTTAGATCATCGCGGAGTCCGTCCTCGAATATAGTCAGTGTCTGTCTTTTGAATACTTTCACGGTTGCGTTTTTTTCTATTAGACAGTCTTTATCATCGATTCCGGTCGCTATTAGTTCCCTTAATAGTTTTGATACACGATTTCCGTATTGATGCGCGGTTTCATTGGGGCCCTGCCTACTATATAACAATTCCCTCTGTACAGTTGAAGCTGTACGGGGAGGTTTGTAAACTGAAGTTAGTACGTCTTCCAAGTCCTGCATGGATGATATGTGGCGCGTCTGTACTTCGTCTAGCGCGTCGCCTCCGATTCGTAATGCGATTATCCCCCGTAGAATCTGGGCCTGTTCTTCCGCCGTCTGATATGTGTAGTAGACATATTTGCAGGCGGTCAAGAACCCAGGTAATTCCTTGGGGTCCTTCCCGTTGAACAGGGGTAAGGTTTTTATGGTGTGGAGTATCTCTCGAGTGCCTGCTACGTTCGGTGCGTGAGTCAGATCGTTTATCTCGAGGTTGGTGGGGACGAATCGACTAGAACGCCTCGGTTCTTCCTCTGTATTACGAAATTCGTTGAAATGGACCGTGGTCCTGCCTGAGGGGCCGGGCGTTGCGTGTGTCGAGTTCATCGTTTCCCTTAGTCTACTTATTTCCCTATCTATCGAGTCCTGCAGTGGACCTTCCCTTGTCTCTAGTGCTCCTAACCTGTCGTTTATTCCTAACATTCCGTCCGTTACTTGGGCCAGTGTAGTGGTTATTCCCGTGAGTAGGTTCTCTAGGTTCGCTAGTCGATCGGCGAGGCTTGGTACTACGTCTCCGCCCGCGGATGCTGCGTTAGGGGATGACATGTTCGGTTCGAGGGTTATTTCTCCGCTTGGTATTAAACTATAATCTAACTCGTCAAACGGATATAGTCTCCTAGTGGTTAAGTGTCCGGCGTGACTCGACGTAATGGGTAACGCGTTCGTGTCGCCGCGTTCTTCGCTAGATTCTGCTTCTAGAGCAAGTCGCGTACGTTCGCCAAGAGCACGAAACGTTTCAATTGTCTCGTCTAAGATAGAGCCGTAGGTGGTTCGTGGTGTACGGACTCTACAGTATCTACGTGGAGCACCTCGGCGAAGTGTTTTAGGCGAAAGGGTTTCCTTTCGCTCGGTTAATTCTATGTCGCGTTCGATATCCTTTTCTAACGATTTCGCTCGACGCATGAGAATAACGGCGTGCCGCCTGAACTCGCTGAGTGTGGTATTTCGCACTTACAGAACGTAGAACAGGTGATGCATCGCTCGCTTGGTGTTGATCGCAGGTTGTCCTGGCGGCGTCCTCTGGTGACGTCCGTCAATACTGCGTGATAAATTTCTCTGCTGTTGAGTGGGTCCTTGTCTCCGCTAAGTCCTGTTGTCCTCGTCGGGCAGGCTTGTTCCTTACGTTGGCAGAATCCCACCGCTGCCACCAATTGTTGTGTCTGGACGCCTGGGGGCGAGATTCTGGCCTAGAATCTCGGGTTGCTCCGGGTCGTCCTTCACGTTCGTCGTCCAACGGGCCCCGAAGGTTCGGGAGAGTGTGCCGGGACGGAAGGATTCGGTTTGAAACCGAAGGTAGGGGATCGTTGCGGGTTAAAGAGTTGGAACTCACCGTAAGGTTAAACAAGTTTATTCTGTCCCGATCTGGGTGACAGGCTATGCGCGTACTGTAGCGGTTAAGCGCTAATTACAAAGACGTCGTCCCCTAGCTTGTAGGAGTTCTTATATCTAAATCGGGACGAAGCGGGGACCAGAGGGGTCACCGCCTTTGGCTCGTTCTTCGGCGATTTTGGGGGAAACGCTGATGGTGCTCGCGGGTTATTGCCCGCGCTTTGGCGCTCGCGCGTGATATCGGAATGCGCGGCGGTTGTAACGTTTGGTTATTGGCCTAGTTACAACAAACCTACAGGCGTTCAATAATCAATAATTGATAAAGGATGGAGAGGACGGGAGTTAAGACAAGCTTCAACCTGTGTAAGAACCGTATACAATTCTTCGAAAGTTAATCTTTGTTCGCCGATAACTCTTTTTAAGTAATGTTTTACCGACTTAACTGCGCTCTCCCAAAGACCTCCAAAGTGTGGCGAACGTGGTGGAATCAGATGCCATTGTATTTGTTCCTGAGCCAGTACTGCGTGGACCTGATTATTATGGTGCTTATCACGCAACAATATCCCTAGCTCATTAAGCTCATTCCGAGCTCCAATGAAATTTGTGCCATTGTCAGAATAAACACAATGACTCCGTCTCCTTCGTGCTATAAACCGATGCAGACAATTGATAAATGCATCGGTTGTAAGATCCGAGGCCAATTTGACATGTACCGCCTTAGTGACAAAGCAAACAAATAGGCATATATATGCCTTGTGAGTCACCCGAGTTCGCCCCTTATCTTTAATTTGGAACGGACCTGCATAATCCACCCCGCAGGTAGTGAAAGCCCGCGCAGGGGTGACCCGAGCGGCCGGTAAATTACCCATCAAATACCTCACACCGGTGGGATTCGTCTTGAAACATCTTATGCATCGATGTAGGATTTTTTTTACTAGATTCGTGAGTGGATGATGTGAAGGTAGAATCATTGGGTGTTTCTGATCATAGACTACAGGCGCGTTTACCAGTCTACCGCCCACCCTGAGTATACCTTTCTTATCAAGAAATGGAGTAAGTGAAGTTAACCTTCCCTTGTCAGGTAAAGATTTGTTAGAATTCAAGAATTTGATCTGTGTGGAGAATGACTCTGCTTGTGCAATTTTTACCAGTGCCCGTTCTGCTTCAGAAATTTCATCTGCAGTTAAATATTGGTTATCTATTGGTGTTGTCATTGGGGAAGTTACGTCGTTACGAATTCGCTCCCTGAGAATTCTAATAAATCGAAAACAACGTGCGATGGCCCTACGCAATGTTGAATAGTTCGAGCAATGGTCAAAAAAGCCAAGACCCTGCACGGTCGTGGTACCTGCTGCAGTGTAGCAGATGATCTGCGGCTGCCGTTCTTCAGGCACATTTTCCATTGTTTCTTCGACAACGGGCCAACGCTCGATTCCAAGCGACAACCATCCCGGACCAAACCACCAAAGACCACTGTCAACCAAATTGCAAGGGCTAGCACCGCGTGAAATGATATCTGCAGGATTTTCCTCAGAAATTACATGACTCCAATTTTCCGCGGGCATTAATCGCTGAATCTCTGAAGTACGGTTGGCTACAAAGGTTTTCCACCTTGTAGGTGGGTTTTGAATCCACGCTAATACTATTGTAGAATCAGACCAATAATGCTCATGCATTATGTTCATCTGAAGCACACGTTTAACTTTATCCGCTAACTGTGCAAGGACGACAGCTGCACACAACTGTAATCGCGGTAACGATACAGACTTTAACGGTGCTACTCGCGATTTCGCACATAGTAGACGCACAGCCCATGTGCCGTCCTCACGCAAAGATCGAAAGTATACGCAGGCTCCATATGCCTTTTCTGACGCATCGGAGAAACCATGCAACTCTACTCGTTCAACATTATCGAATGACACACGGCGTGAAATAGATATTATATTAACTTGATCTAGTTCGTTCTGAAGCACAGACCAGTGAGTGTGCAAGTCTTGAGGCAGAGTCTCATCCCAACCCACCTGTATTTGCCATAATCGTTGCATAAGAATTTTAGCTTTGACCACGACTGGTCCAACTAAACCAAGAGGATCGAAAATTCTAGCAATCTGAGACAAAATAGTGCGTTTTGAAATTGATATTATAGACCGAGAACTCACAGAATATTTTAGTTCATCTGGCTGAGTTAACCACAACAACCCTAACGTTTTTGGGTCTCTGTCACCGGTGTGAAAGTTGATTTCATTATGTGAATCCGATGATTGTGGTAACGTTCTTTGGTCATTACTTGCCCACTTATGCAACGGAAACCCTGCCTGTCCTAAAACTAGTGTCAACTGGTCACGTAATTGTTGTGCTTCCAAAATAGTCTCGCACCCGGTCAGCAAGTCGTCCACGTAAAAGTCGTCCAAAATGACTCGAGCTGCTATCGGAAATTGTTCGGCCTGATCGTGTCCTACCTGATTTAATACACGGGTTGCCAAATACGGAGCTGAGGCCGTGCCATATGTAATTGTGTTCAATTCATACGTATCAATCGAGAGTTTAGAGTCGAAACGCCAAAGAATTCGTTGAAATCTTCGGTTTTCGTGATGCACGCGAATCTGCCGATACATTTTTTCAACGTCGGCAGATAAAACGAATTTATGCTTGCGAAAGCGTATCAATATAGCGAATAAATCGCTCTGGACAGTTGGACCAACGATTTGTGTCTCATTTAAGGAAACTCCCGAAGATGTCTTCGCGGAACCGTCAAAAACAACACGAACCTTGGTCGTTGTACTAGATTCCTTAAAAACCGCGTGATGAGGCAAATAGTAGTGTTGTTCTGTAGGGCGTGTCTGTTCATCTATACGTGTCATGTGCCCTAATTTTTCATATTCCGACATGAAATCTATGTACTGCTGTTTCAATATAGGTTGTCGGACAAATTTCCTCTCCATTGCCAGCAAGCGTTTCTCAGCTTGGGTTCTGGATTCTCCTAAATTAGCGATACTATTGTTGAATGGAATGTTAACAACGTAACGTCCGTCATGATCACGTACAGTTGTTTCCCTAAAATGACGTTCGCAATCGTCTAAAGGTGGGATCTCCTACCCGCGATTGGTCGCTGCGATTGGTCGCAGCGATTTGACCCAACGACTGGCCCTAAGCTGAATCTCCTTGCCTGCGACCAAGGGTGTGCTCGGGACGGGCCGGAAACTTTCGGGCGAGATCGGACGGGGTCCCGAGACAATTTGAGTTCAGGTCGGCTCGGTAAAACTCGGACGCGATCGGACGATATCGTTACCAGTAATAATAGATCAAAATTATTACCCGAGAACATAGAAAAATGATGTTTCTTACACGTTAATTTAAAATAATAAAATATTCGCCTTTCTGTATATTGTTGTTACTATGTATTACTATTGTTACTATTTATGTACATATACGTACATATACGTACTTAAATAAATACCACGTTCAGAACTTGGGAAGAAGACTATTTTTATATCGACAATATTTTAAAATCTTAATAAAATATACTTCATACTTAGTACTTTATGTAAAGGGGATATATAGGGTATTATCTTTTTTGGGATAGGTTCAGATTTAAAATAGAAAACGTACGAACAACTATAAGCATACAGAAAGGAATATTTCCTGGATGTTTCATAGTAACAACAATATACAGGAAGGCGAATATTTTAAAAATGGGCGGAACCTTTGAAGTCTTTACTTGACCTTGTCATTTAAACTGGTTGTCTATTCTTTGCTTGTAGTCCGAATCGAATCTCGGGATCCCGAAACCGTCGGGAAATTTTCCGCCCGAAATTTTCCGACCGTCCCTCGGGGCCAGGAACTCGAGCCTCGGGACGATCCGCACACTCCTACCTGCGACCAGGTCCACTGCCACAGTGGGGCAGAATCCCAACAAACAAGGAAACGAATCAGAATTCAAAAGTTGTGGGAGGATTATGTATTTTTATATATTTATAATAATAATAATAATAATAAATCGTGTTTATTCTTTTATAATATTTGATACAACGCAGTGGAGGTAGAAACGCAAAGTACAGAATGGGCGAGGCTCAGCGTCGCTGTTATTCATGCCTGACCCGAATATTTCTTGTAAGCTAATAATATGAGCTCCTAAAAAAGGTAAAAACCCAAAAAGAAGCCAGAAATAAAGATTTTAAAAATTATAGAAAAAATTGTAGCTCAAAATATTCTATCCTCCCAATGGCCCACCATCTCTCACATCATAATACGTCAGCGCGTGCTTTTGTTTTAATATTCCAACGCGTGTTTATATTCGAGAGATACGGGATCGGTCTCGAATTTGTCCTGAGGACGAAGCAGGCCTCATCACGCGCAGTCAGTGGACCACCCCTTTTCGTCCTGTGGCTCTCCGCGAGGCGTACTGTCGCTGCTACATCATGGAACTTCGCGCGTGTGTCGATAGGAACACTTTCCATGGCATATTTATCAAATTCTTGTAGTTTTATTGAAAGTATTGACGCTAATTCATGACGAATTGACGTTATTTTCTGAAATAACGTCAAACTTATATATTAACACTTTTAGTACCAATTTCCTTAATAATATTCAGCATTTTTAAATTGCAAAATACAGGATGTTGCATTTTTTCACATTTTTGGGGATTTACCACCACTGTGCGACATAGAATACACGTATTTAATCCATAACTGAAAAATATTCGCGAATGCTTTTTCCGCAGTAGCAAGCTCTAGATTATGTTGATTAGAAAACAAACAAAAAATTTGTTCAGAAGTTCCCGGAAGTGGAACTAAAAAAGGGATGATTGCTGACAATTTTTCAATCGGTTTCTTATGGAAAAAAACTGTATGTAACTAATTATTTGCTATTACTTAACAGAATCGACACCACTTATTTTGGGGCTCCAAAAATTGTTTTCTTTTATATTACCAAAAATTAAAAGACTCGATTTAAAATTCTGCACGAAAAATACATACAATCACAGACACGTGTTTACACACAGATCAGAAGTAGGCGTCATGATATTTTAACCGTTTTTAGGTGCTCATTTTAGTAGTCTACAGGTAACATAAAAATACATATCTTTTGAATTCTGACTTCTTTCCTTATTTCTTGGGATTCTGTCACACTGTGGCAATAGGTCGCAGTGCGACTGGTCGCTAGACTCCCTCCGGGAGGAGTATAGCGACCTGTGGTCGCAGTGCCTAGCCTGCGACTAGGTATAATGGGAAACAGACCTCCTCGCATTGTGTTGCCTCTCGAGTAGCCTAGGCTGGTACTCAAGCAGACTCGCGTCAGGCTCCTACGTCTGGCGCGTACCCGACGATCGCAGTCGCATGTAGGAGAACGGATACATGCTTTCCCATTGCACCAGTATACTGCGACCAGTCGCTGCGACCAATCGCAGCGACCAATCGCGGGTAGGAGATCCCACCTTAATACAGAATTTGTTTGATTACCCCCAGTGGAAATTCGATCTTCAACCTCCCAAAATTGCTCAATGGCGTGATGTAACTCATTATTTGCCGTGACATGATATGAGTTAATCTGTCTTGTCGGAGTATTCAAAGGCCAATTTAAACTTCCCCCAAGTACCCAACCAAGATGAGTCTTTTGCCATATCAAACCAGCACTCACCTTGTGTTGGCCGATGCACAGCAATTGCCAAAAGAGTGCGGCCCCTATGAACCCCACTACCTGCGCCCTTGACTTAATCGAGGTAATTGCTCTACCTAAACCCCCGACCGAAGTGACAACGCTTGTGTGTAGAAGGTTTAATTTCTTGCAAAATTGTTCCGAAATGAAGTGAGCTTGTGATCCCGCATCTAATAACGTGTAGCATTCATGTTTATTCCCGTTCCTATCCTCTACATAAACTAACGCTGTTGACAGTATCGTACAGTTTGATGATGAAATTCGCGTATTCGAAACGTACGACTGTATGCTCGGTTCCCCTTTCTTAGATTGAGAAGCAACTTCGGAGTTATCAGTAATGCCCGCTGGAGCAGTCCCGATCGACTTGTCCCGATGTAACAACGTATGGTGTTCCGGCCACATTTCCGGCACGCTCCGCGAGTACAAACTTTGACGCTATGTCCCAATTGCAGACAATTAAAACAACACTGCAGCCTTTTTATTGTTTCATGCATTTCTGCATGAGGCATGGATCTCAAAGTCTCACATTGATACAACAAATGTTCACCCTTACAAAACAAACATGTGCTTGGAGCACTTGCAACATGGGACGCAATAGTGGTTTGTGGTTTATTCCTTTGCTTGTTTGACTCGACAGCGTTACCTGAAGACGGCCCACCGGCTGCCTGTTTATGAGTGACAGTCCTTTCAAGAAACTTGGACCGTTTCTTGAGAAACTCGAGAAACATTTCTTCGATAACGTCAGTAGGGTAAACAGGCCAGTAGATGGACGGTTTAGCTGATTCCGAACTTAATATCAAGATTTTGGTTAGAAATATTTGTTTTATGAAATAAAAATCAAAATGTTTAGACGTAGAAATATATAAATTTAAAGAAAAAAATTATTTTCAAGTAAAAAAATTAATTTATTCGAGCATAAATAATGAAAATTCCATTCATAGCTCATATCACCAGTAGATGGACGGTAGGGTTAGTAAATGGACAGCTCACAACCAGTAAATGGACGGTAACTTCTTGCATTCATTATATTAAAAAATAGGTTTTAAGAATAAGAAATATTACAAAAAATATGAAATGAAACACGTAAAATTAATTTGTCATCAATCGTCTGTTTTTGTATTTAAACTTCTTCCTTTTCCGACTTGGTTCAGAGCATTGTCAATGTCATTTTCTGAATATTGATGTAACTTATATAGTCGTTTCTTGCTCGTCATTATTAAGGGAGAAAAAAATACCTATGCCTACAAAATATAAAAATAAACAATAAAGTAGAAATATCTAAAGGACTACTAAAAAAGTTGCGTAATAAATATGACATCTTAACCTTTTCATCTTCGAAAGTTTTATTATAAACAAGAATAAACAAATATGTAAATTTCAATAATGTGTGAACTTTCTAATTGCCTACTTGGTTATGAATATTTATTAAGAAAAAATCGGCTTGAAAAGGTTCAATTCTAGGCTGTCCATGTGCTGGTATTAGGTTAGGAAACTAATGTCAATTAATGGACAGTCACTTTTCTAAGTTCTATTATTTAGTTCTTTTTCTTTAAACGTTTATTTAGAACTTTGGAATATTACTAATGCAACCATGTATTACATAAATCTTTAAAATACGTCCAAACACGCTATTTCCTTCTAATAAACCACGTGCACGCTAGCAATGCTTACTACCAACTGAACGACTAGCATCCGGTGATAATGTCAGACCATATTAAGAAATATTTTTCCCATACAAAAACGATATTTATTAAAAATGATAATTTTATAAAACAACAAACGTATTTTTCTATAACATAAAAAAATTCATATAAATTAGAAACATAGTTTTCTCATAATTGATGATTAATCTACGAATCGTCCATCTACTAGCCACGTCCATCTACTGGCCTGCTTACCCTACTATGATTGTATCCCAATGTCCAACTGGTTGACCGAGAGCGTTTAGTGCACGAATGTGATTCTGAGCGTAATCCACGAATTCTCTAAGTGTTGAGGCCGACGGCTTTTTCAAAGGAGTCAATTCAAGAAGCGCGTTGGCATGGTGATGGATCAATGCTTGAGGATCCTCGTATCTATTTTTCAAATTAGCCCATGCCGCTCTATAATGCATCTCAGAAACACCCAATTTTTCTATATTTCGAGCTGCTGCGCCTTTCAATGCGGAATTCAAATAATGAAAACGCTGCAGATCGTTCAATGTTTCATTATTGTGAATTAATGATATGAATGTATCTCGAAACCGCAACCATTTACTATAGTCCCCGTCAAAAACGGGCAATAAAATAGTGGGTAATAGCGGCATACCCGCCAGTTCAGTAATACCCTGCGACGCTATAACCGGTGCGACGGTATTTGATACGGTTGCTGGTGAGGATCCACGCATGGTATTAAGACACCTCTCAACGGAAGCCATCACGTGGAAATATGTTGTTTCAAACGTGTTTCGTTCCTCGAGATGCACCTTTTCTAACTCCGTTTCTACTACTAATATCTCGATTTCGGATTGTACGGCGTCGAACTTGGTATATAACCCTTCATTAGCCTTCGCCCGTTTCTCTAGCGCAATTAAGTCGGTGTCGCTTAGGGTGGACCTTATTTTTCGACCATAAAGTTTTTTGCACGCCGCCCCCTAATTTTGTTCCATTTGATGAAAAAATAATTTGTGCAAAATATGAGATCGATTGAACATCGGGAAGACGCGCCTCATCGCATGCGAAGTTTTGAAATAGAAGTAACCGCGCGCTAAGCGTAAGGAGTGGCATGTTTCTGAAAATTTCAACGAAATAGTTCATATTTTGAGGACTATAACATAATTCTTTACTTATTTAGTATTGTTTTGTTCATACGTGCATTACAACCCAAGTTTCATTTGTACGATATAAGACTATTTTACGCTAAGACTAACTGACCCGTAGCAGCACCGAAATATGGCATACAACGTTCGACACTGAATAGACGTTGAAAGACCCTTAGTCTTGAAAATCCAGTCACAGGTCACAGGTGCCCAGGTATATAACTCGGATCCTTCGTGAGTTCTGAATTAGGACCCGTTAGGCCGTTACCTATCAAGCAGGCCCCCGTTTAGGAAAAGGCAGAAACCTAGAAACCCTTGCAGTAATACTAATTCAGCTAGTTTATTCTGAGCGTTCGTGACAGTGAAAGTTTTATAGCGGCTTCGTCGCTAGCATGCCTCCATGTATTAGATAGAGCTTTCCGTTAGGCGTAGGTACCCTCGGGTTTTTCCCCTTGGGCCTGGGTGAGTCAGGCTATGGCCGCGTTACCCATCTGACATTCAGACTCGCCCACGTCAGTATTTTTCGGCGTGCGGAAGTGGATACCTTCCGCTGTCCACGCATTTTCACGCCGACTTTCCCGCGCGTTTTCGATGTCGCTTGAGGGACGCAATTCTCTGCGAGGGCTGTATAAATAGCCCTCCGAAGGTGTCGCGGTCTCTCACTCTTGAACAAGCCCTCTGAGGTACCGTGTCGTGAAGTTCATCATATACAGTCTACCTTATTCTATATATTCGTTTGATTCGTCAATCAGCGAGTATCGCCTTTTCGCGAGTATTAAAAGGAGTGTGTGAATATTCATTTCTCAATCATCTCTCAGTTTAAATAAAAAATGGAAACCAGAGGAAGAGAAAAATTATACCTTCTTGACCACGACGAAAGTCAAATTATTGGTGCAAAGTTACCGTCAAATGGACAAGTTTTACGCGTCTTATTTTATAATCTGCGTAAAGTAAAATTAAATTTGCGATCAAGTGCTCACTTAGTGATAAAAGAAGTCGAGGTTCTGTGGGAGAAAGCGCGAATTCCAACCCGAAAATTAGATCGGAGTATTGGAAAAGTGTGGAAGGCAATACAGCGGAACTGCAAAAGCTTAACACCACCGCAGGAAAAACGGGAGCACGATTTTTTAGAAAAATTTTATAACCTTTTCGATATTGTTCATGCTGACGCTTTGGAAATGATGAGCAATGCAGAAGACAAAGCGTTCCTTATCAATCAAAGGAAGAAAGGACGAACCGGTTCGATGATAGGAGGCGATCGCGTCTTATTCGAGAAAGAAAGGAAACAAATTCTTCGAGAGGAAAAAGAAAAGTCGAGACGAGAAAACTATGAAGCAAATATACAAGGTATGTATTTTTATATAGTTGTGTAATTTGTTGTATTCAATATTACCTACGCTTCTTTACTAATATATTCTTATATGTATCATTTAATTAAGAAGAATTAGCGGAATTAGAAGATTCATCATCAATTGAAGATGAAGACGAGGTAATTGAGGATCCTGCGGAGCGTCATATGGAGGATTCCATGGAGAAATCTGCGGACGAACCAAGTCCGAGTAATCCCAAGAAGAAACGCGGCAAACACAATTTTATAACACCAAAACTTGTGGCGACCATAGACAAGTGTAAAGTGAGTGATCGTGACGCAGTCCAAATTATAATAGCAATAGCTCAAGCTCTGAATCATAATGTCGATGATTTAATAATAAATAGAACATCTATTCGTCGCTGTCGTACACGTTTGCGCGCTGAGAGAGCTGCGGTATTACAGACTATATTTAAACAAAAAGAATTCAATGCAATTACTGTACATTGGGATGGTAAGATGTTACCGTCATTAATGGGTAAAGAACAAGTAGATCGATTACCAATAATAATAACTTTTAATGGAAGTGAACAGTTGCTTGGAATTCCAGCGATTTCTTCAGTCACTGGAAAAGAACAGGCCAATGCGGTCTATGATTTACTTTCTGAATGGGAACTTATTGATAAAGTAGAAGCACTTTCTTGTGATACCACAGCGTCAAACATGGGACGATTACAAGGTGCATGCGTAATTTTGGAGCAAAAAATCGAGAGGGATCTTTTATATTTACCTTGCCGACACCATATTTACGAGATAGTTTTACGGGGCGTTTTTGAGGAAACATTATCTAAATCTACTGGACCTAATATTCCCTTATTTAAACGTTTTCAAGGAGCCTGGTCTCAAATGAATAAATTAAATTTTAAATCCGGAGTTGAAAATGAGGTAGTTCAACAGTCACTTGACAATATAGCAGAAATAATAAACTTTGCCTCATATAGTTCTTGAATTATCAATAATTTTTCTTAATGGAACAGTTCCAAAGTTTTCTTTCCGTGTACCAGGAGCATTTCACCATGCTCGATGGATGGCCAAGGCTATATATTCTTTAAAAATATTTTTATTTCGGGATGAATTTGTTTTAACAAAGGATGAAGAAAATGGAATCCGCGACATTTGTATTTTTCTCATTAAAGTGTATTTGAAAGCATGGATCCAAGCTCCAGTTGCTGCAAAAGCTCCTAGGCAAGATTTTGAGTTTTTAAAAAACTTATATGCATATAGTGCAATTAATAAAAATGTAAGTCATGTAGCATTGCACAAATTTTGTAATCATTTATGGTACTTAACACCAAAAGCGGCAGCGCTGGCCTTTTTTGACTCCAACATTACGCATGACGCCAGAAAACGGATGGTAGCAGCTTTAGATACTGTTAATGATAATGACGTCAAAAAATTAATAATTAGTCCGAATAATGTAACTCAGTACATCGACAAAGATATTGAAGGGTTTGTTTCCCAAAAAACGTTACAGTTTTTTAAAAGATTTGCAATTCCCACAGATTTTATAAATAAGGATCACTTAGAATGGGAAAAGGATCCAAATTATAATTTTGGATTAAATATAGTCAATAATTTAAGAGTAGTTAACGATTCGGCCGAACGAGGAGTGAAACTCATGCAAGAGTATAATAATGTATTATCGCGAAATGAGGAGGAAAAACAAATTATAATGCAAATAGTATCAGACTACCGAAAGCGCTATCCAGACACAACAAAAACTACGTTAATGAAAAATTTGTAAATTGTTTTTAAATGCGAGTATTAAAAAGTGTGTAAATTCAATAACCGTATTTTCTTTTCTTCACCTATTTATGATATAATATTCACCATTTCATATTAAAAATATTATCTTCTTATTAAATAGAAAATATTAATGTCGAACATTCCTCCATTTTTAAAATTAATATTATTATTAACTTGCAAATAATATAAGAAAGAAATTAAAAGAATGGCCACTTTCAATAAAATACGTAAAATTTAATATAATTAATTAAAAACATATAAATATTAATTAGTTATTATGTTGAAAAAATTATACTGTTGCACTATTATCGTAAATATTTGTGCACAAAAAGAACGTTTAACCATCATTATAAATTTTTTCTTCATACCTTTCCGTTCATACAAAATTTCACATTTATTGCAACTTTAACGCGAATGAGGCGCGTCTTCCTCTTATCCGATCAACATAATCTTTTAGGGGAATTATTTTCTTACCCAATGGAACAATTTTAGGGGGCGGCGTGAAAAATATCCTGCAAAAAAATTTTCACCAAGAGTAACTAAGGTCCACCCTAGTGTCGCTAGCAGAATTGTCAACAAATTTCTTGAACATCGTTAATTTCGACTTACACGATGCGCGTGCAGCGACAAGGGGTTTAACTTAGTTGCGATATCCATTGTACACGATATACACAGTAGAAGCTTAGGGAGGACTTACGAAAAAAGGAAGGAACTGCTGATACTGATGGCTTGTTTCGTCCACGGACGCCGAGAAGACCGTTGTCGACCACGTGTCCGGTATCGCTTGCTCGATCGTCCAGGAAAGTGATGCTCCGTGATGCAGCTGTACACTGCTGCTTCCAGAACTCGTTCAATCCGTGATGACGATTGTACCCTTGTCTTCACTTCACAATTTTAATCCTCGTGGCAAATGTTGAAACAATCGTCGATGTAGCACTAATTGTTTCCGAGTAGAGTACACGAGTCCCAAAGATGACTACTTCGTTAGAATCTCCGGCTCGAAGGACCAATGTTAAATCCCCGAGGTTGAGTGTTATTCTTTCAGGGTTTGTTAAATTTTGCATCTGAGTGCCGACTATGAAGGACCACCCTCAATAGGGACAATTTCAATGATTTTATAAACTTTATTAAAAAACTTAACTAAACGAAGTTAACAATTATAGTGTATGACTATTGTTTAGTCCAAGACGGACTCGTGTTGGTACTATCTCTACGACTGGTAAAGTTCTTCTTCCGTTCTCGACCTCGGGCCTTGTCGTCGCCGCGTCACCCTCCCTCGTAGTTATCGGGAAAACGGGCCTCGTCCAATCAGCATCGTGCTGCCCCGCGATCACCCCTCCTGGTGACCTTAGGATGCCTCGGTAGAGTGGTGTGTGGGGGCGTCAACTCCTCACCCCTCGGGGCAAAGTCCTGCGCCGTGGTAGGAAAAACCGTTAGGCCCCTGACGTCACCGGTAGTCCCCAAATGGCAAACACCGGTGCTGTTTTTGGACCCAAGATGTTTATGATGCTCGGGGCGCGGTGGCCTGGTCTATCTCCCCTTCGAGTGACCCGAGGTCGAGAGGGCAATTCAAAACCCTTGTTCGAAGATTTATGTGCCTTAACGAACTAGCGGATGGTAAAACTTTCTCCGACTAAGTGTCGTGATCCTTTCAATTTCAATGTAAAACTAAACATTAAGAAACCTCTAGAACGTTGTCCATTGCGACTTCAACGACTCAGAATAACTCTGCAAAACTATACTTTTAAAGTTGTTTATAAGCCGGGATTAAAACTTTATGTGGCAGACACATTATCTAGGGCCAGTTATAATGATACTACGTGTGATATAAATGAGGAAGAGATAAATGCGCAAATACATTTAATAAATTATTATGATATTTCACCGAAGAAATATGAGCAGATAAAGTTTGAGACGGAGAGGGATAAAGAATTATTAAATCTTAAAGAAGTTGTCAGACAGGGATGGCCAGATTGTAAGCGTAAACTGCATCCTTTAGTGGCACAGTATTGGATGTTTCCTGATGAACTTGTAGAAATAGAGGGAATTGTTTTCAGAGGTAACCGGGTAGTGATACCAAAAAGCCTAAGAAAAGATACGATAGATAAACTTCATTACAATCACATGGGGATTGAAAAGACAATATTGAGAGCTACAGAGCTAGTATTTTGGCCAGGTATGAACAAAGAAATAACGGATGTAGTAAATAATTGTTCACCGTGCCTTAAGTTTCAAAATGCCAATCAAGAAGAGTGTGAAATTCTGAAAGACTGCACATTGGATTTGATTAGTATATTCTTTAGATTCAGTAAGCTTGATGTTAAGTTTTCTACACAAATTTTATCTCCATGAAATTGTTTTATCACTATGCTAAAGACCTTGTGTTTTCCTCGTTCAGTAATTAATACTTGCCCTACTTTTGGCTTTGCTAGTTTCATATCATTTACATTGATCATATCTAAATCAGATAACAAATTACTAATTGGTGTTACTAATTCGCAATCCGAGGACATAAAATGAACATAATGAGAACGAGAGTACGTTAAATTTTCCCTTGTCACGGATACGGTTTCACTACCCTCGGGTGGTAATTCAGAAAAATCTATTGGTTTGGCGGTTTCTAAATCCGGTGGTATATCTTCAGTTATCGTTATACCAGTGGCATGAGAATTTTGTGAATTTTGGGGTATGATTCGTCGAGGAATGGGTATATTCGATTTTAAAGGAGTTTTTCCTCCTTCCTTAGATCGTTTACTTAAATGGTCCGGAAAAGGTGTAGAAAGTGCCAATGGTCTGGTTGTTGAAACAGGTGAAGGTATGGTAGTTTGATAGGTAGGTTTGACGATTGCTGAGCTATTCTAGGGAGAGGTTAAATTCAATTCTGTATCTTCCGGGATAACTTTAAGTGAAGGTGCTGGTAACGCGAATTTACTAGTCGAAATAGTGCCTCTCGAATTTCGTATCAAGTCTTCGACATTCCGACTTCGGACAACCTCCTCCTCCGCCTCATCATCGGAAGAGTCAGGCTCATCCGAAACTGCTTCTACAGGTTCTGAAACTATGTCTCCTCGAAACTCTATTGGTTCTTCTTCATCATCCACGTGAATGATACCTCTTGCTCGCATAGATTCATCAAACCTTCTGAAAGATTCTTGAAGGTCCTTTAATTCGATAGAGTAATCTGTCGTTTTATCAGGTTCATCTGCTATAATGTCCTGTACTTCTGATGGACTAACAACGACGGCGGTTTCCTCCTCTGGAACACTAGGATTTTCCAGTATCCGTGTTTCAGGATAGTATTCCAGATTAGGAAAAACACTCTTTCGCTGTCTGAGAATCGGAGGATCATCATTAGACGATCCCTTGTCCAATGACGTAGAAGGTTCAGTTATTGCTATGCTAGGAGGTTCGGATAATTTTGAAGGTCCTGCTATTGATTGTTTAGAAGGCTGTGATAATTTAGAACGGGTTCTAGTGGCAATAGCACTCTGATCAAGTATTGTTGGTCGTTTTACCCTTGTCCTTGAACCCAATGTTTTTCCTGGTTTTGGAATTTTTGATTGATTCACGGGTTTTGACTGAGACACTGAAGGTGGCGAGTCGCTAGTCCTTTCACTTTCTTTGAGTGGAAACAATTGTTTCTTTTCTACTTTTGTGCCCTCATCTGAATCATCGGAGGATTCTGTCAAAGTTTCATCAACCGGATTTCGCGATAATGCGTCTGCATTTGTATTTAATTTACCAGACTTGTGAACGAACTCGTATTCATAATCTCGCAATTTCAATCTCCATCTCACTAATCTCTGGCCGGGATCATTAATAGAATTTATCCATCTCAAAGGCTCATGATCACTAACTAACGTGAATTTACGTCCATAAAGATAAGGTCGGAAATGTAGTACTGCATATAGTATCGCTAAACATTCCTTCTCCGTAGTAGAATAATTTTGTTCGGGTTTTATTAACATTCTGGACAAGTATGCTATAGGTAAATCGTGACCATCTTTCTCCTGGCTCAGGACTGCACCAATTGCATAATCAGATGCATCTGTTGTTAGAGTAAATGGCCTTTTAAAATCAGGATATTGCAGTATTGGTCGAGTGCATAACGCTTTTCGTAATTTCCTGAAACTATCTTTTTGTTCTTTACCCCAGACAAATTTAGCATTCTTTTTTAATAGTTCGGATAATGGTTTTGCTATAGCCGAAAACTCCTTTATAAAACGTCTATAATAACCCGCAAGACCTAAGAATGGTGGCGTTCCGGACTATATTTCGAAATTAATACTGTTTATTTGTGTGTGATCTTGTGTTTGTAAACTTTGTACTAAAATGCCGGAAACAGGACGAACTAGTGCTTCGGGCACGAACGCGAATGTTTCTGGAAGTAATACTGATCTAAATGTTTCAAACGCTATGATGACATCGATGGCGGAGTGCTTCACACTTCAGCACAGTACTTTAAACATTTCGTTTTACGATGGTAAGAACATACCTTTGAAAAACTTTTTACAAGATATCAGAAATGGCGCAGTCTTTGTTCCTCCCGCGTTAGAATCGTCGTTTTTAAAAGTTGTATTAGGTAAATTGCAAAAGACAGCTAGAGATAGCACTTGGGGCAAGACGTTCAATAATTTGGACGAATTGATAAAACATTTAAAAGACAGATTTGGATCAGATAAAACGTATCCTGATTATCATCATGAAATCGAAAATATTAGAATGAATCGCGGTATTGCATCCGCGTACCGGCCGTGAAGAACTTCCCTCGTCCTCAAAATCCTAAAAATATTAGGCAATTCTTAGGTCTTGCGGGTTATTATAGACGTTTTATAAAGGAGTTTTCGGCTATAGCAAAACCATTATCCGAACTATTAAAAAAGAATGCTAAATTTGTCTGGGGTAAAGAACAAAAAGATAGTTTCAGGAAATTACGAAAAGCGTTATGCACTCGACCAATACTGCAATATCCTGATTTTAAAAGGCCATTTACTCTAACAACAGATGCATCTGATTATGCAATTGGTGCAGTCCTGAGCCAGGAGAAAGATGGTCACGATTTACCTATAGCATACTTGTCCAGAATGTTAATAAAACCCGAACAAAATTATTCTACTACGGAGAAGGAATGTTTAGCGATACTATATGCAGTACTACATTTCCGACCTTATCTTTATGGACGTAAATTCACGTTAGTTAGTGATCATGAGCCTTTGAGATGGATAAATTCTATTAATGATCCCGGCCAGAGATTAGTGAGATGGAGATTGAAATTGCGAGATTATGAATACGAGTTCGTTCACAAGTCTGGTAAATTAAATACAAATGCAGACGCATTATCGCGAAATCCGGTTGATGAAACTTTGACAGAATCCTCCGATGATTCAGATGAGGGCACAAAAGTAGAAAAGAAACAATTGTTTCCACTCAAAGAAAGTGAAAGGACTAGCGACTCGCCACCTTCAGTGTCTCAGTCAAAACCCGTGAATCAATCAAAAATTCCAAAACCAGGAAAAACATTGGGTTCAAGGACAAGGGTAAAACGACCAACAATACTTGATCAGAGTGCTATTGCCACTAGAACCCGTTCTAAATTATCACAGCCTTCTAAACAATCAATAGCAGGACCTTCAAAATTATCCGAACCTCCTAGCATAGCAATAACTGAACCTTCTACGTCATTGGACAAGGGATCGTCTAATGATGATCCTCCGATTCTCAGACAGCGAAAGAGTGTTTTTCCTAATCTGGAATACTATCCTGAAACACGGATACTGGAAAATCCTAGTGTTCCAGAGGAGGAAACCGCCGTCGTTGTTAGTCCATCAGAAGTACAGGACATTATAGCAGATGAACCTGATAAAACGACAGATTACTCTATCGAATTAAAGGACCTTCAAGAATCTTTCAGAAGGTTTGATGAATCTATGCGAGCAAGAGGTATCATTCACGTGGATGATGAAGAAGAACCAATAGAGTTTCGAGGAGACATAGTTTCAGAACCTGTAGAAGCAGTTTCGGATGAGCCTGACTCTTCCGATGATGAGGCGGAGGAGGAGGTTGTCCGAAGTCGGAATGTCGAAGACTTGATACGAAATTCGAGAGGCACTATTTCGACTAGTAAATTCGCGTTACCAGCACCTTCACTTAAAGTTATCCCGGAAGATACAGAATTGAATTTAACCTCTCCCTAGAATAGCTCAGCAATCGTCAAACCTACCTATCAAACTACCATACCTTCACCTGTTTCAACAACCAGACCATTGGCACTTTCTACACCTTTTCCGGACCATTTAAGTAAACGATCTAAGGAAGGAGGAAAAACTCCTTTAAAATCGAATATACCCATTCCTCGACGAATCATACCCCAAAATTCACAAAATTCTCATGCCACTGGTATAACGATAACTGAAGATATACCACCGGATTTAGAAACCGCCAAACCAATAGATTTTTCTGAATTACCACCCGAGGGTAGTGAAACCGTATCCGTGACAAGGGAAAATTTAACGTACTCTCGTTCTCATTATGTTCATTTTATGTCCTCGGATTGCGAATTAGTAACACCAATTAGTAATTTGTTATCTGATTTAGATATGATCAATGTAAATGATATGAAACTAGCAAAGCCAAAAGTAGGGCAAGTATTAATTACTGAACGAGGAAAACACAAGGTCTTTAGCATAGTGATAAAACAATTTCATGGAGATAAAATTTGTGTAGAAAACTTAACATCAAGCTTACTGAATCTAAAGAATATACTAATCAAATCCAATGTGCAGTCTTTCAGAATTTCACAATCAGGTGATTTTTTAGATGAACTTCCTCACAATACATTAGCATCTTTACTAACGCACATTTTCGAAGACAACGGAATTAAAGTAATTATTTGTTCTG
Organism: Andrena flavipes; assembly: GCA_963971345.1. Lineage (NCBI taxonomy): Eukaryota > Metazoa > Arthropoda > Insecta > Hymenoptera > Andrenidae > Andrena > Andrena flavipes. The sequence goes on along the minus strand of OZ020479.1, from coordinate 44,550,152 downwards.
GGAATATTCGAGTCCCTCCGGAATCCATACGACAGAATATTATTTCAGAATTTCACGAAGGATTAATTGGCGGACATAAGGGAGTAACGAAAACCTATCTTAGAATTAGGGAAAAGTTTTACTGGCCAGGATTACGAAATGACGTCCAAAATTTTATCCGCACTTGTAATAGTTGTAAGAGTACAAAGTTAGTAAGAGCAAAAACTCGAGAACCTATGTTAATCACTGACACTTCGATTGAGCCTTCCGATAAGATAGCTCTGGACACTGTAGGACCTCTTCCGACCTCATCATCGGGAAACCGTCATATCCTCACTATGCAGGACAATTTAACCAAATACTGCATCGCTGTTCCTATTACTGATATTAGGGCGGAAACGGTAGCACATGCATTAACAACAAATTTAATATTACAATATGGGGCGCCTCGAGTGATTTTAACCGATAGGGGTACTAGTTTCATCAATAAATTAATGCAACAGCTGGCAATGATTTTCAAAATTCATCATGTTAGTACATCGGGATATAGACCTCGAACAAATGGAGCTTTAGAACGAAGTCATATAGTATTAACAGAATATATCAGTCATTATATTAAAGACTACGGCGATTGGGGTCGTTTGGTACCTTTTGCAATGTTTTCATACAATACCTCGGTTCATGAAGCCACTAATTTTACACCATACGAGTTAGTATTCGGTAAAATAGCTCGTTGTCCAAATTCTTTTCAAGACGAAAATGAAAATCTACCCGTATATAATTCATACCTGCAAGACCTAATAATACGCCTTTCTGAAATGCAAACATTAGCTGGAAATAATTTGATCAAAGCTAAGGAAAAGTCTAAATTATATTATGATAAATCGGCAAGACCGTTTAAAGGAAAGGTGGGGGACATGGCACGTGTCCTAGTCGAACCAAAAAGAGGAAAATTTGGTGAACGCTACCATGGTCCATACAGGATTGTTGGAGCCTTGGAGGGAAGAGGCATTGTATTGGAGGACGACAAGGGAAAACTTTTTACGAAGCACCCGGATAAATTAGTATTGGTTTAAAGAAAAGAATGGGTAACTCACGACTGAATCGATTAAATTTGGTAGTTACCTGGGCAGGTCTAGTGACCATGAGTAAACCTATGGAAGAGCCTGATTACGACCTGAAAGACTACCGTATCACACGGATGCTTGCTAACCCGGGACTGTACTACGAGAGGGGAACCGGCGTAGAATTCGCGAGAGCGGATTGGCGTGTAGCGTTATTCATTGACATAAAAAAAATTAGCAAAAATTGGGAATATGAGAACGAAACTTTGGAAACTGTCTATCAAAATTGTATATCATTTGTAGTTAAAACAGACTGTACCTCGCTATTAAGAATAGGGTACTTGAAGGGTAGAGTGACCGAGGTCATGCACCTGCACAAGGAAGCAGAACAATTAATCTCTGAAATCATCACGCCGCCTTCGAATATTGCGAAACCTCCGAAAACAAGCTTGGGTTCGTGGGTTCTTTAAGTCGTTCCTTGTTTGGTACTCTGAACATGGAGGATGCCGAGTATTTTGACAGAGAAATTGATAGATTACACGATTATCAACGTGCTATAACTCAGATTGTTAAAAATCAAACTCACATAGTCATGAGCGACCTACATCATACCCATGAAATAATGGAACAATTAGCGAGCAAAATTGATAGTAACAGGCTCGAAATAAACAAATTAATTGAAGCGCAGGGAGCATTCAAAACATTAAATTATTCTTTGGCTTTAATTCAATACTCAAATTCAGTGGAAATCTCCCTTAATCATTATATCAATGGAATTCAAACGTTTATGACAGCCATAGTGGCAGCTCGTCAAGGTGAATTGCACCCTTCCTTGCTTAGTGGACCCAGACTGGGAATCGTCTTACAGGACATACGAGAATCTGTTACGGGCTATAAACTTCCTATGTACGTCCGTAGAATCGAAGAATTGTCAAAACTAACTACAGTAGACTTAGGATATTATAACGGAAAAATAATAGTCACAATACACATACCATTAATAGACCGGATTAAATTTGAGCTTTATCATGTGTACTCTTGGCCTTCTAAACAAATTATAAATTCAAATGTTACCGCATCCGCGTACCTTGTGCCACGAGCAAGGAATATAGGGTTGAGCACGGACCTCCGAACATATTTCATCGTTGACGATAGCTTTTTAGGTTCTTGTCTGAAACTGAATGGGCACTTCTCGTTTCAACCAGAAACACCTTTATATGAAGTACAAAATTCAAAATCTTGCGAACTTCGGCTGCTGTTGGGGACTGGAAGTCAAGAGGACACTTTTCAAAACTGTAATATTCGGATGAAGTCATCTCACGAGCAATACTGGAAAAAACTTAAAGTATCAGGTGCTTGGCTATATTCTTTGGATCAAACTGAATCTCTCCAAATAATTTGCAATGGAAGAAAAAGACAAATTGTTACAATAGAGCACAGAGGAATATTAGAATTACATCCCGACTGCACTGCAAGAACACGGACAACTACGTTAACGGAAGTAAAGATCGTTCAAGATAAACACTATTATTATTATCAGCCAGATCTACGGTTAAATATCACTGAATTAGTACCATCTCTGGAAGAATATACGGAAACCCATGAAGTCACCAAGGAATACTCGGGACCAATGCCGTGGAAAGTCGACACGGACAATTCACTCCGGGAAGTGGAGGAAAAACTGGAGATCATCGGACACCAAAGGCGTGAGAGGGAACATCATTTGCGATTGACATATGGATCATACCTCGCTCAAATTACTGTAGCTCTATTGCTAGTATTCTATCTGTCACGAACTCTCATTTACAACTTTATCATGAGGCTTCGGAAATTTTTCATAAAACAGAAATATACTCCATCAGAAGCTACTCGTGAAGGCAACGAGCACCCTTTAGAATCGTTACAAATGAACAGACCTCCATTACCTCCGCAATGATTACTGGCTAACTGGCCAGACTTATACTGTGTGTCATACCATAATGTTTTCTCTTACGATGCTTATACGTACTGTATTACCTTCAGGTTTATCATGGCTACAGGACATAACTCTCACAGGGTATTTGTGTCTCGTTTGGCTTCCTACACAAAGAAGGAACATTTACTCAAGGTGTTCAAGCCGTTCGACCCGATTCATGCGGTGGTCCGGAGGAAGAGCTCCGGGAACGTGGCTTTCATCACCTTTGCTACCCCGGAGCAGGCTGACCTAGTGGTAGAGGCAGCAGCGGTACAACCAATCCTGTGCCATAAGCGCAAGCTGAAAGTCTCTCTTGGGGACTCCTGGCATGAGGCGGTGCCGATCCCTCTCAACACAGCACCGGGTCCGGATCCATTCGGAGGCGTGATCGTCAACCCTTGGGGTGCACCCGTACTACCGGAGGAGTGCGTGGCGATGATTGCGGAACTGCTTCCGTACACGGACCGAGCCAGGATGGAGCGGGTCTTGCGGCTGTGGAGAAGAGCGAGCTTGGCGTCTCACCGGGGAACGACGACCGTCAACTTGGAGGACTGGAGGTGGGGTAACGAATGGAGTCACCGGCCCATTTCCACGGAGGCGTTTTATTGGATGCTTCAGCGTTGCGGGCGTTATGTATCGCACATTAGTCTTGACGAGCGCTCTTTGTCTAGCTCACTGAAACCGCAAGTACTGGCAATAGCTTGTGAGGGGTGCGTAAATCTCAGCACCTTAGATTTAAGAAGCGTCACGATTCGCCCATCAGCGTTCCGGGCTTTGAGGGGAAAGCTGACGCTAAGATCATTGTCGTTGGGAAGATGCGAGGGGCCCGTTGACCAATACCTATCAGAGGTAACGAACGGATTGCGACACTTGTCGATTCAAAACAATGTATTCACGGGGAAATCAATAGAGAAGGGTTTTAAATTGGAAACATTAGAAATCGAAAATTGTCAAAATCTCAGAGATGCTTGCATCTCATCGGCGCTAGCGTTGTGTACGGGTTTATGCCAATTGAAGATATCACGGTGTCCCCGGCTCAGGTCCCCCGGCGTACTTACAGCCTTAACAGGAAACACAAAGGTGGCCGAAACTCTCGAGTGTCTGACGTTTGGTACCGTCAATTTTGATCAGTCTCCACTCATTGGTGAGACGGAGGAGTTCGATATGATTTTTTTATCACCAGAACTGACCGTCACCGCTGTGAATTTTATAGGTTATTACAAAAACATCACCTCACTAAGCGTAGCCCTCTGTAGATGGGTTGACGGTAATGTCATCCAGGCCATGGGAGCTCATATGAAGTCATTAAAACGACTAAATGTAAGCTCTTGCATGTCTATAAGAGGCGCAGAGCTTACACCTCTTGGGGAGCTTACGCAATGCGAGGAGCTTACCATGAACTGCATGTACAGTGACATTGAAGCCACATTTCTGGCCCGTTTAGACAATTTAAAACGACTGAACGCTCGAGACAATTTGGGGATCACAGATCTAGACATTCGTGGCTTTCTGGAACACGCAATTGATGTTGAGTTGATCAATATCGAGGGGTGTAACCAGATAACACGGGCTACCGTGATATCAGCAGGGAACACTATCCCTATTAGAAGTAAAAGATTGCATATGTTCCTCGGCGAAACTCAAGCCTACCATGTAAAGAGGGACCGGGAAAACATTTTTCTGACAATAACCTACGATAGGATCACCCCGCGTGGATATTTTCTGGTGAGCGATCCCTGCTGTGTGACAGTGCGCATTCTGCACTCTGGTAAAACCTCGTTACACAATATGGGGTTGTTTCACGGGCGTACCGTCTCGATGGTTGGTTCAACGGTGCCCCGTCGCTGTCGCGTCGTCGGGACGACGACGTTTCTAAGGAAGGAGGGGTGTTACGTCCCGAATTTTAAAAAAATTTTAAAATCAATGATTAGTTGTGTTTTTCCTTTGTTAGTGGGCGGAGTGCTTCGACAACGCTTAGCGTTCTGGGAAATCCCTAATCGAGCGCATTTCTGCTTACTGTATTTTATCTATGAAAACGGATACTCGGTACTAGGAACGTCGTCGTCGCCGCGACGTTTGGTCGCTGCGCTGTACCCTGAACGTGGGACTGTGCTGAGGCATCAGCGTGGTTCTCAGTAGTTCGGTCAAAATGAGCAGTGGTTCTCATACCTCGCGACACTGATTAAATGTAAGCGGCGGGGGTGTATCTTGACAATGCATCTAGCATTCTGGTTTAACCTAATCGAGCGCATCTTTGACCGTCGAATCGTCGCATCGATGTAAAGGAGTGATCTGAGTGTGAGGATGAGAGTACCCCGTTCTACGCCGGAAGCGCATAAGTAAAAAGTATGGAAAAATGAAAGTGAGAACACCTAATGAAATCATACGACGGTTGCTAGGGCATGATTGGGACTGCAGCGTCAGCTTTTCTGAGCGGGCCTCGCGGCCGGACGCTCTCGGGGTGCAAAGCTGAAGTGACTCTTTGTCGTACAGTCGCGAGGTGCGTGACGAGTGTTCGTGGAAAGTAATTTCTTTTCTTTAACTAAAACTTCTCGTTTCGAGCCGGAGATTCATAATTCATAGTGAATGGACTCAATATTTCCACGTTAAAGATAATTGTAAAATTTCTTGAGTAACCATAATCATTTAAACGTTTTCTTTTTATTTTATTTGTGCGTTAAATCTTTTTCTATCGCTTAAAATATATATATATATATATTCATTAGATAACAAGAGTGAGTGCGATTCTTTCTTTCTCAGGCACAGAATACAAGTCGTACAATCCAAAGGCAATACAGAAAAAAGGGATATAACAATCGAACAATAGTAAAAATTGATCGATAGAGTGGGCGAGTTGCTCATTATTTCCTCAAAATTAGTCAAATTGTATGTCGATAGGCTAACGCCGTCTCATGTAAAATTTTATGTTCAAAAATTACGATTGTCAGAGGTAACGGAGAGTCAATATTGGCATTAACCAATATTTTGGGTTCGCCCTTGGCTCCTCAGCCTCTCTAACAACTGATATAAAAAGGAAAGAATAAAAAGGATGAATATTCACTCTTGAACGTTTACACTTGAGCAGAAATTATTTAATGATAACTTAACTAACTTCCTCACAATAACTCAGTGCGGGGCCTGTATAGGACTAGATCTTGAATTCCCGATATCAAACAAAATTCTTCTAATTATTAAATAACAATTTGTACTGTACGCGCATAACATCCTTCCGATTAGACTGATTTAGACATCTACTAATTACTCGGACTCCACGTTTACCTAGTAACCGCGTAACAAGAGACATTAGTGAATAGAGAAATTCCTAAATACCCATGGTATAGTGTTGCTGCAGACTTGTTTCACCTTGATGGTGAAGAATACCTTTTACTAGTTGATACATATTCAAAGTTTCCAGAATTTTTTTGTCTAGGCACGAACACAACACATAATCGTGTTATTGAAACAGTAGAATCGGTTTTTGCTAGACATGGTAAGCCAAAGATATTGTATTCGGGTAATGATGTTCAATTTGTTAACAGTCATTTTCAGTTATTCCTAAAAAATTGGGAAATCGAGCATAGGACAAGTTCACCGCGAAATCCGAAATCGAATGGGTTTATTGAGAGACACGTACAAACTATAAAAAAGCTATTGAAGAAGGCCCTATTTGATGGCAAGAACAAATACTTAACTCTATTAGAATATCGAAACATTCCTCTTGGGAGAGGAATCCCATCTCCGGCTCAACTTCTGTTTGGGAGAAGGCTACAAGGTGTTGTACCGATGAAAGAAGATCTTCTAAAACCTGAGTTTGTCAATTGCAACTATGAACAAATTCTAAAAGACAAGCAGTACAAACAGAAGGTGTATCATGATAGATATGCTAGGGACTTACGACCACTAGTAGTGGGAGATCTTGTAATGATTCATATTGATGATAAAGTCTGGGAACCTGGAAAAGTAGTTGCGATAGATAAAAATAGGGTAAAAACCTACATGGTAAAATTAAACCGCAATAATAGAATATATGTTAGAAATAGAAAATATCTGCGAAGATTTGATGTCGACAATTTTCCTTCAGAAAACTGCTATGAGGAGATATTTGATCATTATTATAGTTCTAAGCAAAAACCGAATAGTGTGGTAACAGTGGATAATAATCGTAATGAATGTGTAACGTCCCACGAGGACTCAAACCAATAATTACCGACCGTTGATAAAGTAGAACTGTACTATATTACCACAGAGCCAACCTATGTTACCGCGCACAAGCATTGTATGTACTTTAAGATATAAATTATAATCCAAACAACTATTAGAGAAACAAATATTATAGAAATGTCAAGAATAATTAATTAAATATACCGACAAAAGCGCAAAACAAAATAATATATAATAAGCGAGGAAACTGCGAAATAAGAAATATCGACACACTGCGCATGCGCCAGCCCGCCAATTCTCCAGTATAAAAGGAGGCGCACGCAGCACTCGGCGCGCTCATTCGAATACTGATACGTTCTTGCAACTAACGAATACTAGTTCCTAGAGGCAGCTTAAGTATTATCCAGTAGAATTTCAGAACGCTCCGGAGACGGCAGCGACTGGTTCTCAGTGTACAAGATACTGGTGCTCCTTTTTGGATCTTTTATTTAATGGTTAAGAACTCAGATACGTTCTTGCAACTAACGAATGCTAGTTCCTAGAGGTAGCTTAAGTATTATCCAGTAGAATTTCAGAACGCTCCGGAGACGGTACAGCGACTGGTTCTCAGTGTACAAGATACTGGTGCTCCTTTTTGGATATTTCATTTAATAGTTGAGAACTTTGTTTTCGCGGAGGTTTCAAGCGTTGCTCCTACTAGTAGGCAGCAGCTTAACCGCTTAGCGAAGACAAAGTCTACAGAACACTAAAATAAGAACTCTGCCAAAAGTGTCGGGAACCGCTCCGGAAACGGCAGCGGCCGAACTTACAGCAGTAGCACACACACATATGTATATATATATATATATATATATATATATATATCCAATTTTATAGCGCATTAGAATAAATTAGCATAGAAAAAACCAAAAAACCCTAAAAACACAAAAAAAAAACAATATATATAATCGTAGTTGTAAGCTATATTATTGTTCTTGTTATTAGTTTAAGTGTTGTTTGAATAAAGTCATTGTTAAGTTTAAGTTGGATTTTACTCCTTCATTCCACACGAAACCCCCCACCTATCCTATTCTCGGAGGAAGCCGCTCTCCTCTCGGGAACCTGTCTACATTCAGTCGTCCCTGGACAGCTGAACGTTACAAATGTGATACTGAAAGCATTACACATACTCCGTGCAGCACACATGACCAGCAAGGTCAAAGTAATACTAATAATGAGAATGGCCAAAGACAAGCTATTCAGAAGAATGTAAATCCAAAAGCAGAAAACACTGAAGAACAGCACAGTGTTACTCGATCGGGTCGGGTTAGTCGTAAACCAGCGTATTTTAAAGACAATATCTAAAGTGTAAGTTTGCGTTTACTTTAAGTTAATGACATTATTATTTTATACAATTAATTGTAAGGCTCCAATTGTAATCTCGATGAAGGGAGATGTTATATATTGATGGAAACCAAACCTTATGTTACTAGATGTTACTAGGCAGTGAGGACTGTCTCTCTATATATACGCACATAGATGTGATTCACTGGGTAGAGAACCCGATAGCTGCCATGTCATCTTTTCTTATTGTACTTAATAAATACTAATTTATATATCAAAGATATTGTTGTACTTAATACGAACCAACAACTATAACACAATATCCATAGAAATTTTATCAAAGGCATCCAATAGTGTATCTGTTAATATCATAGGTTCCTTATTTTTTACTCTTACTAATTTAGTTTTTTGACATTCTAAACATGTTTTAACGAATTGTGCTATTTCGTATTTCATGTTTTTCCAATAGTATATGCTTCTTATTCGATGATATGTTTTAGTAATTCCTTTGTGTCCTCCTATAGGTGCTTCACGAATTTCTTTGATAATATGCTGCCTGTCTTGTATGGAAGGAGTTATAAGAGTACCTTTACAAAAACTAAATTGGATGTCCTCGTTTATGAATATTAGTTCTATTAAATTTCGTAATTGCCTAAGCGAAATTTTATTTTCTTCTCCTGATATATACACTTTTGTGGCTTGTTTAAGTACCAGGTATGTGTGAAGTGTTTTTAATGATGTATATAAATTTTCTTCTGTTGGGTAATTTGGTACGACAAGTCCAACAATTGTACGTTTTCCACTTCTTATTGTTATTGATTCTCCATTTTTTAGTGGAAATTATATTTTGTCAGCTTTTATATTTTTTTCTTTATATAATTTATCTCCCATTGGTCCTATTGGTTTGCCTTCTGTATTTATATATGTTATTATGTAATCCTTTCCCATCCATAAATGATCTTCCACTTCAATATTTTGTTTTTTGACAGGAATATTGGATGTTACTCTTGGTTTGCCTGTGGTATGTTGTGGAGGTGGTGTGGGTGGTACAGATATTGGCAGGGGAGTCAATGGTGGGAGAGATAATGGTGGGGGAGATAGTAGTGGAGACGGAGGTGGTGAAGAGGGAGTGAGTATTTTCCCTTGCTTGATTTTAATGGGAGTTATGGGAGCTGTATCTGTACTGGAGTTTAATTTTTGCTTTTTCTTTTTAGGTATGTGGTGAGTACTTTTGTCTGTGCTTGACTCTGCATTAATTTTTGGAGGATCTTTATAATTGTGTCTTGGAATTATAGCTGTCTCATCTATTTCTTCTATTAAGTCCTCTTGAGGTTTCTTGATGTGAGGTTTTTTTATTGCTTGTTGGTTGTCTTGTATCGTTTCTTGAGGTAATATTCTTTCTTGAGGAGTTATATGTATTTGAGGAGGTATATGTACTTCAACAGGTACTGTGTTTTGAGGGGGTATATGTACTTCTATAAGTACTGAATTTTGAGGAGATTCTATATTTTGTTTTTTAATTTCTGGTTGTGATGATGAAGTGTTTCTTTTTATTTTTCGTTTTAAGTGTTGTCGTTTAGTTCCTATTGCATCACTCTCGTCGTATGAAGAGTCGGAATCTGACGAACTAAATTTAGTTTGTTTATATGGAGCTGGGTTTCCTGAAGTCGTGTCGGTTGTTTCTCTTTGTCGCGTATTATATTGATGAAATTGTTTCTGTTTTTTATTTTCGTGTGAATTTGTTTCTGAATGTGCTCGCTTTGCGTTTAATGGTAGTGCTATCGGATTTCTAGATAAGGCATCCGCGTTCGTATTGTATTTTCCCGGTTTGTACAAAATTTTATAATCGTATTCTGCAAGTTTTATTTTCCATCGCATTAATCGTGATGACGGATCAGAGAGATTTTGTAGCCATTCTAAAGGTTTATGATCTGTTATAAGATAGAATTTTCTACCATAAATATAAGTTCTGAAATGAAATACCGCATATAATATTGCTAAAAGTTCCCGTTCTGTTGGCGAGTAACGAGTTTCTGCGTCATTTATAACTCGAGATGCGTAAGCTATTGGTAAATCTTTTCCTATTTCTCCTTGACTAAGAACTGCACCTACAGCAATACCTGATGCGTCTGTCGTTATATTGAATGCTTTTTCAAAATCTGGATATTGCAATATGGGTTCCTTGCAGAGAGTCTCCCTTAAAGTTTTAAACGCCCTTTGTTGTTTATCTGTCCATTCGAATTTATAATCTTTTTTTGTGAGATTAGAAAGTGGTCGTACAATTTTTGAGAAATCTTTTATGAATCTTCTGTAATATCCGCTTAGTCCTAAGAACTGTTTTACATTTTTAACGGTGGTTGGTGTTGGAAATTCCTTAACTGCTACTATTTTCCGTGGATCAGGTTTGACTCCGTATTCTCCCATTATGTGTCCTTGTTTGGGATTGGTTGCAGAGATGCGACCAAATATGCGCATGCTCGACATCGCTGTGCGGCGCGGGCTTTGAACGCGGTTTTGCTACCGGTGTAGCTGCTGGGCGATCACGGTGACGGCCTGGTCGGGCCATCTCGGGATTGACACCTGGACTGATTAGCTGTGTCTCGCGTGATATACGTGGATCGCGTTGATTGGCCAGGTGTCTGCTCTCCCGAACCGGTGGCTTAGCCCGTGCCGTCTCCGCGATCGCTCTCTTCCGTGTGAATCGTGCTACTGTAAAACCTCTGTTATCGAAGGCGCGAAATCCAAAGAGCTATCGGTGCTCCGATAAAACTCCACTATCTTGGAATTCTACAAATTGTAGAAACACGTACTGGCGTGATTATCTAATTCTACTGTTTTAAATGTGTTTTGAACTTTAGTTAACTTCAGTGAAAGTCCTAGAGTATTAAGCGAAAAGTGTTCATTATTAGTGACGCCATTACACTACTGTTAAAACCATTCTAAATTTCTTAAAATTCAGTTAAATAAATCGGGCGTTTAACAAAAGGCAAGAGCGTAGGTGCTCCACGATCTTGCTCAAACAGTCCTAAATATGTTACTTCTTTCTTCAAAAATTCACATTTATCGGGTTGAAGGTGTAGATCTGCTTCTCTTAATCTGTTCATTAATCGTTTGAATTTGGTTGCTTGTTCTTTCAGAGAGCTAGCATATATGACTATGTCATCTAAATATACAAAGAGTTATACCCCTTGAAGCCCGGTTAAAACCTGATCCCTAAGCCTTTGGAAAGTTGCTGGTGCGTTTTTGAGTCCAAACGGCATTCTGTTAAATTCATAGTGTCCATATACTGTAGAAAAAGCTGTTTTATGACGATCATCTGGATGCATGGGAATTTGATGGAACCCGGATGCAAGATCGAACACAGAAAAATATTTCGCACTTCCCAACTGATCTAATATATCAGTTATATTTGGTAAAGGATAAGCGTATCCAATTGTTTTTTCATTTAATTTCTTGAAGTTGTGACCCGCTCTTGTCGGGTCCGGGGTGACCCAGAGGAACGGTCTCTTGCTCAGTCGGGTGGCTAGGGTTTGTCGAATGAATACTTCCGTTTGGGTGTAACAAGGCTTTATTCCGGATCGAGAACGACCGAACGCGCGGTATCGCGCGGCGCGAGACGGCTTAAAGCTAGTCCTTAAAGATAATACTTAAAGCTAGTTCTTAGAGCTATACGCTTAAAACTAGAGACGAGGAAATATAACTGTTACTTAGTAGGCTAGCGTTTAGTACGAGGAGGCGGGTACGGTCGGCGTACTGGCGACTTCGGCGGTGATCGGCGGTGATCAGTAGTGATCGGCGGTGATCGGCGGTGATCGCTTAAGTCGGCGGCACTCAGCGGTGCTCGGCCGCGTTTTGGGGAGGGATCAGGAGTCTACTGCCGGGCAAGTCAGAACCTCGACCCTGCGCAGTCTACATGGATGGCTTATATGCGGTGGATTGTAATAAAAAAGAGCTTCTCGCGCATCGGCCGTGCAGGTATGGCGAAGCCACGGAGCAAACTGCCTCCCATCGCCCGCGGCCCTGGTCTTATGTCTCGCGGCGCGAAAAGCTGCCGCGAGAAAGGCAGCAGTTCCGCGGCCGCCTAGGCGGCCGCGGCGCGAGTTGGTTTCACGGGATGCCAGGCGCGGTGGGGGCATGCTCTCGCGTGACGCGGTTCGTCTCGCGAGTCGCGGCTCGGGTGGGGGAGCGTGCCGTAGTGACGTACGTCACATCCCCCTCTTTCATCGGGTAGAAGGACAGAAATATGAGAGGTGTATTTTGATACTCCTTTAATCGGGCCCCGTGGGCGGGGCGGACATGGATCGTCAGCGTACTGGCGTCGAGACGGCGACCGATGATTACATATCCGGTTTGCCGGACCACGTACCGGTGGCGCGCTCGCATGGCCCCGAGGTGGAACAGCACTAGCTCGGGGTTATGACTCGCTAGGGACCAGGGTTGTCGGGGTCGTAGTGGGGTCGGCGGTTCGGTCGGGGTGTTTGGCGTGTCGCTGGGCCGGGGGGGGCTGGGCGGGTGGTGGGAGGGCTTCGGGACCTGCTGGTGGTGGCGTCGCTGTTGTCCGTGGCGCCGGGGCGATGGGGACGGGGGCTGGTGTTGGCGGCTGGGTGGCCACTGGTAGGTCCGGTGTGGCTGGGGAGGGGGGGGGGCTGGTGTTGCTGGTCCGGCTGCGGTGCTCGGCGGTGGAGTCGTCGGTCGGGCGGTCGTTGCTGTTGCTGTGGTGGTGCAGACCGTGGGTGCCGGTCGTTTGGTGTAGGGCCGGCTAGCCTTTCGGGCCTGTGCGACGCTGGCCGGGTGGTGGGTGGTCCTAGGGGCCGTCCGGGTGCTGGCGGGTCTAGAGCGAGGGGCCGTCGGCCCCGATTGCGGTGGACGAACTCCCAGTTCGGTGCTGGTTGCCGGATCGGAGGCACGGGCGCCCGGTTGTAGCTCGGGAGTTGGCCTGCTGATCTGTAATTGCCAGGGGGTCCAAGGCCGCGCACTCCGTCCCGGTCGGTCTGGTCGGTGGTCGGACCCGTAGTGGAGGTCCCCGGTATGATGTCGGAGTGGAGTCGCTGCGGGCCGCGGTGATCTGCTGGATCCGGATTATCCTCGGTCCTTGACGATGTCGCTCGGGCGGGCCGACCACGCCGGCGCCGAGTGGGACGGCGGTCGCTCCGGCGGTCGTTTCCGGTGCTCGGGCTTTGGGTTGGTGAGCTTTTCTCTCCCTCGGCATGTTGCTTTTTCTTTCCCCTGGCCGACGGCTCGTTACTTATCCGGTCCGGTGGTAGTTTCTCCTGCGAGAAACAAGGTTTGAGATCTTGGACGTGCGCTCGTAGGGTTTTCCCTCTAGCGGCGCGAAGGAGAACTACATTTGGTCCCTCGAATCCTTGTACCTTGTATGGCCCGAGTTTTGGCACGCGTTTCGCGTTGAACCTGTCCGCGGCTGAGCTCAGGTGGTGCTCGCGTTTCATGACCGAGTCTTTTACGGCCGGACGCCAGTCGCGCCTTCGGAGATCGTACTGGCGTTTCTGCGTTTGCTGGGCCCGGGCTTGATGACATCGGGCTTCGGTGGCGGCGTCTTGTAGTCGGGTTAAGCGTGCCTTCCAGGCTGTGATGTCTTCGGGGTATGTCCCCTCCCTGGGCTCCCCGGTGGGTCGGTGGATGGTTCCCGGTGCTTCGGGCTCGCGCCCAAAGTTTAGGAAGGCGGGCGTGCTTTCGGTGGCCTCGTGGTGCGCGGTATTATACGCGAAGGCGACTTCCGGAATCCAGGCGTCCCACGTAGCATGCTCGGCCCCAACCAGCTGTGCGAGCATTATTTTAATGACGCGATTAGTACGCTCTACGGGGTTACATTGCGGTGTATACGGTGGGGTCTTTCGGTGGTCAATCCCGTAGTCCCGGAGTAGTGATGTAAACTCTCGACTCTCGAATTGCTTGCCGTTATCCGTTATGATCTGCCGCGGGCACCCGAAGCGCATAATGACTCGCTTGCGCAAGGCTCGGGTTACGGCTGGCGCGGTGGCCTGGCGTAGCGGTTGCAGTTCCACCCACTTGGTGAACTTATCCTGGCACATGAGCAGGACGGTGTGGCCGTTTCTGGAGCGGGATAATGGCCCCACCAGATCGGCGGCGACGACTTCCCACGACGCGCTAGCCGGGGTCGAGTGCATGAGTCCGGCTGGTGCTGCTTGCAGGACTTTATACTCGTTACATTTTTGGCACCGGTGAACGTGTCGCGCAGCGTCTCGAAACATCCCTGGCCAGTAGTAGTGTTGGGCCAGGCGTGCGCGGGTCTTGGCGGTGCCCAGGTGACCGGCGGTGGGGGCGTCGTGGACCTCCTGAAGGACTAGTTGGCGCTGCGTTCGGGGCACGCAGAGCTTCCACTCGGCCTCGGGGTGTAGGCCGGTTGAGTGGGGAATGCGACGTTGGAGGTGTTCCTGCTCGATTCTATACTCCGGGTGTCGTTCCGGGTTATCCTGAAGCGATTGTGTCAGTCCGTCGTACCATGAACACCCGGTTTTTGCGGTCAGGGTATGTATTTCCTCACCTTGCCGGGAGAGGGCGTCCGCGACGATGCTTTGTTCTCCCTTGCGGTACTCGATCCGAAAGTCGAATTGCTGGAGTTCCAGATTCCACCGAGCCAGGCGTCCAAATGGGCTATCCATGGTTTGAAGCCATTTTAGTGCTTGATGGTCGGTAAGGACGGTAAAGGTGTAGCCCTTGAAGTAAGGCCGCATTTTTCGGATCCCCCAGACCACGGCCAAGCATTCCTTTTCGGTAACGGAGTAGTTCCGCTCGGCCGGATTGAGGGTACGGCTCGCGTAGGCTACCACTCTTTCCTCCTCGTTTATCACCTGGGTGAGGACTGCTCCGAGGCCGTGTTGGCTGGCGTCGGTCTGTAGGGTGAACGGTTGCTCGAAATCTGGGCAGGCGAGTACCGGAGCGGTGGCTACTTGATGTCGTAGTGTCTCGAACGCCAAGTTTGCCTCATTGGACCATGCCCACCGTGCACGCTTCTGTAACAACTGTGTTAGTGGTGCTGCCGTATCCGAGAAACGAGGTATGAATCTCCGGTACCACAATATCATTCCCAGGAAGCGGCGGAGTTCCTTAAGGTTCGTGGGTGGGGCGATCCCTTTAATGGCTTGCACCTTATCCGGGTCGGTTTTGATTCCCTGGTTTATTACGACGTGTCCCAGGTATTGGAGTTCCGAGCGGCAGAAACAGCATTTGTCTGAGTTAAGGCGTAATCCAGCTTCCCGCAGCCGGCGCAAGACATCGCGTAGGTTGGTAAGGTGCTCTTCGAAAGAGCGGCCGAGTACTATGATGTCATCCAGGTAGGCGAAAGCGTGCGGTTCCAGGCTCGGGCCAATAACATGGTCAAGCAGTCGTTGAAAAGTGGCCGAGGCCGAGTGCAGGCCGAACGGCATCACGCGGAATTGGTATAGACCGCGGCCGGGAACCGTGAACGCGGTGACGGGACGGCTGTCTGGTGCGAGCGGGACCTGCCAGTAACCGTTAGCCAGGTCGAGAGTAGAGATGAATTTGGCTTACCGGAGTTTGTCTAGGGTGGCCTGTACTTGAGGTAAGGGGTAGGCATCCTTCTCTGATACCCTGTTTACGTGCCGGAAGTCAATACAAAACCGTCGTTTGCCGTTCTTTTTTCGAACTACTACCACAGGTGAGCTCCAGGGGCTGTTTGATGGCTCGATGATGCCGTCTGCCAGCATCTTGTCTACCTCTTCGTTGATGATGGCTTGGATGGCCGGGTTGCGCGGCGTGTAGCGGTGCTTCATTGGTTCCGTGGGTTTCAAACGTATACCGTGTTCGGTTAAGTTAGTGGGCCCGTGGATTTGTTGGAAACGCGGTAGCTCGGTAACAAGCAGCTCGTTGAGCTGGGCTTCCTGGGCGGGTGTGCAGTTCTGGAGTCCCAGGGTGTCGATGGTGGCGGTGTCGGCGTTGAAACACCATTGGTGGGGCCCCACTCGGAGAAAAAGTCCCAATTTTCGTAAGAGATCCATCCCTACTAGCACGTCTTGTGTGAGGGTGGCCATGATGGCGTAGGTGTGTCGCACTTCGAGTTCGGCTATCTGGGCGGTTACAGTAATTTCGCCATCTAGGGGGACCGTAGTCCCATCGGCTACGGTGGCTTGGAAGGAGCTGGCAGCCATAGTCCCCCCGGCCCGGTGATATTGTTCCGCCACATCCTTGCGGATGTAGGATCGGGTGGAGCCGGAGTCGACTAACGCAGCATGGTGTACCGGTCCCATGCGGAAGTCCAGAAATAGTCTGGGGTCATCGCCTAGTTGTTTGATGTAGGCGTCCATGGTGAAGCCGGCCGGGATGCGCCTCTTGACCCGGCCCCTGCGTCGTTTCCCGTTGGTGGGTGGCATTGACAAGCCCGAGTCGTGCGTCCTTCGGTCCCGCAGTAGGAACAGAACAAGCGTCCCGTCCGCCGGCAATCTTGTCGATAGTGGCCACGCTGGCCACAGCGCCAACAGCAGGTGGCGCGGTCGTAGCGATCCGTGACCTCTGCCACGGCGCTCTCCTTCTGGCTGGGGTTAACCGTGCGGTCCGGGCTTGCCCGGCGATTGGGGCTTGTGTAATAATAATAATAATAATAATTCGTCTTTATTCATCACATAATATTATAAACAACAAAAGAGAAAAAAAAAGAAAAAAAAACTTATGTGATAAATAGGCGAGGTTCAGCATACATGCCGTTTTGCAACCTAACCCAAAAACAATATCGAACAGAAATAAAGCTAATCGAAACAACAGATGAGTAAGAGAGAGGACCACATGACAAGGGGAGTTAGGGATAGTGAACAAGAATAAAAGAGGGATGACAAAGAAGAGAAAGATGCCGTAAATTTGACCGTACGATGAGCAGGCACAGATAGGTCAGCACCACGCCTCGTAGATGGTGCATGAACAGAGTGCATAGATGAATTACTACATAGTAATTCATTTAGATAGATAGGCGTTTCAGAATGTAAAATCTTGTGTACGATGCAGCACAGGTGCAAAATCCACCTCTGTCTGACTTTGAGCCAGCCAGAGCGAAGAAATAACGGCGAAATATGATCAAACTTACGGATATTATAAGAATAGCGAAGGCACGAATTCTGGATACGTTGTACTATTGCCGAGAGACGAGTAGTGAGACAAGGACCATAAACAACATCGGCGTAATCAAAGAGAGAAATAACAAGTGACTGACATAGCGAGAGCTTGATGTGGGTGGACAAAATACGACGAGAAGGATACAGGAACCGTAGACGAGCAAAAGCAGAGCGACACAGAACAGCTACATATTGTTCAAAGCACCAAGAAGAATCAAAAGTAACACCGAGGATTTTAACAGTAGGTTGCATAGAAAGAGATGCAGAGCCCCAGGAAATAACAAAGGAAGACAGTTGTTGACGTAAAGCAGGAGAGCCAACCAGAACTAAAGAAGATTTAGCAGGATTTAGCTGGAGACCGTGAGCGTCAGCCCATGCCGTGAGGCGTAACAGGTCAGAAGCCATCTCGCATTTGGCAGACTCAGCCCTGCCAATAACAAAATCCTTAACAAGTTGCGTATCATCCGCGTACATATAGACCCGACAGTTATGACACACCGAGGGCAGATCATTTACGTAGATACTAAAAAGTAGGGGCCCAAGCACAGAGCCTTGCGGTACTCCACGTTTAACCTCACGAGTAGATGAGACCGTGGGCATATACTGGTTAAGCATAACCTGCTGAGAGCGGGAAGAGAGATAGGATTCAAGGAAAGACAGGACATTAGAGGACAAACCAGTATGTCGAAGTTTAGCCACCAGCAGGTCATGATCAATCGTGTCAAATGCCTTGGAAAAGTCTAAGGAGATAATGTCAGTTAAGCATCTAGAGTCAAAGCTCCGCAATACGGTATCCGACAAATGCAGCAAAGATGTGGTAGTGCTATGACCACGTCGAAAGCCAGACTGAAAAACTGGAACAGCATTGGCGGATGTGAAAAACCTCTGAAGCTGGGCAATGCACAGTTTCTCGAGCACCTTAGATAAGAAGGGAGTAAGGGAGATAGGACGAAGGGAATTAAGGGCAGTTACATGAGGTGTTTTGGGAATAGGAACGACAAAGGAGTGTTTTAATGCACGAGGAAATACACCCTCGGAAATAGCAGCATTGAAGATATGAAGAAGAGAGTCAAAACAGTAAGGTAGGCAATTAAGGACCATACATCCAGAAATATCGTAAGGATTAGAGGACGTAAGCTTGATAGATTTAAAGACGGCAAGGAGATCCTCAGGAGTAAAGGGTACAAAAGAGAAAGTAGGAATGTTAGGATCAAGATTACCCAAGGATGCATAATTATGTATAAGGTTAGGAGAGGCAGTGCAATCAGGAAGGGAGTCAATGAAATGATTATTAATTAATGTAGCGTCAGGAAAAGACTCAATGCCAGACGAGGCCCTGGACGATCGGTAAAATCCGGCCAAGGAAAGGAAGTCCCAGAGCCTTCTAGACGAACAAGAATTAAAGCTTTTAAAAAACGCCCGCTTCTCGGCACGAATGACGGATTTCGCAACATTACGGAGATGCTTATAATAATCCCAAGCACCAGCTGTCCCAGTCCTACTGTATCTAGCGAGTGCCCGATTGCGAAGCCTTATGAATCTCCTCACAGTCGGCGTAAGCCAAGGTGCAGCGGGCCTAGAGACACGCACTAGTCTTACGGGTGCAAACTGATCGTATAATGTGACCAACAGAGATTCAAACAAAGCAAATTTAGAATCAACCGTATCACAGTCACCAATCCGTTGCCAGCTTAAACCCTCAGCCTCACGACAAAATTGCTCCTCAGGTAAATCTTTAAAATTATGTCGCAAGATGAAGCGTTGGCGGCCCGTCGACTTAGGAATATTAAGTATCGAGTAAACAAGACAGTAGTCACTAATATGGCTTACATCAAGAGAGCCCGCAGTTACAATATCCACATTATCACTTACAAATATTAAATCCAACAAAGTTGAAGATAGCGCGGTAATTCGGGTAGGTACAGATATTGTTTGGCATAAAGAAAGCGATAACATAAAGTGCCTAACAAGAGGCAATCCCGGATCGCAAACATTATTGTAATCAATATTAAAGTCACCCATACATATAATATAAGTAGCTGTGCAAGAAACTTCGACAAGGAACAGTTCAAGATCATTCAAACAGGACAAAGGACAGTTAGGCGGACGATAAATAGACAGGACCACAATGCGCGCATGTTTAATAGTAAAAAGAACGCCAGCTACATCCAAAAGACTATCATGAAAATAATTATCGGTAATAACATCAAAGATATTTACACAATGTAAACTGGATTTGACATACAATGCTGCTCCACCGCCACGAGCAAGGAAGCGAGAACGGCGGTCAGCACGATAGAGATAATAGTCACGCAGCAAAAGGAACCCAGAGTCGTGCTCAGTACGCAACCAGGTTTCGGTAAGAGCCAACAAGTCAAACTTGTAACAACGCACTAAGTCGGCTAATTCTGAGAAATGACAAATAAGTGACCGAATATTTAAGTGAGCAGCAGAGAAGGATTTAGAATGCGCACGCAGTTTACAAGAAAGCGAGGAAGAGAACGCAGAAGACCCATGTTCCGAAGTAGGAGAAGAAGAGAGCCCCAGCAGAGTAGAGGACGCGGTAGAAGATGTACAGCCTGATGTAGAAGCCAGCCCAACTATCCGATCCAAGGAAGAAGGGCGAGTAGCTTCAGAGCCCGAATGTAAGCTCCGGCCAAGTCACTGTCCCCCATCCATAGAATGAAGAACTTGAGCTGGATAGCCTTGCAGAACAGGGGGCAAAGTAGACAGTTCCTCCACGAAGTCGGCAGAAGATGTAAACCGCCGGACTGGAGCACCATCATCCTTCCTTAGGTAGACAATACCGCGTTTCATCCATACGAATTTAAAGTTATGGTCCTTCGCAAGCTTCCTGGCCTCAAGCAGACTGCTACGCTCACTAGCGGTCGAACGTTCGTTAATATATATAAGTGAGTCAGGCCACGACGGATCAATCTCACTAGCACGAAGATCCTTCTTGGCTCTCTTTTTGGAAATCCACTCGTCACGAGTAAATGTAGAGGTGAATCGAATGACGAGAGGCTTAAACTTAGCATTGGTATGACGAAGTCTAAGCGCAGAGGCTACCTGCGACTGCGAGAAAGGTATTTTAATGGCGTCAGCAACACTTTTAATAGTCTGCAGTAGCCCCGCATTAGAATTATCGGGCAGCCCTGAAATAACAAGTTCGAAGTCTCTAGTAGAACGCTCCATACGTTCAAACCTCTGGGTGACCTCGGCACGAGGAACCGAGCCAGCAACAGCAGACGTCCTCCCACCGGTCAAACGCTGCTCCAGCGAAGTCACGCGTCGGTCCAAAGAGGCTTGGTCAGCGGCTAAACAATCCACCCGTTCGGCAACATCGGACATCATGGTGTGCAAGGAGTTGACACGTGCTACCAGATCGTCAAGCGAAGTTAGTTTCAGTTTAATATCTTGAAGGCAGCCGTGGATAGCCCTTAGATCCGGAGAAGCATCCGATCTTGATCTTGAGGACGAGATGGAGGGTCCGGGCAGAGATAGGACATTATTGGAGTCAAATGCACCAATGCCAGGAAAATTATTGTTCATACCACAGCCTGTGCATTTACCGGATTTAGGTAGAAATTTGGAGCATCCTCGACAGTGTGCCATACCGACAGTACAACAACAGTAATGTATTAAACACCTCAATAGATGTCGTTAAGCACTAATTAGCCTTACACAAGGCTCACCAAAGTTTGTAATCACGATGACGCCGCCCAGGACAAAGTCAAGCAAAAACAGGCGGAAGAAAACACAGCTGAGCAAGCCACAACCGAATACCAAGAAATAACGGCGGATTACTCGGAAAGTAAAGGCACCACGCGAAAAGCACTGCGGCACCAAAGAGATAAGCACTGTATCTACAAGTGGATATAAAATTGAACAATTCAAACTCAGATTAACACTGCCAAAACAGAAAGACTACAGAGCAAGAAAGACACACGTCAAAACAGTTGAACGCCCGTAGGTCACTGAATGATCGGCGGTGATCGGCGGTGATCGCTTAAGTCGGCGGCACTCAGCGGTGCTCGGCCGCGTTTTGGGGAGGGGTCAGGAGTCTACTGCCGGGCGAGTCAGAACCTCGACCCTGCGCAGTCTACATGGATGGCTTATATGCGGTGGGCCAGCTATCAGTGACCACTGGTTGGCCACCACGGCCGGATGGTCCAGTACGAGGCGAGACTCGGCTGATGTAGCGACCAAGGATCAGGCTACTAGTGGTCAGGCGGTAAAGCTCTCGACACACCACAATTCCCACGGAGGAGGATTGTAATCAAAAAGAGCTTCTCGCGCATCGGCCGTGCAGGTATGGTGAAGCCATGGAGCAAGCTGTCTCCCATCGCCCGCGGCCCTGGTCTTATGTCTCGCGGCGCGAAAAGCTGCCGCGAGAACGTTATCAGTTCCGCGGCCGCCTAGCGGCCGCGGCGCGAGTTGGTTTCGCGGGATGCCAAGCGCGGTGGGGGCATGCTCTCGCGTGACGCGGTTTGTCTCGCGAGTCGCGGCTCGGGTGGGGGAGCGTGCCGTAGTGACGTACGTCACAAAGTCAATTACTATTCTTGGTTTCCTGACTCCCTCTGAATTTTCTTTTTTTAAGACTATCCATATAGATGAATTATAGGGAGATAAAGAAGGTTGTATTATTTCCTTTTCTAATAATTCTTTAGTTTGTTTTTTTTTACTTCCTCCTTAAATGACTGAGGATATCGATACTGCTTTGTAAAAACAGGAACATCGTTTTCTGTTATAATTTTATGATAGGCTTTATTTGTTGCTTCTAATTTTTCTCCTGGAATATGAAATCTATCTGCATGTTCCTTTATTAATTCTTCAACACTGGCTCATTCTTCTGAATTTAAATGGTCCAGCCTTAGTAGTTGTAATAACTGGTGAGTTCTATTTGTTGCTTTATATGTATCTGATGATTTTTCTTCTACTGGAACTTCAATGAATGCTTCTAATTCGATTGATGGTACAGGAATTTTTATGTCTTCTGTGGATGTATTTATTGCAAATAGACATGCCATGCCATTATGATTTGACACAATTGCATTTCCCATATGTAAATTGGGGTGAATGTTAATTTTAGGAGTATATCCTGTGCTAGTCTGTGTGTTGAGAACTCGTACATATATTTGACTTCTTGTTCTGGCTGGTATTGTGACTATTTCAGGGTCGATGAATGGAAGAGTTTCTGGTCCAATGGTTATTGCTGATCTTGTGTAATTAATAGTTGCTCCGTTAGTTTGGAAGAAATCTGTTCCTAATATACCATCCTGTCTGATAGGGAGGTCTTCTACGATGTGGATGATAATTTCTGTATTTAAAGTTCTTATTTTGATGTATCCTATAGTACTGAGTAGACCGTCCGTGATGCCATTTAGGTCAAATAGTGTGTCCATGAAGATTGGAATATCGGGAGAAACAGCACATCTTTTGATTACGTTGAGGTCTGATCCCGTGTCGATCATTAATGTTGCTTGTCCTCCGCTAAATCCTATGTCAGAAAGAAGAATGCTGGGTGGTTTCCTTATTTGTTCTGTCTTGAGTCTGAGTATGACTTGTCTACGTACCATACGGGGTTGTGCCTCTTCTTTTTCTTTCTTATCAAAATACATCTTTTTTCTACATTGTTCTATCGTGTGGCCTCGGAATTTACAATATTCACAAGATATTCTATCATAAGCTCGGTTTCTGCATTCTTGTATCGTGTGACCCGGTCTCTGACAATAATCACAACGGGTGTTGTATTGAGGAGTTCTGTTCGTGTAACTTTGACTTCTACAATCTTGCGCCGTGTGACCTGTTCTTCGGCAGGTGCTGCACTGTTCGTTGAATCGAGAGGCTGTGTTAGCTTGGCTCCTGCAATCTTGGCTCCTGTTGGGTCTTGCGTTGTAACTCCGATTTCTACAATTTTGTGTCATATGACCTGGTTTTCGGCAAAAGTCACAGAATGTAAGGCT
Source organism: Andrena flavipes (assembly GCA_963971345.1). Taxonomy (NCBI): domain Eukaryota; kingdom Metazoa; phylum Arthropoda; class Insecta; order Hymenoptera; family Andrenidae; genus Andrena; species Andrena flavipes. Next base: position 44,526,604 of record OZ020479.1, on the reverse strand, counting down.
TCTACATTCTTGTATCATATGTCCTATTTTTTTACAGTGTTGACAGATTTTTTGTCGCCAGTCGGTGCGTGAAACTTGCTGACTACTGCAGTTAGTAAAATCATGGCTGTATCCAAGGCAGTTTATACATTGATTAGGTTGTGTTACTCCAATAGGTATTTTTGTTCTTATTTGATATTCGTTGTATTCTGCTTCTGCTTTGATAGCACAATTGATAGCGCGATCAAGACTGCTGAAGGTGTATTCATGTATTCTATTATATATCTCGATTTTTAAACCCGTTAGAAAGTCTTTAACAGCATTTTTTTCTGCATTTATATTAAATTGAGCTTCATGTCCCGGTACTTCTATTGTGTTACAATGTCTGATTTGTAAAAGTAGATTAGATACGCGGCTACTATAATCTACTGTGGTTTCGTTTGATAGTTGCGCAATTTTTGATAATTCGCCGTATAATTGGATTGATGTGTGTATTGGAGCAAAACGAGAGGTTAATACATTTGTAAGGTCGCTGATTGTGTTATAATCTCCGCTTAAAACTACTCTTGAAGCTTGTCCGTAAAGCTTATTTTTTATTAGTTGAACTAATCCATATTCTGCGTTAGGATTTATCATGCGCCGTGCATGTCGACAACTTTTAATAAATTGGTGTAATGGTATATTTCTACTATCGAAAGAAGGTACTGTGTCGGCCGTGTCGCGTAAACTAATGTGTGGTAAATGAGGATATACATTCGTAGCTGTATTCGTATTAATTTGAGGATTCGAAGTTTCTGGAATATTTTCCGTTTCTGATGTTACTAGAGTGTTTATGTTTTCTGGATCTCCTTGAGTCTCCGTATTGATTGCTAAAGTAGCCATTTTTTCTTCAAGTGTGTTAGGCATTGTAAAGTTTTAAGTTTCCACAAAATTTAAGAAAAAAATTTCTAAGAAAATACTCACTTTTGGAGTGATTTTACTAAGCGAAAATATCCTTCTCAACGAAATATCCCACCGCTGTCACCAAAAATAATCCAACCTGTAACGTTCAGCTGTGGGGGTTCGTTGTAGAATGAAGGAGTAAAATCCAACTTAAACTTAACAATGACTTTATTCAAACAACACTTAAACTAATAACAAGAACAATAATATAGCTTACAACTACGATTATATATATTGTGTTTTTGTGGTTTTTAGGTTTTTTTATCTATGCTAATTTATTCTAATGCGCTATAAAATTGGATATATATATATATATATATATACATATATACATACATATGTGTGTGTGTGCTACTGCCGTAAGTTCGGCCGCTGCCGTTTCCGGAGCGGTTCCCGAGACTCTTGACAGAGTTCTTATTCTATAATTCTGCTGTGAGAGCGGCCGCTGCCGTTTCCGGAACGGTTCCCGACACTCTTGGCAGAGTTCTTGTTTTAGTGTTCTGTAGAGCTTGTCTTCGCTAAGCGGCTAGGCTGCTGCCTACTAGTAGGAGCAACGTTTGAAACCTCCGCGAAAACAAAGTTCTCAACCTTTAAATGAAAGATCCAAAAAGGAGCACCAGTACCTTTGTACACTGACAAGGGGGCCGCATAGGTTATGTAATCGGTTCTAGAATGAGACTGGGTGGACATTGTAGTGCACACCTAGTGTTAAAAAACCGTAAAGGGATTTTGCAAAATGGGCCTTCGTTTTTGAGAAATTTGAGTTCAAAGTTTTGCGAGACAGTAGTATTTCAGTTGCGCAAACATTCTTACCAAGCAATGGTCGTAGCTGCGATAATAAGGCGTTCGCCTACGGTGCTGGGAGTCCCTTCGGTTCGATTCCTGGTACTTGGTAAGAATGTTTGCGCAACTGAAATACTACTGTCCCGCAAAACTTTGAACTCAAATTTCTCGAAAATGAAGGCCCATTTTGCAAAATTCCTTTACAGCTTTTTAACACTAGGTGTGCACTACAATGTCCACCCAGTCTTATTCCAGAACCGATTGCATAACCTATGCGGCCCCCTTGTGAGAACCAGTCGCTGCCGTCTCCGGAGCGTGCTGAAATTCTACTGAATAGTACTTAAGCTGCCTCTAGGAACTAGCATTCGTTAGTTGCAAGAACGTATCTGTATTCGAACGAGCGCGCTGAGTGCTGTGTGCGCCTCCTTTTATACTGGAAAATTGGCGGACTGGCGCATGCGCAGTGACTCAATATTCCTTATTTCGCTGTTTTCTCGCTTATTATATATTATTTTATTTTGCGCTTTTGTCAGTATATCTAATTAATTATTCTTAACATTTCTATAATATTTGTTTGGATTATAATTTATATCTTAAAGTATGTATAATGCTTATGTGCGGTAACATAGGTTGGCTCTGTGGTAATATAGTACAGTTCTACTTTATCAACGATCGGTAATTACTGGTTTGAGTCCTCGTGGGACGTTACAGAGGTGTTTTTAAAAATACTAAATTTTTTGAAAAACTTCAGAACAAGCTCTTGAGGATCCCCACTGCAGAGATCATCAGAAACACTTTTAGGAGTTTGCCCTACGTTTTTGTAGCTAATAATGCTTTTCCGTTGAGAGTGGACATGCTAAAACCGTTTCGACAAGCAGATTTAACCCTCGGAAGGCGAATGGTGGGGATGGTAGCGTGAGACAAATGCAGGGTCATTTTGACCCATAGCAGAATTTCTATTGTACACGGGTTTCGCGAAGAAATTGAATATAAAATTAATATTTTAATCAAAATAACGAATATAGATATACATAATCGCACATAAATAAGTTATAAAGAAATACATAAAAGAAATGTTTCTACAAACTCCATGAAATTGGGATTTGTATTAGCCATAGCAGCTGATTCCGAAATTGTAGGATTCAATAACAACAATAATATGAAAAAAGATTCGTTAAACAATAAACTGTCACGTCCTGAGTTGCCGGTCCTCAGGACGGGGAGGGGAGTTCTTGCCCCGTCGCCTCCGGACGTAACCATAACACCTAAGGCCGGCTGGTTACGTCGCAATGGAGTACTGTGCGGGGCCGGTGGATCGGCTTTGAAGGATCGAGGAGGAAAGAGAGGTGTGTTTCGTCTTGGGGCCGCCAGTTAGACTCATCAGTAGAGCTACAACTGACGACCCCTGCCCCAGACACACACGAGGACACAGAGGACATAATTTCGGAACTTGTATATATATGAAATGTTGAAGGATTGAGGACTAGCGAGAAAGATTGAAGACGACCTCTGGTGACACTCGTTGACACTAAGTCGTGTGGTGGGGTCGGGACGTCACAAAACAATTAAAAAATCCGAAGAATCTTTCGCAAGAGACGTTTCGCTTTTTCACTGAATACTGACAGCGAAATGTGTTTTCTCGAAGAAAATAGCCCCACCACCGTAACGGAACAATAAAGAAACGAAGTGCCGACAATGTTGCTTTAGAGTGATGACGAGAATCGTTCGAACGCTCCGCCGGAGATTGTAACCTGCGCCTTAGCTGGAATCTGACTTTGTCAAAGCTGGGTCAAAATGACCCTGCATTCGCTGTACGAGGGTTAATTTGCCAAGAAAGAAAAATATACAATTACCGCGTATCGCGTGCGAGACGTATTGTTGAAAACGCGTTTGGCATCATGGCATCAAGATTTAGACATTTCATACGCAAATTAATATAGGACCAGAAAACATTGATTCTGTCGTAATGGCAAGTTGTGTATTACACAATTTTTTAATAAAATCAGTGCCGAATTCTTACTCACCTCCAGAATACGGAAGATGGGACTACTGTGTCGGGGTTTCATACAAGCCATTCTACTATGGAAAGTTTGAATCCAAGAAACCCAGGAAATACGGCTAATGATGCGAAAAAAGTGAGAGAAGATTTTATAAATTATTTTGTAAATGAAAGTGAAGTTCCATGGCAAAATAACTTCATTAATTAAATTTAACCCATTTATTGTAACCATTTTTGACACTTTTCGTAGTAACATTTCGGATGTTGGTCGAACTTGAATATGTTGTAGTCTTTAATGATATATAATGGTATCTCGAAGGATTTTCCAAAATTTTAAAAATTGCGGATCTTACATCTCTTTGAAATATAGAGGTGACCTTTTTCCAATAAATTATAAATCTTGAACTGCGAAGCTGATAGAAATGAGCTTTTGGATGGTTATAGTGGAGACATAAGAGCACTTAATAAAAATGGACACGTTTTCAAAACTACGGACATTTTAAAATTGGCCAAATGAAAATTAATTCAATGTGACGCTGCATGAAGGACACCGGCTCGCCTGGCTGAGCCGTGCAGTCCAAACAGTGACCAGGCGGCTATACCTGCCATTTTTATACAATGTTCTTGCAAATGTTATGTATTTGGAGAAAAAATGGAAACAGAGAACTTGTACTCTTTTTTGTACCCAACATAATACGTAATGTCAATTTTTTGTGTTGGGATTATTTTGTGCGAAACGACTGTGAGCTTCAGTTTTATTAAATAAAATGTACTATATTTTTCCACACAATATGAAAGCGACTATCAAGACAAATTCAACTATGTAGCACACATGGTCTTCAAGGCCACAGTAGGTGTGGAATGAAAGAAATAGATTCAAAATATTAGATATGTGGACTGTTGAATAAAAAAGATCGTGTCTATATTTCAAAAACCTGTAAGATCAACAACTTTTAAATTTTTTAAATATTCTTCGAGATACGGTTATATATCATTAAAGACTACAACATATTCAAGTTTCACCAACATCCGAAATGTTACTCCGAAGATTGTCCAATTTCACGTGGAATGGCCCTACACAACTGTATCTAAAATTTACAATTGTTTACTTTTTATACAATGTGCACATTTTTCAAATATAATATGCATAAAAAAAAATTATTTTATCGAACTTACCTCGATTCCGGTTTCGTCGTCGCTCCTTTCGTCTGCACCCGCTCCTGTCCTCGTCGAGGCCTTTATTTTTTTCAACTCCTTCCGATAGTCGCTGTGCATGTTGTTGATTCTTCTGACCACACTTTTTCTGGAGCTGGATGGCTGAATTTCTTTGAACTAATTGACTAATTTTAAATACACAGAAGCTCTGAGGTCACGATTACGATACTCTTCAGTATTCGTTTTGCATAGGCATGGTTCACTTCTATAAATTGATAAAAAATCCTCTATGCATTTTTTCTGTCTAGCGTCGTCGCGGCTATTTTTTCGGACTAGCTGGCTGTGCTTTTCCGCACGTCGTCAGGACGGTGAGGGTACCTGTTCCATCAACGAATTCACAGAGGGGAGACCTTCCTCTTCCTCAAAAGTGCAACCAATTAGAATTGTCAGCTCCCAAAATTATGGAGATCCCGCCTATTCCAAGTTTACCTTCTGGACTAACTTCTGGCTAGCAATCACTCTCTTGCTTAATATTAATTATAGCGGGTGATAAAGTATCGGGCAGCATGCGTACCATCACATTAATTAGGTCTTAAGGTTAAATCAGACGGCACGTGGATCGGTGAACCGACACGGTTCGCCCAGGATCATCCAGGCTCGCGAAAAAACACAAGGAATCCATCGGCATCACTTTCATATCGATACGATAAAGAATAAATAATTTTCTTTTTTCTGAAACAGGTATGAATCCTCGGGTGAACTTAGCGAATTGAGGCCGACCCTCCGCTGTTCCGTCTTACCGGAACGAAAAGGGGCTCAGAGCGATGCAGAAATTTAACGGTTTATTATTAACAGGCAATTCCTTACCTTCGAAGCGTTTTAGGGAACATTTGCCTGCCAGATGTCTAATTGGCGGCAATCGATATCGTGCCATTTTTTTGGACACCTCGACCGTCCTTGCTCTGAGAAAATCCGTTAATTGCTTTGCCAGCGGGGTATACCGTAAATTCAACCTACTGCTGACTCGCGGGGCAATACGGTCGTAAACCGCGACCCTGGGCGAGACTCTTCGACCGGACAACTTGGCGAAGGTTTGGTAACCAGATGTACGGTTTTTCCTTCGCTACGTCACCAAGAGGGAGAGGGTTCCTCCTCCACCACCGAAATGGCAGAGGGAAGATTCCTCCTCTTCCACCGAAATCGTAGAGGGAAGGTTCCGCCTCTTCAAGGAAGGCGGGGCCAAACAGGCATTTTGGCGCCTCCCAAATTCTGGTATACATTCATTTTCCTACAAGCGAGGTTCGTCAGCTTGATCGGGTCATCGTTCGGACCACAAGCACGAACATAGGAAATTCTCACCATCTGATCATGGTGCGGATCAGAGTCTACTTTTTACATTAAAATTAGAATCGTACAGAGAACAGTCACCCAATATTAGTTTGGCGGGTGATACAATCGTCTGACTACACGCGTTCCAAAAAGTGAATCGGGCCTTACAACCCCGAAAGAAACAACGAGATTTCACGCGCGTGTCGATACGAACACCCGCAGTCGGGGGTAAAAATGTGAAATATTCATTTCAGCGTAGTAAGAAATTCTTTGTTCTTTATCGTATCGATATGAAAGTGGCACCAATGGATTCCTTATGTCTTTCTGATGAAAATCATAACAAATTTCATGTAAATCGGACTACTTTTACATAAGGACTACAAATTGATTGTGTAAAAGTAGTTCGATTTGCATGAAATTTGTTATGATTTTAATCGGGAGAACGCCAGGAATCCATTGGTGCCACTTTCATATCGATACGATAAAGAATGATGAATTTCTTACTATGCTGAAATGGAGAATAGGGAGTCTCAAGTGGCGTTCGGTTCAGATCTGCCCGCGGCGTCAGGTTGACCAACTCGTTTTTCGATTTTGCTTCGGCCAGCCTGCACATTGAAAAGTCAGAAATGTCCAGGATTTCTGCATTTCTCATCAGATCTTTGCGAAAACGACGTCTATCGATTCCTTATGTTTCACCGATGAAACTAACACCAATAACGACATAATTCGGACCATAATGAAGGAAATTCCATGAAAAATCGAATTATATCATTTCAAGCTGAATTTGTTAAAAATAGTCCGATTTACATAAAATTTTGCATGATTTTTATAGGAAAAACATAAGGAATCCATCGGTATCACTTCTATATCGATACAATAAAGAATAACGAATTTCTTAATACGCTGAAATGAATAATCCGTTGAATAAATGAATAATAAATGAATACTAATGTTTAACTAAACTATAGATTTCGTCACAATTTCTAATAGTACTATTTGGTTTTTCCTTATAATCGGAAACTAAAACTTTTCCCAACAAGCGATTTAAATTGCTTAAAGACCATTAAATAAACTCCTAAATATACAAATATACAGTTTTCAAATTTTTTTTATAACAATTAAGTTGAAAAAATTGCAAAACAACATTAAATGGACCTACAATATATTCAATTATAAATCATTTTTATAGTTTAAAAATTATACAACAATGAATGTCACTAACTATCCCTATCCCGACCACTGTGCGGCGTCAGGCCGGCTGGACGGCATAGTGCATCCACACGGTCCAGCCGACTTGCACAGGCCTGCCCGCGCAGGCCGACCTGAGAGGCCGACTGGACCGTATGTGGCTGCTTTTAGGGTACGTTTATGTTAGAGCTGTGATAAACGATCAGAGCGCCGATAAGAGCGGCGATAAAGGCTGCGCGAAAATATCTTTCTTTGTTGTGTTCATAGTGGAGCTGTCATAATAGTACTGCTTCGGTCGTTTAAGGTTTCGGGAAGATGAACCAGATAAATTCAGATATTAGCGATTCTGAAGAAAAATTATTATTGTCTTCAAGTGCCGTAAAATGGTACTTAGGAAGTCTACGCAGTAAACGTAAATATTCTACGCATCCTATTAATACTAATAGATATGAATTTGGAGAGTTTCATCATTTATATAAGGACTTAAGAAAATATCCTCAGAAATTTTTTGTATATATGCGAATGAATATAGAAACCTTCGATTACATTTTGTCCAAGATATCGGATAAGATTAACATAAACTGGTGCAATTGCCATGTTAGGCCAATTTTTTATGAAGAAAGGTTAATGATTACAATAAGGTTAGACAAAAAATATTTTAGAAATATTTATTTTCTCAAACACAAAACATATTCCTTAAATAATATACTTATTAATAAATAAAATGCAAAAGTTAGAGAGTATTTTGGTTATTTGTATTTGTACATGTATTTGTACTCTGTATCATAAATTCTGGGGTGACTTTTAATATTTGCATTCTGTATGACATTTTATCATCTACTCTATAACTATAAAATCATAATGTGACGATTTCAATTGTTTTTTATCTATTATGTCACGTTTTCTATGTCACGTTTTCTGTGTCACGTTTTCTGCGTCACGTTTTCTGTAACGCTTTAAATAACACGTTTTTTTCTAACGCTATAAAGTGGAGATATTATTAATAATACAGAAATGTGTTTGGTGTTCTTTTTTTCGCTATTTATTCCGGTTTTACCGAATACTGTTCGAATTTAAAATTCATGTTGCAATCGAATTTGTCACGATTTGTGAAACTCTAAATGGAGGTTATTTAAAAGTTGTTAGGTGTATTTCTTTTCTACATTTGTCGAGATTTAAACGGTTCGAATTTAAAATTCATTGCGTGTTAAATTTATAAACTAAAACATCGCGGAGGTCACAGCTTTCGGTCGATTATGTCACGATTTTTGTGCTTTTCTACTGGATTACCGCTGGATTTTAAAAATCATGTATAATTGAATTTTAAATTCATGTTATGTTTTAAAATATTAACCAAAGAATCATGGAGGTCAGTGTTTTTAGTCGACACGATCTTTGTAACACTTTAAAACGAGGTTACTGTAAACCATTCAGGTGCGGTAAAGATCGCGGTTAGGTAATGTGTCGATATGGTAGAGAATGATATGAAAAAATTTATGTTGAAATATAAAAGATATATGTGTGTTACCCAGATTTTCTACATTTATCCAAGATTAATGGAATGTTGTTCAAATTAAATATTCTACAACAGGCCTTCCCAAGTAGGGGAAATGCACTCCTGAAACACATGTTTCGGTTCTCCCTCCAACGCTGCATCTTCAGCTAAGGTGGGACGATTCCCACTACCCTCTTTCCGAGGAGGCAGTAACACCGCTAGGAAGCATGCCGGGGCGCTTTAGAGTGAAAGTACCAAATGTGTCAAGTTTTTATAGGAAATTTCATAATGACTTAAAAATAGTAGGAAAAATTAAAATTTAAACTAGGATGCTATTTTTAAGTCATTATGAAATTAAACTTCATGTTGCGTGTTAAATTTATAAACTAAAACATCGCTGAGTTCATGGAATGCTGTTCAAATTAAAAATTCTACAACCATCTGACCTCTTTCGCGACCAACACCCGGGGTGATTCGCTTTGTTCACCTCGCGATCATTGATTTACAGGGTTGAATGGTTTATTTAAAGACTTTGTATGTCGAGCACAAAACGTAACAATATAAATCAAATAAATCTCGAGAAATAAATAGCAAACGAAACCAATTGCTGAACGAAACTGTGATTTTTGCAAAAGGTGTACCAGTAACGAAGGTTGGGCGCCGAAGGCGACAGGGGGCGCAGCCCTCCTAGTATGGTGATAAATTTGTAATGTTTGGTAACAAACTTTTAAAAAAATTCATATCTTCATCCGCTACGTTTTGCACTTTTTTATTTTCTAAGTATTTTAGCTTTTCTTTTCTACATCTAACAATTGCGAACCAATATTTTGAGTCGTAAGGGGTCCTTTTCTAATATTAATAAATGTTTGATTTTCGTCTGATGTTGACGGGTAAGATATTATTTCAACATCCTCTTGGAGTGACACCGATCTATCCTCATTCGGTTCTAAATTATTCTCCGGAAGTGGTTCGTTTTCTTGACAAATAAAATTTCCTCCTGAACATCTTGGTGTAAACTGATCTTTCAGAAATAAAAGGGATTCAAAATATGAACATTGGTTTTTAACGGGAATATTTGCAGCATCTTCTGATTTTGTTTTTGGAATAGATGCGAAGACCACCCTAAAATCCCTCAACGATTTCCATTTATTTCTTGCTAGATCTCCTAGAAGTTAAATACGAAAAAATCACTAAAAATTCATAAAATCCCTTAACTAAATTCTAACGATGACTATGTAATATGCTTTCTGTAGGTACTTGTCAACTGGACAATCATATAGAAGCTTAGCGTTTTCTTTCCGTGTGGGAGTCACAACAGTTTCAAAAATTGTAAGTGAAATGGTGAAGATAATATGGACAATACTTCAACCAATTCACATGAAAGTGCCAATAGAACATGATTTCAAGGAAATTACTAATAATTATTATAATATTCGGAACTTTCCCAATTGTTTAGGCTCTATTGATGGAAAGCACATTAGAGTTAAATGTCCTCCACATTCCGGTTCTACGTTTTATAATTATAAACAATTTTTTTCGATTGTTCTTCAAGCGCTAGTGGATGCAAATTATAAGTTTATAAACATTGATGTTGGTGGTTACAGAAAGAGAGCGATGGCGGAACATGCAGATCTTCCGCTCTATTTTTATATTTATCAGACGGACGTCTCGATATTCCTAATGAAACTGCCTTGCCAAATCCCGAAATTATTGTATCATATGTATTAATAGGAGATGAAGCTTATCCGCTTCTTAGAAATTTACTGAAACCTTACAATGCTCTAAATGCAGACAAAGAATAGTTTAATGCCAGATTATCAAAAGCACGCAGAACTGTTGAGTGTGCTTTCGGAATTATTTTCTCTAAATGGAGAATTTTAAGGGTGCCGTCTCAAGTTTGTTATGGTCCGAATAAGTAAACAAAGGATCGAAGCGTCCCCAGTAAACAGACGGACCCTAATGAAACTAACGCGGTCGGTAAAAAGAAGTTGTACAGAGGTGACATCTCTAGGTACTCTATGTAGACGAATTTTTGAGCATAGTTGCCACATTTTCTGTTCTTTCTGTCTCTGCCGCGCTGTTGCCACAGCTCCTTCTATTGAGAATACTTGGAGGAATACGACACGAGAGCTGCGTCCAGGCAGGGATCGGCGGGCTTTAGCTACCGCTGATGGAGGGGGAACACCTACAGTAGCGGTGGTTATGTGTGCGGAACTGCGGTGCGTCCTTCACGCACACATAACCACCCCTCCTCTAGGTGTGTCCCCCGCATCAGTGGTAGCTGGATCCCGCCGATCCCTGGTTGTATGCGTTACGAAACTATGGGTACACCAATACGAAATGAAGCTATCAAGAAAGGATCAATGTTCCGACCAATAAACCTATTCTGATGTGTGTATTTCTACGCTGGCAGCCAGAGTTGGGCATTATTCGACTAAATTTTCATTCGAATATATTTGTATAAATCCCCAAAATTTATTCGCGAATAACACATAACGATCGTCCGTTGTGTTCGGTGCTCGCCTCTCGGTCATAGCACTTGGCCGGGCTCAACCCTCGGCCAAGCAGATTCACAGTTTTGCACTTGTTTTACGCTTTGAACACTCAAATGTCTGAGATTTTGTCAAATTGAAACACGTTTACATAGTGCATGTGAAAATAAGAGGGGTTCAAGTTGTCACATTTTGTTACATTCAAAATTGTTTTATAAATACAGACCCAAAAAGTACACAACTTTCATCGATTTTTTGAAAATTACCTTTCGAATTTGGCAAAATGATTATTTACATCCTCCTTATTTTCACATGGACTCTAACATATTTCAATTTGAACAAAATCCCCAGGACGACGGCGAGGACATAGCCGTAGGGGAACAATATTTATATTTACTCATAAAAAATATATTAAAATGACTGTTTATGTTGTTTGTTTTGATAGAATGTGAAACTTCCACATTCGCTATCGTATCGGCATGAACGTTTAACATACTGCTGAGATTTTCCAGATGAAAATGAATTTAAACAAGGTATAAATCGGATTATTTTTAGCATTTTTAGATTAGAAATGTAACATATATATTTAATTATCAAGTGCAGTTCTAGAAATAATCCGATTTATACCGTGTTTGAACTCATTTTAATCTGGAATATCTTAGCAGTATGTTACTGAATACTGAAAACGGCGCGTTTTACATTTTATCAACACTGTATGCCTCTCCAACCGAGGTTACAAGCCGCCGCTGAACAGCCCAAGACCTTGCTGGTTGGGACCGACGTTGAGCTCGTATAGTGAACAGAGTCTAATTCCCACTGATTGTTTCTCTTCTTTTTGGCCGAAGGCGGGAACGAGATAGAACGCTTTGCCTACCCGACGGCCGCGAACGCAAAGGACGGAGTGTCAGGCGTCCGAGAGACGGAGCGAGACAAAACATCATCCCGTCGTCTATCTCGTACCGCCCTCGCTCGCTTTCAGTGGCTCTCGCTCGCTCTCGTTCCATTTCGCTCTCGCCATCGTCGGACAAGGGTGAGACAGAAGTGGTGGGAATAGCGAAAATTCCACATCGTGTACACCAAACCGAGCCCGTAATGAGAAAATACTGTAGTATATTTTATTTGAGTTTATCCAGATATTATCTTTGCCCATCTCTGTTCTCTAACCGCTTCGCCGTGATTCATTCAAGCCTCCTTGATGGCAAAATAGTGATAAGGGAAATGCGGCAACAGCGCAATTCGACTCTCGATACGTCTTGGCAACTATGTCTTTCCTACATTTATCGGCTAGATTGGACTTCCACCGGGTTTGATGGTACAATGCACGAATATACCATCAACGCCGGTGGCGGAAAATCCTTGAAGCTTCATTCTGTCATTCCTCAAGTCTGTCTCAGTACACGAGTCAGAAATTCATTATTATCTCAACGTGCGGAGGTTATTAGCGTTCAAACGCACCAGACCACCCTGCACTGATGTCTACTGGAGACAACTACACCCGCAAAAACTTTCTTCGTGGCGATTCCAGGACGAAAGACGGTTGAAACGGTTTATTTACTACATCGCGTATAGGCAGGATCGGCAGAATCATTATGCAAGTTATGCACCGCATAAGGGCGCCAGCCGAATGGGTCGCTAAAAAACTGTATCGCGCGCTTAATAATATAGGAATCCAACCCCCACATGAACGAAATTTACAAAGCATATTAAATAGAAAACAGGTGCATAAATTTGGGGGTGTAACGTCCCACTATTTTTCGCGCGGTTATAGTACAAGTCTTTCACAAAATCACTCCACCAAAGTCTTCCAAACTCAAGTCTTACCCCTTCCCCCAAACCACTGATCACCTTGGCGATGTACCTTAGCGGTCCCCATCTGAAGATGGTCAACGACGACCCCAAATCCCCTCTTCACCTTATGTGGCACGACCACATCACTCCAAATCTAATACATACAAGTCCCTTGTCCCTAAAAACCCCTCTTAAATCGAGACCACGTCTCACACCCTCTCCATGACCAAATAAGTCACTATCCCTTTTTCCTCTTTCCAATCAAACCACCCACAATCCATCCAATGGGTTGAGTATCCCCTTTTCAAAACTCTATGTAAAAGAACCCCGGAAGACTTAGCGATTAATATTCCATACAAGGCCATATAAAAACCCCGGAAGACCAAATCTATTAATAACCTGTACCGCGACACGTGCCGAAATAGGTCAAGGTTACATACCGCAACCGCCCTTCACCCCTAACAATCTTTTAATTTACATAAATACAAGGACCCAAAAGGCCTTGTCCTCTCTTTCGACGAATACTCCTGAGCTAGGAACGTAACGTCGATCGCTACAAGTTTCTTTAAACCTTTACATATCTACCATATTTCTACATCATCCATCTATCTCTGTAAGCTATTATCATTACTATTAATACCATTGTATATCACCCACATTCCATATTATTATTCTTATTCGCTTTTCATATTAATTATCTTATTACCGCTCATTGCGATCATACTATTTGTTTGTTAACGCTTATTGCAACCATACTATTTGTCTTATTAACGCATACTGCGATCATATCAATTGTCTTGTCAACGCTAAAGCTTATTTCATACTATTTTATTACCTTTTCTGTATCGCATGTCCATACATAAACATTATATTTTATATACACTTATAAATGTCATACGCTAACGATCATCGTTCAATGCACCATTATTGCAGTGCATGGTAACGTTCATGTTAAACTGAATAAACAGATATTCAAATCACCCGTCAAGTTACTGTGTTAATCCTTCGGCAACGAAGATCCCAAACATAACGGGCCGCTGTAATAGCTGATCTCGGTTCGCGAGCTCAAGTGTTCTTATAGTGTTTACGACACGTTCTTCTGCACGGGCTGCGTACTGCCGTAAGCCTACACGGATTTCGCGGAACTATTGCGTGATTTCTTATATAAATGCAGCGGTAAATCCAATTACCGAACCGGTACAAAAACCCACAAGGGTCTAACGGGTGTCCATCGGGTATAATTTTGTCAATTAAACCCTCCTTGGTCGCTCAGTGTGCAGGATTTAATATCCTCGCCTAAATTCCCTCTTGCCCCAGCGTGCACGATTCAAGATCCTCGCCTAAAATCCCTCTATCCCAGTGTGCAGGATTCAAGATCCTCGCCTAAATTCCCTCTAACCTAGTGTGCAGGATTCAAGATCCTCGCCTAAATTCTCTCTACCCCAGTGTGCAGGATTCAATATCCTCGCCTAAACTCCCCTTACCCCAGTGTGCAGGATATCAGATCCTCGCCAGGGCACCCTTAACCCTGCAATGTCATTATCCCCCAAAGACCTCCACCCGGGACGTGACAGGGGCACCAAAAATTTTCTTACATAAGGGCGCCATCTAACATCGCGTCGGCCCTGCTTATAGTCACCGAGTGTAGCGGACGATATTGCGGTGCTGGCGGAGGACGAGGAGGGGATGAGAGGGATGATGGGAAAGATGGAGAGATATTTGGATAAGAAGGGGATGCAGGTGAACGTAGAGAAAACAAAGATGATGAGGTGTAGAAAGGGGGAGGGAGGTGGAAGAAGGTGACGTGGAGTTGGAAGGGAAAGGTGGTGGAGGAGGTAAAGGAATTTAAATATCTGGGGTACACGCTGATGAGGAACGGGGGGCAGGAGGCACACGTAGGGGAAAGGGTAAGGAAGGAGGCAGCAGTGATGTGTCAGGTGTCGGGGATAGGGAAGAGGCGGTTTGGGAAGGACTGGGGGAGGAGAGTATGGCTATTCGAGAAGTTGGTATGGGCTACAATGACTTATGGAGTGGAGGTATGCGGGTGGAAGTGCAGGGAAAGAGTTGAGGGATTGCAGGAAAGATATTTGAAGTGGGTGTTGGGGGTGGAAAGGTGTACTCCAGGATATATGGTCAGGGAGGAGATGCAGAGGGAGATGTTGAGAGGGAAGGCGGGGATGAGGGCATGGGGGTATGAAAGAAAGTTGGAGGAGAGGGTGGGGGGGACTGGCAAGGAGGTGCTGGGAGGAGATTAAGGGAAGGGCGAAGAGGGGAAAGTGCTGGGAGTGTGGGAAAAGGAAAGGGAGGAGTACTATGAGGAAAGGGGGTGGACAATAGAGGGGATAGAAAGAGCGAGGGGGGAGCTGAGGGGGGAAGAATTGGTGAGTAGGGAAAGAAGAATGCAGGAGAAGGAAAGGTGGAAAAGGATTAGAGACTCGGAGTACAATAGATGGTACAGGGTGGTGAAAGGAAAATGGGTGCCAAGATACCTGAGGAAGGGGTGGCGGGAAAGCAGGTGGCAAAGGGTGGCGAAATTTAGATTGGGGAATAGGATGAGGGGAGGGAAATATTGTGAGGATGAAGAAAAGAGGAAGTGCAGGGTATGCGGGTTGAAAGAAGAAACGTAGGAGCATGTATCGGAGGAATGTATGGGTTGGGAGGAAGGAGGGTGGCAAGAGAGGGTAGGGGAGGTGCTGGATGATGAGGGTGGGGGGGAGAAGTGGATGAGGAGTGTGGAAGAAAGGAGAGGGGAAGGAGTGGAGGAATGGGAGAGGAAGGAATGAGAGTGAGTGGTGGCGTGCGGAAGCGCAGGTCAAAGGATAGGGAAGGGGGGTGAGGGAGGCGTATGTGACGGAGGAAAGCGTCCGAGCGGGAGAGCGGGAGAGCGAGACGAGAGGCGTATAGGATTAAGGAATAGATTTAAGGAGTAGACTAAGGTTTAGGTTAAGGGTTAGGTTAAGGTAAATGTACAGAAGAGAGGAGGGAGAAAGGATTTTAATCCCCGAGGGGAAACAAATAAACAAACTATTGTCACCGAGTGTACTACGCATGGTAAAAACGGGACAATAACGACGAATTACTATATCAAAACAAAAACAGACACAGGCGTATGCACTGCGAGAAATGGTGAGGCGTAGGGGGGAGATTATATTATAACCAATCGGACCTGCATTCGTTACAGACGCAACGCTTTCACCTCTTCATAGTAATATTTTCTCTTTATGGCCCACGTTTTCTCGCAACGCATATGTCAGTGCGTCCTTTTGTTTTGATATTGTAGCGCGTGTTTATACTGAACAGATAAGGGATCCAATTCGAAGGGAAGACGTCACAGGTGGTATCACGCGCAGTCATCGGACACCCCACTTTCTACCTGCGTCCCTCCACAAGGCATATTACTGCCCCCGCGAGTAATCTCGTGTGATTTTTTAACACAAAAGCGAATCGGTCAGGCTGTATGAATTAAGAACAGTGTAGGGTGTAGTGAAGAAAAGAAATACAAATTATTCAGTAAAATAGAGCTTTAAAGTCTATCATATGGTAATTGCATTATTATTATTCAAAATGTAATTTTTAAATTTTTGATTATCTGTTTATGTCAATATTAGCAATGGATTAAATTTATTCACATAGATCCATCCTTCACGATTAAAAAAAAAGACGCAAGTCTATGCCTTCAATAATTTAGGTCATTAAAATTAATTTCTGTAGGCGGGTTTCGTAAAAATTAACGAAAACAGGGAACTTTGAAGATTTGTATTTTTTAAACAATTTCGAATCTGAAAAAATAAGGACTTAACCCTCCCTAATTTCATATTGACTACCATATATGTATTTCAATATCATGAAAATCCGAGACATCGAAGATTTTGGAAAAGTATCGCATCTCTGCCTTTGTCTTCCACGGTGAACGCAATGCACTCCAAACTCTCTTTGATGTGTGGAAGAAAACCGACAATGGTCGGCTCAGACCATGTGCTTTCGCCGGCATTCGCAAGTCAGGTCGCATGCGCCAAATAACCACGAATAACACGTCCACACTAGCATATGCGTTCACGCCCACCCTTTCTGACGTAGAAGCATGAGGCCCTGGCTATCGTTTCACCCGTCCATATCTGAATATTCGTGCGCGCTCAGCCTGCTCAGTGTATACTCGTTCAGGTCTGGACCCGGTTAAATATGTAGGAATATACATCGAACTACTAGATTGAAGAATAACGTAAACTCATTTTAATTTAACCAAGCGGTGCTTTGTTATAATATTAACAATGATATTTTACTTACTGCGTCTTGGAAATTATAAATTTCTTCCAGTTCTTTCACCTTCTCAACAAAGTTTATTGGAAAGTTCAAATTTTGAAACTTGAGAAGAAATGATTGTTTTTTATCAACCACAGCTGCAGTTGGTTTATTTTCTAGTGTTTTGAGCCGGTTAGCAAATTATTTTGTTGTGTTATTGCACGGTTTTGTTCTATGATGGTTTTTAAGTACCCATCAGTAGCGTTGCTGCTGTTGCTGCTGCCACTGCCACTGGGGCCTGCATCTTCAAAATTTTGCTCATCTCGTAAAATTTCTTCGAATTCCTCAAGCTTTGTAATTGAATTGAGGGGGAAACTCGAAGTAACTGAATTTTTCGAAGAAGTGCTCCTTCTCGATCACTGTTGATGCGCCTGATTTTTTTTCCAGGGCATTCACCCGTTCCCTGGTATTAATTAATAAAACTTTCAATAAGTTCATTTGCGTTATCATTGAATGGTTCTCAGCGATGATTTCAGTATTCTGTTCAATTATGTTTTGCCAAAGCCCATCAGTAGCGTTGCTGCTGCTGCTGGTACTGCGACCTGCTGCTTGGAAATTTTGCTCATCTTGTGAAATTTCAACTAATTCCTCAATCCTTGCGATCGAGTTGAGGGGAAACTCTAAATAACCAAATTTTTCGTCGAGGAATTGATCCTTCTCAATCAGTGGTGCTGCGCCTGATTTCTTTTCCAGGACTTTCACCCGCTCCCTCGTTTCAATTAATAAGACTTTCAACAAGTTCATTTGAGATAAGATCCAACGGTTCTGAGCCATGATTTAGCTATTCTGCTCATTTAACGCTTGTAAATACTCATCAGCAGGATTGTTGTATTCTGTGCAGCTGCCACTGGGGCCTGCATCGTGGAAATTTTGCTCATCTTGGAAAATTTCATCTAATTCCTCAACCCTTGCGATCGAGTTGAGTGGAAACTCATAAACACTAAACCCTAGAAAATAAAAAATATATAAAAAAAATTATGTTAAACGATTTTATTAAAAATGCACTAAAAACTAAAAAATAATTATTTCCTTGTACTGCAGTTTCGATGCAATTTTTTCACTTTAAATAAAATCGTGGAGCAGGATATGTCACAACAAATTCATTTCGTCGCTCGATCCTGTATTAAATTGATTCATATTCTGTTATGACATATTATTTAAAGGGAAAAAACACCATTGAAATTGCAGTACAAGAAAAGAATCATTTTTTAGTATTTAGCGCATTTTTAATACAATCGTTTAACATGAAATTTTTTTTTGTATATTTTTATTCGATGTCGGGAAAACGAATTCCCGCAGGACAGCGCCGCGCCGCGGCCGGTCAGGTGAAGGGACGGGTATGCTTGATTGGTGCGGTACAGGCGCTAGGGGGGGGGGTACGTATGGTCGTGGAATGGGGGTAGCGCCCGTGGGCGAAAACCCACGATTCTAGCTTCACTGCACGCGCCACGGTAGTTACTGCTGAACCGTCGAAGGCAAAGGGTGACATTTTAAACGACGTACATTTATTTAGTTTTACAAAGAGTTGTGTTTGTTTAACATTCAAGGATATACAAGGGCCGGTTTTATTACAGGTAAGTTCTATATCCATTTGCTTCCATTACGCTATTCTCTTCCCATCTATAGAGTCAGTTCTATCTATTTCCTTTTTTACCGCAATAATGACTGGCAAAATAAAATTACAGAAGTACTATATGCGTGCCAAGAGATATCAAAATAGGTTCCTTCAGGAAATCCGAGCCGCAACATCATCAGATACTACTTTCCCAAATTCACTCCCACCTGGCACTAGTTGTTCGCAGTCAGTTTCTCAATCAACATCTTCCGCTCTCAGTACCACTACAAATGCCATTTCACCTGGCATTAATTCTCAACCTTCTGTTAATATCACCCAGAGTGATGTAGGATTCGTTGAGAATGTGGAAGAAATTGAAAATTTCACCAGATTTGAAAATTCCCAGACCACCGATAGTCCCAATTTATCAAAGTCACTAGCAGAGTGGGCTATAAAACATAATATTACTCATAAAGCCATCGACGATTTATTACCCATTTTAAAGAAATCAATTTCAACTCATTTACCCGCGGATGCCAGGACTCTTTTAAAAATTCCCAGGAATGTACAGATTAAATGTGTCGATCCAGGTCAGTATTACCATTTTGGTTTAGAATCCAGCATTTTAAAACTCGTTCAGTCCGTAGATTTATCCCGCCTCGAAAATAACACAATTTATATTAATATCAATGTGGACGGTTTACCCCTTTGCAAAAGTTCCAAGAGTCAAGTTTACCCCATTTTAGGCTGCATTGTCGGATACAATGAAGTAGGTATGATTGGCACATACCATGGGTATGAAAAGCCTAATGATGCCAACGTTTTTCTAGAAGATTTCGCTAACGAAGCTATAGATTTAATTAGTAACGGAATTTCCATTAACGGTCATTTTTATCGCTTAAAAATAAAATCATTTATTTGCGACGTACCTGCCAAGTCCTTTCTTAAATATACAAAAGGCCATGCCGGCTATTCTTCTTGCACTAAATGCCATATAGTAGGTAAAAATATAGATAAGAGAACGTGCTCTCCTGGGACAAATAATCTCCGTTTAAGGACAGATGATGATTTCAGATCCAAATCTGACAAACATCACCATACTGGAACTTCGATTATAGAAAGAATTCCTGGCATCAACATGATCGATTATTTTCCGTTAGATTACATGCACCTGATTTGTCTGGGTGTAGTAAAAAAGTTGCTCTCTCTGTGGTGTTGTGGCAAACCAAAGACGAAAATATTATTTCAATCCCAATGTAAGATTTCACTAGCCTTAATAAACATATCGACCAGCATGCCAGGAGAATTTATGAGAAAACCTCGAAGCTTGGATATTTTAAAACGGTGGAAAGCAACTGAATTGCGTCACTTTTTATTGTACACCGGGCCAGTAGTTTTATTAAAAAATATAGATGATAGATACTTAAATTTTCTTGCACTGCACACCGCATTTGTGATCTTGTCGCACAAAAAATATTTTATTCACCTTGATTATGCAAAATTATTAGAGTATTTTGTTGAAACCTTTGAATTATTATAGGAATCAAAACACGTCTCTCATAATGTTCATAATCTGCTACACTTGGTAGATGATGTAAAAAATCACGGACCGCTTGATGATTTTAGTTGCTTTCCGTTTGAAAATTTTTTGCAAAGTATTAAAAAATGTATTAGAAAGAGTGAGAAACCATTGCAACAGCTCGTGAAACGACAGTTAGAAAAGTCTCATTTTAGTATAGAAGCAGTAGTCTATAGTTCGCCTGTATATCTGATTTTCCAAAAGGAACATTTTCGTGGTCCATTAATACAAGGTATTAATAACGCAAAGCAGTTTAAACGTATTAGTTTCAGTGTCACGTCCCGGGTGAGGTCTTTGGGAACGATGACAATTGGGGGAAGGAATGGATGTCAGGCGCGAATCTATAATCCGTCACTCTGAGGTTTGGAGGAAATTTAGGCGCGAATATTAA
Organism: Andrena flavipes; assembly: GCA_963971345.1. Taxonomy (NCBI): domain Eukaryota; kingdom Metazoa; phylum Arthropoda; class Insecta; order Hymenoptera; family Andrenidae; genus Andrena; species Andrena flavipes. The sequence goes on along the minus strand of OZ020479.1, from coordinate 44,505,630 downwards.
ATCCGTCACGCTGAGGGTTTTGAGGGAAGACCAGGCGCAAATCTTAAATCCGTCACGCTGAGGGTTTTGAGGGAAGACCAGGCGCGAATCTTAAATCCGTCACTCTGAGGGGTTTGAGGGATGGCCAGGCGCGAATATTAAATCCGTCACGCTGAGGGTTTTGAGGGAAGACCAGGCGCGAATCTTAAATCCGTCACGCTGAGAGTTTTGAGGGAAGACCAGGCGCGAATCTTAAATCCGTCACTCTGAGGGGTTTGAGAGGAATGCAGGCGCGAATGTCAAATCCGTCACACTTAGAATTTCTGGAGGCGATCAGGCGCGAATATTGAATCCGTCACTCTAATCGACCAGGGAAGGTAAATGTACACTTGGAGAGCACCCGTTATATTACTTTGTATTTGTTTTGGTTTCGGTAATAGGATTTACTGTTGCAGTTATATATAAGAAACCACGTTTAGTATTTTCGTGGATTGCACGGCTCATGCAATAATATGTTTGTAAACACTAGAACCGTTCTCGCGTTCACGAGCGCGAATCAGCTGTTGTGACAGCTTGATTTCGTTTGGGAATTTTCGCAAACAGAAGACTAGGCACAATAACTAGGCACTGTAACGTGATTTGAATAGAAATTGTTTATTCAATTTGATGCACTGTTGGTATGATTTTTGCGTTATAATTATGCGCTAGGGATTTAGCATTAGTACATGACATTTATAATATACAATGGTTATTCAAACGTATGAGTATGAATATGAGTTACATATGAATAGGTAATAAGCAATTGTAATTGAAAGAAATAATATGAAATCGCAGTAAGCGTAGGTAAGACAATGCAATAAGCAGTAAATAAAGTAAATAATATGAAATTGCTATAAGCGTAGACAAGACAATGCAATAAGCAGTAAATAAAGTATATAATATGAAATCTATATAATAATGAATAGCAATAAGCTTAGACACGAAAATAATAATAATAATACAAGATTATATGATGAGGATGATATGCAGTGAAAATGGTATGGTTTAAATGCTTACAATGAGTTGTGAGATGATTTTGTCACAATATTTAATAAACTTTTCGTGGTTTAACAATGTTACTCCTCTCAATTGTTTTCGTCGAAAGAGGACTTCTGTCTCGGTCCCCACGTATTTATAAGGACGTTGCGGGGGTACGCGCGGTAGTGGCCTTGACACATTTTGGAATAAGACGCAGTAGGACTTCCGGGTTTTTTATAAACGGTATAGCTATTAATAGACATATTTATGTCACGTACGCCAAATATGTGTCGCAGTTAGATTTTTGGGGTTTTATGACTGTGAAAGGAGATACTCAACTCATCGAATGAATTTTTGGGTGTTTAATAGGAAAGGGGTTAGAGGGGCTTGGACTTCATGAGTCGTAAAGAGGGGATTGAGACTTGGTCTCAATTTAAGAGGGATTTGTAACGAAGGATTTGTCTGAATTCGTTTTAGAGGGAATGATTCGTGCCTTGTAGGACGAATAGGCGAAGAGGGTTTTGTAACGATTATCTCGCGATGGGGATCTCTAAGATACATCAGCGAGGTGGAGTTTGTATCGATCATCGTGTGTTGGTGACCGCTAAGGTATAACATCAAGGTGATCGACGATTGAGGAGATGGGGTAAGAGTTGAGTTTGCTAGAGTTTGATGGAGTGATACTGAGGTTTACGAATGGAATTTGGAATAGAACCGCGCGAAAAATCGTGGGACGTTACATTCAGTAATTTTATTTTACCGAACCGGCACCCTAATAATTGCTGCCGTCTCAATGATGGCAGCATTGTTATTGTAGAAAATATTATCGTTCATGAAAACCAGCATAAATTAAATAGGCCGAAAATTTTTACAATTGATAGATTTTTATAACGATCCCTCTAACTCCTCCGAATTAGGAATTTTTCAAACGCCATCCAATAACATCCCATACAGCACACTTCGTAGCGGCAACGTTGCAGGATCGTTGCAGCAACCTTGCACTTGCTTGCGTCGTTGCATGGTTGCAGCGCAATGTCGATGTATGGTTGCTGCGACGTTGCCATGCAACATTGCACGGAGCGGACATAGAATTGTTGCTGTATAGTTGCGACATAGTTGCGTTGCAATGATGCACTGCAACTATGCCGCAACTATGCCGCAACTTTGCCGCAACTTTATCGCAACTTTGCCACAACATTGCAGCGTTAGCAAATTTTAAAACATAATATCTGCAAAATCGGCTGAAATAAAGTGTATACTTTATCCCTCATTCAATTCGTCTAGAAACGCACTATCAAGTGATCTGTTAAAAAAACGAGTTCCGTTTAAAAAAAAAAATTGATCATCGTATCTCGCAAAATAATAATCAAAGAAAAAAATCGTCTGCCCCAGTAATTTTGCCCCCTCCAACCATGCAATTTCATATAAACAGTTTCTTTTATATCTTCAATACGTTAGGAAATATCCAGGTGTTTACTACCCTTATATACATTTGATTGAAAATAATGACCAACGAACAGCGTGGGCTAGTACCTAGCGCTCCCGACTAGTAACCATTAGGTCATCAGTTCGCTTCTCACTGTTGGATTTTTTTTTTTATTCATTTGTATACCTATTACCTCAAAGTTGCCGTGCAAAGTTGTCGTGCAACGTTGCAACAGGCGGACATAGAATTATTGCTGCATAGTTGCGGCAACGTTGTGTGCATCGTTGCAATCTTGCGCCGCAACTATGCTACAACTATGCTGCAACGAGAGTGTGCTGTATGGGATGGGTCCTCGTCAAATTTTTAGTGTAGCGGAAATAGTGCATAAATGTGTGAAATTCGAAACTTCAGATAACGTTAAAATTTTTCCTCTACTTCACTCCACTCTTCCGACATGCAAATAAAATACTTGTCCAATGTTTCTGGTAAACATAAATTATGTCTTTATGATGACTTTATGATGACAACAACATTCAGATTTCGAGGTTTTCTTGTTGATTTAATGTTCATACCTTTCCAAAATTTAGAATTTAGATGATTGAGGGGGGTCGTGGTGGTTTTTAGTGGGTAAACTTGCGGGACTGACACCTGCAAGGAGTCCCACACTACCCGGCACACAACATCTCGCCGGGTGTACGTAATGCATTTTCCCCACGGAAAAAAAATAGCAGTGCGGCCTGACTGTTGATGAATGCGGATCCTGGCCGCCTCTCCCAATGAAGTGAAGTAAACATCCCGCAGTAAAGCATCGTTCATGAGTCTGGAAGAAGCGCAACATTGATAGGGGAGTCGCTGCGTTCCCCAGACATCAAAGCTGGAGCAACATTCTGCTACGATCAACAAAGTATATCCATGGTAAAGCGCATATGTGTATTGGTCACTTCTGTGAGAGCCCTATCTACGGTTGTAAGCTCTGCAATCGGGTCAATCGCGTTACAGGACTGGTCTCACACAAGTATTGAAATAGTGCAATAATGTTTTTGTCATTAAATAGTCTGTTAAATATTACAAAATCGATCATCAAACAGTTGAAATACACAATATTGCCAATTACATGTGACAGCTAACCCGATTTGGGTAATTTAATTTTTGCCACCAGATTGCGTAGCGGAAATAAAAAAATGCCAATAAGTGCTATAAGTATTTTCCAAGCCACAGAACAGGTTTAACATTAGCTATATACAGGGTGTCCCATCTAAGACGAGGCAGTCCAATATCTCCTAAACTATTGGAGATAAAAATTTGAAAAAAATATGTAAATTCATGGTTCGATGGGGCTACCAAATTAGCTCCAACGAATTTTTTTCTTCGATTGTTATTTTAAAAGATACGATGGTCAAGTTTCGTTTTATAAATGGGACTACGTTTTCTGAACACCTGAGTTTGTAGTGCGTTCCAAGACAAATTCAAAATTGATTTCCACTGGTTATTGAGATATTGCGCTTGCAAAATTGATGATTTTCACTGGAACGAAATCCTCTGAAATGGTAAGAACCGGGGTCGGTTTTACTGACGCCACGGGTGGCAGTGCCCGTTGAAACCGATACCTACCTGTCGAAGGTCTACGCCGGGGATGGTAGGCCCGAAGGCTGGACAATACTTTTCCGTGAAAAATGCTGCTTAGGTAGGTACATCTGCGGTATCGAGAAGCGTACCGTTAATGTTTCAAAACATCATAACATTCACCCGGAGGGATGCAAGTTCGATTGGTTAAGTTAGGAGGTGTGAAAGATGCTAGACCAAATTTCAACCATAGGGAGCAGATTGTATTAGGACCAATCGGATTTGCATCCCTGCCAAACGGCTGCTGCCTTGAAGAGGCCCTTTTCACAGCAATGCCTCCTCCCCAATGCCCATCTTCCCTCGCACGGAATACGTCAACGCATGCTTTTGGATAGTGGACTACCCCTTTCCTTCCTGTGTCTCTCCACAAGGCGTATTGACGGTGGATTATAGGGGCGTAGATGTCTGGATGCCAGTTATTGAATTCAGGAGACGATAGAAACACTTTATCACAAAACATATATGTACTATAATTAAAGTAAATCGTATTCCTTTCGGGCTGGAGTACTGATAATGATCGAACTTGCCCCCCCCACTTCGCGCAAACCGATTACACGGAGGGTAGTCGGGTTATACACTGCACAAATGATACATGATAATTCTGGAGGTACGTCCGTCGAAGGATGCGGCCTGGTACCCCGTGGCGAGGACAACCCTCCGCAGGGTCTCACCCAATTTTTATCGCTTTTTCCGGAAAAAGCTACGAATCTTGGGCCGAACGTAGCGAATTGGGGTCGAGTCCCCGCAGTCGAGGGTGAAATATCCAGTACAGCGTATTAAGAAATTATTTTCTTCATCGTATCGAAAGGGAAGTGACGCCAATGGATTCCTTATGTTTTTCTGATGAACAGCACGCCAAACATCATGCAGATCGGACTACTTTGACACTAGCTATTTGTATTCCTCATGTAAAAGTTGTCCGATTTGCATGATGTTTTACATGATTTTCATGGGAAAAACATAAGGAGTCCATTGGCTGACTTCCCTTTCTATACAATGAAGAAAATAATTTCTATATACGCTGTAATGAATATTCCACCCTCGACTGCGGGGACTCGACCTCAATTCGCTACGTTCGGCCCAGGATTCGTACCCTTTTCCGGAAAAAGCCATAAAAATCGAGTGAGGCCCTGCGAAGAACCTCCAGAATTACCATGTATCATTTGTGCAGTGTATGACCCGACTACCCCCCGTGTAATCGGTCTGCGCGAAGTGGAGGGCAAGTTCGATCATTATCAGTACTCCTGCCCGAGAGGAATACAATTTACTTTAATTATAATACATGTGTGTTTCGTAATAAAGTGTTTCTATCGTCTCCTGAATTCAATAACTGGTATCCAGACATCTACGCTCCTACAACCCACCGTCAATACGCCTTGTGGAGAGACTCAGGAAGGAAAGGAGTAGCCCACTGTCCAAAAGCATGCGTTGACGTATTCCGTGCGAGGGAAGATGGGCATTCGAGAGGAGGCATTGCTGTGAAAAGGGCCCCTTCAAGGCAGCAGCCGTTTGGCAGGGATGCAAATCCGATTGGTCCTAATACAATCTGCTCCCTATGGTTGAAATTTGGTCTAGCATTTTTCACACCTCCTAACTTAACCAATCGAACTTGCATCCCTCAGAGTGAATGTTATGATGTTTTGAAACATTAACGGTACGCTTCTCGATACCGCAGATGTACCTACCTAAGCAGCATTTTTCACGGAAAAGTATTGTCCAGCCTTCGGGCCTACCATCCCCGGCGTAGACCTTCGACAGGTAGGTATCGGTTTCAACGGCCACTGCCACCCGTGGCGTCAGTAAAATCAACCCCGGTTCTTGCCATTTCAGAGGGTTTCATTCCAGCGAAAATCAGCTATTTTGCAAGCGCAATATCTCAATAACCAGTGGAAATCAAGTGTATACATTAAAGCTTATTGAATTTGTCTTGGAACGCACTATAAACTCAGGTGTTCAGAAAACGTAGTCCCATTTATAAAACGAAACTTGACTATCGTATCTTTTAAAATAACAATCGAAGAATAAGTTTCGTTGGAGCTAATTTGGTAGCCCCATCGAACCATGAATTTACATAATTTTTTCAAATTTTTATCTCCAATAGTTTAGGAGATATCGGACTGTCTCGTCTTAGATGGGACACCCTGTATACTATACTAACCACGACGATGGGTGTTAAGGGGTCATTCTGGTTAGACGGTTTGAAAAAATAGATTATTTAAAACATTTTTCGAAAGTACATATCCTCAAGAATGTACTGTTAAATTTTCATTGAAAAATTTCAATTATTTTAGTTTCTACATAGGCATTTTGTAGGGAGCGCAGAGGCTCGACCCCCATAGATGAAAACTTTGAACGCGTTTTTCTCGTAACGTCATGTTTTCACATGGTGCAGGTAAAATCTCAAAATCTATCGAACTGATTGCTTTATAAATTGAACTGCTTATTCTTCACACCTATGCCCTTTGGCCGGGACTAGAACTAAGTATTTCTGTTGAGTCTAACCTACTTTTAAAATCGAAAATAACACATAAAACAGCCGAAATACATTTATTCTTGTATTTTGCCCGTCATTTTGTTAATTTTATGGATAAATCATTTATTCTAGTTCGGGCCATAGAGACAGTCATATTGATCAAGAATCTGTTTGTACTTTTAGTTTCAGATAAGTCCAACTACTGAAATCACCTGCACGAGCGAAGCATGAATTTTTAAACATGTCATCAAAATCGCCTTCAGAAACCATTTTAAAAGCAATAATTTGATTACTTTTATATTTTTTATTTGCTGTAGAAATGTAGTTTAATCAATAGAAAAAAGTTTTATTACATTACTATAATTCCTATCGTCGCAATAAATTCCTGAAATTCGCTTAATTTATCGGCGCGCTAACCAGAATGACACCTTAACATGACAGTGTTTCAAAATCCCTGCCCTCGGCATGTACCAGCGATTTCGACCTTATTCTGCTATCTTCAAGCGTTTGTAGCTCAGCGATTGTAGCTAATCGATTTAGATGAAATTTTCAGTAGGTATGCGTATATCTTACTTGAATCTAGAAAGGACATTTTTTAAATTTTCATTATAAGCTCACATAAAATACCTTAAAAACCCGCTTTTTTCTTGTTATTTCGAAAATTCCAATTTTTCAAAACGGCCAATAAACGACATACAGGATCATCGTTTAATCCTGCAACCTGCGCGCGCGCGAACTTATAAAATGGCAACACCGCCTCACGGACGCATTCCAACATAACCATGCACCGTCCCGGCGTTCGGAGAGCTGCTAGCGGCCGCTGGTCAGCAGTGATGCCCGAGCTTCGAGAATTTTGGGCTGGTCTCTTTCAAATTAACGTTGCAAAGAACTATTCAGAATTTCCCGGTCCGGGTTGAAAATTTTGGGGCCTTTTTCGTATAACTTTTAAACTATAAGAGATATCGGAATGCAATTTGCGACGAAAAATGAGGAAAAATTATTCCCTCTTAATGATGGATACTTTAACATATTTTACGTTTACTTAATTTTTCTTTTATCAATTTTTTAACCATAATTGTTTAAAAAGCTTTTGCAAACTGTTTATTTGATAATGTATTTAACGTTGTTTTTAAAATTCGTGTTGTTGATAAACAATAGGCTACTTGTTTCTGTATCATTACTTTCATAAATTGAGAAATTAAATTTTTATTCAATTATGTGTTAGTTCTGCAGATCTCAGAATCTATTGTTCTGGATTTCTTTTTTATGATTTTATCCTTAACGCGGTGCATACCTAGATCAGGTGTAAGGGGTAACTAATGCGGGCATGTCTTTGATTGTAGCGGTGTTTGAATTTTTTTTCTAGAATTTTTGTGTTTGAATGTTTTAGTTACTCAACGCCACGCCTATACCGGCTTCCGTTAATGTCATCTTTTGGAATCTTGTGCCATTATTGTGGATTTTACAAGCAGGTGATGAAAAATCTCTCCATATAAGGGTATAGCGCCGCAGTCAATCCTGTCGTAGCTAAAATTTTTGAAATTGAAACGGGTAAGAGATCAGTTGACATTATTTTCAATCCTCATTACAGTAATATGGGGTGCGAGTGGTATACCGATCATAAAAGCGGAGCGCGTGGCTCGATTACCTGGCTGTGAAATTCCCAATACGTAGCTTTTTGCGACGCTAAAATTTTCGAAGCTCGGGCATCACTTTTGTCTAGCGGTCGCTGGCAGCTCTCCGCTGGGCCGGTGCATGATTGTAGTGGAATGTGTCCGTGAGGCGCTGTTGCCGTTTTACAAGTTCGCGCGCGCGCCGGTTGCAGGATTAAACGATGACCCTGTATCTATTATACATAGTAAACCGATCTTTCTAACTTCTAAAAAAACCGAACTCGTTTAGTTCACTTTTTGTAAAAAGTTATGCGATTTTAAAAAGTGTATATGTATACGTTTGTCTGCCACTGTGATGTATCTACTACTGTATCACTACTGTATACAGGGTGTCCCAAAAATGTCGGAGTTCCTTGGAAGGGGTAACTCAGGGGGTGATTTGAAACAACTTTTTCCTTAGCGAAAATATTGTCCGAAGCTTCGTTAAGGAGATATTAACAAAAAGCCCCGACCAATCAGAGGGCGCGCCTTCCGCCCGAGCTGCCGCGATAGCGTTGTCTACGCGGTAGGCGACTGCGCTTGTACTACGAACGTACGAACAAGCAAGTCGGCATGCATCGAAGGAAACCGCGTTACACATTTTTTTTTTTAAAGCAGAATCTTAAATAAGAATTATTTGAAGTGAGAGGATAAGAAGTACGTAAATTTCGTTTTTAAACAAGGCATAAACGAAAAGGTAATGTAGCAGATAATGTACGACATGTGATCGTAATTCGTTATTGAGGTAAAAATCCGTAGTTTAATAACGGCCAACACAACTAAATTTAAACAATAATATTAGGTGTATGAATAAATTCTTTCCGACTGGATTTACATAATCAGTACAAAGGTACTGAATTTCTATCGCGGTGGTATTCATAAGCTGCCAGAAAAATGGCAATAGGTAATGAACAATAATGGAAATTATGTCAATGATTGAGTTGTTTTCATATTTTTTAAATCGAACTGTTATTGTACCCTAAAATCGGAAAGAATTTATTTCTACACCTAATAATCACCAATAAATTAAATAAAACTCACCCATTCGGACATTCCTTTCCTTCCTTTTCGGAAACCTGTGTCACTGGGTCATTGTACAAATTCTGGTCGTCGGTGGACGAAAAGATTTATGGTAGGGTAGCGCCCAGTGCTCAGCTGATCGCAGGTATTCGCAGGACACGACCCGAAAGTAAGGGTCGCAACGTCAAGTGCGTCCGGGTTAATGTTCCGAATATTCACTTCACTGCACTGATACTAACACTGATCACTTAATTTATTTTCCACGGAACGTGTTGTTCCTACGTTCCACTGCCAACGCTCGCACGGTAGCACTCGCGTCCCCGTCGTTCCGCGTGTACACCCAGAACATAGCGTAATACTCTTCGGCGGAGTACATTTCTGGGCCGAGATTACTAGCTGACTGACAGGATTTTTTCCCAAACAACTTCCTCTACCCCCAAGTAGTTTCTCTCGTTCCATTATGAGTTTACTCCCACCAGTACTAGAGGCTTTAGGTAAAAAGAAGCCAGCACATTTTCGAAACACACGTGTTTTGCAGAAGTGCAACGAACACTTTCACAAAAGCCTGCGCTCCGTCCTTCTACTGCCAATGTACCCATTGCTTCGAGATAGAAAACAGACACCACGTGTATCGGTGCAAAAGGGTCCGAAGGGAAGAGAAGCAGAAAGTCTCCGAGTTGCTATAAAGAAGAAAATTCACGTCTGCTGCGAGGCGGAACCAATTAAGTCATAAATTATCCGAAACTGTAGGAAACCGTTCTCTACCGCCGACTAGCGGGTCAATACGGTCATAAACCGCGACTCTGACAAAATGCTCTAGCCGTTCAGTCTGATTAATTTTGGGGATCTAGAATTTAAAAGGTATTATTCAACATCAATACACCTCGCGGAGAGACACAGGAAGAAAAGAGGTAGTCCGCTGACTGCGCGTAGTCCCGCCTGCGTCGTCCACCCTACAAATTCGAAACAGATCCCTTATCTCTCGTGTCTAAACACGCGCTCGAATTCCAAAACAAAAGCACGCGTCGATGTATTCCGTGCGAGAGGAGGTGGGCTTGCAATTCGATTGGTCCTAGTCTAACCAATCTGCTCTGAATCCCTTCCAAACAGCCACTTTCCGGAAGAGGCCCTCTTCACAGCAATATCTCCTCCCCAAGGCCCACCTTCTCTCGCACGGAATACGTCGACGCGTGCTTTTGTTTTGAAATTCGAGCGCGTGTTTAGACACGAGAGATAAGCAGGCCCAATTGGCTAGTTTGGGACCAATCGAACTTCGAGCCCACCTTCTCTCGCACGGAATACGTCGACGCGTGCTTTTGTTTTGAAATACGAACGCGTGTTTAGACACGAGAGATAAGGGATCTGTTTCGAATTTGTAGGGTGGACGACGCAGGCCGGACTACGCGCAGTCAGCGGACTACCCCTTTTCTACCTGTGTCTCTCCACGAGGTGTATTGATGTTGAATAATACTTTTTAAATTCTAGATCCCCAAAATTAATCAGACTGATGGGCCAGAGCATTTCGTCAGAGTCGCAGTTTATGACCGTATTGTCCCGCTAGTCGGCGGTAGAGAACGCTACAGTTTCGGATAATTTATGACTTAATTCGTTCCGCCTCGTAGCAGACGTGAATTTTCTTCTTTATAGCAACTCGAAGACATTCTGCTTCTCTTCCCTTCGGACCCTTTTGATCCGATACACGTGGTGTCTGTTTTCTATCTCGAAGCAATGGGTACATGGACAGTAGAAGGACGGAGCGCGGGCTTTTGTGAAAGTGTTCGTTGCACTTCTGCAAAACACGTGTGTTTCGAAAATGTGCTGGCTTCTTTTTACCTAAAGCCTCTTGTACTGGTGGGAGTAAACTCATAATGGAACGAGAGAAACTACTTGGGGGTAGAGGAAGTTGTTTGGGAAAAAATCCTGTCAGTCAGCTAGTAATCTCGGCCCAGAAATGTACTCCGCCGAAGAGTATTACGCTATGTTCTGGGTGTACACGCGGAACGACGGGGACGCGAGTGCTACCGTGCGAGCGTTGGCAGTGGATCGTAGGAACAACACGTTCCGTAGAAAATAAATTAAGTGAAGTGAATATTCGGTACATTAACCCGGACGCACTTGACGTTGCGATCCTTACTTTCGGGTGGTGTCCTGCGAATACCTGCGATCAGCTGAGCACTGGGCGCTACCCTACCATAAATCTTTTAGTCCACCGATGACCAGAATCGGTACAGTGACCCAGTGACACAGGTTTCCGAAAAGGAAAGAAAGGAATGTCCGAATGGGTGAGTTTTATTTAATTTATTGGTGATTATTAGGTGTAGAAATAAATTCTTTCCGATTTTAGGGTACAATAACAGTTCGATTTAAAAAATATGAAAACAACTCAATCATCGACATAATTTCCATTATTGTTCATTACCTATTGCCATTTTTCTGGCAGCTTATGAATACCACCGCGATAGAAATTCAGTACCTTTGTACTGATTATGTAAATCCAGTCGGAAAGAATTTATTCATACACCTAATATTATTGTTTAAATTTAGTTGTGTTGGCCGTTATTAAACTACGGATTTTTACCTCAATAACGAATTACGATCACATGTCGTACATTATCTGCTACATTACCTTTTCGTTTATGCCTTGTTTAAAAACGAAATTTACGTACTTCTTATCCTCTCACTTCAAATAATTCTTATTTAAGATTCTGCTTTAAAAAAAAAATGTGTAACGCGGTTTCCTTCGATACATGCCGACTTGCTTGTTCGTACGTTCGTAGTACAAGCGCAGTCGCCTACCGCGTAGCCAACGCTACCGCGGCAGCTCGGGCGGAAGGCGCGCGCTCTGATTGGTCGGGGCTTTTTGTCAATATCTCCTTAACGAAGTTTCGGACAATATTTTCGCTAAGGAAAAAGTTGTATCAAATCACCCCCTGAGTTACCCCTTCCAAGGAACTCCGACATTTTTGGGACACCCTGTATTCTATAAAATCCGATATGTGTATTAAGTACTCTAACGCATGTTATATGTTTATATATTTTATGTATTGTACATATATTTTAAGTGCGTATGCGATTTGATTATAGAAATATAATAATTTAATTTATTATTTATAACAAATAGAATAATAATATTGTAGTATTGTAGCTTTTCAGTATTTGTAAACACACACAGTGTAATGCAGTGTGTTTACACGGTGCCTTGGGAAGGCACGGTGGATCGCCACTGAGATGGCCAGGGAAGGACTGCACTCCAACAGACTTGGACGAACACTTCTTTATTCGGCTTGTGGGCGTCGGTTGTAATAAGGACGAGCACCACAGAGAGACAGCACGAATAAATACGACTCACAGGCACGTTATTTACAACGATCAAGAAATGTACAACTATGTACAAGGCGCTGGGCGCGAGGGCCTGTGAAGCCGTTTTCTTGCAATTATAAAAATCGTGGGTCGCTGAGCGACAAAGCGATCGGTACTTGACGCGTGCGAGAGCGTGTTGACAACAAGCAGGTGTTCGAGCTACTAACTGCCGGATTCCAAGAAGCGCGTATCGCTTGAATCCGGGCAAAAACGGGTGACGTAGGTAACCGTCATCCCGGACGGTGAGTCATCTTGTTTACACGCTATCGCACGCACATTTAAATCCGCTCAACAGCTTCAACACAGTGGATGATATAATTTGTAGTGTACTGTAATGAAATAAATGCAGATATATTTTTATCAAATTTAATTTTATTTTAATCGTATCGATAACCGTCTTCAACACCGTCCCAATACCTTTAGCCTAATTTAGACATGATAAAATACAAATTCTCAGGATGTAGTATATTCGGGTCCATATGACTCCCCACTCCCCGCATAGATTTTCGGAAAGAAATTAGTACACCTCTAACGCACGTACGTACACGTCTCTACAGCTGCTGTCTGTTTCAAACTCTCGCTCCAAACAAATCATTCAACATTTCGATACATTTGAGAGTAGTTCTTGGATTGCACGCTGTACATAAGCAGAGGGCGCTACGCCCAGTCTTCAAATTAGGAGTCGGTAATACATTTTCGCTGAAATACCCTTTAAGACTGAAATGCATCTCATAGTATAGACGACGTTGTATAGATGGCGTTAGTGCAGGTACACGACTGACAACGCCAAAAAGGTGCCTTACAGGCGCCTACAAGGCTGTCGACAGGCCCTCAAAAGGCGCCTTTTCGGTGCCCTATAGGTGCCTGTGAAACTTTGTATAGATGGCGCCAGTGTAGTTACACGGCGTCCCAAAGGCCCCGTTAAGACTTGTGACAAATCCGGACGCTCAGGCGCTCAGACCTAAAACAGGCCGAAAATGGGTGCCTTTAAGGCGCCGCGTGCTGTGTGGGCATCCAATGAGGCTAATGATGGGAGTATTCCTTTAAAAAATTCTAAATGGCTGTCTGGTTATTCTCTTAACGCTTGAATAATTTCGATTTCGACCGGGTCTAATTTTCGTTTCCGGGGTCCTTGTTTTGTAACTTTCGTGATATGTGGGATGTTTCCATGCTACAGCGAATTTTCAAATATGTCGACATTTGCTGTTCCTGCTCCAGCAATTCTATCTCTTAATGACTCCTGGAGTGGGCGCTCCTCATTTACTTTCAACAGAATTTGCAACTGCTTATTATAAATGTAAGGTTTTCCACTTGGTGGAAAATCTCATTTGCCTTGCTAACCGCCAGTAGGTAGTTCACATTTTCTTTTATGTGTTCTGTACTTGTTTAGTGTAAACAAATTAAATATCAAAGTATCTGTAGTTGTATTCACTTATAAATAATTTTGCTTTATCCTTTGTTAATTTTCCATGAATAATTATGTGAGTGGTCTCTGCCAACGACGAAAACCATTTCTCCCGGCGCCTCGGGAGATGTCGTCAGATTTCACGACTTCAGTTTCCAACCCGAGTTACAGTATATATTGTCTTAAAGCAAATATCGACAAGTTCTTCTGGATCAGCATAAAATTCTGAACATATAGGTTTGTTCTGATAAAACATGTAATTTATATATTAGTTTTAATAGCCATTTTATATTAGGCCTAACGCGTGTCGCGGATTTACCCTATATGTATTGATGACTGGGTAATTTTTTCACCCGCTCCGGGTTAATTTTTTTTAAAAAATATTGTATTGTGAACCAAACCGCACACAAAAAAATATTAATATAAATTAATCAGAAATTATATACTTATTTATTTAAGTGTAGTTTGAATCTAGAGATGGGGTAGCGTCTGGACCCCGAGTACATACAGGGTGATCCTGGAGCCACTGGACTCAAAGAGATGCAGCCTGGCACCCCGTGGTCTAGGTCATCCTCCCCGTTGCCGAGGTCATCCCCCCGTGGCCGAGGTCAATCCCCCGTGGCCAAAGTCAACCTCCTGTGGCGAGGACAACCCCCCCCCCCCCCGCGGTCGAGGTCAACCCCCCGTGGTGACGACAACCCCCCGCAATGCCTCACCGAATTTTAGGGCTTTCGACCCTCGAAGGGGTTTGGAATACAACTAGTGTAGCCCAGGGGGAACAAGCCGTCATTGATTGGCCGAAATTCCCGTTTAGTTAGCACCAAGTAGGCAGGAGGCGCTACGTACATTACACACACATACCTAGGTGTATCAGTGAGCACGACATAACCTATTTGCTGCATACGCGTCACTGACGCGACGATCCATGGTTAGACGGCCTTAGAAAAGGTAAACCAGGGAAAGTGAGGACGCCATTTGAAGGATTTCTGGTTATTCCAAAATTTAATCTTTTAAATTTTATTTTAGTAATGACAGGGATCGTTTGAATCATGTCCGTACTTCCTCCGATTTACCTTCTGAAAATATAAATATAATTAAAAGTAAAAGTATAATTAGATACATAAATATATGTTAAATGATATACAAATTCTTTATTAATTTTAAATAATATTAGTCATTATAATGATTACAATAACAATGATCATATTAAATTCAACAAGAATATTACAAAATTTATACAACTCCTAAAATATTTTACTTTATTTCCGAAATTGCTTCAATTCGTTGACATCAATAGAATCTGCAAAATAATTAAAGTGTTTACAAAAATCTTTTTTTCTTTGGGTTGTTTTTACGGGAGAAAACAGCGAGAATCTTCAAAAGACGCCTAGTAGGATCCGCACTGCCAGGCAGTGTCGGCTTTATAGCCACTAAAACCGCTAACCCTATGCGCATACAAAACACTCATTTCACAAATTTGAGTTTGAAGGCCCTTTCCCCCACTCCTCCCCCGACCTTGAAATCCAAATTTGAGTCTCAAGGTCGCAGGAAATCCATTGCAGCGGGTGGGCGGCGGGCGGCGGATGACGTCATAGAGATGGCGGAGTAGTGGGGGGTATAAGCGCGAGATCTGAATATCGATGCCGAACCGATACCGAACCGTATAGAGATGGCGGAGTAGTGGGGGTATAAGCGCGAGATCTGAATATCGATGCCGAACCGATACCGAACCGTATCGAGGAGGAGGAGGAACCGTAGGTGAGAAGTGCTACCCTTGACTCTAACCTGTTGGTAAGGAAGGAAACATTAATTTATGATATTAATATAAATGAAAAAACTGAATCTCGGGCGACGGGGCTCGAACCCAAGACCTCCGCGGTACGAGTCAAGGTCCGCGCACACATATCCGTTCCGTGTCCGCTCGGTGCCGACACCGTGGTCGTAAAAGGTATCGGTTGCTTGTTTTGGAATCGAGCAGCGCATACTTGTCAGTTCCGTATCCGACTAGTGAAATTCGATTGCCTCTCCGTGCACGTCTGTTCCGTGCCGTCAATGTCAGTGTTAAAAAATATCATTTACGTGCTTTTCAATGGAGCAGCGCACACTTGCCGTGTCAGGGATGTCAGTGTGGAACCCGTATCCGTACGGTGAAACTAAGATTCGAGTGCCAGCGATATTTTGACATTTGTACTGACGGTTGTCCTGAAATCGGTTGAAAGGGACGACCTTTTTTTATGACCGTGGAAGGGTCTCCGGTCGAAGCTCTCGAACCACACGCTTCAGGGGTCCTAGACCCTAGAGTCATAAAGACAAGGACAGCAATAGGCCATTCAGTAATGATAATAGAAATTTCTATAATTAATATTAGATTTTCATACAAGTACCACCAATGGATTGCTGGAATTTTTGCAATAAAAATGATACCAAACGTGATATAATTCGGATCCTTTTTAATGATTGCAATAAAAGAGTTTTGGACTTGAATTTTGCGCGGTATAGGTATAGAGTATGATCGGATGCATGAATGATGTGCAGTGATGCCAGAACGGTGGGTTTCGGCCCACGGCCGCTACCACCACTCCAATGTGTCCAAACATGAAGCATTTCGGTCTACTCTGTATTATGAAAACTCGATTAGAATTCTAGTTCCCCGGTTTAAGGGAAAAGCACGCTTCTGGTGATTAACTCACAACATTTTTCCTACAATTATCGAAGTAATTTGCCAATCCTCATAATACCATACTTTCACGCAATCAATTCACCACATATGTAAGTAGTAAATCACGCAAATTATCTCCTGATTGAGGAAAACACTTTCGAGAAACAACTCTGAAAACTTTTTTTGTTATAATCTGCCCCGCTCTCCCCTAGTTGTTTCAGAAAAACTGGCCAGGTTTTATTGGCCAGAACATTTCGCCAGGGTCGCGGTTTATGACCGTATTGTTCTGCGAGTCCGCGGTGGACAACGATGCGTACGAGTACGAAGTCACCATGAATACCAAGCACTGACAGAGCAATATACGGATTAACGAAAAATCGCGCTTTTGTTCGCAGCGAATAATCTCCAAATCCTTAAGGACGGTACGTTCTTAACTGCCTGTTGGAAATCTGGTAAGCAGATATTGTCTGCTTTTTATTATGTTTTCAACTTTTATTATACTTTGGGCCTTCAAAGGTATTTTTTATGTATTTTGCCCTTTCAGGTGTGTCCGTAATTATCCCAAACGAAGGTTCAGAGCGATGCGAAACTTCATTTATCGTTTATGGTCGGGAATTCCGTATATTCGAAACCGGCTTCGACAGTTGTCTAAAGGGCAATCAAGAACGTACCTTCGCCATCATTAAGGATTTGTAGATTATTCGCTGCGAACAAAAGCGCGCCTTTTTGTTAATTCATAGGGGAAACCGGGGCAGATTGTAACAAAAAAGTTTTCACAGTTTTTTTCTCGAAAGTGTTTTCCTCAATCAGGAAATAATTTGCGTGATTTACCACTTACATATGTATGTGGTGAACTAATTGCGTGAAAGTACGTGACAAAATCTTGGACATTAGATATCTAGCTTCATCTTTAACAAATCTGAACTTTTGGGAACTTTTCGGAGTAACATTTCGGATGTTGCTGAAAGTGGTCAACTACTGATACATGGTCGACTACTGGTGCCTCTGCCTTACTCAAATATAGCATTCCATTTAAAAAAAAAAGAGGGTCACCATCGTTTCAAGGATTATATTGTGAACACCACAATTTGAGTTACCGTATTATTTTGTGTATAAAAGACAGTAAAATTTGTTTTCTTCAGTGTTTTCCAAATGCTTACCATATTCGAGAACACTGTATAAGAATAGCAGATACATAGCCGATTGACCGCCGCGAGTACCGCACGGCTCAGCCAGTCGAGCCAGTGTGATTTGACGCAGCGTCAACTATCGTCAATTTTTACAGGGTCAACTTTAAAATGTCCATATTTTTGAAAATTTGACCATCAAGGGGAAGGATAGAACTATATTCTGTTTTTTCAGATTTTTAAAATCGCGCCCGATGTTATAAAACTGCATTTGTTTAAAATAATTGTACAAAAATGGTTCAAAATTCTTTTTTTTTTTAACTGAAATAATTTTTTCTTAAAACTTCAATGTCTTCTCTATAAGCACCGTAAATCTCATCTCCATCTGTTTACTACTTCCATAGCTATAATTTACTGGGAAAAAGTTAGCATTTACCTTCAAACGGGTGTAAAATAGACATTTTTCAAAATTTTGAAAAATCCTTTGTGGTACGTTTAAATATCACTAAAGACTGCAACATATTCAAATTTCAGCAACATCCAAAATGTGTCCGATTTCGCGTGGAATGGCCCTTTTGTTACAATGTGCCCCAGTCCGGGGAAAATTGCAACACAACTGTTTTACTTATTTGAATACAAATATGAACACAAATATAAACATTTCAAAAGAATATAAATGAAAACACAGATCATTATTAAACATTTGATACACATGACTTAAACAATCATCGGGGGTGTACGGGTACCCGACTTTTCGGGCGGGATCGGGTGGGGGTCCCGATATTTTCGTATTGCTCGATATCCCGAAGTTTTCGGATCCCGAGACTCGTTTTGGACTACAAGCATGACTGCCATGAGCTGGTAATTTGATTTCAGGTCGGCTCGGCAAAACTCGGACGCGATCGGACGATATCGTTACCAGTAGTAGATCGAAATTATTACCCGAGAACTTAGAAAAATTATGTTTCTTACGCGTTAATTTGAAATAGTAAAATATTCGCCTTTCTGTATATTGTTGTTACTACGAAACATCCAGGAAATATTCCTTTCTATATGCTTATAGTTGTTCGTACGTTTTCTATTTTAAATCTGAACCTATCCCGAAAAAGATAATACCCTATTGAAGTATATTTTATTATGATTTTAAAATATTGTCGATATAAAAATAGTCTTCTTCCCAAGTTCTGAACATGGTATTTATTTAAGTACGTATATGGACATATTCAGTATTCACAGACTATTAGGTAGCAATGAAAATACATATATATATATGTAAATAAATAATAAGTTACAAATTATGATTCAACAGATGACAGAAAGATAAAAATTTATCACTCTGGTATTGATATAAATTGATATACATAATCCTTTCCATCTCGGTCCTCTCGTAGTAGCTGGCTTTCGAGCTGAGCGCGTCCGAGTTTTGCCGAGCCGACCTGAAATCAAATTGCCCGATCATGGCAGTCATGCTTGTAGTCCAAAACGAGTCTCGGGATCCGAAAACTTCGGGATCTCGAGCCATACGGAAGTAGCGGGACTCTGCCCGAAATTTTCCGACCCGTCCCGATGGCCGGGAACCCGATCCTCGGGACGATCCGCACACTCCTAACAAACATTTCTTATTCATCTGATCTTATCAAAATTATCTTCTTCCTCGCTTTCTTTACTTCTTCCTTTATACTTTTTTCCAGTTTTTGGAATTGTTCTGTTGTTCGTCTAGAACATCTTTTTCAGATGTGTCAGCAAATAGCTTGCTTTATCACCATATGGAACGGAGTAAATATAGTAACATGTTACAATTTACCCCGATGTCGAATTTTTGCGTTTTATCTCAGCAAACAAGAAACTAAACATCAAATCACTAAAATTTATAAATAATATTTATAGAATTACTGACGTGGCGAGTAGTTTTTAATAGGCAAAAAATTAGTAGAAAATTAATCATTGTAAAATTATATTGAGACAAGTTTAAATTCAAATTATTAAAATTAACTTGTCCCGGTCTAACCTAACCTACCATTTACAAGACAAACGCTGCCGAGTAATAATGCGAACATCCTGTATTGTGAGAGAACCATCATTTGACAGTTAGCGGTGTCAAATTTACCCCCCGCGAATAGTCAGAGTGCGCCCTACACTCCCCCCCCCCCCCCCACCCCCTCCCGATATTCGTGACAGAGCCTTCGTGGAGGATCTATCACACCTACAAGGACAGTTTTCCCGCTGAATTTGGCCGCGACATTTCGTGCAGTCTCACAGTGCAGTTTAGCTTGCTCCATAATGCCAAAATCGTAAGTTGAAGTGTGTGTCATTGTATATACTTTAACATTCATCTACATTACCTTCAGTAATATTCTCGCCTTTTTAGTAAGTTGGAAATCAATACCGAGCAGTTAATCGAATTGGTGCGCATACATCCGATCCTTTACGATGCATCACTGGTCAAATACATAGACTCCGATTTGAAGGGGAAGATTTGGAAATATATAGGAGATCAACTAAACGAAGAAGGTAAGCCACATAGATCTTATATTTTGCAAAAGAATAACATAAAACTGTACAAAATTATAAAACTATTTCAAACACACACGTACGCGCACTCCATTCACAAGTATTTGCAACAAATCACAATCAACCCGTTGCACTCAATCGCAACTCACATTCGCGTTTCATTCACGCCATACACAGTATGTCAGGTTCCTTTGGACAGGCGCTATTATTATTTTTCTAACTATTGGAAAAGCGAAAAACGGTTTGATACGAAAGTTGTTCGATTTGATGAAGAAAACTGAATAGAAATTTAGGATTTGTGTTCTTATGTGCTTAAACGCAAATCCTAATATTCTATTAAGTTTCCTCCATTAAATCAAACAACTTTCGTATGGAACCGTTTTTCGTTTTTCCAATAGTTAGAAAAATAATAATAGCGCCTGTCCGAAGGAACCTGACATACTGTATTTATAACTACAAAAGTAATGATTAATTCAAAATATAATCAAACTAATAATTAAATTCTATCATTTTGCCATGAAACGGCTCCCTCGCAACTAAAATAATCCTTGAAGCATTCCCGCGCGCGAAATGCTTCCCTTGTGGAATTACCCCCCTGAGGGGGTAAGTTGTTGGAATGTGCATTTTCTGTATTGTCCTGCGACGTTTATGGGTCCACATTCGCGGTATCGCTTTCAATCGTCCTCATAAAATTGTGTAAAATGCACGTTGACAGCACTATCATGTTAAAATGATCAGGGGTGACGTGTATGCGTCGATTGTATATTCTGAACTTTTGCCCTAATATGCCGAACGCGTTTTCAACTAATCGCCTGGCACGGCACAGACGGTAATTAAATATACGTTTTTGTATAGTGTCCAATTGTTTCCCCGGATAGGGTCTCATAAAATATTTCTTCAAGGGAAGAAATTCTTTTTTATTCGTTCCAGGCAAGAATCTGTCACTCGGCTGTTCCTCAATCCCCGTAAAGGGGAGTGAGGGACTGGATCGGCTTTGCCGATCTAGGTTGAGCACCAACCGAGCGCGTCTCCAGGTGGCGGATAGGAGAACGGCCGAAGTGCGAAGCCGGCGCGGGCTCCCGGGGGCCGGGCACCTAACAGTGTCCGGACCGCGGGGGCTGGCGTCGGTGGAGCATGACGGTTAGTGGGTGTTATAAGGGATCCCCGGGGCTTAAAAACCCCGCGTGGTGACCGAAGGCCCCACCGCGGACCAGCTCCCTTGGGGGGGCCTGGCGATCCCCCCATTGTAATAGCCTACTACATCCCCGGCGGGTTCCTGCAACACTATAACTTTTTTCACACAAAGAATACGTGCCCGGCGTCGCTGGTACTTACCTGTTGGTGATGCTGGGGGCGTCGGGTACTGATGTGTACCGCCGGGGATCCTGAAAGGGAAAAGAATTTGTATTAGTATTGTGGGGGGTTGGGGGGTTGGGGAGTTTGTAGGGGGTGTGTTTGTGCTGGGGTGGATGGGGGGAATTGGGATTGTGGGGTGTGTGTGGGGGGGGGGGTGGGGGGGGAATTGTCGGTGGGATATTGGATTTGGGGGGTGGGATGTATGGGGTGGGGCATTTTTTCTTTCTTTTTTCTTTCGGGGTCGTCGGCTGCCCGGCTACCGGGTGGGTCTTGCCGGGAATTAGGACCAAGCAGCCTTGGGGTCCCCCCCGTTTTTACGGGAAGCCTGCGCGCCATCTCATCGGGCGGAGTTTGGAGTAAACCCGCTGGGCGGTGGGGTC
The DNA here is from genome assembly GCA_963971345.1 of Andrena flavipes. Lineage (NCBI taxonomy): Eukaryota > Metazoa > Arthropoda > Insecta > Hymenoptera > Andrenidae > Andrena > Andrena flavipes. Next base: position 44,483,642 of record OZ020479.1, on the reverse strand, counting down.
GTCGCCCCTAAGACACTGAAAGTCTGATGAAACCGTCTCGCCCTGCCTCGGATGTAAACCAGGCGAGCGGTGGCAGCAGGCCACCACCCGTTCCTCGCCCTGTCGGCAGCGAGGGCGGTGTAAGACGTAAGTCCCATGACGCAGAGCTGAAGCAGTGGGCCTGCGTCACCGAGGGAGGGGCGAAAGCCCCATTGCACCCCTCGGAAAAAGCCTCAGCTGCTGGACCAGGCGCGTATCCGGACGACGAGTATGTCTTTGACGGGGCTTCCCCCAGGAGGGGGATTCAAGATGGAGGTGGGGTTGAGTCCGCCAGGGACTCCCCCAATGTGGGAGCGGGTGCGGGTGCGGCACGGACCGTTAGGTCCAATAAGGGCACCCCATTGGCCACAGGCGCGGCCCGCCGTGATCCGCGGGGTGGCACCTTGGGGGAGTTCTTCGAGCGCCAGGTCAGCGCGGCGCGAAACTCGGGGACCCCCCAAAGGGCCACCGTGGAGCCCTCCGAGGGGGTTATCATCATTCTAGATGATCCGGTGATTATCCCGGAGACCCCCCCTCCCCCACCTAACGCCTTTAGGGGGAGGACCCTCAACCGAACCCCGCCGGAGACCCCTAAAAGGTCCCCGAGCGGGGGGGGGCTGGGGGATCGAGGGATGGTGGAGACAGGGCCCCGGGGGACAGGGCTACGCCTCTAATTAGTCTTTCCCCCAGTGTGTCCCTCACGCGGATCACTGTGGACCCATCGAGGGCCAGGTCCAAGTCGGCAACGAGGGCCGTGGACCGGGCCGGAGGGCACACAAGAACCGTGCCCTCTCCTCCGTGCGGCCAACCCGGGACCTTTATTGTCCCGGTGGCCCCCCCCCCCCCCCCCAAAGAAGAAGGTGGCGGTGGAGTCGCCTGGCGCGAAAGTGTCCAGGCTCCTCGCCCGCATGGCCGAATTGATGCGCGGGCTCTCCGACGCCTGCGCGGAATTATCGGCCGGCGGAGCGGGGGACCTTAATCCCACCGCTACCAGGGTCGTCGAGCAGGCGGCCCGGGGATGCACGGAGGCATCGGCGATAATTGCGGAGGCGACAGCCACGCAATCTATCGACCGATGGGTGGCCCACGGGGGGACGGGTAGCACAAAGATGGCGGTTGCTCCGCCACTACCCCCCCCCTCAGGTCCCGGTCACCCCGGTCCAGACTAAGGACCGGGGTTGCCAGACGGTCGAGCGGACCGTAATCTTCGGCCCGAAGCCGGCTTCGTCAGCCGGAAAAAAGGCTAGCGGACCGAAGAAGCGGCTCCGCTCTTCCCCGCATGAGGACCTAGCCCTCGGCGCGCGCACGAAAAAGCGCCTGTTTTCGGAGGTGGCCGCTAAAGAGGCGGCGCCAGGACCAAGTCGGGCCCCCCCGGCGTTAACCGGGGTTGGGACCCCACCTGGAGGTGGCCCCACCCCTATAGCCAAAAAGGTGGGGGACACCTATAGGGTGAAGAAGGGGGGGAAGGGTATCACACAATTTACCCCGGTGAAGGGCCGCCGTCAACCGGCCCTCCCCCCCCTCCCCCTATCCCGAGGGACCCGACCATGGGACCTCCAGCGATGGTGGCTAGACCAGTTGCCGATAATAAGGCGTCGGTGGGGAAGGCACCCCTTCCTCCCGCGCCTGGGGCGGTGCGGTTACCGACCCCTTCGACCCCTTCGACCCCCCTTGCCCCGAAGGAGAAAAAGAGGAGAAAGAGGCCGCCGAGGAGGAGGCCCGAGGCGGTTCTCATCCGCGTCCCGGAGGGCGGCACGTATATAGACACGTACCGTTCGGTAGTGACCCTGGGTAAGTCCGCCCTCACGGGAATTACCGCGGTCAAAAGGACGCGCCTCGGGCACGTCCTCCTCGAGTTGGAGGCCAAGGGGAGCGCCGCGGAGGTGTCCGCGGCGCTGACCACTGCAACGAGGGGGTCGGTTAATTGCGCCCCTTTGCAGGATAAAACATCGCTGGAGGTCAGGGATATAGATCCTATGGTCGACTCCCAGACCTTGATTAAGGATCTGAGTGAGGCACTCAGAGTCGGTGCTGATCGGCTCTGGGTGCGCTCACTCAGACTAGGTCCCTCGGGAATCCAGGTGGCGGTTATCGAAGCTCCCTCCTCCCTTCTGCCGCGTAACTTCGAGCCCGTCCGTTTTAGGACGGGACTTACCATCGTCAGGGCCCGCCCCCTAGCGAGGTTGGTACGCTGCTATGCGTGCCACCAGCTGGGGCATTTGGCGGTAGCATGCCCCGCGGTAAAGAAGGGAGGGGGGGAGTTGTGCCGGAGATGCGGTGGTGTAGACCACACCATCGCATCATGCAAAAACCCGGCGAGGTGCCTTATTTGCTCGGCGGCAGGGATTAAAGGTCCCAAGGCCGCACACGTCACCGCGTCGCTGGCATGCCCAGCGCTTCGGCGGAAAGCGGTGGCGGGGGGGCCGAGAACGCCCAGAACCCGGTGATGCACCTGAAAATTCTTCAGATTAATCTGAACAGGTGCCGGCTGGCACAAGACCTTCTGATTCAGAATGCCAGCCAATTAAGCGTCGACATCGTGGTTATCTCCGAGCCATACAGATTACTACCTGAGTGGTTCGGGGATGCCACGGGTGATTCGGCGCTATGGATCACCGGGTTCAACGGGAGGTTCGCCTCCCTGGCCCCCCAAGTGGCGGCGGAGGGAGTAGCCACCGCGGTCGTAGATAATGCGATCGTGGTGAGCTGCTATTGCCCGCCGAGCAAAGGACACCGGGACTTCCTCCGTTATATGGAGGAAGTCGAAGGAGTCATAGACTCCCTCCGTACCCCTGGAAAAGGGGTCATCATGGCAGGCGATTTTAATGCCAAGTCCCCGGCGTGGGGAGGCACAAAGTCCGACAGGAGGGGACACACGTGTTTGGGCACCGTAGCGAGACTTGGCCTGGTACCAATCCGCGTACATCAGCCGGCCACCTTCCGCAGGAATCGGGGTTCCTCCTTTATTGACATCATGTCCATGGATAGGGGGCTAGCGGGGCACGTACGGAGCAGTGAGGTACTGAGATACTTCACTGCCTCCGATCATCTGTACGTGCTCCACACATTAACCCGGTCCTCCGTTATAAGAGGGCCGAGGGTTAGCTGGACCCCCTATTCCACGAAGGACTTGGACCCCGAGGCGGTGGTGGAGAGGTACCTGGCGCTTCGCGATGCCCGGCCCTCCCCCCTTGAGGACATTGTGTCGACCACGCCGGTTACCGATGAGCTCCGCGCAGACAAGATCCAGCGTATACTGGAGACAGTCTGCGCGGAGACAATGGCTAAAAAACGCCTGCCATGGAGGGCGCGTAAGCCGAACCACTGGTGGACGGAGGAAATCGCCGAGGCCAGAAGAGCCATGAATAGCGCCAGAAGGGCCTTCCAAAGGAAAAGAAAGTGGGGAGATCCCCGCCTCGAAGATCTGAGGCGGACCTACTCCTTGGCCAGACGCCTGTTACAGGTTTTGATCTGGCGGTCCAAGGAGGGGTTCTGGAAGGACCTGAGCACGGTCGACGGCGACCCGTGGGGGAAGCCATATAAAATCGTCATGGCTAGGCTTGAGGGTAAGGCACCGCGGACAGTGTTGTCGGCCGACCAGATTGGTCAGGTGGTCGACACTCTGTTCGTCACCTCCGCGGTGCCCTTTTCAGCAGCTGCTCCTGCTACGTTACCCTCAGCCTCCCCCTCCCCCGCGGGAAGACCTCTCCGCCCCCCCGCCAGCGTGTCCGCGCAGATGGATCTGCGCGGCTGGCTTCGTGGTTCGGCTCGCACCCCTGTGGTCTCAGAAGACCTGGTACGCCGCGCCTTGGCTTGCATCAAGCCCAACAAGGCGCCCGGACTCGACGGGGTCCCGTCCGAGGTCGTTGCTATCACGGCCCGGGCGGACCCTTCAACTATCCGCGATTTAGTGAATGACACCCTGATGCGTGGTCGGATCCCGGCTTCGTGGAAGATGGCCAGAGTCATTCTGATCCCGAAGCCGGGGAAGGATCCCGTTAGCCCAGGAGCATATAGGCCCATCTCGATACTCCCAGCCCTATCAAAGGTTTGGGAGTACTCGATAAAGGGCCTGCTCGAAGAGCAGCTGGGCAGGGATCCCTTCCATCCGAACCAGTATGGTTTCCGTCGGGGTGTCGGCACAATAGAGGCCGCCACAGAAGTGGCTAAATTCGCGGAGGTTAGTCGAGTCCGGCAGAGAATCTGCGTCCTCCTGTCCCTAGACGTACGCAACGCGTTTAATGCGTTGCGATGGGACGTAATTCTACGTGAATTACGCAGGAGAGTCGTAGACCCCCACACACGCACCGTGTTGGGGGATTATTTCTCTGGGCGAGGGATCACCGTGCACTCCGCGGAGGGCACGGTGGTCCGTGACATATTGGCGGGGGTTCCACAGGGGTCGGTTTTAGGACCCTTTCTGTGGAACCTCGTGTATGACGGACTCCTCACCGAGGTAGATGCCGAGGGCCGCTTCGTCCGCGCCGTCGCCTATGCGGACGACGTGGCACTGCTTTTCTCGGCCGCGGACTTCCTCCAGTTAAGCAGGATGATGGCCTCCGCTTTGGCCAGGGTTCAAGCCTGGTTCGATAAAACCGGGCTTTCCCTGGCAGCGGAAAAAACCGAGGCCATCTTCCTGACCGGGCAGCGGATCCAGAAGATCGTTGATCTTAACATTTTGGGTGCGAACATCCGCACCGCTGCCACGGTCAGGTACCTGGGGGTCACCTTTGATTCCGTTAGGCATTATCGACCCCATCTGGAGGAAGTTGCCGCGAGGGCGGATAGGGTCTCCGGAGCCTTAGCAGGCTTATTGCCTAATACCCGGGGCCCTTCCATCCGAGCGAGAAGGCTCTATTACTCGGTGTGGGAGTCGGTCATACTTTACGGCGCGCCTGTGTGGGCGGTTACGTTGAGGACGGAGGGTTGCAGGGCGATCCTGCGCTGCGCCCAGCGAACCGCCCTCACACGTTTTACCGCGGCCTTCAGGACAGTGGGATTCCATTCGCTCTGCGTTTTAGCGGGGCGAATGCCACTGTATCTGAAGGCAAAAATGGGGCGCCGAATCTTCAACGCTAAGGCGGCCGACCGGGCCGACCCCGTGTTTAGGGGCGACCCGGCTGCTCTCAAGGAGCGAGTCCGCCTCCATAAGATCAGTGCCATGGAGGAGGCTATGAACGAGTGGCAGAGGGAGTGGGACCAATCCCCAGCATCAGCCTGGGTGAAGCGTCTGGTCCCCAAGGTCAACACCTTCGTGGCTACGCCTGGCCCATCAGTTGCTGCGGAATACTTCACGATGCAACTGATGAGTGGCCACGGGTGCTTTCAGAAATTCCGATTTAGAATCGGGAAAGCACCCGCCGCGTCGTGCCTCGAGTGTGGAGCAGCACTCGTCGACGCGGAGCACGTTCTGGTGTCATGTCCATCTTATGACACCGAACGTGCGGCGTTAGCCGCGGCCTTGGGGGGGCCAGTCGACCCCCACTCCCTTATTGAAACGGCCACAGCCTCCTCCGAGAAGTGGCAGGCGTTCCTTGTTTTTGCAACCTCCGTGATGACGGATCGGAAAAACAAGGAACGGGAGGCGGACAAGGCTCTTAGAGCCAGGAGAGCAGAAGCCGCCCGCCTGGCGGCCGCCCAAAAAGCGTTGGAGAGGCGCCGACTTGCGCGGAAACGCAAAAGGAAAGGCGTCGGATAGTGGTTTGTGGTTCCCCGCCCCATGTTTTGTGTTAGGGGTCCACAGTTTTAGCGGTTCGTGTCTTGTTATTATTTATTGTTTTTAACTTATTTATTGCCTTTGTGTGTGTGTGTCCGGTATTTATTGTATTTATTTATTTATATTTTTATATATACATATTTATTTATTCTATTTATCGGCCATATACACCGTAGGTTTTAAGTTTTAACAATTTGTTTTAATAGGATACGTAAGTCCCCAAAAGTGATAAGGCTCACCGACCGGGGGTGCACGGTCGGTGGAGCGTGAGTGATACCCGCCCAATTGTTGGGCGGTATACTGTGGGGCCCCACCTCCCCAGGTAGCGGTGTCCCGAAGTAATACAATAGACGTTCCGGGCACCGCTATGGGGTCAACAACAAGATGGTGGGTTTAGAGGGGGGTTTTTAGTGGGTATACCTGCGTAGTTCTGCGCAGGGAGTCCCACATAACCCCGGTAATTAATTGACGGGGTATGCGTAACGTATTTTCCCCCTCTCTAAAAAAAAAAAAAAGGCAAGAATCTGTCAGGGGGTAAATTCATTGTTCCCCGTTCTAACCGCTTTCCCAAGTTGGAATGGCTGAATATTCCCCCATCGCTGTTTATTCCAAACGACCCCACATCGACCGCAATAAAGTTCGTATTCGCATCGACAAGTGCTAACAGCACAATGGAAAATGTTTTTTTTTGTAATTGAAGTATTGTGATCCGCTGTTTGCGGGGGCCTGCATCACAACGTGCTACCCATCTATTGCTCCGACACAGTTGGGGAAATTCCAAAGATTATCTAAATCTTCCGCAATACTTTTCCGTTTATCTGCTGTTGGAGTAGGCATTTGGGGCCTTTACACGGACGTTCCTGGCCGGCACTCTTGCGCGCCACACGCCAGCACGCCACGCATTTGGCGTGTCGCGTCGGAACGTCGGAAGGAGCGCGCTCCTTCTCGCAGGCCAGTCGGTCACTACTTAGAGACAGCGAGTTCGGGCTCCCATTTCTACGTCGACTCCACATGCTTTTTCCAGGAACCAGCGCAGTCTTTTATTGTGTATTACCTGTTCCATTTATAATATTATCGATCAGCGAAACGATCGGCAAGACACGATCGCGATATACGTAGGTTCGCGAAAAGTATACGAATTCCTCGATATACCTGGCTTATAGAGGATATCATAAATACTTTTACTGTAGGGCACACTGAAACATCTGTTTTTACGAAGCTACATTTGGTTTACCTGAAGGTGCTATAAATTATGGAAATGGTTTATTACTCAGTTATAACGACTATATTGCGATCTGCATTCTCCTTGCAGACGAAAAGTTTCCACCTCATCGGAAGTTCTTGCTAGCATCTTGTGCGCGGTTAGAAGTGTGGCGCGCCGGAATTCCACGTTCTTGCGTGCGGGTAGAACCGTTGTCAGGCGTGTCGCGTCCAAAAGTGTGGCGCGCTTGAATTTTCGTCGCACGCAAACCTCGACTCAAGAGGCAACCCTACCGATAAGCCGTGCCTCGATGGGTTTCAAGGACTTCGACCCTCGAGCCCAGGGGGGCTGTACAAATGTTGCCCCCTAAGAAGTGACGAATCAAAAATTCTATATTTTTCATCTGATCTTGGCGAAAGTGGTGTGAATCGCTTCCTTGTTTTCCCGATGAAAGTGGTCCAAAAACGACACAAATCGGATCGTAATTAAGGAATCTTCATAATAAATTGATTTCCAAAATTTCGTTAAAAATAGTTCGATTTACATGAAATTTGGTATAATTTTCATTTGAAAAACATAAGAAATGCATCGGTATCACTTCCATATCGGTACGATAAAGAATAAAGAATACAGTTTTTCTGAAACAGGTATGAATACTCGGCCGACCGCAACGAATCGAGGTCGGTGACCCACAGACGAGGGTAAAATATTCATTACAGTGTATTAAGAAATTCTTTATTCTTCATCGTATCGATATGAAAGTAACAGTAATGGATTCCTGGCGTTCTCCCAGTTAAAATTGTCACAAATGTCATGCAAATCGGAGTACTTTTACACAAGCAATACAAATTATAAAAGGAGTAGGCATTTCTTAAACACACTCTCTTATCGCATCGATATGGAAGTGACATCGATGGATTCCTGGCTCACCCTGTAGTCTGACGAGAGTGTAACTTATCCAAAAGCATGATTAGATCGATGTAGACTCTGTGATCCGTACAGTGATCAAAATAATTGTTAAAACTTTGTTTTATGAGGGCTGCTTGGATTTCTTTGTCCGAACGCTGAGCAGATCGACCAAAGAATCTTGCTGATTAGCCAAATTTTCCTTGGAGAGGAGGGACCTTACCTTTGTAAGTTCGACGGTATAGGGGGGCAATCCTCCCCCTCTCGATAAGGTAGAGGTGCAAAAGTAGACATCTGCTTACCAAAACTAGATGGAGTAATATACGGATTAACTCAGACCGAAAAGGTCTTAATACCTGAAAAACGGCACGATGTGTATTTTCCCTTTCTGACATCTGGCAGACAATACCTTCGAAAACAAGCAATTAAGTTCTTAGGTATTTGTAAACCCGAGCTGACTAACTGGTGACTCGCGAGCCACCGGGGGCCCCCCCGCGTTTCTGCCACGCAGAACAGCCCCCCTCCATACCTACCAGACTCTGACGATCGCAGTCGAAAAGAGAAGGAAAGAAGCAGGAATCGACTGCGATCGACAGGGTCTGGTAGGTATGGAGGGGGGCTGTTCTGCGTGGCAGCAACGCGGAGGGGTCCCCGGTGGCTCGCGAGTAACCAGTTAGTCAACTCGGGTTTACAACTACCTAAGAACTTAATTGCTTGTTTTCGAAGGTATTGTCTGCCAGATGTCAGAAAGGGAAAATCCACTTCGTGCCGTTTTTCAGGTATTAAGACCTTTTCGGTCTGAGTTAATCCGTATATTACTCCATCGGTGGGTTTCCCCACAGACCCGCGGGACAATACGGTTATAAAACGCGACCCTGGCGAGATGCTGACCGATCAATTCAGGCTAGTTTTGGTAAGCAGATGTCTACTTTTGCACCTCTACCTTATCGAGAGGGGGAGGATTGCCCCCTATACCGTCGAACTTACAAAGGGAAGGTCCCTCCTCTCCAAGGATAATTTGGCTAATCAGCAAGATTCTTTGGTCGATCTGCTCAGCGTTCGGACAAAGAAATCCAAGCAGCCCTCATAAAACAAAGTTTCAACAATTATTTTGGTCACTGTACGGATCATAGAGTCTATATCGATCTAATCATGCTTTTGGATAAGTTACACTCTCGTCGGACTCCAGGGTGAGCTATACATATATTTATAAAAATATATTAGCAGTGGATTGCTGATGAACGCGGCGGATTGATTGCAGGGTGTGCAGTGTAACCACGCGTATTCCCACATACTTATAGTGAAACTCAATTTAGATTATCAATGGCTGAAAAAAAATATTATATTTACCTTGCTCCCAAGACTACATATATATCTCATTTAACCATGATTGTTGAGATTTGGGATATTTGAGTTTACAGTAAAAGCTCGTTAGCAGCCCGACGAATGGGGGCTGGTGGCGGGCTCCTAACGTGTGTGGACACTATTCCGCGCGGCCACTTGCGAGAGTGAGAAAACCCAAATGAGGGAGCGAGAGGAAACGAAAGAGTCGATACGAAGTCCGAAGGATTCGAAGAAGTGGTGGGGATAGTCGCCGAGCTCCTAACGCGCCGTAGAAACGGGCTGCTAACGAGCTTTTACTGTATTCCCTGCGCCTGGCGAACAGCTGGGTCGGCAATTCCAATTGCCATAATCCTGGGACTCTCTGCGATGCCTTCACTGATGGGCTTTTTAATTTTTATTGCTGGCCTAGACCTTACGAATCCCAGGGGAATGGTCACCAGCACCTTCTGTGACACCTTGACCAATTAGATTTTGCCATAACCACCTCCACCCAGAATTTCAGCTACGGAGGGAGGACCCAGTGTTTACCTTTTAACCGAAAACACTGAGCAGCGGCAGAATCAAACGACAAGTCAAAGTGTTCTAACCTTAGATAGTTCAGTGAATTGTGGTTGTACCGTGCCATTTTAAATATAAAAATTCACTAGGAAAGGAAAATGGTAGACTCCTGGGGCAAGAAATTGACGAGCGAATTTATAGATTTATATCGACAAATGCCTTGCCTGTGGAGAATAAAATCCAAAGACTATTCCAATAGGAATTTAAAAACCGCGAGTTACGGCAAGCTCATCGAATTCGTGAAACCACATTTCCCGGAATGCAATAAGGATTTCGTTCAAAAAAAAAAAAAAAAAAAAATAGAAAGCCTTCGTGGAAGCTTCCGGAAGGAAATGAACAAAGTTACGGAATCGAAACGTTCAGGCAAGGGGACAGAAGAAGTATACGTCCCTACCTTATGGTATTATGACCAGATGTCATTTACCCTAAATCAGGAGACACCAAGTACCAGCATGTCCAATATCGACGAAGATCCACCAACGACATCTTTCACGGAGGAATCTTCCGAGGTGGAAGTAGACGGCACAGCAACATGCAATGTAGAAGACGCAGAGGCATGTGTAATTGAAAAGGAGCCCGCTGAAAGTGCAACCCAGCCTGATGATCGAGTAAGTTTATTTGTTTATTTTATTATTATTACTAATACGGGCCAAAAGTACTAACTACGTAGAAAAAGGATTTGAATGTAGGGCTGAAAGGAAACATGAAACACTATTTCTAATGAATAATATTTTATTGACAATTTTGCAATGGGTACAAGAAAAGAAATGTAAACATTTATGAAATTATAGTTTATTTTCTATTAAACCGATTTCGCACTCTTGGATTGACTATGTACTATAATTGTACAGAGTTGTGCAGAATTACAATTGATTACTCCATAAATTATAATTACAAAGTAGTTTAATTACATCATATTGAAATAGTTATATTAATGCATGCGTAGATTGACTTAATGTGCAAGGTGTTAAAAAAGTAACGTTCACTGGTTTGGTGGATGAATGTACACCTGTGGACCGGTAGAGATTTGTAAACAAATTTGGCTACGAAATTGTTTATTACATTAGAAATTAATGTTTCAACGATTCGATTGTGTAGAGTTGCACGTAGAGGTATGGTATATACCACTACTCTGCCGCTTTGATAGTTTCTACCCCAATGGTGGTGTCTAGCACAGTGGCCTGGTGGGCCTAACTAGGTCAATGCACCTTGCACTATCTTCTGTCCCTTTAAACGTCGTATTGTGGTTGTTTACGTTCGTGTGTACACACTGTGCCTATGGGTAAAGGGGAAGGGGGAATTAGTTTCCAGACGCGACCGCGTCTGTTCATAGAACTGTAACGTTCAGCTGTCCAGGGACGACTGAATGTAAACAGGTTCCCGAGAGGAGAGCGGCTTCCTCCGAGAATAGGATAGGTGGGGGGTTCCGTGTGGAATGAAGGAGTAAAATCCAACTTAAACTTAACAATGACTTTATTCAAACAACACTTAAACTAATAACAATAACGATAATATAGCTTACAACTACGATTATATATATTGTGTTTTTATGTTTTTTTAAGGTTTTTTGGTTTTTTCTATGCTAATGTATCCTAATGCGCTATGTAAAATTGGATATATATAAATATATGTGTGCTACTGCTGTAAGTTCGGCCGCTGCCGTTTGCGGAAGCGGTTCCCGACACTCTTGGCAGTGTTCTTATTTTAGTGTTCTGTAGACTTTGTCTTCGCTAAGCGGTTAAGCTGCTGCCTACTAGTAGGAGCAACGCTTGAAACCTCCGCGAAAACAAAGTTCTCAACTATTAAATGATAGATCCAAAAAGGAGCACCAGTATCTTGTACACTGAGAACCAGTCGCTGCCGTTTCCGGAGCGTGCTGAAATTCTACTGGATAGTACTTAAGCTGCCTCCAGGAACTAGCATTCGTTAATTGCAAGAACGTATCTGAGTTCTTAACCATTAAATAAAAGATCCAAAAAGGAGCACCAGTATCTTGTACACTGAGAACCAGTCGCTGCCGTTTCCGAAGCGTGCTGAAATTCTACTGGATAGTACTTAAGCTGCCTCTAGGAACTAGTATTCGTTAGTTGCAAGAACGTATCAGTATTCGAATGAGCGCGCTGAGTGCTGTGTGCGCCTCCTTTTATACTGGAGAATTGGCGGGCTGGCGCATGCGCAGTGTGTCGATATTTCTTATTTCGCAGTTTTCTTGCTTATTATATATTATTTTGTTTTGCGCTTTTGTCAGTATATCTAATTAATTATTCTTAACATTTCTATAATATTTGTTCCTCTAATATTTGTTTGGACTATAATTTATATCTTAAAGTATGTATAATGCTTATGCGCGGTAACATAGGTTGTGGTAATATAGTACAGTTCTACTTTATCAACGGTCGGTAATTACTGGTTTGAGTCCTCGTGAGATGTTACAGAACGCTCCAGATTCCGGTGGTGGAACAATGCGAATATGCTTTCCATCCAAAGCACCTCCGCAGTTTACGAAATTCCATTTGTCTTTAAAACCGTCCGCTACTTTCTTCCACTCGTTCTTGGTATTCGGGAACTATGACAAAAAAAATACAATACAAAAATAAAAAAATTAAATAGCTAGCGCGCACAGAAATGATGTTGGCAGGGAAACGTCTGTGGCGTAACCTGCGCACCGCACAAGTTTCACGAACAACAGACAGACACGGACTTATTGTTTTTTAATTTCTTTGCTATTTCTTATTTTATTAATCTTTTTTTGGTTTTAAGGAAGAAGAAGTGCCCATCTCAAATAATCGTCCACATACGTCTACTAGAAAAGGTGGAAAGAAAAGGAAGCCGGAGCAAGATGCAACTGAGTTCTATCGAACGTGCACCGAAGCATTGAAGGCGCCATCCACCAGCAAAGTGGATATTAGTGAATTCGAGGCTATTAGCATAAAAGTTGGCAAACAATTGCAGAGAATGGACAGCGAACAGGCAATTTATGCGGAGTCAATAATAACCGCCGTTTTAAGACGGGGTCTATTTAAAAGTTTAAACCCGCGAACAGATTTGTGTGACAATAATTGCAATGTAAATGCCATGGCGAATTCCAGTGGAAGCACCGCAGGATCGAAGTTTTGTAATATAGAAGGAAGCTCAGGGAACTAGTTCCTGATAAATGATTTTTTATATTCAATTATGAATTTATGTTAACTTTAACGTTTAAACTGTAAGGAATAATTTTAAAATGTTAAAAATAAGTATCATTTAATTATTTATAAGGTACAGAGTAACAACGTGACTAAAGTGGCGGACGAAAAAAGTTTACAACTTTTGAAATTGCATAACTTTTTTAGAATTATTCCAAACGACATGATGTTTTTTTAAATCTAGAAGGTTTGGTTTGCTAAGTGGCGTGTTTTGTCGTTTAAATAAAAATGCAATTAGGCGAAATAGTAAAGGTTTTTTTTTAAACTTTTTTTCAATTATAATCAATTATTTCACGAAATCAGCGATTTTCAACCTTATTTCTGTGATCTTTAAGCGTTTATGACTCAGAGCAACCTTAAACGATTTCGGTGACATTTTCAGCATGTATACAACTGACTTCCATCTACAAACGGGTTTTCATTATAGGCTTAAAAAAAATTAAAGAAACAACCTTTACTATTTTTTTTTTCATATTCTGACTAATTGCATTTTTTTTAAGACGACGACACACACGACTTAGCGAACTAAGCCTTCTACATTCTCAAAAAAAAAACTCATGCCGTTTGGACCAATTCTAAAAAAGTTATGCGATTTTAATAGTTGTAAACATTCTTTCGTCCACCAATGTATATGCCATTTCTGTAGAGAAAAACTGTGCCATGCCTCGGTTCTATCATATTTATTGTAACATATATATTTTACTTATTCGTTTTTTTATGTAGTTAGTTTATTCCAAGTTAATTTGGTGGTGGATTATTGTAATGAACAAGTGTATTATAATAAATATAACAGACACTATGGTACACGACGAAGAGAAACTTTTCCAACGCCTCTAATTAAGCGTTATTGTTATTCTATGTATACGTATTATTAATTTGTAACCCTTACCTTTAAAAACTCTGTTCGTAGGACCTGATATAGTGCTTGGCAAGTCTCGGGAATTATCTTGGATAATGAAGAAGCTGATATCCCCGTAGTAAATTGTAAATCTTCATATGAACGTCCAGTTGCCAAAAATCGTAAAGTGGCGATAAGTTGTTGTTCTGCAGGGATGCTCTGTCTCATGACTGTGTCCTGTTTTGTGATTCTGTTTTTCACTAATTTCAAGAGTTCGTCAAACGCTGGAGAATCCATCCTCAAATAACACAGGACCACAAAATTTTTTTCTAATATACACAAACGCGACCACCTGTCCTATACGTATTTTGGGTCGCTGAATTCAAATCCGTTGCCCGTTTTGGCCCATCACGTCTAGTTTTTCGGTAAATTGGAAAAAACCGTTGTAAACCCGTAAAATGCCATATAAACACAACATATCCTATTTCCACAATACTTATAACGTCAAACTCCCTAATCTATTAACCCCAAGACCACAAAACATCCAATCCTATATTTCGTTAAACCTCTAAACCCAAAAACCGAATTTACACATACCCCCACAACCCACTACGGGGCGTTTGTAACTGAAACGCAGAAATAAATATTTTCAAATTTGCTCAATTTTCAAACATGAACAAAGATGAAACAAAGACATTTCAAAGTTTGAACTTTCTACTTTTCGATGCTTTAATCGGTATCCAGGGGGTAAAATCCGCCCTTAAAGAGAAGCGTGCCAAACTGCAAAAATTTCGTCATGTCTGTCAAGTGGTACGGAGTGCAGACAATATTTTTTGCAGTTTCTATGTATTCTGTCGGAAAGTCTGGTCCTTTGTCTTTAAAATAGGCCAAACCTCATCGAAAAAGGGTGGTTTTTAAGAAAGATACAGCCATTTAAAGAAAACCTGTTAAAATCATAGGACGTCTTTAGGACGGATCATCCGGTCAACCAAAAAGTTACAAGAAGTTATCTTCTTTTTCCTATGTAAAAATACTTCAATACCTTGAGTTCTACTTGCAAAAAAGTTGTTTTCCCAAATAGAAGTTTGTTCGTTTTGTTCCTACAGGCCCCGCATCAATTTTTCGTTTCCAGAAGTGGACCTAAAATGGTCTATGTAAAAGCTAAGGCCTTATGCTTTAAAATGCAACTAGAAAGATCACGGAGAAATACTGACAACTGTTTGTAACAAGGAATCAAAATAAAACATTTTTGAAAAGCCATAAGTCCGAAATGGTCAGTAGTATCAAAGTGTAATTTGGCAAAATTGAAATACGTATCTGGTTCACTTAATTCCATCACATATCATTTAATATAAAAAAAAAACAACGAAATCACAAATGATATTATATTCTCAATTTTCGATGATTTTGAGGTTGACGGTTTCGAAAGCGTCTAGCCGCGTTATACATTAATGAATAGTAAAACAACCAAAATGTTCAAATGAATGGTTAATAGCCCAAATGTTCAAATACATATCGATCTTAAAATTTTTTGATTCGGCGATACTTTTTCAAAATGACTTTCTTCCGCGTTTGAGGTACAAACGCCCCACTGTGCGACGCCACGAAGAAAGTTATAGTTTTTTGTTTGTATAACGAGTTTTCTTTGATTCAAAAGACCTACGAATAGCCTTTCTCTTATGGGAAATTTCAGCATCTCTCTTTAAACTCCAACAATAGTCCGCCAGCATGTGCTCATCCCAAACACCTTGGTATCTCTTCTCAACGCTCTTCAGATCCTGGTGGAACCTCTCGCCTTGTTCCTCGCTAAAGTGACCTAGGTTTTCTGGAAAGTACTCAAGATGTGAATCCAAAAAATGCAGTTTCAAGTTCATTAAGCATCCCACATTTTGAAAACTTGTCACCATTTTCCCAACAATGGTTTTGTATTGAGAATCCTTAACATTTCCTAGAAATTTTAGAGTCACATCTCTGAAACTTTGCCATGCAGCTTTTTCTACCACAGACATTTTTTCTTCAAATGCTTTATCGTTCAATAGAGCTCTTACTTGTGGACCATCAAGCACTCCTTCTTTTATTTTTGCTTCAGAAAGGTTGGGAAATTTTTCAAAAATATACCTGAAGGCATCGCTATCTTTTGCTTTCATAGCCTTGTCAAATTGTTTAATTAATCCAAGTTTTATATGAAGAGGTGGAAGTAATACTTTATTCGCTGGTATTAAACTTTTTTTTAAAATATTTTTTGAACCTACTTCTAAATTCTTTCTTGGAGGCCAGTCTTTTTTTATGTAGTGTTTCTCGCGCGCACGGCTGTCCCACTCGCATAAAAAACACGGGTATTTGGTGAAACCACTTTGTTGTCCTAGCATTATGGTCATGATTTTTAGATCTCCACATAATTGCCATTTGTGCTTATCATACTGTAACTTAAGTAATACAAATTGAATATTTTCATATTCTTCTTTCAATACTACTGAATGAGCTACTGGAATTGGAGCGTACACATTGCCATTATGTAATAGAACACCTTTCAAACTTCTTGTACACGAGTCAATAAAAAGACGCCATTCATTCGCATTGTACACAATATTTTTGTATTCACCAATTAAACCTTTCACATATACTAAACGTTGCAATATACTAAATTTTTCTGTCGAGAGAAAAATTTTCTAAAAGGTACATCTCTATTACGATAGAAAGTCACTTTTGTGTTAGGTGTTAAACATTTTTTCTCTTTCAACCTTGATGCTAATAGTTCCGCATTTTCTTTTGAGAGACCCAAGTCTCGGATTAAATCACTTAATTCGTTCTGATTAAAAGTATTGTTTTGGATTCCACCCTCATCAGGTAGATCATTTGGGACTTCATCCATTTCTGGAAAATTAGAAGGACCTTCTTGTGCTTCATCGTGATGGGATAACTGATTCTCAGAGTCAGGACCACTAGAATTGTCGAAAAGTTTAGGAAAAGTTACTGATTGAACATTAGGATATTGTACAGCTTTTTTATTCTTCACATTATGTCCCATCGTCTTACACAAACAAAAATAACAATCCGTTCGATGGTCAACGGGTTCTCGCCAGAGCATAGGAGAAGAATACCGTTTCGCGTTTTCTATTCCTTTTACTGAGCTAGAGATCCACGAATGACATAAACATTTTTTATAATTTTGTTTGACATCATCATTAAAGTTTCTTCTACTTCTTGGAAGTGAATAATGCCCACAAACAACACAAAAAGTATCCCTACCTTTACAGGCTGACATTGTTACTGAAACAATGGATACTTGAGAAAAAAAGGAATTATAATAACTAATTTAAGAAATAAAACGACTGGCTCGAAAAGTAGTTGTGAAAACAACTGTTTGAGAATGCTCGAACTCAACAATCAATTGCAAGCAGTATTAGTCGTGAAAAGGACTGTTTAAATAACGCCTGCTATAAATTTTGCTTGAAATCTTATAAAAAATGCGCTGGTTATTCGCCTAAACGAGTGGTGGTAGGTCGACATAAACTCGCGAACGCTTGCAAGCCGATTCCTTATATTACTTCGGGGCTGCCGATCTGTCAGCGAGTTGCGACCTTCGATCTTAGCCGCCTGGCGGAGAAGGCGGGAACTACGCTTTCGCGAACAAAGTGGTTTCACCAAATACCCGTGTTTTTTATGCGAGTGGGACAGCCGTGCGCGCGATAAACACTACATAAAAAAAGACTGGCCTCCAAGAAAGAATTTAGAAGTAGGTTCAAAAAATATTTTAAAAAAAAGTTTAATACCAGCGAATAAAGTATTACTTCCACCTCTTCATATAAAACTTGGATTAATTAAACAATTTGTAAAGGCTATGAAAGCAAAAGATAGCGATGCCTTCAGGTATATTTTTGAAAAATTTCCCAACCTTTCTGAAGCAAAAATAAAAGAAGGAGTGCTTGATGGTCCACAAGTAAGAGCTCCATTGAACGATAAAGCATTTGAAGAAAAAATGTCTGTGGTAGAAAAAGCTGCATTTCTGCGTTTCAGTTACAAACGCCCCGTAGTGGGTTGTGGGGGTATGTGTAAATTCGGTTTTTGGGTTTAGAGGTTTAACGAAATATAGGATTGGATGTTTTGTGGTCTTGGGGTTAATAGATTAGGGAGTTTGACGTTATAAGTATTGTGGAAATAGGATATGTTGTGTTTATATGGCATTTTACGGGTTTACAACGGTTTTTTCCAATTTACCGAAAAACTAGACGTGATGGGCCAAAACGGGCAACGGATTTGAATTCAGCGACCCAAAATACGTATAGGACAGGTGGTCGCGTTTGTGTATATTAGAAAAAAATTTTGTGGTCCTGTGTAATTTTTGGAGTCATCTGGGTAATCCTCTCTCAGTTCTCGAACAAGGGCTTGATCGTTATAATTGGCGCGGTATTGTTTTATCCAAAGGCGCTTCCTTCTTCTGTCTCTTCTCCGCTCTGCTTCTGTTAAATATACAGCAGCGGCAGCGGCAGCAATAGCCAAGTTCCGGCGGCGATTGTCGTTTATCGTCAACATCACACAGTTTTTATAAAAACTGTACCACACACTTTTCTGCCAACACGCCGAACAGGAATTGGAGTACTGCCGGAACCTCCACACACCACGCAGAACTGTGGGTGGTAGGTGTTTTTTTTTGTTTTCACGCCCGTTTTCAGGTGGTTCGGTGTAATGAACACACGTCACCAAACACAACTTATCAATTAACAATTAAAAGTAACAATTAAAAATAACAATTAAAAGTAACAATTAACAAGAACAATTAACAGTACCAATTAACGGTAACAATTAACGGTAAAAATTAATAGTAACAAGTAATAGTAACACTTAACAGTAATAATTAATGGTAACAATTAACAGTAAAAATCATCAAGTCTGAAAGCCGGTTCGAGAACAAGTGACCGCTTCGTGAATTTTTCGCCGGTTAAAAAGGAACGACTAGAGAGAGTTAGAGATAGCGAAGAAGAAAGATAGTGACAGGCCAAAAACGAGGATGAAACGCCTGGCCGCCAAATGTTTCTGACGATGACCAGGCCTGTGCGAAGCCTTGAAACTAGGTATGTATGTAGATGGAAGAAGAAACGGCAGAAAGTAATAAAGGGTACATACAGGGTGTCCGCGGGAACAGTAAACAGTTGGATATTTCCTAACGTATTCGAGATAGAAAAACAATATTTATATGGGATTGCATGGTTTGATGGGGCAATTTTATTAGGCCAGACGATTTTTTTTCTTACATTATTATTTTAAAAGATGCGATGGTCAAGTTCTGTTTTTTACATCGGCAGAAATTAACCACCTGCACAGTTGTCAGTCAAATCAGTTTTGACCCATTCTTAAATCACGTTTACTTCTTAGAACGTGTATTGAAGATACACGTGCATCGAAATTCACGGATCGTAGTATCCGTGTACCCGTGTACTGAAATTCACGTGTATACATGTATCGAAATATACGGTTTCACGTGTATTAAGATATCCATATTTAATTTTTTAACTAAATATCCGAATTTAGATTTTACGCAAATACTTTGCGATAGGTAGATACAGACATAATTTACTAGGTTGCAGATGAAAATAAATAAAATCATGATTTTGGTTAATAAAGTTTAAACTATTAATCGTATAATAATCTATTTCAGACAACTACAACGACTGATTTTATGCTAACAGTGCGCATATGAGTTTTGTAAGGCGCTCTATTTGAAGCACTATAACTCTGGATATAACCACTATTTTTGCATACAATTTTTTTCATTGTCACGTCCCGGGTGAGGTCTTTGGGAACGATGACAATTGGGGGAAGGAATGAATGTCAGGCGCGAATCTGTAATCCAGCACACTGAAGTTTGGAGGAATCAGGCGCGAATATTGAATCCGTCACTCTGAGGGGTTTGAGGGAAGACCAGGCGCGAATCTTAAATCCGTCACTCTGAGGGGTTTGAGAGGAATTTAGGCGCGAATCTTAAATCCGTCACGCTGAGGGTTTTGAGGGAGGAGGCCAGGCGCGAATATTAAATCCGTCACGCTGAGGGTTTTGAGGGAAGACCAGGCGCGAATCTTAAATCCGTCACTCTGAGGGGTTTGAGAGGAATTTAGGCGCGAATCTTAAATCCGTCACGCTGAGGGTTTTAAGGGAAGGCTAGGCGCGAATATTAAATCCGTCACACTGGGGTTTTGATGGAATGCAGGCGCGAATCTATAATCCGTCACACTGAGGTTTGGGTAGGAAATTTAGGCGCGAATCTATAATCCGTCACTCTGAGGTTTGATGGAATGTAGGCGCGAATCTATAATCCGTCACACCGATCGACCAGGGAAGGTTTAACAGGTAAATACACACCCGGAGAACACCCGTTATACTACTTTGTATTTATTTTGGTTTTGAAAGTTGCATCCACCGTTGCATTCACATAAGAAATTACGTGTAATGCTTCTTTTAAACCCGTCTAGATATAGGTCTATACAAAAGAACGTTTGTAAACACTACTGGCACTCTAGCGTTCGAGAATCGAGATCAGCTGTTATTGCAGTTTGTTTTGGTTTGGGATTCTTCGCAAACAGAAGACTAGACACAATAACTCGTAACGTGATTTAAATATGAATTGTTTATTCTTTTTGATGCACTGTTGGTATGATTTTTGCGTTATAATTATGCGTTAGGGATTTAGCATTAGCACATGACATTTATTATATACAATGGTTATTGAAAGCGTATATGCGTGGCGTGCTGGCGTGTGGCGCGCAAGAGTGCCGGCCAGGAACGTCCGTGTAAAGGCCCCAATTGTCTCCTCAAGCAGTACCTTCACAATTGCTGTACACGTTTGGTGAATTATCGAACGCACCGTGCTTTGCCCGAGGCGATAACTGAATGATATCGTCTTCATTCCATCGCCGGTTGCTATATACCTGAAATAAAAGAAATGAGATAATAATATAGGACAATACAAGGACTTCCGTTTCCGGACGCGAGAGCGAAAGACGTGTGTGTTTGGTGCGGAGAGTTGAGTGGTGGGAAGTGTGAGTGAGGAAGGAGTCGAGAGGTGCAGGAGTGAGTAGGGAAGGTGTGGGGAGAGGTGAGGAAGGGAAGAGTGTAAAGGGCGAAGGGCAGGAAGGTAGTGGGTGAGGTGCGGAAAGGGAGAAGGGAGCGGGTTTGAGATTTGAGGTTAGGTTGGAGGATAGGTGTTAGTGGCGGGAAGAGAGAGCAGGTAGAGAGGTCTGGCGGACAGGTGAAGAAGTAAGGAGAGCGGGCAAGAAGGCGGGAGATTTGAAAAGTAGCGAGAAGAAATTTGAATAGAGGAGTAAGGGTGAAGCCTGAGAAGACGGCAGAGGGCAGTGCGTGTGGGGAAGGACTAATGGCGGGGGACAAGGGTGATGAGGGGAGGGGAGTGGTGAGGGGAGAGGGAAAGAGCGCGGGAATGGAAAAAGGAAAACAGAAAAATGAGGGAAGGCAAAGGAATGACAGCGGGAGTAGCTTAAGTAGTTACACGGGGAGCATGGAGGGGTATGGGGGAAAAAAGAGGAAGGAGAGGGAGGAGGAAGCTGGAACCGGGCTGGAAGGGGGCAGATTAGGGTTCAAGAGGAGTGAGAAGGTGTTGAGATCGCCGAAAGGAGGGAAGAGAAGGGGGGGCAGCGAAGAAAGGGAGGAGATGGGAAATGTGGTGGGGATGTTAAAGACGCTAATGAAGGAGATAAGGGGGGAAAAAGAGGAGATGAAAAAGGAGTTAAGGGAGGTGAAAGAGGAGATGAGGAAGGAAAGGGAGGAAAGAAGGAAGGAGATGGAGGATTGGAGAGAGGAAAGGAGGAAGTGGGAGGGGGAAAGGAGGAAGTGGGAGGAGGAAAGGAGGGAGGATAAGAGGAGGAGGGAGGGGGTAGAGGAGAGGTTAGAGAGGATGGAAGAAAGGGATGGAAGGGTGGAGGAGTTGATAAGGAGGTTGGAGAAGTGGGAAAGGGAAAAAGAAGGGAGGGACATTATGGAGGGGCGGGAGGGGGGAGAAGTGGAGGATTGGTGGATAAGATTAAGAAAGATGGAATTAAAGCAGGACAAGAAAGAGAGGGTGGAAAGGAGAAATAACGTGGTGGTAAGGGGGTTAGGGGCGAAGGAAATGGAGGAAGAGAAGGAGGTGAAGAAGTTGTGGGCGGAGATGGGTATGGAGGAGGGGGGGATAAGGGAGGTGAAAAGGATAGGAAGAAGGGGAGAGAAAGGGGAAGGATTGATACTGGTGAAGTTGGCGGGGAGAGAAGAGAAGATAAAGGTGATGCAGGCAAAGAAAAAACTAAGGGGTAGAAGGGAAAGGATAGATGACGATTTGACGGAGGAGGAAAGGAAAGCGAGATGGAAGGTGGAAAGAGAGGCGGCGAGGGAGAGGGAGGGAGGAAAGAAGGTTCAGGTTGGATACATGAAGATCTGGGTGAATGGGAAGGTGAGGAGGTGGGATGAGATGAGGGAAAGATGGGTAGATGAGCAGGGAAACGATGGGTAAGGGAAAGGGGGGAGGGAGAGGAGGTAGATGTAGAGGAAAGGGGGGAGGGGAGAGTAGATACAAGGTTGCGTTCTGGAACGTAGCAGGGCTGAGGGATAAGGACGGGGACTTTTGGAGAGGGCTGGAGGAGTGGGACGTGGTGGTAATGAGTGAAACATGGATGGAGGAAGGGGGGTGGGGAAAGGTGGAGAGGAGGTTACCAAGGGGGTTTGTCTGGGATAGGCAATGGGCGCGGAGGGAGAAGAAGAAGGGTAGGGCGATAGGAGGAATGCTAATGGGGGTGAGAAAGGGGTTAGAAGTGGAAGTGGAGGAGGAAGATGGAAGGGAGGGGATAATGAAGAAAAAGGTGAGGATGGGGGGAGAATGGTGGAGGATAGTGGGGGTGTACGTGAATGGAGATTTGGCAAGGAAGTTGGAGGACCTAGGTGTGTGGACGGAAGAGAGGGAGCAGGGAGGGAGGGTGTTAATCGGGGGGGACTTTAACGCTAGGACAGGGGAAGAGGGGGGGCGGGTGTTGGGATGGGAGGAGGAGGGAGGGGGCGGGGGAGTAGGAGATCGAAGGACAAAGAGGGGAATGGTGATGCGAGGAGACTGTGTGGGTACTTGGAGGAAAGGGGCTGGAGTATATTAAATGGGGGGGTGGAGGGGGATGAGCAGGGGGAGTGGACGTTTACAGGAGGGAGGGCAAACACGGTAATTGATTATGCCTTGGGGAATGAGGACACGTGGGAGAAGGTGGAGAGGGTAGAAGTGGGGGAGCGTGTGGAATCGGACCACCACCCGGTGGTGGTATGGCTAAGGGGAGAAGGAGGCGATGATGTGGAGAGGAGAGAGGGTGGTGGGAGAAGGGTAGGAGGAAGAGGGATTTGGACAGAGGAGGGGAGAAAGAAGTTTTTGGAAAGCTTTGTGAAGAGGGAAGAGGGGGTGAGGGGGGTGGAGGAGGAGTGGAGAGAGCTGGGAGAAAGGATAAAGGGAGCGGTTGAGAAGTCAGAAGAGGGGAGAGAGAGGAAAGGAAAGGGAGGATGGTGGGATGAGGGGTGTAGAGAGGAGAAGAGCAAGGTAAGGAAGGAATTGAGAAAGTGGAGAAGGGAGGGAGGGGACGGTAAGATTTACAGAGAGAGGAAAAGGGCTTATGCAAAGCTATGTGAGGAAAAGAGGAAAAAGGAGGTGGAACGGTGGGAAAAAGAGTTGGAGGGGGTGAGGACAGAAGGGCAGGTTTGGAAGGTGGTAAACAGGGAGAGAGGAAAGAGAAGGAGGGTAAATGAAAAAATAAAAATGGAAGAATGGGATGAGTACTTCAGGGGGCTCTTAGGAGGGGTAGAGTGGAGGGTGGTGAAAGGGGGGGGGGTAAAGGAAAGGGGGAGGGACGAAGAGAGGGAGATAGGAAGGGAGGAAATTAGAAGGGTGGTAAAGAAATTAAAGGACGGGAAGGCAGTGGGGGGGGGGATGGAATACCAAATGAAGTGTGGAAGTACGGGGGGGAAGAGGTAGAAAAGGAGCTGTGGGGGTTATGCAACAGGGTATGGAGGGGGGAAGGGTGGCCGGAGGGATGGAAGGAAGGGGTGGTGGTGCCGGTGGTGAAGAAAGGAGCAGGGGAAAGGGTGGAGGACTACAGGGGGATTACCCCGACGCAGACAGCGTACAAGGTCTACGCGTCGATACTGGCGGAGAGGCTGAGGGTAGAGGTGGAGGAAAAGAGAATGCTGCCGCCGAGTCAGACGGGGTTTAGAAGGGGGGTGGGTTGTATAGACAATATATACACCTTGAACTATCTAAACAACAGACAGATAGGAAGGAAGGAGAGGAAGATGGTGGTGTTGTTTGTTGATATGAAGGCCGCGTTTGACTCGGTGGACAGGGAGGTGCTGATAAAGGCTATGAGGGAAAGGGGGGTGAGGGAAGGGTTGGTGGTGAGATGTGAGGAGGTACTGAGGGAAACGAAGGGACGGGTTAGGGTGGGGGAGGAAGAGGGGGAGTGTTTCTGGACGGCGAGGGGCGTAAGGCAAGGGTGCCCGTTAAGTCTGATATTGTTCACTGATATTGTTCTGATATTGAGGGAATGAAGGGGATGATGGGGAAGTTAGAAAAGTACGTGGAGGGGAAAGGGTTACAGGTGAATGTTGGTAAGACGAAGGTGATGAGGTGTAGAAGGGGGGGTGGGAGGTGGAGTAAGGTGATCTGGAGGTGGAAGGGAAAGGAGCTGGAGGAGGTAAGGAGGTTTAAATATCTAGGATATACGGTGATGGGGAATGGGGGACAAGAAGAACATGTAGAGGAGAGGGTTAGAAAGGGGGCCGCAGTGATGGGACAGGTATGGGGGATTGGGAAAAGGAGGTTTGGGAAGGATTGGGGGAGAAGGGTATGGCTATACGACAAGCTGGTATGGCCGGTATTGAGTTATGGGGTGGAGATGTGGGGATGGAGAGGGAGGGATAAAATAGAAGCAGTACATGAAAGGTATTTGAAGTGGGTGTTAGGAGTGGACAGGAATACCCCAGGGTATGGTTAGGGAAGAGTTACAGAGGGGGATGATGAAGGGAGGGGCGGGGTTAAGGGCATGGGGGTATGAGAGGGAGCTGGAAGAGGGGAAGGGGGGGGGGGAGCTGGCGAGGGAGTGCTGGGAGGAAATGAAGAGGAGGTTGCGGAGGGGAAAGGTACTGCAGGGCTGGGAAGAGGAAAGGGACCAGTACTTTAAGGACAGGAGATGGAAGGTGGAGGAGGTGGAGAGGATGTGGGATAGGGGAGAGACGAGGGGAGAGGAGCTGGTAGAGAGGGAGAGAAGGCTGCAGGAGGAGGAGAGGTGGAGGCAGATAGGGGACTCCAGGTACAATGCGTGGTATGGGAGGGTGAAGGGGGTGGGTGTGCCTGGGTACCTGAAGAAAGGGTGGGGAGAGGAGAGATGGAAAAGGGTAGCGAGGTTCAGATTAGGAAATGAGATGAAGGCGGGGAGATACTGGGAGGAGGAGGAGGAAAGGAGATGCAGAGTGTGTGGGGAGGAAACGTGGGAGCACGTCTGGGAAGTGTGCTCAGGGTGGAAAGTGGAGAAGGGGTGGCAAGAGGCGGTGATGGAGGTACTGGGGGACGAGGGGGAGGGGGAGGAGTGGTTGAGGAGAATAGAGGAAAGAAGAGCAGTAAGGGAAGGAGGAATGGGAGAAAGAAGGGTGAATGAATGAGAGAAGGATTGAGAGTGGTAGGGGAAGCGTGCGGAAGCGGAGGTCCTAGAGGCGGAGGAGGGGGCATAGGCGTGCGTGCGGGAGAGGGAGGAGAGAGGGAGGAGAACGAGCGAGCGGGCGGTAGAGGTTAAGTTAGTTTAAGTTAGGATAAGGTAGATGTAAGGATAAGTGTATAAGTGTATGGTGAAACGGTATGGGAGATTGTAACCCCAGTGGGGAACAATAAAGTGATTATATATATATATATATATAGGACAATACAAAAATTCTTATTTCATTAACATCTATTTGTTTGTTTTCAGCGTCAGTGTGCAAAGATAGGTGGAATAATGTAAGGGACAATTACCGCAAAACCCTAAGAAAGAATGAAGGAAGAAGCGGGCAGGCCGCCAAAAAAGTCACCCAATATAAATATTCCACCGAAATGTCATTTTTAAAAAAAAATTTTGCGGGACGAAACACCCGAGGAACTATTTAAAATACGGGCGAATGTTCCACTGCGCACGCCATACGGGCGGTGGAAGAATCAGGCCAGGCATATCATCCAATGCCAATGGATGCACCAGCACCAGCGATAGCACCAGCACTAGCACCAGCTCCAGCACCAGTACCAGCAGCAACACAAGTTCCAGCACCAGTACTAGCACCAAAAACGGAAAATGTAGACCGCGAGGAATATAATCAACCTCCGTTCAGAAGGAAAAGAGGAAGCGCGGAGCAAACGCAGCCAACACAAATGGCCGCCGCGCAAGTGTTGCGCTATTTAGTAGATAAGCAATTTGAGGAGACTCATCCGGTGGACGCGTTTTTACAGAGTCTTTCACACACTATCAAATCTCTCCCGCTACCCCAACAGAATCATCTAAGAACCGAAATGTTTAATCTAGTACAACATCACGTATTACAATGTTTGACGCAAACATACGGCACCGATTATTGTTTTCCAGAAAACGGGCCGGGCGGTAGTTTCAGCGTGAATGCACGAATATCGCCAAACAACAATGTTAGCCCCCCCCCCTCCCAACAGCGTGTTAATGAATATCACTGAACCACAATGAGATAGCTTTTACAGTAGAATCAATAACTTTTAAGGATACCCTCCCATCAAATCACTCCAAATATAGGTAATTGTTATGATTTTATTTTTAAAAAAGAGTAAACGTCACAATGTTAACAACATTTTAGGCTGCATTTGCATATCATTCAAGATAATAATTTTTTTTTCTTCATATTTTAGTTAATACTGCTGTGTATTGGTAGATGTGACTGTCCTGGTGATGCAAAAACAAAAGAATTTCGCGTCTGCGGAATTTATAACGCCTTATCTTATGGAATTATCTGAAATCAACAAACCAAGAAAATTGTTAAAGTTTATAATATTTTTCATGGAATCATCTACGGTCATAACGTTTCGACCAATCTTCTTTTTATAAACATTTCCGTGCGTAAAATTACCTGTTTTTCGAAGTTTGTGGTTCAAATATTTTCCAAAACATGAGATTACAATATTTTCCTATGACCATAGATGATTCCATGAACAATCTTATAAAGTTTAACAATTTCCTTGGTTTATTGATTTCAGATGATTTTACAAGACGTTATACATTCCGCAGGTGCGGAATTTTTGTTTGTATTATCAGGACACTCACATCCACCAGCAGACAGCAGTATTAAATATAATATGTATAAAAAGATTTTATTATCTTGAGTTATGTACAAATGCACCCTAAAATTTTGTTAACACTATGACGTTTACTTTTTTTTTTAATAAAATCATAACAATTACCTATTTTTGGAGTGATTTGATGGTAGGGTACCCTTAAGCCATTGTAAATAATTATCACTCATATTGTATAAATAGTGTTTAATTAGTGTATAATGCAGAATGTACATATAGACCATAATAGAATAGAATAGTACTTATTATCATATAATACAATAAAATTATTATTTCAACATACCTTATACAAACTGCCAACCGTTCTCTGGCTGTAATTGCTTTCCTCCACCGCGTATCTTCCTTCTTCAACGCGCCTTCTAGTTTTGTAAATAATGTGTTGAACGTATACGGAGTCATCCGGAAATACTCATAGAATTTTGTTGTGTCATCGAGCAATTCTTTATAAAGAGTAGCAAACTCTCCTTCAATATTCCTTGTGGACCACGCTTTATGAACCCACAGCCTCTTTTCATTTACTGTCGAATCACTTGCTGCATTTTCTTCCTCCTCGTTTAAAAGTATAGCAAGTACTGCCAATACTACTTTGTTGTTGCGCGCCATAACTAAAATTCACTCCGAATATAAAGCGGTGCTTCAAGTTCGGCAGGTATCACCCTACTGACGGAAAGAACTGTACTGCAGGCACTGCAGGCCTGCGTAAACGGCTGAATTGGGACTGCAGGCTTAAGCAGGCCTCTTAGGTGTCAGTGAAATCAGTAATACTGAGCGGACACCGCGCGGACACCGAACGGACACGGAACGGATATGTGTGCGCGGACCTTCAGCCGCCTAACCAACTCCCCCAACGTCGGCTCTCCGACATTAGTCTTTCCCGAATGGTATATATGCCGAGCGTCACACGCATTCGTTTTTTATCGGACGATGTCGGCTTTTTTACACACCGCGTCTTCGCAGGAGGGAAAGAGTCCCCTGGGAACGAATCCCCTGGAGCGGCCGGGCAGGGTGACGCCATTTTCACGGCGCGAAGAACGAAGTAAAATTATGCGACGTCAGCAGAAATTTCTTTCCCAACGCAGAGAAATATGTCGGAAAGGATATTATAAAAAAATGAATCGTTACAAGTATTGATGTGAAAATCATACATTTATTATTAAAACGTACTATAGTGGTACATGTATTGTAATCCTAACGCCAACAATTCACAATCAATCAATGAATGTTGCTCAAAGTGTTCGCTTTCGGAAATTAATTTCACATAATTCGTTGATACGGGAGCGGTACGCAGCAGTTCTACGAAGGTTGCATATTTACTACTGACAGAGTACATATTTTCAGTTAGCCAGGTATACATATGTTCAATACAATGTTCATACGCGAACAGTTTACGCATTGTGGCTTCAGTCATATATATGACAGCGCGATTATCTGTGATTTTGACGAGTTGATCATTGTGCATACGCGTGAATTCGATTCGCAAATGATCAATTTCGATGTGGGTCTGGGATGTTGTTGCGTTGCTGCGTAATCGTTGGAGTATATCCGCCTCGTTTTGAAGTAGAAGCTTCCACGTTGACATTGAAAAACATACCTTACAGCCTTTATTGTCGGCTATGGCGATCTCGACGTGGCACAAATCCATACCAATGGGAATTCCAATAGTTAGCCTTTTATATGCTGTTGCAGTCAACGGGTAATCACGCCCCAGGATCCGTACGATTGTTAGTTTTGGTGTTGTGGATCCAGAACTGTAAGAAACATGCACACGAAATTAATACTCGGTTCGCTTGCGTTTACAGTGAAAGAAGTAAGTGAAAGTGAAAAGTGTATAATAACGCGTACATACCTCGTATTGAACTGTTGATGAAGATGTTCCTGTTGCTGGCGTTTATTGGGGTAATCACCATTGATGGCGGATGCATAGGATGAATCGTTGAAGCTACGTTTGTACATCTTGATATGCGCTATGTACGATTATACTGATCGGTGGAGAAGTTAACGCAATCGATACTCTTTAGCACTCGAGCGAACATGGTGTAATGAAGTTCACAGGTCTGACCAACGTCGCTTTTATACAAATTCACGTACACGTACACATCAATGTGCAAGAATATATTGTATCAGCATTCGAGGGAGGGGATACGCCAAAGAGTAAGACAGAGATAGTAAATCATGCATAAAAGTCTCGACACGTGTCGAATGTAATATAATACTTTTGGGAACGTTGAATCTTAGAATTATGCAGAATCAGCAGAAATGGATTCGGATGATCTCGGGAATGATCGGCTGTTTACATGCAATCTGTTGGAGGAAGGAGGTACACCGAAAGAGTTAGACAGAGATACAAAATCATGCATAAAAGCGCGCTGTAAACTGCACGAAGCCTCAAATCGTTGCAACGTGTTGCGGGGAAAAAAATACATACTGCATTTACGACCATGGAAAAATTCGCGCAAGTTGAAAGCCAATTGTTGGATCAATCCACACGATTGATTTCGCGGGAAGAATACTTCGCGTGGGAAGAACGGTGCAACGAGTGTATCGAATCGTTGGAAGAACAGAGCCGTGTGAAACGCCCGCGATTATCGATCGGTGTTCGGCAATCGTTGGTTGCTCGAATCGCGCAGCTCGAAGGGCTGAAACATTCATTGCGCGGCCGTTTCGTGCCCGAAGGTGCCAGACATTCTAGCAAAGGACTTTTGTGGCGCGAAATAGACGCTGCGTTCGATAACCGCATATTAACTGGTGCCGTGCTAAATTCAAACTATATCGAGCCGCGCAACTTCCTCCAAGATGCGGGGACCATTGTGCTGGAGCATGTGCGGGGTGCTTTGAGGAAACAGCGGAACCTCAAAGTGAACACGATGTTCAACGGTGAATTTGTGGTGGGTAACAAGCGTGCTTGTAAAAGCATCAACACCCGAAACTGCGAACTCTTCCGCACATCCGATCTACAGGAGTGGTACCAGCGATGCGTTATCGAACCCACCCTGGCATCGTTGGAAGAGTTCCAGGAACGTGATAGCGGATGGGCATTGACGAGAATCCTCAACCTGACCGTCAATGTTAATAAGTACAATCCGTTGCACGCGGGATGCCGCTACAAATTGCAGCGGGATATATTGCTGAAGAAAACTGCGATCAGTATACAATCCGAGGACAACGCGTGTTTCGCGTGGACAGTGGTCGCAGCTCTCCACCCTGCGGAACGAGACACCGCACGCCCAAGCTCATATCCGCACTATACATTAGTGCTAAATCTGCATGGCTTTGAGTTTCCAATGTCCCTAGCACAGATTGGAAAATTTGAACGGCTCAACAACATCTCCGTCAACGTCTACACCTTCGAGGAGGAGAAACGGTCGACGGTCTTTCCGTTGCGTCTCACCAGCCACAAGATGGATCGACACGTCAATATGCTCTACACACCGAATCAAGATCACGGCGATGTAGGGCACTTTGTACTGATCAAGGATTTATCCCGGTTGGTGGGCATGCAGCTGAGCAAGGAGAAGATAAAGAAATTCATCTGCGATCGGTACGTATAGAAACGTATGAAATATTGAAATGTCTGACGAAAAAAAAATTAAATAAAATGTGTTGTATTTTTACAGATGCATGCACTACTTCAGATCTGTTGAGAAGTTGGAGGCGCATGCAGTGGACTGTGGCAAGATGAACGACTGTGCCATCGTGCTGCCCAGCGAAGGCAAAAATTTCCTCAGTTTCGAGAACCACTGCAGGAAGGAGCTGTGAGGTTATTTTTATTAACGAATAAAGTTCCTATATTATGATAGAAAATAGTTCTTAAGTTGGTAGGACGGAGGAGGAAGGACTGAAGGCTGCTGCCTTGCCTGAGGGGGAGAGAGCATGAGTATATTGTATTTTTTCATCATTCTTATTTCACAATTATATCTAGTTTATGTTCTATAAATGTGTGTGAAGTTATTGAAGTTGACCCAAATACCACCTATATTTCTCCCACAATTGGTAGCAGAGCGTGGTTCGTGTTTTTTCTTTAACAATAAAGAGTGTTTTGTGTGAGAATACTGGTCATAACCTATAAAAGAACACGTGTTGCGACCATGGCGGATCATTGGAATATAACTGCGGTAGAACCATTGGACGACACGAATTATTTCCTGTGGCGTGAAAAAATAGAAGGAATACTGAGATCCAAAAAACTGTGGAAGAAAGTTATAGGAGTCAAACCACCTGCAAAACCAGAGGAGGAAGAGGAAAACTATGATGCCAAATATAAAGTGTGGAACGAATGGGATGATGACAACTATGCTGCCAGGACAATTATTCTAAATACGATGACTAAAGCACAGCTGTTAAGATATAGTCAGGAAAGGAACGCAGATAAATTATGGTATTCAATAAAGAATAATATGGCAGCAGAAACCGAGCAACTGAGAGCCAGATCATTAGGTGAGTTGTCGAACCTACGTATGAAAAAAGAGGAAAGCGTGGATACTTATATAAATAGAGCAGAGGCCCTTAAAAATCAATGTGTACAGCTAGGTAAGCCTATCGAAGAATATGAACTAAGAATGTATATTTTAAAGGGTTTGAAATCAGAGTTCGACCAAAATGTAAGAGTATTAGAGTGCCAGAGGGATGTCAGCATCAACGATATAAGGTATACGCTGAAACAGGAAGAGTTGCGAAAGGAAAAGAGAAAAGAAGACAAAACTGCGAGAGAAAATGAAAATGTAAGAGAGGTAAGAGAAAGAACAAAAGGTGAAGTATATTGCTACAACTGTGGAAAGAAAGGGCATATGGCAGACGACTGTTATGGAAAAAAAGGTGTTTTAACTGCCAAGGATATGATCACATTGCAGCAGCATGCAAGAAATCAAGAGGATTTGGATCAGCACGAGGAAGAGTGCATCGAGGGAATTATCGAGGACATGGAAGAGGAAGAGGCAATGCGAATGGTCGTGGAAGAGGAGAAACAATGATGCAAACAAACGAAGAGATGGTGGCAACGACAAGTGAGGAAACCTGCGTGAACAAGGTGTCAGAACAAAATAATAAACAGATTGAAAACCAAAGAGATGGAGACACTGAGTGGTTATTAGATTCTGGCACAACAAGTCATATGACAAGCAATGTAAAAATATTTGACATAATAAATCAAGACAGAAGAGAGATAACCTTGGCGGACAAAGAAGGTAGGAACCTGATTTCTGACGGAATAGGAGAAGTTTTAATAAAACAGAAACAAATTCACAACAGAGTCCGATTGAAAAATGTGTTGTGTGTTCCCGATTTAAACACAAATCTATTATCGGTGGCGAAGTTTACCGATTATGGATATAAAGTGGAATTTGATAAAAAAGGTGCACTGATATACAAGAAAAAAGGGGAAATACAAATGACAGCTGTGCGTGTAGGTAACGCTTATTATGTGAAATCTGAGATAATGAGTGACGAACAAGTGACAACGTTGAAAGAAGATGACATTTGGCACAGAAGACTAGGGCATGCAAACAAAAGAATAGTAGAAGAGATGAAAAATGAGGACCTGGTTATTGGGATGAAAAAATCTGACAAGATGAACATACAATGTGAGTCGTGTATTGAGGGAAAGGCATGTAGGAAAGTTCATCAAAGAATTGGAGACAGGAGAGCCAACGAGTTAATGGAACTGTGGCACATGGACCTAATTGGGCCCATAAAGCCATCAACAAGAGGAGGAAAAAATTATATCTTCACAATAATCGACGATTATTCGAGAACTATCTTTGTATCATTGTTACAAGAAAAAAGTGAAGCGTCAAATGTACTAAAGAAATTAATTATATTAAAAGAAAATGAGACTGGGATGAAATTGAAGGGAATTCGATGTGATAATGGTGGAGAATTCATCGGAAAAAGTCTGAGAGACTGGTTCGAATGGAAAGGCATTAGACACGAGTTAACTCCGGCGAGAACGCCACAGTGCAACGGAGTTGCAGAAAGAGGGAATAGAACGATAATAGAGATGACAAGAGCTATGCTTTCAGATTCCATGATGCCAATGGATTTTTGGGGAGAGGGTGTGTACACAGCAGTACATATCAGAAATAGGATAAAATCAAGTGTA
The DNA here is from genome assembly GCA_963971345.1 of Andrena flavipes. Taxonomy (NCBI): domain Eukaryota; kingdom Metazoa; phylum Arthropoda; class Insecta; order Hymenoptera; family Andrenidae; genus Andrena; species Andrena flavipes. Next base: position 44,450,434 of record OZ020479.1, on the reverse strand, counting down.
CATGGAAAAACACCATACGAAGTGTGGTATGGAAAAATACCAAACATAAAATACATGAAGAGGTTTGGTTGTGTCGCATATATGCTGAATAAGGATGGGTCTAGAAGAAAATTCGAGCCAAAAACCACTAGAGGAATATTTGTGGGATATGCTGAAAATAATACATATAGAATATATATTCCACAGAAAGAAAAAATACAGAGTGACTGTGATGTAAAATTCGATGAAAGTAGAAATGGGATAGAATTATTATACAATGAAACAAGAGAGAAGTGTAAAAGCGAGGACGGTCTAGTAATAGTAGGATTAGATAGTGAGAACAAAGACAACGAAAATAAACCTAATGAAGAAACGGAAGAAAAAATTGAAGAAATGAGTGAAACAGATGACAGCGATTACGTAGACCAGGGGTGCACAAGGGAGCTGTTTTGGCGTCTAGCTGCGAGCAACCCGTTTGTCCCGTTGCTAAGGTTAGAATCGGTGAGGAGAACTGCAGTAGTGTACGTACATTTGGTATGACTTGAACCCAGCCATATATACTGACGCTACGAGCCTACGAGCACGCACGTACACTATTGCAGTTCTCCTCACCGATTCTAACGTTAGCAACGGGACAAACGGGTTGCTCGCAGCTAGGCGCTAAAACAGCTCCCTTGTGCACCCCTGACGTAGACGCAATTGAGAATGAATATATTGAGGAAAATGATACTGAAGATGGAAATGAATTAGAAAGTAATGAAATTCAAGAACAAGAAATAGAGATAAGAAGAAGAGGACGACCAAGAGGAACAACTACCGAAGAGATGCAACAACGAAGATCTACAGCACAAGAGGAAGAAGAACAACGGGCTGATGAAATAAAACTTAGAAGATCTGAGAGGATAAAAAACAAGAATTTGGCAATGCTAATAATTGATGAAGTAATACCAAAGACTGTGAAACAAGCCAAAGAGTCAGAAAACTGGAGCAAATGGAAACTGGCAATGGATGAGGAGATGAAGTCAATGGAAGAACATGGAGTATGGGAAATTATACCACGCCCAAAGAATAAAAAAACAATAAACTGCAAATAGATTTTTAACATAAAAGAAGATCCTAGCACAAGAGAACGACGATACAAAGCACGTCTGGTGGCAATAGGGTGTGGACAGCGTCCAGGATTCGACTATGATGAGACGTTTGCCCCGGTTATCCGGACAGAAACGATCAGATTACTTTTTAGCATAAGTGCTGAGAAGAAGAGGAAGGTGCAAATTTACGATGTAAAAACCGCGTTTTTACATGGAATCTTAAAAGAGGAGATATTAATGGAGTCGCCAAACGGATATGAAAGAAATGAAGGAAAAATATGTAGACTAAAAAAGAGTATCTATGGACTCAAACAAGCAGGAAGGTGTTGGAACGAGTACATGACGAAAGTTTTTATAAACAATGGACTATGTCAATCATGTGAAGATCCATGCTTGTTTTACAAAAAGGAAGGAAAAGAATCATTATATTGCGGTGTTCATGTAGACGACATAATAGTTGTATCAAGTAACGACGAAATTGAAGAAAAGTACATGAAAAAAATAGGAAAGGAGATGGATATAAAAAGCCTAGGCGAAGCAAAAGGTGTACTGGGACTTCAAGTTGAGCAAGAGAAAGGATGTATACATGTACATCAAGAAGATTATATCAATAAATTGTTAGAAATGCACGGGATGCGGGAGTGCAATACATCTTCAACCCCAATGGATGTAAACGTGAAAATGGATAATTATGAAACGAGCGGAAGATGCATTAAAGAGGAATATCAAGAGTTCATGGGGAGACTTATGTTTTTGAGTGTGCATTCAAGACCAGACATTGCATATGCACTTAGCTGTTTGTCGCAATTTAATAATGATCCTAGAGAAATACACATGACAGGATTAAAAAGAGTGCTGAGATATTTAAGAGGGACCATACATTATCGGCTGACATTTGGAAATAAAAATTCAAGTGAGGGGATAGTGTGCGAAACAGACGCATCTTGGGATAAGACAAAAGACGCAAAATCTTTTTCGGGGATATTAGTATACAGAAATTGTGATTTGATTCTGTGGAGAAGTAAGAAACAGACAATAGTAGCGTTGTCATCAACAGAAAGCGAGCTAGAAGCGATGATGGAAGGAGTAAAAGAAGTAGTCTGGACTGATAGATTGTTAACAGAAATAGGGGAGGGAAAGAAATTAAAACGAGAGATTAGATGTGATAGTTTGAATGTTGTTAAATTAGCGAATGGGGGTAATTTTAAGACTAAGTCAAAATTGTTAAATCGGAGATGTCACTTTATAAGGGAAGAAGTAAAGAAGGAGGCCATTCAAATATTTCATGTTTCGAGTAAGACCATGAGGGCAGATTGTCTAACCAAAGCTTTAAGTGGGCCAAATTTATTTAAAAACGTACGGGATTTCTTAGACACTAGTGGTTAATAAAAACAAGAGGGCAGATTGTGGGGTTATTTTTATTAACGAATAAAGTTCCTATATTATGATAGAAAATAGTTCTTAAGTTGGTAGGACGGAGGAGGAAGGACTGAAGGCTGCTGCCTTGCCTTAGGGGGAGAGAGCATGAGTATATTGTATTTTTTCATCATTCTTATTTCACAATTATATCTAGTTTATGTTCTATAAATGTGTGTGAAGTTATTGAAGTTAACCCAAATACCACCTATATTTCTCCCACAGGAGCGACTCCCCTTCGTGGTGTACGCTGATCTGGAGTGTATCATCGAGAAAACAGAGGACAGTCACCGAGTGGGTGATACAGACAATAAATTGCGCGCGTACCAGCACCATAAAGTGCACAGTATTGCCTATTATATACATTGTTCGTACGATAGGTACATCACTGTCGACGTATCGATGTCGCCGCGACGCGGATTGCGTTTCATGGTTCGTAGACGAACTAAAAAATTGTGCAAACTTCACCAAACCCATGTTGACCAGTAATGTTCCCATGCTGGATTTAACTCCCCAACAGTTGACGACATTTCACAATGCAACACACTGTCATATTTGCGAAAAACCATTCGAGGCTGACGATAAACAAGTCCGCGATCATTGCCATCTCTCCGGACGGTTCAGAGGCCCGGCACATTCGGAGTGCAATTTAAATTATAAAAATGCATTTTACATCCCCGTAGTTTTCCATAATTTATCCGGCTACGATTCACATTTCATTATCAAGGAAATAGCTACCGCTTTCGACGATCACGTTGACGTATTGCCTATAACTAAAGAAAAGTATATTTCATTCACAAAAAATGTCGAAGATACGGCTGCTTCAGACTCGCGAAATTGTATTAAATTGCGATTCATCGATTCGTACAAATTTCTCAATACCAGTCTCAATAAATTAGCATCTTTTCTCAGCACAGATCAATTAAAAATTTTACGATCCCAATTTGAAACATTATCCACCGAAGATTTCAATTTATTGACGCGAAAGGGTGTATTTCCGTACGAATACCTTGATTGCGCGAGCAAGCTGCAGGATCCATGCTTACCGCCGCGCGAGTCATTTTATAGTTTGTTAACGGGTGAGACTGTATCCGAGAGCGATTACGCACACGCCGAGACAGTATTTAACTGTCCGAGACTTGTATTTAAAAACAGATGTCTTGTTATTGGCAGATATTTTTGAAAATTTTCGCGAAAGTTGTATCAAGAGCTATGGATTAGATTCAGCACATTATTATACTTTACCTGGTTTAAAACATACCAAAATTACATTCGAATTGCTCACCGATGTCGATATGATCATGTTTGTCGAACGCGGTATACGCGGGGGTTTAAGCCAATGTTCCGGAAGATACGCACATGCAAATAACAAGTACATGCCATCTTGCGACGCATCGGAACAGTCATCGTACTTGATGTACTTTGACGTAAACAATTTGTATGGATGGGCAATGTGTCAGCCCCTACCATACGCCAAATTTCAATGAGTCGAAGATGTTGCAAATTTTGACGTGTCTTCGATCTCGGTCGATTCGCCTACTGGGTACATTCTCGAGGTAGATCTGGAATATCCGCAACGTCTGCACGACGCTCATGCCGATTTACCGTACTGCCCGACGCGTGCCAAACCACCCGGCAGCAGGCAGGACAAATTACTCGCGACGCACAATGGGAAAAAATCGGTGCGTCACCGGCCAAAAAACTTTTGAACGGATGAAGATAAAGTAATAATTCTTTTTGCGTTAATGAAGTTGATGTGTCCTTCATTGGTTATATAATATTACGTTACTTATATTAACCCTCGGTTCTCACACTGGGGCAAAATGACTCAAAATTTGACTTTAAAGTATTGTTACGTCCTGAAGGGATTGCTGTGAAACACCCCGAGCGGTTAGGGTGATCCACTGGGTTCGCTGCTCTGTCGAAGTGCGAAAGCACACCTTGACTATACTTACCGAGGAAGGATAAGGAGTAGAAGGGTCGAATCAATTGATATTCGGAATTTAGAAGGAAAAACATCAAAGTAAAATATATTTTCGAGAAAGTGAGATCTGTGGTTAACATACCCTTGGGGACGACGCTCCGTCCCCGTGTCGCTCCTTGTGCTCTCGGATGGCACACGGCACGCTTGCCGTCTAAGGTTTCGCCTACTTGCGATGTCGCTGACCCAAACATAGGTCGTGGTTGCTTGCTGCGCTGTCAGCTAGCACACGGAAATCTTCGTATTGTAACTCGCGATGTCGAACAGTTTGCTATCCTAGCTCCGTCAACGTCGGTCACGGTTAACGCTCAAGGGCTCTCCCGGCTAGGCCGTTCTCGGTGCGTCGGATGGAGTTACCCTCTTGCGAATTACTACCCGCCGAGCGTGCTTCGCGGTGCAAACAACGGAACGATGACGCGATCTCTAGACGGCCCGCTGGCACGTCGTAACTTCCTAAATCGGACTTCCAAATACCGATCAACTCGCGACTAAAGATGAAAATTATGTATCTGCTCGCGATGTCGCACGGTCCAAGCTTTTATAGCGCGATCCAGGTCAGAGCCACGCACTCCCCATTTGGAGAACGGGGGAGAATTGCTCCGTCAGTTACTGCTTCTCGTAATTTCTATTGCTCCATGCCCTGGAATCTAGGGCCCGGACCATCGGTGGTCTCGTTGTGTTTTCGCTGACGGATTCCGCGTCTGTCGACCTACTAACCCGCGCGCTGCGATTCCGCTGAATCGCCGATGACGAAATGGAATGTGACGCGGGGACAGCAAGCACGGAATGGACCTGAAGGGCCCATGTAACAGTATAATATCTTTGAGGCATCATTAAGGTACAATATCATTGAGGCATCACTGGTACCATGTAGTAGTAATTTTGTGTATCCTCTACAGACAGAGACGCTCCCCCAGTGATTTTTTAAGCAGAAAAAAATTTTCAGGAACTTTTTCTTTCAAAATTTTTGTTACATGATGATGCATTAAATATTATTTTTCAACGATGAACGTATATTCTACATGTTCAAACTTGATCTCAAAATTGTGTCGACTTAATTTAACAGATAGCTCTTAAACAACAGCTGATTGAAAATTGGCTTGGATGGGATCAACCCAGTGTGACAACAATACGTTACGTAATACTTAATTACATTAACTAATATGATAATGTTACTTACAGTATAACTATTTATAATTCGAAAATATTCCTAATCTCTTCTGGCCACTCTTCTTGAATATCCTTTCCTTTTCGTTGCAGTCTTAAGGATGATATTAAAGGGTCCGATGAAAGTAGCATAATACAGAAGAGATCTTGATTAATTCTCTGTCTTGATATTTTACAAGTGTTGTTGAGTCTTAACCTTCGATATTCTTTGTGATTAGCCTCCTGGGCTTCCTCAGACAATTCTCCGATGGGTAAAATATGAGAACTATTAATATATTCACCATGGCTCAGAATTTTGTGAACGGTTGGTGTTAAATTTCTGTCTGGATAGGTTTTTTTAAATAAATTGAGGGTAGTTCTCGCATACTTCCCAAATCTTTGAGGATTCAATTTCAATCCACTATTGATCATATTTAAAATATTATTAAATCTGTCGACAATTTCTTCTTTCATATTTAATATATTTGCTGTAATTTTAACATTTCCGAAAAATCGTCTGACAGTATTGCCATCGTTCGTATTTCCGAACCCTTGTTTTGGTGTGTCTACTATAAGGTCTAATCTTTCTCTAAATTCTTTTTGTATTCTTGTCTTCTCTTTTTCTTTTATTTCTAATTTTGCCTTATCCTGCTTTATATTTTGAAATTCAATAGATTTTTCATAAGCAACGTTTAATAGAAACTCTATAAATCGAATCCTTGCATGTAAAGCAGATAAACCAAATTCAGCATTATGTTCCGGTGCTTTTTTGCCAGAAGAATTGAATTGTTTCATAGTTTTAGAGCATATCACGCATCTAGTGGTCGCTGAAGTTCCCGAAGCATGTTGGGCTACTTTTCCATCAACCATTGTGAAAAACAGCTTGTGTTTAATTTTTATATTTTTTCCGTATATTGTTGTGTTTGTGTTACGTCCCTACTTCTTATTTGGGTCGTGTTTTTTAAAGGAGTTTATATTTTTGATCCGCTTTCGAGCTAGTTCAGGGACTTACGCTCTGGGATAATTGAGACTGGGTTTTGAGTGCATTTTAACGCGTTATATTAAATATGCTTACTTTTCAATTTTCGATGAGTGTTAATATCCAATCTATGGGAGCGTCTGGGACCCCGTTGATAGCAGGCGCTTCCTTTTGGTTTGGGGCAGCCCACTCTCCTTGGATTAGGGTGTACCCGAATTTGGGGGTTTCCTCCTTTTTTTGTTTGCTCGAGGTCTCTGGAACTCCCGGGAGCTCGACGTAATTTGCCGGCGTGTTGGAAAATTGCCACTTTAGTTTTCGTAGTTGCACTCGCCGTCCAGCGCGATGATTTCTTGGCATTAGTCTTTTGGAATAGTCAATAATAGTTATTGATTGATCGATAAACCACTCTCCACCTTCCGCATCAGGTGCTACCGCGGGCAACGTTCTGCTCATAGGTGACACCGTCGGCGGGGCAAGCGTGGCTTTTCCATATTCGCAATCATTGATTAAAAGTTGATTAATATTTAAATAAATCGCGGTGATCACGCTTTACGCTTAATCTTTGGTAAAACCGCGGGCAACGTTCTGCTCATAGGTAATACCTTTGATTAGCGCAACCCGTGAGCTGTCAATGTACATTTTCGTAATTCGATTCATTTTCCTTAAGACCAATGCTAAAATTATAGGATGAGGTAAGGAGTGGGAACACTTCACTCACTAATATAACAGTAAAACAATCACCTTTATTTTCGTTGGCTGGTGGTTTCACTTTACAAGTTCTTACACTTTTGGTTAAATACAATATTTGAAAAAACCTGGTAATGTTATTTATGATAATAATGTGATAATAATAATTATGATAATGAGCTTCGCGGGTGGTCCGATTCCTTTTTATAGGGCAATCGGTCACTCCTTCTCTATGATTTGTCACATGAAAAATCATAGGTGGGAGACCCCATCCCACAGCTCCTACCTGGAATCTTCCAGGAAGAATCTTCCCACCGTTCTATTCTGGGAGTTTTGTTTACTACTTAGGCACGTTCCATTTTAACTGATTCCCAGCAGCGACGATAGTAAGATTCTTACATTAATTCGCATTTGATTTATATGATATTCGTTTACAATATTTTCTGTACGATCGGTTTCGTACAGCTTATTTATTAAGGGTTGAAGTTAAACATATTATTTTGGAGATTTGTTTGCGAGAAATAACGGGAGGGCAATCTTCTGGCGAGGATTAGGGGCACAGCTCCGGGAAGGTGATGTCGTCTCCACTGGTTGATAAGGGCCTTTGTATCACGCTGAGCGTCAGCTGGTGTTAACTGGGCCTTCTTGGTGTTCGTGCAGTCAGCTACCTGGTATGAAGCTGACTGTCCGCCACCTCCTTGATCTGGTTGTCCTGCTCGCTGCCGTCCGTGTATTCTTCGCTTGGTCTCTTCTTATCGTTGTTTACTGTTTGAATGCCATGTCGGCTATTTGTTGCACAATATTTGTATAATATTCATATGAGGTATGAATACAGTATACCTCTGAGTACGAAATAGTAAATATATGCTTTAAAAGGTTAATTAACATTAGACTCCACGTCGCGGGACGTGACAGTTTGTTTCCTTTAGCATGCGTATCTCTTCTTTTAAATTTGTATCTTCCAATTGAATTAACTCTTTGGTTTCTTTTATATATTTAAACCTGAGTGGTCGTCAAAAATGTGTCGATGATGGCATGGGATTTTTCCATACTTCGGTGGCATTTCCTTCACTATCTGCAGCAAAATTTAACCTCAGCGGAACTAATGAAGTAATAAATAAATTTGTATCGGAAATGTCATTGGCATTTATGGAAAATGCTTGTTTATATTGATTCTGACCTGAGGATCCATCAAAACCATACTTAGAATACAATATCAAATTAGCAAAATTTAATTCAGCTATTTCTTCTGGTAGCTTAGTTTGCAGAATTCTTTTAGCAGTGTGATCCAACAAATCTTGAAGAGTACATTCTGCCGATATTTCTGTGGCTTTCCAATTGTCTGGCATTGAATTCTTCTTCGTTTCCGTAATTACAGAGTAAGGAGGGAACACATGCATCACTCCTTTTTTTTTGTAGATGTTGAGTTAATTTTTGATATTTTTCCCTAGATAAACCTAAATCAAGGAAAATTGCCAAAGCTTCTTGAGGAGAAAAGGTATCTAATTCTGTCGGTGAAAATATGGCATCATATATCCGATCTATCTCTGATTTCTCTGCTTTTTCGACTGCCTCTACAATTTTTGCTCTTTTATAATCGTGATTTTTTTTATAATTGGAGATGATAATTTCTGGCATACCTATTTCTAAAGTGGACAACTTTTCGTTTAATTCACTTCTTTTTCGTCTTTTTGACCGGTCAGCACTCTCTTCATACGATTTCTTTGGTCGACCTTTTGATGTGCTCGGTATCGGTACACAGCCTATTTCATTTAGACCTTTTATAGAGGAAGTTGTTTCCAGCCATCGAGAATTCTTTGTCAAAAACATTTTTTTATTATAATATGAAAATTTGTATTTACTTTTTATATTATTATAAATTCCAGCAAGGTTAATACTAAAGAATCGTAAATTGATTAGAATTTCGACCGTATATATGAGATAATTCAAAATTAAATTAGTTTCGGCGAAACTAATTTAATTTTGAATTAACTAAAGAATCGTGGTACATCTTCATATTTAACTCCATACTTTTCCGTTATCTTATTAACAATTTTTTTTTCACTCATACTAGTTTCTTCTATAAAGATATTAAATAAAGATTTATATGTGTACTCCATTTTTACCACACTGAACTCAATTAAACTTATTTTAGAACAAGTCACCGCAGTAAAATCACATCGTATCAATCACAAAAGCTGTATACTTTTCTTTAAACTTCTATATTATACGTAAACGGTTAGAGACGGATATTATTCTTTGCACACACATCAGGGACATATGGTAGAATAGTACTACATTAACAGTGGAACCGTGAGACGTAGTGATTCGTTTGTTTGAAGCAATGTATGTAATTCGAAGACATAGTAGGCGAATGCTTGTAGTTAAAAATCAATGTTCCTGTATATACTTGGATCATTCTATCCTAAAACACTCAGAGCTTAATTATTTAACCAAGAAAGTAAACAAAAATATTTCAAAATATCAAGATAAAGAGTTAATCTCTGATTAGATCTCTAATCTCAAGATCTCTGCCGTATTATGTTACTTTCATCCGATCCTTTAATATCATCTTTAAGGCTGCCGTCTCACTGGGCCTTGAATGTGTGCGCACGCTCACACAATCTAGGAAAAGCGTGTACGTATACGCGATGTAGTAAACAATCCGTTTCAACCAACTTACATCGTGGAATCGGCAAGAAGGAAGCTTTTGCGGATATAGTTGCCTTCAGCGGACATCTATACAGGGTGGTCTGGTGCGTTTGAACGCTAATAAGCACCGTACGTTGAAATAATAATGAATTTATGACTCGAAAACTATGCAACAACGTTTGCAACAACAACAACAACAACAACAACAACAACAACAACTGCAACAGCTCTGATCACGCGAAAAAGAAGAGGCTCAGTGCTGTGAACATTGCATTTTTGAAGTCATTAGGATTCATTGTGCGCATTTAAGTTGAAAAAATGGCTGACATTCTAAACATTGGAGGGAAGCCGACGTTTGATGATTGCATCGTCAAGCTCGAGACTCACACGTACAACCAATACGTCAACACGACGTTTGGATACAGCGATGAGATAAGAATACCTATACAGCAGCAGGATTTATACACATTGCCGTGTGAAAGTTTCCTTTATGTGGAGGGGAAATTGATGATAAATAAGCCAAATGATGTGTTAACTGTGACGTTGGGAAATAATTGCATGGCGTTCTTATTCGATGAGATTCGATACGCGCTGAATGGCGTGGAGATTGACCGCAACAGAAACGTCGGAATAACTAGCACGCTTAAAAACTATGTATCGCTGACATCCGACGAAGACAAAAATATGGAGAATGCAGGATGGGGCTTGAAACGACGCGATGGACTAATATTGAAAAATCATTTTAATTTTTGCGTCCCACTCAAATATTTGCTGGGATTTTGCGAGGACTACAAACGCATGATTATTAATGCTCGTCACGAATTGATTTTAATACGATCACGCAACGATAACAATTCTCTAATAGGATCGCCGATGTTGGAACCAGAAATCGAATTACTTAAAGTGCAATGGCGGATGCCTCATGTGACGCTGAACGACGTTAATAAGCTATCATTGCTACGTGCTTTGGAAAGTGGACAAAACCTGAGCATTTATTCCACTCGTGGGATTTGTACGAGTATCCTCTCTTACAGAGCACGACCAAACATTCGTGGGCTGTGAAGGCAGCTGTGCAGCTGGAGAAGCCGCGATACATTATCTTTGCTCTACAGACTGCCCGAAAGAATGTGATGAGCGAAGACGTTACTATGTTCAACAATTGTAAATTGACCAATGTAAAAGTTTTTCTCAACTCGGAATTTTACCCATACGATGATCTGAACTTGGACTTTGACAAGAATAAGCATGCCATCTTGTTTAACATGTATACGCAATTCCATAAATCGTATTATGGACATAGTTGCAACGAGGCATTATTCACCGTGGCTGAATTTTTACTATTTGGTCCCATCGTGGTGATTGATTGCTCGCGACAAAATGAGTCGATCAAGAATGGCACCGTGGACGTGCGCATAGAATTCGAGTGTAAAGAAAATGTACCTGCAAATACTACGGCATACTGTCTGATTCTGCACGATCGGGTGGTTGAATACAATCCGCTGACAAACGTGGTGCGCAAAATCAATTAAATTGCCACGCTACTTGCCCACCCTTTCCTGTGCCAAATTCATATAAAATTTCTTCGTGAAAACCGACATGCTTTACGAGAAAGGCTGCATTCTCCCGACTGTCTTGGAAGCAAACGGACCTCCAAATTGTACCGATGATGACTGTACCAACATTTGTTGACCTGCAAGGGTTCGTCGCCGATGGAAAATTTGTCGTCAAGGAAGTGGCGGTCCTACGAAATGGATTAATTCTCTCGCACTATATTTTTGGGAGTTCGATGCCGCAATATCTTCTTACGAAATCCGACAAATCAAGCATTCGGTGACTGGTGGCAAAACATCATGGACTACGTTGGGACGATGGAGACGTTCCGTACAGTATGGCTAAACGGCTAATTATGAAAGCTACAGCTGATGCGATCGACGAAGAAGATGACGCATCCCATATCATATACGTTAAAGGGCTGCAGAAACGCGTCTGGCTCATGGATTTCCTCGACGAAAATACGATAACGGATGTGGTGTTCGAGATGCTGGACATTGACTACGAGGATATCAAATCACTAAATAAGCTAAATATAGTTAATACACTGCGATGTGGCAGACACGCGAAACACTGTGCCATGCAGAATGTATTTAAAATATGCAACTGGTGGTCTAAACGCCAGAGAGAAATGCTTAAATAAAATATAATCAATTTTAATGCATAAATGTTTTTTTCTTCACCCTCCCCAACTTCCTACATGTACGCTAGATTCAGATGATAGTTGTAATTATTATGTGGGAAATCGTTCAAAACCGTTTGATACCGTTCGATTCGCGTTCAATACCCGTTCAAAACCGTTCGATACACGTTCAAAGCCGTTCGACACCCATTCAAAACCGTTCGATACCCGTTCAAATCCCGCTCGATACCGTTCGATTCGCGTTCAATACCCGTTCGATTCGCGTTAAATACTCGTTCGATACCCGTTCAAACCCGTTTGATTCGCGTTCAATGCCTTCGATATCCGTTCGATTCGCGTTCAATACCCGTTCTAAACCGTTCGATTCACGTTCGAAGTGGTATGTTAGGCGTTGAAAGTGATACGATAGACGTTTCATATACATTCAAAATGGTGTGATCTAGTCAAATGATGTGTCAAAGAAGAAGGAGAAAACGGTTCAACGAAATGATATGTGCAATGAAAAAAAAATGTAATGGTCAGCGGAAATGAATCTAGAGAACAACAGCGTCTCACTTTTGCAAAGCTACGCACTTCTCGATTTCATGGTATGGGTCTCCTTGTGCGAGCCTGGAGATGTAGCGAGACCCGTTGCATTCAAAATCGTGGTCGACGTGCACTCACTTTGACAGTTTTTAAACACTCTTCATTTTTTTTTAGCTGAGTGAAATTGCTTTGAAGGACATCATCAATCGTTCAACGCGTAGAAGATACAATCGAATAATACCGTAAGTTTCCATTATCATATTTTTAGTGAATCGTTGTGTTAATAACTTTGAGAATTATAAGAAAAATCGATTTCAGATTATGTCTCTACCCGTGAATTTGAACCGGTCAGCTACGGGTACAATCACAGCTGCTGTGACAATGCCTTTTCGAAGGCATTTGACGTGCTGTGACGAAGGCATTTTCGTCAGATTAATCCAAAAGTATACGTGACGTGTCGAAATATCGCAGTACAATCTGAGGAAATTCGGGATGGTGAACATCATGAGGCGGTAGCAGAGCATGATGGTGGAATTTTTTAAAAAGTATTTCATAATGGGACCACCATACGAGATGATCCACCGGACGACCACTTCGGGGATGAAGAGTTCTGGCTGAATCGCAATGCACGGAATGGATATTTATTAGAAGATGATGATGACGATAATAATATTTTCGCGTATCCAAATATATATCAGCGGAATCGTATGGGTGCTCCGGAAAGTGTGGTGTGGCGTAACAGTGTTAATGCTGAAAAGATCGATTACGACGTCGTTTTAAAGAACTCAGTATCGGAGCTTCGGGGCAGTAATGTTTCAGTTCAAACCGACCCTCCGCAAGTTCCTGTAGATTAATTGTTAAGTGAACTATTTGCTGATAGTCCTATCGAGTGGGATATATGGCCGCCTTCGCCGCCTCCGCAGGTATGTAACATTCTGCATTGTGTTTATGTGCGTGATGTTTATTATGTATAATGTATCGTTATTATATCAACTTTTGTATCTGTGTGCAGGTGATTAATGGAAATGCGCGGAACCCATCATTCCCACCGGAGTGGCTGCAACCGTCCCCACCACCTTCGACACCTTCGGCACCGATGGACGACGACAGCGACGATATTTAGATTTATATTTTTTTTTTATTTATCATCCAGATTTTTTTCTTTTGCTTTTATTTTTTTATTTTATTATTATCATTATTATTATGTAACAATATATATCGTAAACATATATAATTTCACAATTTCATTCGCCCGTCTTCCTCACATAATTTTAAGATTCTACGTTTCAATAATTATTATTTCTCTGCGTTGTGGGGGGGGGGGGCAGTTCTGCTGACGTCACATAATTCTATTTCATTCTTCGCGCCGTGAAAATGACGTCACCCTGCCCGGCCGCTCCAGAGGATTCGAGTTACACGCGATCGTGCGAGACGCTGCGACGCTTTAAAAATTGTACCACCAAGTAGCGCTGTCTCCTTTCTTCTCCCAGATATTAGCTTTAAAATATTGCTCTCTCTTTCCCTCCTCTGAATTTAGCTTTAAAATAATGCTCTGTCTCTTTCCCTCCTCCGAAGACGCGGTTTGTAAAATGCCGATCTTTCCCGACACTGTCCGAAACATCATCCGATAAAAAATAAATTATTTCTCTGGATTGGAAATAAATGTCTGTATGCCGCGTAATGGTTTGGAAAAAAATTTCGGGGGCTCATTCACTTCCTCCGGTTAGGTACACAAAATTTTCAAAAAATTGTTATCTATAGAATGCATGCTCTCTCTCTCCTCCGAATTTAGCTTTAAAGTAATACTTTGTCTCTTTCCCTCTTGCGAAGACGCGGTGTGTAAAAAAGCCGACATCGTCCGATAAAAAACGAACGCGTGTGACGCTCGGCATATATACCATTCGGGAAAGACTAATGTCGGAGAGCCGACGTTGGGAGAGTTGGTTAGGCGGCGAGTTGCTAGTTAAGCGTCACAGCGTACGGTCATACCGAAGCAGTCCTCCTGCTTTACGACTACAGTGCAATAAACCGCGTGGCGGGTTCCGCCGAAGAACGCGCTCCAGTGCAGGCCTCCATCAAGCCTGTCCAAGCTGGCTACAATCGATTCTACAATTCAACGTGTGAACATTTCACACACCCCGTACATCTCACGCAAGGTGTGACACAAACAACGCTATAAGATTGCGGGTGCAAGCGACCACCCCCCGAGGGCCAAGGCCCGTTCTTCCATTCCCACCTACAAAAAGGACGAAAACGATTATGTCACTAATCCTCAACAGTGCACGGTACTCTACCCGCACGCTCCAATCGCGAAGATGGAGACCTCTTTAAAAGATAACCCTCTAGTTTTAAAAGCTCTAGAGTCTGGGGACCTCAAATCCCCTAAAATCTACAAGCAAATATTAAAAGGCAAAACGGGAAAAAGATATAACCCCATGCCCATCATAGCAAAAAAAGACATTGGAACGAACAACATAAATTCGCCATCCACATCGGCGAATAATAACAAGAAAGCCCCACACCCAGTGATCTCGCAAAACCTCGAGATGGATTGCGAATCTCAGGTTAGCATAAACAGTACCAAACCGTCCTACGAGGATCTACTGATTACAATCGACACGCTAAATAACACCGTGAATAATCTCTCCAAACAACTTGAAGAAGCACTCCACTCTAATTGGCGTCCTCTGAAAACATCCAATCATACATATTCCGAGTTCCAATCAGAAAATAGATTTCAACTGCTAGAGCCAGATGTGATTGACATTGATGGGGAAAACCCGAAGGACGAACGGCCAGCTACCCTGCCCGGCTCGAAAAAGCCGCGCGCACCGTCCCCCCAGGATCATAAAAGTGACCTCAAGAGGAAGACAACAGCACCAGGTACCAATGACTCACCCAAAGCCCGGCCAAACTTGTCGACACCTTCCCTTACAACAACCTCCAAGGATCGCATCACGCCGCACGGACCCAACAACACCCATCGACACGCTCTACAACCGAACAACGCATCGCAAGCCCAAAGAACCAACGTAGACAACATCCAAAATGGTAACAAACCCCAAAAACCCACAAACTCCTTAAACAGCGCAACGTCGCACAACAATTCCAAACCGCCCCCGATTACCCTACATGTTAACTCAACAAAACAAATTGTAGACCTACTATCAGGGCATCTCAAAGATTTTTACATCCGACGAGTAAACGACAATAAGCACTTGCTACATACCATCACCCATGATAACTCCAAGCACGCAATTCAAATCCTAAAACAAAACGAAATTCAATTCTTTACGTATACACCAAAAACAGATAAAAATCTAACAGTTCTACTCAAAGATTTAGAGAGCGATTTCAATACACAAGAAATCTTAGATGCCCTGAACAACCAAAAAATAGAAAATCTTCAATTTTTATCGGTTAAAAAATTTGCAACTAGGCGTTCACTAGAGGAAGGTAGAAGTCTACCGATATTCCTAGTTCAACTGTCTCCTATTAGCAACATTAACAATTTAAAAGAAATAAAAGTCCTACTTCACACATTCGTTCGTTGGGAAAAAATCATTAAGAAGGACCGCATCCAATGCAAGAGGTGCCAAAGAATTGGGCACGTAGCATTTAACTCCAATCTTAACTACCGCTGCGTTAAATGCAACTCTCCTCATAACCCAGGAGAATGCCCACGTAGCAACTCACAGCAAACCGACGATGAATCTCAAAAAGATTCTAAACCCTATTGTATTAATTGTAAAAATTTCGGCCACCCCGCTTCCTATCGAGGATGCCCAAAACTAAAGGAATTCAGACAAAAAATAGAGGAAAAGAGACTAACTACTAAGCTAGAAAAAGAGAAAAAATTGAAATCAGTCAACAACATCATCAAAAAAGGCATCTCCTTTAGTTCCATTGTAACTGGCAACAAATCTACTAAACCTCCACCCCCACATACGTACAAAATACCAGAACCCCTCCCTGAAACCCCCGTAGTTCACCCCCCTCAGATCTCACTTCTGGATCAAATAAAGAAAATAATTGATTCCTCAGTAAACGCACAAACATCGCGACTACTAGAACACATCAAGGCAAACTCAAATAAAATAGACATATTAGCTGAATCTATGGATTTTGTATTCAATGACTCATAACAACATCAACATGAACCATGTCAATACTATCAGAGGGAAAATAACCTTTGAGAAGATAAAAATTCTTGAAATAAACGTAAATTCCTTAATCACGAACGAAAGAAGGGCAAACCTCGCAGAATGTTTGCAAATAAATGACCCGGATGTGGTCCTTCTCTGCGAAACAAAACTTAATATTAATCACCACGTTAATTTTAAGAACTATATATTTATAAGAAATGACAGACTAAATGCTAAACAAGGTGGGGGCACAGGTATTCTAATAAAGAAAAATATTAAATTCAAGTCCGTCCAGCCAAACGGTATCAAATCAACAACACTTGAAACTAGCATAATCCAGCTAAAAATCCAAAAAGATGTAAATCTTTTCCTAATAGCCGCATATGCCGCCGGCAATAACAACAAGGAATTCTTGACAGAGCTAAGTTTGATTTTTGACAAGCTTGAACTACACAAAAATGAAAACTTCTACCCCCTTGCGGGCGATCTCAACGCTAAACACATGGCCTGGGATAACCCAACAGATAACAGTAGAGGGAACGCACTTCACAAATGGATTGACCAAAATCAAATTAAATACCGCCTTTCATTCCTTCACAGCGCAGTACCGTCCTTCCCTAGAAGTGGAGCTTTCATCGATATCTGCTTAGCAGACAATAGACTTAAGTTCCACGATTTGCCCATTTCAGACAGACTAGCATCTTTCGATTATGATAGCGACCATAGGGCCGTTTTAATGATGGTATCCCTGCAAGCTCATAAACATATTGAAATAGATGAAATAAACCCCACCACCACCTACAATTTTAACAAAGCAAACTGGAGCAAATTTAAACTGTACTTAATCGAAAATGACAATACAGACATACCAAACACTAGAAACCTTACATCAAAGGAGATCGATAGCTTCATTAATCAACTGAACATCAACATTTTAAGCGCAATGGATCAATCAATACCACGAGCATCAAACAACGCTAATTCTACAGACAAATATATTACCCCTCTCATAAAACGACTAAGGAAACAAAAGAGCCATTTAATAACTCGTTTAAATAGACTAACTAGACCAGATAATTATACGTCCGCAAATGACAACCTCATAGCAGCACTTAAACAGATCTTAAAATTAGTCAGATACGATATAAAAAAGGCCTTCCATAACTCCGTAAGCAACTACTGGAAAAATAAAATCAATAGCTTATCAACTCATAAACCTAGAGAACTTTTCCCAGCTATCAACAGCATCTTCCGCCCAAGAGACCGCGGTAACATAGATACTCTTAAAATTCCCTCCACTAACGTAGACCTAATCACAAACGCTAATTTAGACCGCAACAACCTACAAACTGACAATGACAACAACTTGCTCATCACTGACGTACAGGACAAGCTCAAAACCCTAGGAGCACACTTCGAAAGAGTCCACACGCAAAATATCCACTTGGGAAAACAACAACTAACAAACATAATCACACAGAAAATTGAAAATTTAAAAAATGAACTACACAAAGACATACAAGATAACACAACAGTTTGCATATTTAATAATACAAATGAGGCTAACAGCCCAAACGCCAACCTCATCCCACCTGACTTCTTCACGTCCACAGAAAATCTAAAATTAGTTTTCAAAAAACTAAACAATAAAAAATCCTCGAGCTTCGGCAATATCCCCAATATAGTGCTAAAGAACTTACCTCCACTATACGTCTTCTATTACACAATAGTATTCAACAATTGTCTAAACATGTCATACTTCCCAAAAGTGTGGAAAACAGCCAAGCTTATTACCATAAAAAAGAAGGACAAAAACAGCAACGATCCGGCAAGCTACCGTCCGATCAGTCTCCTACCTAACATCAGTAAAGTGTTCGAAATTGTAATTAACAACTCAATAAATACATTCTGTACACTCAACAACATAATCCCAGAAACACAATTTGGATTTAGACACAAACAATCAACCACTCATGCCATCACCAAATTTACATCAGATATTTGTTGGGCCAGAAACGCGGGAGACTGCGTCGGGGCCGTATTCATCGATCTAGAAAAGGCTTTTGATACAGTTTGGCTAGACGGACTCTTTTACAAGCTTAGCAAAAAGAACTTCCCACCGCACTTAATAAAGATGCTCTGGAACATGCTCCATGATAAAGAATTCATCGTAACCGAAGGACAAGACACATCACTGAAAACCTTCAAAATAAGAAACGGACTGCAACAAGGCACCGTAAATTCCCCCATCTTATTTAATATTTACACAAGCGACTTACTACAGATGTTCAACCTAAATAGCGACAACAAAAAATCCGCATTAGCGTTTGCAGACGACCTGCTTATCTACGTAAAAGACAATAAACCATCGAATATCAAAATAGAACTTCAAGAACTCTTCGGCAAAATTCAAAACTACCTCCATACTTGGAAAGTAAAAATAAACTTAAATAAATGCGAATCCATCCTATTCAGACCTTACATCTCGAAAATATCAGACGCAAACAAAAATGTCAGAATCCACTCCAAAAAATTCTGCATTCACGACTCCTACAACACAAACGCCATTATTCCGCACAAAAAAAATAGTTCGCTACCTAGGTGTACATCTTGATTTCAAGCTAAACTTTAACAAACACATAGATATACAAATAAGTAAAGCACAAAAAACATTTATGGCGAACAGGAGAATGTTTTACTCTAAAGATCTAAATAAGAATGTAAAATTGTTGCTTTATAAGCTACTAATTCGACCGATATTAACATATGGCTGCGCAATCTGGTTCAACATCAGTGCCAGCACAATGGAAAAAATAAGAATGTTTGAAAGAAAATGCATCAGGGCTTGCCTAAGTAGATACCGTACACCAGAGTCAAACTACGCCAAAAATGTAAGCAATCATCAGCTATATAACGAAGCAAAATTCACTCGAATAGATATATTCATATTAAAACTAATCAGGAACCATTGGGCACACATTCATAACATTGGAACAAACAGTCTAATCTACAGTTCCATCTACCCGAATCCTCAATATTACGATAAATCCAGACAAACCGGTTACACACCACCAGAATCCTTCATATACCTAGACAGCATAGGCGTTATTCAAAATAATAATAACCTGCCAATGATATACCATTTTAACAGGAAAAAATACGATAAACGTATACCATATGAAGCTGATATTGACACAAACGGTCCCTCGATGCGATTCAAACACAATCTAACCACATACGACCATAAAGACAAACACCGGAATAACACCAAGAAATACTGGTGGCTCTAACAAAATTTAATATAAGACAAAGCTATTCGAAATTAACGAGCCCCCTTGTAAATAACCTAGTACCCATTCTATAAAATAATAAATCCTAAGTAGCGCCCAATGTTCTATATTATTTCACCACACTATAATTTTACTCTGACTAGTTAAACGTAAGATAAACATATGTATATAAGATCATATTATAGCATTAACTAAGTACTAGATATAACTTTTCCCCTCCTCTTTCTATCACCCTCACCCACACCCTTACCCTGTAATGACACAAACGCTATCGATTGATGTATCAGTCCCGTGCCTCACTGTGCATCATTCCCAACGAACGAATTTAGCAACATAAGCCTAGTTTAAGTATAACAATATAGCATTAAGTGCTATCTAAATAATAGACAACGACAAGACTGTGCGTGCTCCAGTGTTGGAGCCTTTAGTCTAACTTCCGAAGACTGCGCCCTCAAAAGCTTTTATTCGTTATGTTTATTGTACCCCTGTTATTATTTATTACTCTTATTTGTTCTGGCACAATAAACGTCTGTTTAAAAAAAAAAAAAAAAGTTGGTTAGGCGGTTGACTCGTACCGCGGAGGTCTTGGGTTCGAGCCCCGTCGTCCGAGATTCGGTTTTTTCATTTATTATATTAATATCATAAATTAATGTTTCCTTCCTTACCAACAGGTTGGAGTTCAGGGTGACACTTCTCACTCGCGGTGTTCCTCCTCGCTTCCTTACCAACAGGTTGTTGGAGTCCAGGATAGTAGCACTCTTCTTCTTTTCACCCGCGGTTACTCCTCCTGCTCGATACGGTTCGGTATCGGTTCGGCATCGATTGATTCCGGTATTCTTCAGATCTCGCGCCCACTACTCCGCCATCTCTACGATGTCATCAGCCGCGGTCCGCTTATACCCCCACCACTGCGCCGCGGTCCGCCGCCCGCCCGTGATGGATTTCCTGCGACCTTGAGACTCAAATTTGGATTTCAAGGTCGGGGGGAGGGGGGGGGGGAATGGCCTTCAAACTCAAATTCAAATTTGGATTTCAAGGTCGGGGAGGAGGGGGGGAAATGGCCTTTAAACTCAAATTTGGGTTAGAACCCGCGTTGTATTCCTACTCATATCGATACGATAAGAGCGTGCTTTTAAGAAATGCATACTCCTTTTATAATTTTTATTGTTTGTGTAAAAGTAGTCCGATTTCCATGATATTTGTGATAATTTTAATTGGGAGAACGCCAGAAATCCATTAGTGTTACTTTCATATCGATACGATGAAGAATAAAGAATTTCTTAATACGCTGTAATGAATATTTCACCCTCGACTGTGGGTCGCCGACCTCGATTCGCTGCAGTCGGCCAAGGATGCATACCTGTTTCAGAAAAACTGTATACTTTATTCTTTATCGTATCGATATGGAAGCGATACCGATGTATTTCTCATGTTTTTCAAATGAAAAACCTACCAACTTTCATATAAATGGAACTATTTTTAACGAACTTATGGAAATCAATTTATTATAAAGGGAATTAATTACAATCCGATTTCTGTCGTTTTTGGACCATTTTCATCGGGAAAACATAAGGAAACGATTCACGTCACTTTCGCCAAGATCCGGTGCGAAATGTAGAATTTTCGATTCGTAACGTCTTAGGGGGCAACATTGTACGGCCCCCCTGGTCTCGAGGGTCGAAGTCCTCGAAACCCATTGATCGAGGCACGGCTTATCGACGGCGTTCCCTCTGAAGTCTTGGCTGCCAGGATCGTCGCGCGCCTCAGGATTTTTGCACTGTCAGAAATCCTGATGCGCGTGCCGGGCCCTTGTTTTCAAGTGCCGTTTTCCTTTTCCAACTACATTTTCTGTCTCTTATGTAAACTCTTCTGGACTCGAGGTTGGAGCGCGGGCAGGACCGTGGGGTTTTCTGGCGCGTGGGAAGGACTGTGTTGCTTTCTGGGGCGCCACACCTTTTCGAACGCGCCACGCAAGAGCGTGCGTGAAAAATTTTACCTGCATCACGAGCAATCAGAAGAATACCCCGTTCCTTCAAAACATCTTGCACATTACATTCCTTCATCATTTATCTTAAGTGTATTTATCGTCTATCAATAATAATTTTTATATTAAAACAAGCAATGACATGGTAATTATTACCATTAATAGTAATAGTTATGATCGTCACAACAGGGAATGTGTTAACTACAATTTCATTTGCCATCGCATTGTCGGGGAAACATTTGGACATTTTTTAATGTATTCTTGTAAAATTTTACAGTCGTTATAACTGAGTCATAAACCATTTCCAGAATTTATAGCACCTTCAGGTTAACCAAATATAGCTTCCTAAAAACAAATGTTTCAGTGTACCCTACAGTAACAGCATTTATGATATTCTCTATAAGCCAGGTATATCGAGGAATTTGAGATACTTTTCGCGAACGTATATCGCGATCGTGTCTTGCCGATCGTTTCGCAGATCGATGATATACATCGAACAGGTAGTACACGATACACCACTGCGGTGGATCGTGTAAAAAGCATGTGGAGTCGACGTAGATATGGGAGTCCGAACTCGCTGTCTCAAAGTAGTGACGGGTACGACCTCCTGGCTTGCGTGAAGGACCGCCGCGATCCGGCTTCACGTACTTTTACGGAACGCGCGCCGGAACGCGCAACGGATCGCCCGTGTAAAGGGCTCTAAACTAGCCAATTGAGCCTGCTTATCTCTCGTGTCTAAACACGCGCTTGAATTTCAAAACAAAAGCACGCGTCGACGTATTCCGTGCGAGAGAAGGTGGGCCTTGGGGAGGAGATATTGCTGTGAAGAGAGCCTCTTCGGGACAGTGGCCGTTTGAGAGGGATGCAGGGCAGATTGGTTAGAATGGGGCCAATCGGACTTCAAGCCCATCGTCTCTCGCACGGAATACGTCGACGCGTGCTTTTCTTTTGAAATTCGAGCACGTGTTTATACTAGAGAGATAAGGGATCTGTTTCGAATTTGTAGGAAGGACGACGCAGGCGGGACTACGCGCAGTCAGCGGACTACCCCTTTTCTTCCTGTGTCTCTCCGCGAGGCGTATTGATGTCGAATGATACTTTTTAAATTCTAGTTCCCCAAAATTAATCAGGCTGATCGACCAGAACATTTCGCCAGGGTCGCGGCTTATGACCGTATTGTCCCGCTAGTCGGCGATAGAGAACGGTTTCCTACAGTTTTGGATAATTTATGACTTAAGGGGTAACACCACTGTAAATTTTTCGGAATTTTTTTTTTTATTGGCTTAAAATATGCTTTGAACCCTTTAGAATATGGGGCAAAAACTGTATTACTTGAAACAAATTTGTTTCCTTGAAATTTCGAGCTCTTCCCCAAGCGCATCGAACTGCTTCGAAACAACTACTGGCGTTCAATTAATCCCTGCTGGGAAGGTAGAACCTAATTAATGTCCTACCTTTTGATTTCTAACTTCTCTAATACACAATGGATGTCGTTAGAAAGTTTTTATGTTCAGTTAGAAGCATTTCCAAATAAAAGTATGTTAGCAGCAACGTATTTTTCTATCTTCTTTAAACGCGTTTTTCTCGAAACACGACTTTTCAACACGGCACGCAGCATAACTCCAACAATTTTCATTCTTTTCATTCGAAATTTTAACTATATCTTTAAAATAACAATTTGAAGAGAAATACGTACGGGATTTTCGATAAGTTAATTTAAACATTAGTTATTAACAAATGATTGCCCTCTTTTTGAAGAAAATTGAACGTTTTTTATTCAAATACTCACCAATCGCACAAAAATCGATATTTTTAAAATCCCGTACGTATTTCTCTAGCTATAAACCTGTAGATTTGAGAGAAATTTTTTCCATTTTTTAGATTCAAATTTGCACCAGCTACACTGCGTGCCGCAGAGCACTAAAATTTCAACATGCTTCACGAGAATGGCTTCAGTGCCGCCATTTTGTAATATTTTTCAATAACCATTTTTTTTTTAATAACATAATATATGCTTAATAACTTCCTCCAGTATTGTTATTCTATCACCTTTCCTTCCATCCAAGAAATATTGCCAGAAAACAGGCTTTTTTCAAGCTGTTACAGTGGTGTTACCCCTTAATTGGTTCCGCCTTGTAGCAAATGTGAACTCAGGGCATCGGAAAACGAAAACAGGAATTGTATGCCTTTTCTTCTTTATACCAATTCGAAGACTTTCTGTTTCTCGTCTCTTCGGACCCTTTCGAACCGAAACACGTGGTGTCTGCTGTCTATCTCTAAGCAATGGATACATTGGTAGTAAAAGGACGGAGAGCGGGCTTTTGTGAAAGTGTACGATGGTTCGTTCGTTGCACTTCTGCAAAGCACGTGTGTTTCGAAAATGTGCTGGCTTCTTTTTACCTAAAACCTCTTGTCCTGGTGGGAGTTAACTCATAATGGAACGAGAGGAACTACTTGGGGGTAGAAGAAGTCGCTTGGAAAAAATCTTGTCAGTCAGCAAGCAATCACGTCGCAGAAATGTTCTCTGCTCAAGAGTATTGCACGATGTTCTGGGTGTACCCCCTGAATAACGGGAACGCAAATGCTGCAGCGTGAGACTTTGCGCGGAAATACCTACGGCTCCGAACGCCAAGAAAAAATTCATTTCCACCAATTTTTATAACGTAGGAACAACACGTTCCATGGAAAATAAATTAAGTGATCAGTGTTACTAGCCGTGTAGTGAAGTGAATATTCGGTACATTAACCTGGATGCACCTGACATTGCGACCCTTAACTTTGGGTAATGTCGTATACCTGGGACCAGCTGTCCACGGGGCTCGTCCATCGATGACCAGGATCGGTTCAGTGACCCAATGACACAGGTTTCCACGCTGCAAGTGAATTTTCGACAAGGGTGAGTTTTAGTTACTTTATTGGTGATCATTCATTTTTAAATTTAACGCAAGCTATGGCTTATTTCCGGCGATAATTCTCAAAATTCCCTACGAAAATATTTATTCGGGCTTTTTAAACAGACTTATTCGTTATCAGCAACAGTGCTGGCCGTTACTGAATTACGGATTTTTATCACAATAACGAGCTACGATCACTTTTCGTTAATTTACTGTTACCTTACCTTTTCGTGGCTAAGTTATTAACACAAGGGAATTTACGTATTCCGTATCCTCCCACTTCAAATTATTATTATTTTCGAAACTTCTAAAAAAAAACTGTGTATTCGTCTTTCTACGTTACACGTGATTTTCATCCATTTATCCTTTATTCATTATTCACTTTAAATAACAAACAAACCATGACAACATGTTCGATTTTATTTGTTACGTCTTTTTCATTTGCCATTCTACGAAATTTTCTTCGATGCATGCCGAGTTGCTTGTTCGCAGTCGCAGCGTGGCGCGCAGCCACGCTAGCGCGGGAACTCGGCCGTCAGACTCGCGTTCTGATTGGTCGGTGCTTTTTGTTAATATCTCGTTAACGAAAGCTCGGAGAGAATTTTCGCAAAGGAAAAAGTTGTTTGCAATCAACCCCTGAATCACCCCCTTCAAGGAACCGCAGCATTTTTGGGACACCCTGTATAGATCAGTGAACAAAAGAGAGAATTAGCGTAAAGGAGTGTGAGAATCGAACGCATGCGCGATCCTCAGTCGATCAGCGGATCGACGAGAGCAAGGATCAGGAGCAGCGATGTGTGCATAGCGATGAGAGAGGGAACCGAGCATTCCATACGCGCCTGCGCATTGACCAGTCGCTCAGTAGACCGAGTAGAGAACGGATCGAGCGAGACGAGAATGATTGACGCGTAATAGTCGAACTCCGTTCCTATTGGTGCGCTCCCAGTATTCCGAATATGTATAAATACGGGCAAGAAAGCCCAGAGAGCATCATTCATTCATTCATATTGTTATGTAGGGGAGCGGAGGCTAATACCGTACAGCGGCCAATTCCGTACAGCAGTGTTTACACGGAAGGAATCGAGTTATATATGTTTGTCTTTGTCACACTCGTTCGTTTAGTAGTGTGTTGTAACTTCGTCAGGTATTGCGTCATTCCGCGCAACGATTTCGGTGCAATTGGATGTGTTGCGATTTTGCGCTCGCTGTTATAACATTTTAACGTCAGAAAATAAGCCGTAAGTATATATTTTTATTAAATTCTGCAGTGACGGTATTATATTTCACACTGTAAGACTATTTAGCATGAGATCATGGTCGATGTATTACTTTATTGCATTTGTTTTTGTAACTATACGTCGTTGAAAGCCAAAATTCGGTTTCGGAAATTTCCGTACACTGTACGGTATTACCCGCTATAACTATTTGTATTAATATGTTGATTTATTTATTGTTTTAGATGGCGCCAAGGAAAAAATGTACCTGGTCGCCACAAAAAATGAAAGCTGCTTGTGAACGCTGTACAAGGTGGAGCTAAATTACGGAACACTGCTGTTTTATACAACATTCCCGTAATGACACTCTCAGATTGTGTGAAGAAAACAGACAAATCTCGTTCAGTCATTTGTAACAAAATGGGTAGAAAACCAGTTTTCACAGCTGTTACGTGCCGATTACTTTTTCAAATTCATTTCTAAAATTCTCATTGTACAGTCGAATCGCAGATGTCGACGATTGATTCAACCACCACGTGTTATGGGAATTTCCCTCAATCGGTTGTCGATTATCTGTAAATATTCTTAATAGTTATAATTTACTTCACATGAAGCCTCTCACGCCACGGTATATTCTCATGGAAGATTACTGTTAACGATCTTCCAACGCCGTCGACGTTCTTAGAATGCACGTTGTGATAAGCATTCCGAAACCTCAACATTGTAGTAGACCACCTTATATTTTTCACTTATATTTTTCTTCCCTGCTAAATTTCTGATACACTATCATTGACATCTGATCCAACCATTGCGTGTTGTGGGAGTTTCCCTCAATCAATTGTCAATGATCTACGAACCAAATTATAATAATAATTTATATGAGCCGTTACGCCACTGCGCTCTTCCATGCGAGAAATCTCTAACGCCGTCGACGTTCTTAGAACGCCGGACGCGATAACAACATGGATACTGAGATGCTGGGAACGTTCCAAGCGACGACGGTTAGGCCCGTGTGCATGAGGTGCAGAGTCAGCAGTTTTGGTGCCCTTTGTTCGAAGGCCCGAGTGCTCGGGCCTACCCTGCGATCGCTCATGGCAGTCAACTGACAAGTCACATAGTGCGTGGTTGTTCTGTCCGAGGGACATAACTATTCGTTAAAATAGTCTTTGAGCCGGAGTTCCCGTGTTGTCCTGTAGTGCGTGGAAGAACTTAGTCCCCGTAAAGACTTATATATATATATATATATATATATATATATATATATATATTTGCGTTTTCACCGTTAAACTCTTTAAATTTTAAACCGTACTTTTATATATTTCTGTGTTTTAAATATTAATCGTTTAATTAAATCCTTATTAACATTCTTGCGTTTAACATTTTAATAAAAACATTATATTGTGAACCGTCATTGACATTGGTGTGTTGTGTGACGCTCCTGCACTTCATCACCCTGCACGTGGGAATCTCCAGGTCACACGGAGAAAGAGAAAGAAGGAGGAACAGAAAGAAAGAGAAAGAGAAAGAGAGAGAGAGAGAGAGAGAGAGAGAGAGAGAGAGAGAGAGAGAGAGAGAGAGAGAGAGAGAGAGATTGAGAGGAAGCCGTTCAAAAATTTTAACAATCTTCGTGACGAATCGGTAAGTCATTTTAACTACGTTATAAAACGGAATAAACAAATAATCCAACTCACTTAGTGAGTTGTGGGTTTTCCCTCGATAATTTGTTTAATTCCTTTTTCGGCGTGTACCGTGTTACATGGGCCCTTCAGGTCCGTTCCGTGCTTGCTGTCCCCGCGTCACCTTCCATTTCGTCATCGGCGATTCAGCGGAATCGCAGTGCGCGGGTTAGTAGGTCGGCAGACGCGGAATCCGTCAGCGTAAAAGCAACAAGACCACCGATGGTCCGGGCCCTAGATTCCAGAGCATGGAGCAATGGAAATTACGAAAAGCAGTAACTTTATTAATTCTCAGTAATAGTCGCGAGTTGATCGATTTTCGGGAGATCGAAGTAGGAAGTTACGATGAGCCAGCGGGCAGTCTAGAGATCGCGTCATCGCTTAATTGTTTGCATCGCGAAGCACGCTCGGCGGGTAGTAATTCGCAAGAGGGTAACTCCATCCGACGCACCGAGAACGGCCTAGCCGGGAAAGCCCTTGAGCGTTAACCGTGACCGACGTTGACGGAGCGAGGATAGCATACTGTTCGACATCGCGAGTTACAATTCGAAGACTTCCGTGTGCTAACTGACAGCGCAGCAAGCGACCACGACCTACGTTTGGGTCAGCGACATCGCGAGTAGGCGAAACATTAGACGGCAAGCGTGCCGTGTGCCATCCGAGAGCACAGCGAGCGACACGGGGACGGAGCGTCGTCCCTAAGGGTATGTTAACCACCGATCTCACTTTCTCGAAAATATATCTTACTTTGTTGTTTTCCTCCTAAATTCCGAATATCAATTGATTCAACCCTTCTACTCCTTATCCTTCCTCGGTAAGTATAGTCAAGGTGTGCTTTAGCACTTCGACAGAGCAGCGAACCCAGTGGATCACCCTAACCGCTCGGGGTGTCTCACAGCAGTCCCTTCAGGACGTAACACCGCATTTGTTGAATTCTATTACTTTGTGTAATTATATTGCGATCACGAAATTCTCCTAAACGTTCGCTTTGAAAAATTAAAACATTGCGTTAACATTGATCCAACTCACTTAGTGAGTTGTGGGGTTTTCCCACGGTCAATTATCATCCGAACAGTGTAAAAACATTCGAAACCGAACCGATATTGTTCATCTACAAACCTCCGAAAAAGTTTTATATTCGTGAGTCATCTACGACTCTTTTAAAAAACCATGTAGATTTCCCATTTTTGTACCACCTTTAAACATTTCCTTTTTGCTTATTTTTTAATACATGGTAATATTTACTTAAATATCGTCTCATTCTGTCCGAACCTGTCTCTACCAAGATACCACATCCCGATTGGGCAACCTGTATGGGTTGTAGACAAAAGCCGTACCCGAAACAATCCGGATTTTTGCGTAATAATCTGATTATGTCAAAATTAAATTCGTTTAAACTCTTTAAAATTCGTTAAGTGTTGCGTGAGGAAATTAGACTCAACCGCTCGGTCGCTTAAAAATCAACGCCCGCACGTAACACAGCACAGCAAGAAAATGAAATAACAGATCATATTCTGCTTCTAAGTAGGTTGCTTTACGGATTAACACCACATTCATTGAAGAGAAGTGTATTTGAATATGCAGAAATAAATAAAATAAGAAATCCTTTTAACAAAGATTCAAGGGAAGTCGGAAAAGACTGGCTGTACGGTTTTCTCAAAAGAAATCCTGAAGTCTCTGTAAGACGCCCAGAAGCTACAAGTGTTAATAGGATCCTTGCTTTCAATTCCCAAGAAATTAAATTATATTTCGATAACTTGAAGAAGTCAATGATGAAAAACAAGTTTCTTCCACATAGAATCTTCAATGTGGATGAAACAGGAATAAACAGCGTTCATAGGCCTGTTAAGATTCTTGCTGAAGAAGGACGTAAACAAGTTGGAGCAGCGACAAGTTGAGAAAGAGGAAAAAATATAACAATATGCTGCTGTGTCAGTGCTACAGGTCAATACATTCCTCCCATGATAATATTCCCACGTCAGCGTATGCAATCCAGTCTAGAAAGAGGAGGTCCAAATGGAATGGGTGGATGAATGAGGAGTAGGGTGGAGCTTAAGGTGAAGCTTATGTTTCAACTATGAAAATATGATCTTCTCACCATCTCAATTTGTTCCTTTCTATAAAAAATGAAATCGAGCAGAACATGAGCACGATTGATTTATATTTAGGGGTAGCTCAATGATGGTGAATGTTCCAATATACATGATAATTATATAGAAACGCATGGAACACTATAAATATTTTCAAATGCATTCATTTGTGAACTATAAATTTAATAACTTATCAAATACAAATGGCAATGTAATGTAACGTAAATGTATAAATTAAAATATGGCCATTATATGTTGAATTTTCATAATTTCTATAATCTTTGACCCACTTGAGCTATGTATCTAAAGGAAGAAATCAGTAATAACTTTGTCACGCGTGGGTGGAGGTCTTTGGGGGACAATGACACTGTGGGGGTTTTTGGACACAGGCGACGATCTGAAATCCTGCACACTGGGGTAGAGGGAATTTAGGCGAGGGTCTTGAATCCTACACACTGGGGTCGAGGGAAATTAGGCGAGGATCTTGAATCCTGCACACTGGGGTAAAAGGAGGCTAGGCGAGGATCTTGAATCCTGCACACTGGGGTAAAAGGAGGCTAGGCGAGGATCTTGAATCCCGCACACTGGGGTAAAAGGAGGTTAGGCGAGGATCTTGAATCCTGCACACTGGGGTCGAGGGAATTTAGGCGAGGATCTTGAATCCTACACACTGAGCGACCAAGGAGGGTTTAAATGATGAAGTTATACCCGAGGAACACCCGTTAGACCCTTGTGGGTTTTTGTACCGGTTCGCTAATTGGATTTACCGCTGCATATATATAAGAAATCACTCGCAATGGTTCCGCGAAATCCGTCTAGGCATACGTCGGTACGCGGCCCGTGCAGAAGAACGTTTCGTAAACACTATAAGAACACTCGCTCGCGAACCGAGATCAGCTGTTGCAGCGGTCCGTTATGTTTGGGATCTTCGTTGCCGAAGAATTAACACAGTAACTTCACGGTTGATTTAAATGGTCGTTTATTCAGGTTAAACATGAACGTTTATCATGCACTGCGTTAATGGTGCAGTAAGCGATGATCGTTAACATATGACATTTATAAATGTATATAAAATATAATGTTTATGGATGGACATGCGATACAATAAAAGATGATAATATAGTATGAAATAAGCGAATAAGAATAATAATATGAATTGCAATAAGCGTTAATAATACAGGAAGTTATAAGGTGCTAAGCGTTAGCAAAAATAATAATACAAAGCAATGAGTAATAGTATGAAATAAGCAAATAAGAATAATAATATGAAATGTTATAAATGAAGATGATATGCCGTTAAACAATATGGTAATATTGTAGCTTACAGGAGTTGTTGTAGAATGATTCGTTATTCACATTCACTGTTTAAGTATACTTTTTCTTCAATAGTCTTTCTCCTTTGAAGAGTTCCGTAGAAGAGAAGGATTCGCCTTATGGGTCCTTGTATTTATACATATTAAAAGATTGTTAGGGGTGAAGGGCGGTTGCGGTATGCAACCTTGACCTATTTCGGCACGTGTCGCAGTACAGGTTATTAATAGATTTGGTCTTCCGGGGTTTTTATATGGCCTTGTAATGAATATTTGTCGCTAAGTCTTCCGGGGTTCTTTTACATAGAGTTTTGAAAGGGGATACTCAACCCATTGGATGGACTGTGGGTGGTTTGATTAGAAAGAGGGAAAAGGGATAATGACTTCTTTGGTCATGGAGGGGTTGTGAGACGTGGTCTCGATTTAAGAGGGGTTTTTTAGGGACGAGGGACTTGTATTTATTAGATTTGGAGTTTTGTGGTCGTGCCACGTAAGGTTAAGAGGGGATTTGGGGGTCGTCGTTGACCATCTTGAGATGGGGACCGCTAAGGTACATTGCCAAGGTGATCAGTGGTTTGGGGAAAGGGTAAGACTTGAGTTAGGAAGACTTTGGTGGAGTGAGTTTGCGAAAGACTTGTACTGTTACCGCGCGAAAAATAGTGGGACGTCACACCTCCCCCCTCATGCGAAGAAATGCATGCATTTCTTAACATTAGGGTGTGGGTGGAGAAAAGAAAAAAAAACAGAACTTGGTGCCTATTTGGCAAAAATATAAAAAAAAAATAAAAATTAAAACTGATTTCTCCAACGGGAGTTTGGGGATTATTTTACAAGGGAACTATGTACAGGGAGTAGAAAGGATTTTGGGAACTATTTACAAGGATATGGAAAGAGTAGGGTTTAAGGGGGATAGGAATAGGATAGGTCTTGGAATTCGGCCGAGTCCAGGAAGATCGTGAGGTCTTGACCTCCCTGATAGAGGTCATCAAACCATCTCAAAAACTCGGGCGTCAGCTCTGCGTGGTCTGGCACCTTCGTAGCTGACCCCGTGTCGAGGATTTCTACGCAACCTGGCCAAGGCGGGATGGTGGAGGGGACTGAGGGCTCTGGGACGTAGGGAGGAGGATGGTGGGGAATGAAGGGCGTTGGGGTGCATATCCCCCCTTCGGGTACTCCTTGCAAGGGAAGGTTGTTGGGGGGCCTAGGGGTGATGGCCTCCTGGAAGGCCTGCAGGTCGCTTGGCGTCTGCGGGGGGGAGTCATCTATGATGACCTCCGGGGTCTGTGCTGCCTCCCTGATGATGACCGTGGAGGTTATCTTCGGGAGAAGGGGTGAGAGGCTCATTCCCTCTCTGGTCGCCTTCCGGCGCAGCCACCGCAGGTGGGCGAGCCTTCCCTCAGGGCCCGACCGTGTTCGTCTAGGCCCGTCGGGGTGGGTGGCCCTTTTGTGCGGCATTGTGCGTTATTACGAGATAACGATCTAGGATAATATTTGTTAGTAGGTTTATTTAACGAGGGGGGTCAACCGGGGTTTTCACGCATGCGACCAAGACGCGCTTTGTTGGCGTGTATGATTTTAGTTTTTCCTTTCCACGTAATTTTTAGGTTTTGTGAAGGTTGTGGCGTACGTCACTCCGAGGATTTGATGGGATAGTTCGATCGGCTGGCCAGGTTCGATTTAAAATCCTCGCGGTTATATTTTACTGTCTTCCTTGCTTTATTATGTACACCTTAGGTAGTAATATATACACTATTTACATGTGCTTGGCGTTGCAGCCGAGGGCGACGCAGCGTCGTGTTTCGCACGATTTGGAGACCGGGCAACACCCGTCGTCTCTATCGTTGGCGGTAGGAGAGAAAGAGACCGGGCAGCGGCCGGGCGTCTCTGTTCGGTACGGTAGGAGAGAAAGAGACCGGGCAACTTCCAGGCGTCTCTGTTAGGTACGGTAGGAGAGAAAGAGACCGGGCAACTTCCAGGCGTCTCTGTTCGGTACGGTAGGAGGAATCGGGATGGCGGTCGATCAGCTGATCGCGGTTACTCGGAGATTTCTCGCTAGTACGTTTGCACCGGGCAACATCCAGGCAGGCGTCTAGGAGGGGGGATCCGTGTCCCCACTCGAACTGCCTGTCCTCCGTCGCGGCAGGGCCTATGTCCTGATTCTTGGAAATTCCCAGCAGCGAGAAATCGACGCGATCTATCGGCGCAGTGGGGAGTGAGCGTCATTTGACGCGTCGCGAGACCGGCGCTCCTCGGGCCGGTTCGGTGGTGCTCGGTCGCGGTCGCCCGTGCGCTCGGCATCTCGCTCACTCCCGGTCACCCCGTTGCGCGTGATTCCTCGCGCTGGGACGCTACGTCACAAGGTATAACCTCTAATATTGTGTGGGGACCGGAGTACTGGTCTCCAAACTTTCCTTTTCGCGGTTCTATTAATACGAATATGGGGTCACCTGGTTTGAAGGTCTCTTCGTGTATGTGCCTATCGTAATATTTTTTGTATATTTGCTTAGCTTGATTTAACTTTTCGGCTGCGGCGGTTTGTAATTAATAATAATAATAATAATAATAATAATTCGTCTTTATTCATCACATAATATTATAAACAACAAAAGAGAAAAAAAGAAAAAAAACTTATGTGATAAATAGGCGAGGTTCAGCATACATGCCGTATTGCAACCTAACCCAATTCTTGCACCCTAGCGTTTAGTTTTGAAAGGTAACGTTTGTATGTTTCGTTTTCGAAATCCTCGGGTACCGGATTCCGACTGGGTACCCGGGCTATTTTCCCGAATACTAACTCGTGTGGAGTATACCCAGTGCCTTCGTGAACACTGGTATTATAAGAAAACGCGGCCATGTCAGTCCATTCGTCCCAGTCACTGTGTCTATTAATGAACATTTTTAAATACTCGGTTAAG
Source organism: Andrena flavipes (assembly GCA_963971345.1). NCBI lineage: Eukaryota > Metazoa > Arthropoda > Insecta > Hymenoptera > Andrenidae > Andrena > Andrena flavipes. The sequence continues at coordinate 44,416,266 of OZ020479.1, read as the reverse complement.
ACGAGGTGTGATCGCTCTAAAGAACCGTTAGTTTGTGGGTGAAAGGCTGTGGTTCGCACTTGTTCAATTTTAAATTTTTTCGCGATAGCTTTCATAAAATTACCAGTAAAATTTGCTCCTTGGTCCGTGAGAATAGCTCTAGGAGCTCCGAATTGGCAGATAAATCGTTTTATAAAGGCATTTGCGATTTTCGTAGCAATGGATTGTGTAAGGGATTCGCACACGAAGTATTTAGTCAGTAAGTCTTGCATGGTCAGTATGTAGGTATTTCCTTCTCTTGTAGTAGGTAGAGGTCCCACTATATCCAGTGCAACTTTATCAAAGGCGTGTCCAGGCGTGTCGGTAAGGATCATCGGTTGCCTGGTCTTAACGCGTACGAGTTTCTTCCGTTGACAGTCCGTGCAGCTTCGAATGTAGTCTTCCACGGCTTTCTTCATGCCCTTCCAAAAATAGTTGTGACGAATTCGGTTGTACATCTTTGTTACTCCTTTATGTCCAGCCAAAGCGGACGCATGGTTTTCCATAATTATGTTTTGTCGTTCCGATTCTTCGGGGATTCGGACTATTTGTAAACATATGGTGACACTAATGTCTTCTTCGTTGACGGCTTCGAGAATATCCATAATGATATCCTGCCAGTTTAGTTGGTCGATACTTGCCGTTTTAGCTAGGCTGAACGAAAATATTATGAGCTCGCGTATTACGTCCCTATAAGAGGAGAGAACTTTGTTCCAAGTCGTCGTAGTTATTGGAGTATTATGGGTTTCTTTAATAACTAGTCCTATAAAAATTTGTCCCTTAATATAAGTTACGTGGGCCTTGCCCACGGTGAGTTCGCCTGATGTTATTGAAATTCCTGTTTCTTGCAATTGTTTGGCTCCGTCGTCGTAACCTCTTCCGTCGGCACTTAGGAAGAAAACAAGTGTTTCTTTTCGTAGAGACAATGGGTCGCGACTGATTGACGGGGTTATTTTAATATCTCGATCAGGTCTTGCTTCGTATGCCTCTTTGAGGTAATTATCCGGCTCGATTATTGATGATTCTGAGTCGGTTGTCGATTCGTTTGATGCGATGGATTGCACGTCAGAGTCGTCGCCTTCCGGTTCCTGCGGTGCTGGAGATTGTGGAGGTGAAATAATTTGGTAAGGCGTGTCCGCTAATTCCCTTCCTTCTTCCTGGTCCATTTTCTCTTCGCTACTCGTTGGTTCCGGCGGAACTATTGTAGGTGTCGGAGTGTTGCGTGCTTTTCTGCTTGGTTGAATCCTCGTAGGCGCCTTCCTTAGGCGGATTTTACATGTGGATTTTGTCACCAAAGTGGGTATTTTAGAGGCCCGAGGCCTCCCTGGGCCTCATTTAGGCGGGGGTTGGTCCTCCCAGTCGTCGTCGGCTACCTCTCGTGGTCGTATAGGATATGCTTCCACTACAGGGGGATTACGGGATAGTGCGTCAGCAAGTTTATTGCTCTTTCCCGGTTGATAACGGATTTCGTAATCGTATTCTGACAACTTTAATCGCCACCTAACGAGGCGCGACGTTGGGTCCTTTACTTTATGTAGCCAAATTAAAGGCCGATGGTCAGTGTATAAAATAAATTTCTTCCCGTAAAGGTAAGGTCGGAAATATCCAGCACAATAAACAATCGCTAGGAGTTCCTTTTCGATTGTTGAATAGTTGGTTTCCGCTTTATTTAGGAGGCGGGACGCGTAAGCAATCGGTAGTTCCTTTTCAACTACATTTTGACTCAATATCCCTCCTATAGCGTAATCGGAGGCGTCCGTAGTAACGTGGAATTCTAATTCGAAATTTGGATATTGCAGGATAGGTTCTTCCTGCAGAGCTGACCTTAAGAGGTCGAAAGCGGTTTGCTGGGACGGTCCCCAGTCGAAGGCTGTGTCCTTTTTCAATAATGAGGTCAAAGGGCGAGCAGTTTTGGAGAATTCTGGGATAAATCGTCGATAATATCCGGTTAATCCAAGGAACTCTTTAATACCCTTTTGCGTGCGAGGTGCTGGGTAGTCTCGGACGGCTTGAATTTTCTGTCGGTCCGGTTTTACCCCTTCCTCGGTGATTACGTGACCTAAATATGCAACTTCCTTATGTAAGAACTTGCATTTTGAAGGTTGGAGTTTAAGATTCGCCTCTCGCAGACGGTAGGCGAGCTTCTTAAATTTGATTAAATGTTCGGTGAGGGAACTTGAATAGAGGACGATATCGTCCAAGTATACGAACATTTCGGTGCCCTGTAACCCTGTAAGGGTGTGGTCCATTAGACGTTGGAAAGTGGCAGGTGCGTTTCGAAGTCCGAATGGCATCCTTACGAATTCATAGTGTCCATAGGGTGTAGAGAAGGCTGTTTTTGGCGCGTCTTCCGGCTTCATAGGTATTTGGTGGAATCCTGAAGCGAGGTCGAATACAGAGAAGTACTTAGCTCCTCCTAACTGGTCCAATATCTCGTTGATATTTGGGAGCGGGTACGCGTCGGGAACGGTCAGCTTATTTAAATCCCTAAAATCAATCACCACTCGCCACAAGGGTTCACCATCGGGTCCTGGCTTCTTTGAGACAATCCAGATGGGTGAATTGTAGGGAGATAGTGACGGCTTGATTATTTCGTTTTCCAGCAACTTGCGTACCTGGTTGTCGATTTCTTTCTTGTGTATCGGAGGGAAACGGTACTGTTTCGTATTAACTGGCGTGGGGTCCGTTGTTTGGATTCCGTGCTGAATGGCGTTTGTATGACCTAGCTTCTCGTCTGGTAGGTGGAAGAGGTCGTGATTTTGCCTTACAATTTCTTGGACGTGGCGTTCCTCTTCTGGATTCATGTGTTCCATTGAAATTGCGTTCTGTATTCGTTTCACTCTCGAAGGAGTTTCTTCAGAATTCTCCAGTACTTCCGTAACATTTTTGGCTGCAAGAGACTCAGGGGAGTTTGGGGGAAGGATTATTTTGGCGTAATGCGTAGGGGGCGAGAGTGAGTGCACCTTAACGGGTGTCTCGAGATCGCGGATCGACGGATCCGGGGATAAGAGGGACTTGTTTTTTATTAGGGGGTGGATGGGAGTGATGCCTATAGGCATGGTAGTCTCTTTTGCGCATTTATGTTTAGATTCCGGAATTACTTGGTTGAAGTCTTCTAACTCCAGAGTGGGTATTGCGACGGTGATGTCCGTTTCGTTGGTGTTTACCATTTGTAGATACGCTTTGCCGTCTTGGTTATGGACAAGGGCATTACCGGCGTGTATTCCCACGCCCAAGTTTAGCCGGGGCAAGTATCCTTCCTCTATGTTTGGGTTAGATACGTGTACGAAAGAAGTGACCTTTGATCTTGCGGGTAGAATGACTTGATCCTCGTTTACGAATGGGATGGTATTCCCTTGAATATCCAACTGCTTATTGAGGTAGTTGATTGTCGCATTCCTCTTTGTTAAGAATTCGGCCCCTAATATTCCTTGCGGTTTTATTGGAAAGTCGTTACTAACAACGTGGAACGTGGCATCGTCGCCCAAAAGGGTTACTTTGATTGTTCCGAGAGTGGGGACAGGGTCCGGCGAGATCTCCTTAAGTAGTAGTTTATTCTTTATGTCGACGTCTTGGATTCGTCTTACGGCCTGCACTTTCAATAAATTTACTTCAGCCCCGGTGTCTATCATAAATTCCTGTACATCTTCGAAGTCTGGGGAGTTAATTATCACTGACGGGGCCTTGGTTACTGGATTCACCTGCGCGGTGGCGATTTCGTTTTTTGTACATTCTATTCCTTTAGTATTCTTATCGGACGCGCTCCCGCTTGGCCCGCTCCACGGTACGCATCCATATTTGTCCGTGGGGGCAGGGCGTTTCCCGAATTCTTTTCTTGGAAGGTTCCAGGATTTCTCGCGGTATAATTATACATACGCTTCCTACATTCAGAGATGAGGTGTCCGGGCTTCCTACAATACCCACAGATTCGTAATTCTGTAGGTCTTGGGGGTGGAGGTCGCGTCTTATCCCAGTAGGGGAGCAGTGGGTTCGGTGCTTGGTTCCTATATCCCGCTGCAGGATTTGGGGATTGCCTCTCATATGATTGGGTCATCGGACCTTGACTGCTGCGACATGTCCGTGCGTCGTGATCGGTTTTGTTGCAGAGTTGGCATGTTAGCTTTGGGGTCTTCTGCTCGGCGAATCTAAGGCGGTCCCTTTCAATCTCTTTGTCTACAAGGGCGGCTAGATTGAACGCTTCCTCGAGCGTCTCGAAAGGGTGTAGCAGTAGTCTTGAGCTTACATGGGGAGGAAGGCCATCGATGAATGAGTCCAGCGTTAGTCGATCTAGGTCCTGAGGGCGATTTCGTGCGAAGTCGCGGTAATATTCCCTGTCCTCTTCTAAAATGGCAAATCGGAGATCTTTGACACGCGAAATGTACTCCAATATGTGTTCGTTGGGTCCTTTAATGACGTTTGCGAGTTCCCCGCGGTAGTGGTCTGACGTTTTTGCAGGGGAGAATATTGTTTTTAATTGCCTAATTAAGTCATTGACGGAGTCGAAGACCCTATCCTCTACGGCCAAGCATGCGTGGTCTTGCAGCTTGTTTCGCAATAACCTCGCCAGCTGGGGTTCGGCTTGCGGGGGAACCAGAGCCTTAGCCCTGTTGCAGGCTCTCGCGAATTGTTCGACGGGTATGTTATGTCCATTGAAAGTTGGAACGTTTCTATAGCGTCTCTTAGCGTGATCTGTGGCGTTGGGCCATGGTCCGGGATATTGTTATAATGTGGTACTTCCGGAACATAGTTACGATTTAGTAGCGATTTCCTATCAAAACGGGAGGAACCCGGCGTGGCAAAATTATTCGCGGATGGCGGGGATGCAAGAAGTTTCTCCATCATGTTTTCGATGTTTCGTATTTTGTCGGAAAGACCTTCCCACGAATGGTTGCCCGATTTGGTATTCGCGTCCGCATGCATATTGGGTTCGGCAAAGTTCGCGTGCAAGCTTTCGATTACCGCTCCCTTTTGTTTTAATATTTGTACGTTTTCCAATAATTCGGTCGTCGCGGTATCTATGGGGTTATCGTTTTGGCCCGCGTCTTGGTCTATTATGCGAGGGTCGCCAGCGTCACCGTATTCAGACATACTGTTTCTTTATGCTATTTAGGAGATTTCTTAATTTTGGGCGCCCGGCAGCCGTTATTTAAAGCCTACCGAGCTCTCTACCCGGGTAATTAGTATCGAATCTAGCACGATTTTTACTCATTCGACGGTCACTTTCTGTGCACACGACGCGTAATTTGAACAACAGGTTTTTACAGCGAGGGCATTCGGGAAATATATCGTTTGGTTGGTAGTAATGCACCTGGTATACCTCGTCTACTTCTACTGGGTCCGAATCAAAACAATTTAGGCAAATATTCTTGCCCTCCATGGTCGTTGCTACGCCCCCCGAAACACAAATTGATGCGTTTGAATTCGACAAGACGCCCGGCAGCCTGCGACTTGGATAGTATAGTGTGCTCCGACGTTGACGCCGATCGCACATATTAGATATCGGGTCCTTATTCGGAGGATCTACTTTGGATAGAGACAAGTGACCGTCCCACCTTGGGCGACTAAAATTATGTCGTGGCGGGTTGTCGTTATTTAGAAGGCTGAGGGTTCAAAACGCGGGTAATTATTGTCAAATTGGTCGTAACTCCTGTTTGAAAGGAGGTACCATTCGGTGCACGCGGCACAATTATTCGCTGGACGCGTTTGGAGTAACCCTGTGTTGCACCGAGGGCAACTACCGAATGTATAAGGCGTTTGGCAATAATGGATTTGATATACTGTCACCGTTTTTGTGGGGTCTCTCTGGGAGCAACTCAAACAAATGTCGTCGCCTTCGTTAGTCGTTGCTATTGTTCCGGTAATGCAGATCATCCACTGCATATATGCCGTTAGGCTCTGTAATCTACGGCTACGATAAGATGCTTCGCACTGATTAGGATGGTTAATACACATGCTAATGTTGGGACCTTGTGGGTACCGTGTCAGAAAACCTATTTCCTATCAACGGTACACGAAGATCGCACCGCTGTCACCAATTTTATGTCACGTCCCGGGTGGAGGTCTTTGGGGGACAATGACACTGTGGGGGTTTTTAGACACAGGCGAGGATCTGAAATCCTGCACACTGAGAGTTGAGGGAGTTTAGGCGAGGATCTTGAATCCTGCACACTGGGGTAGAGGGAATTTAGGCGAGGGTCTTGAATCCTACACACTGGAGTAGAAGGAATTTAGGCGAGGATCTTTAATCCTGCACACTGGGGTCGAGGGAAATTAGGCGAGGATCTTGAATCCTACACACTGAGGTCGAGGGAATCTAGGCGAGGATCTTGAATCCTACACACTGAGGTCGAGGGAATCTAGGCGAGGATCTTAAATCCTACACACTGAGGTCGAGGGAATCTAGGCGAGGATCTTGAATCCTACACACTGAGCGACCAAGGAGGGTTTAAATGATGAAGTTATACCCGAGGAACACCCGTTAGACCCTTGTGGGTTTTTGTACCGGTTCGCTAATTGGATTTACCGCTGCATATATATAAGAAATCACTCGCAATGGTTCCGCGAAATCCGTCTAGGCATACGTCGGTACGCGGCCCGTGCAGAAGAACGTTTCGTAAACACTATAAGAACACTCGCTCGCGAACCGAGATCAGCTGTTGCAGCGGTCCGTTATGTTTGGGATCTTCGTTGCCGAAGAATTAACACAGTAACTTCACGGTTGATTTAAATGGTCGTTTATTCAGGTTAAACATGAACGTTTATCATGCACTGCGTTAATGGTGCAGTAAGCGATGATCGTTAACATATGACATTTATAAATGTATATAAAATATAATGTTTATGGATGGACATGCGATACAATAAAAGATGATAATATAGTATGAAATAAGCAAATAAGAATAATAATATGAATTGCAATAAGCGTTAATAATACAGGAAGTTATAAGGTGCTAAGCGTTAGCAAAAATAATAATACAAAGCAATGAGTAATAGTATGAAATAAGCAAATAAGAATAATAATATGAAATGTTATAAATGAAGATGACATGCCGTTAAACAATATGGTAATATTGTAGCTTACAGGAGTTGTTGTAGAATGATTCGTTATTCACATTCACTGTTTAAGTATACTTTTTCTTCAATAGTCTTTCTCCTTTGAAGAGTTCCGTAGAAGAGAAGGATTCGCCTTATGGGTCCTTGTATTTATACATATTAAAAGATTGTTAGGGGTGAAGGGCGGTTGCGGTATGCAACCTTGACCTATTTCGGCACGTGTCGCAGTACAGGTTATTAATAGATTTGGTCTTCCGCGGTTTTTATATGGCCTTGTAATGAATATTTGTCGCTAAGTCTTCCGGGGTTCTTTTACATAGAGTTTTGAAAGGGGATACTCAACCCATTGGATGGACTGTGGGTGGTTTGATTAGAAAGAGGGAAAAGGGGTAATGACTTCTTTGGTCATGGAGGGGTTGTGAGACGTGGTCTCGATTTAAGAGGGTTTTTTTAGGGACGAGGGACTTGTATTTATTAGATTTGAAGTTTTGTGGTCGTGCCACGTAAGGTTAAGAGGGGATTTGGGGGTCGTCGTTGATCATCTTGAGATGGGGACCGCTAAGGTACATCGCCAAGGTGATCAGTGGTTTGGGGAAAGGGTAGGACTTGAGTTAGGAAGACTTTGGTGGAGTGAGTTTGCGAAAGACTTGTACTGTTACCGCGCGAAAAATAGTGGGACGTCACAACTTACTAGTTCCACTTAGTGTGGAGTTCCCACTTAGTGTTTCAAACCGTTCCATATAATTATCATGTACCTACGTTGGAAATTTCACCATCATTGAGCTACCCATAAATATAGATCAATCGCGCTCATGTTCTGCTTGATTTCATTTTTTATAGAAAGGAACAAATTGAGGTGGTGAGAAGATCATATTTTCATGGTTGAAAAATAAGCACCGCCCTAATGAGGAGCTGTTTCTCGATTGGATAAAACATTTTAAGGAACACACAGGATCAACTCCTGAGAATCCGGTGTTATTGATCCTTGATAATCACTGCAGTCATATTTCTCTCAACATGTACAACTATTCTCGTGAGTATGGTATCCATGTGATAACTTTGCCACCATATACCTCTCATCGACCACAACCCCTGGATTTAACTGTGTTTGGACCAGTAAAAAACGCGTTGCACAAGGAGTGTCAGACGTACATGAATATGAATAATTATGAGAAGTTAACACCTCTGGAACTCATTCCTCTTTTTACAAAAGCGTAACTTAAAATTGCCAATGCGGAAAAGGCTGCTAATGGCTTTAAAACTGCAGGTGTTCCCGAAAGTCGCGGGTGAGCCCGCTGGTGGTTTTGAGGTTATGGACGGTGAGAAAGGTGAAACAGGAAGAACACTGATTTTAGAACCACAACAAAGTTTCTTGTCTTTATTTTAAAATCACTGTAAGATGTTCAAGTGGTGCATATCAAAGAATTGAGCTTGAGCCCTCGTACAATCACCGAACAATTCTATCGCGATACAACAACACGCGGTACGCGAAGATTGTTATGAGGCCCCAACATGTCTTGTTGATTTACAATGGTTTTCAATAAGAACCGTGAGCACAAAACAATGTAATGAGCACATAAGCTTGTGAGAGGCGCACAAAGTTAGAGATTTGAGGATTGTTAAAACACGTCTCTACTCTACTCGATGTGAACAAAGAATGAACCGGTAGCGTCGCTTTTTGAAAAGCCCGAAAAGCAACGGGCGGCGATGAGGTGGACGCTCATTGGTCGATTAAACGGTGAAGAAGAGCGTCGGTTGGCTGATCAAACGGACGTGGCGAGCGTCGGTTGGCTGATCGAACGGACGTGGTGAGCGTCGATTGGCGCTGTCTGACGGTGAGTATCGATCCGAAATCGATTGTCGATCAGCCGCGCGCCTGACGCCCAGTAGGTGCTGCGCCGCGAGTGAGTGTGGCGGCTTTGGGAACTAATGCATTCCCAAACACCAGGTATCTGGCCTTTCGATTCAAATATTTTTGAACATCTAACTGAGGAAGGAAGTGATAAGCCGTCACATGAATTTATGTCTCCAGAAGAAGCAGTAAATGTAGAGTCACAGACGCAAGGTATAGTAGTGAATGATTCAGATAACTTACAACTAAGTACATCAGGCACAAATAATCCAGTTCAGTTTGATGAAGATATCGGGTAAAAGATTATTATATCTTCTGAGCCCACCGATAAAAAGATTATGTGTGATAGGAGGCATATCCTGAAATCTCGTGAGTCCTCCGCCCAAGTATCTTTCAGCACTATTTCTCCATTGCCGGATAGTAAGAAAAAGCAAGAAAAAAGAAAAGGACAAAGTAAGAGAAGTAAACAGCACTCAAGAATTCTCAGTTCCAGTCCAATGCAACCGTTGTTGGAAGAGAAGGAAAAGAAGCGAACGATGAAAAAAGAAAAAGAAGACAGAGCAAAGAAACAAAAAGTATGCAAAAAAATTAAAATGAACTCTAAAAAAAAAACAATTCAAAAGAGAATTAAAAAAGAGACTAAGAATTATTCACCTTCATCTTCTGAAGTTGATGAAAACTTATTATGTGACGATGACGATGATTGTGATGGGCAATTTTATGATGAAGGACAGTCAGGAGTTAATGACTTGTGCGTAAAATGTGGTGACTTTGGTAAAAATAAAGAATTATGTTACAGATGTGTGTCATGCGAAAAGTGGGCACATGCTTTGTGCAGTGGCGCGAATTCTGCGGACAATTTTATGTGTGTATTTTGTGAATAAATATACCAACACTTCTAATTACTTAAAAAATTTGTTTTATTTGTAAAAAAAACCTTTAATCATGCTATTCGGAGCCTTAAAATTATGTACGAAATTAGACGAACAACGTACGGACATGTATCAGGTAATTTCGTATCTACATATAACTTTCTAAAATAATTTGTTTTTGACGCTTTCATAGTAGTTACATTCAAATGTGTTTTATTCATATAAAACTAGACTAAATTTAGGACGACTTGATACATAATACTTTGTCTTGTATTAAATAGATTCAAAGAAAAGGATTGCCAAGACGCTTCTAAGAATCATTTAAGGCTAGTAGCCGATTCCAACATAAATTTAATGCTCCAAATTTGGAGGCCGCCTTGCAAGACACTTGGTCGAGCTGATTGTTTAAACTAAGGCCATAGTCGCCAGGTTTAGCGAGAGGTTTCTGCCTTGGAGGCTGCTTTGTAGGCCACTTAGTTGATTAAGCTAAGTTATTGATAACTCTTATTCTCAGGTTAGTAATATTGCTTCTGAGCCACGAGGGAACGAGATTATTCCAGGTGGCAATACCGCCCCTGATGAAACAATAAAACGATTTAAACGATTTTCAACTGAAACATATTCAAATTCCTAGATTTATAAGCAAACTGCTAGATCCATAAGCAAACTCCTAGATCTATAAGCTAATTTCTACATTGACCGAGAGTCATTATCCACAAACTAATTCCTACATCAACTGAGAGTCATTATCCATAAACTAATGCCTTCCACTCGACTAAACGTCACTATTAATTATTTAAGTTACATTACTCCAAATCGATCGTTCAACCGGGCATTCTTTTGTACCGACCAAGAGTCACAACCCAAGACGATCAGCTTTACTTTTTGTAACGACCGAGTTACGAGTTAAGTTACGTTTTCGTGTATCGTTTAGAAGTATTTTTCTTGAATAAACACCATTAAGTTAAATTCTTGTTCTGGAATTGTAATTCTTTATCGCACGCCACTCGAATCAATCGCGAAACCCTCTAAGGAGCGTTACGCACCGCTCGAAACCGTTAAGGTCGAGTTTCCTAGCAGCGGCCGGCGGACACGGCCGCTGGCCCACCTCGGCGGCAAAACACCGGCCACTGGCCCGCTGCGGCGGCTAGGCTCCAGCCGCGCAGTGTTCAGGGTCCCACTTTGGGGCGAGGAACGCACTTGAAAAGGTCTACGGTCAAGGATTTATACCTGCTTCGGCAATAAAATAATTTTTTATTCTCTATCGTATCGATATGGAAGTGACACCGATGAATTCCTTATGTTTTTTTTCGGTGAAAATCATACAAAATTTCATGTAAATCGGACTATTATTAACGAAGACAACTTGAAATGATATAAATGAATTTTTCATGGAATTTCCGTCACATGGTCCGAATTACGTCGTTCGTGGTGTCAGTTTAATCCGCGAAATATAAGGAATCCATTGACGTTGTTTTTGCAAAGATCTGATGGGAAATGAGGAAATATTGCACATTTCTGACTTTTTAATGATATTCGAACCCTTTCGAGGGTCGAATGCCATAAAATTCGGTGCAGCACTGCGACGGGTTGTCCTCAAAGGACAGGCGCAGCTGGAGAATCACCCTGTATGTAGTAGTAGAGTAAAATACAACCTGCCATAACATCCAACTAAAAAAATTCTACACCAAGAAGGCTCGAAGCTATTATAAAATCAAAAGGCAATCCCACAAATTATTAAAACAGTAAATATTTAGTTTATTTCCATAGTTTATTGATTTTTATTTAACTGAACGAATACTTACTGCGCGTCTACTTCTGCACGTTTATCTCCTTTTATTCATATTTTTGTTAATGTTAAGGGGAATAAAAATTTGTTTATACAAGATCTATTGTACAAACATTTAAGAATATCTCAGGCTGATAGACCAAAGCGTCAGGCCAGAGTCGTGGTTTATGACCATATTGTCCCACGAGTCGGCGCCGCGGTTAATAGTAGTACCTACGACCGGGTCCGAACCCATCGTACGTACGAAAGCACCGACAGAGCAATACACGGATTAACTCATTGTCAGACTGAAGAATGTCTAAAATTAAAGACGGTACTACGTCTTTAACTGCCCTTTAGAAATGCTGGCAAACAGATGTTGTCGAAACGTTCTTGGGTAAATATGAAATTATCGGTCGAAAACAACGAATTAATTCTCGCTTGGCTCTGATCCCGGTTTTGTCCAAACGCCCAATGGGCGTCAATCTCAAGAATAGAGAAAAAAATTCAACATGCCACTTTTTCCAATCAACGTGTCGAATCTTATGAAGCTACTTTACAAAATATCAGTAGTGTATCTGAAGACATCGATAAGAAGTTTAGAAAATCTTCGTTTGAATCACAATGAGAATATTTTGAGCGTACAATCTTTTCTTTACTTTTTAAAACCTTTATTTCTAGCATCTTTGATCCCTTCATCCAATTAGCCGATTGGACGGTTGCCCAAATATTGTATAATTTCGTAGGAATGTATTAATCCTTTCTGAACAGTATTTGGTACCTATATAGGATAACATGCATACAGGTTTGCAAATGTCTTCACTTACCACAGTATGCAGGTATATTTATCAAATTGTACTAGTTTTATTGGAAGTATTGACATTATTTTTTTAAATAACGCTAATCCACCGTATGAGTGGTATATTAATACTTTTTTTATGAACATCCTTAATTATATTCGGCAGTTTCAGTGCGAAAAATGTGATGTTATTGAATTTTCCCCTATTTCTTGGCATTCAGCCTCACTGTGCGTGATAGAATACAGGTGATTACTCAATTATTGGTAAATAGTGCCAAATCTTCTTTGCGCAGTTGCAAAGCCAAATATATGTTGATTATAAAACAAAAAAGAAATGCGCTCGGAAGTTCCCGGAGGGTAGCTAAAAAGCCGATAATTGCTGATATTTCTTCAATGAGCTTGTTATGGAAAATAACTGTACGTAACTAATTATTTGCTAATGCTTACCAAAAAAGATACTACTCATTTCGGTTCCCAAAATATTTGTGTATTTTTTATATTATCAAAATTCGAAAGACTCAATTCAAAATTTTCCATAAGAAAAATACATATACAAACTTTGACACGTGTTTACACACAGATCAGAATTAACCGCCACGATATTTTCCCCTTTTTTAGGAACTCACATTATTCGTTTACAAGAATAATTCTGACTTGTTTCCTTATTTTTGGGATTCTGTTCCACTGTGGCGCTGGATCGCCGCAGCGCGGCCGCGGTTACGACTCAGTTTGGAGTAGTCGAGCTAATCCGCCGCGGCTGCCCGCGCGACTAGTAGATTCCGCCATCATGGCGGAAAACAGACACTCATCGCATTGTGTTGCGTCTTGAGTAGCCTAGGTCGCTGCTGTAGCAGACGGGCGGCCGCCGCCGCTCGGAAACGCGGCTAGGAAAACGGTTACATGCTTCTCCATAAGAGCAGTGCTTAAGATTTGGCCGCCAGTCGCGTCCGCCGGCCGCTGCTAGGAAACTCGACCTTTACACGGAGGTAAACTGCTTATCATAGACTTTCATAATGTTGTAGTTTACATGTTCGTTTACGTTCAACTCAGAAGATATATTTGATATTTATAATCGTTGGTGTTACAAGTTAGAATATGCTTCAACATGTCGAATATCTTCTTGTTGTATTACTAGTTATAAGTGTGAAGTATTCACAAAATAATTTTATAATAATACTTTGCAGTTTTTTGTATGTGTGATTGAATAATGGAAAGACTCTAGAACTAATTTTTATAATTTCGCATCATACATTATTTCAACTTTCAACTTTTTATATTTCCGAATTTCCAATTTGCCATTTGCAATTGAACAATACGTATCTTTGCGCTACATGCATGACTTTCTTCTATTATACGCCGCTTGTAATTCAGATTACAAGTCTCAAGATGTTCAAAAAATGATTTGAATTCTAAGATATAATAAAACACAATTTCACAATTTCTCATGAATAAAACTAACGAATAAAGATAAAGAACCGAGTATATACACATATATATATATATATATATATATATATATATATATATATATATAACCAAATGCCACCAAATGACATTGTCATTTGGTGGCCACATGCTTCAAGATGGATGCGAAGGTGAACCACATGAAGCTGAAGCTGGGCAAGAGCCTAGTTAAACATTCGACGATCAAAGAGTACGTTTTAGTAAAAATATCGATCTATCGAAATTCTTCATTACGTTAAGTACAACATTATGTTTCCTTGTCATACTTACTTATTATTATGTCACGTTCTGGGTGGCGGGGTTTAGGACAGTGACATTGATGGGGCGGCGTTCGGGATTGGTCGGTCGGTCCGTACTTTCGGTATTTGCCGATACGGGTGGTCCCCGACCGGTCAGTTAATATCCCGAAACTCTGGTTGAGCACTCCACCAGCTGTCGGCTTGCCGGCGCATGGTTGGTGGGGAACTCCGATGGGTTCCATATACTCTCAACTGGGTAGTCGCCTCTGGTGGTACCCCCGGACCTTAGGGTCGCGGGTGGAGGATCCAGAGGCAGCCCAGGGCGGAGAATTTGGACGAAGTTGGAGGCTCGACCGGGGTATGTCCATGTACCGCCCCTCCACGTGGTGCCGCTGGGGCTCCTACACGACATAGTTGGGTAGGAGCGCGAACGCGGACATGGCACTCGCGCTCCCCTGCGGCGTAGTTCGCTCGCAGGGGTGAACAGTAGTCTCAGGATGTTCCCGAGGCTACAGGCGCTCCCTCCCGCCTTAGTGGGGAAGCCTGGAAGCGTATCGATTCCGGGGTTTCGTAACCCGTGTTGGTGGAACGACGACCCCTCGGAGAGGTATATCCCGAGGGTATGCGAAGCCATCACGGACCGAAGGTCTTGCCTTAACCGGCTGGGTCGCGAGGGAAGGAAAAACCTCTATAATCAATCCCCCCCCCCCCCCAACCCTGAGCCCCAATGGTGGTGCCAGGGCAGGTGTTCCCCTTGCGTTGAGGGGCACGTGGGCGGAGCGGGTCATGCTCCGCCTAACCAAGATCCATCTGGGACCTGCCGCCCCCATACGTAGCCCGCGCCCCTAGGGGTCCGGGCGCAATGGCTTTGCAACGGCAGGTCACCTCTACCGTTGTACGACCTCCTAAGCGACTACTCGTGGGACTATTATGGAGTCTTCGCACACACAGGGTGGTGCCCTTCAAACACCCATGTTGGACGGCCGTGTGAGTCCGTTCACCACAGAAGACCGGTGTACGATCACTCCGTGCGGGTCACCGGCCTCACGGGTCCAGCTTTCGACCGCGGTCTCGCCGGTGGCTGGCCTGTGGACGGGAGGGGTGGAGGGGACGCAGGGCGTCCTCGCGGGGGGGGGTGGCAATCCAGCCACTTACTCCCACTCATGGAGCTCGGCGGTGGACGCTGAGGGCGGTTCGGTCGCGGGTAAGGGGGTGCAGGTCCCCCCCCCCCGTTTCTGCGGGTCCGTCGCGCCAGTGAGACTTTTGGGGGAGGTCAGGTCAGCGACCTGTACACAGGGAGGAGCACACCGTCGCGGTCGGACTCTGCCGCGGCGCTGGTGCTGGAAGGGACGGGGGATTGTGCCCTGAGCGAGGCGTTGAACGCCTCGCACCCACGAGTCGGGAAGGCTCCGACGGCTGCGCCGAGCAGGCCCAGAGGCGTGCCCTGCGTTCGGAGTGTGGAGGTCGCGGACCCGTGCCAGGCGCGGGGGCTGCTGGGCCTCCAGGGGAAGATCGCGGCGATTATGGAGCAGCTGAACCGCGACGCCATTTCCATTCGGGAGGTGCCGCGATGCGAATCATCCGCGGGGTCGCGGTTGTCGTCGGCGCCGACACCGTGCATCGAGGGGATGTTGGGGGGCGTCCGCGTCCTCCTGGAAAGGTGCGACGCGGCGGCGCCAGTTGTCCGCGTGGACGCTGACGTCGTTGTCTTCTCCTCCGACATGGAGGGAGGAGACACGGATGCCGCTGGTTCGGCAATGGAGGTCGATGGGTCGACCGGGGGCGGCGGCTGGTCCGACGTCGGTAGAGTCCGGCGTCGGGGAGGAGCCCGCCCCCTGATAACGTCCGGCACGGGGGAGGGGGACCGCGATCCCGCGGGAGGCGACGTCGGGAGCGCATTGGACGCACCCCTACCGTCTTCTGACGGCTGCATCAACACGGGGCAAAGGCCCAGATTTGTTCCCGGCAAAAGGGGCCGCAAGCCGGGAGTCTGGACGAACCCGGCCAGGCTCAACCGCGGGATGAAGGCCCTTCCAGGCAGAGCGGAGCTCGGCGACTGGGCGGAGACCCTGTCGGCTAGTGGTCTCGCTGGGCAGGCCCAGCGAGAGTTAGACTCGGTCGCCGCGATCATTAGCGCGGCGTCTCGCCTGAAGACAACGGATGCGCGGGCCATTAGAGTGGCCATACGTCGCGCATCCGCCGTCGCGGCAGTGTTATCCGGGAGGGCCGAGAGGGGCGAAAACCCGGACAAACCGGCGCGGGAGGTCGTCTTTCGTCAGGGGGCGTGGGAGCGCAGATCCCACAAGCTCTCCGCTCAGGTGAGAAACCTTACGGAGCAGGCGCAATCCCTGGGGGAGTTTCTCCACACCAGGGAGCGGGAACTGGAGTTCCTGCGGGGAAAATTCGCGCGCCTGGAGGCGCGCGTGACCATGGCCGGCGTGGACGTGACAGAGTCCAAAGCTCTGTCGTTCCGTCCCGCCGTCCCTATCCCCACTCGCGAGGAGCTCCTTCCCTCGTGCGTGCCCCCCTGGACCGACTCCTGTATCCAGGTGGAGGCGGCGTCTGTGCCGGGTCCCTCGTCGGCGGCGAGGTCCTCCCCCATCCGCGACGTCCCACCGAGTGCGAGAGGGAAGAAGAGGAGGAGGGTGGTGTCCCCCCACCCTTCCTCGGCGGAGCTCTCGTCCGGCGACGCCGGCGCCAAGGCCACTCCGCAGCCTTGGGACGCCGTGCTGCGTCGCATGGAGGATTTGGAGAGAAGGGTGGAGGGACGCCTCCTCCACCTGGGTAAGGTGCTCGGCCGAGGCGAGCCATCTCCGAAACCGGCCGACCCGCCGTCTTCCCTTGCCCAGGAATGGGCAAAGATCGGCGGGAAGACGTTTGCGGACGCAGTCAAGGTCCCGTCCCGTAAGGAGAGGAGGCGGGAGAGGCGCCTCGCTGGCGGGTCGGCGGCCGTGTCCGCGGACGGACTGGGGGCGATTATTCCCCCTCCCCCTATGTTTGCCTCCTTTGGTACGGGGAGGACTGCGGCCCCTCCGGTTCCTTCGGCTCGTGTTCCGGCACCCGCCGGCGCCGACGGGAGAAAGAAGAAGAGGGCGTCGCGAAACACTCCCGCTGGTTCTGGGGGTGCGACGCCTGGCGTCAGTGCGGGGGACGGAGTGGGTGCTCCTCCCCCGGTTAAGCGTTCGGGTGGGACGCGTGCGGCGGCTGCAGGGGCAGCCGGGAAAGTCAGCGCGGGGTGATAATACCGGTTCCCGGCGTCCCCCGCAAGCGAGCTGCGGCCCCTGGGTCCCGGACTGCCGCCGATGGCACATGGGCGCAGGTCCCCGGTCACAAGGCCAAGAGGGCGGCGGGCGGTGACGTCAGTGTTCGGGGGAGAGGCGCCGCGTCGCCGGCTCCCCGACAGTCGGGTGCTCCCCGGAGAACCCGGGTCACGATTCCGCGTGCTCCCAGATCTGCGGCGGTGGCTATCACCGCCCCAGCTGGGGGGGAGAAAGACTTCTCCACGCGGGTCGCCGGCGCGATGGCGGCCATCAAGGTCGCCGACCTTGGCATCGCATCGATGCGTGCGAGGCGCGCCGTCACCGGGGGACTCGTCTTGAAGATCCCGGGGGCGCAGGGCTCGGCCAGAGCTGCGGCCTTAAAGGCCAAGCTCGTGGAGCAGCTGGGGGGGGCACGGGGATAAAGGTGCATTGCCCCCAGAAAATGGCCGAGTTCCGGCTCAACGGCCTGACGGAGTTGGCGTCGGAGGAGGCGGTCCGCGCCACCATCGCGACGCAGGGGGGATGCTCGCCGACCGACGTCACGATCGGCGAGAAGCGGCGGGACCCGGCGGGGCTTTTCTCCCTATGGGTTCGCGCTCCCGCGGCGACGGCGTCCGTGCTCGTCAAGGTGGGGAGAGTTGTGATTAACTCCCTCGCCGCGCGTGTGACGCCGCTCACGCAGAGGAGGCTACAATGCTTCCGATGTCTGGAGTTTGGCCATGTCCAAGCGAAATGTACCAGCCCGGAGAGCCGGCGCCTCCTCTGCTACCGGTGCGGGGTAGAGGGGCACATGGCGCGACATTGCGTCGCCGTCCCCAAGTGCCACCTCGGCAGCTAAGTCCGGCGCGGGCAAAAGGAAGGCCCGCGAGGAGCCGGGGACTCCTCCGGACGCGCTCTCGACGCCGTCTTCGCCCGGGGGCTCTCCCCGGAGGGGGTCGAGAAGGAAGACGAATAGGGGGAGCAGCCCAGTGCTCCCCCTCAGCGGTCCTCGACCCCAGGGGAGAGAGGCCTTCCTGAAGGCCAGGAAGGCGACCCCTCCTCTCGATGCTACCATCGGGGGTGCAGAGGCGACGAGCGACGGCGAGTAGGCGCTACTCCTCGCGCAATCGATCGCCGCGTCATACGACGCGGGGCTTATCTCCCCCGCCGCGGAGAGCGTCGTCGGGGCCCCCGAGCAGACGTGAGGTGCTTCTCGAGTGGGCGGAGGCGATGGGGTTTTCGCTAAAAAAAACCCTTATGCAGTCACGACGTACCGCGGCCCGCGGGGAGAGTCGGTCATCGACTTGATCTGGGTAAACCCCGCGGCCGCCGCAAGGACGTCCGACTGCTGGGTGGCGGAGGATTGCGAACCGGCGTCCGATCACATGTACGTGATGCTGGCCACCTCCGTCCCCCCGCCTCCTCCCCGAGTCGGAAGGCATCCCCCGCGATGGACGCTCGCTCAGCTAGACGCTGAAGCGGCCTAACTCGCTTCCTCCGTCGTCGCCTGGCCTCCGTTGCCCGGCGTCGTCCTCGATGACTCCGTTGCTGGCGCGCTCTGGTTCCGGCAGGCGTTTTGCGACGCCACTATGCCGCGGACCGGGCAGCCAGGTGGGGGTCGGAGGACGGTGTACTGGTGGTCTGCCGAGATCGCGGATCTCCGCGCGGCTAATCTAATAGCCAGACGCCAGTACACCAAGGCCCGTCGTCAAGACCGACGGCGAGTCCCGGAGGAACGGCTCCGCGAGTTGCGCTACGCTTTTTCGGCGACGCGCCGAGCCATAGCCCGGGCAAAGGATCAATCCTGTCGGGAATTCGTCGCGACCCTCAACGAGAACCCTTGGGGGCGCCCGTACAGATCCGTGTCCGTCAAACTCGGTCCTTGGGCGCCCCTCGTTACGGAGGGTCTCGATCCCCGGCTCCTAGAACGAGTTCTAGAGGCGCTTTCCCCCCTTCCCCGGTACACGGGGAGGGCGGCGCCGACGAGTCCGGGGATCCATGGTTGATCAGGGGTGCGGATACTTCCGACACCCCTGGGGTCAGCGACGAGGAGTTCGCGTCCTCGGTGCTACGCATGCGCCAGAGGTACGCGGTTCCGGGTCCCGACGGAGTGCCCGGGCGAGTATGGGCCTGCGCTCTGAGCGCCCTGGGAGCCGGTCTCAGGCGGCTGTTCGACGCCATCCTGAGAACCGGTAGATTCCCCCCAGCGTGGAAAGAAGCGAGGCTGGTCCTCCTCCGGAAGCCCGGAAAACCCGCGGAGTCACCCTCGGCTTATAGGCCGATCTGCCTCCTGGACGAGGCGGGCAAGCTACTCGAACGTATCGTGGCTGCCCGCCTGTACGCCCACATGGAGGCCGTGGGCCCGGACCTGTCCGACCGCCAATTCGGCTTCAGGCGGCAGTGATCGACCATCGACGCGATCCAACTCGTGCGATCGCTGTCGCGGCAGGCGGTCGAGGGAGGCGGTGTGAGCGTGTCTGTGTCGTTGGACATCGCCAACGCGTTTAACACCGTCTCCTGGGCGGCGATCGAGCGGGCACTGTTATACTGTGTCTCCGGTGCACCGCGGAGTTCCGCAGGGGTCCGTGTTGGGACCCCTGCTATGGACCTTGGCCTTCGACGCGGTGCTGCGGGTCGAAATGCCATCACCGGGGTTCTCGTTGGTTTGCTACGCCGCACAGTGGAAGAAAATTATTATTATTATTATTATTATTATTATTATTATAATTAACGGGAAACCCCTTAGTATCCAGATAAGTACATAGAGAACATAAAATACATGAGATACATGAAACAGGCCTAAACCTTCTAAAATTAAATGATTATTAATTAACAATCGCGTTATATTTTAACTGACTAAATAGCCTCGCCCGAAAAGAGCTGAGCGGACCTACAAAAGGGTCCACTTCATCGAAATGCAGGTTAGCGTATTGCATAGCCCTATTAACAGGGTCAACTGTATAATACGAGTAGAGCGGCAACCGATGGACGAAGAGAGGCTTCTTCCGAAACTGCCTCCCAGGAGCATTATAAGTGACTAACTCAACCAGACCCGAGCAATTAAGCAGACCATTAATGATTTTAAATAAAAAAAAACCATATCGGCAATCAGTCTGCGATCAGCAAGTGTATTGATATTAACAGCTTGCAGAACGGGGCCGTAGTCATGGTTGGTCCTATCCATAGGGCTACCAAGGATGCGAGCGACAAATCAAAGAAATTTATGCTGAACCCCCTCGATTTGTTTAACATATTTCGCATGTCGCGGACTCCATATAGTTGAGGCATATTCAAGGTGAGGTCTAACCAGAGCAACATACAACAGCCTCAGGGCTTCAACGTCTCTAAAATGCTTCGCAAATCTGCAAATACAACCAAGAATTCTCAACGCTTTATTTGTACAACGCATATAATGGTTTCTGAAGTCAAAACACGGCGTTATGGAGACTCCAAGATCCAACACTTCGGAAACCTCCGTCAACGGTTCATCCAGCAGCCTGTAAGGGTGGATCAAACAGACCCTGGCTCGGGAAGCCCTGAGTACTACACACTTTGCTGTGTGAAGCTTCATCCCATTCCCGGTGCACCACAGCCCAAACCTGTCCATATCAGCCTGCAACGCGAACGCATCCTGGATACCTCGAATCCTCTTAAAGATTTTCAGGTCGTCAGCAAATAGCAAAAACTCGGAATTTAGAAATACATCACCAATATCATTAATAAATAGATTAAAGAGCAGCGGGCCGAGATGAGACCCCTGAGGAACACCTGAGGTAACACTGACAGGAGATGAAAAACAATTCGATACCTTAACCACCTGCTCACGACCCTCAAGGTAACTATCAATCCAGGACAGAAGTGGTCCACCAAGGCCCCAGTTTCCGAATTAGAATCCCATGATCAACTGTATCAAATGCTTTGCGGAAATCGGTATAAATAGTATCCACCTGGGAGCCCGCATTCAGAGCCTCGGACACGAAGCTGTGGTACACCGCCAAATTCGTTGTAGTCGAGCGCTTGGGAACAAACCCATGTTGCTCCTTGCACAAGATCCCGGAGAGTTGGGGAGATAACTTTTCCGTGATGATCTCCTCAAATAACTTAGGTAGGATGGACAGTTTACTAATGGGTCGGTAATTGCCCACATCCGAACGGTCACCAGCCTTGAAAATTGGTGAGACCAGGCTAGTTATCCATAAAGAGGGAAAAGAGCCATTGGCCAGAGAAGCGTTGAAGATATTCCAGAGTGGTCTGGATAAAATAAAACTACAACGATTGAGAAAAAGTGGAGGAATACCATCAGCTCCAGGACCAACGTTAGTATTAAGCGAGTTCAATTTAGAGAATATATCACCAATAGAGATGGTGAGACTATTTAAATTATAATAATAATAATAATAATAATAATTCGTCTTTATTCATCACATAATATTATAACAACAAAAGAGAAAAAAAAAAAAGAAAAAAAAACTTATGTGATAAATAGGCGAGGTTCAGCACACATGCCGTTTTGCAACCTAACCCAATATTCACAGTATTACGGGTATTAAGGTTCAGATTCAAGGCCGGAGAACCCGTTGACGAACTGTAGACCGAGCCAAAATAAGATGCAAAGAGATTAGCTATGTCAGAATGGGATGAAGCCACACGGTCTCCATAACGCATGTTTACCGGAAGACCACGCACACCACGCTTGGTATTTACAAAGTTCCAAAAGGTCTTGACATTAGTCCGGACAGCGTTCTCAATATGCGAAACATACGCCCGATAATCATTTTTTAACAATAGCTTACACTGAGAACGGATACCAGAAAAATTCAAGTAATCATGAGCGGCATTAGAAAGTTTATACACCTTATGCGCCCCCTTTTTCTCACGTATCAGATACCTGAAAATGAAACAGTCGGCGTCAAAAATCGATTCCCACGCCAAATCGAAATGAAAATCAACGAAACTGGGTATAGTGGGGTATTAGGTACCGTTGATCACGATCCCGTTGCGGGTTTTTCGAAAAAGAAGATGGCGGATCCAATATGGCCGCTCAAACCCGACAAGAACTAGAAAAATACGGATCTTACGAACGAAACACGTTGTTTATTCAAATCCTACAGCTATAACTATATATTTTATGGGTCTAGAAAGTTGAATTATACTGTAGAGAATGCTATACTAATGAATAGTTGTTAAAAAATGGTTGTTAACTGTTGTGTCTGCGTCCGACAATGAATGACACTGAGGTGTAATACAATATTTAATTAAGTTTAATAAGAAAAGTATAACATGCTTTTACGGCAATGCCGGAGTGCCTGTGCTCTGTACCGGTGCCGGTACGCAACTGACACTCAAGTTAGGCTTCCGGTACAGGTAGGACAAGCTACTACCCATGCTGTTTGTTTACACCCGTATTAATACAGATGAATACACTACATTAACAATAGAAAAACCAACATTATTTATTAATTTTATCATTTCCGCGGCAAATACTGCAAATACGTGATTAATCTAACCATTGAATATCTGTCAGAGACGAAAATAAAGATTATTGACATAAAAAAATGTTAGTAGAATTGTTTATTAATAATTTGTTTAAACAATTTTTTTAAAAAGTGACTGAGATCCATTTCATACAATCAAATTGATCATGCTTTGTTGTAACATTACTACAAACAATTGATTGTTATTAAACAATTTGTTAACATAATAGATTTCAGTAATATTCTTTAACGATAAGTGAAATTTGGAAGGTACATTGTTTTTATGACATAGGCACCCACTAAGTAAGGATTCTTGGAAATTTCATCCCCAAGGGGGTGAAAAGGGGTAAACTGTATTTTCTCGGACTCCTTAGTCTCTCTTAGGCCCGATTAGATATCACCTTGGTTTTCACGTACAATGACTGCCCACATAAATGCCTAAAACTCAATTTCAGGATTTTGCCCTAACCAACCCCTAAGGGGGTGAAACGTGTTCTCACGCATTCTTTAAAATCTCTTGGGCCCGATTAGACATCCAATTGGTTTTTAGTTACAAAGGTTCCCCGCCCAAATGCTTATCAACAAATTTCAGGATATTGCCCTAATCAACCCCTAAGGAGGAGAAAGGTGGTATAATTTGTCACGGATCCCTTAAAAGCTTTTTGGTCCGATTCGATATCGATACTTGGTTTTAGCCTAGCAACACAAATGCCTAAAAACCAATTTCCAAATTTTACCCTAATCAACCCTTAAAGGGTTAACTCTGGATCTGGTGTACTAAGTGTACATTGAATTGGGGCGTCTTAAGTTTTGAATAGTAGGTGTGGACGAACATATGCATATATAAATGTTCGTTATACAGAGGTTACTTTACCGAAATTATATAAAAAATTGCTACGGAAAACAGATATAAAAGTACTTCTTTTAATTATTCTACCGTAGCGAAGCACGCGTATTTTGCTAGACATAAATAAATAACTCGAAACTCAGTATTTGAACTTTTTAAACTCTTTTTACATTTTTTTCCAGTTTTATAATTTTGTTCTTATTTTTTTCGTGTTTTTCTTAATTTGTTGTTTACTTGAAGTTTATTGAATGAAATAATATTTATATTGACTCATGGTATTAAAATTCATCGGCGGACTCGTCCATGACCCTATTTTCATCATCCGACTCCGGTTCGTTATCGTTTGTAGAAATTAATAAGTTTTTAGCTTGGTCACACAAGCGTTTAATTTTTTTTGGTTTATGGACTCTTAAGGCACTTATAATTGGGTCTGATGAAACCAACATAAAATGAATTACGTCTTCGTCACAAGCAAAACGTGAAAACAGTCTACTGTGCTAGAAGGACTTCGGGTTGCGAAGTCTTGATCACGCACGCCTTAATTTTTATTACAGAGATAGGATGCTCGGATAAATCGTATATGGTTCGACAGGTGTTGAACGAGAAATCTATATTTCACTCCGATCCGCGAGATCGGAGAAACACCGGAGACGAAGCTCGTCTTGGTTAGACACAAATTTGTGCTTTTAATGTGGACGTAGTTATACTCAGAACTCGTACCGAGGAAGAAGTCGGCTCGAAGCCCGAGGCCGAAAAGTACACGACTAGAAATCAACACCGCGAGATGTTTACATTTCGGTTGCGCGAACAAGAAGAAAATAGGCCAAATCCGACACGGCGGATTTGGAACGGATCGGCACCCCCCCCCCCCGTCCCGCCGCGCCCGCGGCCCAAGCTACTCGGTCCACCCAAACCGCGAGAGCGACGAATCCGGCCGGGACGTTCCTCGATTGGCCGCTCTAGCGCGCCTAATACAAAGCTCTTATGTCCACTATATACACCTTACAAGCTAAAATATAGTATAAGAAATATGTATAAAGTAAACGAATAAAGCAACACTGCGAAAAGAGAAAGTATGGTCTTTTTCTGTGCTCGCGAACACTACTAAAACGTAATCTTGCCTCCTTAAAACTTTTATTATTAGCTTCCTGAGCTTCCTCGGACATCCAATCAATTGGTAAGCCAAAAACTTTCATTATATTGGCACCGTGTAACAAAACTTTATGTACACATGGAGGCATTTTATACTAATCGTATAACTCAACGAAGAGTTTTGCGGTATCAAGTGCGTACTTCTCAAACTTCTCATAATCAATGTCGTATCCACTTGTCAAAATTTGTAAAATAATAGCAAATCGTTGTATTAAACGACTGTCAACGACTGAAAAAATTATGAATTTAAAAACCACAAATGTTAATATTAAAAGAAAAAAATATTATGTATCACATAAATTATATTCTACCATGGTGGATGGAAAAGTTTGTAACGTCTTAACAGGTCAGGCATCTTCGACATCTTGTAACATATGTAGAGCAATTCCAAATCAGATGAACCAATTAGATCTTTTTCAAAAACTGCACGTGGAAGAAAAACATTACTACTACGGACTTTCGACTCTCCATTGTCGTATTAGATTCATGGAATGTATCCTGCACATCGCCTACAATTTAGATTTTGAAAAGTTTTATGCTAAAGGAAATGACAAACAGTTAAAACAGGAACGAAAAAAACTGGTGCAAGACAAAATAAGATCGGAAATGTCACTGATTGTGGATGTGGTCAAACAGGGTCACGGAACAACCAATGACGGCAACACAGCCAGGCGATTTTTTGATGACCCCGAGAAAGCGGCAAACGCAACAAATTTACAAATTTTGACAAGTGGATACGACATTGATTATGAGAAGTTTGAGAAGTACGCACTTGATACCGCAAAACTCTTCGTTGAGTTATACGATTGGTATAAAATGCCTCCATGTGTACATAAAGTTTTGTTACACGGTGCCAATATAATGAAAGTTTTTGGCTTACCAATTGGTTGGATGTCCCAGGAAGCTCAGGAAGCTAATAATAAAATTTTTAAGGAGGCAAGATTACGTTTTAGTAGACTGTTTTCACGTTTTGCTTGTGACGAAGACGTAATTCATTTTATGTTGGTTTCATCAGACCCAATTATAAGTGCCTTAAGAGTCCATAAACCAAAAAAAATTAAACGCTTGTGTGACCAAGCTAAAAACTTATTAATTTCTACAAACGATAACGAACCGGAGTCGGATGATGAAAATAGGGTCATGGACGAGTCCGCCGATGAATTTTAATACCATGAGTCAATATAAATATTATTTCATTCAATAAACTTCAAGTAAACAACAAATTAAGAAAAACACGAAAAAAATAAGAACAAAATTATAAAACTGGAAAAAAATGTAAAAAGAGTTTAAAAAGTTCAAATACTGAGTTTCGAGTTATTTATTTATGTCTAGCAAAATACGCGTGCTTCGCTACGGTAGAATAATTAAAAGAAGTACTTTTATATCTGTTTTCCGTAGCAATTTTTTATATAATTTCGGTAAAGTAACCTCTGTATAACGAACATTTATATATGCATATGTTCGTCCACACCTACTATTCAAAACTTAAGACGCCCCAATTCAATGTACACTTAGTACACCAGATCCAGAGTTAACCCTTTAAGGGTTGATTAGGGTAAAATTTGGAAATTGGTTTTTAGGCATTTGTGTTGCTAGGCTAAAACCAAGTATCGATATCGAATCGGACCAAAAAGCTTTTAAGGGATCCGTGACAAATTATACCACCTTTCTCCTCCTTAGGGGTTGATTAGGGCAATATCCTGAAATTTGTTGATAAGCATTTGGGCGGGGAACCTTTGTAACTAAAAACCAATTGGATGTCTAATCGGGCCCAAGAGATTTTAAAGAATGCGTGAGAACACGTTTCACCCCCTTAGGGGTTGGTTAGGGCAAAATCCTGAAATTGAGTTTTAGGCATTTATGTGGGCAGTCATTGTACGTGAAAACCAAGGTGATATCTAATCGGGCCTAAGAGAGACTAAGGAGTCCGAGAAAATACAGTTTACCCCTTTTCACCCCCTTGGGGATGAAATTTCCAAGAATCCTTACTTAGTGGGTGCCTATGTCATAAAAACAATGTACCTTCCAAATTTCACTTATCGTTAAAGAATATTACTGAAATCTATTATGTTAACAAATTGTTTAATAACAATCAATTGTTTGTAGTAATGTTACAACAAAGCATGATCAATTTGATTGTATGAAATGGATCTCAGTCACTTTTTAAAAAAATTGTTTAAACAAATTATTAATAAACAATTCTACTAACATTTTTTTATGTCAATAATCTTTATTTTCGTCTCCGACAGATATTCAATGGTTAGATTAATCACGTATTTGCAGTATTTGCTGCGGAAATGATAAAATTAATAAATAATGTTGGTTTTTCTATTGTTAACAACCATTTTTTAACAACTATTCATTAGTGTAGAATTCTCTACAGTATAATTCAACTTTCTAGACCCATAAAATATATAGTTATAGCTGTAGGATTTGAATAAACGTGTTTCGTTCGTAAGATCCGTATTTTTCTAGTTCTTGTCGAGTTTGAGCGGCTATATTGGATCCGCCATCTTCTTTTTCGAAAAACCCGCAACGGGATCGTGATCAGCGGTACCTAATACTCCAGTATACCAAGTTTCGTTGATTTTCATTTCGATTTGGCGTGGGAATCGATTTTTGACGCCGACTGTTTCATTTTCTCCCACTGTGCGCCGTTTCTCTTCCCTCCTAATTCTCCTTCTCCTCTCACTCTCCGCTGTTCGCTTCCCTTAATTTTTCTGTTTAGCCACTTTATAACTTATTTTATTATCTCCGTCCTACTCAGTCGCCATCTGTCTTCTGTCTTTTTCAATTGTTTTGTTTCACATTTCGCATCCACGTGTTTCGTATAGGGCTGTTTCAGATTATATTTACGAGATTATTTAGCACTGTTTTTGGATATTATTTTATTGTGCTCTTAAATATTACTTTATACTATTTTTATATTAATTTATTGTATTTTTCTTTATTGGCAACCACTCGAAAAAATAATGTAAGTAATTCACTTATTAATATTATAGTAGCGTATAATAATAGTATTCAATTTTGTACATTCAATTATTTTCCTTTTTAAATTTTAGTACATCCTGAGATATTTAATCATTGCTAATATATTACTAACAGAAACAAATAATGAGTCACCAATATCTGAAGTGTGGGCATATTTCCAAAAAAGAAGTGGTAAAGTGGCGTCATGTAAGAGATGCTTCAAAGAAATAAAATATTTTGGAAATACATCCAATTTACATAAGCATCTCAAAATGCACAACATTTTTTTGAAGAAAAAAAACTGCTATTTCCCAGCGAGGACAAAAAGAACTAGGAATCGAGCATTTATTGCGTTTGGAAAACTCAGATTCCGAAAATGTAGATTGATTGGATGAAAACTGTTGTGCGCAGATGCCTTCGACATCCTCAAATGTATTTTCTGAAATGTAAAAAAAAGATAAGACCTCCGAGGATGAGGAAAAGCAACCTTTAAAGACAGCTTTCAAGAAGATTCATTCTCATCAGGAAGGAGGCTTAAAGTATTGGACGATTATAATGAGTATTTTATATTTTATATGTAAAGATATTCGACCTTTTAATATTATTAAAGGAGAAGGATTTTGAAGGCTACTAAAAGAAATCGCATCCTTATACGAAGTACCTTCAAGTACATTTATGAAAAAGAGACTCTGTGAAAAATATGATGTGACCAAATTATTGTACAAAGAACGAATTCAAAAGACTAGTGAAGTGGGCTTAACTCTTGATGTATGGACAGAAACAATGGCGGAAAAACGTTTTTTAGGCGTTACAACACATTTTTTGGAGGGAATAAATATCTATAATTGCAATATTGCAACAAGACAGCTCAACAACAATCATATAGCTGAATACCTTGGCAATACACTCATCAATATATTAGATGAATGGGCTATTCCCATTTCTCAAATTAGATGTATATACTTGTTTATTTGTTTCCCCTCGGGGACTACAATCCATTCTCCCTCCTCTCTTCTGTACATTTACCTTAACCTAACCCTTAACCTAAACTTTAGCCTATTCCTTAAATCTATTCCTTAATCCTATACGCCTCTTGTCTCGCTCTCCCGCTCGCTCGCTAGCCCGCTCGCACGCTTTCCTCCGTCACACACGCCTCCCTCACCCCCCTTCCCTATCCTTTGACCTCCGCTTCCGCACGCCACCACACATTCTCATTCCTTCCTCTCCCATTCCTCCACTCCTTCCCCTCTCCTTTCTTCCACACTCCTCATCCACTTCCCCCCCCCCACCCTCATCATCCAGCACCTCCCCTACCCTCTCTTACCACCCTCCTTCCTCCCAACCCATACATTCCTCCCATACATGCTCCCACGTTTCCTCTTTCTACCCGCATACCCTGCACTTCCTCTTTTCTTCATGCTCCCAATATTTCCCTCCCCTCATCCCATTCCCCAATCTAAATTTCGCCACACTTTGCCACCTGCTATCCCCCCACCCCTTCCTCAGGCATCCTGGCACCCCTTTCCCTTTCACCACCCTGTACCATCTATTGTACTCCGACTCTCTAATCCTTTTCCACCTTTCCTCCTCCTGCATTCTTCTTTCCCTAGTCACCAATTCTTCCCCCTCAGCTCCCCCCCCCTCCCCTCGCTCTTTCTATCCCCTCTATTGTCCTCCCCCTTTCCTCATAGTACTCCTTCCTTTCCTTTTCCCACCCTCCCAGCATTTTCCCCCTCTTCGCCCTTCCCTTAATCTCCTCCCAGCATCTCCTTGCCAGTTCCCCCCACCCCCCTCCTCCAACTTCCTTTCATACCCCCATGCCCTCATCCCCGCCTTCCCCCTCAACATCTCCCTCTGCATCTCCTCCCTGACCATATATCCTGGAGTACACCTTTCCACCCCCAGCACCCACTTCAAATATCTTTCCTGCAATCCCTCAACTCCTTCCCTGCACTTCCACCCCCATACCTCCACTCCATAACTCACCATAGCCCATACCAACTTCTCGAATAGCCATACTCTCTTCCCCCAATCCTTCCCAAACCGCCTCTTCCCTATCCCCCACACCTGACACATCACTGCTGCCCCCTTCCTTACCCTTTCCCCTACTTGTGCCTCCTGCCCCCCGTTCCTCATCAGCGTGTACCCCAGATATTTAAATTCCTTTACCTCCTCCACCACCTTTCCCTTCCACCTCCACGTCACCTTCTTCCACCTCCCTCCCCCTTTCTACACCTCATCATCTTTGTTTTCTCTACATTCACCTGCATCCCCTTCTTATCCAAATATCTCTCCATCTTTCCCATCATCCCTCTCATCCTCTCCTCGTCCTCCGCCAGCACCGCAATATGGTCCGTGTATGCCAACGTGTATATTTTTCTTCCTCCCACCTTCACCCCACCCCACCCCCCTTTCTCCAACTCCTCATCTAAATCCGCTAACAACAAGGTGAACAGGCTGGGGCTCAAAGGATAACTCCCACTAACCCCTCCCTCACCTCTCTCCCTCATTGCCCTAACTAGCACCTCCCGATCCACAGAATCAAATGCTGCCTTCATATCTAGGAACATCACTACCAACCTCCCCCCTTTCCTTTCCACCTGTCTGTTAATGAGGTAGTTCAGCACATAGACACAGTCAATGCACCCCATCCCCCTCCTGAATCCCGCCTGACTTGGTGGTAAAATCCCTTTCTCATCCACCTCTTTTCTCAGTCTTTCCGCTAACACAGACGCATACACCTTATATGCAGTCTGTATCAGCGTCACTCCTCTGTATTCGTCTACTCTTTTTCCCACCCCTTTCTTCACCACCGGCACCACCACTCCTACCCTCCAATCTTCCAACCAACCCTCCCCCTTCCACACCTTTTTTTTTTTTTTTTTTTTTTTTTGACTTGGTGGAAATCCCTGACGGATACCCCGGGCCCGCGGGGGCGGGCGGGGGGTTATGTGGGGCTCGCACCCACTAAAACCACCAAGATGACCTGCCTAGAGCGGAGAGATCAGGCGAGGAGAGCGGCCGTTCTTATGTGAGAGCAGACTAGCGATACATTCACTAGGCCGCCCTCCAAGAGCCCCGGTGTCTCCGCTCGATTGTCACAAGTTGACACGTTTCCAAGGGGGAGAGAAGCTCCCCGGAAGTTCATCTTCCGTCCATCTAACACCGGGGCGACGTTGCGGGTCATTCGCCAACGTCGCCCCCCGTCTCTGGCTGCTTCTGCTAGGCCCGGCGGGCCCCCGCCCGCAGGGCCCACAGCCCTCCGGCGCCGCCAGCCGCTCTGAGGCGCACTGTACGGGGCAGTGAGGGCCCGAGAGAATAACTCCTCCCAGGCCCGCACCGCCCCACGGACACCACAACACCGAAAATGGGAGGGAGGTGCCAGCGACGGACGCCCGGCGGGACCAGGTGGGGCCGGGACGAACCCGGAATCCCACGAGCCCCGCCGACCGCCCGCCGCGAACACCCCCCGCCCATAACCCCCCATCAAACCCCGATATTGTGCGTGGGTGGGGCCCAGGAGGGGAGAAGTCTCCTTTCGGAGAAATCTCCATCCTCCCCTGGCCCTCTAATCCCCACGCACCTCCCCCCCACCCCTCGCCGACGCACACAAAGACACCGGGTGGCCTCCTTTAGAAGAGCTTAACGCCCTTCTTTAGGAAGCTCACCCCAGTGTCGCGCCTTGCTAAACGCCTTCCCTCTAGCACGTCATGCTCTTTATCGAAGGCGCTCTTGGCGAACTCTTTGAACTTGTCGCACAACTTCTTCCAGTGGCCGCTGTTGACGACATCCACCCCTTCCACACCCTATTACAAACCTCCCCCAACCATTCTTCCACCTCTACCCCTCCATACTTCCAAACTTCATTGGGTATTCCGTCCCCTCCCATCGCCTTCCCATCCTTCAACCCCCTCACTACCCTTGTTATCTCCTCCTTTTCTATGTCCCCTTCCTCATCCTCGTCCCTCCCTGTTTCTGTCCTCTTTCTTACCCTCCGCTCAACCCCCCCTAGCAACTCCCTGAAATACTCGCCCCATTCCTCTATTTTTATCTCTTCATTTACCCCCCTTTTCCTCTTTCTCTCTCTATTTACCACCTTCCAAACATGCCCCTCCGTTCTTATCCTCTCCACCTCCTTCTCCCACCTATCCACCTCCTTTTTCTTCTTTTCCTCACATATCCTCCTGTATTCCTTTTTCCTCTCCTTATAATCCTTCCCATCCCCCCTTCCCTTCTCCATCTCCTAAGCTCCCTCCTCACCCTCCCCTTCTCCTCACTACACTCTCTGTCCCACCACCCCCACTGTTTCCTCTCCGCCCTCCTTCCCCTGCCTTCCCCATTGCCCCTTTCACTCTTTCCTTCAGTTTCGCCCATTCCTCCTCTATTCCTCTCCCTCCCCCGTCTCTTTTACCAAACTTCCTTGCAAATTCCTCCCTTCCCTCCGCTGTCCAGTTTCCTCCCCCCTCTCTTCCCCCCACCCTTCTTCCTCCTCTCCTCCTGCTCCCCCATTCCCCCCCTAAACCATACCACCACCGGGTGGTGATCTGAGTCTATTCTCTCCGCCACCTCCATCCTTTCCACCCTCTCCCTTGTTTCCTCATTCGCCACTACATAATCTATCACCGAATTCCCCCTCCCCTCTGTATATGTCCATTCTCCCTCCTCATCCCCCTCTACGTTTCCGTTCATAATTCCCCACCCCCTCTCCCCCAAATATCTACATAGTCTCCTCCCCTCCCCATTCACCTCCCCATCCTTCGACCTCCTGCTCCCCCCTGCTCCCCCCTCGTCTTATCCCTCCCCCCATATCCTTCCCCCTTCCCTCCCTGCCCTCGCATTAAAGTCCCCTCCAATTACCACTGTCACTCCCTCCTCTCTCTCCTCTATCCACTCCCCCAGTTCCTCCAGCTTCCTTTACAGGTCCTTGTTTACATATATCCCTATAACTCTCCACCATTCCCTCACCATTACCCCTTCCCCTCCCCCTTCTTCCCCTGCCCTATTTCGATTCCCTTTCTCCCCCCCCCCCATTATCATTCCCCCTATCGCTCTTCCTTTCTTACTTTCTCTCCTGGCCCACTGTTTTCCCACACATAATCCTTCGGCAATCTGGTCCTTACATACTCCCATTCCCTCTCCTCTACCCACGTTTCACTCATCACAACCACCTCCCATTCCTCTAAACCCTTCAAAAATTCCTCGTCTTTGTTTCTCACCCCCGCTACGTTCCAAAATACGACCTTATACCTCCCTTTTCCTTCTTTTATTTCCCCTCCCAACCTCCCCTCCCTCTCCCCCCTTTCCCTTAACATTCGTTTCCCTGCTCATCACACCACCTTTCCCATAATTCATCCCACCATCTCATCTTCCCGTTTACCCACATTTTCATATATTCTACTTGCACCTTCTTCCCCCCTTCCCTTTTCTTCTCCGCCTCTCTTTCCACCTTCCACCTTGCCCTCCTTTCTTCCTCCGTTAGGTCGTCATCTATCCTTTCCCTATTGCCCTTCAGTTTTCTCCTTGCCTCCATCACTTTTCTCTTCCCATCCCTCCCCACCCTTCTCACCTCCCTTATTCCTTCACTCTCCATTCCCATCCTCGCCCATAGCTTCTTCACTTCTTTTTCCACTTCTTCTTCACTCCCCACCCCCCTTACCACTACGTTATTCCTTCTCTCCTCCCTCTCTTTTTTGTCCTATCTTAATTCTATTCTCCTCAGTCTCAACATACACTCTTCCTCATCCCCTCCACCCTCCTTCACCCTGCTGCCTATCCCCCCCTTTTTCTCTTCCCACCTCTCTACCTTCCTTATCATCTCTTCCATCCTCTCACCCCTTTGTTCCAACCTCTCTATCTTTTCCTCCATCTCTTCCCTCCCCTTTTTCTCCTCTTTCCTCTCCTCCTCCCATCTCCTCCTTTCCTCCCTCCACTCTTCCATCACCTGTCTTCTTTCTTCCCCTTCCTTCTTCATCTCCCTTAACATCTCCTTCCACATTTCCTCTTTCTCCTCCCGCACCTCCTTCATCAGTTCCCTCATCATCTCCCTCATCTTTCCCATCTCATCTTTTTCCCTGCTCCCCCTCCCCCCCTCTTCTTCCTGTCCCCCGGTCAACGCATCGTCTTCACACTCTTTTTGAACCCTGTCATCTTCCCCTCCTCCTCCGTCTCTTCCTCCCCCTCCCTCTCCTTCCTCTTTTTCCCCCAATAGTTGTCCACATTCCCCGCACTGCTCCCCACACTACTCACGCTCTCCTTCCCTTTTTCCTTCATTATTCCATCCCCCATCCCCCATCCCCCATCCCCCATCCCCCATCCCCCATCCCCCATCCCCCATCCCCCATCCCCCATCCCCCATCCCCCATCCCCCATCCCCCATCCCCCATCCCCCATCCCCCATCCCCCATCCCCCATCCCCCATCCCCCATCCCCCATCCCCCATCCCCCATCCCCCATCCCCCATCCCCCATCCCCCATCCCCCATCCCCCATCCCCCATCCCCCATCCCCCATCCCCCATCCCCCATCCCCCATCCCCCATCCCCCATCCCCCATCCCCCATCCCCCATCCCCCATCCCCCATCCCCCATCCCCCATCCCCCATCCCCCATCCCCCATCCCCCATCCCCCATCCCCCATCCCCCATCCCCCATCCCCCATCCCCCATCCCCCATCCCCCATCCCCCATCCCCCATCCCCCATCCCCCATCCCCCATCCCCCATCCCCCATCCCCCATCCCCCATCCCCCATCCCCCATCCCCCATCCCCCATCCCCCATCCCCCATCCCCCATCCCCCATCCCCCATCCCCCATCCCCCATCCCCCATCCCCCATCCCCCATCCCCCATCCCCCATCCCCCATCCCCCATCCCCCATCCCCCATCCCCCATCCCCCATCCCCCATCCCCCATCCCCCATCCCCCATCCCCCATCCCCCATCCCCCATCCCCCATCCCCCATCCCCCATCCCCCATCCCCCATCCCCCATCCCCCATCCCCCATCCCCCATCCCCCATCCCCCATCCCCCATCCCCCATCCCCCATCCCCCATCCCCCATCCCCCATCCCCCATCCCCCATCCCCCATCCCCCATCCCCCATCCCCCATCCCCCATCCCCCATCCCCCATCCCCCATCCCCCATCCCCCATCCCCCATCCCCCATCCCCCATCCCCCATCCCCCATCCCCCATCCCCCATCCCCCATCCCCCATCCCCCATCCCCCATCCCCCATCCCCCATCCCCCATCCCCCATCCCCCATCCCCCATCCCCCATCCCCCATCCCCCATCCCTCTCCTCTCCCTTATTCCCCTCCATTTATCTCTCCCTCCACTTCCACCCTCCGCTGCCCTCCTATTCTTATCACTTTATCACTTTATCTTTTCTTCTATTCCCTTCCTACTCCTTTCCAAATCTCCCGCCTTTTTCCAACTTCTAGTTCTTGTTCTGTCCGACAGATCCCTCTGCCTCCTGCCTTTCTCTTCCCGCCACGCAGCACCTATCTCCCCACCTAACCTCCAAATCTATCCTTTTCTTCCTTCTGTTTCCTCACACGCTCTATTCCCTTTACACTCCCTTAACTGCCTCACCTCCTCACCTCTGCCCCACCTTCACCACTCACTCCCTCTCCTTTCCTTCACCTCTTCACTCACTCTTCCTACACCCACCTTGCTTGCACCAAACACACAACCTTTCTCGCTCGCGTCCGGAACCAGAAGTCTCAAATTAGATGTATTATCACGGATAACGGGGCAAACATGGTTGCAGCAGTCAAAACTGTAGTTTTTGATAAAAAAAACGTCTACCAACTTTTCCACACACACTTAATTTGATAAATGACGCACCGCTAAAGAATGAGTCCATAAAAAAGATTTTATCAAAAGTAAGAGAGATTGTAAAGTGTGTAATCGTGTTTGGTTGCGGAACGATTACCGGTGGGACGGAGAAGGGATTATTGCCGACTCAGTCGGTGTGTCCGGGTCCGGCGAATGAGTTAAGACGTATTTCAAAACAGTAACAGTGTTTATTGTGATGCTGTGGAATTTTGTTTACATTTATTTCCGATCCCGTCGGAAGAGCTACGGAGCTACGGTTTTTGCGGCGCGTCGATTTCGCGGCGGCGGCGACTTGGCGGCGGGCGACAGGAGAGAGGATGTCGGTGTATTTAACGTTCTGCTCGGAATGGCCTTAAGGGGCACGTTCGTACGAGAGTCGTATAATAGAGATTCAGAGTGCAATAGGATTCCGGCCTAAGGGGCGCGGAGGTACCTCTCTGACGTAGGCAGGGCGCAAGACGAATCTCGGCCTATTTCGGACAGAGGCTGGTAATGGTACAGTATGGTTATGGTCGATACTGACACACCTCTCGGTTGTGTTTTGTCAAAAAGAGCGTCTTGTATTGCGTGAGGCGGTATAGCGACATGCACAAGAGCTCTTTATTTCGCTCGCCGCGGCCTTTATATTGGTCGGCCGTAAATTATCGCTCGCGAGAGAGACCGCGGGGCCGCGGCCGCCAAGCGGTCGCGGCGCGAACTAAGCCCATTGTCTCGGTGCTGGGCGTTCGCACGGCGCGTGACGTGACTTCGTCACAAGTGGATGAAAAATAGCATAGTAAATTCCGATAAATTGAGAAACATTCAGCAACGCAATGGGGTTCCAGAAGGATCTATAAAGAAATTTATATTAGATATGAAAACTAGGTGGAACTCAGTATATTATATGATTCAAAGGTTTCTTAAATTGAAAAAAATTTGTACTGATTTTCTGTTTGAAGATTATGCTAATCTAGAAATACTTCTTGCTTCTGAAATTGAAATACTGAACCAATTAACTTTATTATTGAAATACTTTGAATTTGTCACTAAGGAATCTTTAGGGGAAAATTATGTCACTCTCTCAAAAATTATTCCAATGATAAATTCTTTGAAGATAAAACTTTCAAATTTTTCTTCCACTTTTGAGTGCATTATTGATGTCCAAAAAACCCTGAGGCAAGAAATAAATAGAAGATTTGGATTTATTGAATACCCTGATAACCAGATCGGACGGCAGGATCTGCTGGCAGCTGCGGCGCAACCTACGTCCGCATTCGACTACGGATCTGCCGGCAGATGGACGGCAGATCCACGGCAGATCCTGCTGCTCGCCTGACACATCCAACAGCGCCATCTGAAGGCCACAATTATCAAACAATTTCCCACGCGTGACGTCACATGGACCTATGCATCAACACAAATGCACATTACTGCTGTAGGTGTATCCCTACCCCCAAATAAGAAAGAAAAAAATACATTTATTAAATAATTCATTTTACTTATTTCAAACAGTATTTATTCTTTCTTTATTAATACAGGATTGACGATTACAATTATTACAAAATAATATAGATAGCGCATATAAATTCGAAGAAGAACATTCAATATTTACATTTATAAATCCATATATGTTACGTCCCGTAACCAGTGCTGTATTTTAGACTTCTTTTTTCTGTAGAATTACCACATTCCGTATTGTGTTAGCGCTGAAAACAAATAGAACATTAGTATAAAATTAAACGTAGCGTATGTATAAACAGGATACATGCGATACTTACTTCAACTCTATCTCCGAGCACACACCCTAGGCAATCATGCATGCTCCTGCAAACAGTAATATTTATAATAAAACATATGTTAAATTATTATATACGAAACAAGACGCTAAACATTCGCACTTCGCGCATAACCCTATTTTTCTGTCTTGCAGATAATGTGACTTTCGATTTCCGTGACATAGATAATTGGAAATTATTCAATACCATACTTACGTTTGCTTTCTGGATACATCGAGATGATTAGCCTGGATATTGATACTCAGAATTTTAGAATCGCGTGGAATATTCTTCGATCTTGCCGGCACTGACTGCCACTGCCAGTGACTGTCATCTCAGACCTCGAAAACGAACGCAAACTGGACCAAAGAGTAGGTATAATAAGAGGCGTCACTCCGGGCGGAACCTTTGAAGTCCTTGCTTGACATTGGCATTTAAATTGGTTGTCTATTTCGAGCGGGATATTCAAATAGACTAAATGTACCTTACCACATTGGCTGATTATTGCCGAAGTTTACAGCGATCATTGCCATAGCTTAGCGATCATTGTTGAAGCTTAGCGATCATTGCCGAAGCCCAGCGATCATTGCCGAATGGGCATTTAAATGAGTTGTCTTAGTGATTTCCCCAGATTATGTCTGTCCTTGTCGAATGACGCCTCTTATTATGTCTCCTCTTTGACTGGACGTAGAGTCTTGACCAACGCTCGGATTGGCTGCGCCACAATACCGAAACTCGCGATTGGTGAAGACTCTACGTCCAGTTTGCGTTCGTTTTCGAGGTCTTAGATGGTAGTCTCTGACAGTTGTTGCCAGTGGCAGTCAGAGCCTGCAAGATCGAAGAATATTCCAAATAATTTCATCCACCACTATCCAGGCAAATCATCTCGGAGTATCCAGAAAGCAAACGTAAGTATGGTATTGAATAATTTCCTATTATCTATGTCACGGAAATCGAGAGTCACATTATCTGCAAGACAGAAAAATAGGGTTACGCGCGAAGTGCGAATGTTTAGCGTCTTGTTTCGTATATAATAATTTAACATATGTTTTATTATAAATATTACTAGTAGCCCAATAAGGCCGATTCTAATCCAAACGTGGGCGAGGGGTGAAGCGGGGCGAGGGGTACCATACCGTAGGCGAGGGGGCGGCGGGTGGGGGAAGCCGGCCCATGGAGCCGGTGGAGAGGGAACGCGCTCGCGCGCACGCACGCCCACACGCGCGCGGGCTCGCACAGACGCACCCACACACGTCCGCGCGTGCGTGAGAGGTGGGAGGCGGTACCGCCGATGACTCGTCCATGGAGTCGGTGCAGGGGGAACGCGTGCGAGTAGGAAGCGATCCGCAACCCTCTTATCGCCTCAAAGTCAGAGGATGCAAGTCGAAACCTGATGAGATAATCGTCCGTCCCAAACATAGAACGATCGAAGGCCAATTTCCTAGAATAATACGCGGCACCGGTGCGCGAAAATTCGAAGCGAACCGACGCGCTTCTAATTATCGTTGTCCAAAGACGCGATGGTGGTCGTGATAGCGGCGTTCGAACAAGGTGTGCGAGAGAGAGGTACGATATTTTCGTATATCTCTTCGTCTCTGTTCCTCATCCGTTTGGAAAAAACATACGACGGCACGACGCGTAGAAGATACCAGTCGAACCTGATGCGATAATCGCGATCTCACAACATAGAGCCGTAACGATGGAAGGTATACTTCCGAGAATAATACGCAGCATCGGTGCGCGAAAATTCGAAGCGAACCGACATGTTTCTGTTCGCGATAATGAGCGAAGGTGAACTTTCGAGAAGAATACATACATGCGTAAAAGCGATCACGTAGCAGCAGAATATGATGTACGCAAAATAAAGCGACGTAAGCGAATACTGGTGTAGGCGATCCATTGGGTTAGAGATGATTAGCAAGAACATATTCGGTGCGAGAGATGTGATACTATTCGAAATGCGTAATAAGAGGTATAGATGTTTCGAGATCCTAACATACCTATTGTAAGAAATGAACATCGAAAGAACGTTACATAATGTTTGAGAGAAATGATATTCTGTGCGGACTGGAAAGGATCGTGCATGGTATCAGGCAATACAGGTTTTCGTATGAAAAACTATTTATTGGTAAAGCAAAGAGGCATGTACATTACATATTATTGGGATACGTTGCGAGCAACGCGTATAATCGAATCCAAGTATAACGCTAATAATTCACAATCTAACAAAGAATGCGGTTCGAAGTATTCGCTTTCTGAAATAAGTTTTTCATAGTCCGCGGTCGGTGTCGTAGCAGCGCGTATAATGGCTACAAAGGAAGCGTACTTGCTGCTGACGGAGGTTAGAAGTTCCGACAACCACGAGAACATATGATCGATGCAGCGATCGTATTTGAACAGTTGACGTATCGTAGCTTCGGTCATGTATATGGTGTTAAAGCAGATCGTAGGATTGTTTTCACACATACCTAATCTAGAAACGCGTCATTCACCTTAAATTTCGGATCGCATATATGTCCAAATTTTTTGCACGTTTTCCAGCGCGCACATACAACCGCCGCCGTTATGGAAAGCGCATCTTACGGTGTTCGTTGCAGGCATTGCTTTGAGTTTAGGAACGACCGTGTCAGGCATGAGTCCACAATAATCGTCATCCACGTCGAAACCATCGTCGTCGGAGTCGTCGTCGGAGTCGTTCTTCTTTTTCTTGTTCTTCTCGTACATCTCAACGATATCTACGATTGGTGGATCTGTTCGTAGGAGTAATTGCGATAACCAGGTCTTTTTCTCCATGCCCTTGACGTACACCACGTCGACGGTTGCGAATTCGCGAGCGAGTAGTTCCGGAAGCGAAGCCCGTGATGATGCGCCGTGAGCCAGATCGCTTGACGCTTCTCGAACGATGACAGGCGAGCGTAGGAGTACGGTGGTTCGAAAATCCAATGACAGATGGTTGTTTCCGTGTCGCGATTGTTCGCGATAATCGCAATTTCTTTAGCGACGAACGTGTTATGTTCTGCCTTAAAGCCTTGCAGGTCAACCACGACGGAAAACATTATTAGGTAGTAGTAGTAATAGTATGTAATAAAACAACTGTTACCTGCGGCTGCAGATGAACGACTGACTGTTTGGCGATTATCCGCATCGGTATAGTAGTCATATAGACGTAGTCGTTGGAATCACGTGAGTTTTCGCACCACGTTTATCAAAGGACTGTACTCGACGATGCGATCGTGTATGATCAGGCAATACACGGTGGTACTAGCGGGTACGTTCTCTCTGCACTCGAAGTCGATTCGCACGTCTACCGTTACACTCTTCACCGACTCGTTCTGTCGAGAACAATCGATGACCGCGATAGGGGCGTATCGCAAAAATTCGGCCGCGTTCAGCAACGGTTCGCCGTGGCCGTAGTACGAACGGGCAAAAATCCAGGTTCAGGTCGTCGTACGGATACGTCTCGGAATTCAGAAACAATCGTACGTTCGCGAGTTTGCACGCGTCGAATCTGCTCGCGTTTTTCTTCAGATTATTCTTTCGATCGGTTTGCATACCGAACATCACGTATCGTGGTTTCTCGATCTGCGACGAGGCCTTCACGGTCCACGTGTGTTTCGTAGTCGTTTGCAGCAACGGATACTCGTGCAGTTCCCACGATCGGAAACTCATCGCGATCGATCGATCGCTTTGCAAGAGACGTAGCATCGACAGTTTTTGCGTGTCTTCTAACGCGACTGCGGCATACGCCAGTGTATTTTGCGTATTTCCAGTTTCGGTATAATCGCGGAGGATGGGAGGGATGCCGCGTACATTGCGTTCGTATCGAGTCGCGCGTTCATCACGATGCGTCTGTAATCTTCGCAGAATCCCAGTAACGTGTTCATGGGCACGCAGAAATTGAACGACACGCTACTAAAAGTGTCTTTGTCGTGTGCGATGGTATGGTTCCAACCAGCGTTCATCAGCGTCTTGCTCCTATCGACGGACAACGACGCGTAATAATAATAATAATAATAATAATAATAATAATAATAATTTATTTGACGGGACAAGCCCATTAAAAACAAATACAATTAATGAAAAAGATAGTAACAGTACGTTACAGAACAAAGAAAAAAGAGAAAAGATACAAAAACAGAGAAAAA
Organism: Andrena flavipes; assembly: GCA_963971345.1. Taxonomy (NCBI): domain Eukaryota; kingdom Metazoa; phylum Arthropoda; class Insecta; order Hymenoptera; family Andrenidae; genus Andrena; species Andrena flavipes. Next base: position 44,374,788 of record OZ020479.1, on the reverse strand, counting down.
TACAAAAACAAAAACAAAACGCTAGTAAATAATATCGAATCGCGGGTAGATAGGTGGGGACTACCCTAAGAAATGCCATCTGCAACAAGGGCTCTCCGAACACTAGTCTTAAAAGTAGAAAGAGGACCAGTAAAGAAATCGATACACTCATTGAGCTGATTGGCGATGCCACAAATTCTGTGGAAGGGGTCGGCATGACCAACCCAGGAGGAGTAGTTGGGGGGTCTAAACAGCGTTGTACGTCTAGCGCAACGAGTGGGAACATTAAAATTGATCGTCGCAATTAGGTTGGGGTTATCCACCATACCATTGATAATTCTAAAAAGAAATGATAGATCAGTGACCCTCCTCCTGTGAGCCAAGGTCCGCACCCCAAATCTGCTCATGATCGGACCGTAGTCGTGGTCATACCGAGTCATAGGCCTGCCCGCCTTAAATGCAAGATGACGTAAGAAACGATGCTGGACCCTTTCGAGTTGTAAACTATATTTATTCCATCGCGGTGACCAGATAACTGACGCATACTCGAGATGCGGCAGCACCAGGCTATTATATAAGTAGCGCAGCGTATTAGGATTCGCAAAGTCGGCACTGTTCCTGATTATAAAGCCCAGAGATCTGCTAGAGGCGGCAACAACATGCTGTATGTGCTCCACGAAGGAGAACGACGAGTCGATCAGAACACCGAGGTCACGCACGACCTCTACGGATGCTAATTGAGATCCGGCGATAGCATAGGGATAACGCGGCGAACACTTACTACGCGATAACCTCAAGATATGGCATTTACCGGTATTAAGCTCCATACGGTTAGATTGACACCACTCCGTGAGCCTATTCAAGTCAGATTGAAGATCAACAGAGTCGGAGTGGCAAGAAATGCATTTAAACATCTTGAGATCATCGGCGAAAAGCAAAAATTTACTATTGTGGATTACCTGACAAATGTCGTCGATGAACAACAGAAATAATATGGGTCCTAGATGGGAACCCTGGGGTACCCCGGACGATGCAAAAACCTTTCTGGACAACACTCCACCGACCCTGACACGTTGGAAACGCCCCGTAATATATGAGAAAAGCCAGCATAGCAATTGTCCCCCGAAACCGACGGAGGCAAGCTTATCGATAAGCAAATAATGATCAACTCTATCAAAAGCTTTCGTAAAGTCAGTGTAGATTACATCCACCTGATGCTTACAGTCCAATGTCCTGGAGACAAAGTTACAGAAAACTGCGAGGTTAGTGACGGTTGACCTACCGGCCATAAAGCCGTGTTGCTCCAAAGATAGAGTGCAGCTAGTAAGGGCACTGATTTTCTTGGCGACAATAGCCTCAAAGAGTTTGCCCATAATATTGAGCAGAGAGATGGGCCTGTAATTCTTAATATCAGATCTTGCACCGGTCTTATGTATCGGAGATATGACGCTAGATTTCCAGGTGGAGGGGAAGTGCCCTTCGGTCAGAGAACGGTTAAATATTATCCAGAGAGGCCGTGAAATGATAAATTTGCAGTTCTTAAAAAATATTGAGGGGATTCCATCGTCGCCAGGTCCCTTGTATACGTTTAGATCCTCAATTTCAGAATAGATTTCTCCTATGCTGATGCTCATGTTCGACACGTTAAGCGGCGAATTATTGTTTACGCACGTGGTGTGGCTGGGGCTAGAGATAGAATAAACAGATTCAAAATGCTTAGCAAACAAGTCAGCGATTGCGGAATTGTCCGAGGAGGTCGTGTCATCAAGGTGCATAGATCCAGGAAGACCGTGCGAGCGAAGCTTGGAATGAATGAATTTCCAAAAGGCTTTTAAGTTGTGTGGAATAGATGCCTCCGTTGACTCAACGTAACCCCGATAGCACGACTTGGAAAGAGACCTGCACTTAGACCTGAGGTGGCAAAAGGCAAGATAATCATGCCAGTCATTGCTCCTCTTATACGCGACATGAGCAGCCTTTTTAGCCTTGACGAAATAAATTAGCTCAGAGGAGAACCATGTCGGGTATTTTGGGGAATGCCCTCTCGAAATTGGTATATAGGATTCGATCGCGTATGAAATGCGATCATACAGGAAAGAGACAGCCTGATCGGTTGGTATACCTTTTAAACTGCTATCCCAATCCACAGAGTTAAGAAACTCGATAATTTGGGGATAATTGCCGTTACTGAAATTAAGCCTCTTGTGCATAGGGCGGCAGGTAACATGGGATACGCAGTGCTGAAGGTTAGCAGACAGAGCAGGATGGAAGGGGTCCAGTGGTAAGAGCGGATCGGAAGCAGATGACAAAGTAACACCACCGAAGTTACAAAATACAAGATCGAGAAGACACCCCCGAGAGTTAGGACAGACGTTGATCTGCTGAAGGTTGTGAATAAAGCAGGTTTCCATGATTATGTCATGCGCGGACACCTCGCCCCCAGATGCAGACCGCGATGACGCTGCTTCATTTGTGACAGACGAATAAATAGGCCAAGTGCATCGGGGAAGATTGTAATCTCCAAATAGCATCATATTCGTACCCGGAAATTGACAGGCAACCTCGTCAACGCTCACACAGTAATCCGAATAACACGACGCTCTGGAAGCAGGAGGGATATACACCGCTCCAAGTACAAGAGAGAGAGGCGAGGTGTTGATCCTGACATAAACTTGTTCGATTCGAGCGCATGAGGTATTAATGAGGGAACACTGGAGTGACCTCTTTACAGCAATCAACACACCGCCTCCCCTAGAACAGTCGCTAGTAAACCGATTCCTATCGAAACGGAAGATCGTATAGTCAGATAATCCGAGCTCCTCTGATAAAATATTGTTGTTTAGCCACGTCTCCACTAAAATGAGGATATCGTACCGAACGCTAGAACAAGATAATGCTTGTGACAGATTAAATAATTTAGTCCGAAGACCACGCACATTCTGGTAATAGATGGAGAGCCCTGACGCTAGTTTTTTGAACGCCGCGCGGGAGACGATGAAACAATCTTTGGAACACCGTTAACATAACGAATAGTCTTATCGGCGTCCCCTTTGGCATGGAGTTCCCCCAACTGTTGCCTAAGCCTCCTCAGACTGGATCTCTGCATCGGTGTCTTGTCGTCCGTAATTTTAAGCGGTCCGGAGTACGAGGATTTGTTCCTCAGCACGCTCTTGACGATATCCGCTGATTGTAGCGTCACACAGAGGGGCCTAGGAGACGATCCGGCAGATCTCCCAATCCTGCGCGCCCTTATGCTCTGATAGTCCGAAGCGTAGATCTGGGTGAGGACAGTACGGATGTTCTCAGCATCCTTGAGCGTAGCCTGTTGTAGAGGTACGTTGGGATCCTCACTCTGCCCATATATAATAAGATTCGAGGACCTCTTCTCCCCTTCTCTGAGTTCAGAGACCACATCATCCGTGCTGGACCCAGCACCCTCAAGCGAGTTAGGTGATGAAGTGCAGTAGTCTTCAATACGCTGTATTCGATCTGACAGCAGGGAAACGGAGTTCTGAACGTTGGTAATGTCAGATTTGATGCCATCCCATACTTCTTTCCGAAAGCTTGCCATTTCATCCCGAATGAGGCCTCTAATGTCTTCCAGCGTCGGTAATGAAGAAATTAATGAACCGGTAAGTGAAGACGGCGATTTGGGGTCATCAGATGGTATGATAGGTGTCTTGCAATTGAGTAGACGACCGTTATGCCACGGGTGACCGGAATGGATCAAACAAGAATCGCCAATGTGGGTGGTTGCACCACAGTCAGAGCACTTTGTCGGATTCGCGACACCCGTTTTGCACCCCTTGCATTTTACAGACATGGTCAGAGATGGTACAGAGTAAAAGCCAGATAAGATACTGGTATGTCGAGTAACCGCTTAATCACGCGAGAGGTGATCTGGCTGTACAGGAATACACAATAGCTCACAATCACAGCAGCCACTAAGCTCAGACTCGGATCGTATAAGCAACTGCACACTGAGACACTCGCACAATAAAAATTTTGATGCAAAAATAGGTTCGGATCCGTATGACACCGGTAATACGGTAACGATATATTCAAAGTGTTCGGAGCGTAAACAAACACGTGCGAACTCGTCAAAGGTTGACACAAGACTCGTAATGTTTCAACGCGGTGGTGATTCCCGGATTCCTGGAACGATCGATCTCCATTCCGTTCAATTCGTATCGAATCTCGTAGAACATGATGTTGTAACGAGGCCAACGACCAAACGTTACAACCGCCGCGCATTCCGATATCACGCGCGAGCGCCAAAGCGCGGGCAATAACCCGCGAGCACCATCAGCGCTTCCCCCAAAATCGCCGAAGAACGAGCCAAAGGCGGTGACCCCTCTGGTCCCCGCTTCGTCCCGATTTAGATATAAGAACTCCTACAAGCTAGGGGACGACGTCTTTTGTAATTAGCGCTTAACCGCTACAGTACGCGCATAGCCTGTCACCCAGATCGGGACAGAATAAACTTGTTTAACCTTACGGTGAGTTCCAACTCTTTAACCCGCAACGATCCCCTACCTTCGGTTTCAAACCGAATCCTTCCGTCCCGGCACACTCTCCCGAACCTTCGGGGCCCGTTGGACGACGAACGTGAAGGACGACCCGGAGCAACCCGAGATTCTAGGCCAGAATCTCGCCCCCAGGCGTCCAGACACAACAATGAACGCGACGCAATTGTTATCCAGAAAAACTCTCGCGGTTTTCGCTTCGTGCTCCGCCGTCGCGGGTGCCATCAAAGAGACGCGTCCTTCGACGTAGAGATAACTTTCGCACGGAAGCGTGTACACATCTTGTTGCTGAATGGGTATTCGTATCTCGTCGTTATTGTCGAACGTCGTGGTGGCGTACGGATTCTAAGAGTGCACCTCGATCTTCGTGATACGATCGTCGAAAGACGGTACACTCGTCACGTCCAGTATGGTGTACATCGTGTTAGACATATGTGTATATACGTGATATATCAGTACGTTACGATGAATCCCAGGATTCGTAAGAAACGCGCGTTTCGATGAGTCAACGGTTTGTCGCTTCTTCTTCCTCTCCTTATTCCTCTTATTCCTCTTGTTCCGCTTCCTGTCTTTATTAGCAGTGAGGTCGTTGGTGTTTCGTCTTGACGATAAGGCGTCGTGGCAGAAGTCAGAGAAGCGGTAGCAGCGGAGTCGCACGTGTGATCGAACACCAACATGCTATGCACTCATGATATCGTATCGCGCGAACGCCGTTGTACGTGCAGGCGAATCGTTATTTCCTCTCCGCGGAAATCTATAGGACGATCGTATTGATCGACGATGCGTACCGTTAGATCGTGTATCGCTCGTGCAACGATCGGTAGGTAAATGACGTGTCGCGGAGTTTCCGATATCTTATATCCCGGAGGTACGCGAGGTGAAAATTCGTGTATCGTGTGTACCGATTTGTCGTTGCTGTACGCACCGGTAGTGAGGTTGCACGTTACTCTGATCACGTTAACGTTTATAATGTTAACGGGTTCGTCGGATTCGTGCCAGATTCTCGGCAATAAGACACGCGTCGGGGAAAATCCTAGCAACGAGCCCACGTTGTTCGGTTGCGTAAAGTCCACGAAGAACGCACAGTACAGCTCGCTTTTCATGGTGTTGTTGTTAGCTCGTAGCACTAGCGGATACTTGTCGTTGTCATCCTCGTTGTTTTCATCGTTACCGGTCTCGTTGGTACCGCGTCTTCGAGGATATCGCTCGAGCAGTCGACGTCTCAAGTACTTGGCGATAGCGTCTAATTCGTAGGAGCCGTGGGGAATCGTAATGGATTCGCGAGCGACATCGATGTCGGGGGTTGCGGTGTTCTTGTTCGGTACGAAGTAGAAGTTATCGTTGTTCGAGTCGATGTTCGGTATCGTGTGAAACGTCTCCAAGTCGGCGAGTCCTAGTTCGTACTGCCCGTCGCTCAAATCTATCGGTGGAAAATAAGTGACCGTGAGCACGCTGCTCCGACCCGTTAACGTGAGCGTGAGCGACATCGTACCACTGTAGGTTACGCTAGCGAGACAGAGAGAGAGAAAGTGACTCGGACGTACGGTAGCGCGTCAATTTATCTCGGATAGCGCCGAGGCCAAAATTTCAGAGCTTTTTGTCGTAGAAATTGAACGCACAAATGACCGCAATTGATCTGGTCGAAACGTTGAAAACGATCGTGATTGTACTTGATCGTGATCGTAGTTGTCGTTCCCCGTTCGAAGTAATCGATCAATTCCGCGGATGGTCGCAAATTCCCAAAACTGTCGAAATACTGTACGTGCGATCCGCGTTTCGCGTACGCAACCCAATGCGTGCCGTCGCCGCGATTCTCGTCAAGATTCGCGATACCGCATTCGTTCGGACGTACGCGCGCGGGGAGCGTGTCTCGCATAAACACTCTTCGAAAGAACGGTATGTCGATGCACTCGCGCTCTAATTGCAGGTTCGTCATAGGTTGTTGCTGTAGCTGATGTCGCGTTATCGTCGCAAGCCTGGTCCAACGGAGATTTTTTTTTGTTTTCCTCGGTCGTCGTCTCAGGTGCATACCGGCGCCACGCTTGTACGGTGTCAGATACATTCCTCGCCCTTCCATCGCCCGATTATGACGCATCGTTTCTTCCAGCTGTTTTCGCGCGGCCTTCGCATCGTTGACCGCTTTGGCGATACCCGCAGCTCCACCGGCTAATGCACCGATAGCCGACAGAGCGGGTAAAAGAAGCGGAAGAAAGCCTCCGCGTTTCGCTATCGGTAGGACACGGCGTCGTTGTCCTTTGAACTCGAGTACGCGATATCGTGCTCCCGACAAGCGGCGTTCAGCGGATTTATACCTTTGTCGCCGCGAGCCAATCGTTTCAGCAAACGCGTTCCGGGTCCGCAGAACTGATACCCCGGAATGTGCAACTCTATCGGTAAACGGTTTATGATCCTGTTCACGAGTCCCGATCCTGTTTTCGTTGACTTCTTCTTCGTTGTTGGTCTACGCGTTACCGCGACCATGCATGTGAAAATGCAGATACTCGGGGGTGCAAGAACAGTCGTAAGTGCGCGGTTCTTCGATAGCGATCGGTTCGACGAGCGCTACGATTGTGATTCGCTCGACAGGTGTCGCAGGTATAAATAGCAGTGACGTTGCGGTTTCGGCGGGTTAGAGAACATGCATTTCGCGAAACAACCGAACGCTATACGCGTGACCGCGAACAGGACGTTGGAGGATTTGACGTGGGACGAGAGTCGTTCGCGCAGGCACGGTTCGTTGTTGCCGAACAGCGTGCGAGCCGTGATCTGCGGTCCGTCCGGGTGCGGGAAAACTAACGTGCTTCTCAGCTTGCTGGAAAGTCCGAACGGTTTGCGCTTCGAGAACATATACGTGTACTCGAAATCGTTGCAACAACCAAAGTATCGATATCTGGAGCGAGTGTTGTCGCGCGTCGGCGGACTCGGGTACTTTCCCTACTCGGACACCGCCGAGATCGTTTCGCCGAGAGACGCTCGACCCGATTCGATCTTCGTGTTCGACGACGTGGCGTGCGACGAACAGACAGCGATCCGCGAATACTTCTCTATGGGCAAACACGCGAACGTGGATTGCTTTTACCTGTGCCAATCGTACGCGCGAATACCGAAACACTTGATCAGAGACAACGTGAATTTTCTCGTGCTGTTCAAACAGGACGGAACGAACTTGCGTCGCGTGTACAACGATCACGTGAACACGGACATGACGTTCGAGGTGTTCAACGACCTGTGCGCCAGATGTTGGAGACGACGCTACGATTTCGTGGTCATCGACAAGGACCGTGCCATGTACGATGGTCGGTATCGACGAGGATTTAACGAGTTCGTGGTAGCGCGTGAATCTCAGTAGATCGCGAGTCCTTCGTCGAGCAACACCACCAGGATGTCTAACGAAGCAGCTACTAGCGACGTCAACATGGAGATCACGCAGCAACAACAACCACAACAAGGAATGAAACAGAAACGGCATCGTAGGCGACAACAGTCGGGAGATGTCGAGACGAAGAAGAAAATTGCTAAAATCAGCGACGCTATACGAAAGAAGTATATGAGTCTGAAACTCGGTAAAATAACAACGAAAGTTGTGGAGGAGGAGAGTGCGCGTCCGATCGTCGAACCGCTGAAACATTTGGTCGAGAACACTGCGGCGTTGAAAACGAGTTCAACGATACCATCGAAGCCACGACCATCGCTCGTCAAGCTAAAACATCAGCAACAACACCGTTTGAAGAAGAAGAAACGACTATCCTTTACTCCGTCCACAGCCGACGCGACGATACGACCCGAAACGATACCGCTTCCGGATTCTGATTCGTACGACGACGACGACGACAACGGTGACAACACCGTCTACGAAACAACCGAGGAACACGAAACGGAGCAGGGTGAGACGGACGAAACGATTCGAGAAGTTCTCGAACCAAAACTCACCGTCGAAAACCTCGACGCGTACACTCGAAACGCCGCCGGACCGCTGTCGCGCGAATATCTGCGCTTGTCCTTCACCGACGCCAAGAAACTGATCGACAACGTGTACGGTGTGTACCTAGGCGACGATGAACAGCTGATGATCGGTGATTCCGTGCTCACTATCGGCGAGAACGACGACGTAAGCGCGAAAGGTAAGCGTTACGCGGGTACGCGAGGCTTGTACGAACTGCTGTTCATGCGAGTGCCTAACGAGCAAGCGTACACGAATGCTGATCTTGAAGCGTACCGGGACATCTTGTTGGCGACGAACGCACATCGACGGAACCATTCGGCCAGCAAGCCCACGCTAGGCTACAAGGGTCACAAGTACAAGAAGATCGTGTCGGTGTTGTTGAGTCGCGGAGACCGCAACGTCGGCGGGATCGCGCGCGAAGTTCGCGGATTACCCATCGACGACGCGATGACGGTCACCGATAACGCGATCGATTACGTGTACTGGGACGATCCGAACGAATTGGTCGATAGACTACGATTGCTCTTGGCGTCGCGCGACGCCGGACACACCGGACACGATAACGAAATTGCATCCATCGTGGAGGAACTTCACGAAGCTGGTCTCATCGTAAATTGATCGGTCGGATCGACGACGCATCAGTCTCGTTCGCGATCACCGCCTATCCAGCATGTCGGTGAACAAGTTTGGCACACCTTTGCACGGCACCACCGATGCTACCGCTACCGGTGACAACGATCAACGACGCATGGAGACGATTCGCTCGCTGAATCCGTTCGTCGCGAATTACGTTCGGGAGAACGCGCTGTGTCTGAACAGCACCGATCGGTCGACGTTCGACGCGATGGAACACAAGATACGTCGCGTGGCGCATCCGACGAAGGATACCGATGCTGCGACGAAACGCTACGTGGACGACATGGAACGTACCGTCGGACGCGCTCTCGACACTATGTATGACGACATGTACGGCGCGACAATGAATCGACTGGAAGAGTTTAAAACTGCGATAAATACCGCGATGGACGAACGTTTGAGTGAGTTGGAAAAGTCGATAAATATCACGATGCAGCGACGCTTCGATCACTTCGATGCTAGACTCGTCTAACGTGCGACACCGGTTGCCGAATTACAGAAACGCGAGGAAGCGCGGCGATGAACAACGACGCCGACGACAACTACGATAACAAAACCCGTCAACACCGTACGTGCTTCGAGTGCCTGGTACAGTATTTGTTGCTGATCGTGGAACGTTACCTTCGCCGCAGCCGTCACCACCGCTATGATGAGCACGAGTAAGGAGCGAATACAATTGGTCGACGAACTGCACGCTCCTGCGAGACGAAATTTCCCGCGGAGACCCGTAGTTACTCGAGGCTACGACGATCTGTGGCAGGCTGATTTGGTGGAAATGCGCGCGTACGCTACCCATAATCGTGGCTACAACTACATACTCACCATCATCAATACGTTCAGCAAGTACGCTTGGGCAGTGCCCGTGAAAACGAAAAGCGGGCGTGACGTGACCGAGGCGTTCGCGACCGTGTTGCGACGAAGCGGTAGATGTCCGCGAAATCTACAAACCGACATGGGAAAGGAGTTCGACAACGCGGAGTTTCAACGATTAACGAAGACTAGCGGAATCAACCACTACTCGACGTACAGCGTGATGAAAGCGTCGATCGTCGAGCGTTTCAATCGTACGCTGAAGAATCTGATATGGAAACAATTCTCCTTGAACGCCTCCTATCGCTGGTTGGATCTGCTACCGACGCTCGTGCACACCTACAATCATCCGACCCGTCGACGTGACCTCCGCGACTCGTTTACCGTTCATCGTATACTCATCGGATGTCAAGCAACAACGACGACGACGCGCGAAATTCCGCGTCGGCGACAAAGTACGCGTGAGCAAATTCAAGACGATCTTCGAGAAGGGATACACGCCGAACTGGTCGACCGAGGTGTTCGAAATCACAGCGGTACAACGAACGCAACCTGTCACGTACGTTCTACGCGATTCCGCGGGAGAGCCTATCTCGGGTGGATTCTACGAACACGAACTGCATTCGGTCGCGAATCCGGACGTATATCTGATCGAAAAGATTATTCGTCGCAAGGGAAACCAGGTGTACGTGAAATGGTTAAGATTCGACTCGTCCAAGAACTCGTGGATACAGGAAAAGGATGTTCTGTGACACACACACACACACAAGAATAACTCCTTATTCTTATTACTTACATAACTATATATCCATTTATTCGATACTCTGTATTTGAAACATAAAAAATAAAGCAACAATATATATATATATATATATATATATATATATATATATGTAAAGAAAATATATTTTCATTAATTTGAATCCAGCGCGCTTTGCATGCTTAGCGCACTCTCTGAACGGCTGTGACTTTTGAGAGAAATAGAGAGCACATGGTCATAAAAGAACTAAAAGAAAATTAAGATAGCTAAATAATAAAATAAGTTACGTGAGTGTGAATAAAGAAAGCGGACAATAGACTTTAATTGTCGTTTCCTTATTTACAGGTGGGCTTGTAAATAATTGTAAATAATTGTAAAAAGTATAGATTAATAAGCATTTAATAAAAACATAACCTTATTTACAGAGAAACAAATTTGGTCTGTTGTCGAATTAGTAACATTGGATAAAATACCAACCCTTATATATATATCACGATACTTGTACATTATTTCGTTGAATGTTTAACACCCTCTACGTTCATACAGTGCATACTTATACAGGAATAACATGTTACGCGACATTACTGAAACGTATATATATTCATATGTACACACACACACACACACACACACACACACACACACACACACACACACACACACACACACACACACACACACTACGCGGTATCCATACACGCATCACTATCACTATCGTTGTCGTACTCGGGAATCCGATAGTGTCCCCACGGAAGTGTGTTGATCAGGTCGGGAAGTACGTATCGTTTATCGTCGTACGGATTGAGCGCCATCTTCAGTTCCGTCACGGAATAAACGTCGTGTAATCGCGCACGGATATGATTCTGTCGAATCGTCGTTTCCGCGTGCTCGCGAAGACACCGAACGTAGTCCTCGAAACGTATCTCGTTCGCAACCACATTCCTCTTCACAACCCTCACTTTTTTCGTCTCGGTCTCGATCGTTGCCGCCGACGCGTCACACACTCGAGTCGCGTACATCTTAGACCGCAGTCCCACGAACTCGGTCATTACGGTACCGTTGTTTTCATCTTTCATCAGACCCGGCACTTTCTTGTTTACGCGCGGCGTATCGTACGGGTTGTCCACCGCGTAATCACTCGTGTCGAAGCGTGCACTGACGTCACTTTTTGGCTCCTCGTAAGCGTCATCGCACTGCAGCTGATACATTAAACTGTCGGTGTTCGGTTTCGTGATCAACGCTTCGGCACCGTACCGTCCGTCCCACCGCGTCACCAATCGCACGTCCACTCGTTTTCGCACGTTTTCCATCGTCTTTCCGTACACAGCATTGTTCATTAGTTTGTACAACGTTTTCTGGAAATCGCTGGTAGCTCGCGTCCTCAAGTCCGTGTTCAAGTTGATGTAGTCGCGCAACCACTGCGATTAATCGAACCGTAGAACGCGATGAATTCGCGATACGCGAAGTCCGTGTCGAATACACTGTTTCAGGTAGCGATAGTGAATCACGTATCGTTCCTTGTGACGGAGCGTGGCGATCAGTTTGGTTTCCTTACCGATGGGTGTGTGCTCGCACACAGGGCAGAAGGGAAGGTCCGCGTGCTCGTCGTGAATGTCCCGCGGATACTCCAGATCCACTTCCAGCAGGTAGCCCTCTGGTCCATCGTACGCCGACAGGGAGTTCACGTCGAAGTACATCAAGTACGTGGATGGTTGCGACGCGTCGTACATCGACGTTGGCAGGTACTTGTTGTTGGCGCGCGCGTACCTGTGCGAGCACTGGCTCAGGCCACCGCGTATACCACGCTCCACGAACAACAGCATGTCCACGTCGGTGAGCAGTTCCAATTCGACGCGCGTGTATTTTAGCATCGCGTCCCACGTGAACGCCGGTAACGTACAGTAATGTGCAGGATCTAGTTCGTAGCTCGCGATAGATGCACTACGAAAGTTTTCGAACACGTCCGCGAGCAACAGCACGTCAGTCTTTAGGTGCAAATCACTGTACTCGCCTAACGTTTGTATACGAAAACTGTTCCACACGTTGGTTGCGTGCGCGTAATCCGACTCTGACACGTTGCTATCGTTCAAGCGATTGTAGAATGAATCACGAGGCGGTAGTCGCGTGTCGTTCAATTTGTCGTACGATGCCACGTAATCGTACGGAAAGACCCCCTTTCTAGTGGGGAGATCGAATTGTTCGTCCGGGAGATGATCGAACTCGCGTCTGAGAATCGTCAGTCGCTCTTTCCCGAGATCCGACGCGAGTTTCTGCAGACTCGTTGCCAGGAACTTGAACGAATCGACGAATCGAAACTTCAACATTTTTCACCAGTTCTTGCCATCGCCTCTGAGGTCATTCACGTCCTTCGTAAACGAGATGTATCGTTCTTTCGTTAACGGTAGGAGGCTGATCTTTCCGTTGAACGCATCTGCCAACTCCTTGATAACGAAATGTGCGTCGTAGCCGGACAGGTTGTGGAACACCACGGGTATCGTGCAGGAACGTTGGTAGCGCAAGTTGCACGATATGTGCGCCGCACCCCTGTACTCGCCCGTCGAGTGACAATGATCGCGCACTTTCCTGTCGTCCTCACCTCGGTCAAAGGGTCCTCCGCACACGTGGCACGCGGTCGCCCCGTGAAAACTCCTCCACTGTTGCTGCGTTAACGGTGCCATGGGTTTCTTGACGCACAACCACGAGTACGCAACGTTCGCGAATTCGCGCAGTTCACGCACAAACCACTGCACACAGTCGGTGTCGCTGCGATACGCTCGATATCTGCACAAAGTTGGGTCGTCGGAACAATGTACGTAGTATCCTACGCTGTGAGCTGTGTGGCGTTGATACTCGTACATGTGACAACGACGACGATGCTCCATCGCTGGCTGCTCCAGTTCCTCCAGCAAACATTCAAAGTCCGCGTAGATGACGAACGGCACGCGTACCTTGTGTTCGTGATGCTGGAACCGCAAAATTTTCTCCTCTTCCGACGGCAATTGCACCGCGCACTCGTTCAAACGCATACAGTCAACGGTGTGCTGCTGCAATCGCTCCGTCCCCGAGAAAACGTTGCGGCACCTGACATGTAGGGGAAAAACACTGTAAACGCTTCTTCTATCACGTATCGCTCGATTTTTTTTTTAAATTATTCTTATTTACTTACCTATCGCAAACGAACACATGATGTCCATGTTTGCTGAGTTGTTCGGAAATCAAGCGGGAGAGATTGCGAATGCACGCGAAATGGTACCGCTGCGAATCCCTCGGATCTTGGAACAGCAGCAGGTTCGCGTGTCTCCCTTCCCGCTTGTTGTCGGATACGCGTACAGGTACGCAACCGTCCTCGTCGGACCACAGGTAGATGTTCACGGACACGTCGTTGTCCGCCTCGAATTTCTGAACCTGGTCCAGGGACATGGGGAGTCGCACACCATCCGTACGGAGTACCGTCGCATAGGGTGGATACGACGCAATCCTCTCTCCGTGTGTAGTAGCCGGAAACAAACTCGCGACGACCGACCACAAGAAGCACGTGTCGTCGTTACACCGAACGTTCACCACCGCTCTTTTTACCATGACCGGTACGGCGCACCCGGCACGCAATGGATTATGTCTGTTTATGTTTATCAGTAGATTCTGTACTGCCCGTAAAGTCCAGCTACTCTCGCGCTCCTGAAACTCCTCCATCGCGATCAACGTCGGAGCGACCACTTGTTTCGCGTACCACTCGCGAACATTCGAGGCCATAAACAGTACGTGATTACGCGTCGCGAAACTCTTCACGTCCGTATCGTCCCGCAACATGAATTCCGCGTTTAGCACAGTGTTCACCGACACGCTGCGATGCTCCGTAATAGCGTTCGTAACGTGCGAAATCACCGTTCGACGGGCATTCTCGAAGAATTTGCGTGAATCGACGGCTCCTACGTTTATCACGACCCCGGTCAACAAACGCTTCTCGAACGCGGTTTCAAGTTCCTCCCACACGACCTTGGGTGACGTCACTCGAGCGACGTGTCCACACCCTACTCGCGATAATCGTCCTCGCACTATCGCGCGCAATGTTTGCGTTCGCGCGAGCAACGACACCATTCGCTGCTTCTCCCACACCGGCAACGCGTTCGCCTCGTTGATACGCGATCATGTATCGTATCGTCTCGTCGCACCTGTCCATCCAATCGCGGAACTCCGCGGTATTCCTCACAAGCTCGGACATCCGCGACAACATCAAAAACGCGTTCTTGAACGTTTTCATGTTCTAGTTCTTTTTCTAACATACAATATTCGCGACGATTATGTCGAAACACATCTTCCGACGCGTTACCATTCGCGCTATGTCTTGTCGAAGATGCGAGCTGCTTTAAATATACGAACACCCCCCCCCCCCCCCCCACACACACACACACACACCCTTGCATCTCCATGGGATACATAGAATTATAGCTTAAGTTATATCGCGCTTCTACGCATCATATTCTTCTCGAAATGTCGGTCCGCTTCGAATGTTCGCGCACCGATGCTGCGTATTATTCTCGGAAGTGTACCTTTCATCGTTACGGTTATATGTTTTGAGAGCGCGATTATCGCATCAGGTTCGACTGGTATCTTCTACGCGTCGTGCCGTCGTATGTTTTTTCCAAACGGGTGAGGAACAGAGACGAAGAGATATACGAAAATATCGTACCTCTCTCTCGCACACCTTGTTCGAACGCCGCTATCGCGACCACCATCGCGTCTTTGGACAACGATAATTAGAAGCGCGTCGGTTCGCTTCGAATTTTCGCGCACCGGTGCCGCGTATTATTCTAGGAAATTGGCCTTCGATCGTTCTATGTTTGGGACGGACGATTATCGCATCAGGTTTCGACTTGCATCCTCTGACCTTGAGGCGATAAGAGGGTTGCGGATCGCTTCCTACTCGCACGCGTTTCCCCTCCACGGACTCCATGGACGAGTCATCGGCGGTACCCCCTCCCACCTCTCACGCACGCGCGGACGTGTGTGGGTGCGTCTGTGCGAGCTCGCGCGCGTGCGTGCGTGCGTGCGCGCGAGCGCGTTCCCTCTCCACCGGCTCCATGGGCCGGCTTCCCCCACCCGCCGCCCCCTCGCCTACGGTGTGGTACCCCTCGCCCCGCTTCACCCCTCGCCCACATTTGGATTAGAATCGGCCCTATTGGGCTACTATTACTGTTTGCAGGAGCATGCATGATTGCCTAGGGTGTGTGCTGTGCGGAGATAGAGTTGAAGTAAGTATCGCATGTATCCTGTTTATACATACGCTACGTTTAATTTTATACTAATGTTCTATTTGTTTTCAGCGCTAACACAATACGGAATATGGTGATTCTACAGAAAAAAGAAGTCGAAAATATAGGAAATCTTCTGATATCAGACCTAATAGGTACCACTAGTTACGGGACGTATTGTATATATGATTTTATAAATGTAAATATGGAATGTTCGTCCTCGAATTTATATGTGCTACTTATGTTATTCTGTAACAATTGTAAAAAATGAATAAATATTTTTGGAAATAAGTAGAATTAATTATTTAATCTATTGCACAATCTGCTGGCAGGTTATATAAGGGGTTTGGATACACCTACAGCAATAACGCTACATTTGTGTTGGTGTGTAGGGACGGCCATGTGACGTCACGGGTAGGGAACTGTTTGAAAAGTCTGGCCCTTAGATGGCGCTGTTGGCTGTGCCTAGCAGACGGCAGAATCTGCTGTCCATCTGCTGCCGATCTGACATCAGGATCTGCACCTCAGAATCTGTACCTCAGAACGCAGCCAAATGCGGACACAGACGACTACGGTTCTGACGTCAGATTCTGCTGCCAGATCTGGTTATCAGGGTTCTGTTTCTCCTCTTGAACCTTAGATTTTTGTTCCTACTACTTTTATAATTCTACTCTTTCCCTACTTTTCTCTTCAGTTCCTCTATTCCTGTACTGTTTATCTTTTATTTCACATACATTGACCGTATGTTCATACATACTTACAAAATTTATATTTATTAATTATATTTTGTCACGTCTGTTATATGTTTATATGTTCATATGTTTATATACTAAATAAAATATATACAATATTCCTCTTAGAATACGGACGAATAAATTAACGCCTGGTTTAATTAAGCACACTCTTTATTTCTCTGATTATTCGCTTGTAATGGCTAGATTTATACTGAGATCGAATGCTTCATTCCAGCACTTCGACCGTACCATGGTTTTTTTCTAGGTAATCCGCATTCTGTGCGCTAACGCCTCGGGTCATGTGTTGCGTTAGCCTTTGTTATCAGCGCATTTGTTCGGTCAGTTTTTTGACCGAAAAAAAACCGCTGATATCACTTTATGTATTTTTGGATAATCTACAAGTGCGATCGACATTATAATTTCCTTAGTTAGCCTTTGTTGATATATGTATATATATATACTCATTATGATTCGATACAAGTACGTATCGATACTTTTGTGTCGATACTAGAGGTCTTACTTTTTGACCCGTCGTATACCCGTCTACCCGAAAAAACTTCAAGCCATTGAATGTGGTATTGTTCGATCATATTTGGCTAACATCAGACTATACTACAGACAATACTACATTCAATTGCTTGAAGTTATCCCGGGTAATTTCCGGGTACCCGGGTACCCGACGGGTCAAAAGTAAGACCTCTAGTCGATACCGAGTAAGTACCGATACTTTCATTCTGTAACCTCGCCCCGTGGAGGTTACTGGGGTCTTGAAAGAATGAGGCAAGGTGAACTTGGTAACTCGGCTCTTTATTGTATACGTTCTTTTACAAAGTCCCCGGCCAGGTCTGTGCTGGCTAACAGTGGTGCTTCGGCTTAACCTATGGCTTAACCTACCGACGGTGCGCGGAGAGATCGCGGCGGAGTTCGGACGGCGCGTCGCGATCGCGTTCGCGGAGTGTTTCGGCGGCGGAGAAGATAGAGGAATGGGGGGTGGTCGTTCTGGCACCTCGGCTGTGGTCTCCACCGGTGGTCCTGACCGGGAAGTCTGGAGCCCGTTCGCCCAGTGGGTATAACCCGCGGGAGAAACGGAGACTACGGGATGTCCTCCGGGACAGACGGAGTCTGACCCTAAGATTGACGGCGGATATCGACCTGCGTCTAGAGGTCGGCGAACTCGCGTTCCTCTAGGAGCCGTGGAGGTTGGGGAATTCAAAAATAGCACGCAGTGATGCAGCTTGTTCACACAAGAGATCGCTGGGAAAGCTCTGACCGTTCGCCTGTACCGCTCGTGGTAGACTCTGCCTGACGGGCCCGTCGCGCCGGCCTATAGCGGGCGCCGTGGCATTTTCGCCAGCGAGAGCGCCGCCCGGCGCGTGGCCATCTCGCGGTCGCGCTCGGCGGCGACGGGCCGCGCCAGGCGCGCGTAGTGGGGGAAGGTTCGCGTCCCACCGTAACTAACTCGTTACATCTCCCACCTCCTTCGGAGGACGCGAACTTCCCCCACACCGAGTACACCATTTTTTTTTTTTTTTTTTTTTTTTTTTTTAACTTAAAACTACTATTTACACACTTACTAACTACCCACCACCTTAGCCTACTTAAAATAATCCGCTAGGTTCTGGGGGGGGGCAATACGGGGGGTTGACCCGTACCCGGAGCTGCTGCCTCCGCAACATCTTGAACTCCAGGTACCCTCCTGGTGTGGGCACCCTGAATTTCTGCCCTTCGCGGAGGGCTGGGATGTCGATCCGTAGCTCCGGTGGGTTGGGGGTGAATCGCCACGGATCGCGCGCGGAGCTGGGCCGGTTGGTGGCCGTTGGGGGCGGGGCCGGCGAGGGACTGGTCACTGCGGTGGTCGCCTCGCAGTCCATCAGGGCCGGGGTTTGCTGAGGGAGAGGGGGTGTCTTCGGTCGGGACGGCGGGACCTGCGGGGTTTGGGGGGCTCGGGGCGGTGCGGCGTGGCTCGTCCTCCGCGGTGCTGGCTGTGGCGGCGCCTGCGGCTGCGTCTTCGGCGGTGCTGCCGGTGGCGGCGCCTGCGGCTGCGTCCTCGACGGTGCTGGCTGAGGCGGCGCCTGCGGCTGCGTCCTCGGCGGTGGTGGCCGTGGCGGTGCCTGCCGCTGCGTCCTCGGTGGTGGCGGCCGTGCCGATGCCGGCTGTCGCTGTAGTGGCTGCGTCGGAGGTGGCGGGGTTGCTACAGGCGGTAGTGGGGTGGCCATTACTGGCCATGGTGGTGGTGGCGCCTGTAGCAACGCTGCCAGTAGTGAGGCTCCTGGCCCCCTCGGGTCTGCGGCTGTTACGTGGAGGTCCTCTATGATTCGAGGTTTCGGCCTCTCCTTGTCTGGCGCTCCCGGGGGCGGGAGTCGACTCCGTTCTACCGCCTCCAGAATTGCCAGCTTGGCCACTGCTGACGTCCGCGGGGGTGGCCGCGATTTCTGCGGTGGTCCCCGTGCCGGTGGTGGTGGGCCTCCAAAATCCAGCCTTCTTTTTGCGGCGGGGGCGGCTGGTCTGCCCCTGGTTTCTGCCGACTTTTTTGTCCGGCATTCCACCGGACGGACGGCGTTTTCCCGCCTTAGCGGGACGGCGGCCTGTCTTGTCGCCTCGTGAGCTATCCTTTTCTTTGGTGACATGTTGTCGGCCTGATTGACGGATTGCTTCTGCTAATTGGAGTCCTTCCGCGGGCTTATCAGTCGTCCTGCGATAATTGTGCCAGCGCGAAACCTGTCTCGCGGTCCTTATCTTCGTGGCCCTCTGTTGGCCGTGGTTGGGGGCTGGTGCCGATTTAGCGTGTCCTGTGGCCATATCGTTATCGGCGTTCGCGGCGCTGTTTATGCCGGTGCGGGACGTTTCCACGCAGGTTCTTTCGGTGGGGAAATCCTCCCCCTCCGTTTCACACGGTTTGAGGTCCTGTAGATGTGCCCTCTTGGCCCCCCGCCCGCACCGCAATATGACCAGATTTGGCCCGATGTATTCCCGTACACGGTATGGGCCGGAGAACTTGGGGGCTAACTTGGCCGTAAAATTCCTCTCCCCGGAGGACAGTGGATGTTCCCGGAGCATAACCGATTCCCCGATACGGGGCCTCCAGTCCCGCCGTCTCAGGTTGTAGGTTTTTTTCTGGGTCTCCGTGGCCTGGGCTTGAGCGTGGCGGGCGAGACGTATGGCCTCTTGTAGGCGATCCAGATCC
The DNA here is from genome assembly GCA_963971345.1 of Andrena flavipes. Taxonomy (NCBI): domain Eukaryota; kingdom Metazoa; phylum Arthropoda; class Insecta; order Hymenoptera; family Andrenidae; genus Andrena; species Andrena flavipes. The sequence continues at coordinate 44,354,967 of OZ020479.1, read as the reverse complement.
TCGGATCTAGAGGCATGCCGATCGGTGTCTTCGTCCCCCGCGAGTTCTGTGGTCGGCCGGTGGAAGGCTCCGGGGGTCGCCGGCTCCCTTCCGTAGTTAAGGTATGCCGGCGTATACCCCGTGGAATCGTGGCGAGCGGAGTTGTATGCAAACCCGATTTCTGGCAACCACTTGTCCCAGTCTCGGTGGTTCCCGTTGACCAGTTGGGCGATCATGGTCTTGATGACTCGGTTGACCCGCTCCACGGGGTTACACTGGGGGGTGTACGGGGGGGTTTTCCGGTGCTCGATTCCGTACTCCCGGAGCATCTCGGTGAAATTTTTACTCACGTATTGTTTCCCGTTGTCTGAGATGACGCGTCGGGGACACCCGAAACGGAGCACTACCCTCTCTGTAAAAGTTTTGGTGACGGCTGGAGCGGTGGCTTGTCGCAGCGGTTGTAATTCGACCCACTTGCTGAACTTGTCCTGCATTACGGCCAACATCGTAAAGCCTTTTGTTGACCGTGGCAGGGGTCCCACCAGATCGACGGCTACCACGTCCCATGGGTTCGCTGCTGGCGTGGTCTGCATACCGCCCGCGGGTGCCTGTTGGAACGCCTTGTGCTCCCGGCATTTCTGGCAGCGTTGAATGTGTCGGCGCGCGTCGCGAATCATTCCGGGCCAGAAGTACTGCCGGGCTAGCCGGGCCGCAGTCTTACTGATTTCTAGGTGTCCTGCGGTGGGAGCGTCGTGGGTTTCCTCGAGTACTTTTTCCCTTAACGGTTGGGGCACACACGTTCTCCATTCTTCCTCGGAACGAGGGCCATAAGCATTCGAAATATGGCGGTAGAGGCGTCCCCCTACTACTCGGTATTCCGGGTAGCGGTGTGGCTCCCCCTCGGCGGCGGCTTTCATCCGGTCGTACCAAGGGCACCCGGTGGTTGCATCAAGGGTATCTACTCCCTCCTGCATTGGGACGGTCTTTCCGTCGGGTTGTCGGGAGAGGGCATCGGCGACGACGTTGGTTGTTCCCTTTCGGTATTGTATGTCGAAGTCGTATTGCTGGAGCTCCAAGCCCCAGCGAGCCAACCGACCGGAGGGGTTGTCCATCGTTCGTAACCACTTGAGGGATTGATGGTCGGTAAGGACAGTGAACCGATACCCCTCTAAGTATGGCCGCATTTTGCGAATGCCCCATACCACCGCGAGGCATTCTTTCTCGGTCACGGAATAGTTACGCTCCCGTTTAAGGTGCGGCTCGCGTACGCTATCACCCGCTCCTCCCCGTCTATGTCCTGCGTCAGTACTGCTCCGAGGCCTTCGTTGCTGGCGTCCGTCTGGAGGGTGAACGGCTGGCTGAAGTCCGGGCATGCTAGGATGGGTGCGGTGGAGAGTTGTTGGCGAAGGGCGTCAAAGGCGGACGCTTCCTCGGGGCCCCAGTTCCATTTCTGCTTCTTCTGCAGCAGTCGGGTCAATGGCGCGGCCAGATCAGCGAACCTGGGGATGTATCGTCGGTACCAAGATACCATCCCCAAGAACCGTTGAAGTTCCTTTACGGTGGTTGGAGGGGGTATTCGGGCAATTGCGTGGACCTTCTCGGGGTCTGTGGCTACTCCCTCTCTGGTGATCGTATGCCCAAGGTACTGTAGTTCGGTGCGGCAGAACTGGCACTTGTCCGTGTTTAGTTTTAGGCCTGCCGCCCGTAGTCGCTGGAAGACCTCCTTTAGATTTGCCAGGTGTTCCTCGAATGTCGCCCCGAGAATGATTATATCGTCAAGGTAGGCGAATGCCCGTGGTTCCAGCCGGGGACCAATAACTTGGTCCAAGAGGCGTTGAAAGGTGGCCGGGGCCGAGTGGAGCCCGAAGGGCATCACTTTAAACTGGAACAGCCCTCTCCCCGGTACGGTGAAGGCCGTGATAGGGCGGCTGTCCGGTTCGAGAGGAACTTGCCAGTACCCGTTGGCCAGGTCCAGGGTGGAGATGAATCGGGCTCCACGCAGTTTTTCCAGCGTGGCCTGGACCTGTGGCAGCGGGTACGCATCTTTTTCGGTGGCCTCGTTTACCCGGCGAAAGTCAATGCAGAACCTCTTTTTGCCGTTCCTTTTCTTGACGATAACCACCGGGGAGCTCCACGGACTGTTGGACGGTTCGATGATTCCTTCTGCGAGCATTCGGCTGACCTCTTCGTCAATTATTGCCTGCATAACGGGGTTGCGTGGGGTGTAGCGGTGCTTTACCGGTTCGGCCCCGGTTTTCAATCGAAGGCGATGTTTCGCCATTTGGGTAAGCCCTGGCAACTCGTCGAAGTGTTGGAGTTCTTCGGTTAGAAAAGTCACGAGTTGTCGGGTTTGCTCCGTGGTGCATCCTTGGAGGCCGTAGTTCGGCTCGATGGTAGTGATATCGGCCGCCGGGCTCCAAAACATGCCTCGTACTTAGACGGTTAAGTCGAGGGCCTGGAGGGCGTCAATTCCCAGGATCACATCCTGCGATAGACCGCGAAGAACCCCACACGTAATAGCGAGGATGCAATTTCCGACAATAAGTCGTAGGTCCATCTCCCCGTCTATCGGTGCGGTGGCGCCGTTGGCGACTTGCACCCATCGCTCTGTGTTGGTTTCTGCATCGCCGTTTAGTTGGCACCAGTCGGCTACTTTCTGGCTGACATACGACAGCGAGGCTCCCGTGTCGACTAGGGCCTGGAACTCCTGGCCATGGATGTTCACGGGCAAAAAGGGACGGCTATCGGTGTCGGTGGTTGCGGGGGCCGTTGGGGTTGCGTGGTCCGGCCGCGGCCTTGACCGCCGGACCCGTTGTCGTTTCCCGCTGCCGGGGAGCAGTTGCAATCCCTGCTGAGCCGACCCTCCGTTCCACAGCGGCTGCAGAATCGTCGCCCGGGCCGGCGGCAGTCCCGCCGAAAATGGCCGCGCTGTCCACAATTCCAACAACATTCGTCTCGTCGGTATCGGTTGCTTACTTCTGCGAGATTTGGTTTGGGGGCCTCCGGCGGAATTGGTGCGTGGCTGGGTCCCTCCTCGCGTAGCGCCTCGTAGTCGGCGGCCAGACTGAGGAGCACGGAGAGTGTACTAAACTCTGTTCGCTTGATATAGAGGCGATACTCGGTCCGCAGATTGGAATATATCCAATTCAGTTGGGTGGCGGTGTTCATTTGCCCATGGCGGCGCATGAGCGTTCTGAGTGCGCTGGCGAATTCGCGGGCGCTCTCACCCGGGTGCTGGCGTCGTTGGTAAATGGCCATTTCGAGCTCATGCTGTCAGCGCCTCGGTAGGTACATTTGCCGGAACGCCTCTAGAAATTCGTCCCATGTATGGATGTCGTCTTTCTCGTTCCTGAACCATTGCAGGGCTGCGCCTTTCAGTATGCTGGTGAGGCAGCGTAAGATTTGTCCCGGCGTGACCTCATAGTTCACTCGTAGGTCGTCCAGCTGATCCAGGAAGTCCTCCGCTCCTTTACCGCCATCGTAATGACCGCCCCACCGTCTTACCCGCTCCATTACATGGTAGGTGTCGAACGGGACGGCTGTCTCGGTGGGAAGCCTACGTTCTGGGACCAGCGAGGGTTGTCACCAGAGCGCCTCCTTTGCGGGGACCGGCCGCTTAGTTCGTAGGTCGGCTTGGGCATTTTCATCGTCGCTCGGAGGATCGATGCGGATCGAGACATCGAGGTTGTCTCTATCCATGGTGGCTCTTAAATGGGCCACTACTCGTGCTCCCAACGTGTCGAGATCTCCCGTGTAGTCTATACCGTGTTTTTTGGCCCAAGCCACGAGTTCGATCTTTGGTAGACGGTATACCCAGCTCACCTTGGTCATCCGTTCCGTTGGTGACTTTCGAGTCCCTGTTCGGGCGCCAAATGTAACCTCGCCCCGTGGAGGTTACTGGGGTCTTGAAAGAATGAGGCAAGGTGAACTTGGTAACTCGGCTCTTTATTGTATACGTTCTTTTACAAAGTCCCCGGCCAGGTCTGTGCTGGCTAACAGTGGTGCTTCGGCTTAACCTATGGCTTAACCTACCGACGGTGCGCGGAGAGATCGCGGCGGAGTTCGGACGGCGCGTCGCGATCGCGTTCGCGGAGTGTTTCGGCGGCGGAGAAGATAGAGGAATGGGGGGTGGTCGTTCTGGCACCTCGGCTGTGGTCTCCACCGGTGGTCCTGACCGGGAAGTCTGGAGCCCGTTCGCCCAGTGGGTATAACCCGCGGGAGAAACGGAGACTACGGGATGTCCTCCGGGACAGACGGAGTCTGACCCTAAGATTGACAGCGGATATCGACCTGCGTCTAGAGGTCGGCGAACTCGCGTTCCTCTAGGAGCCGTGGAGGTTGGGGAATTCAAAAATAGCACGCAGTGATGCAGCTTGTTCACACAAGAGATCGCTGGGAGAGCTCTGACCGTTCGCCTGTACCGCTCGTGGTAGACTCTGCCTGACGGGCCCGTCGCGCCGGCCTATAGCGGGCGCCGTGGCATTTTCGCCAGCGAGAGCGCCGCCCGGCGCGTGGCCATCTCGCGGTCGCGCTCGGCGGCGACGGGCCGCGCCAGGCGCGCGTAGTGGGGGAAGGTTCGCGTCCCACCGTAACTAACTCGTTACAATTCCATACAAGTAATGAGTAAAATTATCGATACTTTGCTGGTATCGATTGTTGCAATATTCGCTGGTGTAAATCCGTGTATTATATGAAGTTAGCCATAAGACATAGAGATATCAAGGTTTGATGCGAGAGCGAAATTCAAATCCTTTGTAAAGATTTATTGTAGGCATACGGGTTCGAAACAAGCAACAGATGTTTGAACTCAGAAGGCGCACGAAAGCCTTAGAATACATTCTGTAATTTACCAAACTACAGTTAGGCCAAGCGAGGATAATAAATAGCTTAACTTTTCCTTCCACATCTGCATGGCAAACATCGTCGAGCGGGCGGCAGCTTGTCTAGTAAAACCATTTAAAACTCATTTTTCCCTTTCGATATTTGCCGATGTCCTATTAGGGTAAAAACTCAGCTCAGGAGAGGCTGAAAGTCATAAACCTTGCGCCGACGACGTCGTCTTGACCCTGAGGATTGCGCCTCTACCTACCTGCTAGAAATGTATGTACTGTACACTCGGCTCAAACGATTGTGGCCGATCGAGTTTCGATTGCATTCGAGCTCACTAGGGCTGGCTTTTTTACATCGCTACGATTCTACAGTATTTCGTGAATATGGTGGAGGCACTGCCAAGCCACAGGTTCCCGTTGGCTGTGCCCCCACCATATTCACGAAATACTGTAGAATCGTAGCGATGTAAAAAAGCCAGCCCTAGTGAGCTCGAATGCAATCGAAACTCGATCGGCCACAATCGTTTGAGCCGAGTGTACGCAGTTTAGGTATGTAAAGTATGTAATCGGAAGGCGTGCCTCGACCACCAGCCAAGGGAAGCGTGGAGGAAGAGCCAAGGACGAAGAGAGGGATGAAGGACGATCCACTGACGAAACTAGAGGGACGGCACCATCTTAATTGGACGAAGGGATCCGAGGAGGGAGTCGGAGGAACTTGCCAAATTAGAGTTGTAGGGCGCTCCGAGGTTACAAACGAGGAGTACATTTTGTAAAAGATCAGAGCTAACTTGTTAGCAAACCAGTCAAGTCGAGCATACAATTAAAATCCAAACATAGAATTTATTCAGAAGAGTTTTATTTGATACCTTACCATCATTGAAATTCCCGCGCAAACTCGCGAGCTGAGTGCTTTCAGCGCTCCGCGGGCACGGACCCGCCGTCCTACAGATATCCCCACGAAATCGCGTAACACGATTCATCCCCAGCTGGGTGATGTCTCATTCGAAAGAGGAAGGTTTAGTGCAGAGACGCGAGAGTCGAGCCGGTGATTGGGTATTGATTTGGGACGGAGACTGGGAAATAGAATTTAGACCATTGGATAAGAGAAAGGAGGTGAGAGGGAGAAGGGATAGTGCAGGGCGAAGGGCCCTAGAGTTGGGGAGGTAAGGAGAATAGAGAAGATCCCTAGAAGACACAAAAATAAAAGGAAAGGGAGAATACGGAGGTTAGGAAAGATCTCGTAGGTGAGGAAGGCCCCCAAGGGGGGGGGGGGCAAGAAAGATATGAATACAGAACAAGAATGAAGAAGATGGAAGAAGGGGTAAACGGTGATATCCATAAAATGGAAACTGAAGATGACGAACAACAGATGAGTGGGAACAAGGAAGACGGGCAAGAAAGAAAGGAAAAAAACGGAATTAGAGGAAAAACAAAGAAACAACGACATGGATGACAGACATCATGGTCATGAAATGATGAATCAAGTTAGAGGAGAGATGAAAGGAAACATCAAACAAGAAATAAGAGAGGACGATTGGAGAGACATGGAGTGGCAGGAAGGGAAACCAGAACAACGGAATGAAGACACGGAAGCCATTTTGAATAATACCGAGTACAAGGATTGTGAGCACGAGGATATAAATTACAACAGTAGAAAAAGGAAGAAATTAGATACAGAAGTAATAAAAATCAATAATAAAAGAGTAAGAGATAAACAGGTGAGTCCATATAAAGAAGAATTAGAGGAGGCAAAGGAGTCGGAAAGAAATTTAACGATAAGAAATCAGCGTAACAATGAGGTTATAGGGGGGAAGGAACACAAGGGAAGCGAACTGTACGAGTGGAAATCTGCTAGGGAAGAATACCTAGTTACCATAGTCTTCAAGAAAAGAGGCATTCTTGCGCCATCTTACAGAACTGTCAATAATTAGTCGATTAGTGGCTCAGTCCGCTGACTCGTGTGGAGCAGCGATCACGGTCCCCTTCCTCGATCCGCTATCAAGGGAAGGGGAAGGCTTCCCACTTCCAGGAAATCGACGGCGGTTTCCTGGATCTTTATCTGTTCGCAACTTTGCTACGGTACACACGCCTTTAATTCGACGCTTTGCTTTCTCGCACTTAACGCTTAATACGCTACTCCTAGCTTTGTAACGTAATTTAGTGCTTTTGGTTTTACGCTCTTGCTCGCGTTAAAACAGCTGGGTTAAATTCATTGTAATTATTATTGTAAATAGTGTATAGTTTTATTTCTGGCCTTGTACATAATTAAACATAAGTGTAATAGTGAACGTTTCGTGAAAGTCCTCGTGCTTAAACTAGACTAAGACTCCTCGCAGTACTTAAATAACTCTTTGCAATTCCTTGCGTCTATCCTCTAAAGTTTTAGTACACATAGCATTAAATCATAGTAAAACCACATAAAAAAAGAAAGACAATTTAATAAAAATTTATAAAATTGTTCTAGATTCAAAAATAAGGTGTCAAGGCCTAAAAATGGTGGGACACAATAGAGCAGAGGTAATATATAGAAGCAATAAAGAAGCGAATGAAATGATGATGAGAAGCAGGCTCAAGCCAGCGGACTATACAGCCTATATACCTAACAGATGGAGATACCGGAAAGGGGTTATAAACGAGTGGAACGGCTCAGTAAAGGAACTGGAGGAACTAGTCGAGAACCAAGGAGTGTTTACATTAGAACGACTCAAGAAAAGAGTTATAAGGGATGGAAAAGCGGTATGGGAAGAAGGAAGATTTATATTAATAAAAATGCAAGGGGGGTCCGTCCCGACAAAACTTTTCATAGGGTATGGCCATGTCTGGCTAAAAGTAGTCCCTTTTGTGGAGGCAGTGAAACAATGCTACAGATGCCTTAGATTTGGACATATTCAAAAGGTATGTAGGGCGTCAGAACGGAGATGCCTCATCTGTCCGGAGGCATTCCATGGGAGGTGCACTGAAAACCCACAATGTGTGAACTGTAAGGGAACTCATATGAGCACAGCAAAATAATGCCCAGTGTTCCAAAAAGAAGCAGCCATTAAAAAAATAATGGCGTACAAGAATACCACGTACCATACAGCGGAAGAGGTAATTAGAAAGGAGGAAAAGCTGACCATTTTTGGAAAGGATAAGAGAAATTGGCAGGAAGAAAGTGAGGATGAAGAGGACATAATGGGGAATGACTTCCCGGTTTTAAGGAAGAAGGAAATAGATTTCTGGGAGAAACTGGATTATCCAGTAGCAAGAGAAATAGGCAAACTAAAGAAAGTATGGGAAAGAAAGAGAGAACAAAGGTTATACGCAAGGGAAGAATCTACAAGAAGAGAAAACGTACAAACTGATAGCAGAAGACCGGAAGAAAATAAGTGGGATCATAGAAGTAGAACATTAATAAACAATGAGGAGTTCAAAAAAAAGACAAACTGAAAAGGAGAAAGATAGAAAAGGATTTCAGTATAAGACGACAGGTATATGAGGAGAGGATAAGGAAGAGCAGGCAAGAGATAAAATAGGGAAGGACAAAAACAAAGAATATAAAACCTTGCACTATATATCAAGGATTCATGAACATGCAAATGAAGAAGATTTCAGACCAGCAAAGGAGCAAGCTCCATACATATATAATACGGAAAGAGACGTTGAACTGCAAGAAAGGGCGAAATGGGAGGAGAGGAAAGCGAAGAGAGAAATCAGAGAAACTACTAATAAGCTCAGAGCACAAACTGAGAACGAGCTGATCGAAGAACTTCTAAAATAATAAAAGAAAAAGATCTATTACAAAAAATAAAAGAAAAAATAGAGGAAAATCAGGAAAGAGAAAAACCAATACGTATCTACTTGGAAGAAGACTGGAATACAAACCAAAACCATACACAACTGCAGAATAATACAGAAACAGGAAGGAAGAAGGGTGAAGAGGAATCAAGTACAGATAAAGTGGTACAGAAGTTAAAGATAAGGAAAATGGAGGAAAGAAACCCCAGACTGAACGAGATCAAGGAATCAAAGGCAGTGGAGAAAAGGAAAGACACCCCCCAAATAGAAGGAAGAAAAGAGAAAAGGTATCCGGCAGGAATTCTAAGTAGATGTAGTGAGAAGAAAGAAACAGAGATACAGGGAGGAAGGTACCGAAGCTTGTTAAAAGAAACCATAGCCGACCAGAGAAAACCAAAGATAGTGGACATTTCGAAAGTATCCATTCAGGTGGAAAATATCATGGAGATAAAAGATGAAGAGGTAAAAGATAAAGAAATGGAAGAAGAGGAAGGATTCTGCACCGCCACTTCGAACAGCGGTAACGAAAACGACAATGAAAGTATAGGAACGACGGAATGGCTGGAAGAGGAGGAACAGATAGCAGAAACGGAAGATATAGAACCTGGGGAGACGGAGAAGATCGAGGAAAAAGAAGAAGAAGAGGAAAACGACCAAAGAAAATACTCAGAAGAAAAAGATAGAAAGGACTTTACTGTAAAGAAGAGGATTTACTGTAAATACAAACAGAAACCAAGAAGGTGTTCTAGAGTTTTAAGGTAGCACTTAAATTTAGTTTAAGTAGAAAGTAAGTAAATAGACTAATAGTAAAATAAGATAGTAGACGGTAAATAAGAGAGATTGAAAGACAAAAACTCACAGTAGGGTTAAGTCCACGTAGGTAATAGGTAGGTAGGTTAATAGTCAGAGAAAAAAAAAGAAAGAAAGGAAATACAATAAAATATAATATACAATAGAAAGAAGTAAGAAAGAAGGTTGAAAGACATAGGGTAATAAAGAAAGAAAACATATAAAGGACATACAGGGTATAAGAAAAAGAATAGTACAATAGATATAATTTAGATTTCTAAGGAAAAATGAATGACAAAAGGATAGGATGCAGGATAGGAATATGGAATGCGAGAAGTCTAAAAAGTAAAACAGTAGAGTTCAGAATAATGGCGGAGGAGTTCGATGTGATAGGTATCACGGAAACTTGGTTAACTCAAAGAGATAATTTTAGAATTAAGGGGTTTAATATGTATAGAAAGGATAGGGAAGGAGCTAGAAGAGGGGGGGGGGGGGGGAGTAGGTATTCTCATAAGGGAAAACATAATTATGAAGAGAATATTGAATGGATTAAAGACAAAACAGAAATAATAGGAATAACGGTGAATCTGGACAATAAAGAAATGGACATCATAGTAGGATACAAGTACCCAAACGGAAAGATGAAGAAGGAAGAATGGGAGAAACTTTTTAGTAATAGAAGAAGGGACACTGAAACAATAATCATGGGAGATTTCAACGCCAGCAATAAAAAATGGAATTGTTATAAGAATGATAAGGATGGAGTAGTCCTAGCGGAGGTAGTCGAACAACAAGACATGTTTATCAGAAATGAACGAACAACATCAAGGACAGGATCAGGTAAATACAGACCGAGTAATATAGACTTAATAATCATGACATTACAATTGTATCAAAATGCAGAAGTGATAGAAGAGGGGGAAACAATGGGATCGAACCACCAGATAATCGGAATAAATATAATAGCTCAATTAGGAAAAAGAGAAGGTAGGTTCTTCACCACAAAAAAGTTTAAGGAGGGGGACATAGACTGAAGGGAGTTCAAATTGTGGCAAATAAGAGGGGCCGAAGAGTTCAGAGAGAAAGTAAACGAAGGTAGAAGTACAGAAGAAAAGAACGAGATATTTATGAGAGGGATTATGGGAGCTATTATGGACTCAAACAAGGAGAAAGGAAATGGAGGGAGTATGGAAGAAGGAAGGAGACAGAGAAAACAAGATCCTAGAGGACATCAAACAGGAAGAGAAAAGAAGGCTCGAGCCAGATATCCGTGGTGGGATGAGGATCGTAAAAGGATGAAGAGAGAACGTTGGGAAGCAGTAATTAAATTTGTAAGAAAACCACGTCTTGAGAACTGGGAGGGATACAAAAAAAAGGACAATGAGCTTGAAACAGTTATCAAAGAAAAAAGAGAAGAGTCGTGGTTGAAGATGGCTACCTCTGCAAACCACCGTACGCATGGAACAGAAATATGGACAATTAAAAACATAAAAAGAGGATTCGACAACAATATAGTGAACAGAACGATAACGACAGAGGAAAGAGATGAACTAGAGGAGGCAGAAATAAGGAAACTGAAAGGGAAGGAAGTTTTGAAAACAATAGGAGAAAGGAATATGTATGGGAAGAAGAAGAAAGAAGAAAGACGGGATGGAATAGAGAAATTACGTTAAAAGAAGTTATGGAAGCAATAGAAGGATCCCATAGTGGGTCAGCCCCAGGGGAGGACGGATTAAGTTATGAGATATTCAAAAACCTAATACCTGAGTATGCAGAAGTACTCAGAAATATGTTTCAGGAGGTATGGGAAATACAAGAAATACCGGATGGTTGGAAACAGGCCACGGTGATATTCATCGATAAACCAAACAAGAAAGCTCTCAGACCGATATCACTGACTTCATGCACAGGAAAATTAATGGAAAGAGTGGTCAACAATCGCCTAGTGGATTGGGTGGAAAGGGAAAAGATTATGGATGGAAATCAAAATGGATTCAGAAAAGGTAGGTCAACGATAGATAATCTAACAATAATGACGTGCGACATAAAAAAAGGCTTTGAGAGTAAAAGAGATACACTAGCAGCGTTTCTAGATGTGAAAGCGGCGTATGATAACGTGGATTACAACATACTCATTGAAAAACTTATGCAGAAGAAATGTCCAGGAAAAATATTAAGGAGCGAGCAAGGAGCGATCTTAAGCCCTATATTGTATAATATATATACAGCGGACATTACTAAGGAAATTAGTAAGAAACAGGGAGATAATGGAGACAACGATTAAGACTGTAACGAGTTAGTTACGGTGGGACGCGAGCCTTCCCCCACTACGCGCGCCTGGCGCGGCCCGGCGCCGCCGAGCGCGGCCGCGAGATGGCCACGCGCCGAGCGGCGCTCTCGCTGGCGAAAATGCCACGGCGCCCGATATAGGCCGGCGCGACGGGCCCGTCAGGCAGAGTCTGTCCCGAGCGTTACAGGCAAACGATCAGAGCTCTCCCAGTAAACTCTTGTAACACAAGCTGTCTTACTGTGTATTTTTGGTATCCCCCACCTCCACGGCTCCTAGAAGAACGCGAGTTCGCCGACTTCTAGACGCAGGTCGATATCCGCAGTCAATCTTAGGAACAGACTTTGTCTGTTCCGGAGGACATCCTAAAGTCTCCGTTTCTCCCGCGGGTTATACCCACTGGGCGAACGGGCTCAAGACTTCCCGGTCAGGGCCATCGGTGGAGACCACAGCCGAGGCACCAGAACGACCACCCCCCTCTCCTATCTCTCTACCGCCGAAACGTTCCGAGCCCGCGACCGCGACCGCGACGCGCCGCCCGCACTCCGCCGCGATCTCGCCGCGTGCCGCCGATAGCCTAAGCGGTAGAATAAGCCGTAACACACCTCTGTTAGCCAGCACAGACCTGGCCGGGAAACTCTGTATCTTCGGAATAAACGCCGTTTACACAGGTTACCTTGCCTCACTCTCTCGGGCACCCCGATCGCACCTCCGACAAGTAACCCGCACGGAGCGAGGTTACATTTGGCGCCCGAACAGGGACTCGACAGTCTTCCACCGAGCGAATGACCAAGGTGACCTGGGTATACGGGCTATCGAAAGCCAAGCTCACGGAGTGGGCCAAAAAACGGGGAATCGATCTGTCCGGAGATCTCGACACTCTGCGAGCTCGGGTAGTGGCCCACATCAGAGCCATGGACCAGAGCGGCTCCGGAGGCGACATCGCCATTAACATCGACCCTACAGCCGACGAGGGAACAATGAGAACGCAGCAAATGGTACCACCCCTACTGGGCTTCTCCCCAATGCCCGGTCTCCCGCAACCAGTGGAGACAGGCGCCCCCACCGATACCTACTACATTATGGAGCGGGTACGACGGTGGGGCGGACACTTTGACGGAGGCCAAGGAGCCGAGGACTTCCTCGACCAACTGGACGACCTGCGGGACACCTATCAGGTCACCCCAGAACAAATGTTGCTTTGTCTCCCCGGAATCTTAAAAGGCCCGGCTCTGCAGTGGTTTCGGAACGAAAAAGCCGACATCCACACCTGGGACGCATTTTTGGAAGTATTCCGGCAGACTTATCTACCGCGAAGGCGACAGCATGAGCTGGAAATAGCCATCCACCAAAGACGCCAGCGACCGGGCGAAAAAGTCCGAGAGTACGCCTCCGCCCTCCGAACACTTATGCGCCGCCATGGGCAAATGTCCGCCACCACACAATTAGAATGGCTATATTCAAACCTGCGAGTGGAGTACCGACACTACATCAAACGAGCAGATTTCGACTCGCTCGCCGGACTGCTCAGCTTGGCCGCCGATTACGAGGCGCTGCGCGAAGAGGGACCCAGCAGCGTCCCAGCCCAGCCGGACGATCCGAAACCCAGCCTCGCCGAAGTAGGTAGCCGGTACAACCGGGACCAATGCTGCTGGAACTGCGGCCAGCGAGGTCACTTTCGCCGGGACTGCCGCCGGCCGGGGCGGCGATTCTGCAGCCGCTGCGGCACCGAAGGCCGGCTCAGCCGAGAATGTAACTGCGCCCCGGCAACGGGAAACGACAACAGGTCCGGCGGACAAGGCCCCGACCGGACCCGACAACCCCAACGGCCTCAACAACCCCAGCCACCGATGGCCGCCCGCATATACCCATAAATCTTTACGGCAGGGAATTCCAAGCCTTACTAGACACAGGCGCCTCCCTGTCGTATATTAAGCAAGAGGTGGCGGACTGGTGCCGGGAAAACGGCGACGAAACCACCCCCACCGATCGATGGGTCCAAGTCGCCAACGGCGCTGTTGCCGCCCTAGACGGCGAAATGTTAGTCAGGATGGTCGTCGGAAACTGCGTCATGGCCATTACGTGTGGGGTCCTTCCCAGCCTCTCGCAGGACGTAATCCTGGGGATCGATGCTCTCCAAGCTCTCGGACTAACGATACAAGTCCTAGGCATGCGATGGAGCCCAACGGACGAGGCCGCCACCATCGAGCCCCCGGCTGGCCTCCAGGGATGCACCGTGGAGCAGACGCAACGCCTCCAGGCGTTTCTCGCCAGCGAGCTACAGCATTTCGACCAACTACCGGGGCGGACACACATGGCAAAACATCACCTCCGGTTAAAAGCCGGGGCGGAACCAGTAAAGCACCGGTACACGCCACGAAACCCCGCCATGCAGGCAATTATAGACGAGGAGGTGACCCGGATGCTCACGGAAGGCATAATTGAGCCGTCTTCCAGCCCGTGGAGTTCTCCGGTGGTCATCGTCACGAAAAAAAACGGGAAAAAACGGTTCTGCATCGACTTCCGCCGGGTGAACGAAGCCACGGAAAAGGATGCGTACCCTCTGCCCCAGGTTCAGGCCACGCTAGAAAAATTGCGAGGCGCCCGTTATATTTCCACCTTGGACCTGGCCAATGGGTACTGGCAAGTGCCACTGGAGCCCAACAGCCGCCCAATCACCGCTTTTACGGTACCGGGGAGGGGCCTCTTCCAATTCAAAGTCATGCCCTTCGGACTCCACTCCGCGCCGGCCACCTTCCAGCGCCTGTTGGACAAGGTCATCGGACCACAACTGGAGCCCCGAGCGTTCGCGTATTTGGACGACATCATCGTACTCGGAGCAACCTTCGAGGAACATCTCGATAACTTGCGGGAGGTCCTCCAGCGGTTACGGGCGGCAGGACTCAAACTCAATAAGGACAAGTGCCAATTCTGCCGCGCCGAGCTGCAATACCTCGGGCATACGATAACCAGGGAAGGCGTGGCCACCGATCCCGAGAAAGTAAGGGCCATCGCCCAGATACCCCCACCGACCACAATAAAGGGACTCCAGCGGTTCCTGGGGATGGTATCCTGGTACCGGCGATATATCCCCAGATTCGCCGACCTAGCCGCACCGCTGACCCGACTGCTGCAGAAAAAGCAGAAGTGGAACTGGGGCCCGGAAGAAGCAGCGGCGTTTGACGCTCTCCGTCAGCAGTTAGCCGCCGCCCCTATCCTGACATGCCCGGACTTTAGCCAGCCCTTCATCCTCCAAACGGACGCCAGTAATGAGGGTCTCGGGGCCGTACTTACGCAGGAGGTGAACGGAAACGAAAAGGTCATAGCGTACGCAAGTCGTACGCTCAACACGGCAGAGCGAAATTACTCCGTGACGGAAAAGGAATGCCTCGCGGTAGTATGGGGCATTCGGAGAATGCGACCATACTTAGAGGGTTACCGGTTCACCGTGCTCACCGACCACCAATCCCTCAAGTGGCTGCAGTCGATGGACAACCCTTCCGGCCGCCTGGCCCGATGGGGCCTCGAACTCCAGCAGTATGACTTCGTCATCCAGTATCGCCGGGGGGAATCCAACGTCGTCGCAGACGCCCTCTCCAGGCAACCAGAGGACAACCCCGCCCCGTCGACGGAGGAGGTGGACAGTCTCGACTCACCCTCTGGGTGCGACTGGTACGATAGAATGACCACCGCCGCAGAGAAGGAACCCCACCGCTATCCGGAGTACCGGATCATCAAAGGACACCTGTACCGACACATTGCGGACACTCATGGTCCCCGTACCGACTCGGAATGGAGGATGTGCGTACCCCAACCTTTACGGGGGGCAGTGCTCCGGGAGACCCATGACGCTCCCACCGCAGGACATTTGGGGGTCAGCAAGACCGCAGCCCGGTTGACCCGACAATACTTCTGGCCCGGAATGATCCGGGACGCTCGGCGCTACGTACAACGCTGTCAGAAATGCCTAGAATACAAGGCGTTCCAGCAGGCACCCGCGGGCGGCATGCAGACCACGCCAGCAGCCAACCCCTGGGACGTGGTAGCAGTCGATTTGGTTGGACCCCTACCACGGTCAGCGAAAGGCTTCACGATGCTGGCCGTAATGCAAGATAAGTTTAGCAAATGGGTCGAGTTACAGCCCTTGCGTCAGGCCACCGCTCCAGCCGTCACCAGGGCCTTCCGGGAGAGGATAGTGCTCCGCTTCGGGTGCCCCAGACGTGTCATCTCGGACAACGGGAAACAATTCGTAAGCCGGGATTTCACAGAGATGCTCCGGGGGTACGGGATTGAACACCGTCAGACGCCCCCCTACACCCCTCAGTGCAACCCCGTGGAGCGGACCAACAGAGTTATTAAAACCATGATCGCCCAGCTGACCGATGGAAGCCACCGAGAATGGGACAAATGGCTGCCCGAGGTGGCCTTCGCGTACAACTCCGCTCGCCATGACGCCACGGGGTACTCCCCGGCGTATCTAAACTACGGAAGGGAGCCACCCACCCCCGGGGCACTCTACCAATCAACCACGGAGGTCGCAGAGGGCGACGACAGCAACGGCCGGCACGAGGAACTAAAACGTCTGCAGGAAGCCATCCGACTCGCCCGCCACGCACAAGCCCAGGCCACAGAGTCGCAAAAGAAGGCCTACAATTTAAGACGCCGGGACTGGAGACCCCGCATCGGGGAAGAAGTCATGCTCCGGGAACACCCTCTGTCCTCCGCAGAGAAGAATTTCGCGGCCAAACTAGCCCCCAAATTCTCAGGCCCGCACCAAGTACGCGAATACGTAGGGCCAAACCTGGTAATACTTCGGTGCGGGCGAAAGACAAAGCGAGCCCACCTCCAAGACCTGAAACCGTGTGGCGAAGGGGAGGAGGATCCCCCCACCATGGCACCCGCCGAAAAGAGGACTCGCACCGTCACGAACGCCGGCGACGGCGACGCGACGGCCGGAGGAACCGCGGACCCGGCCGCAGCCACCGACCGCGGCCAACAGAGGGCCACGACGATAAGCCCCGCGACACAGGATTCGCGCTGGCGAAATTATCGCGGGGCTACTGATAAGATCGCGGAAGGACCTGTACAAGCAGAAGCTACGAGGCAGCATGCCGAGACCACGTATCGCCCACGAAGCGGCCAGGCAAGCGGCAGTCCCGCTCCGCCAAAAAGTCACAGACCGGCCGATGGAGTGCCGGCAGAGGCCGGCCGCGACCGGGGTCAGACCAGCCGCCCCGGCCGCGAAAAGGAGGCTGGATTTTGGAGGCCCTCCACCACCGGCTCGGGGACCACCACCGAAGCCACGGCCGCCCCCACGACCGTCAGCATCAACAAAGCTGGCGATCCTGGAGGCCGTGGAGAGGAGTCGGCTCCCACAGCCGGACGCGCCGGGGAAGGAGAGGCCGAAACCAAAAATTATCAGCGACCTCCACCTTCCCCCACCCGACTCCAGGGGACCCGCAGCCTCCCTCCTGGCAACGCTGCTTCAAGCGCCACCACCGCCGTGGCCAGCGATGGCCACCCCACGGCCCCAGCCACCGGCCACCCCATCGCCAAGGGGGATCCGGCCGGCGCCTCCACCCCAGCCGCAGCCGCGGAGGGTACGGCCAGCGCCGCTGCCGACGCAGCCGCAGGCCCCACCGAAGCAGCCACCACCGACGCAGCAGCAGGCGCCACCGCCGCAGCAGCAGGCGCCGCCACGACAGCAGCAGGCGCCACCGCCACAACGGCCAGCACGGGCCGCCACGCTGCCACAAGCGGCAGCACCGCCGCCACCGCCGCAGCAGCAGGCGCCACCACCACAGCAGCAGGCGCCACCGCCACAACGGGCCGCCACGCTGCCACAAGCGGCAGCACCGCCACCGCCGCAGCCACCATCGCCGGCACCGCCACACCAGGAGCCCCGAGCCCACCCTCCCCCCGCCCCGATGGACCCCGCCATACCAGCAGTCGCCCACCCGCCAACCAACAGCGCCCACCCCCGTGCAACCCCCTTAAACCCCCCGTGGCGCCACCACCTCGACCCCCCGGAGCTGCGAATAGACCTTCCAGCCCTCCGCGAGGGGCAGAAGTTCCGGGTGCCCACCCCAGGGGGGTATCTGGACTTCAAACTTCTGCGGAGGCAGCAGCTCCGGGTGCGGTTCAGCCCCTCCTAAGGCAGGCCCGCCGGAGCCTGGCCGATTATTTTAAGTAGATGTAAGGTGATGGGTAGCAAGTAAGTTTGTACATAGTAATCTTAAGGCATTGTAAATAGTAATAGTAAAACACACAAGAGAGCTGGGGGAGGTTCGCGTCCTCCGAAGGGAGGGGGGAGATGTAACGAGTTAGTTACGGTGGGACGCGAGCCTTCCCCCACTACGCGCGCCTGGCGCGGCCCGGCGCCGCCGAGCGCGGCCGCGAGATGGCCACGCGCCGAGCGGCGCTCTCGCTGGCGAAAATGCCACGGCGCCCGATATAGGCCGGCGCGACGGGCCCGTCAGGCAGAGTCTGTCCCGAGCGTTACAGGCAAACGATCAGAGCTCTCCCAGTAAACTCTTGTAACACAAGCTGTCTTACTGTGTATTTTTGGTATCCCCCACCTCCACGGCTCCTAGAAGAACGCGAGTTCGCCGACTTCTAGACGCAGGTCGATATCCGCAGTCAATCTTAGGAACAGACTTTGTCTGTTCCGGAGGACATCCTAAAGTCTCCGTTTCTCCCGCGGGTTATACCCACTGGGCGAACGGGCTCAAGACTTCCCGGTCAGGGCCATCGGTGGAGACCACAGCCGAGGCACCAGAACGACCACCCCCCTCTCCTATCTCTCTACCGCCGAAACGTTCCGAGCCCGCGACCGCGACCGCGACGCGCCGCCCGCACTCCGCCGCGATCTCGCCGCGTGCCGCCGATAGCCTAAGCGGTAGAATAAGCCGTAACACACCTCTGTTAGCCAGCACAGACCTGGCCGGGAAACTCTGTATCTTCGGAATAAACGCCGTTTACACAGGTTACCTTGCCTCACTCTCTCGGGCACCCCGATCGCACCTCCGACAAGTAACCCGCACGGAGCGAGGTTACAAGACCATTCAAGACAATTTAAAGAATGTAAAATTGGAGATTGCAGAAGAAAAAAACTGCATTAATAAACTTCACTTCCAAAAAAAATAACAGAAGAAGGAAAAAATGCACCATATCAATAAACGGAATAGAAATTGAAGAAAAGAAGAGCATAAAATTTTTAGGTATTAGGATGGATAACAAACTAAAATTTGATGAACATGTATCTGAAATAGAATTAAAGGCTAAAAGAAGATTGGCAATGCTCAGATATATTGGACGTATAAAGAAAGGAGCGAATCCGGAGACTATGGTAGCCCTATATAAGGCCCTGGTAAGATCGGTGGTGGAATATGGAATTAACATATACTGGGACGGAGATGGTGGGGGAAAAATAGGCGAGAGGATAAGAAAAATACAAAATGTGGGAGTGAGAGTAGCGATGGGTTACAGGATGTCTACACCGATAAATGTAATGATGACCGAAGCAGGTGTCATGGACATGGGAGTAAAAAAAGAACTAATTCTCCAAAGATATATAAGCAGACAAAGAACTAGGAGTCAGAGTGAACCAATGAAAGCAATCGAAAGATACTCCGAGATGGAAGAGGAGGAAGAGGAAACAAATGCAGAAGTAGTACGAATATGGCGAGAAATGGCACACATACAAGACTTAATAGAGAGAGAGGAAGAGTGCAGGGAAAACCAATTAGCTAGAGCGGAGGAGAGTGAGAATGAGAGGGGGGAGAGAATTGATGGGAAGGAATTAATAGAATGGGAATTGGGGCATGCAAGGAGGGACGATCCGAGAGAAATAATAAATCTACTGGTAGAAGAAGTAAAAGCCAAACAGGATATAGACGACCGAAGATGGGTGGAGATATACACAGACGGGTCCAAGATACCGAACAGAGGGGCCAACGGAATTGGCATAGCAATTAGGACCAACGAGGATAATACCTGGAGAGAGATTGGGATCAGCATCACGAATAAAGCAACTATATATACAACGGAGGCGATAGCTATGGAACAGGCCATAGAAATGGCGAATACGGAATTCCAGGATAGAGATGTCATAATCCTAATGTAAATCAAGAGGTGACAGAAACATCGGGAGGGATATTGAGAAAGAATAAAGGTAAAAGGGGGACAAACCTCAGGAACTATAGAATAGAAAGAATCAGGAGAGAATTGATTGGGAGAGAGGAGAGAAGAAGAGAGATTGAAGGAGATGGTTTACAAGGTTGGGGAAGAATGAGAATAGCGTGGGTACCGGCACACAGAGGCATTTTGGGAAATGAGAAGGCATATAACAAGGCAAAGGAAGCAATAGAAGGGGAACCAAATAATAACTATAAAATACCACTGAGTGACATTGGAAGAGCATTGGAAGAGGACGCTTGGAAGAGATCATTCGCGAAGATGAAATGAGAGGGAAGAGAGAAAGGCAGAAAATATTTTAATAGAGAAGAAAACAATGAGGGCAAACGACACCCATGGTTTGTGAAATTCGGTAATATGGAAAGAGAAACGATCACTACACTCAATAGAATAAGAGCGAACCATTATAATTTGAGAGAATCGTTACACCGAAAAGGAATCATAGATTCCCCGGAATGCGAATGTGGGGACGGGGCAGAAGACATTAACCACTTAATATGGGAATGTGGGCTCTACCAAATGGAAGGGACACTGGTTAGAGGAAGCCTAGTAAAAAAAGGGATCAGGGAGGGGGAAGACGTGACGGAAAGAATTAGTGGTTTAGACCCTTCAGTGGGGAGACTGATAGTGGGATTTTTGAGGAAGATAAAAAGAGAGATATGAGGGAGGTAAGGAATGAGACAAAGTATATAGAACAGAAACAATTTCAATTTCAATTCAATAGAAGCAGAAATGAAACATGAATAGGAATACAAACCTTTATAAATCGATACAAATTGGAATTAGCATAAATCTTTATTGAGTCTTTTATGTAACAATACAAATATGAATATAAGTATAAAGACAAAAGAAAACTAAACGTAAGTGGAACGATAACTATTAAAAAAAAAAACAGTGTAAATGCAAAAATATAAACGTAAGGTTATAGTTTATAGTTTATAGTTTACAGTTTTTAAATTTATAGTTTATAGTTTATAATTAGATATAAGCAAACAATGTACCTGATACAGAGTGATTATGTTGTGATATAGGGGAAAAAAAGATAAGACTTAATAGGAGGTAAGGGAGAGGTGTGAGAATAGGATGAATGTGATGAGAGAATGGTGGGGGAAAGAAAATGTAATATATAGAGAGGGACGGGAAAAAAAGAGAGAAAAGTGTGAAAGTGAGAAAAAAGAAATGAAATATTTGAAGAGAGAGGAAGTGTATGAAGGACTAAAGTTCGTTGGGCTATATAAGAATGTTTCTTGAAATGCCACTTTTGCAGGGCCACCTTTACCAATGGGCTAACTGGGCTATAGCCCAGGGGCGCCCGTGACCCAAGGGCACTTAAGAATCAAATACGTTGAAATAATTTTTTCTCTTCAATATCGGATACAAAAATTTCAATCTGGAGAAATTGCACCCTCGGGGGCTAGGGCGCCAAAAATTTTTAGCACAGGGCGCTCAAAGTTGTTAATACGGCCCTGCACTTTTGGCATAGGATTTATATTTATGTATATGCCAAAGAAAGAATAAACCTAACCTAACCTAAAAGGTTTAGTGCAGCGCGCTCTGGTCATCGTTTTAGTCACAAAACTCTTTAAGTAACCTAAAAATATTTGGATTCTTGCAGGTGTATTTTGTTGACTTTTGCTCTACTTTTAACACTCCTATTATTAGATATCAACACAATCTCGTCGAACCATGACCAGAGCGCCCTGCACTGTACCTTCCTCTTTCGAATGAGACCACGCCCAGCCCAAAATTCGCTCATATAAGGACGAAAAGCGTATTCTACTAAACCCATGTTTCGGGCCAGATTGGGTCGGTATCAGGGATGGTCCACTACGGGTATTATTTTGTTAACACCGCATTAGCACCCTCTAGCGGCTTGGATGTGCACTATATTACTAATGGCGGGCATTTCAAAATTTGTATTCAATGCAATCCTTACTTATAACTATATGTGCCGGTAATTATGAAAGTGGTGTTAGTCAAAAATTTAAAAAAATTGCATTTATCACTTACTTCGTGTTACATTACAAAATAAGTAATAAATTCAATTTTTAAAATTTTTAACTAACACCACTTTCAAATTATATTTTGAGAATTAAAAATTTCCAATTGCATACACGTATAAAATACAATATATTTATAAAATATTACATTAGAATGTGTTTGGGAAATATTACATTACAATATATTTATAAAATATTATATTATAATTTATTTGTGACATATTACATTACAATTTATTTGTGAAATATTAAATTACAATTTATTTGGGAAATAATAAATTACAATTTATTTGGGAAATATGAAATTACAATTTGCACCACACGATGTGCACTTAAAGATGTCCAGAAAAGGAGAGAGCGATGGAGAGCAAGCAGCCCCAAGCTTCCCGCAAAATTTCAGAAACAGGATGATTTATGATACTACCCCTAATGAATTGTAGGGAATACCGGCACACTAGTAATTATAGCAGGCCCTACTCCTGCAGGAAGATTGGGAACGACAATGATCACTCTTGGTTAACAATAAAAACTATAAATGTATTTAAGGTTAGACTCTTGCACGCGTTGTCCCGATACGCGTGTACCTTAGCTTGGTTCACGAGTGTTCCCCACTCTTCGGTTTCGGGAGGAGGAGACAGCACTCCCTACAGAATTGTAGGGAGCGCTGTTCCCCCCTCCCGAGACGGAAGAGTGGGGAGAGTTCCACTCACTCGGTCTCTCGTCCAGCAGCTTCCGGCGCAGTTTGTTGCCCCGGATGCACGTTTTGATCATGTCCACATGGACATCGTGGGTCCATTGTGCGAGGACAGCGGATTTAAATACTTATTGACGATGATTGATAGATTTTCGCGTTGGCCCGAGGCCGTTCCGCTGAAGGACATTGAGGCGAGAACTGTAGCGAGAGCATTTTTCGACAACTGGCTGCGAACGGGCTAGTCGAAAGGTGGCATAGGACGCTGAAGGCAGCATTAATGTGCCATACGGAGCGGGACTGGTCGCGAAGTCTCTCGACAGTACTTTTAGGTCTCCGTAATCAGGTTCGCTTAGACACGAACGCGTCTCCGTCAGAATATGTATACGGCACAACGATGCGGATTCCGGGCGAATTCTTCCTCCCTGAGGATTTTACGCCGGAACCACGACCGTTTCTGGAAGAATTCCGCGAATTTATGCGACGGATCCGTCCGGTTCCGGTAGCGCTTAAATATAAGAAGCGTGCGTTCTTCTTTTCAGACTTGAGCTCGTGCTCACATGTTTTCCTCCGCACGGGTGCGGTGAGGAAACCGCTCGAGCGACCGTACACCGGCCCGCATAAGGTCCTAAGCCGCGAATCTGACCGCGTTTACACCATTGAGGTGAATGGGGCACCGCGCAGTGTGTCCACTGAGAATATTAAACCGGCGTATTTCGTACCGGAGGACATAGCTGGTAATACCTCGAAGGTAACATCGGGTCCGAGCACTGGGACCGGCGACCGGCGTCCGACGCTTAAAACGTATGCAAGAAAAAAAGTAGCCTTTTCTCCGCCAACTGGGGTGTAACGCGATTGATGTAGTAGCATATGGAATAGTTGTAAGTTAAAATGTAATAGCTTTAAGAGCATAATGTACCTGAAAAAGGAACCAAAGATTGTAAGACTGAAATAACCAATGTGATCAGACCATGAACGTTAACACTCGGGGGGGGGAGTATGTAGGGAGCGCTGTTCCCCCCTCCCGAGACGGAAGAGTGGGGAGAGTTCCACTCACTCGGTCTCTCTAGAAGGCAGACACTTCACTGCCGAACGGGACACCAGGGGGTGGACAGTAATATATGGCGCCGTGCAGAAACATAGTTCATCCCGTTTTGAGTATACGCTAGATGGCGTTGTTCGCCCCCCCCCCCCCCCCACGTCCCTCACTCCGCTGGCCATAGGTTGCGTCTGTCTTCGTTGCACTCAGTAACCAGTTCAAACTTCAAATGAGTTGCACGTGACCGCCATTTGCCGCCTTCCACTGTCATTTGCTGTCATTGTATCTTATTAGATTTTCAGCAATTTCAGCAATTTTCAGTGACATTTTTGTCGGTAAAGCGTATTCAAGTGTATTTATTGTGTTGTGTTTGGTAAGGTAAGTAATTGTGCGTCGAAAATGAACGTGAAACGAAAGTCAAATGACAAGCAGAAGTGTGCTGTCCTGGATTGTCCATCAACTCGACAGGTAAAATCTCATCGTTTTCCAAATTCTACAATCACTTCGCAGTGGATTGCAGCCACGGGTAATCCGCGATTGCTAGGCTTAACGTCCAAGCAAGTTCACGATGAACGATATGTAATTTGTCATTTACATTTTAATCCACACGATTACCAATGTAGTGAACGGAGAAGGCTGAAGGAAGGAACAGTACCTTCCTTGTTGCTGCCTGACAAAAGGGAAAGCAGTTCATCATCAGAGGAAGAAGATGAGAAAATTGATGTGGAGAGGAAGGAAGATTTGTCACCCGGGATCAATATTACACCGCCAACTGCAGATTTTTCACCAGTGACATTTGGGAATTGGTTTCCAACATCAGCCGAAGGAAGTTCTTATAGGCAAAGCTCTTCCCTTGCAGTCGCTGAATGTAGTGGCTTCGTTTTTCCAACGACGCCAAAATCTACTGTAAGTAACTTTCCCAATATAGAAAGTGATAATTTACTTCCCGGACCCAGTTCCACTCTATATTCTGAAAATAACAACATACATAAAGCCACAAAATCTGGACCGTGTAGACGCTTAATTTGGAAAAGGAAAGATTTAGATGAGAATACAAGAAAAATGTATCAGCACGTGTTACAAGCAAAGAAGGAAATGGATAATTATAGGACCAAGAGCTTACGATATGCAGATCGTTTGAAGAAGCTTCAGAACAATGCGAAGGCCATGGAATTCGACGAACACTTAGGAGATCTTAGTACACTGCAGAGGAACTTTGTCAGCATGATACTCAGGAATGCTGGTAAACATAAACATGGTCGACGATACACGCCAGATGAAAGGCTCCTATGTCTGTCGATGTATAAAAGATCGGCATCTGCATACAAATACTTGTGTACTTTTCTCACAATTCCTGCTCCAAGAAGAGTTCGCCAACTATTAAATCACATTCGTTTGGATTGCGGAGTTACAAAAACAATGAAAGACTGCTTAAAGGAAACAGCCAACCGCATGATGGATCCACTGGATAAGGTATGCGTACTCATGTGGGATGAAGTGTCGCTAATGCTGAATGTGCAATACTGTGCCGAAAAGGACAAAGTTGTTGGGCTGGAAGATTGGGGTACAAATCGGACCTCAAAGTATGCCGACCATGCACTGGTTTTCATGCTGCGAGGCATAAAAACTGGTTGGAAGATCCCAGTCACATACAATTTTTGTGCTGCACAAACAACTTACGAGCAACTAATATGTTGCATCAAGGAGGTCGTCCGAGCTGTTACTGAAGCCGGTTATACAGTCGCAGCAACAGTATGTGACCAAGGTTCCTCCAATATGAAGGCCATCAAGACAATGCAACAAGACACGGACAGAATTCGAGAGCAGAAAGGAATTAAAAAGTATTGGACGATCCTCATCGATGACGTCGAATTTATTCCGCTGTACGATGCTCCGCACATGCTGAAGTGCATGCGGAACAATTTTTTGACCAAGGATATAGAAATCGATTTTGATAGACCACATTTGAAGAAAGAAGATAGAAAATTTGCAGCGTGGAACAATGTTATTACAGCTTACGAAATCGATGTTTATTCGGATTTAATTGAGCGACACGTACCGGATTTGACGGATCAACACGTTTATCCCGAAAAAATAAATAAAATGAAAGTCAAGCATATGATGCAGATTTTCAGTAAGAAGATGTCTTGTTTCGTCGATCTCCTTGCAAGGACAAGTGCACCGATGAAGACCAGTATTGGAGACAGGAAGATGCCAGCTGAGGGAATCCATACGGCTTACTTCCTCCATTTAATGAATGGGATTGGAGACGGGACAAATGGTGTTAATTGCGGAGATAATCACCCCAAGAGGATACCGTGGTCTGCAAAAAGTTACCACGCCGAATTTTTCACGAACGTAAGGAGACAATTAAGAAGCATCAGATTTATTAATTCCAAAACCAAGAAAGCAGTTAAAACAGATATTCCGTGCCTGCAGAATCTGATGGATACTTTGCAAGGTTTCCAATTGTTATGGGAGAAATTAGAAGGAATGGGCTTTGAATCTTTTGCCACGAGGAACGTCAATCAAGATCCACTAGAGAATTTTTTTGGCAATGTCAAGAGCCACGATTTCAGATCTAACAAGCCTACGTGTTACCAATTCGAGGCCATATTCAAATCCTTGTTGATAACAAGTTTGACGTCGAAGCACTCGCCGGGATACAATTGCGAAGACGATAGCGGAGATTTTCTTCAGCCGCAATATACAATGCTACTTAGTGGTACTGAATATCTACCAGATGAAGTGGACGATGAGGAAATCGATGAGAACCAAAATGAACACCAAGCTCCCCTTGCCAGTATGAAAGAATTTAAAATTTACAATTCTGGAGGCATTATTAAAAGTATTAATAACAACCTACCTGCATTAACAGGATGTGCGACATGTTTTGAATCTTTTCAAAAACAGTCGTCTAAGAGGCAAGGAACTACGTGTTTTACAGACCAGCATTTACTTGCAACACGATATTTAGGAAGAGTTATCAGTAAGAATATCTCCCGCAAAAGAATGGGCAATAAGTTGCAACGCATGATCCAGCGTATGCTAGAATTTAATTTTTGGACATGTAGCGATCATAAATCCCATGTTTTCAAAACATTCACCCAAATATGCGTGAAAAAATATATAGAAGATGTGGTTACGTATATAAATAGAATTTTTAAAGGTCGCATTACACCGAAAAACAAACGACTTTGCGAACCAATTAAACGAGCACAGGAGTGCTATATGAAAACGATACGAAAAGTAAACAGATTGGAATGCGGAACGTAAAATGAGATAAATTTTATTTAGACCGGCGTCGCACCGCACTGTAAAGTGCGGTACCACTGACTGGTCAGTGGTCACAAGTGCCTGCAATGGCACTTATACTCGCGGATCATACGATCACGCGAGTGGATCGACGCCGGCGTCACTTTCCCAAGAAAGTGACGAAAGAAATGAAAAAAAGAGTCTCTCCGATAATAGTAAAACTATTGTATCGGCCCGGCGTAGCACCGCACTGTAAAGTGCGGTACCACTGACTGGTCAGTGGTCACAAGTGCCTGCAATGGCACTTGTACTCGCGGGTCATATGATCACGCGAGTCGATCGACGCCGGCGTCACTTTCCCAAGAAAGTGACGAAAGAAATGAAAAAAAGAGTCTCTCCGATAATAGTAAAACTATTGTATCGGCCCGGCGTCGCACCGCACTGTAAGGTGCGGTACCACTGACTGGTCAGTGGTCACAAGTGCCTGCAATGGCACTTGTACTCGCGGGTCATATGATCACGCGAGTCGATAGACGAAATAATAAATTTAATTCACCCTTTAATTTCACAGGAAATGACTTTAATTTAGTATTTATTATTCACCCTTTATGTTCACAGGAGATGACTGGCAGAAGACCTAAGAAAAGGTGCAGAGGACTACGTTGAAAATTACTTGCATACGTAAGGGTGCTGAGTCCGGTTCGGTCAAAGTGCGCCAGACTGGTACGGGCGTCACAGGTATGCATGATGTAATAGTAGTAATAATTATGATAATTACGATAATAATTAGTAAAATATCCTTTATGTTGTATATAGAACTCGTCGGTTCCTTGCTTGGAGCGAAATCGGTCGATGATGTATTGGTTAACAGTATATATGGAAGTCGCGTACGAGGGCATATGTGAGGAGTGATTTTTCAAGAGTGAAAATTTCCGAAAATTTCCACATAAAACAACTATTCAATAACCGCAAAAAACTGTGGTATGTACCTATGTTTATTGAAAAAAAAATTTATTAGTACACGTACATTTTATTCTTCCATCTGATAGCGGCAATGTTTTAAATTCAGAGACAATGGGCCTAATGAATAAAGTGTAAGCAATTGCTTTTTCTTAATATTTTACTAGGAATTGCTTAAATTCATATGAATAAAAACACAAGCAATTGCTTTATCTTGTAGGAATTCCTAAATCGCCAAGGAATCATTTAAAGCAAACGCTTTTCCTTAATTTTTTAAGGAATTGTTTGCAATCGAATGAATAAAAGAAGCAAGCTTTTTTCTCTTAATAAATTTGTATTTTAAATATCATTTCACTAATGTACCTATAATTCATAATTTATTTGAAATTCAAAATAAACCATTTTTATAATTTTAATGTTAATTGTAATAATCAATATTTAATGTTGGAACGCAGGACGAGATTGAGTCAGGAGAACTGAACGCCAGCGAGCAGGGATAGCCTGAGAGAGAGAGTGTTACCGGCAGTCACAGCTACCATTTACTTATACGGTCTAGTATAGAAATAAGACCTTTTGTATGAAACCATTTTGAAATAAGGCCTTTTGTTATAAACACATTTGGAAATAAGTACTTTTGTAATGTACACATTACTTTACTTGATTTATAATAAAAAAATTCTTTAAAACAATTTCGTTACCTCTTTCTTATTCATAAAACACACTTTTATGAATAAGAACTTAATAAAGTGAAGAAACCAATAGAAAAACATACAGAAATACATAATTAGTTATTACAAATAGTTACTGTAACAACTAATTATGTATTTATGTATGTTTTTCTATTGGTCTCTTCATTTTATTAAGTTCTTTAATTACATATCAGCACATTATCTGAATAATATCTACATCATCTCAACGGCCATCTTTCATCTTATATTCGGGTTCTGAGTATACGCTAGATGGCGTCACTGGCGTCTATCCTTCTGCACTCTTATACATTGGAGTGTCCATGCCCTGCGGGACACGAGGCAAGCCTAACCTGAATATATAGTTTTTCTTTATCGTTAACCAACGAATACTTGATTATCCTTCCCACACTAAGGGGCATGTTCCCTAACGGAGGTAGGGTCCGTTATTCAAATATCCACCAGGACAAAACCCTACAGAATAACGCTGTAAGTGCCACCTATTCCAAATTTTAGAATTAATACTGCTTTCAGAGACCTCATGCGGCTTGGATAGCTACTAAATCCGTGTTAACAGTGCTCCTATGCGAGTGAACCACCCCTGGTCGGTATACAGCGCGCTGCATTATCCGTGTCTACCCCCTTAATAGATGACCAAAGAGTAGGTATAATAAGAGGCGTCACTCCGGGCGGAACCTTTGAAGTCCTTGCTTAACCTTGGCATTTAAATTGGTTGTCTATTTCGAGCGGGATATTCAAATCGACTGAATGTACCTTACCACAATTGGCTGATTATTGCCGAAGTTTATCGATCATTGCCGAATGGGCATTTAAATTGGTTGTTTAGTGATTTCCCCAGATTATTTCTGTCCTTGTCGAGTGACGCCTCTTATTATACCTACTCTTTGAGATGACCCTGTATTCCTATGTTCATGCTCTCGACTGAAGCATTCCAAGAAATGGTGGGGATAGTCACCGGGCGTACTAGTTACTACGCATTGTTCCGTCTTACCGGAACGAAAAAGAGCTCAGAGCGAGGCGGAAATTCAACGGGTCTTTATTACCAGGCAATTGTTTACCTCCGAAACGTTGTAGGGAACATTTGCTTGCCAGGTGTCTAATAGGCGGCAATCGACATCGTGCCATTTTTTTGGACACCTCGACCGTCCTCAATCTGAGAATTTCCGTTAATTGCTTTGTCAGCGGGGTATACGGTAACTTTAAATCACTGCTGACTCGCGGGGTAATATGGTCGTAAACCGCGACCTTAGGCGAGACCCTTCGGCCGGCAAACTTAGCGAAGCTTGGTAGCCAAATATCTGGTTTTCCTCCGCATCGTCACCAAGAGGGAGAGGGTTGCTCCTCCACCACCGAAGTCGCAGAGGGAAGATTCCTCCTCTCTAAGGAAAGCGGGGCCAATCAGGCATTTTGGCACCTCCCAAATTCCGATATCTTGTCTACCTTTGACATTGCAAAGGTAGACAAGGCAGAATCACTTCATCTCTCTACAAGCGAGGTTCGCGAGCTTGATCAGGTCATCGTTCGGATCACAAGAACATAGAGTTCTCAATATCTGATCATCGTGCGGATCA
This sequence comes from Andrena flavipes, assembly GCA_963971345.1. NCBI lineage: Eukaryota > Metazoa > Arthropoda > Insecta > Hymenoptera > Andrenidae > Andrena > Andrena flavipes. The sequence goes on along the minus strand of OZ020479.1, from coordinate 44,324,887 downwards.
GAGTCATACAGAAAACAATCACCTAAAATTAGTTTGGCGGGTGATACGTTTGAACGGCTACACGCGTACCGCAAGGTGAATCGGGTCTTACAACCCCGAAAGAAATATCGAGATTTCACGCGAGTGTCCTATATAGAACAGCATTGTAAAAACGGGACAATAACGACACAATCTGGCCCAAAACATGGGAATTACTGTATAACGACAATTCAATTTTATAATTGTATATATGTTTATATTAACTAATAAAGTGTCCAAAATTACTGATCTCGAGTCCATTTTGAATATAATCAATTTATCACACCTTCCCTTCCCATATGTATAGCATGAAATTGAAATACACAATTCGTGAGATCTATGAAGGTCCTCACAGGTACCTATGAACTAAAAAACAAAAATGGTATTCTACAAAATGTGATTAAGAATGATCCTGTATTGTAGTGTTAAGAAATACATTGAAAATTTAGTTCTTTGAGAGGTAAATTAGAGTGCAAAAATATACTGAAAGAGTGTTTAAAAAAGATTAATAATCATATACTTATGCGATAAATATACAAATTTATTTTTATTTTCTGTTTTTTCTTGAACAATTAAAATAATTATCGAGTCGAAATTACATTATCCTTATACTTAAAAAGTAGAAACACGTTGGTGTCGGAAATTAAAAAAGGTGAAGAATATAATCGTCATTAAATTTTTGAAGCAGATAAAACTACAAATTTAATATGTTATTGATAGTAATAAATATTATTTCATACAAGTTTCAATGCGCCTAGAAACCGACTTGTATTATTCAAAAAACCGAATATACGATTTCGATAAAAAGAAAGCCCTATCTACTAAGGCACTCTTCATTGAGGCTGCCCCTTTGATATCCTTCAAAATCATCGCATAAGTTCGGCAGATAATGTCACTAACCATTAAGATTTCTATAAGATTAAGATAATTTTTTTACGTGTAAGTATTGTGCAATGTAAGAAATTTTTATAAACAATTCTTTACTACACATTTTGTACCAAAAGTATATCTATTATAGCTTAAATACACGTGGATTTATTATTTAATAGTACTTCCACTGATGAGTATATTTGCTTTGATAGAGATTATTTGTAATGGAAACACTGTGAATAAAATCTTTCTGTACACGTTCATAGTCTGACCAAAATTAATTATCAGTTTAACACCACAGATAGACAATCCCCAACATACCAATTGATTATCTTAAAAATCTTCAAGCCATTAAAAGTGAGTGAGAAGTGTAATGTAGTTAAAAAGTTATAAATAACCCAAAATTTTGCAATGAAATTATCTACTCCTGCTTTTGTACACTTAAAGTTGCTTGTAGTTCTATTTATATGACAATATGTTCTATTTAAATAAAAAATGCATTGTATTAATTATTGGATTATTTCTACTGTGATAAATAAAAGATGTTTCTCTGATGTTAGTATTTGATACTTCTTCAGTGGAATCCAAATGTTCTCGTTCCCCGTAATGCGTATTGTGTTTGCCGCATCAAAAAAAAGCTGCAGTCTATAATAACACCTCTGTAAAATCTCCTTTTTTTTAAGCAGTACAGTACTAAAAATAATACGTAAAAGCAGACAAATCCTAACAAAGAAAACTGATGAGATTGAATAGCACTTTACATGCTGCAATCCATAAATTTTTCCTTTAAAAATATTTCTCAATTCGTTCTATGTTTTTCAAATACATGTTCTATAAAAACCTCAAGACTGAGGTTGATAATTTTTAACCATAGCTTTATTCTTTATGTGAATAACACATTGTGCATTAAATCTAATTCTACTCTTGATCATTAAGTATAGGTTAAGAAAGGAGGGTGTTAAGAAATGCCCATTTTTGGCATCGCCTGGAAATGAAAAATTCATGCAGGATCTTTTAGAGTGTCTCCCAGGGAATAAAAAATGTCCTTATCACTTTCCCGAGAAACCATGGGAAAGTTGTCAAAAATACGTTCAAAGTGTGAATGTGATGATAACGGAACTTACGTATATTTTACATTTCGTCGTCTTCTTCTTCGGATATCGAACTGTCCTCGAATATTTAACAAGTTTTTATACGTCCTGCGATTACTTCGACAGTATATTGATATTTTGTAATGAATTTCGATTCATTAACTTGGTCAACTGTTAATGGTTTCCGAGTTTCCACTACAGAGTATCGAAGCCACGATCCGCAAGGAAAATATCACCCGGTTCAAAGTATCTTAATCGACAGTATCGAAGCGTCTTAAAAATGATTAATAAGAATCATTAATTAACTAATAAATCTTACTGACTAAAACGGACAAATGAATTAAGGGTAGTAATCGAACAAACTGGAAGTATATAATCATTGCTACATAGGAATAAATGGAAGTTGTGACGAATCAAAGAAAAGAGATATTGTAACTAAAAGAATCAGATCTGTTTTCTTTTTTGGCTCTAGGATCGAACTCTTGTTTATATCGCAACTGATTCAAGCGGAAAATATGAATATAAAGCGAGCACAATTCCAACGTATGGAAGTTACAGAATTAGAGTTTTTCCCCAGATTAACTTACACAGATCTATGCTTATACGCATGTGGAACATGCCAAATGAAGCAAACACCTGGTTATTACGCCGACCATATAAATGACAGCGGAGATTTTGATTTTCAACTTGCAGTACCATCATATAATATTGATTTTCAAAAATACCAGATTGATGGGGAACCAATTATGTAACGCCATTTTACTTAAAACGAAACTGCATTCACGACACTCAAATAGTTTAAAATACTTTGTATATGTACTAATTGATAAAAGTAAAACCGCACTGGAAGCCATACTTGCACACTCATGTGGATGCAAAGTCGGAGCACGCGTTGTTGGGTGCTGTTCCCATGCAGCCATGATTATATGGTACTTTGGTACTAATTCATCTGCCTGCTGAGTTCCTTACTACTTATTTTGAAGACGGTTAGATATCCGAAGAAGAAGACGACAAAATGTAAAATATACGTAAGTTCCGTTATCATCACATTCACACTTTGAACGTATTTTTGACAACTTTCCCATCGTTTCTCGGGAAAGTGATAAGGACATTTTTTGTTCCCTGGGAGACACTGTAAAAGATCCTGCATGAATTTTTCATTTCCAGGCGATGCCAAAAATGAGCATTTCTTAACACCCTCCTTTTGGCAAATAGGTAGTATGAAATTTTTAAGAATCCACTCGAATAAATTTGAATGATGAAGTAGAAAGCGGGAATTGCGCGGAGTCTCGTGAATTTTCAATGTGCTAATCGAAGATCTTTAAAACGTCCTATAACTTCGCAAGCAAGAGAGCCCGCAAAATGTATAACAATCTCTCTACGTCTGCGCGAGAAGGAGTGTGTACGGAATATAAAGAGATTAAGATAGTCTACACCTATTTCTATTTGAAGAAGGTACAGCTTCGAGCGTCCGCCGTCTAGTTGCGTCTTCGTCTAGCATGGAAGCCTGAAGAGCTCTGGCAAGTGCCTCGTCTTCAGTCATACTGCCCTGATAGCTCTTGACAATTTCACCGTTTCTTCTGTTTGCGTTTACATTGTTTTCTAAAGCGTCGAGCCGTCTTCTGCGCGTGGCCTCTGCTTGGCCTATGCACGCATGGTCCGTCGGATGCCTATGCTTCAAACAGAAGTTCTCACCGCAATCGGAACAACGCACTTGAACGATTTCCTTGATTTTACAACCCTTCGTTGAACATCTGAAAAAGGAAGGATTCCTCAACTAATCGCTATGTGTATTTTGATTAACAAATATTCGTTTATCAAAGAACTTTGAAATTGTACATGTAGGCGTTTGGCGCTCGGAGAGAGACGGCCTATGTTGCGAGTGGGCCCATAGGTGGCGTCTATTAAATAGGAGTTCGGAACTAAGAGAAAGGGAAAGCTGCGGGGTATCAGGATTCAAATCCGGGCCGTTCGCGCGCTAGCCAGTCGCCTAACTGATTCACCCACGCTGACTTCTCGTGGTCTCTTAGTTCCGCGCTCCTACTTAACCGACGCCACCTATGGACCACTCGCACCATAGGCTGTCTCTCCGAGCCCCCAACACCTACATAAAGATGTAAACTCGTTTAAAAAAGTCAACTGACTTCATGAACAGAATAATTATACATAGTTTATGGGAAGTAATGACTTAAAATTTTGTGGTAAAATTCGATATATTTAGTAATCATGATGTCAGAATTATGATTGATCAACCATCTACCAAATTACAGATGATGCTTTACCTGTTGGAGAAAATTTTCTGCCCAGGTTTTCTCAAGTCTGATTGGCACTCATTGTCGATATGTTGTCCAACCGCAATGTCTGGGGGATCGCCACGTTTCGCAGGTACTGGTGTGTTACACAACGGGCACACTGGAACTTGGACATCTTTCTTATAAGCGCTTGGACAGCTATGGTTGGTATACGATATGTGTTCTGTACAAAAAATTGCTGAACAGGCGTCACATTTAAGTGGTAAAAAGTCCAAACGATTGCAACTGTTTTCTGAACAATGTTCACCTACGTTTGGAAGTTCCATTTCTGATAAGAAGGATCTGAAACAGAAATTACATCGTACTTTATATTTTGCAACAATACATCTACGATATACACTAGGCGTCAAAATCGGCTTTCCTTTAAAAATTTAGCAACGTTACACGTAACTAGAACCACTGAGTTATGCCTAGTGACATGCAACGTTGCCAAATTTCCAAAGGTAAGCCGGTTTTGACGTATAGTGTACTCAAAATTTGCTATATACAGAAAAATAACTGAATTTGCTTGAACCCATTGACAAATTATATATTATTATTTAACAAATAACCAATAGCATTAGAAATGTAATGGTAATATTCAAAATTGATATTTTATGTATTTTATTTTTATATTTCTTTGAAATTAAAATATACCCCTGTGCATTTAACAACAGAGTTGTATAATATATAATAAAGAATTACGAGTGCATTTATCAATGGTGCAATTATAAAATGAAATAGAATTTTAAATAATACAAAAACCAATTTGTCATTTAATATTCCAATTAATTTATTAGATTTATGAAACACTATTATTAAATGACATTTCATTGTTGTGAATTCGAATTCAGTGTGCGAAAAGATATATATAAAAAAAGAATGACTTGCATTATTTACATTTTATTAACGTTGATACATTATTTGTAGAAATTATTACAAACATGGGATAAACAATTATCCTAAGAATATTTCAAATGTAACAAAATACTTTTATTAGACACTTTGAGAAAATTGTCTATATAAAGGACTTTCATTTAAAAAAACACTACCACTACAATGATTATTACAAATTTCTAATTCTAACCTAAAATCATACTAAACATGCTTCGCATAAAGGAGTTACATTTTTTTAGAAAATTATATATTTCAGTCAAAGTGAAAGGATGTTGGAAAATATTATATCAAATTAAAATTCATTTCCAAAATCAAATTTGTATGTAACAATCTGTAACTGTAAAATATAACCCCCAATGTTTCACTTGCTTTTTAACAAAGGTTAAGATTAAACGAACAAACAATTCTGAACGATCATAATTTGCACGAATAAATTTTAAAAAATGCAGCATAATAAATAAATAAAGATTCAAACTTAAAACTTAATCAAAATGGGAAATATGTGATTATATGATTTTAAATACGTACCTACAATAAAGTTGAGCTAAATTTGCAGCAATTTCTCGCTATATTATAAATAACACTTCACTTTTAATATATATCCCGATATAACGAGTCACTCCGAATAATTCGATTTTGAATTGTACCACACAAATTTTATCACGGATATAAGTTGTACCTCACGGTTATACTTTTCCTACATCTGTGAATTGACATACGCTTTCACCAGGCCAGCAAGAACGACTGACTTGTGACATTTGACGTGGTGCACGTTATAAACTGTTATAAGCCTTACGAAACGGCCGGTGTAGTCACGTCATTCGATGAATAACGCCAAATGTTTAATGCGAATTAAGCATGACAGTGTCCAGCATGAGCACCACCGTTTCTGTAAATGTTCCACCTCCATCACGTGACACTGCGATGAATTATGGCGGTAACATTCAAGAATATAAATTACAAAAAATAGAAGACAATAATAATCACAAAAAAATTGAAGATAGTAATAATACATGAAAAATAAAAAATCACAATCACAAAAAATTGAGGATAATAATAACAAAATAAAAAAAAAGTGAAATCGAAATGAGCTGCAAGTACATAAAGGTGCTTTCCAACTGCGCCTAAGATGATACAACTATATATAATAACATCACAAAAAAAAAATTGAAGATAGTAATAGTACATGAAAAATCAAATATCACAATCACAAAAAAAAAATTGGAGATAATAATAACAAAATAAAAAAATAGTGAAATCGAAATAAGCTGCAAGTACATAAAGGTGCTTTCCAACTGCGCCTAAGATAATACACCTAGACTTTGAATTCTAATAGCACACTGACGGGTAAAGAGATAATAAAATTAAGATAAAAAGAAGCTAAACAGAGAAATTGAGGAAAACGAACGGCGGAGAGTGAGAGGAGAAGGAGAGTTAGGAGGGAAGAGAAACGGCGGTGGAAGGGAAAGGCAGGAAAAGGTTAAAATAGGTCAAAAGGTAAAAATAACCTAAAAAGACCTGGAAACAGAAGACCGCCCTAGGGGCGTCGGAGAATGGATATGTAAGACAAAAAAGAAAGAAGAGATGGAAAAAGGGAAAAGAGAGCACATAGTAGAAACAAAAGAAGAGAATTCAAGGAAGAGAAAAAATGAAGATGGGAATAAAGGTAGGGAAAGGAAGAAATTAGATACAGAGAGTTATAAGGAAAACAATAGGTGGGAGGTTCTGAGTTCCTTAGACGAAGAAACAGAAGGAAAAATGGATATGGACGTCCAAAGCACTAGAGAAAAAAATAAGGAAATGGAAGAGAGAAACGCTACAAGCAAGGGAGAGGATATTGCAATGGAAGGAGAAGAGAGATTAACTGATCAAAGGAAATGGCCAACAAAACGCCGAATAGAGTCAGTAGATAACAAAGTAAACGGGTGTGAAGAAGCAGACAAAGGATTTAAATTAACAAATAGGAAAAGGTATGAAGAAATACAAGAAAACAAAAGAGAAGAGGAGAAAAGTAAATACCAAGGAGAGAAAGAACAAAGGGTAGGAACGATGGATGAACGAGGTGTACAAAATAAAATATATGTTTACGACAACGAGATACAAAACAACAAAGAAATAGAGACAACTGGGGAGTTGTATGAAAAAGAATTAGAAAGTGGAGAATACACAATCACAGTTACACTCAATAAGGAGCAAGTAAACACTAAGAAGAAAAATAATCTTATAAAAATTTATAGATTTGTAGTGGAAACAGGAGTGAGAATAGAAGGGATTAGGATGGTGGGACATGGAAGAGCTGAGGTGACAGCGAGGAACCGGGAGGGGGCAAATGAACTGATAATGAAGGGGCAAGACCAAGGAATACCGTGCAAGGCGGAGATCCCGAGAAGGAAGAGGATCAGAAAAGGGGTGATCCACGAATGGTACGGAACATTAGAAGACCTAAAAAAGCAGCTAAAAAAAAAACAGGGAACATTCTCTTTAGAGAAGTTAAGAAAGAGGAAGGTACAGGAGGGAAAAGTCACGTGGGAAGAAGGTAAGGCTATACTAATAACTATGCAGGGAGACTCTTTACCAACTAAATTGTTGATTGGTTATGGCCATGTATGGCTTAAAGTAGACCCGTTCGTAGAATCGATCAAACAGTGTTATAAGTGCCTGAGATATGGACACTTACAAGCACAGTGTAGAGCGAATGATAAAAGATGCTTCATATGCACTGAAAAACAGCACGGACTCTGCACAGAGAGCCCCAGGTGTTTGAATTGTAAGGGAAAGCATGTTAGCACATCCAGAGAGTGTCCGACATACCAGAAAGAAGCAGCCATTAAAAAAATAATGGCGTACAAAAATGTGTCCTATTTTACAGCACAGGAGATGTTGAGAAGAACAGAACCAGGAAAGTACGACCCAGACAGGGAGGAAGTACAACAAGAAGAAGGGATGAGAGGAAGAAATTTTCCAGCATTGCAAAAAAAACAGAAGACAGAGTACTGGGAAAGTCTGGAATACCCAGCGGAGAGAGAAATAGGAAAGTACAGGGAAGCAATGAATAGAGGTAAACAATTAAAGCAATCACCGGGAGAGGAGAAAAGAAGAGAAGAAGAAACCAGGAAAGGATACAGGGGAAGAACACTTCATAACCACGAAGAAGGATTTAAAACACAAATAGAGGAAGAAGGGACGTTGATAAGGACAAAGGGGGGAGCACAAGTTCAAGAAAGACAAGATAGAAGCTGGAGGGGGCAGACACAAACAGACATAAATTCAAGCTCGAAAACAGGTATCTTTGCACCGAGAACACAAGAACGAGCATACGGAGCGGAAAGGACTTTGAAAGAAATAGAAAAACAAAAGACAAATTATAGAGACACAGAAAAGCAAAAGATTGATTCCAGAGAAGAAAGAAGAGGGGGTATAGAACAAATAAAAAATCTTAAAACAACAACAGAAAAGGAACTAATAGAAGAATTAATAAACTTATTAAAGGAGAAGAATTTGGAAGAAATAATGGAGAGGGAACTGATAAAAAGGAGGACAATGGAAATACATAGGACAGATCGAAAGGAAGCTGGGAATGGAAGGCAATACCAGACATACAATATGAACACAACAGTAAACATAAAGGAAAAGTTAAAGAGGAAGAGTGAAGTAAACAAATGGAAGCAAGAAATAAAGGACCAAGAGGAGAGGAAAAAAGGAGAAAAAGTAAAAAGTGCCACGGAAGTAAGGGAAAACGAAATAGAGAAAGATAAAGAAAAAGGAAGGATTAACCATATGGCAGATAAGGAAGGGCAAAATAAAGAAGTGGAGGAAAAAGAAAAAAAAAAAGAAACAGCTGGAGAGGAAAGGGATAGAAAAGTTAGAGTCAGGAGAGAAGAGAACAGAGAACGGGGAAATGAGAGAGGAAAGGAAGAAAGAAATAGAAGGAGTTAGTAATAAAGGGATAAAGACGAACAAGGAAGACGTAGAAATGACGGAAGAATCAGGATGGTCAACGGAATCACAAGGAGAAGAGTTCTTTGAAGTAGAATACTTAGAAGAAGTAGAAGATCAAGCACAAGGTTTAGAACAAGAAAAGGAATCAGAACGAGTACCTATACTACAACAATAAGCTGACTTAACATAAGAACAGTAAAGGGCAAAAAAATAAACACTACAGTAATTTATATAACTTCAACAAATGATGCAACGACAACTACAGCTACAATCACAACCACAGAGGTTGCAAGGGACAGGACAGGGAACAACGCGGACAACAAGAGAGGGATGTAAAATGGCAGTGTGGAACGCTAGAAGCCTGAGGAATAAAATGACGGAATTAAAAAATATAATCTGGGAATACGACATAATAGGAATCACGGAAACATGGCTCACAAGATCGGATAAGCTGAAAATACAGGGATATAATGTCTATAGGAAGGATAGAGAAAATAGAAAAAAAGGAGGAGGGTTATGTTTGATAGTAAAGAATGACATAATGGCAGAAAGAAGAGAGAACATACAGTGGGTGAAAGACAAGACAGAAATACTGGCGATTACGATTGAGGCTGAGGACAAAGAAATAGACATTGTCTTGGCATACAGACCACCAAACAAACAACTAAATAAAGTAGAGTGGAACAAACTTTTTGAAAACAAGATACAAAGCAGGGAGACCGTTATAATGGGAGACTTCAACGCACATAGCAAAGAATGGAACTGTCATAAAGAGGATAGGGATGGCATGAAGCTGGCAGAAATCATACAAGAACAAGACATGTTTGTTATAAATACCAAAACCAATTCTAGAACCGGATCGGGAGCATACAATATATCAAATATTGATCTAGTCATAGCAACATATGAAATATACAAGGACTCTGAAGTGAGTGAGGAAGGAGAAACCCTGGGCTCCGACCACCAGGTAATAAGTGTGGAGATTCTCAAGAAACCGAGAAGAATAGAAAAAAACAGACATACCACTAGAATATACAAAAAAGACAAAGTCAACTGGAAGGATTTTAAGTTATATCAAATACGAGAGCATGAACAAACAAGGAAAAGAATGGGAGAAGAAAACGAAGTGGAAAATAAATACAAGGTCTTTATAGAGGATATTACGGAAGCCTTGCGATTTGCAACGAGGGGAGAGATGAGAAACACAGGAAGGGAAAAAAGAGGAAAAGGGATGACAGGAGAGGGAGCAAAAAGAAGAGATATGAGAAGGGAAGGCAACGAGGGAGAAGGAGAAAAAAGGAAAACAACCAAAAATAGAAAACAATTCCCATGGTGGGATGAGGAGTGTGAAAGAGCAAAGGAGGAGAGAAGGAGAGCTACCAACAACTTCGTAAAAAACACAACAACACAAAACTGGAAAATACTCAAAGAAAAAGAAAAAGAAATGAAGGATATGATAAGGGAAAAGAAGGGTAAGGCTTGGTTCGATATGGCAAAACAGGTAAATCACCAAACAAACGGAAAAGAAATATGGGGCAAGATAAAGAGGCTACAAAACGGCTTTCTATCGGAGACAAAGGGAGTCACAAACATTCGGGAAAGAAGAGAACTGGAGGAAGCGGAAATAAGGAAGATACTACAAGATCCAAACCAAATAAATCTGCCGTATGGACTAGGAGAGGAAGAGATGGAAGCAAACTTGAACGTGGAGGAAGAGAAGATAACCATGAGGGAAGTGGAGACAGCAATAAACAAGGCCAACACAAAATCTGCTCCGGGAGAAGATGGATTGGACTATGAAGTGTACAAGAACTTATCAGAAGGGTATAAAGAGTTACTAAGAGATCTTCTAGAAGAAATATGGAGGACCCAGAAAATACCAGGTCAATGGAAAAGGGCAATAATTATCTTTATAGATAAGCCAAACAAGAAAGGGGTCAGACCAATTTCATTGACTGACTGCTTGGGAAAAATATTAGAAAGAATAATAAATAACAGATTGATGAAGTGGGCGGAAAGAAATAATATCATGGATCAAAATCAGAATGGGTTCAGAAGAGGGAGATCCACAATTGACAATTTGGCTATACTAACGTCAGATATAAGAATAGGATGGGAACAAAGTAAAGAAACTCTAGCAGTCTTATTAGATGTAAGATCGGCGTACGACAACGTAAATCATGAGGCCCTGATTGATATATTAAAGCAGAAGGGCTGTCCACGAAATACTAGAAAATACATAGAGGAATGGATTAAGGATAGAGAAGTCAAGTGTATAAGAGCATATGATCCACCGATAAAGGGAAGACAGAAAAAAGGACTACCACAAGGAGCGATCATAAGCCCAATATTATACAACATATATACAGCGGACATAACACAAAATGTTAACAGACGAAATATAGAAATATTACAGTACGCAGACGATATAGCGGTATACACGTCCAGCAATGCAGGACCTCTAAATAAAGAGGTCGTGGAAGAGGCTGTAGATATAATAGTTAACAACTTAAGGAAAATAGGATTAGATATAGCAGAGGAAAAGACAAATGTGATAAATTTTACTAAAAGGAAGCGGGCGAGACACAGGGGTAAAATAAAACTGAGGATCAAAGGTTGTGTTAAGGAAGAGGAAGAATACGTGAACTTCTTGGGGGTGGTACTGGACAGAAAACTAAAGTTTGACAGGCAGACAACCAGAATAATAGAAAAAGCCAAGAAAAGAAACACGATGCTTAGATACATAGGCCATATCAAAAAGGGTGCACACCCACATACCATGATCATACTATACAAAGCTTTAGTAAGATCGGTTTTAGAATACGGGATCCAAATCACATACCCTAAGGAGACTAAAAACAGGGATAAGATTGGAAGGATTCAAAGTGCGGGAATTAGAACGGCAATGGGTTATAGAATTACGACACCGATAAATGTCATGACGGTGGAAGCGGGGGTAATGGACTTGGAAAGTAGAATCAAGTTAATTTCAAACAGGTACGTTATTTCGCATAGAGGAAAACAACAGAGCGAAGTCATAAAGAGGATTGAGAGAATGGCAGAATGGGTAGACGACGACAATGGTGAAGAGAGGAATGCATTAGTAGGAGCATGGAGAGAAACGAGAAATATGGAGGATATAATAATAAAAAGAGACCAAAGAGATTGGGAGGAGAAGAAAGAGGAAGAAGAAGAAGGAATAGGAGAAGAGTTTATAGAATGGGAGATGGGAGAGAACGAAGAAAACGTGGGAGACTTAGGAAAAAGACTGATAAATGAGATCAAGACTAAACTAAATTTACAGATTCAGGGCACTATAGAAATATATACAGACGGATCAAAAAAAGAAGACTCGAAGGCAAATGGAGTTGGTATAATTATCAGAGAGGGAGAGGACTGGACGGAAAAAGGGATCAGTATTAGCAAGATGGCATCCATCTTCACTACAGAAGCGATAGCAATTAAAAAGGCAATAGAAATTGCCAGACAAAACTATAGAGATAAAGACGTAATTATACTAACCGATTCGAAGAGTGTATTAATGAGCACAGCAAATGGAAATGGAAAGGAGAAGAATGAATGGATAGAAGAAATAAGGAGGGACCTAAGGGAGATTAATTATAGGAGAGAGGAAGCGAGAGAGGAGTACCGGGGAGGGAATGGGACAATTAAGATGGCATGGATCCGAGCTCATAGAGGGATTGAGGGGAATGAGAGGGCGGATCGAAGGGCAAAAGAACAGACGGAAACAGATCCAGACTACAGCATAAAAATCCCAATCTCGGATCTAAGAACGGATATGCGGGAACGATTATGGAGGGTGTCAGCGAGGAAGATGCAAGAGGAGGGAAGAGTTAAGGGAATAAGGTACTTTGCGGAATGTGAGGTCAACACTGGAAGTAGGAATCCGTGGTTTAGGAATTTGGGGAGGTTGGAGAGAAGATCATTAAACTTCCTGAGCAGAATCAGGGCGAACCATTATAATCTAGGTGAATCGCTGTATAGAAAAAATCTAATAGGTTCGCCCGAATGTGAATGCGGAGCAGACATTGAGGACATAGAACATGTTATATGGACATGCAGTAGGCATGAGACAGAGAGGAGCAGCCTGAGGGAAAGTTTGACGAAGAGGGGAATACAAGTGGGAGAGAAGATTGGAAGAATAGTGAGGATTGGAAACACGAGCGCGGCGAGGGTGATTGCGGCTTTTCTGAGTAAGATTAAGAGGGACATATAAGGGTCTGGGGAGAGAGAGAGAGAGAGAGAGGGAGAGAGAGAGAGAGAGAGAGAGAGAGAGAGAGGGACACACAGGGAATAAAGAATGTGATGAGTAGATTTAAGTAGAGCGAACCAAAGACTGATAGAAACACATGTACATATGATATTTATATTTTTATATTGTTATTTTGTTTTCACATTTTATATTTGCATAGGGATAGAAATAAGCGAGTTACTAGGCTTAAGTTTCATATAGTTTATGGAGTAAAAGGAACTAGTACTGGATGAGTACCTGAGCGGATGAGGAGAGCGGAGGAGAAAGTTTGTGAACGATGAGAGCATGGACAGAGTTCCTTGGGCAGTATAGGAACACTTCGTTCCTAAAGCGCCACCTTTATAGAATGTATATTGTTTAAAGGAAAAATAAAACCAAACCAAACCAATAATACACCTATAGACGACGTGCATATAATACAGTTAGATTAGGAGAAATAGAGGAGCTAAACAAGTAAAGAATAGAAGATATAATAAGGAATAGAGATAGAGAAAGTGCGGAAAAAGGCGGGAGGAGCGGGAGAAGGAGAGGAGAATTGGAGTAAGTAAAGGGGAGCACAGAAGAATTGGGAAATAAAGGATAACTGGGGAAAAAGAAGATAACCTCTTCGGAGGTTCCGAACTAAAGACTGGAGGAGGGAATAAGCCCGCAGGGCAGGAAATATGAAGAAGAAAGAATTAAAAGTAGGAACCAAGAGGATAGAATAGAGAGATATGGAAAAATCAAAAGCCAAAGAGAAGTAAGGATGACAATAGAAAGGAAAAACAATACGAGAGATACATCAGAAAGGAAAGAAAAATATATCCAAAGGAAAGACGAAGAAATGGATAGAAAAGAAAACTCTAAAGGATACGAGGGAAGGGAGGAGACTGAAAAAGAAAGAGAAAATAGAAGGAGAAGTGAAAGAAGAAAGAACGAGAATATAAAGGAATGGCTAAACCAAAGCATCACTCAGAAGGAGAAAAGGGAAATAAATAAAGAAATGGAAATCAAGAGAACTGAAGAGGGGAGAAGGGAGGATGAGATAGAGGTCAGCACCGAACAGGGAAGGAGAACAAGTGGCGCCACTGCGAACCCAGGAGAAAAGAATAGACAGTACAGAGACAAAGCAAACTCGAGAACACGTGAAGAAAGTGAGGTTAAGATCAAAGCGCAAGAAAATACCCAAAGGCACAAAAGAAAGCTAGAAGGTAATAAAGAAGAGGAAAAGAGCAAAAAAGGAAAGGAAGACGCAGCCGATCTCCATAAAGAGAGGAACGAAGACCGTAAAAAAGAGGAAGGTGAAAATACGCGAACAAAGGTAAGAAGGGAGGCGAACGTGGGGGGACCAAAAGAAAATAACGATTTCTACGAATGGGATTCAAATAAAGGGGAGTATCTAATAACAATAGTATTAAGTAAAGAAAAGACCACATCCAGCAAAAAAAATAACCTAATAAGAATATACAGAATCTTAATTAACACAGGCAGTCGATTCGAAGGACTAAAGATGATAGGACACAACCGTGCAGAGGTGAGGTACAAAAACAGACAAGAAGCAAACAAGGCCTTGTCAGAGGGTAGACTAAGGGCGGTATTCTCAGTCGTTGCTTATTCTTAAGATCGTCTTAAGCATGCGGCATCCTTTACTAACCTCGTAGACTAATAGAGGATGCAGCATGCTTAAGACGAACTTAAGAATAAGCAATGACTGAGAATACCGGCCTAAAACCAGAAGATTATACAACATATATCCCACAAAGGTGGAAAATGAGAAAGGGAGTTATTCACGAATGGGAGGACTCAATTATGGAATTGGAAGACCAACTAATGCCAAACCAAGGGGTGTTTACGTTAGAAAGACTGAAGAGGAAGAGAATGAAAGATGGTAAAGCAGTGTGGGAAGAGGGAAAATCGATTTTGATAAAGATGCAGGGGGAATCTCTCCCTACCAAACTTCTAATAGGATACGGTCATGTGTGGTTGAGAGTGGAGCCATTTATAGAGGCAGTGAAGCAATGCTTCAGGTGTCTACGGTTCGGCCATATACAGGCCGGATGTAAAGCAATACAGAGAAAGTGCTTTATCTGCACTAAGGAATCCACGGTAGATGCGAGGAGAACCCGAGATGTATGAACTGTGGAGGGAATCACTTGAGTGTGGCACGAGAGTGCCAAGTGTACCAGAGAGAATCATCGGTGAAAAAAATAATGGCCTACAAGAATGTGTCATACAATGCAGCATCGGAAATGATCAGAAGAGAGGAGAAAATAAATAGATTCGGAGAGAACCAAAACGACACAGAAGAGAGTGTAGAAGAGGAAGACTGGGACAGAGACTTCCCAAGACTAAAGAACAAGAATAAGATAGAATATTGGGAACAATTAACAGTACCAATAGAGAGAGAGATAGGCAAATTAAAGAAGGTGTGGGAAAGGAACAAAGAGACAAGAGGATATAGAAGAGAAGAAAGAGACAAAAGGGGAGACGGAAACATCACGACAGATAACAGAAGGGCAGAGCAATATCCAAGAGGACATGGAAGTAGAGTAGCTGGGGAGGAGATGGAAGTACGAACAGAAAATAAATACACTAAAAGAATAAAACAAAATGAACAGAAAATTACACAAAATAACAGAGAATACGGAATCGGAAGAGAGAGCGGAATGAGACAAAGACAAGAGATAGAAGGAAGAAAGGAAGAAAAGATACTTCATTTCATCCCGAGAGTGCATAACTTGGCAGGGGAAGAAGAGTTTAACCCAGGTATGCACAGGGAGCCTTTTTCAGCGCCTAGCGGCAGGCGACCAGCCTTACGCCGTTACTAAGAGTAGAGTCGGTGAGGAGAACTGCAGTAGTGTAGGTGCGGGCTCGTAGGCCTACACTACTGCAGTTCTCCTCACCGACTCCGTAACATATCTTCTAGGTGCCCCTTCTTGGTATGGGTTAAACCAGGTATGCACAGGGAGCCTTTTTCAGCGCCTAGCGGCAGGCGACCAGCCTTACGCCGTTACTAAGAGTAGAGTCGGTGAGGAGAACTGCAGTAGTGTAGGTGCGGGCTCGTAGGCCTACACTACTGCAGTTCTCCTCACCGACTCTACTCTTAGTAACGGCGTAAGGCTGGTTGCCTGCCGCTAGGCGCTGAAAAAGGCTCCCTGTGCATACCTGGTTTAACCCATACCAAGAAGGGGCACCTAGAAGATATGTTACGGAATACAATCATAAAGAGGAAGAGAGAAGAAAGTATGAAGAAAGAAGAATGACAAGAGAAATCAAAGAAACGTCGAAAGAACTAAACAAAACGGGGGATGAAGAACTGATCGAAGAAATAATAAAAATATTGAAAAATAGAAACATAATGGAGAAGGTAGTGAAAAGGATAAGTGAAGACCAGAGAAGCGGACAGAATGATGTAGGATCGATTGAGAAGGAAACAGATTGGGATACTCCGATAACATAGAACTATGACATGAAAATGCCACAAAAATATATCAACAAACAAAAAGTAAGGTTAATAAATAAATGCCTTACAGAAGAGGAAGAAGGATGGAGAGGGAAGACAAATAAGAGCGAGACGGAGGAAGAAGAAACGGAAGAGAGAGATCCGGAGAGAGGAATAAGGGAGGAAGAATGGAGGGAGAACACGGAAGAAGGAAACAAAAAAGGGGAAAATGAGGAAACGGAGGAAATGGAGAGAGAGATGCAGGAGAGTTTGGAAGAAAGGGGGCAGGAATACAAAGACTTAGAAGAAAGGAGGCAAGAGCGAAATACTATAGAATCGGAAGAAGAGACAAAAACAAATACAGAAGAGTATAGTACGGGAACAGTGGAATGGTTGGAGGAGAACCTAGAACAACAAGGAGAGGATAAAGGGGATGGAACCTCAGAGAGGGGAGCAGAAGGAGAAGAGGAGGAAAAGAAAATCAAGAAGGGTAAAAAGGAGGAAATAGAAGAAAGAAAAGAGCTAAAGAACAGGAAGATCACCGAACAAACAATACAACAACCGAGCAAGAAAAAATCAAACTAAACAAAGATTAAACAACAAAGTAAAGAAAAATTGGAAAGGTACCAGAAAATGGGCAAAATAGCGATATGGAACGCCAGGAGCATCAGAAACAAAATTGTAGAACTGAAAGAGAAAATAGAGGAATATGACATAATGGGAATAACAGAGACATGGTTATCAAACAAAGATAACATTAAAATAAAAGGATATAACATCATAAGAAAGGACAGAGAAAAAGGAAAAGGCGGGGGAATATGTATGTTAGTGAAAAGCAACATAAATATGAAAATAAGAGACAAAATAGAATGGATAAAAGACAAAACTGAAGCGATAGCAATCACAATAATTATGGAGGACAAAGAAACAGATATCATCTAGAGACGCGGTAGCGTCTCGACGCCAAGTACATGAAAAACACCCTGTATATATGTATGTCGATGTCGCTACCGTGTACCTTTACTCGTCACGGAGCCATTCTAACCTAATTCTGACATTTATACATTAATATCTCATCGCGCCTGCAAAATTTTGTAAATTTAAAGGAATTTGTCTTATGTAAACCGCATATCGGCTTTCGAACAAGACCAATTTCAATAAAATCGGTCCACGCATGACAGAGATATCATAATATCGTCTCATGGATCAGTCGAAACCGGTAGATTTTAGATTTTTCTTCTCTAAGCCAAATTTTCGTCCACATAATACGTATACACGCGTCCCACGCACACCTTCAGCCAAAATGAAACTAACACATGCTTCGTTCGTCGACTCCTGCTGTACACTCGGCTCAAACGATTGTGGCCGATCGAGTTTCGATTGCATTCGAACTCACTAGGGCTGGTTTTTTTACATCGCTAAAAAAGCCAGCCCTAGTGAGCTCGAATGCAATCGAAACTCGATCGGCCACAATCGTTTGAGCCGAGTGTACGCAGTTTAGGTATGTAAAGTATTGCAACTACATATTTATTGTTGGATGATGAATTTTTCCAACCATCTAAAAGTAGAACTGAATGTTTAGATTCCACACTGGTTATTGATTTTTTATAATCTTGAAATTTTGCATTCAGTAAATTATTTGACAACTTCTTTCTAGTTGGGATTTTATAATTCGGGTTCAATTTACCACAACCAAAGTATTAATAGCTGGACAATCATATAAAGTTATGAATGCTATATTTCATAGTGGTTCATGTATTGAGGATGGCCATTACACCAGTATATGTAAAGAAGAAGGAAAGACTAGTAGTTGGATTGAAGCTGATGACGTGCAAATTAAAAAAAGGCAATGGCCCAAAGGCGCTAAAGATCTTTATATTTTGTTCTTACAAAAAATGATAATAAATAAATAAGCCAACAAAAATTACCACGCTATGGAACAGCTGAAAGAAGAATGATGCCATTTGGCACTTGTACTTCTTCTGTGGCGGGCTACATATTCTCCTGTAATTAGTACTACAAAATGTGTGAAATCTCCACAAAATTACCTTTTTTAAAAAAAAGGTACAAAAAAGAGCGCCAAGTATATAATCCCATCGAAAAGAATCCCATTTAAAAACATTGTCGTAAATTAATAGCTTTACAAAACTAATGATATACACAAATTGCGCCAATTATACCAATGGCTATTTATACAAACAGGACCGTTCCTGGGTTGTTGGCCGCCCAGGTGCGAAAACAATATTGCCGCCCTTATTAATTTAATATTCTTTAATTAAGAATTTGATATGCAGTGCTTACTTTTACATCTATATATACAAAAAAATGTATTAACCAATATTAAGCAGATATATTTTTATTTTATTTTATACAAATAAATATTTCAATACCAATAAATATTTTATTCAAAATACTTGGCGCTGCTCTCCGAATTGGTGTTGATAAACTGAATAAATATGTATAAATTGCATTAATCTTTTTCTTTCTTTCTTGTCCGTGCGATCGTGAATGTGTGTATGTGTGCGTGTGCATATGCTGCGTATGATATTAGAATTAATTATATGTAGAATAAATGTGACTGCGTTTCTAATATAATATGTATATGTATATGTTTATCTATTTTAGCCTGTAAGGGAATTATTGCAAATTATTAATACTAAGACAATTATTTTAACATTTCTTCGGTTTCGCAGCGCCAAGTATTTTGAATAAAATATTTATTGGTATTGAAATATTTATTTGTATAAAATAAAATAAAAATATATCTGCTTAATATTGGTTAATACATTTTTTTGTATATATAGATGTAAAAGTAAGCACTGCATATCAAATTCTTAATTAAAGAATATTAAATTAATAAGGGCGGCAATATTGTTTTCGCACCTGGGCGGCCAACAACCCAGGAACGGTCCTGTTTGTATAAATAGCCATTGGTATAATTGGCGCAATTTGTGTATATCATTAGTTTTGTAAAGCTATTAATTTACGACAATGTTTTTAAATGGGATTCTTTTCGATGGGATTATATATTTGGCGCTCTTTTTTGTACCTTTTTTTTAAAAAGGTAATTTTGTGGAGTAGAGATATACTGGATGAAGGGCAGAACGGTTTCAGAAAAGGAAGATCAACACTGGACAACCTAACGATACTTATATTGGATATAAGAAAAGGTTTTGAAAATAGGAGAGATACACTAGCAGCTTTCGGGGATGTTAAAGGGGCATATGATAATGTGGACCATGGGATACTGATAAAAAAACTAGAAAAGAAAGGATGCCCGACAAAAATAGTAAAGTATGTGAGTACATGGATCAATAACAGAGAAATGAAATGTGTCAAAACTTTTTGACTCAAAAGCTATGGAGATCCGACAGTGGAAATTCAGAAAAAAGGATTACCACAGGGAGCGATACTTAGCTCAATACTGTATAATATATATACAGCGGATGTGACGGAAAATATTAAAGAAGAGAATATTAGAATACTACAATACGCGGACGACATAGTATTTTACACATCAAGTAACGCAAGGGGGATAAACGAAGGAAAAATGAAAGAGGCAGGAGAAAAACTAGTTGAAAAACTTAGGAAAATAAAACTAGATATAGCAGAGGAGAAGACCTAAATAGTCAACTTCACCCAAAGATATAAAAAAAATAGAAGGGGAAAAATATCTCTGGAAATTAATAACAAGGATTTAATGGAAGGATTTAATGGAAAAAATAAGAAAAATACAGAACGCAGGCATAAGAATAGCCATGGGGTATCGCATGTAACGTACCGCTACCAACCGCCATAAATTTTTCCATTTATATTGTTAATTTCCTTATATTAAATGTAAGATAGTGTATAACGCGTGCTAATGTGACGTCCCGACCCCACCACACGACTTAGTGTCAACGAGTGTCACCAGAGGTCGTTTTCAATCTTTCTCGCTAGTCCTCAATCCTTCAACATTTCATATATATACAAGTTCCGAAATTATGTCCTCTGTGTCCTCGTGTGTGTCTGGGGCAGGGGTCGTCAGTTGTAGCCCTACTGATGAGTCTAACTGGCGGCCCCAAGACGAAACACACCTCTCTTTTCCTCCTCGATCCTTCAAAGCCGATCCACCGGCCCCGCACAGTACTCCATTGCGACGTAACCCCGCCGGCCTTAGGTGTTAGGGTTACGTCCGGAGGCGACGGGGCAAGAACTCCCTCCACGTCCTGAGGACCGGCAACCCAGGACGTTACACTAAAACGTTTCAAACAACGCGCTAGAAGATATAGTGTGGCGACTTCGCCACCGCCCCGACAGGGTGCGCCACCGGCTGGGCACCCGCGAGCCTCGAAGCCAGGGCGCAGGAAGCAGCGCCTGGAGGAGAGGCATTGTGTCGAGGCAATCTCGAAAAGACTTGCAAACGCAACAGACGCAATCGAGTTGCTGTATAAGAGTTCTGCGTCTTTCCGCCCCACGTGTGGCGTTTTTGTATCATCCAAAGGCCACTAAGGGCCAGCAAATAAACAGTTTTTCTTGTCACGAGTTGTTCCCGATTACTTCCTATCGGATAATCCCAACGCGGTAATAGAGATCCGAACAGTGGTGACCCCGACGTGATTTTGTTCGGGACCTCGTGCGCGCACCGGCCTTTGTTGTGCGTGTCGCAAGAGAGACATTGTGTTTCGTGGAGTGCTTTCCGACTTTTCCGCCAGACTTTTCCGCGGACTCTTTCACGGAAAAGGAAAAAGCGAGGGATATTTTAGTCATCGTAGGCGTGAACCGGCATTGCGCGATTGAACGGTTTTCCCGCGTGGCCGAGTTACCAGTGTGCGACGTGGGCAATTGATACCCAATCAGACGTTCGGTTATAGCTTGCCGGTTAAGTGGTTTGTTCCTGGTGCCTGCGTCGCCGGGGAAGATGCCGCTGACGCATTCGCCAGACAAAGGCGTGAAAAAAGATGGCGACACCGGAAGCACGCCGACCTCGCTGCCGACCGCCATTTTTCCCCCGGCCCTTCCGGTCGGTGCGGGCCCGCAACATGGCGCCCGGGATTCCGCGGTGGTTTCGCGGGAGGTGGAGACCGTGCGTGGCTGCAACTTGCCGCAATTCTGGCGAGCAAACCCCGAGCTCTGGTTTCTACAGGTTGAGTCGTTGTTCGGGGCTTATCAAGTTAATTCTGATGAAATCAGATATCACCTCGTTGTCGGGTCCTTGGACCCTGAATCATTGGCCGATGTATCGGATGTCATTAGACGCCCGCCGGCTGAGTCGAAGTACCAGTATTTAAAGACTCTCATCACGAATCGTTTCTCGGACTCGGCGGATCGTCAGTTGGCAAGACTGTTGAACGAGCTGCAACTAGGGGATAAAAAGCCGTCGCAGCTCCTCCGGCAGATGCGAAGCATGGCCGGGGACAGGGCCTCCGAGGATGTCCTTAGAGTAAAGTGGCTTGCCCTTTTGCCTGCCAACACTCAACGTTTTTTAAAAATCTTTAGGGAGCCAGTTTTGGACGAACTTGCTGTAGCGGCTGACGAATTGATGGAGGGTCCCGGCCTCCCTGGTGTAATGGCAATGCAGCCAGTCCCAGCGCCGTCCTTGTCGCCATGTCAGCCGGATTCTGCGCCGGTCGAAGGGACCCTGAGGGATATCCAGCGCAGTCTGGCCCAGCTGATCTCTTTAAATCGAGATTTATTGGTGGCAACGCAGAAGCTGCTTGACCGACCCGCAAATGGGAGTGCTCGTTCCCGCTCGCGGCAGGCATCCCCAGCACCCGCAGGCATGTGCTTTTACCACAGCCGTTTCGGTGCCAAGGCGCACCGCTGTGAGAAGCCGTGCACCTATGTTGAGCCGCCAGCGTCATCCGGGCTTTTAAACTAGCGGTCCTGTCGGCAGAAGGACCGGATGTCGGCAGGGACTGCAACCGGCAACCTCAGCTGAGGGAATGCCGTCTCAAGGTCCTGGATAAGGCGACGGGCATGGACTTTTTAGTGGACTCTGGATCAATAGTTTCACTGATCCCCAGGTTTTTTTGTCGTGGGCAGTTAGAGCCCGCTGAGATAGTGCTGAGTGCAGCTAATGGTTCCCTGATCAAGACTTACGGTCAGAAGCAGTTGTCCTTAAATCTGGGTTTGCGTCGTGAGTTCCGCTGGCCTTTCATTATCGCCGATACTGGGTCCCCAATCATTGGGGCGGATTTCTTGCTACATTACGGGTTGCTAATAGACGTCAAACAATGCGCATTGTCGGATCCGCTTACGGACCTTCGTGTCTCCGGATCGGTGTGCTCAGTTGACGTCTGCGGGGTGTCTGTGTCCGTACAAATTGACGTTGGTGACGGTCCGGAGGCCGTGGCATATGCGGGCCTTGTGCGGACGTACGGTGACATTGCGCGACCCAAAATGATGGTGGTTGCAGATGCCGACGCCTCGGTTTCGCACCGGATTGCTACTGCGGGAGCGCCGGTGCATGCGCGCCCCCGTCGCCTCTCGGGAGCTAAATTGGAGGCGGCTAAACGCCATTTTGAACTTTTGCTGCAGCAGGGGGTGGTCCGTCCATCGTCTAGTCAGTGGTCCAGCCCCTTGCATTTGGTGCCCAAGCAGGAGCCTTTGGGACCGGAATTGAGCCAGGAGAGCACGACGGACCCTGCCTCGGGCTGGGTGATTACCGCGGTCTCAACGCGTGCACTCGGGCGGATCGTTACCCGCTCCCATGCCCTGAGGACATATTCATGGATCTACAGGGGGCAGAGGTTTTTTCTGTCGTGGATTTGAAGAGAGCATATCATCAAATTTCGGTCGCAGCGGAGGACGTGGAGAAAACAGCCATAACCACCCCATTCGGTTTGTTCGAGTTTTTGGGCATGCCGCCCGGCCTGAAGAATGCTGCGCAGACCCTTCAGCGACATATGGACACCATCCTGAGGGGACACAGCTTCGTGAGATGCTACCTGGACGACCTCATAGTGGGTTCTCGTTCACACCAGGAGCACATGACTCATCTCGGAGTTCTTTTTGAACTTCTACGCAAACATGGGCTGACAATAAACCCTGCTAAGTGCCACCTGGGGAGGCGTGAGGTCACGTACCTTGGGTATGTGGTAAATAAGCATGGGTACCAGCCGCCGAAGGATCGGGTGGAGGCCATTTCCACGTTTCCGAAGCCAACTACGGTTTCTGAGTTGCGTCGTTTCCTCGGGATGCTGAACTACTACAGGCGATCTATTCCGAACGCTGCGGAACTCCAGGCACCGCTTACTGCGTACATGAAGGGTGCCAAGAAGCGGGATCGCACCAAGATCTTGTGGACTCCCGTCGCCGAGGAAGCTTTCCGGAGGTGCAAGGGCAGTATTGTTCGCTCTGTCCGGACCGCTTTTCTTTTGCCGTCGGCTCAGCTAATCCTGACCACCGACGCCTCCGATGTCGCCATTGGTGCCTCCCTGGAGCAGTGTGGAGACGACGATTGGAATCCGTTGGGTTTTTTCTCTCGCAAGCTGCAGGGCCCGGAGGTGCGTTACAGCGTGTACGACCGAGAGTTGCTTGCCATCTACTCTGCGGTGAAGTATTTCAAACACATCCTTGAGGGACGGCCTTTCACCATCCGCACTGATCATCGTCCGTTGATCTACGCTTTCGCCCAGCGAGCTGACAGTGCTAGCCCTAGACAGCATCGGCACCTTGATTATATATCACAATTCACCACCGACCTCCAGTACGTGAAGGGCGAGGACAATGTGGTGGCGGACGCGCTGTCGCGTGTGAGCGCGGTAACCATGCCCACCAAACTGGACGCTGCCACCATTCGAGCGGCCCAGGCACAGGATGAGGAGTTAACCTCGGCTCGTGCTGATACATCGTTGAGTCTGCAGTTGCTGACTATCGAGGAGGAGGACATCTGGTGTGACGTCAGGGATGGCGTTGTCAGGCCATACCTTCCTCGCCCCCTCCGCGGGACGGCGTTCGGCGTAATTCACGGGCTGTCTCACCCCAGCGGGCGAACCACGTCCCGGGGACTTCGGGAGAAGTTCGTTTGGCCAGGGATCGGCAGCGACGCGCGTCGATGGGCGCGTGAGTGTCTCTCGTGTCAGAGGGCGAAGGTCCATCGAAATCACAAACTTCTTTCGGACACTATAAATGTGCCGGACAATCGATTTAACCATGTCCACTTGGACTTGATAATTTTACCCCAGGTTGGGGAGTTGAGGTATTGCCTGACGATCGTGGATCGTTTCTCGCGTTGGCCGGCGGCGGTCCCACTTCCGGACATGCGGGCTGAGACGGTTGCCGGGGCTTTCCTTAACAATTGGGTGTGCCAGTTTGGGACTCCCCTTACAATAACCACAGATCAGGGAGCGCAGTTTGAGTCCGCGCTGTTCGCGGCTCTGGCGCGCGCTATCGGTGCGAACAGGATCCATACAACGCCGTACCATCCGCAGTCCAATGGGTTGGTGGAGCGGTGGCATCGCACTTTGAAGGCTGCCCTGATGTGCAACCCGGGTGTGCCATGGCCTCAGTTGCTCCCTCTCGTCTTGTTGGGTCTCCGTACGGCGTTCAAGCGGGACCTGCGGGCCTCTCCAGCTGAGATGCTTTTCGGGACGACGCTTCGCGTCCCTGGAGAGTTCTTCGTCAGCCGAGATGTTCCTGCGAACCCGCAAGGATTTGCGGAGAAGCTCGCCGACTACATGCGGACTGTGCGGCCTGTGCCGACGAGTAACCACACGAAGAGAAACACTCTTTTTAGTTTTAGTAGTTTGGACTCATGTACACATGTTTTCCGGCGTGTCGACCCGGTGCGCCGTCCATTGGAGCCCCCTTACGCTGGACCGTACGAGGTGGTTCGGCGGGTCAGCGACCGGGTTTTTGTCATACGTATAAATGGTGAGGAGAAGTCGGTGTCGACCGAAGCGTTAAAGCCGGCATTTGTCGCCGAGGAGGACCCGGAAGGAGCGGGGCCGTCTTTGCCGCCCCCCCCTGCCGCCTCTGCCGTCATCGGGGTTTCCTTTGCCGTCGTCGCGGTCTACCTGGTCGTCGGCGCTGCCTGCGCCGCTGCCCATGGTGCGGCTTGAGTCGCCGCCGCCCGAGGCGCTGCCTGCGCCGCTGCCCATGGTGCGGCCTGAGTCGCCGCCGCCCGAGGCGCTGCCCGAGGCGCTGCCTGGAGCGCTGTCTGATGTGCTGCCTGAGGTGCTGCCTGGAGCGCCGTCTGATGTACTGCCTGGAGCGTTGTTTGGAGCGCTACCTAAACCGCTGCCTGAGCCGCGGCCCGTATCGCCGCAGGAGCCGCAGTCTGAGCTGCACAAGACGTCGTCGCCGAGGTTGCGGGCTGCCTCGCTGCCTACCTCACAGTTGCGTCCGCAGGCGCTGCCTTTCACGCCGGCGCGCATACGCCCGGCGATCCTCTCGCGGCCGGCGCAAAGCACGGGTCGACCGCGAGGCGTAACATTTTCGATTCCTCCTCTTTCCTCGGAGTCCTCTGGGGGGGGGGGGGGGTGGATGTGGCGACTTCGCCACCGCCCCGACAGGGTGCGCCACCGGCTGGGCACCCGCGAGCCTCGAAGCCAGGGCGCAGGAAGCAGCGCCTGGAGGAGAGGCATTGTGTCGAGGCAATCTCGAAAAGACTTGCAAACGCAACAGACGCAATCGAGTTGCTGTATAAGAGTTCTGCGTCTTTCCGCCCCACGTGTGGCGTTTTTGTATCATCCAAAGGCCACTAAGGGCCAGCAAATAAACAGTTTTTCTTGTCACGAGTTGTTCCCGATTACTTCCTATCGGATAATCCCAACGCGGTAATAGAGATCCGAACAATAGTAACTAGCAACGCAGGCGCGTAGCCGCCGATTCAAGCAACAGAGTCAGCGCCGCGAGTGAGCCGAGCGCGCATGCGCATATCGTACGAACAACCGGACGCCAAATATTCCGAGCGTAGTACGCGAGTGGCGCGAACCGGAAGCTAATTTTCATTGGTGCGCAAAATCGCGCAGGCTTGTGATTGGCGCAGGCCAGTCAGCACCCCGGTATAAATACCGGCCCGCCGGCAGCTGAAAAGCAGACTTGGTTCTGCCACCGAACCTACCAAATCTTGGTCGCTTTAACTAGCCCCCTAGTTTGGGAAAAGTCTGAGTATCTCCTTAACCTACTACCTAAATCCTTCGAGGTCGCTTTAACTAGCCCCCTCAAAATTCTTCCGAGGTCGCTTTAACTAGCCCCCTCAAAATCTTCCCGAGGTAGCATTAATTAGCTCCTCATCTAACCTAAGCCTATACCACTACCACAGCGCGGGGCCAGCTTATAGGCATCCAAAGCCAAAACGACTCTTCGAGAAAGAGATCTTCTCCACTAAAACCAAAAGACCTAGCGTCAAACTCTTGTATTATATACCGTATCCGACCTAGTGTCGCAAACCTTGTTCTTTAGATATAATTAATATTTAGTTAGCGTTATACCTATTTACTCCTAATTTCAATATTCTTACTAATAAACCTAGCGTTACCAACTGAACAAACTCTATTACCGACTTAGCGTCGTAACCTAAGAACTACTCTAAATCTTATTACCGACCTAGCGTTAAAACCGAACACTTGCAATACGTCGTTACGTACAGACGTCCGTTTAATTGTCAAAACCACTATCATTTATGTTCATTATAGACCTAGTGTCTCAACCATTTATTTGAATAAATCTTTTGTTACGTATTGTTAAAGGAAGGACTCTAGTATCTTGAAATTCATTTCTTAATCGCACGCCACCCGAACCAAATCCTACAAATTCACAGGTAAACCGCTCTACTTGTGAAAACTCCTGTAAGAACGGCAACGTCTCGTTCGAGAACGTTACACGCATGTCAACACCCATAAACGTTATGATGGTAGAAGCAGGAATAATGGATATAGAGAGTAGATGGGAGTTAATGGCCAACAGATACGTGACAAAACATAGACAGAGGGCAACAAGTGGTGTACTTGAAGCCATAAGGAACTACGAGGAAGAACGAGGAGAATACGCAGAGAGAGGTCAACAAAAACTGCTAGGGAAGGCGTTCGTAGAGACTGAAATGATAGAGGAAATAATGGAGAAGGAAACCAAGGAAGGATGGATATTAGAACAGAGACAGGAGGGTGAGGAAGAGGAGGAGGATGAGGATAGGAAATGGGAAAGGATAATAGAGTGGAAATTGGGAAGGATATGGAAGGAACAGGAGGAAAATACGGACGGAGAGACACTAATAAGAGAAATCAAGAGGAAAATGGGCCATGACAACGTAGACCACATGGTGGAAATTTACACGGACGGATCAAAAAAACAGAACGCGAGAGCCAATGGAGTGGGCATCGTAATTAAAAGACCTTCCATGGACCACTGGCAGGAGAGAGGAATCAGTATTAGTAATAAAGCGACGATATTCACCACGGAAGCAGTAGCAATAGAATATGCTATAGAAATAACGAAGGAGGAAATGTTAACGGAGGACGTGATCATCTTTACAGACTCAATGAGTGTCCTACAAAGTGCTAGGTGTATGAGAGGAGAAATAGGAAGGGGATCAAGGGATAGAGGCAGTAGTAAAAGAATTAAGAAAATAAGAGAGACGTTGTTGGAAAGAGAGAAGCAAAGTAGAAGAGAGGAAAGGAGAAGTGACGGCAGAAAGATAGGAAAACTACAAATAGCATGGATACCAGCACATTCCGGAATAGAGGGTAACGAGAAAGCGGATACTAGAGCAAAAGAACAAACAGAAGAAGAACCGGAGACAGAGATAAAGATACCATGGGAAGATATAAAAGTATATCTAGAAGAAAGAATGTGGGAAAAATCAAAAGAGAAGATGAGGGAGATAGGTAGAAGCAAAGGTGTCAAATACTTTGCAAGAAGAAACAATAACCTAGGAAGAAGGGAGCCATGGTTCAAGTCGATGAAAAATTGGGAAAGAAAAGAAATTAATACTTTAAGCAGGATAAGAGCCAACCATTACAATCTGGCGGAATCACTACATAGAAAGGGGATGGTGGAGTCACCGGAATGCGAATGCGGAGGAGGAGCGGAGGACATCCATCATGTGATATGGAGCTGTGATAAATACGTAGAAGAGAGAAGAAGACTGCAGGTAGAACTGGAGAGGAAGGGAGTGGAAGAGGGTGAGGACATAGCGGACCAAATCAGGGAAGACAGAATGGGCATTGCTAGGTTAATAATTAAGTACCTGAATAAAATTAAAAGAGAAATATAAAATTAAAATATAAGCTAGAAATGGGAATGGGAATGAAAGTTGAGAACAAAACAAAAACAAGAATAATGAAGGAGAGAAGGAGATAGAAGAATGAAAGGAATGATTTAATGTTAAAGAGAATATAGTACAATCTATGTATGACTATAGTGTGAGTATACTCCGTTGAGTATAACATAGATAAGACTGGACTATTGTTCGTTGGGCAATGTGAGAATATATCTCGAAACGCCACTTTTGGTGACTTGTGTAAAAATTTGTACCAAAAGAAAAAATAAACCTAACCTAACCTAATACACCTATATATAATAATATATCCACAGCTAAAATGCTGTGTTCATACATTCCATTACTCATATCGCGGACATTTTAATTAATCCATAAAAAAGAATCCCACTTAAAAAAAGTGTGTTAAGTTAATAGATTTATTACAAAATTTATACAAAGAAAAAATATATTAAACAATATTAAACAGATATATTGTAGTGGCGAAAAACCGTGAATGTATGGGTGAGATGGGCGTGTGAGTGTATGCGTGGTGGGAATTGGCGACGAGGTGGCAACGTGGGCCACGCGGAAGGCCGATCAGCAGAGAGACCGACGACGGCACGACGCGACACGCGGAACACGACGCACGACGTCGACGATTGTTCTTTTCTTTATATCTACTTCCATTTTGTATCTATTCTTTATATTTTACGTAAATACATCTTCATTATATATTCGACCGTATCCTGATCCTACAATATTTTTATAGAAATCAATATTTTAATGCGAATAAATATTTTATTCAAAATACTTGGCGCTGCGCCCCGAATTGGTGTTGCTATACTGAATGCTATACTGAATAAACATGTATATTATAACAAACTTTCTAGTGCGTTCGTCTGTATGTGTGCATGTGCATATGCTACGTAGGATATTAGAATATATGTAGAATAAATCTGACTGCGTTTCTAATATGTGTATGTATTTGTACACACGGCTCAAACGATTGTGGCCGATCGAGTTACGATTGCATTCGAGCTCTCTAGGACTGGCTTTTTTACAACGGGAACCTGTGGCTTGGCAGTGCCCCCACCATATTCACGTGCTGCGATGCTCGCTGGTGTGCATATGTGTAATCGCGTGAAATTAGCTGTAGGACGTAGAGATATCGAGGTCAGATAGGGAGCGAAATTCAAAAGCCTTTGTAGTAGAGAGATTTATTGCAGGCATGCGGATTTGAAGCGAGCAACACATCTGGAAGGTTTTAAGCATAATTGAACCAAGGGACAAGGAAGAGTTTATTGTCAGGACTCATAAAAACGTAGAGCGCGTTGTGTTTTTCAGGGTTCTTCTTGCCAGTTTTTCGAACGTGCTCGTACAATAGTAATAGCTGATACCTGAACTCAGAAGGCGTACGAGAACCTGGGAGTGCCTTCAGTAAATTTCAAAACTACAGTTAGACCAGGCTAGGATAATAAATAGCTTGAACTTTCCTTCCACATCTGCGTGCCAAACACCCACACAGCACAACGTCCGGCAAAGTCCCTTTGACGTCTTGTTACTGATCAGGACGTAAAGACGGTCTTTACGTCCTGATCAGTAACAAGACGTACCTGGGACGTTCCTGGGACGGTCTGTAGACTCGCAGCGATGTAAAAAAGCCAGCCCTAGTGAGCTCGAATGCAATCGAAACTCGATCGGCCACAATCGTTTGAGCCGTGTGTATATGTATTTTAGATTGTAAGGGAGTTATTGTAAATTATTAATACTAAGACAATTAACATTTTTTCGGTTGCACAGCGCCAAGTATTTTGAATAGAATATTTATTCGTATTAAAATATTGATTTCTATAAAAATATATCTGTTTAATATTGTTTAATATATTTTTTCTTTGTATAAATTTTGTAATAAATCTACCCACACAGCACAACGTCCCTGGGACGTCTACAGACCGTCCCAGGGACATTGTGCTGTGTGGGTATTAATTTAAGACAATGTTTTTAAGTGGGATTCTTTTTTATGGATTAATTAAAATGCCCGCGATATGAGTAATGGAATGTATGAACACAGCATTTTAGCTGTGGATATGTTATTACCCACACAGCACAACGTCCGGTAAAGTCCCTGGGACGTCTACAGACCGTCCCAGGAACGTCCAAGAAACGTCTTGTTACTGATCAGGACATTCAGACCGTCTTTACCCAGATAGCACACCTCGTCTTAGAGACGTCTAGTTTATGTCTATTTTAGGTCTGAACGTCTTGATTTGTAACAAGACGTCTTTACAACGTCTTTAAGACGCCTTTTGGACGTCTTTAAGGCTTTACCAGACGTTGTGCTATCTGGGTTACGTGCTGATCAGTAACAAGACGTTCCTGGGACGGTCCGTAGACGTCCCAGGGACTTTGCCGGACGTTGTGCTGTGTGGGTATGTATAGGTGTATTATCTTAGGCGCAGTTGGAAAGCACCTTTATGTACTTGCAGCTCATATCGATTGCATTTTTTTTTTTATTTTGTTATTGTTATCTCCAATTTTTTGTGATTGTGATATTTGATTTTTTATGTACTATTACTATCTTCAATTTTTTGTGATGTTATTATATATAGTTGTATCATCTTAGGCGCAGTTGGAAAGCACCTTTATGTACTTGCAGCTTCGATTTCACTTTTTTTTTTATTTTATTTATCTTTTCTTTATTATTATGTACCTTATGTAAAATAAAATCAGATAATTGGGATTGGTGGAATCGGTTTATTTAAAAATTTGAATTTTCAGATATAAAGCAAGCATATGAATAAACTCATTTAATTAATATAATAATAATAATGCTATGTTTCAATAAATTGTTTTCTCTGACGTAGATCGCACTGCATCATCTTCTGCTTCGATTATCTGTAAATAAATATAAAAGCCACATTTTAGTTATTATATACAACTTAACGTAGAACTTATTATTTATAGAAATAGAGCGGCCTTTTGCTATAGTGAGTGTAGAGACTACATAATGTATCAGGTAATGTTGCAGGAAAGGACAATGTTAAAAATAGGTCAATTTTGGCATTGACGACCAAAGAATAATTCTTTCACAGATCGATTCTATACCTTCCAAGGAACAAAAAATGTATTGGCCATTTTTCCGAGAAGTGACGGGAAAGTTGTGAAAAATGAGGCCAAAGTGCAAGAATATGACTGAGACCAGGGCGCGAATTTTTCGGTTTGATGTATTATTTAGGATTATTTATATCAATTATAATGAATTAGTATTCTGTATAAACATCAAAGTGGTGATAAATAATGCTTTATCGATATTATAAACATCGAAAACAAGAAATTCTTCTAGTAATAGAACGTAAATAAGGATAAGTGATAAGTGTTAAACTAAATTGAATGTACAATGGTTGTGTTCCAATTCACGCATACTGCGCATGAAATTGGTGGCATCGTACGATTCCCTAGAATTTCTTTCACTTGCCACCAATACGATGCCACTTCCGGTGCAGCGAGCGGTGCAGCTATCGCAGAAATTCAAAGGAGAAGCAGTCACTGCACCGGAAGTGGCATCGTATTGGTGGGAAGTGAGAGAAATTCTACGGAACCGTAGATACAGGTGGATCCTGTTCGCACCGATAGCGCGCGCCAGAGCCGCGAACAGCGCGGACTCAAACTGCGCTCCCTGATCTGTGGTTATTGTAAGGGGAGTCCCAAACTGGCACACCCAATACGTAGAACCACCAATACGGTGCCACCAATTTCATGCGCAGTATGCGTGAATTGGAACACAACCAATAAGTAATCTACTCTTGTGGTCATTACTTGCATGTTTCGTCTTCATACGTCTGTGTCACTTTCTTCGGATGACGATGCTGTTATGAAATAATCATTCAGAAAGCTCGCAGACAAACGGGCTGAAGATTTGTGTCGAGCGAAACCAAAATACCATAAAATCATCGCTACATGTGAGCAGCAGCCTACAACTCGTTCACCGATTTTGCATCCGCATGTATGTCCAATAATTGCATCAAGCCCGGTTTTAGTTTTGTCCAGTAATACGTAAACGAAATATTTTACACTGTTACGCTCCGTTACGCATGCGCGAGGATGCGCGATGACGTCAAACCAATCAACGCCAAGATGGTAAACGAAACAGCGCCACCGTCAAGTCAAGCCAAGCGACGTGATTGGCTTGGTTAGCTTGGCTTGACTTGACGGTGGCGCTGTTTCGTTTACCACCTTGGCGTTGATTGGTTTGACGTCATCGCGCATCCTCGCGCATGCGTAACGGAGCGTAGCAGATAGCTACGGGGCCTCTTCCACAGACCACTGGGCACAGCGTGTACTGCGCAGCGTGAATGGCAGAGCGCAGACGGCAGGTCGTGCACCGTACAGCGTGAACGGCACAGCGTAGAAGGCATATTATAAACGGCATAGCGTGCACCGCACCTCGTATAGCATATATTGTTTATTAATTATATTCAATTCTTATTGATCTCTTATTGAGTATATTCATTCTTTATTGATTACATTTATTATTGTTTGTAGTAGATTTAAGAAATGTCAAAGATTTGTATAGAGTGCAGTAAAGTCCTTAATAAAATGCCACGCAATAATTACCACAAATGTTGCGATGTGTGGTACTGTAAATCATGCTATCAAAGGATGAAGCATGTAGAAGAAGCTACTGCCCCTATAAATGTAGCCGCTCTTTCTAGAGCAGGCGCAAATGTAGTTAGAAATGATACTCGTAGTACTTTGGAAAATAACTCTAGAGGAGAGGTAATTCTAGGTATTAATCGATCTATTATATCATCGAAATGTGTATTTGGGTGTGAAGCGCAGCGCAGTTTAAGGAGACTAAGCAGAAAAGAATGCGTAAATATTTACATTACAACAAATATATTTGTTCACTATGGATCACGTTCATGTGACGTACATGGGATGAGTGATGCCTTTGAAATCCCAAAAGAATTTATAGGATATAGTAAGGGCATATCATTAAGCGCCGAAGAAGTGGTGGCAGTATTCAATACCTTCAAGTCCATGATTCTAACAGAGAGACATCAGAGATCTCATGTAATACCGTTTTCGGAAATGACAGAAGACCAATTATTATTCGAAACTGGCTTAAATCGTGTAACATTTAATGATATTCTAAAAAACCTACGGGATCTGCTACATACTCATAACACTGAACTAGCGTTAGGAATTTACTTGGCAGGACTACGACGTAATTATACTTACGAACAATTGACAATTCGTTGGGACATTACAAGGCAAACAGCAAGTCATTATTGTAAACTAGTCAGGCAGTGTCTTCTCAGTAACTTGTGCAAAGAATACCTTTCACCACTTCATACTCGCACACTATTATTAAATCATACTACTGAAAATGCAAAACGCCTTCACGCACCCACAGGTGACCGCGTAATTCGACGGAACTTATCTTTTTATAGAAAAAAGCAACAACTTTCAATTTCAGCGATCCTCATACTCAGGGCACAAACATCGTAACTTAATAAAGCCTATGATGTCTGTCTGCACAGATGGCTACATTGCAGGCGTATGGGGACCTTATCCAGGAAATAAAAATGATGCATCTATATTAAATGAGCTATTACAGACTAACGAATGGAATCAGTTGACATCAGAGGACGTTTTCATTGTGGATCGCGGCTTTCGGGATTCATTAGATTGCATTTCACAAAAAGGTTTCATAGCCAAAATGCCATCATTTCCGACTGAAAATAGAAAAACATTGACGACACAGGAAGCAAATCAATCGCGATTAATCACAAAAAGTAGATACATTGTTGAAGTTATTAATGGTCGGATAAAAAAACGATTTAAGTCTTTTGACAGTACAATTCACAATATTACACTGCCCACGTTATTTGATGATTTCAGAATTGCGTGTGCTTTGTTAAATGCTACCTTCAAACCAATAATTACAACTCAATTAGACCAGCTCATGATTGATAAAATGCTGCAGCAATCAAACGAGCCTAATCGCCTATCTGAATTAGTACGTCGAGAAAACTTGAATGCACGCAGATCACAATTTATACGTATCGAAGCTACAACATTAGATTTTTTCCCCGAATTAAGTGATCGCGATCTCCGTGTATACACGTGTGGAACGTATCAGTTAAAACAAGCTCCTCACTATTATGCGGATCATATTAATGAGAGTGGTGACTTTGAATTCACAATAGCTAACACAACTTCGGTAATCGATTATCAAAAATATCAAATAGCAATAGATATTCGTAACAGTCTTTTATTAAAAACTCAGTTACGCTCGCGACATTCAAACAGTGTAAAATATTTCGTTTACGTATTACTGGACAAAACCAAAACCGGGCTTGATGCAATTATTGGACATACATGCGGATGCAAAATCGGTGAACGAGTTGTAGGCTGCTGCTCACATGTAGCGATGATTTTATGGTATTTTGGTTTCGCTCGACACAAATCATCAGCCCGTTTGTCTGCGAGCTTTCTGAATGATTATTTCATAACAGCATCGTCATCCGAAGAAAGTGACACAGACGTATGAAGACGAAACATGCAAGTAATGACCACAAGAGTAGATTACTTATTGTACATTCAATTTAGTTTAACACTTATCTCTTATCCTTATTTACGTTCTATTACTAGAAGAATTTCTTGTTTTCGATGTTTATAATATCGATAAAGCATTATTTATCACCACTTTGATGTTTATACAGAATACTAATTCATTATAATTGATATAAATAATCCTAAATAATACATCAAACCGAAAAATTCGCGCCCTGGTCTCAGTCATATTCTTGCACTTTGGCCTCATTTTTCACAACTTTCCCGTCACTTCTCGGAAAAATGGCCAATACATTTTTTGTTCCTTGGAAGGTATAGAATCGATCTGTGAAAGAATTATTCTTTGGTCGTCAATGCCAAAATTGACCTATTTTTAACATTGTCCTTTAAATGCTAATGGTAATAATTCGGCAAAAATAAACGAGATTCAATATTTTTAACGCACAATTTATTGGTGTTGGAATAAAATTAACTTAGTATGTTTATTGGTGAATTGAAATAATGGCAATCTAAAAAATTAATGAATTAATGAATAGCGTGACAACTACTGTGGATTTTATTAATTAAAGTATTACGAATGTCTATCACAAAAGATTGAAAAGCATCAAGGGAGATAATAATTCTTAATGCTATGTCTTTAAACAAAGTTTGTTGATTTACCTTATTTTGGATTTTCAAAATTGTGAGAAAGAAGATGCTTCATTTCTATTCAAGCCTGTGCATCCCCTTCATTTCATCCAAGCCTCTGCGCCCCCTTCACTTTTATCCAAGTCTCTGCGTCCCTTTCATTTTTATCCAAGCCTCTCCGTCCCCTTCATTTCTATAGGCTTTACATAAAAACTGTAAATTAAAATGCTATAAAAATAAATATCTGACAATTTAAATAAATGCAATTTGTTACATGTCACGTCCCGGGTGAGGTCTTTGGGAACGATGACAATTGGGGAAGGAATGGGTGTCAGGCGCGAATATTAAATCCGTCACGCTGTGGGGTTTTGTGGGAATGCCAGGCGCGAATATTAAATCCGTCACTCTGTGGGGTTTTGAGGGAATGCCAGGCGCGAATATTAAATCCGTCACTCTGTGGGGTTTGAGGGAAGTCCAGGCGCGAATCTTAAATCCGTCACTCTGTGGGGTTTTGAGGGAATGCCAGGCGCGAATATTAAATCCGTCACTCTGTGGGGTTTTAGGGAAGTCCAGGCGCGAATCTTAAATCCGTCACTCTGAGGTTTGGGGTAGGAATTTTAGGCGCGAATCTGTAATCCGTCACTCTAAACGTTAAAGGGGAATCAGGCGCGAATGTCAAATCCGTCACACTTAGAATTTCTGGAGGCGATCAGGCGCGAATATTGAATCCGTCACTCTAATCGTTAAAGGAAGGTAAATACACACTTGGAGAGCACCCGTTATATTACTTGTTTTGTTTTGGTTTCGGTAATTGGATTTACCGTTGCAGTTATATATATAAGAAACCACGTTTAGTTTTTCGTGGATTGCACGGCTCATGCAACAGTATGTTTGTAAACACTAGAGCCTTTCTCGCGTTCACGAACGGGAATCAGCTGTTGTGACAGCTAGATTCCGTTTGGGAATTTCGCTAACAGATGACTAGACACAATAAATCGTAACGTGATTTAAATGGAAATTGTTTATTCGATTCGATGCACTGTTGGTGATTTTTACGTTATAATTATGCTCCAGGGATTTATCATTAGTACATGGCATTCATTATATACAATGGTTATAGAAACGTAAGAGTATGAATATGAGTTACATATGAATAAGTAATAATCAATTGTTATTGAAAGAAACAATATGAAATCGCAATAAGCGTAAACAAGACAATGCTATAAGCAGTAAATAATGTAAATGATATGAAATAGCTATAAGCATTGACAAGAAAATGCAATAAACAGTAAATAAAGTAAATAATATGAAATAGCTATAAGCATTGACAAGAAAATGCAATAAACAGTAATAAAGTAAATAATATGAAATAGCAATAAGCATAGACACGAAAATGCAATAAACAGTAAATAATGTAAATGATATGAAATAGCAATAATATGAAATAGCAATAATAATACAAAATTATGGTATGAAGATGATATGCAATGAAAAATGGTATGGTTATTAATGCTTACAATGAGTTTCGAGATGATTATAACACTAAATATAATAAACTTTCTTGTTTTAACAATGTTTCGTCTTCGAATTGTTATCGTTGAAAGAGCACTTCTGTCTCGGTCCCCTCGTATTTATAAGGACGTTGCGGGGGTACGCGCGGTAGTGGCCTTGACACATTTCGGAATAAGACGCAGTAGGACTTCCGGTTTTTTTTTTGTAAACGGTATAACTATTAATAGACATATTTATGTCACGTACGCCAAATATGTGTCGCAGTTGCATTTTTGGGGTTTTATGACTGTGAAAGGAGATACTCAACTCATCGAATGAATTTTTGGGTGTTTAATAGGAAAGGGGTTAAAGTGGCTTGGACTTCATGAGTCGTAAAGAGGGGATTGAGACTTGGTCTCGATTTAAGAGGGATTTGTAACGAAGGATTTGTTTGAATTCATATAAGAGGGAATAATTCGTGTCTTGTAGGACGAATAGGCGAAGAGGGTTTTGTAACGATTATCTCGCGATGGGGATCTCTAAGATACATCAGCGAGGTGGAGTTTGTATCGATCATCTTGTGTTGGTGACCGCTAAGGTATAACATCAAGGTGATCGACGATTGAGGAGAATGAGGTAGGAGTTGAGTTTGCTAGAGTTTGATGGAGTGATACTGAGGTTTACGAATAGAATTTGGTATAGAACCGCGCGAAAAATCGTGGGACGTTACATACAATACATTACTTTGTACATATGGTTCAAATTTTCAGGAACTTATGCAAAAGAAGATGCTTCTCTGTTGAATCGAACCTTCTCCGGATAACTTGCAAGCCTGCAATTCCACATAAGAATTTAAATGCAATTTGTTACAATACATTATTATTTTGTACATGCATTGTACAAATTTCCAGACACTTATGTGAAAGGAGATGCTTCTCGGTCTGATTTCGCCAAGAGCGAATCTTAAATATTGCCGGCGCTGGGCGATTCGATGGGAAGGAGATTCAGAGACACGACCTCTTAGGGACTGGCAATTTATTCTTCAGTGGTCAATCTGACCACTGGACGTCACACACAAATACACTTATACAGCACAATATAGTACACTGAACGCGTGGGCGTTTCGCGACTTGGGTCGCAGAACAAAGCGGCCTGATAATCAGCGCAATGGGCGCGAAGAAAATCAGAAAAAGGTGCGTGCGTGTCGCAATTCGGATGGAGGCGAACTAACGGTCGCCGGGCGAGCGCGTCGAAAAGACGTTACAGTAAACACCGAAGTGTCAACGCCCTCAGCTGACTCGTCAGCTGTTCGTGCGCGTTAGCGGGTGAATATTCAAACGCGAGCTGCGGCGCGCTTTCGGCGGCCGCAACATTCCGCCCGCCTTGGACCGAATCACGGTCCGAAAGTCAAAGAGTGTTGCTCGCCCGGCGGCCGCCCGCCGTAACGCGAAGAATAACGCGGTGGTGGACCAGAGTATTTACAGGTGGTTTGTTCACGTCGCTACGCGGCTCTCGTCTGCCTCGGAGACACGTGGGAGGAGCACAACGCGGGTGATGGGGCGGATAACATCGCCGTGCGCGGTGTGCACGGACACCACTCGGACCCGGCCGTCGGGACCAGGGTGAACTTGCGAGACGCGGCCGAGCCGCCACTGCGCCGGCGGCGAGTCATCGCCCTTGAGGACGACTACGTCACCGACGCAGAGGCTGCGTTGGGCACTGGTCCACTTACGCCGGGGCTGGAGAGTGTTCAAATAATCGGCTTGCCATCGCCTCCAGAAGTGATCGCGCATACGCTGCACGAGCTGCCAGCGACCGCGAAGCGACGCCGGACCGCTGGACGAGACCATCGGGGGAAGCGCCAGAAGGGGGG
Source organism: Andrena flavipes (assembly GCA_963971345.1). NCBI lineage: Eukaryota > Metazoa > Arthropoda > Insecta > Hymenoptera > Andrenidae > Andrena > Andrena flavipes. The sequence goes on along the minus strand of OZ020479.1, from coordinate 44,285,333 downwards.
CGCCGGTCAAGAAATGTTCCGGAGTCAACGCGAAGTCGTCATCTTCCGTGGGAGCTGGGCCGAGGGGGCGCGAGTTAAGGCAAGCTTCGACCATGCACAATACCGTGGCCATTTCCTCGTAGGAGAGGATGTGATCATGCACGACGCGATGGAGATGGTGCTTCGCGCTTTTCACCCCGGCTTCCCACAAACCCCCGAAATGCGGAGCGGCGGGAGGGATGAACGACCATTGAATTTCTTCCGCGCCGGTGAACGCCGCGACCTCAGGCGACTCCACAGCGCCGCGAATCGCAGCTCCGAGGTCCCGGGCGGCCCCCTTAAAAGTCGTGCCGTTGTCACTGTGCATGCGACTGGGTCGGCCACGCCTGGACACGAAGCGCTGAAACGCGGCAAGGAAGCTCGCCGAGGTATAATCGGTGACGAGCTCCAGGTGCACGGCGCGGGTCGAAAGGCATACAAACTGGGCGATATATGCCTTATGGGCTCGGCAACCCCGACCCTTTTCGGGACGCGTCATTATGGGTCCCGCGTAATCGACCCCCGTCTGATCAAACGGCCGCGACGGCGATACTCGCGCAGCGGGGAGATCGGCCATGATTTGCTTCCCGATGGTCGCTCGGTGACGAACGCAGACGGTGCAGCGGTGCACCGTTGCGCGAACTAAGTCTCGTTCGCGCAAAACCCAAAAGTTGCTCCTCAGGACACTGAGCGTGAGCTGGGGCCCACCGTGCAACGCCCTGAGGTGCGCATGCTGAACGATCAGCCTCGAAATGTGGTGCTCCGGGAGGACGATTGGATGCCGCGCGTCGTACGAAAGCAAAGCATGGCTCAGTCTCCCCCCCACCCCCCCCCCCCCCCCACGCGAACCAAGCCGTCGTCGTCGACAAAGGGAGCTAGCTGACGGAGCGGGCTCGATCGGCGAACCGGTACCCCCCTCCTTATCGCGGCGATGTCGTCGACGAACACCGTGCCCTGGAGCCACCGAATCCACCAGACGCGGGCCCCCCGCAACTCCGGTACGCGCGAATCCGCGTTGCCCGACATCCCCCCACCCCCGCGGCGCCCCAGGCGCTGGATGCGCGCCGTGACCCGAAGAAGTCGAGGCCAGGAGGAGCAAGAATACGGGAGCGGATCTAACGGGCTGGGCGGCGGTGCGGCGACAACGTGGGCCGCCGCCGTTCGCGCTTCCTCCTCCATGGGCCGCGAGTTGTCCGGCTCAGCCGACGCCGGCCACTCCGAGGGCGCCCTCGAAAGCCACAAAGGCCCCCCCCACCAGAGGTCGTGACGCAGCAAGTCGCGGGGGTGCATGCCCCGAGAGGCGCAATCGGCCGGGTTGTCGTGCGTCGGGACATGCCTCCACGCTGCCGCCGGAATCAACGATTGGATTTCCGCCACTCGATTCGCGACGAATACCTTCCAGTGAGAGGGGTGCCGCTGCAACCAAGAGAGCACAACTCGCGAGTCCGTCCAAGCGTAGAGCACCGCGGAGGGCCACGGAGCCTCGGACGCCACTCGCTGCAGAAGGCGAGCAAGTAACGCGGCGGCACAAAGTTCCAATCGCGGAATGCTAACCGTCCTGACCGGCGCGACCTTCGTTTTCGCGACCAGTAAGGTGACCTGGGCCCCGGTCTGGTCCCGCCGAACGATCCGAGCGTATACCACTGCAGCGTACGCTCTCGACGACGCGTCGGCGAACCCGTGCAGCTCACAACCGGTGGTGGAGGCGTCCAGCCCGCACCATCGGGGGATGCGCGCTGACTCCAGGAGAGGAAGTGCAGCGATGTGTATCCGCCACTTCTCCAGCATGTCCGACGGAAGAGGAACATCCCAATCCGCTCCTCGCAGCCACAGGTCCTGCAACATAATTTCAGCAACAACCACCGCCGGCGATACCCAGCCGAGCGGGTCATACAGCCGCGACGCCACCGACAGGACGGTGCGCTTCGTCGTCGCGGGGGCAGAAGAGGGCGCAATCCAATAATGAAACGCGTCCTCCTGAGGAGCCCATTGGATCCCCAGGACGGCACACGATTCCGGTCCGTCCGGCGCAGAGGGCACCGGGGACGTCTCCGCGGCACAGGGCCCATCTTCAGGGTTTAACGACGGGTGACTCGCCGCCCACTTCCGCAATGTGAACCCGCCGCGCGCGAGCAAAGCACAGAGTTCATCGCGTTCCGCGAGAGCTGACGCGACCTCGTCTGAGCCGAATAGCACGTCATCGACGTAGAAATTGCTCCCGAGGAGGCGCCGCCCGCGCGGATACTCCCCCCCTTCGTCGATGGCGAGCTGCTGCAGCACACAGTGACGGTTTGCAACCGAAAGGTCGACGGCACGGCTTCGGGGCAGCGATGCCACAACACGCACTGGTATTCCGCGTCGCTCGGGTGCACGCGAATCTGACGGTATATCTTCTCGATGTCGGCCTTGAGCGCGAATCGAGGGAGGCGCCACCGCAGGAGGATAGTGACGACGTCCTGCTGTAGCTTGGGACCGATCAGCAGGTGGTCATTGAGCGACGTCCCGTTGGACGTCGGGCTCGACGCATTAAACACGACGCGGAGTTCCCCGTCGGTCTCGCGCACCACCGGGTGGTGCGGGAGGTACACGCGCGTCGCCGGGGCGTCGCAATTGGGAGCCGGGGCGACCTCCTCCATGTGGCCCAGATCCTCGTACTCACGTAGGAACGCCCGATATTTGGCCTCCAAAGTGGCGTTCCGTGCCAAGCGACGATCGAGAGACCGCAGCATCGCGGTCGCGCGTGGGAGGGATGCACCGACATCGAGAAGAGGCCCGTCCTTGAAGGGAAGCCGCACGACGTACCGACCGTCCGCCTGGCGCGAGTGCGTTTCCCGAAAATGCTGCTCGCATCGCTCGTCGTCCGGTGAGAGCGATGCCAGAACTCGCGGCTCTTCGATCTCCCAAAACCGCTTGAGCAGTTCGTGTAGGCGGTCGTCGTGGTCGACGGTTTCGGTCGCGATATGGTTGACCGCACTCGCTGAGGGCGGGCGGCCGGTGGGTCCGGACACGATCCACCCGAAGATGGTTTCTTGGGCGATGAGGGCAGAAGGGCTGCCACGGCGCAGCCCCGGCAATAACAGCGCGCCGAAGTAATCGGCCCCGATGATTAAATCGACTGGCCGGCGGGTAGACGGCTCCGGATCGGCGAGCGGAAGTCCCGCGACGGAGATTTGAGACTGCGGGAGAGAGGTCCACTCCGGGAGGTACGAGGAGACCCGCGGAACCACTTTCGCCTTGATGGTGATGGCTGGCCGGTCTCCGAGATACGGCGTCAACGAAAGGCGCACCTGCGCGCGGGAAATACCCAGCTTCCCGTCCAATGTGCCCGTCAGGTAGGTCCGCGTTGGCTGACGTGGGAGACGCAGGGTCTGGACGATGGACTCCGATATCAAGGACGTCTGGGCACCTTGGTCCAACAGCACGCGGATGTCAGTCGCATCTCCTCCACCCGCCGATCCAGCGCGAACGATTGCGGTGGCGAGCAACACCGGCCCCTCATCCGGAGCGCCGGAAGTTACGCAGGCATGCAGCGTTGCATTCGCGGGCGCGGCGCCGCCCGCGGTCGAGGGCGCCGGGGCCGCCGGAGCCGCCGGGACCGTTGTCGGAAGGACATCAGCGCCCGCATCGGCGCTGGCCGTATGAAGGAGCGAGTGATGCCGCCGACCGCAACGCGAGCACACGGCAGTGACTGGGCACGACGGCGCCATGTGACCGGGCGCGAGGCAGTTAAAGCACAGCCGTTTCGAATTGGCGAAGTCGCGACGCTGCTCAGGCTGCAGTGCTCGGAACGCATTGCAGCGATACGCGGCGTGGCGCGCCCGGCACATGGGGCATTGGGACTTGTTCGCAGCCCGAGGGGGTTCAGACGCGGCGTTCGTGGCGCACACCCGAGCGTTTGACTAGGTGGTTGACTTCGACGAGGGGGCCGACTTCGAGGCTTTAGGCGCCTCGCCGCGAGCGCGAGCCTTCGCCTCCTCATGTGCCTGTGTGGCCTCCCGCGAGCGAATGCGCGACTCGAGGAACCGATCTAATTCGTCGTAAGTGGGGGGGTCGGTCCGCGTGCCGAGCAACTTCTCCCACTCCTCGAGGAGCCCGGACTCCAGCTTCAAGCACACCTGCCCGACTACGAGGGCGTCCCAATGAGTGGTGGGGCAGCCCAAATTTGCGAGGAGCGAGAGAGATCGGTTCGTCGTGTCGCACACTCGCGTTAGCTCCGCGGCAGAATCATCCGACATCGGCGGCATTGTTATGAGCGCGCGGACGTGGGTCGCGACGAGAGCTCGTTTGTTGTCAAAACGACGCGTCAAGGCCGCCCAGGCGGTTCCGAAGTTCGCGTCTGTTGTACTGTAATGCGCGATGACCTTTAGCGCCGAGCCTTCTAACGACGTTTTTAAATATTGTAGCCGCTCGACGTCGTCGAGAACCGCGTCTTTAATCACAAGCGACGTGAACAAATCGCGAAATGCCCGCCACTCCTGGTACTCACCGGAGAAACGCGGAAGATCGAGGCGAGGGAGCTTGGCTCGGCTCCTTGCTGCTCCTGGTCCGGAGGTAGCTGCGCTCGTGGTGGCTCCGTCGGCAGGGGGGCCGCGGATAGACTGGATGACCTCCAGCAGGAAGTCCTTGACCGTCCAGTACTCCTCCTCGGCGTCGGCGAACTGCTCGTCCCTCAGATAGGGGCATTTCCTGCGCTCGGCCGTGGGGACCTGCACCTTCAACTCCAGGTTCAGCTCCCGGCATTAGACCCACAGGTCGTCCAGAAGCTCTATCCTTGCCCGAGCGTTATCCACTGAGAATTTTGCCTGGCCCATCTTCTTATAATTGATCGGCAGGCGGTGCATCGACGAGACCAACGCTCGGATCTTCGTGATGAAGGCCGTCCAACTCGCTGTGGGCGAGGTGCCCTCTTCTCCCCTTTCCGATCCACCAGCCATGAGGGACGCTCGCTGTGCTCTTCCTTCAAAGATATCCGGCTCGAAGGACCAATGATTTCGCCAAGAGCGAATCTTAAATATTGCCGGCGCTGGGCGATTCGATGGGAAGGAGATTCAGAGACACGACCTCTTAGGGACTGGCAATTTATTCTTCAGTGGTCAATCTGACCACTGGACGTCACACACAAATACACTTATACAGCACAATATAGTACACTGAACGCGTGGGCGTTTCGCGACTTGGGTCGCAGAACAAAGCGGCCTGATAATCAGCGCAATGGGCGCGAAGAAAATCAGAAAAAGGTGCGTGCGTGCGTGCGTGTCGCAATTCGGATGGAGGCGAACTAACGGTCGCCGGGCGAGCGCGTCGAAAAGACTTTACAGTAAACACCGAAGTGTCAACGCCCTCAGCTGACTCGTCAGCTGTTCGTGCGCGTTAGACGGTGAACATTCAAACGCGAGCTGCGGCGCGCTTTCGGCGGCCGCAACACGGTCGAACCATCTCCGGACAACTTCCAAGTCTGCGACTCTATATAAGAAACCTATTAAAAAATTTTGGCGACTTACCTTATTAATTGAGACAATAATTCAGTCTCCTATTTAGTGTAAAAATTCGTGACATTTCAAATTCTAACAACTTTATTTGATTTGACACTTATCACTTGGTACATTATAAAATAATTCAAAATATATACAATGACGGACGACGATCCCTGTCGAATAATCCCGAGAGTCGACGAACAAAGAACGAACATGTGTTGGCTGAAGATGTGCGTGTAACGCGTATACGTATTATGTCGACAAAAATTTTGACTGGAGAAGAAGAATTAGAACAATTTTTCTTTACCGTTTTCGACAGATCCATGAGACGATATTACGATATCTCTAATATTAAAAACCAAAAAGTGATGTCAGCGCGTAGGTTCGGTCATATAAACAATTAATAAAAGCTATTTTGCAATTATTTACTCGACGTTTCGGTCTATGATTTAGACCTTTTTCAAGAAAGAATTGAAACTATTGCGTTTGCTTTTACACGTTAAACACGTTATCTAAAGATGTGCACCTTGTTAGTCGGTTGGAGAGTGACTGAGGTAAATAGTATACAAGCAAGAACATCCGAAGGGTATAGAAAAATAACGGTCCTAAACAAGTCAAAAGTGAAACTATAATTAGTTATTGTTTGAATCTACTTTTAAGCAATATTTGTTGATGATGAATTTAAAGTTTGTTTGTTTTATATTTAGTTAAAAAGAAGATAAAATTTATTTTAATATAAATATAATATAAAGCTTTTTGGTTATAAAGAAAAGAAGTTTTAACCCGAACAACACCACGCAAGTCATACCACCAGTTATTATAAATGTGGTAAAGTGACATTCAAGGTGTAAAAAAGCATAATTACATATGTAAAATTTTTATGTAGCATTGTTTGAAACATATGAAGGAAGTGTGAGGTCGAAAAAATCCATCAGAAAGGTCACATCATATGTCCTTACTTTTTCAGTAAGGTTGCGTAATAATCTTGTATCTTCGGTGTTTCATACCTAAGATTTACGCTTGGTTGTTTAATCATATGTAATGTCTCTATTAGAATTCTCCGACTCCACATGGCTTCCCTATCAACAACTTTGACGTTGTCGTAGTCAAATCTATGATCAAACTCAAGTGAATGTTTAGTTAAAGCGGTGTGTTGAACAGGAGATAAAAAAACATTTCTTTTATGCTCGTAAATCCGTCTATCTAAGTGTCTCGAAGTCTGTCCAATATAAACTTGATTGCAACCCATACAAGGGATTGAATAGATAATGTTAGAATTTTTTAATTAAGGTATTTTATCTTTAATTGGAGGGAAAAGTTGCTTGTTGTAAAGCGGTAATTTAAAAATAACGTGTATTCCTACTTTCCTAAAGATTCTTTTTAAGTCGTTTGAGATGTTATGTACGAACGGTATGACCATTGTATTTTTCCAACTAACTGGTCCGCTCTTTTCGGCTTTTGTCTTTTTCCGTTTTTCCACTAATAACGGATGGTAGATTTCAAAAATGCGATCTCGGATAATCGTTGAGACCATCTCCATAGGGTAGCCGTTACGTTTTAAAGTGTTTTTAATAAGAGTTAAATTAGCTGGTCGAAATTCAGGGTCAGAAAGTAAGATAGCACGATCAATTAATCCCTTTATCAATCCTACTTTATGTTGCATGGGATGCGCCGAGTAAAAGTTTATATATCTCCCAGACCAACTCGGTTTGTGATACCAGTTCGTGATTAATTTATTGTTGGATCTGCAAACTATCGTATCAAGAAAGCTTAAACAAGAATCTTTTTCTATCTCATACGTGAACTGAAGTCTATTATGGAAGCCGTTAAACGTATCCAACAGTGTTTGTAAATTATCCAAATCAATGCAAGTAATAATGTCATCAACATATCGTTTATAAAATTTAAGTTCAAATTGTACCTTTGCGAGAGAGACCGCCTCTAACCTTTCCATTACTAAATTGGCGATGACTGGGGAAATGGGAGACCCCATGGCCGTTCCAAAAACTTGCTTATAGAAGACACCGTTGAACGAAAATACATTAGCGTTCAACACGAACTTCACCGCCTGGAGGAAATCATCTCTATTGTTCGCGATGGCAGGACATTAATTGATTAGACACCTCATATTTACTTATATTTACATATTTACTTATTCAACTCTATACCATGTACATAGTTTTATCTTGTGTCACAGTCTGTAAGCTGTATATAGTGTATATAGGACTTTATATTACGCGCGCTAGCGCGACCAATAGAGAATCGGCCCAGCCGATCTCGTCGTTCCCGCGGTTTGGGTGGACCGAGTAGCTTGGGCCGCGGGCGCGGCGGGACGGGGGGGCCGATTCCCGTTTCCGCGAGATCGCGAGGCAGATTACCTACTTCTGGTGCGAGTTTCGCGAGAGTAAACACGCTGTGTTGCTGCTCCCGTCCGAGCATTCTTTTCGACTACGGGCTTTGAGCCGATCTTACCTTTTCGACAATTACGCTAATTGTTCGGGCTTTTCGGATTCGATCGCGAGACGAATGTCGGGCGTGATACTTCGAACGTGATAATATTGGAAGGGAATAAATCGTGTTGTGTCACCACGTGGCTAATTGTTTTCCAACCCGAGCACCCGTCTAAAATTAACACGAGCGAGATTATTTCTTCGTATTCGAAGAAAATTAAGCTCATTTCTGGTCCTTCGAGCCGGATTCTTTACCCGGATTGCCTGGATGCTCCGGATTAGATTGGACTCTTACCGATTAGGGTCCACGTGTGTGTACCACGCAATCCTTCCAGAAGGTTCCACGGCACGTGTTCGGCGCGTTCCGCTTTTGCTACGCGACTTCCGGTCAGTGCTTCGGAATCGTGAGCTAGTTTTCTGTGCTTCCTCGCGACGCTGTTCGTGTGGTTTCCGAGTGTGCTCCGAATTTCGTTTTGCCGTACTAGCGTGCACGTGGTCGCTTCCGAGCTAAGATGGAGTCCTCGCTGAAGGAGCTTGTCCTCGAGCAGGACGAAACTGCCGGTCGCATTGAGAGGTTTATGACCAACCTATTCAAGTTGGGAAAAACCAATATAACCATTTCGGTACTGGAAACCCGAAGAGAACTTCTTGAAAACTATTGGAAGTCCTTTATTTTGGGTCATCGCAAAGTGATACGCGCGCCCGGGGCGTCCGCGAGTGATTACGTGAAGAACGATCGTTTCGCGGAAGTGGAGGAATCTTTTCTCGGACATTCGGCTACGTTGAGAGAAATGCAACGCGAGTTGAGTCCAGATTCTAAAGGGGAATCTAAGGGCCGAGCTTCCTCCGGAAGTGCTGTGGACGGTGACGAGTCAGCTCTTCCGAAGCTTTCGTTACCGACTTTCTCAGGAGAACTTCTGGCATGGGAAAGCTTCCGTGACCGTTTCAAGTCACTGATTCATGATTCGACACGTATTTCCAAGGTCAGAAAGTTAGAGTATTTAAAGTCGGCTCTGACGGGTGAGGCAGCAACGATGTTGGAGCGCACGACCGTCACCGCGGCCAACTACGACGGAGCTTGGAGCAGCTTGCAGAAAAGGTATGAAAATCCACGAATTCTCTCCGCTGAACGCATGAGATGTCTAGTAAATTGTGCCCCGGTGACTAAGGCACGCCCTTCAGACATCAAACGCCTGCTCGACGAGTTTCGTCAGGCGATAGTGTCCTTCACGGCTTTGCAACGACCCGTATCAGAATGGGACGAGTGGTTTGTCTTCCTTTTCGCCCAAAAATTGGACCCAACCTCCAGACTTGACTGGGAAATCACACTTACCGACCGTACAACATTTCCTAAATTTTCGGACATCGAGGATTTCTTCGAGAATAGGGTCCACGCACTATACGCTGCACAGGGTCAGGAGCCAACTCCATCCTCGAAACAACGGGACGCAAAGGGAGGGTCGAAGCCGTCCGAACGCTCCAGGACAGCGCTGCCAGTGAAAGCTGATGCCCCACCTAAAAAGGGCAAACCCACTCGTCAATGTCCGTTGTGTAAGGGTCCTCACAATTTAAATTACTGTCCGAAGTTTAAGGGAATGAACGCAGGCGAGCGCAAGGTCCAGGCCACTAAGGTAGGCGCTTGTTTCTCCTGTTTGAACCTTGGACATACTATGTCTGCCTGCCCTTCCGTATTTCGATGTTTGGTGTGCGACTCGAGCCACCACACTCTACTACACGCCGCTTACGAGCATCCTGAGGTCAAGACAGAACACAACAACGGCGTTCAATCAGATTTGAACACCACGGCTGTGGTGAATTCTATTTGTGCTAAGTGTCTGGTCCTTCTGGCAACGGCCCGTGTGCGTCTCGTGGCCCCTAATGGCAGATCCGTGTCAGCTCGAGCGGTGCTAGATCAGGGAGCCGACGCGTCGTTCCTCAGCGAATGGGTAGCTCAATCCCTCCGTTTAAAGCGAAAGACGACGCATGTTAGACTCACTGGCTTTCAAGGCCGAGACGTGGGGACGGCTAAGTATGAAGTAGAAGCAGTCTTGACCACGGATTTTAACTCTTCTTTTAATCTACCATTTTCTGCGTTGGTGACACGCGAGGTGATGCCGCCGACGCCTTCAAGATTGGCTACCACAACTGACTGGCCTCATTTAAAGGGCCTTCAGCTCGCTGACGTGGAATATTATACACCGTCACGGGTTGATATTTTGCTCGGCGCCGATGTATGCAGTGCTTTAGTGGGAGAGACGCGTCGGGGACCCAGAGGCACCCCTGCAGCAACCCACACACCCTTCGGCTGGGTATTATTTGGTCCGGCGTCCCCGGACGACGGCGTTTCTGATGCTCCAACACGACGGGTCTTCCACGTGAACGCTCAAGACCCTATCGCGGTCCAGTTGCAGCGTTTTTGGGATTTGGAGGACGGTCCGAAGACTCCCCCACTGAGTCCTGACGAACGCTGGTGCGAGGAGCATTTCCAGACTTCTCATCAACGGAACGAGGTCGGAAGATACGTGGTGCGCCTTCCGTTTAAGCCAGGCGATCCTACGGACTTGGGGGCTTCCAGATCGACCGCTCTGCGAGTACTGTTGAACAATGAAAGGCGTCAGCAGAAGGATCCAGGGCTACGTGACAAATACTCCGACTTTATGGATGAGTACCTCCGCCTGGACCATATGGCGCCCGTGCAGGAGGGAAAGGACGGTGTCTCCCCTCGGTACTACCTCCCCCACCACGCTGTGTGGAAGGGTGAGGGGGAGAGCCGTAAGATTCGAGTTGTTTTTAACGCTTCCTGTGCCACTAGCACAGGCTTCTCGCTGAACGACCTGCTACTGCCGGGCCCCAAATTGCAGGCCTCATTGTGGAGCGTGTTGACCCGGTGGAGATTGTTTCGATTCGCCTTTTCCACGGATATAGTTAAAATGTTTCGGCAAATTTTGGTTCTTCCAGCTGATCGGGACTGGCAGTGTATCCTGTGGCGCGCCGACCCCAGCCTTACGCTGGGTACGTTCCGGTTGAATACCGTAACTTACGGTACCGCCTCCGCGCCGTTCCTCGCCTTGAGGGTATTGCGACAGCTCGCACTGGATGAGAAAGAACGATTCCCTCTGGGTTCACAAGTGCTCCTGGAGCACTCCTACGTGGATGACCTCCTAGCTGGCGGCCATGACCAGGAGCAGGCCCGAGAGGTACAGAGGCAACTTATCGGGATTCTCTCAGCTGGAGGTTTTCAGCTGAGCAAGTGGGCCGCCAACCATGCGCTGCTAGCTTCACTGGCGACGACGGAGAGCTCCAAGTTGTTCCAGGAGTCCGACCAGCACGGGGCGTTAGGACTCCTCTGGACGTCCACCTCGGATATGTTGTCCGTGAAATGTCCAGGGCGTCCTTCGATCCCGGACGATGCCCCCTGGACCAAGAGAATGGTGCTCTCGGAGCTGGCGAGGCTCTTTGACCCCATGGGTTGGGTCGCCCCAGTGCTGGTCAGGGGTAAGATTTTAATGCAGGACCTCTGGTTAGCTGGAGTGGATTGGGATCAACCAATACCACCACCATTGGCGGCTCTGTGGAACTCCTTTCGCCAGGACCTACAATCCCTCGGCGAAGTGCGAGTCCCCCGGTGGATTTCCTATAATCCAACCGAATCCCAAGTGGAATTCCATGGGTTCTGTGATGCGTCAGAAAGGGCCTACTGTGCAGTGGTGTACCTTCGGGTTCACAATGTACTTGAAGGCCTAACCTATTCTAATATTCTTGTTGCTAGGACCAAAGTCGCTCCCGTCAAGGTGGTCAGCGTGCCGCGGCTCGAGTTGTGTGGCGCAGTACTATTAGCTCGATTATTGGCGAGCACAATGAAGGAGCTGAGTCTACCTGACGCCCGAACAATTGTCTGGACGGATTCTTCGGTTGTGCACACCTGGACCAGAGCGCATGCGTCTCGCTGGAAAGCGTTCGTGGCACATCGGGTGGCCGAGATACAAAATTTACTACCTGATATCCACTGGAGACACGTACGCACGCTGGACAATCCGGCGGACTTGGGGACACGAGGCGTGGATCTCTCCGCGTTGCGAGAGCTCAACCTCTGGTGGCAGGGTCCTCATTGGCTCATTCGACACTCCTCAGAATGGCCCACTTCAACGGTGGATCTGACGTCGGAAGCTCATTCTGAAGAGAAAGGCACTGCTGTCATGCACACTGTCTGTGAAAGGATTCACAATGAGCTGCTCTCGCGCTTTTCTACGTTCTCACGTCTATTACGAATCACTGCATTCATTCGACGATTCAGATTCAATCTTCAAAATGTCACCAGGAGAAGGATTGGTCCCCTTACCTCCACTGAATTGACTGAAAGCAGGGTTTTGCTTTGCCGACTCAGCCAGTTAGACACTTTTCCAGTTGAGCGAGACGATCTTCTTAAAGGGAAGCCGGTCAGGGTGGCCTCTCCCTTGGCTCCTCTACGAGCCTTCATTGATGACCAAGGGCTTATTCGAGTTGGTGGTCGATTGAGTCAGGCTGCGCTGCCTGTCGACCATAAATATCCCATCGTCATAAGCAGATATTCGCCTTTAGCGACACTGTTGGCAAGATACGCTCATTTGACCACTTTGCATGGGGGTTTTACCTTAACTCGCTGCTTTCTATTGCAGAGCTTTTGGATTCCAAAATGTCGTACCTTGATAAAAGGAGTTATCCATGACTGTCTGCGGTGTTTACGATTCAGAGGTGCCGTGGGACATCAACAAATGGGTAGCCTACCAGTATCCAGACTGCAACCTTCCAGAGCGTTCTTGAAAAGTGGCGTGGACTATGCCGGACCCTTGATGCTTCGGACTACCAAAGGGAGAGGACACAAATCCTACAAAGGATATATTGCTGTGTTTGTGTGCCTAGGTACAAAGGCTGTCCACCTTGAAGTGGTGTCCGACCTAACCTCGTCCACCTTCCTCGCTGCTTTCAGTAGGTTTGTTTCGCGTCGTGGCCACTGCACTGAGCTGATCAGCGATAATGCGACGACCTTCCGAGGCGCTGATAGGGAGTTGCAGTGCCTCTTCAAGGCGGCATCCGCGTTCCATGGAGAGGTGTCCGCTACATTGGCCATGGATGGAACCAAGTGGTCCTTTATACCACCGTATTCTCCTCACTTCGGGGGATTGTGGGAGGCTGCCGTAAAATCGGCCAAATACCATCTTCGACGTGTCATTGGCGATCACACCTTGACATACGAAGAAACGGCTACATTGCTATGTCAAATAGAGGCGTGCCTCAATTCTCGACCGCTTACCCCTATGTCCGACGATCCCTCTGATTTTTCCACGTTAACACCGGGACACTTTCTGGTGGGCGAACCGTTAATTTCTATTCCTGAACCTAATCGTACACATGTCTCTGTCCATGGGCTGACTCGGTGGAAGCTCATCTCGAACTTACGCGACCATTTTTGGTGCAGATGGACCAAGGAGTATCTCCATCAACTACAGCAGCTTCCTAAGTGGAGGAGGCACCGTCTCAACTTGAAGGTGGGGGACCTTGTTCTCGTCAAGGACGAACTGCTACCACCCACGAAATGGTCACTCGCACGAATTCAGGAGGTTCATCCAGGGAAGGATGGTCTCGTTCGAGTAGTCACTATTCGCACTTCCAGCAAGACGTCCACACGTTCAATCGGCACTCTGTGCCCCTTACCCGAGTGGACAAACACCGAACTGTCCAACGTTGGAGATTCAGCTTCAGCGACCGAAGCGCCGTGACTTACGTTGCGGTTGCGGTGGGCCAGTCGTCACGGCGGGCGGTGCGCCCTCTAGGTGGACGGGCTGCCAACTAAACGAATAACGGCCAAGCCATATCCAGCGCGGTGTTCGGCGAGTTATGTGTGCGCTACCGTTTTCGTCGTCGTGCCCTCGGACGAGGCGGGCGGCATGTTCGCGATGGCAGGACATTAATTGATTAGACACCTCATATTTACTTATATTTACATATTTACTTATTCAACTCTATACCATGTACATAGTTTTATCTTGTGTCTCAGTCTGTAAGCTGTATATAGTGTATATAGGACTTTATATTACGCGCGCTAGCGCGACCAATAGAGAATCGGCCCAGCCGATCTCGTCGTTCCCGCGGTTTGGGTGGACCGAGTAGTTTGGGCCGCGGGCGCGGCGGGACGGGGGGGCCGATTCCCGTTTCCGCGAGATCGCGAGGCAGATTACCTACTTCTGGTGCGAGTTTCGCGAGAGTAAACACGCTGTGTTGCTGCTCCCGTCCGAGCATTCTTTTCGACTACGGGCTTTGAGCCGATCTTACCTTTTCGACAATTACGCTAATTGTTCGGGCTTTTCGGATTCGATTGCGAGACGAATGTCGGGCGTGATACTTCGAACGTGATAATATTGGAAGGGAATAAATCGTGTTGTGTCACCACGTGGCTAATTGTTTTCCAACCCGAGCACCCGTCTAAAATTAACACGAGCGAGATTATTTCTTCGTATTCGAAGAAAATTAAGCTCACTATTGATCTTAGTGTGCAACTCAATGCGGCTGGTATCTTTGGATGTGATATCCCTTTTTACTAATATACCCATTGATTTAGCTATACAGGTTTTACACCATCGTTGGAACGAAATTGAATTGCACACTAAGATCAATAGAGATGATTTCCTCCAGGCGGTGAAGTTCGTGTTGAACGCTAATGTATTTTCGTTCAACGGTGCCTTCTATAAGCAAGTTTTTGGAACGGCCATGGGGTCTCCCATTCCCCCGGTCATCGCCAATTTAGTAATGGAAAGGTTAGAGGCGGTCTCTCTCGCAAAGGTACAATTTGAACTTAAATTTTATAAACGATATGTTGATGACATTATTACTTGCATTGATTTGGATAATTTACAAACACTGTTGGATACGTTTAACGGCTTCCATAATAGACTTCAGTTCACGTATGAGATAGAAAAAGATTCTTGCTTAAGCTTTCTTGATACGATAGTTTGCAGATCCAACAATAAATTAATCACGAACTGGTATCACAAACCGAGTTGGTCTGGGAGATATATAAACTTTTACTCGGCGCATCCCATGCAACATAAAGTAGGATTGATAAAGGGATTAATTGATCGTGCTATCTTACTTTCTGACCCTGAATTTCGGCCAGCTAATTTAACTCTTCTTAAAAACACTTTAAAACGTAACGGCTACCCTATGGAGATGGTCTCAACGATTATCCGAGATCGCATTTTTGAAATCTACCATCCGTTATTAGTGGAAAAACGGAAAAAGACAAAAGCCGAAAAGATCGGACCAATTAGTTGGAAAAATACAGTGGTCATACCGTTCGTACATAACATCTCAAACGACTTAAAAAGAATCTTTAGGAAAGTAGGAATACACGTTATTTTTAAATTACCGCTTTACAACAAGCAACTTTTCCCTCCAATTAAAGATAAAATACCTTTATTAAAAAATTCTAACATTATCTATTCAATCCCTTGTATGGGTTGCAATCAAGTTTATATTGGACAGACTTCGAGACACTTAGATAGACGGATTTACGAGCATAAAAGAAATGTTTTTTTTTATCTCCTGTTCAACACACCGCTTTAACTAAACATTCACTTGAGTTTGATCATAGATTTGACTACGACAACGTCAAAGTTGTTGATAGGGAAGCCATGTGGAGTCGGAGAATTCTAATAGAGACATTACATATGATTAAACAACCAAGCGTAAATCTTAGGTATGAAACACCGAAGATACAAGATTATTACGCAACCTTACTGAAAAAGTAAGGACATATGATGTGACCTTTCTGATGGATTTTTTCGACCTCACACTTCCTTCATATGTTTCAAACAATGCTACATAAAAATTTTACATATGTAATTATGCTTTTTTACACCTTGAATGTCACTTTACCACATTTATAATAACTGGTGGTATGACTTGCGTGGTGTTGTTCGGGTTAAAACTTCTTTTCTCTATAACCAAAAAGCTTTATATTATATTTATATTAAAATAAATTTTATCTTCTTTTTAACTAAATATAAAACAAACAAACTTTAAATTCATCATCAACAAATATTGCTTAAAAGTTGTTTGGGATTGGCCCAAACGGCCACAGGCCAAGTTGGCGCTGATTAGCTGCCGATGTCGCGCGCGATTCAAAGTAGGCTAAAGGTGGGATTTCCAATGCGCGGCTCGCCGCGGCGGCGCGCCGCCGCGGCGCGCCGCGGTACACTGATACAATGGAAAAGCATTCATCTGTTTTCCTATCTGCGACTTCGACCGCGCGCGGCTGCGGCAGATTGCTACAGTGTATGCAAGTCTGTTCCATGAGCAGCCTAGGCCACTGGAGACGCAACACAATGGGATGAGTGTCTGTTTTCCGCCATAATGGCAGAATCTACTAGCCGCTCGACGGCCTGCGGCTGCCAGTCGCTACACTGCTCCAGAAGCAGTGTAGCGGCTGGCCGCCCCGCGGCCCATCGCCACAATGGGACAGAATCCCCAGAAATAAGGAAACAAGTCAGAATTTAAAAGTTATGGAATTATGCTTTATATATTTTCTGTGCCCTAATAATATGAGGTCTTAAAAACGTAAAAATATCATAGCAATTTTTTTTCCAAAACGTATATCGGGGCAAAAGACTTCAAAGACTGGGGATCCGGAGCGATTTTGCGATATTTTCACCCGAATATAAAAAATTACTAAAGAAAACATAGAAATGGGTACCCGGTTGCGTACATAACGGTTAAACTATTATTTACAGAGTCTTCGGTATGAATGTAATTTGTTAAATGGAACAATAGGTAATGGTATAGATAGAGGGCAACCTCACGGATTTTGACGACCTTGAAATATGTTGTCAAGCCCATCATTCTGAACAACTTTTTCCTCTAAACTTTTTGGCGGTCGACCTTGGTTTCCTAGATATTTGCGAAAAACTTCTATTCATTTATTCCGACGCAACGGACACAGCGATCAACTTGAGGTGGTTGGTCATCTGGGGGATGTGTTCATCTCTGTCTCTAGACACCTCGGGGCGCGAAGCCCCGAGGTGGATAGCAAAAAAATTACATTCTTTTTGAAAAAAATTACTTTCTTTTTTTCAATCACATTTCCACGTCTAGAAACAAATATAAACACATCCCCCAGATGACCAACCACCTCAAGTTGATCGCTGTGTCCGTTGCGTCGGAATAAATCAACCGAAAGGTCGACATTGTATTCTACCTATACGTACGCGTTCGTAACAGCACAGCGTTCGGCGATGTTCTGTGCGAATATCTTGGAAACTACTGCCGTGCGACGGTAACATGTATAGGAAAATGTTTTTCAGAATCTTGATCTTGATAACATATCTAAAAATCATTGAAATCGGTGAGGATGGAAAACTTCTAAATAATTACCAAAGATTTTTGCAATTATCTCGGAAACTAAAGTCGACCGCCAAAAAGTTTAGAGGAAAAAGTTGTTCAAAATGACGTCCTTGACAACATATTTCATGGTCGTCAAAATCCGTGAGGTTGCCCTCTATCTATACCATTACCATTGAAATTTCTGTTAATAATAGTTATAACGTAAAACCTAATATTCTATTAAGTAAGAATGCATCAAATGAATTCAACTCATTATCAAATGCATTATCCATCAAATGCAACAACAACTTTCATATGAAACATTTTTCGGCTTTTACAATAATTAGAAATAAGTCTATATGAAATAAGTCGTTAGTTATTGACTTCATCAAAGAATGGTGATATTTTAGGTGACAGTCATTAGTGTATTCACCCTGTATTTTATGTGTATATTTATATACTGTACTGTACCGCTATGTTTCCTTCAACATCCACTATTGTTATAATATTATAGGTATGTTATGATTGGAACGCGAAAGTTTATGCAAGTATTATACCTACTTATTACGATAATTACGACCTTGCTATATAGTGGCCGTTACTATACTCGAACTAATTTGTAAGCAAGCTCTTGATATGTCAAAAATACGCAACTTATCCGAAGCATATGTGTTGCATAAAATGTGTGAAATAAAAAATATATATGGTCAAGTTCGGTTTTTTAAATGGAACTGTTTCTTGGAGATTCTTTGATAGTGCGTTTCAAGACAAATGCAATAACCTATAAAGCCGGGTCCAGACCTGAATGCGTATACGCTGAGCAAGGCCGAACGCGCACGAATGCCGCATGCGGAGTGGTCGAAAGTGCCATGAGTCTCTCGTCACCAACTTCTGTGCTTAGCTTCAACCACTCCGCAGTCGTAAAGATGGCATTTTCCTCGTCTTGACGAAGTAGAGAAGGAAAATGCCACATCTGGTTGCCAAAAATTAACCAGGCTGATCGGCCGGGGCGTCTCGCCAGGGTCGCGGTTTATGGCCGTATTGTTCCGCGAGTCGGCAGTAGACAACGGTTGGGTACGTACGGGTCCTAAGTCATCGTGCGCACTACCCTCCGACAGAGCAATATACGGATTAACTCATTGTCAGACCGAAGAATGCCAAAACTCTTTAAAACGGCACCACGTTCTTGATTGTCGTTTAGAAATGCTGGCAAACAGATGTTGTCGAAATGTTCTTGGGAAAAGACGACATTACCGATCGTAAACAACGAATTTTCGCTTGGCTCTGAGCCCGCTTTTGCCCCGAAGTACGTGAGAAAGATGCCACCAATATAGCAATTAGATAGTATTACCCACAATCCATACGTCTCGTGGAGAGACACAGGAAGAAAAGGGGCGGTAGGTACGCTGACGGTGCGTGGTTCCGCCTGCGTCGTCCTTCCTTCAAATTAAACACGGATCCCTTATCTCTCGAGTATAAACACGCGCTCGATTACTTACGTGCGTCGAAAGAAAAGCGGGCTCAGAGCTAGGCGAAAATTCATTCATTCTTTACGATGGGTAATTTATTATTTTTCCAAGAATGTTTCGACAACATCTGTTTGTCAAATTTTTAAAGGCCAATAAGAAACGTGGTAACATTGTTCAGTCTAAGTAAATCCGCACATTGATCTGTCGATGGGCAGTGCGTACGATGACTTCGGCCGCGCAGGTACCGTCGTCAACCGCCAAGTCGCGGGAGGGATATTCCACGCGAAATCGGACACTTTTTGGAGTAACATTTCGGATGTGGCTCAAAACTGAATATGTTGTAGTCTTTAGGGATGTATAAACATATGTCGAAGGATTTTTGAAAATTTTGAAAAATGTAGATTTTACAGCTGTTTGAACGTAAGTGCTAACTTTTTTTCAATAAATTATAGCTATGGAAGTAGTAAACGGATGGAGTTGAAATTTATGGTGCTTATAGAGAAGACATTGAAGTTTTAAGAAAAAATTATTTCAATTTAAAAAAAAAATAATTTGAACCATTTCTGTGCAATTATTATAAACAAATGCAGTTTTTTAACATCGGGCGCGATTTTAAAAATCTGGAAAAAAATTAGAATATAGTTCTATCCTTCCCCTTCATGGTCCAAATGTCAAAAATATGGACATTTTAATATTAGCCCTGTAAAAATTGCCGAAAGTCGACGCCGCGTGCGGGCGCACTGCCGCGGCAGGCGTCTCGTCACCGGTAGCCTCGACGACTCCAGCGGGCGAACGTGCGTTGCTATCTGCAATCAAGGTGACTATCAACCGGCATTATTCTAAATGATCGCCGAATATTTGCAAGATTTAAAGCGATTAATAAATATTAGTAACTCACTCTTTGTCAATGGTACTTATTGATGAAAACATTTCAGTTGCCATTGTCCAATGGAAACCACGAGAAGGTGGTGAGTTTTCTTCCATCGGGATGGGATGGGATATCATGCGAAATTGGATTAAAGATTCTACCATATCAATGAGTTTGTACTATAGTACAAACACAAAAATTGTAAAAGTTATGAATTAATTAATTATAGATCTGGTTATTCATTCCGTTATACACTCATTGATATGGTAGAATCTTTAATCCAATTTCGCATGATATCCCATCCCATCCCGATGGAAGAAGGACAATTGGACAATGGCAACTGAAATGTTTTCATCAATAAGTACCATTGACAAAGAGTGAGTTACTAATATTTATTAATCGCTTTAAATCTTGCAAATATTCGGCGATCATTTAGAATAACGCCGGTTGATAGTCATCTTGATTGCAGATAGCAACGCACGTTCGCCCGCTGGAGTCGTCGAGGCTACCGGCGACGACACGCCTGCCGCGGCAGTGCGCCCGCACGCGGCGTCGACTTTCGGCAATTTTTACAGGGCTAATATTAAAATGTCCATATTTTTGACAATTGGACCATGAAGGGGAAGGATAGAACTATATTCTAATTTTTTTCCAGATTTTTAAAATCGCGCCCGATGTTAAAAAACTGCATTTGTTTATAATAATTGCACAGAAATGGTTCAAATTATTTTTTTTTAAATTGAAATAATTTTTTCTTAAAACTTCAATGTCTTCTCTATAAGCACCATAAATTTCAACTCCATCCGTTTACTACTTCCATAGCTATAATTTATTGAAAAAAAGTTAGCACTTACGTTCAAACAGCTATAAAATCTACATTTTTCAAAATTTTCAAAAATCCTTCGACATATGTTTATACATCCCTAAAGACTACAACATATTCAGTTTTGAGCCACATCCGAAATGTTACTCCAAAAAGTGTCCGATTTCGCGTGGAATATCCCTCCCGCGACTTGGCGGTTGACGACGGTACCTGCGCGGCCGAAGTCATCGTACGCACTGCCCATCGACAGATCAATGTGCGGATTTACTTAGACTGAACAATGTTACCACGTTTCTTATTGGCCTTTAAAAATTTGACAAACAGATGTTGTCGAAACATTCTTGGAAAAATAATAAATTACCCATCGTAAAGAATGAATGAATTTTCGCCTAGCTCTGAGCCCGCTTTTCTTTCGACGCACGTAAGTAATCGAGCGCGTGTTTATACTCGAGAGATAAGGGATCCGTGTTTAATTTGAAGGAAGGACGACGCAGGCGGAACCACGCACCGTCAGCGTACCTACCGCCCCTTTTCTTCCTGTGTCTCTCCACGAGACGTATGGATTGTGGGTAATACTATCTAATTGCTATATTGGTGGCATCTTTCTCACGTACTTCGGGGCAAAAGCGGGCTCAGAGCCAAGCGAAAATTCGTTGTTTACGATCGGTAATGTCGTCTTTTCCCAAGAACATTTCGACAACATCTGTTTGCCAGCATTTCTAAACGACAATCAAGAACGTGGTGCCGTTTTAAAGAGTTTTGGCATTCTTCGGTCTGACAATGAGTTAATCCGTATATTGCTCTGTCGGAGGGTAGTGCGCACGATGACTTAGGACCCGTACGTACCCAACCGTTGTCTACTGCCGACTCGCGGAACAATACGGCCATAAACCGCGACCCTGGCGAGACGCCCCGGCCGATCAGCCTGGTTAATTTTTGGCAACCAGATGTGGCATTTTCCTTCTCTACTTCGTCAAGACGAGGAAAATGCCATCTTTACGACTGCGGAGTGGTTGAAGCTAAGCACAGAAGTTGGTGACGAGAGACTCATGGCACTTTCGACCACTCCGCATGCGGCATTCGTGCGCGTTCGGCCTTGCTCAGCGTATACGCATTCAGGTCTGGACCCGGCTTTATAGGTTATTGCATTTGTCTTGAAACGCACTATCAAAGAATCTCCAAGAAACAGTTCCATTTAAAAAACCGAACTTGACCATATATATTTTTTATTTCACACATTTTATGCAACACATATGCTTCGGATAAGTTGCGTATTTTTGACATATCAAGAGCTTGCTTACAAATTAGTTCGAGTATAGTAACGGCCACTATATAGCAAGGTCGTAATTATCGTAATAAGTAGGTATAATACTTGCATAAACTTTCGCGTTCCAATCATAACATACCTATAATATTATAACAATAGTGGATGTTGAAGGAAACATAGCGGTACAGTACAGTATATAAATATACACATAAAATACAGGGTGAATACACTAATGACTGTCACCTAAAATATCACCATTCTTTGATGAAGTCAATAACTAACGACTTATTTCATATAGACTTATTTCTAATTATTGTAAAAGCCGAAAAATGTTTCATATGAAAGTTGTTGTTGCATTTGATGGATAATGCATTTGATAATGAGTTGAATTCATTTGATGCATTCTTACTTAATAGAATATTAGGTTTTACGTTATAACTATTATTAACAGAAATTTCAATGGTAATGGTATAGATAGAGGGCAACCTCACGGATTTTGACGACCATGAAATATGTTGTCAAGGACGTCATTTTGAACAACTTTTTCCTCTAAACTTTTTGGCGGTCGACTTTAGTTTCCGAGATAATTGCAAAAATCTTTGGTAATTATTTAGAAGTTTTCCATCCTCACCGATTTCAATGATTTTTAGATATGTTATCAAGATCAAGATTCTGAAAAACATTTTCCTATACATGTTACCGTCGCACGGCAGTAGTTTCCAAGATATTCGCACAGAACATCGCCGAACGCTGTGCTGTTACGAACGCGTACGTATAGGTAGAATACAATGTCGACCTTTCGGTTGATTTATTCCGACGCAACGGACACAGCGATCAACTTGAGGTGGTTGGTCATCTGGGGGATGTGTTTATATTTGTTTCTAGACGTGGAAATGTGATTGAAAAAAAGAAAGTAATTTTTTTCAAAAAGAATGTAATTTTTTTGCTATCCACCTCGGGGCTTCGCGCCCCGAGGTGTCTAGAGACAGAGATGAACACATCCCCCAGATGACCAACCACCTCAAGTTGATCGCTGTGTCCGTTGCGTCGGAATAAATGAATAGAAGTTTTTCGCAAATATCTAGGAAACCAAGGTCGACCGCCAAAAAGTTTAGAGGAAAAAGTTGTTCAGAATGATGGGCTTGACAACATATTTCAAGGTCGTCAAAATCCGTGAGGTTGCCCTCTATCTATACCATTACCTATTGTTCCATTTAACAAATTACATTCATACCGAAGACTCTGTAAATAATAGTTTAACCGTTATGTACGCAACCGGGTACCCATTTCTATGTTTTCTTTAGTAATTTTTTATATTCGGGTGAAAATATCGCAAAATCGCTCCGGATCCCCAGTCTTTGAAGTCTTTTGCCCCGATATACGTTTTGGAAAAAAAATTGCTATGATATTTTTACGTTTTTAAGACCTCATATTATTAGGGCACAGAAAATATATAAAGCATAATTCCATAACTTTTAAATTCTGACTTGTTTCCTTATTTCTGGGGATTCTGTCCCATTGTGGCGATGGGCCGCGGGGCGGCCAGCCGCTACACTGCTTCTGGAGCAGTGTAGCGACTGGCAGCCGCAGGCCGTCGAGCGGCTAGTAGATTCTGCCATTATGGCGGAAAACAGACACTCATCCCATTGTGTTGCGTCTCCAGTGGCCTAGGCTGCTCATGGAACAGACTTGCATACACTGTAGCAATCTGCCGCAGCCGCGCGCGGTCGAAGTCGCAGATAGGAAAACAGATGAATGCTTTTCCATTGTATCAGTGTACCGCGGCGCGCCGCCGCGGCGAGCCGCGCATTGGAAATCCCACCTTTAACCGTTTTCCTAGCCGCGTTTTCGAGCGGCGGCGGCCGCCCGTCTGCTACAGCAGCAACCTAGGCTACTCAAGACGCAACACAATGCGATGAGTGTCTGTTTTCCGCCATGATGGCGGGATCTACTAGCCGCGCGGCCAGCCGCGGCGGATTATAGCTCGACTCCTCCAAACTGAGTCGTAGCCGCGTCCGCGCTGCGGCGATCCAGCGCCACAGTGGAACAGAATCCCAAAAATAAGGAAACAAGTCAGAATTTAAAAGTTATGGGATTATATTTTTTTAATATATTTCTTGTAAACTAATAATATGAATTCCTAAAAAAGGGAAAAATATCGTGGCGATTAATTCTAATCTGTGTGTAAACACGTGTCAAAGTTTGTATATGTATTTTTCTTGTGGAAAATTTTGAATTGAGTCTTTCGAATTTTGATAATATAAAAGATACACAAATATTTTGGGAACCGAAATGAGTAGTATCTTTTTTGGTAAGCAATAGCAAATAATTAGTTACATACAGTTATTTTCCATAACAAGCCCATTGAAGAAATATCAGCAATTATCGGCTTTTTAGTTACCCTCCGGGAACTTCCGAGCGCATTTCTTTTTTGTTTTATAATCAACATATATTTGGCTTTGCAACTGCGAAAAGAAGATTTGGCAATATTTACCAATAATGGAGTAATCACCTGTATTCTATCACGCACAGTGAGGCTGAATGCCAAGAAGTGGGGGAAAATTCAATAACATCACATTTTTCGCACTGAAACTGCCGAATATAATTAAGGAAGTTCATAAAAAAAAAGTATTAATATACCACTCATACGGTGGATTAGCGTTATTTAAAAAAATAATGTCAATACTTCCAATAAAACTAGTACAATTTGATAAATATACCTGCATACTGTGGTAAGTGAAGAAATATTTGCAAACCTGTATGCATGTTATCCTATATAGGTACAAAATTCTGTTCAGAAAGGGTTAATACATTCATACGAAATTATACAATATTTGGGCAACCGTCCAATCGGCTAATTGGATGAAGGGATCAAAGATGCTAGAAATAAAGGTTTTGAAAAGTAAAGAAAAGATTGTACGCTCAAAATATTCTCATTGTGATTCAAACGAAGATTTTCTAAACTTCTTATCGATTTCTTAAGATACACTACTGATGTTTTATAATGTAGCTTCATAAGATTCAACATGTTGATTGGAAAAAGTGGTATGTTGAATTTTTTTCTCTATTCTTGAGATTGACGCCCATTGGGCGTTTGGACAAAACCGGGATCAGAGCCAAGCGAGAATTAATTCGTTGTTTTCGACCGATAATTTCATATTTACCCAAGAACGTTTCGACAACATCTGTTTGCCAGCATTTCTAAAGGGCAGTTAAGAACGTAGTGCCGTCTTTAATTTTAGACATTCTTCAGTCTGACAATGAGTTAATCCGTATATTGCTTTGTCGGTGCTTTCGTACGTACGATGGGTTCGGACCCGGTCGTAGGTACTACTATTAAGCCGGGGCCAGACCTGAATGAGTATACGCTGAGCAGGCTGAGCACGCACGAATATTCTGATGTAGACAGGTGAAACGGTAGCCCCTGGCGCATGCTTCTACGTCAGAAAGGGTGAGCGTGACCGCATATGCTAGTGTGGACGGGTCATTCGTGGTGACTCGGCGCATGCGACCCGGCCTGAGCTGACCGTTGTCGGTTTTCTTCCACAGATCAAAGGGAGTTTGAAGTGCATTGATTTCAGCGGGGAAGATAGAGGCAGAATGTGATACTTTTCTAAAATCCTCGATGTCTCGGATTTTCATGATATTGAAATACATATATGGTAGTCCATATGAAATTAGGGAGGGTTAAGTCCTCATTTTGCAGATTCGAAATTGTTTAAAAAATAAAAATCTTCAAAGTTTCCTGGTTTCGGTAATTTTTACGAAACTCCTATAAAAATTAATTTTAATGTCTTAAATTATTGAAGGCATAGACTAAATAAATTTAATCCATTGCTAATATTGACATAAACAGATAATCAAAAATTTAAAAATTACATTTTGTATAATAATTGTTGCTTAAAGTGATTTAGTGGATTTAACAATTTGAGATAATATATAGAATGATACAATGGTGTGACTTGTACAATGGTTCGAGACGCTCTGTTCTTCCTCGATACGTATTACGCAACGACAAGGAAGCGGTATAGTGGGGGGCATGTCCCTGTTTATGGCCACCAACCGAGAGACGGCGCAGCTCGGGATAATTTTAATTATTATCTACACTCTCCCCCTACGAGCAATGTCGTCTCGCTTTGGATTGTAACTTACTTATTTTGGGTTACATTTCTATTAGATTAATTTGGTTTAATGACCATAGCAGTTTTTCGTGAGTCACTGCTTTCGTCAGGAAATCGGCAGTCATATGTTTAGTGTCAACATAACGAACATAAATTTCTCCGTTTTCTACCTCATCACGCACAAAATGAAATTTCATATTTACATGCCTTGTTTTGCTAGACGAGCGTACATTTTTCATCCACTCTATAGCAGCTGTGTTATCGCAAAATAATACAATAGGTTTTTTTCAAGAAGTTTTCCAATTTCATTTCCGTTAGAATGTTCGATACCCAAATAACATCGTTCACAATTTCTGAACACGCAAACAGTTCTACGACGCACGTCGACAATCCAACACATTTTTGCTTATTGCTGTTCCATAGTATTAGGGAATCTCCTAACATGACTACTCCCCCTGAGAAGGACTTTCCTCCTTCTGCATTTCCCCAACTAGCATCCGCGTATGCTGTTAATGTACCGTGATTTTTACTAAAAAGGAGTTTCTTCCTCTTTGTACCTTTCAGATATCTCAATACTCTTTTCGCTAATGTAAGGTGTCGTTTCTCTGGTCGATGATTGAATTGAGAAAGGTATGAGGTTACAAACGCAATATCCGGCCTTGTTCGATTCGCAAGATACAATAATTCGCCTATTAACTTTTGGTAAAGAGTTGTATCAATTATTTCGTTCGATGGTTCGAATGGTCTGTCTTCTCCCGGAATGATTGGCGTTTTAACGGGTTTACAATCGATCATATTGTTTTTAGTTAGCAGTGTCTCGATGTACCCCGTCTGTGAGAGTGCAATGCCCGTTTCTATTTTCTCCACTTCAATATTCAAGAAAGTTCCGCTTTTCGTGGTTTCACTAATCTCGAATGTTGCTCTTAGTTTTGTCATTATTTCGTCACATAATTTTTCATTGTTATCTACTACCGAGAGATCGTCCACATACGTGGTGATTGCAACAAACCCCTGTCTACATGACGATACAAATACACAATTTTCTGACATTAATGGCGTGAACCCTGTCTTTATTAGTGTATTTTTAAGTTTTATGTACCAATTGCGCCCTGATTGTGGGAGTCCATATATACTCTTTTTGAGCTTACATATGTTCCCTTCCCCGTATTCTTGTTCGAACCCTGGCGGTGGCGAAAGGTAAACGGTTTCGGCTAGATCACCATACAGATAAGCAGTTTTCACGTCATAAAACCGCAAATTCCAGTTCAATTTACTTGACAATGCCACTAGCAACCGCCATGCTTCGATAGATACTACAGGAGAATACGATTTCTCGTAGTCTCTATGTTTAATTTGATTGAACCCGGCAGCCACTAATCTTGCATTATACCTAATGTCGCTATTTTCTTTGTTATTTTTTATTGCTAGGACCCATTTGCTCGCAGTGATTTTTGCACCGACTGGTTTGCTAATCACCTCCCACACCGAGTGTTTTTCGAGTGATTGTAACTCATCTCTCATTGCTCTTTCCCACTCCGGCCAATTGCTACTATCTTTTGCCTCAGAATAATTACACGGTATTTTGTATTCACATATTAAATTAACTCTAGTCTCTTTTCGAAGTCTGTCCGATCTGCGAGCCCCTCTGTCGATTTCATTTTCTTCAATTTCGATACGACGCAGATGATCCCTCACTTCTATTACATCCTGGGTCGTACCTCGAGGTCTGCCTGTCGATCGCGTTGTCTCCCTAACCTCATCGTCTTGTTCACTATCGAAGCTTACGTCTTCTTCATCGAAATTTTGTTGTACATTTATGCCCATACCTCCCCCTATCTCTGTGCTTTCGTCTCGTATTCTCTCTACTTCCATATCGGTTTGGACCTCTTCTGGTTCGGGAAGTGGTATTATATTGTCGTGGTTGTATTCATTATTTTCGCTACTACCTTTTGTTCGATTGTTCAATGTGATTGAGGATTCTTAGACAGGTTGAATAATGCACTGAGTTGCGGTGAAAAGCACTTTGTCAGTTTTTATTTAACAACGATGAGTGTGATTCTGAATTTGCCCTTGTAACCGGCACGCGGTGATTCTGAGTGTCGATTCTACGGATTGTATTAATCCTTTCAAGGTAAAGGGAATGATTGATTGATTCCCACGCGGTGGCTCACCCCGTGGTGTCCTCGACAATATTATTGATTGGGGACTGAGTGAAAGAAATGCAAAAATGCAAGAAACAAAGAACGCGTCTATCGATTGCAAGATCACACAAGAGATTGAATTAATGGCGGACTTCCGCTTGCGCTTCTTCTCGATTCCCTTAGAGCAGCGAAGCTGCTCTCTCATTGGCTGCTCGAGTGGCGCTGATTGGTTGATCGATCAGCGTTCATTGCTGACTCGCCCATCGATCGATATTGATTTGGCGACTCGCCCATCGAACCGCGTCGCTGACTAGCAGTCCGCGAGGTGCTGCCGCGAGTGTGAGTGTGGCGGCGTGGGGAACTTGATTCATTCCCAAACATTCCTCCCGCCTTCAGCAACAGAGTTGATGAGGTTAACCTGAAACAGGCAAAACTGCCAACTTTGCGATTGGCCTGATTAGAGTGGTGGTTGCTGTCTTGATGGTCACAACTCTCGTGAGTCCATCCTTCCCAGGATGCAGAGTGATTACACGAGCAAGTGGCCACTTGCTCGGAGGAAATCGCTCATCGGTGATTAGTACCAATGACCCGACCTTGATGTCATTGGATGGGTGATGCCACTTGGAAATAGCTTGCTGACGTTGCAGATAGTGCGTTGACCATTGCGACCAGAACTGCTGCATTTTCTTCTGGATGAATTGCCATCTGGCTGATGGGGAGAGTGACGAGTGTTCCACAGATGGCTCCGGCAAAGTTGATAGAGGTTTCCCGACGAGGAAATGTGCTGGTGTAAGTGTTGAAATATCTTCAGAATCCTCGCTGAGGGGCTCGAGTGGTCGTGAGTTTAACATGGCTTCAATTTGAGTGAGAAGCGTGCTGAACTCTTCGTAAGTAAGCAGAGTTTCATGAACAATTCTTCTTAAGTGATATTTCATGGATTTTACCACTGCTTCCCATTTTCCTCCCATATGAGGTGCTGCTGGTGGATTGAAACACCATGTGGTGTTGTCGTTGACGAATAGAGAAGCCAGCTGCTGATTCTGTTTTGACCCCTGAGTGAACATGCTCTTGAGGTTGGCGTCCGCACCAATGAAGTTTGTTCCACAATCTGAATAAACAGTATGTGGAATTCCTCTTCTAGAAGTGAAACGCCTGTACGTTGCGATGAATCCTTCAGATGAGTAATCTGTCACCAGTTCAAGATGGACAGCTGATGTCGTCATGCACACAAAAACGCAAATCCAGCCCTTTTGTGTTTTAGCTCCTCGCCCTTTCCATGTCTTGAGTGTGATTGGACCAGCGTAGTCAATTCCAGTGTTGGTGAATGGTAGTGAGGGTGTGACTCTAGAAAGAGGTAGTTGGCCCATCAGCTGATGGGCACGGATCCCCCTTTGTCGAGCACACACCACACACCGAAGAATGTGAGTCTTCACTGGAGCTCGACCTCCGATGATCCAGTAGGTTTGTCTGACGTGGGCGAGTGTAAGCTGAGTCCCTCCATGTAGAGTTTGCTTATGCGAGTGGTCTATAATCATATCAGACAGACGTGAACGGCGAGGCAAGATGGCAGGGTGTTTACCTTCATAATTGATGGAAGCGTTATGAAGTCTGCCTCCCACTCGCATGACTCCTTGCTCATCAATGAACGCAGTGAGTCGACTGAAGACATGGGATGATGGTAGCGTTGCGCCAGAACTGATGACTTTGAATTCTTGCTTGAAGTAGAGTGCTTGAGTTGCCTTGATCCAGAATATGCGGGCCTTTTCCAAATCCTTTGGTGTATGTGAAGTGAGTGGCAATATGACAGGGAGTTTCCTCAGTCTTGAAATGAATCTGAAACAAGCTGAGGTAATGCGAATAAGTTTGTTGAATGTAGAGTACTTGTATATAAGATCCCAGTGGTAGTTGATTTCTTGAATGTTGAGTAAGGTCGAGATTCCTGGACGAGCCTCCAGTTCACTAGAGTCGTCCTGCATTGTTGGTTGTGATGGCCAAGATTCACTGGGTTTCAGAAGCCATGGTGGTCCCGTCCACCATAGCTGATGATGTTCAAGCTGTGATGTCGTGAGGCCTCGAGATGCACAATCAGCTGGATTCGAGGTGCCTGGAACGTGTCTCCAATGTGCTTGAGGGACGAGTTCTTGAATTTGTGAAACACGATTCCGAACGTACTCCTTCCAACGTGAGGCTTGAGCGTTGATCCATATAAGTGCCACTTGAGAGTCCGTCCACAGATTAGTAGATGCTATGTTGATTTGAAGAGTTGCTTGAACATATTTGGCAAGCTTTGCCAGCATCACTGCTGCTGTGAGTTCGAGTCTCGGGATGGTGATTTTCTTGAGGGGTGCTACCTTGGTTTTGGCGCACACAAGTGTCGACACTTTTTGATTTGTGGACGGTGATGAAACGGTAATGTAGATTACCGCTGCCATGGCGAGTTGTGATGCATCAGAGAATCCGTGGAGTTCCACAGTAGAGTTTGAATAGGTGTTGAACCACCTTGGAATGGAGAGCCTGGCCAGGCTTGTGAGGTCTTCTCTGATGTTGTACCAACGAGATGTAACTTGAGGTGGCAGTGGATCGTCCCAACTGAGTTTATGCAGCCACAGCTCTTGCAAAATCATCTTCGCGCGAATTATGACTGGAGAAAGGAAGCCGAGTGGATCAAAGATTTGCGAAACCTCTGAGAGAATGATTCTTTTCGTTGGGACTGAGGTTGAATTAGGCTTTGAAGAAAATGTAAAGTTGTCTTGCAAACTGTTCCATTGCAATCCGAGAATTTTGGTATGGCAGTCGTCGAGTAAGATTGTTGAGCTTTGAGCTCTTGAATTGGGAGAAATAGCCTCGAGTAATGCAGGATGTGTCGAATGCCACTTGGCGAGTGGAAAGCCTCCCGCGTGACACAGGTCTTTAAGGTGTTGTGCAATTTTTATGAGTTGCTCACCTGTGTCAGCGCCGCCAAATATGTCGTCGACGTATCGTGCATGTGTGATTGATGGTACAGCCAATGGAAAGCGATGCCCTTCGTCCTCCGTCAGCTGCAGCAGCGCTCGGACAGCCAGAAACGGTGCAGCCTTCGTACCGTAAGTGACCGTCGTGAGTTTAAATGATGTCTCCTTTCCTTCTTCATCCACCCACAGAATTCGTTGGAGATCTTGATCGTCCTCATGGACTTGGATTTGCCGGTACATTTTTGTGATGTCCGTGGCGAAGATGTAATGGTGTTGCCGAATCCACAACAGCACGTCCGAGATATTAAGTAAAAGATTTTGTCCTGTGTGCATGAGGTCATTGAGTGAGTGACCAGAAGATGTTGCACACGAGCCATTGAAGACAACCCTCAGCTTGGTGGTTCGGCTGTCAGGCTTGAGTACTCCATGATGAGGAAGGTAAAAGATTGTGTTATTGGAAGAAGAGATTGAAGGCACTCTTACCATATGATTGAGTTTTTCATACTCTGACATGAAAGCTTGATATAGTTCACGATACTCCTCTTCTCTCTTGAACTTGTTGAGTGTGCGTTTCAAGCATGCATGCGCTGCGTGGTACGAATTTCCCAACAAGCTGGATGGTGACTTGAGAGGAATGCGTACGATGTATCTTCCTGAAGCATCCCTGGTATGCGTTGTTCTGAAGTGATCTTCGCACTCTTGCTCCTCTGGAGTGAGTTTTGATTGCGTGTCATTCGGAAGCTCCTCTTGAATCCAAAACTTCTCTAATAAATCACGTACGGACGATTCATCCTCTTGTACAAGTGACGTGTGATAAGATGACTGAGTGAGTGTCGAGGAGGCAATAGGTCCAAGTACGAGCCATCCAAAGACTGAAAGTTGTGCTATTGGCATGGATGGAGAGCCCTTGATGATATTAGGCTTTATGATTTGTCCATAGGTGTCCGCCCCAATGACAATGTCGACAGATTGAGGTTTAAGAAAGTCAGGGTCTGCCAACTTGAGTTCTGATAGATGCTGCCAGTTGTGATTAGGCACCTCGACTGAGGGTATTCTTGAAGTCACTGACCTGAGAACGTGTGCTCGTAGAGTTATTGTCAATGGTCGATAGTTGGATTGCAGAGTTAATAGGACGACACCTCTTGTCTGCGTGGACTTCTTTCCTCCGATGCCAATGATGGAGATGGTTGATTGAGTGCGTCTCAGATTGAGTTGTGTGAGGAGCTCTTCCCTCACAAAGGTCAGTTCTGAACCAGAATCAACAAGCATGCGAACCTGTTGACTTGACGTGGGAGTGACGAGTTGCGCTCGTGCAGTAGCCAGGAGCGTGATTCTGCAGCATGATTGAGGCTGCGATGATTGTTGCTGCGATGATTGGAGCTGTGATGATTGGAGCTGCGTAGAGTGAGGCTGCGTAGAGTGAGGCTGCGTTGAGTGTTGCTGCGGTGAGTGGGATTGTGGGCTGACGACTGCCCCGATGAGTTATTGTGCAGTGGACTGTGCTGCTTGGTTCGTTTCTTTTGCCGTCGGCACGTGGAGCATGGTGTGGTGTTGGATTCCACACTGCTTACATTTGTGTGGGGACTTGCAGTTTGCAGACGAATGTCGCCCACAACAATTGTAGCAAAGCATGCTATTCGCCACGATTTTTCGTCGCTCCTGCACGCTCAGGCCTCTGAATCTGCTGCACGCAATAATAAAATGATCCCCACCGCAGCAGTCACACACGAACTTCCTTTGACTGGGAGGCCCTTGATATGCTGAGTGTGTAGAAGCCCGTTGAGTGGTGTTGGCCTTGGTGGAGGGTTTGGCTGCTGCAGAGGTGGTGCCTTGGGAGGGCGGAGCTTCCGCACTCTCCAACGCCCTCACCTTGTTTGAAACAAACTCCTTCACCTGCTTGAAGGTGGGGTATTCTGTGGCTGAACCCACAGATGTCTCCCAGGCTTCACGCGTCTGCTTGTCAAGCTGGCGTGTCACTTGGTAGGTGAGGATGCAGTCACCCAGGTTCGCAGCAACTCCGAGGGTGGTGAGTGACGTTTGGGCCTCGTCTATGGTTGAAATGAGTTGCTTCAACGCAACTGCACTCTTCTGCTGTACAGGCTTAGTATTGAACAGCTTGTCCAATTGCGCCTGTATCAGCCTCCTTTTATTGGAGTAGGTCTCCTTGAGGAGCTTCCACGCTGGCGTGAATGACGTCCCTTTCAGAGGCAGAGCTTCCACCTTCTGAGCAGGTTCGCCTGACAAGCTGGACCGCAAGTACTGCAGCTTCTCGATGTCGGTGAGTGTCTTACTCGAGCCGATGAGTGCGGTGAACAGCTCGCTGTACGCCGGCCACTCAAGGTAGTTGCCCGAGAATGTCGGGAGTGCCAACTCCGGGAGCTTCCCTGGCGTTGCCGATGAGTTGGAGGATGCTGGCGACATAAAAGGCTCGAGCTCCTGCTTAAGCTTGCCCAACATTAGCTTAATGTTGAGACACAGCTGTGACTCCGTGAGGTGTGCCTTGCTCGCGAAATACTCATGGTTGCGGTGGGCCGCTGGCCACACCGCTTCGAAGTAGGCGTGCTCCTTGATAAACGCCTTGTGGATTTCGTCCACCTGTTGCGTATACACTTTAATCTCCTCCAGGCTTACGTTCGGTGCACAGTCGGGCAAGCTGTCCCGTAGGGCCTTCAGTGCATCGATGCGATCGCGCTGCGTCTCGCACTTAAATTGCAGCTCGGATGGGAGAGTCGCCGGTGAAGAGGATCTTGTTTCCCTCTTCTCTCCCAAGCCACTGTTCCCCAGAGCCTCTGTGGGAAGAGTGACCGAGACTGCCGGCGGCGTGGGTGATGTGCCTCTGGAGGACGCCGTCTTCTTAGTAGGCTCGTCACCGGCCATGTTCTCCGTGAGTGGGAGTGTTCAATAGCGTGGGAGCGCACTGAGTTTCACCGGCACTGATTGTTCACTTGCACAGAGTGTTCACTTGCACAGATTGTTCACTACCTGTCTAAGCTCCGGCTCGAAGGACCAAAAATAATGTTCGATTGTTCAATGTGATTGAGGATTCTTAGACAGGTTGAATAATGCACTGAGTTGCGGTGAAAAGCACTTTGTCAGTTTTTATTTAACAACGATGAGTGTGATTCTGAATTTGCCCTTGTAACCGGCACGCGGTGATTCTGAGTGTCGATTCTACGGATTGTATTAATCCTTTCAAGGTAAAGGGAATGATTGATTGATTCCCACGCGGTGGCTCACCCCGTGGTGTCCTCGACAATATTATTGATTGGGGACTGAGTGAAAGAAATGCAAAAATGCAAGAAACAAAGAACGCGTCTATCGATTGCAAGATCACACAAGAGATTGAATTAATGGCGGACTTCCGCTTGCGCTTCTTCTCGATTCCCTTAGAGCAGCGAAGCTGCTCTCTCATTGGCTGCTCGAGTGGCGCTGATTGGTTGATCGATCAGCGTTCATTGCTGACTCGCCCATCGATCGATATTGATTTGGCGACTCGCCCATCGAACCGCGTCGCTGACTAGCAGTCCGCGAGGTGCTGCCGCGAGTGTGAGTGTGGCGGCGTGGGGAACTTGATTCATTCCCAAACACCTTTAATGAATTTTACACCTAGCGCTTTTTCGTTAAACTTAACTGCCCTCTCTTCTAACACTAGCTCCGTCTCTGGATCATATATCCTATATCCACGTCTTTCGCGTGCATACCCTAGCATAATTCCTACCTTGCCTGGTACTTCTAGTTTGTTACGTTTTTGTTTCGGAACGTGAAAATATACAACGCTCCCGAAAACACGTAAATAACTGACATTGGGTTTTATTTAAAAAAATAATTCAAATGTTGTCTTTTGTTTCCCTCTTCGAGGCGTTACGTTACTCACGTGACTACTGCAAGCTGCAGCCTCTGCCCAAAATTTAGTTGGCAATCTACTGTTATGCAATAGGGTCCTGGCGCGTTCTAAGATCGTTCGGTTGGCTCTTTCGGCTTTACCATTGCTCTCGGGGTTATAAGGAATCGTTTTCTCATGAGCTATTCCTTTTTTTCGTAAAAATTCATCTATCTCCCTATTCACGAATTCACGTCCGTTGTCTGTTCTAAATCTTTTGATTTTTGTATTAAGCAAGTTTTCGTATTTCTCCTTAAATGACATGAATGCTTCAAAAACCTCACTTTTATATTTCAGAAAATATGTGAAATACATCCCGGAATAATCATCTACTAACACTAACATGTATCTAGAGCCTTTCAAAGATTCTAATGGCATAGGGCCACAAACGTCACCATGAATTAATTCCAGCGGTTTTTTACTTTGATCTCTGGTAATTGTTTTATGCGACTTTCTTGTAATTTTATTAAGGTTGCAACTCTCACACACGAAGTCATCACCTATGATTACGCTAAGGCCATCTACAAGCTTGTCCTTACACATTCTGGACAAGTATTCATTATTTATGTGCCCTAATCTCTTATGCCAAAGTTCATGTTCGGCATCACTAGTTTTTCCAACATTGTAGGAATGTTCGCAATGTTCATCGCCGCCAGGCCTAGCCATAAATTCTAATCGTCTACCAATAAGCTCGCCAGTCAAGATCGCGTTACCTGTTTTCTCAGACACGGTGATAGAACTGCTTTCTTGTGTAATTTTGTAACCTTTTAACATAAGTGTTGTAGTAGATAACAAGTTTTCTCTCAGTCCTGGCACATACAAAACGTCCTCCAACATAAAGGTGATTTGTTCGTTATTTTGATTTGGAACTTTGATCTTAACCGTGCCGATCCCTTCGTAACGCAACCTTGAGCTCGCTCCTGCCTGACAAAGCTCTCCTTCCTGTAAATTAATATCGACAAACCATTTTAGATTATTTACCATATGATTGGTTGCTCCACTATCGAATAACCAAATTTCATTGATATTACCTTCATGTGGCGTATTACCAATATTAAAGGCATACATATTACCAGTACTATCTACAGTTTTTACAATGCTGTTAGCAGCTTTCGTCTTCTCGCCGTCCTTTCCTTTCGTGGTAACGGCGTCCTTTGATTTGTACCCCTTGTTGTGGCTGCTAACCTTGGAGTCATCTCTGCCTTTGTTGCGATGCCAACACATCTTCGCGATGTGGCCAGGTTTACCACACGAATAACATCGCTTATCGCCCCTTTTTTGTACTGCATAGGCGCCTTCCGTTTCTGTGTGGTTGCTTCCACGCCGTTGGAATTCCTTTTCCCGTTCGTTGAGAATTTCTTGAATTTCGTCCAGCGATTTATCTCGTTGAGTCTTGAGTATTTCTCGGATGTCTTTGAATTGGTTAGTTAATCCTCGCACCGCGTAGTAAGCAAGCTCACGCGGCGTCACATCCAAACCAAGCGACGCGCACTTTGTCGTTAGGCCACGTGCTCGTGCGATATAATCGCTTACCGTTTCCTTGTTTTCCATGCGTAGGAATCTCAAGTCGTTGCTGGCCTCTATTTTTTGGTCCTCTGCTGCTCCTACGTATGAACTCCTGATTTTAGTCCACAAGACTTTAGCGTTGTTTTCTGTCGCGAACTGTAGTGCTTGTTCGTCCGATAGGTGTAATCGTATGTACGCCACTGCGTCTCGATTTCTGGTTTCCCATTCTGACTTTGATTTCTGATCCGCCGTTCCTTCAGGCTTATTATCTCTTATTGCGCTGTCTATCTTCCGTAAGCTGAGGATTGCTTCCATTTTCATTGCCCAAACCAGATAATTGGAACCGGTTAACAATGGAACTGCCGGTAGCGCGCTCCTCTCCATGCTTCGTTCGTGATCTTTCTCGGATGACGAACCACGCAATAACTAATTACTAGTTATTACTTCCGAATCACTTTATTGACTCGCGCACTAAATACAACCACGCTCTGCTACCAGATTGTTGCTTAAAGTGATTTAGTGGATTTAACAATTTGAGATAATATATAGAATGATACAATGGTGTGACTTGTACAATGGTTCGAGACGCTCTGTTCTTCCTCGATACGTATTACGCAACGACAAGGAAGCGGTATAGTGGGGGGCATGTCCCTGTTTATGGCCACCAACCGAGAGACGGCGCAGCTCGGGATAATTTTAATTATTATCTACAATAATAATGCAATTAACATATATGATAGACTTTAAAGCTCTATTTTACTAAATAATTTTTCTTTCTTTTCTTCACTACATCTTGCATTGTTCTTAATTCATACAGCCAGGCCGACTCGCTGTTGTGTTAAAAAATCACACGAGATTACTCGGTGGGGGGGGGGGGGGGGGGCAAGCAATAAGCCTCGTGGAGGGACGCAGGTAGAAAATGAGGTGTCCGCTGCACTGCGCGTGATCCCGCCTGTCACGTCTTCCCTTCGAATTGGAGACTGATCTCTTATCTCTTCAGTATAAACACGTGCTACAATATAAGAACAAAAGTACGCACTGACATATGCGCTGCGAGAGAACGTGGGTCATAAAGAGAAAATATTACTATGAAGAGGTGAAAACGTTGCGTCTGCAACGAATGCAAGTCCGATTGGTCCTAATATAATCTCCCCCCTACGCCTCACCCTTTCTCGCAGTGCATACGCCTGTGCCTGATTTTGTTTTGATATTGGAGCGCGTGGTTATTCGAAAGATATGGGATCCGTTTTCAATTTGAGGAGAAGACGACGCAGGCGGGAATCAGGCGTCCCTCTAGCCTGCAGGTGGCGAATTGATGGCGGACAATACTTTTTAATTGCTATATTGGTGACATCTTTTCCATATGCATGAAAGTAATTGTAGTTTAAATATAATTATGAAACATGCATTGGGAACACTGTTACATGGGCCCTTCTGGCCCTTTCCGTGCTTGCTGTCCGCGCGTCGCTTTATTCCGTAAACGGCGATTCAGCGGAATCGCCTCGCGCGTGCCAGTCACGTTGCGCTGAGCCGCGTAGCGACAGCCGTAGGGACAACGTGACCCTCGGCGGCCCGGGCCCGGTTACTTCCGATGCATACAGCGAGCGACAACTGCCGACGGGGCAATTTCCCCCATACGCGACGATTGATCAAGGCACGGCCGAGAACCGGGGATCGATGAGGAGGGATTGAGAATTCGAATTTGGGAGCTTGAACTAGGAAGTCGCGACGGACAAAAGGACCGTCTAGAAACCGCGACCACGTCTCCGGATAGATTCCGCGAAGCACGATCGGCCGAAAGTAATTCGTTAGAAGGGTAACTCCATCCGACACACCGAGAACGGCCTAGCCGGGAGAGCCCCTCGCATTAATCGTGACCGACGTAGGACCGCGTTATTATCCGACGAATAGAGACAGTGCGGTACGACGGGCGCTAGTCACCGTCTTCCGAGTGCCATCCGAGAGCACAGCTAGCGACCACGACCTACGCTCGGGCCAGAGACCCCGACAGCAAGCGAAACCATAGACGGCAAGCGTGCCGCGTGCTACGCGAGAGCACAGCGAGCGACAGCAGGGACGGAGCGTCGTCCCTACGGTATGTAAGCAAATCCTACTTTACCAAGAATATATTTTACTCTTTGTTTTGACCTCTATTTCCGCCTCAAATATTGATTGAACCTCCTTTACCCCTTATCCTTCCTTGGTAAGTATAGTCAAGGTGTGCTTTAGCACTTAAACAGAGTAAGAACCCGATAGATCATTCCAACCGCTCGGGATGATTTATTGAAAAGTCCCTTCAGGACGTAACAAACTGGTGTCAGAAGTGGGATTTTATTTTCCCTTCTTATTATTTCTAATTAGAAGAAGAGATCGCGCCGTCGCGACATATCGCGACCTGCCGCAATCTTATCTGCTCGTAACTTGACTACACTTCCTGCTACTCAACCCATTCTGCCGAGCATTGCCTAGCAATGACGGGTGGAACTATGAGATGACCTCCTCCGACACGCACTACCAACTTCCCTTCCTTAGATAATGTTCCCCCTGTAGTTCCTTCCACTGTACCGCCACCCCTGACTAGTCGACCGTCTTTCGGTTCTCGGACGAACGACCTTGAAATGTCTGCAATAGACGTGTGGCGTTCCCGAGAAGATGAAGAGAGAGTATACCGGGCTCTTGACAGCATTCCCCGTTTCGACCCTGATTTTGTAACATTGGAGGACTTCGCTGCCGCGATACAGCGTGCTACACAGCGTGTTCCACCTGGTCAGGAAGAACGATTTCTGACCGAGCTCATATACAAATTAAAGGATCCTATTAGATACTATGTCGAGGGGAAAGGTTGTCAAAGCGTGTCCGACCTGCTCTCCCTTCTAAGGGTCCGATATTCCCCATGCCGCGGTTATGAGGAGCTCCGACTGGAACTAGAACGTATAAGCATGTTTCCCCGGGAGCGTCTAATAGATTTTATTCATCGCGTGGGCCGCCTGTACCGACAGGTGACCGTGAGAGCAAGAGAATTAATCGGAGAAAACGTCGATAGGACCATTAGGGACGTGGAGCGCTTGGCCCGAACCTCATTTATCACAGCATTACCTCAAAGAATTTCGACTAAAGTAGCTTTGTCTAGTCCCGAATCTTTGGACGACGCGTTCGATTTGGCATTACACGCCCAAAGACGTGAACAGGAATTGTCCGGTTTGCCACGCGATGAGATGTATGGGCACCCTTGTGGCGCGCGTCCCCCGTCACCCTACGACCCCCAGCGTAGATGGACCGAATGGAGACAACCGCGCGAGGAGGACTTGTATTACGAACCCCCTTCCCCGTACTCTGCGTATAGCTCCCTCCGCTATCGAGACGAATATTATCGGGAGCCTTATTATCGCTACCCGACGCCGGAGTACCATCCAAGAGCCTTGCTGACGAGGCAAGGCGAACGCCCGTTGGATTACGAAGGTAGGCTGTACGATCCCGGTGAAAGACCCCCACGCGGGAGATTTTGGAATAACAGGCCGTCGCGAGCACGTGGGGCTAGATCGTATCAACCTCGTGAGTTTCGCGGATATCAGCCTCGCAAACCAGGAAGGTACCAACCCCAGGAGTCGGAAAGGTTTGAACCCCGAAACTACGACCCTCGCGATATGGAAAGATATAACCCACGCGAAATCGAAAGGTATCAATCTCGCGAATCATCGGAACCAACAAGAAACGAACCCCAGGGCACGCCAAGAACGACGGAATACGAGCCGTACCCAGAAAATCGCAATCATTAGGTGCCTTTACACGGTCGTTCCGGCGCGCGTTCCGGCGCGCGTTCCGGCGCGTCACACGCCGCGCAGCACGCCAAAGTACGTGAACGCTGGAGCGACGCTCCTTCGTGCACGCCAGAAGATTATACTCTCTACTACTTAGAGACAGCGAGTTCGGGCTCCCATTTCTACGTCGACTCCACATGCTTTTTACACGATCCACCGCAGTGGTGTACTACTTGTTCGATGTATATCATCGATCTGCGAAATGATCGGCAAGACACGATCGCGTGTAAAATTTTACAAGGATACTTTAAAAAATGTCCAAATGTTTCCCCGACAATGCGATGGCAAATGAAATTGCAGTTAACACATTCCCTGTTGTGACGATCATAATTATTACTATCAACTACTGTTACACAAACAATAGAAATTATAAAAGAAGTAGGCATTTCTTAAACGCACTCTTATCGTATCGATATGGACGTGACAAATGGATTCCTGGGTCACACTGGCTCACCCTGCCTCACACAGTCGAGGGTCGTTCGAACATGAGAGGTCAACTTCAGATCAATTTTTTTGTAATTAACATGAATACGACATATTGTTTGCATGGTTACATACTATGTCCATTAGCTATCAGAATAGAGTGATGGATACACAAAAATACAACTTTCATACTAAACTACATCTTTGCCATATTTTTTTTTTCTGTTTCTGTAGCTATTTCTAACTATCACTTTTACTCCTTTATATGTACCTACCTCTTCCTGCCGTTTCTGCTTCCATCTACCTACTTAATTTCAAGGGTTCGCACAGGCCTGGTCAGCGTCAGGAACATTTGGCGACCAGGTCTTTGCGTACCGGGGGACAGCTTTCTTATCCGACGCTTTCTCTTCACCCTCTCTATGTTTTTTCTTTTTTTTTTTTTCTTTTATTCGCTATCTCTAACTCTGTCTAGTCTTTCCTTTTTAACCGGCGAAAATTCATGGAGCGGACACTTGGTCTCGAACCGGCTGTCAGACACCACGTACCGCGCACGCATTTTCTTACTGTTTATCCATTTTTACTGTTAATTTATTACTATTAATTGTTACTGTTAATTATTTCTGTTAATTTTTACTCATAATCGTTACTGTTAATTATTACCATTATTTGGTACTGTTAATTGTTTCTATTATTTGTGATTGTTAATTGTTATTTTTAATTGTTATTATTAATTGTTATTGTTAACTGTTATCTGTGGGTAACCTACATTGAGTTGGGTTAGGTGTGTGATTTCACCGAACCACATCAAGTTTAAGAAGCCTGTGCGAAGAACGCGAGTGATATGTTTGCGGTGAATAACAACTGTGACCGGAACATAGCTGCTGTTGATGTCGCTGCTGCTGCTGTGCATTTAACA
The DNA here is from genome assembly GCA_963971345.1 of Andrena flavipes. NCBI lineage: Eukaryota > Metazoa > Arthropoda > Insecta > Hymenoptera > Andrenidae > Andrena > Andrena flavipes. The sequence continues at coordinate 44,243,854 of OZ020479.1, read as the reverse complement.
GCAGCAGACCGAAGAAGAACCAGAAGAAGAGACCGCTAAGTTTGGATGAAAAAATACCGCGGAAATTGCAACGATCAGCCCCTTCTGCGAGAGCTGAGAGAAAATTATCCAGAGGATTACCGGAATTATTTGAGGATGGATTCGAAAACATTTGTGGATTTACTCGGTTTAGTGAAAAATAGAATTCAGAAAATGGACACAATTATGCGACAAGTATCAGCGCAGAGCAACGTCTTACCGCCACATTACGATTTTTGGCAACTGGGCGTAGCTATGAAGATTTACAATTTTCAACGGGAATATCAGCTCCTTCGTTATCAAAAATAATTCCTGATACGTGCAAAGCACTGTATCATGCACTACGGACAGAGTTCTTAAAGGTAAGCGTTACAAATTATTAATACGTGTAGACTAACAATAATACTTAATTAATTAAATTATATATGTAGCTATCGTTATTAGGCGGGAAAGGCTAATCTACGATCGCGAATTCATATGAAAATATGTGTATTTTAGTTGCTGTGCGGCGTGCAAGATAGCGGCTGTTCTGTCAATCATAAACAAAACACCAAAAAGATTTTTGTGCCTTATGCAATTGCGCAAGTAATGAAAGTCGATTGGGAGGATGAAAACTGCAAAATTCAGAAAATAACGGCAATTTTTCCGCGCTTCGAGGTTCATTATTACTTGCGCAATTGCCTAAGGCACAAAACTCTTTTTGGTGTTTTGTTTCAGATTTAACAGAACAGCCGCTATCTTGCACGTCGCACAGCAACTATTCAAACGGAGGGTCTGAAAATTGTGTAAATAAGTAAAATACACATATTTTCATATGAATTCACGTTCGTATCTATAAAACTAATAACTCCTACTACTAATTATAAATTACTTATTGATTATGTACAGCATAGTGCTGACATTCGTTGTCGCATATGTCCGTTTGCGGTTTCAATTGTTTTAACAGTCCTTTCCTTAAAACCGCTGCAATTATGCTGTCTGCATAAATTGCTTGCTCCGCATCCATTCGAGCCAATTGTTTGGCCACTTTTATTCCGGACGCTTCATATTCGGTTATTTCGATCCTACTAGTGGTGGGCTTATTTAAGGCGACAGCGCAAGTTTTGAGGACATCGATCACGCTGTCGTCAGTTTTCTTTTTCTTTCTAAATCGATTCGTTTCGCCAGCGGGTCGTTTGCCCGTGCTTCCACACGGCTGCACTTCTTCGTCCTTCACACAAAAAGAAAATAATTTAATAAAATAAGAAATAGCCAAAAAATTTTTAAAAAAGTATTCGCTGTTAACACCATCTCTGTCCGCGCTGTCTATTTAATTGTTTATTTTTGTATTGTATTTTGTTTTGTCATAGTTCCCGAATACCAAGGACGAGTGGAGAAAAATAGCGGAAGGATTTCATAATAAATGGGATTTCATCAACTGCGGAGGTGCTATGGATGGAAAGCATATCCGAATTGTTCAACCATCGGGCTCCGGGGCTTTTTATTATAATTATAAGAATTACTATAGCATTGTGCTAATGGCGTTAGTTGATTCGAATTGCGAGTTTATTTTTGTCGACGTCGGAAAAAATGGAAGGTTATCGGATGGTGGTGTTCTCGAACACACGGAATTTATGAGACGTTTAAATAACGGGCAGTTGCACTTGCCGGAAAATGATGAAACTATAAAAAATTTAAACTTCGCCTTTGTAGGCGACGAAGCTTTTGCTTTAAAGAACAATTTCTTAAAGCCGTATGCACAAAGGGAATTGGACCACGATAAAAGAATATATAATTATAGATTATCGCGAGCGAGAAACGTAGTAGAAAATACATTCGGGATATTATCCGCGCGATTTCGAGTTTTCCATACGGCAATCAATATGAAGGTGGAAAATATAGCTTATGTTGTATTAGCTACTTGCGTTCTCCATAATTTTTTACGGAGACGAAGTGCATCATATTTAACGCTCAACAGGAGTATGCAGGAGGGGAATTTTCAAAGCGATGTAGTAGAGATGGATAATTTGCAACCCGTTAATCATCATAGGAATATAAATAACTCTGCAAAACAAAATCGGGACTATTATAAAGAGTATTTTGTAGGAGAAGGAAGTGTTCCGTGGCAGGAAGAAATGTTGAATATGTATAGAGCGTAAGTGTTTCATGTATTAAGGGGTTAGGCCACCTTGGATTAAGCAAAATTGCAGTCATTTTCGGCATTTGTTTTAGGAAGCTAATGAAATAAACAGAAAATTTAATATGAAGCCTGCAATTATACAACTCTCGCAAGATCTTGAGGAGCGACGCCTTCCACGGTGTTCAAATCTGACGGCTATACCGTTTGACATATAACGAAAAACCAAAAAGATTTATTTTCTGTATGCCTGAAACTAGAGAAGTACGTAGGGAAATCCAGAAACATTAATTTGTCACGAAATGGTGTACATGGGGAGAAAAAGTGAATTTTTTTTATAAAAGAGTCAATTACAAAGAATATGTTTCAGATATCGCAATACCGCAACGTGATTTTCTAGTTTTAGGCATGTAAAAACAAAAAGTTTTTGGTTTTTTGTTCAAAATCAAACGGTATAGCCGTGAGAATGAACATCGTGGAAAACGTCGCTCCTCAAGATCTTGCATATCATGGCTCTGCCGTCGCCATTTTGTACGGAAAAAAAAATATATTTAATCCATTATCTTTCTAAAAAAATGCCGAAAATGACTGCAATCTTACTCCGTCCAAGGTGGCCTAATCCCTTAAGGGGTCATGCCAACCTGTGAGGTCTATACTTTTCCTATGAACAGCCGCCTTTTTATTTGAAATTAATTTTTCGGGATAATGAACGATTAAGCACTTGATAGTTTATTATTATAACTAAATTTGATCGAATTTTTTGTTTCTGATGAACCAGGTCAAAGTTACAATCACGGTCACCATAAAGTACTTAAATAAAAAAAAAGCTGCCGAGAAATCGTCTATAGATCCATTATTTATATATATATATACATATATATATATATATATATATATATATATATATGGCATTACAAAAAAAATAAAAAACATTAAAATATATACTTTCGAATACACAACCGTTTATTTGAAAAAGTTTTAGTTTTTTAAAAAAGAAACCTCAAAATAATTGTTTGTTCAGACCTCACAGGTAGGCATGACACCTTAATAGATTGTGCCATACAATGTATTATTTGTACCGTATATCTGAAGGTCGAGTTTCCTAGCCGCGATCGGCGGTTCTAGGTTCTACGCCTCCGATTGCTTTGGCTTTTGGATGTGTTTTAGAGGAGCCAAAAAAAAAATATGTACGTGTTTTTCTTATATCGGCTCGTTTGCATATTTAGAGGGTGAAACCACCACTCATAATTCATTAGAAGAGGTACACTAGATCCTACTGTTAGTTTAAACAATATTATAAGATTGTGTTGAATAAAACCTGATATATATTTCATTTGCGTCATAAGTTACCGTATGGATGATGTTACTTTTGTACCTCTTCTTATGAACTTCGAAGGGTTCTTTCACCAAATAAGTATGTTTACGCACCAATACAAGAAAAGCACAAATTCTTTGTTTTTTGCTCCTCTAAAATATATTGAAAAACGAATGTAATTGGAGGCGGATATCCAAAACACCTCTCTTTCTGAGTGATTGCTGGCAAACGAATGAAACAGAGAGAGAGAGAGAGAGAGAGAGAGAGAGAGAGAGAGAGAGAGAGAGAGAGACATAATTCAAAGTTTTCAATTAATTGAATTGCTAATTACTGTAATCATCTGAGGAATTGCGATAAATGTTTATATTTATCTTTCATGTCTATATGACTATAATATGTACTCGTGTAACAAACTTCGGTTAGCGATATGCCCTTTCTTTTATTTACCTTTCTCTCATTTGTTGTACAAACGGATTTAATGTATTAAATAGTATTAACATATATGTTAATAATAATCATTTGTGTACGTTGTACACTAGGAATGCACAGACTTAAGGTCGGTATCAGATATATTGGCCGGTGAGTTTCGTGAGGGGTATTCTCCCACCACACCGCTTGCCTGCTCGATGCTCCTTTTCTCAACGTTCTCACTCTCTCGAGAAAATGAAAAGGCGTGTTATAATGACATATATGTCAGAATAGGTTTGGGTTAGGCCTAAAATATTCAGACTGTTATTGGTCAGAAGATTGATTCTTTCTCGACAGCTTCATCCCGTATTGGTCACACACACAACTATTACGTTAAGAATAAACAACAGCCATACAGCTATGTTACAGGCGGAGCCGAGCAGCGTTCGCATTACCCCACCATACCCTTCGGGGGCCACCGAACTCCAACTGACAAATCCACGATCGTCAGATGGTGGTGGTTGATTTCTCCTCGATCGCTGATCGGGAAAACAAACTCACCGGCCAATATATTTGATACCGACCTTAGTAAGACCAAGGGCCACATAGGTTCACTGCGACTTATGAGACGGCCGCCAAAAAATATGAATGTTACTTATCATATATTATTTGTTTTATTTATATGTATCATATATTATGACTTGTTAAAATTAAAATAACACATAGTGAGCTGGCCACCAGCAATCACCAGAGGGCCCCGGCCTGTGCATCCCTGCTGTATAGAGTGTTCAAAAAGTAATGGTCACTGGTTTTGGGCGTCAATGTGCATCTCTGGACCAGTGAAGATTTGTTAAAAAGAAATTGCTACAAAATTGTTTATAACATTGAACATGATGTTTCAACGATTCGATTGCATAGACTTGCACGTATAGGAATGGACCTACCACTACTCTGTCGCTTTGCCAGAATCTACCCAAATGGTGGGGTCTGACACAGTGCGTACCCCTAAACGTAAACAAACACAATCCGACGATTAAAGGGACAGAAGGTAGCGCAAGGTGCATTAACCTAGTTTGGGCCACTGTGCCAGACCCCATCATTCGGGTACATACTACCAAAGCGGCAGAGTAGTGAGTAGGCCCATGTTTATACGTGTAACTCTATGCAATCGAATCGTTGAAACATCATTTTCAATGTTATAAACAATTTTGTAACAATTTATTTTTAACAAATCTCCACTGGACCAGAGGTGCACATTCACGCCCAAAACCAGTGACTATTACTTTTTGATGCATTATAACGCGCATGTGTTAATATTATTGTTTGAATAAGATTTAATTGAATTATTTTCTAATCCTTTTCCAAAAATTCATGAAGTAATTCAATTGTAATTCTGCACATCTCTGTGCAATTGTAATACCTACATACCCAGTTACCATAATAAACTATAATTTCATAAAAAGACAACCCTGCGTTTCCTTTTTTTTTGCCTGTGTCCATTGTAAAATTATATTCCGTTTCTTGTTTACCTTCAGTACTACATTGAAATAATATTTCCACGTATAAGTTGGAGTCACAGAGGCTCCCTAAGAATAAAAGTTTGCAGTGACAGCTTTTTTAAAAAAATGTTCGATTTCTGCTAGTTTCGTTGTGTAGAATTAATTTTTTACAGGATAGAAACTAGTCCCCGGTTCGGAAAGGGACGTTTTTTCTTTCAAATTTGAATAACTCAGGCAAAAAAAACGTACCTACAACCACCAATGAATACTGATTTTACACAGAAAATTCGTCGCTTATTTTTTTTTTAGGAGTGTAGTAATAAAATAAATGAATAATGGGTCACAAATAAACTTACTTCATTGTGAGACTGCGTCTCAGTGTCGTCCATGTCATTCACAATTGGATCCTCAACCTCCGGTTGAATTTCTTCGGATTCGTCTCCCATCGCTTCCGCCTCGTTCAATACAGGTGACTCCTGTTCCATGTTTGAGATGGAAGCACTTGGGGTGTCTTGATCTTTGGTGAACAGTAATAAATTGTAGTACCAAAGTGTTGGCACGTATACGTCTTCAGCCCCGTTGCCAGACCGTCTGGATGCTAATACTTTGTTGTATTCCTTCCGGAATGACCCGCGGAGGCGTTGAAGTTTTTTATTGACAAACTCCTTGTCAGCTTCCGGAAATATTGTCTTACAATATCCAATTAATTTCTCGTAGCACTCTCTCCGTAAATTCCGATTCTGGTATTGGGGCGTTTTTATTTTCCACAACGCCGGCATAGTTCTATAGAGAGCAAGGAGCTCTGTCACTGCTTTCGTACTCCACTTTATATCGTCTGCAGACATCACGCAGAAAGTCAGTAACGGTGACGAACTCTGTATACACACTTGACACTTCGACTTTTTGGTCGATTCTGCCCCTGCTCCGCGTTTTCACTTAAAACGTAAGCACTGATTCCTCCCTCCATAGGTCAAGTTCCGAGTAGAGGTGGTTATGGCAAAATATAATTGGTTAGGGTGTGACAAAAGGTACCGATTTGAGCCCAGGCGGATATGGAAAACGGTTTCCTCCTTTTTTCCGAATGGCGGTCGGGTAATAAAAATCAAGGGTTGTAAATATGTCTTTAGTTTACGTTTGGCGGCCAGATGTGCAAGTTCCGCGAGGTATTTCCTTATTAGACCATTGTCCTGTGATTATGAAGGTTTAGTCCGACAATAAAGACGTCGTGGGCTGAAACCCATCAGTGACGGCATTGCGAAGAGTCCCATGAGTATGGCAATTAGAATTGCTAAGTGTTCGCCAAGCGCAAGATATAAACATAAATGTACCGAGTCTTAAGAGTCATGCTTAAAAAAGATGAATATGTAGGCGTAGGGGCGGGGTAATTAGAATATCTTGTTTTCAGACATTGATGAACTAAATTCAGTTTTATTATAAGTCTATAGAAATACACCTAGTTCCACTGAATACCTTGCAATCAATCCGCCGCGTTCATCAGTAAGCCGCTGCTAGAATATTTTCATAAACATCTGATGACTCTTAATCTTTACTATCTCACCCACGCGTTTATGTAGTAAAAAATTACACGCGATTACTCGCGACGAGGCCCAATACATACCCTTCGCGGAGGGACTCTGCAATAGGAAGTTCGCGCGGGGTCCCGCCTGCGCCGCCCTCCCTTCAAAATTGCAGACGGATCCCTTATCGCTCCACTATATACACGCGCCAGAATATAAAAACAGAAGGACACGCGACGATTAGGTGCAAGAAAAGGTTCGCCATAGGGAGGAGATATTACTAAGAAATAGTGGAAACTTCGCGTCTGCATCCTTGCAGGTACGATTGGTCATAAAATAAGTTGACTACCTCTTTTCTTCCTGTGTCTTGTCTCCGCGAGGCGTATTATTCATTAGGCGTATTTACATGAAATTTGGTATAATTTTCATTTAAAAAACGCAAAGAATCCATCGGTATCACTTCCATAATGATACGATAAAGTATAAAGAATACAGTTTTTCTGAAACAGGTATGAATCCTTAGCCGACCGCAGCGAATCGAGGACGGCGACCCACAGTGGAGGGTGAAATATTCATTACAGCGTATTAAGAAATTCTTTATTCTTTATCGTATCGATATGAAAGTAACACCAATCGATTCCTGGCGTTCTCCCAATTAAAATTATTCAAAATGTCGTGCAAATCGGTGTACTTTTACACAAGCAATACAAATCATAAAAGGAGTAGGCATTCCGCCGTCCGAACGATGACCAGAACGAGCAAAGAACCTTGCTGATTGGACAAATTTTCCTTGGAGAGGAGGGACCTTCTCTCTGTGAGTTCGACGGTGTAGGAGGAACCCCCTCCCCCTCTTCGCAACGTAGAGGGTAAAAATTAGACATCTGCTTACCAAAACTAACCAGATGGATCGCTCAGAGTCTCGACACGGTCGCGGTTTATAACCGTATTGTCCCGCGAGTCAGCGGTGGAACCCGCCGATGGAGCAATATACTCATTTAACTCAGAGGGAAGAAAGTCTTAATCCTGAAAAAGGGCACGATGTCGATTGCCCCTTTTCGACATCTGGCAGGCAAATGCTTCCCGACGAAACCTTCGGAAACAAGCAATTGCCTAGTTGTAAACCAGGGGTGCACAAGAGAGCTGTTTTAGCGCCTAGCTGCGAGCAACCCGTTTGTCCCGTTGCTAAGGTTAGAATCGGTGAGAAGAACTGCAGTAGTGTACGTACATTTGGTATGACTTGAACCCAGCCATATATACTGACGCTACGAGCCTACGAGCACGCACGTACACTATTACAATGTAAACGAATGAATGAATCTTTTCATATAATTTTTAAATAGGTACAACAATTAGTCCATTAGTACGTTCATTACGGTTACTTTCCTTATACTTATTCTCTTTGTATTAGGTTCTTTGCTCGTTCTGGTCATCGTTCGGACCACGGAATGCCTACTCCTTTTATAATTTCTATTTTTTGTGTAAGAGTAGTCCGATTTGCATGATATTTGTGATAATTTTAATTGGGAGAACGCCACGAATCCATTAGTGTTACTTTCATATCGATACGATAAAGAATAAAGTAATTTCTTAATACGCTGTAATGAATATTTCACCCTCCAATGTGGGTCGCCGTCCTCGATTCGCTGCGGTCGGGTAAGGATTCATACCTGTTTCAGAAAAACTGTATTCTTTATTCTTTATCGTATCATTATGGAAGTGATTACGATGGATTCTTTACGTTTTTTAAATGAAAATTATACCAAATTTCATGTAAATCGGACTATTTTTAACGAAGTTATGGAAATCAATTTATTATGAAGAATTCTTAATTACAATCCGATTTGTGTCGTTTTTGGATCATTTTCATCTGGAAAACATAAGGAAACGATCCACGCCACTTTCGCCCAGATCCGGTGCGAAATGTAAAATTTTTGATTCGCCACGTCTTAGGGGGCAACATTGTACGGCCCCCCCCCCCCCTGGTCTTGAGGGTCGAAGTCCTTGAAACCCATCGAGGCACGGCTTATCTACGGCGTTGCCTCTGGAGTCTAGGCTGCCAGGCTCGTCGCGCGCCTCAGGATTTCTGCACTGTCAGAAATCCTGAGGCGCGCGACGAGCCTGGTTTCAAGTGTCGTTTTTTCCTTTTCTAACTACATTTTCTGTCTCTTATGTAAACTCTTCTGGAGTCGAGGTTGGAGCGCGGGCAGGAGCGTGGTGCTTTCTGGCGCGCGGGCGGGATTGTGGTGCTTTCTTGCGCGCCACGCAAGAGCGTGGGTGAAAAATTTGACGTGCATCCCGAGCAATCAGAAGACTACCCTCTTCTTCAAAACATCTTGCATATTTTACATCTCTTCATCATTTATCTTAGATATAACATCACTTGCATACCGATATGTATTTATTGTCTATTAATATTAGTTTTTATATTAAAACAAGCAGTGACATGGTAAATTATTGCCGTTGATAGTAATAATTATGATCGTCACAACAGGGAATGCGTTAACTGCAATTTCATTTGCCATCGCATTGTCGGGGAAACATTTGGACATTTTTTAAAGTACCCTTGTAATATTTTACAGTCGTTATAACTAAGTCATAAACCATTTCCAGAATTTATAGCACCTTCAGGTCAACCAAATGTAGCTTCCTAAAAACAGATGTTTCAGTGTACCCTACAGTAACAGCATTTATGGTATCCTCTATAACCCAGGCATATCGAGGAATTTCTATACTTTTCGCGAACGTATATCGCGATCGTGTCTTGCCGATCGTTTCGCAGATCGATGATATACATCGAACAGGTAGTACACAATATACCAATGCGGTGGATCGTGGAAAAAACACGTGGATGGAGTCGACGTAGAAATATGAGGCCGAACTCGCTGTCTCTAAGTAGTAGAGAGTATAATCTTCTGGCGTGCATGAAGGAGCGTCGCTCCAGCGTTCACGTACTTTGGCGTGCTGCGCGGCGTGTGACGCGCCAGAACGCACGCCGGAACGCGCGCCGGAACGACCGTGTAAAGGCACCTATTTAAACTCCCAGCGCGCCCGCCCGTTCGACCGGAACGAGGCGGGCGGGTCCTCTTCGCAGGCCCAAAGATCACCACCCCCTCTAGGGTCGACCACCTTGACGTGGTGAGGGGGCTCTAGGTGGGCTGCTATGTCCCCCTTCGGGCGCTGCGTGAGGTCTTGGTCCTTGCGCAGTGGCCGGTGGGGGATGCAGCCATCCTAGCTAAGGGTCGGCCAAAATGATGTCCAGGCCTCCTGGTTTTCTCGGTCTGATGTTTTGTTCCCCCTCCCCCCGCGGATACTTATCTCACGGCCGTCGGTGCCTCCTCTGGCCGGGTCCGTGGGTGGGCATCATCGTTCCAGTGGTGTCCACTCCGGCCGCGTTGGATACCTGAAATCAAGATCATACTGCGGTTAGTGGGATGGGGTTTGTATTGGTGCGTTTGTGTCTGTGGTGTGTGTGTGTGTGTGTGTGTGTCCGTAGGGGGGCGGGGCTTCGGTTCGGGTTCCGGTGGTTCCCTCCCCCCCCCCACGCTCTGGCGTGGGGACGGGTGGGGCCCTCCGATTAGGGTGTTGTGTGCCCCCGACCATGTCATCTGGGTCAGTGGGGGCGGTGTTGGGGGCCTGGGACATCCCCTGGACCCAACGGCCGGATGGGTCCCCCCCGATGTGGGTTGGATAGGCCGTGGTAGCCACATCACCGGGGCTGTGTGAAGGTGTAAAATCCGCTGGGCGGTGGGGCCGTCGCCCCTGAGACAGTATGGGATTATGGAATCATTCAGCCTGGCCTCGGATGTTAAACAGGCGAATGATGGCATAAGGCCATCTCCCCACACCTGCCCCGTCGGCAGCAGGGTGGGAGGAAGACTTCAGACCGATGGGGCTGAGCCGATGCGGCGGGCTAGCACCAACACGGATGTCGGGGTTAACCCGGCACTGCACTCCGTGCAAGAAGCGACAGCGGCAGGACCTGGCTTGTTGAAGACGGACCTTGAGACGGATGTGGATACAGGTTGGATCTCGGTAAAGGACACGAGAAGCCTGGGACCCCCCGGGCAGGGGAGCCAGCAGGGGCTCCGTAGCAGGGAACTAAGGGGGGGACAACCGGCGGTATCCCGAGACCCCGGGAGTGGGACAGTGGGGGCGCGCGCTGACGTGAGGGTGAACGATACGGTGCTCAGTGATGAGTCGCCCTCGCGGAGTGCGCAGGAGCCGGTCGTGGTTCTGGACGACTCGGAGCAGGAGGAATTCCTTCCGGGGACTCCGGAGGGCCACAAAGAATTCCGGTCGCGCGCGTCTACGTCTACTTATAGCGAAGGCACGCGCGTGGTAAGAAAGAAGACGGATCTGGGGACTAGCCGGTCCCCCTCTAAAGGCCAGGCTAAGGAGAGGGGCACTCTAGGTGCTTTCTTCTCCAAAACTCTGAAAGCGACCCGGGATGGTAAAGGAGAGGCTCCCACCCAATCGGTGATGGGGGATGTCGCCACCCCTGGTATTAAAAAGGGGAGGACGCTGGCTAGGACCCCCCCGGACTCGGGGAGAAAGAAACATCCGCAGGGGGTGCAGGGAAGCCCCACGGAGGAGGGTAAAAAGCCCGTTGGGAGTGCCGAAAATCTAGTCGGCTACAATATCATTCCGTTGGTGTCTTTGGAGAGGATTACGATCTCTAAGAAACCTGTGGAGGCGGCGGCCATACGCCCCAGGTCTAGTTCCTCGTCTCCTATGCTGGAGGTAGAGAGGAATAGGAGAGTGGCCTCTGGGGTGGGCTTAAAGGAAGGACCCCCGAATCCGGGTGAGGGGAGGTCGGGGCACATGTTTGCTTATCCTGCGGCCCCTTTGACAACCGCCAAAAAGCCCCTAGTACCGGCTGACTCGGCTAAAGACAAGGAGGTGGAGTGGGCCAAGAAGCTGCTCAAGGAGGTGACCGTGCTTCTAGGTAACCTCTCGCTGACGTGCCAGGAATTGGCGGAGTCAGTGGAGACGGGATCCTCGAAGCACGGTATTATCCAGGCTGCCAGTAAGATGGCGAAGGCAGCGCTCGAGAAGGGCATTCTGCCATACTCGGGCCAGAAGGATCCTGGTGAACGGGGTGACGCCGGAAAGCCCAAAAAAGGAGGCTCGACCTCCCCTGGTGCGAAACCACGTCGTGACGCTGGGACGCAGACGGAGGAGAGGATTTTTAAGTTCGTAGGGCCTGCCAGTGGCTCCCATCCCCACGACAAGGGGCCGAGGAAGGGGGCTGGTAAGAGGGGACTGACATCACCTCTGGAAATAGGTAGAGCCCCGATTAAGAAGAGGTATGCGGAAGTGCTGGTGGGGAGTCCCACGTTTACGGGACCCTGGCCAAGGAAGGGGGGAACTCCCCCCCAATCCACTTGTGCGGAAGGGAATACTCCCGCAGGCTCCGTCACTGCTGTAGCTGGGATCGAGCGGGCGAGGGTGGATGCCAGTGGAGAGGCTACTGGTAGTTTAGACCAGCGTTTCCAACCCACTAAAGGACAGAGGAGAAGGGACAGGAGAGCCAGGAGGCTCATGGATCTTGAGCTCCAGCGCCAGAGCCTCCGTAGCGGGTCCCAACCTGGTCCCCTGGATAGTCCTGCCTCGACGTCGGGTGTGCATTCCATGTCGGTGGGTCCCCTTCAGAGGGTGCAGGGGGGTCCGAGGACTGAGCATGCACTCCCCCTCACCTCCCTGAAGCCTTCGGGGATGCGTAATGCGCAGCCTGTGCAGCCCCGGGACCCGGGAGGGGGGTGGACCCAGGCCCCCAATAAGGTTAGGCCACCCAGGAAGCGCCCTGAGGCCATCCTAATTAAGGTCCCCCAGGGAGCGACGTACATTGAGACGTACAAATTCCTTCTTGAAGTGGGTAGAGAAAACTTAACCACCGTTAAAGGGGTTAAGATGACCAGACTGGGCCATGTCCTTCTGGAAATGGACAAAAAGGGGAACGCAGAGTCGGTGGTGGCCTCCATAAAGGAGAAGTGTGGTACCCCCTTGGATATTGTGGCCCTCCAGGATCGAATGACCCTGGAGGTGAGGGACATTGACCCGGTCATCGAGGAGAGGGAATTAAGGACTTAAATATGAGGACCGTCATATAGAAGTCAAGCGGTTAAGCCTGAGCCCGGGCGGTCTCCAAACGGCATTAGTGTCGATTCCGTCGAAGGCCATTGGTGGAGCGGTGGATGGCCTCAAATTCAGATGCGGCCTAAGTTTCGCCAGGGTTAGGGTCCTCCCGAGAGTGGTTCGGTGCATTAGGTGCCAACTCCTGGGCCACCTGGCGAAGAATTGCAGCCGGGTTGAGGCGGGCTCGGAGTTATGTAGAAGGTGTGGTACTAAGGACCATCTAATAGCGAATTGTACCATGAAGCCGAGATGTGCTGTCTGCATGGGCATGGGTATCACTGGGAATAGGGCCGCTCATGTTACGGCGTCCCTTGCGTGCCCTGCGAACAGGCTAGATGCGAGGACGGGGCCTCGTAACGGAATGATGAATGTTAATTCCCGTAGTAATGGCGCTTAAGATCTTACAGTGTAATTTAAATCACTGTAGCCTGGCGCAGACGATGCTGGAACGTAATGCGGCGGTTCTCGGGGTGGACATGGTGCTCATCTCCGAGCCGTACCGGCAGGTACGGAAGTGGCATAATGACGCCTCGGGTGGAGCCTCGATCTGGGTCACCGGCTTCAACGGGATGCTCCCCGACCTGACCCACCCGATCGAGCTTGATGGGGTCGTTGCCGTAATCATGCGGGACAAATTATGTATCAGTGCTTATTGCCCCCCGACCATTAGTCTTCAGGGATTCGGCAAGTACTTGGACGCTATAGAGGCCATTGTGACAGAGGCACGGGCTATGAATCTGGGCGTAGTGTTTGGGGGAGACCTGAATGCCAGATCTCCAGTTTGGGGGGGCACTAAGGGGGACAGGAGGGGCCAGTGTTGTCTAGACCTCCTTAGTAGGCAGGGACTCATCCCCTCCAAGGGGAAAGGACGGCACACTTTCTCGAGGAATGGCAGGTCCTCCTACATCGACATAATGTCGGTGGATCAGGGTACGGCAAGAACTATCACCTCTAAGGTCCTGGGGCATTTTACGTTCTCGGACCACCGATATGTTCTCCATACGGTGAGGAGGGGAACGAGGAATTGTAGACCTCCGCCGTTCCCGCAGTATTCCGTGAAAAACATGGAGCCGGAGGAGGTGGTGACCCGCTTCGATTGCCATCTGCAAGGGAGGGACTCTGGTGCTGCCTTGGGGTCTCTGTCCGCGGGTCAAGGTCTAATGCCGGTGGCGGATGAGATCCAGGAGGCCCTACAAGCGGTGACTAAGGCCCTGCTTCCCAGGAAGGCCCCCGTCGTACGTGGCAATAGAAAGCCCAATGTCTGGTGGAACGACGACATTGCGGCAGCGCGGAAGGTAATGTTCAGGGCCAGAAGGGCCGCGCAGAGGGCCAAAAAGAAGGGTCGCCCAGAGGCGCTTGACCTGAAGGCGGCCTATTTCAGGGCGAGGAAGATTGTGAGCGGACTGTCATGGAAGGCGAAGGAGGCAGTCTGGAGCGGGTTATGCTCTATGGCCGAACTTGATCCCTGGGGAAGGCCGTATTTGATGGTGATTGCCTCGGTTGCGGGCAGACCGAAGCCCACGGAAATGTCCCCTGCCCAGGTCACGGCCGTCATTAATCAGCTGTTTGCTACGTCCCCCCCTGGTCCCCTTAGTGGACAGGTTGCCCAGCTGGGGAGCTGGGTAACTAGGGGTACGGTAGTTACCGTCATCGAGAGGATCAACGAGGGTTTGGTCGGTAGAGTGATAGCCAAAATTAAGCACAAAAAAGCCGCGGGCCTCCATGCGGTTCCTTCGGAGGTGGTCTCCGTTGCCATGAAGGCCAGGCCCGGCATGATTGGGGAACTGACGAAGGACTCGATTATTAGGGGGGTCATTCCTGACATATGGAAGACGGCTAGACTGGTCCTCCTTCCGAAGCCGGGTAAGGATCCGCTCCTCCCCGGTTCGTATAGGCCGATTAGCATCCTCCCAGCACTCAGTAAAGTCTGGGAGTATGCTATTAAGGAGGTTATCGAGGACCAGTTGGGACAGGACCCGTTCCATCCGGCGCAGTACGGGTTTAGGAGAGGAGTGAGTACCACCGATGCCATATGCGAGGTATGCAGGATCGCTGATGACTGCTCTAGGAGTGACCGGTGCTGCGTTATGGTCACTGTTGACGCTAAGGTGGGACTCCATCATGGGTGTCCTAGAGAGGAGGGGGGTTGCGTCAGCGGTGTGCACTCTGGTACGTGGCTACCTGAGGAACAGGTTTGTGTCTATTTATACCTCCAGAGAGGTCATCACGGCCCAAATATTTGCAGGGGTTCCTCAGGGGTCGGTCCTGGGCCCCTTCCTCTTTAATTTGGTATACGACGGTGTCCTCGATGTGGTGGGTGATAGCTCTAGGATCCGCCCCATAGCCTATGCGGACGATCTTGCGGTTATTTTTGCTGGCAAGGATTTAGCGAAGATCAAGGCTGACGTCACGCGTACAATGGCTAGGGTGGGTAGGTGGTTTTCCAGGACGGGTCTTACGATAGCCCATGAAAAGACGGAGGTCTTGGTCCTTACTGGCCTTAGGGGCAGGAAAATACAGAATTTCCACATCTTGGGAACGGACATAATGTCCGTTAAGTCTATTAAGTACCTGGGTGTGCACCTGGATTGCTACCGGAACTTTAGGACTCACCTCTGTGAGGTGACGGGTAAGGGTGATAGAGTTATAGGGGCTCTATCTTCCCTTTTCCCTAACGTTAGGAGACCTTCTCGATCGGTTAGGCGCCTCTACTACTCGGTCTGGGAAAGCATTGTTTTATATGCGGCCCCCATATGGGCCTCGGTTGCAGGTTCGGGTGCCAACGAAGCGACACTTAGGAGGGCCCATAAAACGGCCCTCGTTAGAACAACTACCTCATATAGGACGGTGGCGTATATGGCCCTATGCGTCCTGGCGGGTCGCCTCCCGATTGGCCTGAAGGCCAGGATGTGGTGTGAGGTCTATAAGGCTAGGGCTAAGGATAAAGAGAGTACCGTGTTTGGAGGCAATAAGCAGGTTCTGGATATGAGGCTCCGGGCGCACAAGGTCGAGTCTCTTGAGAGTGCCCTTATAGAATGGCAGCGATTGTGGGGCGCCTTTGATCCAGATAACTGGACGCGCCGCATCATTGGCTCGGTGAGGGTGTTCTTAGGAGAGGCGGGTAAGAAGTACCAGGTTGATTACTGAACTTCGCAACTCCTTACATCGCATGGGGCGTTTGGGGCGTTCCGATGCAGGATCGCGAAGGTTCTGACCCCGGTCTGCCTCGACTGTAACGCCCCACTGGACAATGCTGAGCATGTTCTTTTTGACTGCCCGGTATACAGCGAGGAGCGAGATATCTTGGCGGAGGCGCTAGGTGAGACGCTTAGTGTATCTAACCTGATAGGACTGGTCACGCTCTCTGAGGAGAATTGGGCACATTTTCGGACCTTCGCCCAGAGGGTTATGAAGGACCGAACCAGTAAAGAGGTGATCAGGGAAAAAGAGAATAGGGTTGGACTTGCGCGGGTGGCCAGAGCCCAAGCCCTATCCCTACCAGCGTCACGTTTGAGGAAGTGTAGGGGAAAGAGAAAGGCGCCAGGTGGGAGTGGGAGGGATAGTCATGATAATCCTCCTCCGCTACCCCCCGCTAAAAGGAGGAGGGGGAGTGTACCCCTGTAAAGAGGGACGGAGGGGCCCTTCACATGTGGTGGGGCTCCCGATAGTGTAAAATAAGAAATAGTTGGCCCGGCAGTCCCTTCTGTGAAAGGGGAGCCGGTGCTAACCTAGGGTGTAAGGTGTGACTGGAGTACGGAGCCATTCACCCCGAACCCAGTACGGGGTATGTATTTTTTATATCTCGAGTATTTCGAGTTTTATGTGCATGTACGAGCGTTTTAGAATTCTTCTTTCTTTTAATTTTGGGACCTGATTCCGGTACTTTTTAAATTTTTTTTTAAAAAATTTTTATTTGTAGAATGACTCAGTCAATGAGCTGACGGTATGCTCCGTGTTCTATCTTCTTTTTTTAATTTTAGCATCATGGTGTGGGCGGCCCAACGTTGGGCGCCCCTGAGTGTGAGGTGGGGCGGTGTCCTTGGGTTTGGATACGCCGCGTGAGGAGGAGCCTGATGGACCCCCAGGGTGGGCGGGGCCAGGGTAGGAGGCGGTGTCTGATATGTGCCTGTGATGGGCGTGGTGGGCTAGGAGTAGTGGTCCGACGGTGTTCACCCGGGACGTGGGTGAGTTAAGGAGGTCTCCCCCCTGGTTTACGACCAGGGCCCCCGGGGCGAAGTAGTACCAGGTTAGTACCACCAGTCGGGGTATGGGAGGAGCCAGAAGGAGGCTCTGATAGAGGGGGTTTTAGTGGGTAGTCTGCCTATTTGGCTGGGAGTCCCGCATAACCCGGCTAGTTCACTAGCCGGGTATGCATAAAGCATTTCCCCCTCTTAAAAAAAAAAAAAAAAGGCCCAAAGATCACCACCGCCAAAATCGCCCCAAAATCAGAACCTGCAACGGGACTCATACTCGCGGAGTCCCCCCGCATCCGGGTCAAGGCCGAACAATTGGAGAACGGCGAGGCAGAATTCATAGTAGACACGGGTTCATCATTGAACCTGTTAGACATAGGGTCTGCGAGCTCAAGGGCCGTTGTCATAAGCACTACACCCCTCGAAATTAACGGATTAAATGGGAAGGTCTTGACATTAGGAACGACTGCATTAAAGGTAAACGGCAGCTGGGCGTTATTCCACGTACTGAGCATGCCTAATTTACCCGAGGGGATTGCCGGTCTGGTCGGGAGTCCGTATCTGCTTCAGGAGGAAGCCATCGTCTCGTATCATCTACGTACGATGGTAACAGCGAAACACCCAATCCGCCCCGTGGTTTTCTCCAATTCGGCAGAATTGGAAGATGCGTTAACGGCATGCAAACAGAATCGTGAGGGCGTATTAACACGTCCAAGCGAACCATTAGCATTAGAGTCAAACGGCGAACACATAAACTTTTGCTGCCCCGAAGACGACGAGCGGGATTATCCCTTCCCCTTCCCCGAAGAAGATTTCGACGGCAACGAAGATCAGGATTTGGGAAATTACCGTGTCGAGCAAAAACCTGCCGGGGAGCGATTACAACACATAATCGAAACGCTGAAATTGGAAGAATTAGACCCGGGACCGCGTCAGACCATCGAAAACTTAGTTGTAAGGTATTCAGATAGATTTTTCGTACCCGGAGACCCGTTGGGCCAAACAACGTCTATAGAGCATACAATCCCGTTGACCGATGCAACGCCCGTGTTCACTCGCCAATACCCGCATTCGCCGTTAATGGACGAGGAAATTGCTAAACAAACGCATAACCTGGAAGAGTTGGGAATAATCGCTCCTTCGTCATCACCGCATAACTCACCCCTGCACGTTGTCCCGAAAAAGGCCGACGAGGCGGGAAACAAGCGCTATAGGGTGGTAGCGGATTTCAGAACTTTAAACGCCAAAACGATTGATGACCGTTTTCCCTTACCACGAATCTCAGACATTCTTGATAGATTAGGTGGGGCCCAATATTTCTCGGTTTTCGACTTAGCAAACGGTTTCCACCAAATCCCTATGGCTCCTGAGGATCGAGCTAAAACCGCGTTTATGACTCAGTTTGGAGGAGTCACGCGATTTGCCGCCGTGGCTAGCCGCGCGGCTAGTAGTTTTACCTAAAGCCTCTTGTACTGGTGGGAGTAAATGTTGGAGTATACAGCGGAACAGCGATACGAGCTGTAAACAGAGGACCGAGGTCTGGACACTGTCGGTGTCACATTTATGGCCTATGCACCGCTCGGCCTCTTAAGGGTTTGACAACCACCGAAGACCGTGGTTGTTCAGTCAGTCCTTCTCCAGACGCTGTAGACGTTACACGCGATCCGTTATTACGAATAGTCTTATATTTCTTATATTCATTAGTACTACTATTATCTTCATTGTATTAATAAAGTGACATTATCGTATTTGCTCTATCCAGTTACTGCCCACTCTGCTAGGTTTCCCAACAGTAAACTCATAATGGAACGAGAGAAACTACTTGGGGGTAGAGGAAGTTGTTTGGGAAAAAATACTGTCAGTCAGCTAGTAATCTCGGCCCAGAAATGTACTCCGCCAAAGAGTATTACGCTATGTTCTGGGTATACGCGCGGAACGACGGGGACGCGAGTGCTACCGTGCGAGCGTTGGCAGTGGAACGTAGGAACAACACGTTCCGTAGAAAATAAATTAAGTGATCAGTGTTAGTATCAGTGCAGTGAAGTGAATATTCGGTACATTAACCCGGACGCACTTGACGTTGCGACCCTTACTTTCGGGTGGTGTCCTGCGAATACCTGCGATCAGCTGAGCACTGGGCACTACCCTACCATAAATCTTTTCGTCTACCGATGACCAGAATCGGTACAGTGACACAGTGACCCAGGTTTCCGAAAAAGAAGGAAAGGAATGTCCGAATGGGTGAGTTTTATTTAATTTATTGGTGATTATTAGGTGTAGAAATAAATTCTTTCCGATTTTAGGGTACAATAACAGTTCGATTTAAAAAATATGAAAACAACTCAATCATCGACATAATTTCCATTATTGTTCATTACCTTTTGCCATTTTTCTGGCAGCTTATGAATACCACCGCGATAGAAATTCAGTACCTTTGTACTGATTATGTAAATCCAGTCGGAAAGAATTTATTCATACATCTAATATTATTGTTTAAATTTAGTTGTGTTGGCCGTTCTTAAACTACGGATTTTTACCTCAATAACGAATTACATTACCTTTTCGTTTATGCCTTATTTAAAATCGAAATTTACATACTTTTTATCCTCTCACTTCAAATAATTCTTATTTAAGATTATACTTTAAAAAAAATGTGTAACGCGGTTTGTATGCCGACTTGCTTGTTCGTACGTTCGTAGTACAAGCGCAGTCGCCTACCGCGTAGCCAACGCCACCGCGGGAGCTCGGACGGAATGCGCGCGCTCTGATTGGTCGGTGCTTTTTGTTAATATCTCGTTAACGAAACCTCGGAGAGCATTTTTACAAAGGAAAAAGTTGTTTGCAATCATCCCCCGAATCACCCCCTTTAAGGACCCGCAGCATTTTTGGGACACCCTGTATATATATATATATATATATATATATATATATATATATATATACTTTTTTTTTTCGCTGTAACAATATTTTATGTTTCTTTTTTCCACCTAATAACGTCTCATTTATCCCCTTACGTTCCCTTAGTATTAATAGCGAATAGTTAGGCATAATTTTAAGTCATGCAATAAAGCGTACGCGACGACAGCTTCGCACGTGTTCATGAAATGGCCTCTCGAGACCATTTCATGTCTAGGTAGGAAGAACGTAGGGACAACGTGACCCTCGGCGGCCCGGGCCCGGTTACTTCCGATGCATACAGCGAGCGACAACTGCCGACGGGGCAATTTCCCCCATACGCGACGATTGATCAAGGCACGGCCGAGAACCGGGGATCGATGAGGAGGGATTGAGAATTCGAATTCGGGAGCTCGAACTAGGAAGTCGCGGCGGACAAAAGGACCGTCTAGAAACCGCGACCACGTCTCCGGATAGATTCCGCGAAGCACGATCGGCCGAAAGTAATTGAGGCATTTGATGGAAAAAGGGCACATACGCCAAAATGCCATTTCGAGTAAATCGATTTCAAAGTTTTCATTATAGTATAACTTAGTGAAAAGTAATGCAATTAAATCCAATTTTTTTTAAGGATGTAGTACCATATCCTTGAAACGTTTCGTAAACAGAAGTCATGATTTGAAAATGGTATGTGTCTTTATTTAATAGTTTTATGCAAATGGTTTATGTGCCCTTTTTCCATAAAAGTGGTAAATTCGTAGAAAATTGTTTCTTTGTTTATTTATTTAAATATAATTTTGTTTACTTACTTAGTTACACATGTTTTATACTTTGTTTAAATAAAAATACAAAATGAATCACAAAAATAAACAAAAAATGTAATGTTTTAAGTAAGTATTTTTATAGAAGTTAAATATGTAATTTTTCTCGCCTACACCGTCACACTCGCACGCGCTATCATTTGCTACCGGTTTTCTTTCAGTGTGGCTCGTGGTTGCTTCTTTGGACGGAAGATAGGACAAAAAAAATTTTAATTATCGATTGTGCCGAGCCCGTAGGGTCTCGAAAAATGCGTTTGGTATATTGTCCCAAACATTTAGAATTTTCCATGCACCAATTGCAGTAGTGCCGGAAACTACAGATAACATCATTACCGCAACATGTTGCCTCCACAACATGTTGCGGGATGAATACATTAATGATAATCAGGCCAAACAACAGAATTTCGAAACAATTCTTGCTGACAACATGATGCCATTGGCTGGAGCAGGAAGGTATGGTCGTGCAGAGGGGTTCAATGTCCGCAATATTTTTCGCACATACTTCAATTCACCGGAGGGGGCCGTGGAATGGCAGCAGGACCGTGTGGATAGAGGCGTTACAATCTGAATAGAAATAAAAAATGCTCCATTTCAAACGTTTCACCAAGTACAGCGCGAATGACGGACAGGTACATTTTATTTTATAAATTATAACTATATATTATTTGTGTCTTAAAAATTGATTAATTTAATTGTTTATACATTGGATATTAGGATTAGTTAACATATAATTTGTCTGAAAATCATTTACGTGTCCCATGAAAGATCGATATCAATGTATTAA
This sequence comes from Andrena flavipes, assembly GCA_963971345.1. Classification (NCBI taxonomy): domain Eukaryota; kingdom Metazoa; phylum Arthropoda; class Insecta; order Hymenoptera; family Andrenidae; genus Andrena; species Andrena flavipes. The sequence goes on along the minus strand of OZ020479.1, from coordinate 44,222,153 downwards.
TTCAGAATGAGTTTGAGAACCAGTTATATTAACGTCACAACCAAATTGTATATTGAAAAATGATTTTCGATTTTCCTTTCATAATTATTGAATTGCAAAATTACTAATCGCTTATTTTAATTAATTTTTGCTTATTTTTAATAATGTTTTAGATTCTGTCCACTTTTGTCTTTTCGAGCAATAGACTTCAGTTTTCGTCTTGGAGAGACAACTGCAAAATCGTCCAACAAATTTACTACACGATTCCTAATACGCTTATACCGTCAAAATTTTTTAATGAAAAATGACAAAAAACGAACCGACTTTTACAAAAACTGAAATATCCTGAAATGTGTTGGCGCGGTGGATGGCAAACACGTGCATATATTTGTTCCCAAACACTCAGGACCGATATTTTACAATCGCAAAAGAAAATTTTCCATTATTTTGATGGCAGTTGTAGATGCTAGTCACAAGCATATTACAATACATGGCGGTTCCTCTGGACGGAATAGTGCTGGAACAGTATTTGCCAATTGTACATTTGGAAATGCTTCGCTTACTGGTGATCCGAGTTTGCACGTGCTAGCACGTACTAAATTTCTCCCAAGCACAGACATTTCGGTGCCAAATGTTTTAATAGCAGATGAAGCATTCGCGTTGAAAACAAATAAGACAAGACGCTTCGCAACATTGAATAAAGAAACTATAGACATTCGTAACGCTTTTGCAGACTGGTTCATTTCGCTTGCTGAAGAATTCCCTTGGCAATATGAAAGCAGAACAAAATAATATTTTATTTTATTATCTTAAATATATATTTAATTTATGTTCTGATGTATAGTACATTCTGATTTTATGTCGCTGCTTATTGATTTCCTCGCATTTTCGTGAACATTTCGACTTTTGTAACCGTATAATTTTTTGTCGTATATAATAGAATGATTTTGAACGACACAAATGAATTGTTTTTGTAAATCCATTTTATGGATTATATGTACGCGGCAACGTACCGCATCGGTTTTACCGTAATGTAACGTATTTATTGGAAGGTGGTGCATTAGAAACTGATAAGATTTATTTAAGTATATATATCTAGAGATCTGGTTAATCAAGGTCGCAAATGAACGTTTGATAAATATATGACTTTTATTATAATACGTATGTAAGTGATAATATAATACTGATAGAGTTTGACTTATCTTATCTGCGATTACGCGAACAGAGTAGACAGAGTAGTTTCCGGTTTCGCTTTATATACACGCATCAGTCATGAACCATAGCATACCAAAGATAGTTACATATCAGTTAATAATACGCAGCCATAAATCTCATAAAATATAGATGTCCATTCAATCATTCTCAACAGAAACAATGCAAGTTATATTCTTGCAACAACGTATCGCTGTAATACACTGCTCCGTCATGCATTTATTATGTATACTAATATTAATTTATTATTAAAACTATGTTGAGTTTATTGTCACTCAACAGATTCAGAGAAATTCTTTGTACTAATATTCATATTCTCGTTACTAATGGTAATTGGTGTTTATACTGAAGCGCATGAGATAATAAAGCACTTGCATACCTTTGGCACGAACTTTTATCAATCATTTGCTTAGCTGTCAATCTTTCTAGCATTTAAATTGTTGTATATAGTAGTATTAAAAAATGGAAATAGTTATAAGGAACAATCGATAGCGCCACCGTGAAGAGTGGGTTTTTGTGAAACGAGCGGCGAGAGAGAAATCATGGCGTAGCGACACTTGCGTAGGCCCGCCCTTTGTAGAATTCCGCTTCATTCTAAGTATTAACCTTATGTAGTACATAGCCTGTAAATATATTGCATGAATCTGAACCACAAGGTTCGAGGACGTTGGTTTTAGTTATCTCTCCCAAACATAACATAAATGATATTTTGATATAACGTTAAATTACTTACATTACTTATAACATTATATTTAATGATTTAACTAACCATTCCTGCTCTTAACTGAACAGTTTAAAAAATGTCACTGGCGTCCCTTTGGTTCTAAGTGCTTCATACGTGTATGATGAAAGAATAAATAAATTTAATTAGCAATAATAAAGAAATAAGTGTAATTGAAGAATACTTTACCTGTTCTGTTTAATTTAATTGACAATTCTCTCCGTACATTTTCTTTCACTCCTTGCAATCATAAAGGACACAATACTTAATTGTATATTTCCTCTATCAATGTTTTATCCTCCGCAGACGAAAACCGTAACTTCTTCGACATTTCAGACACTCGTCACTAACACATACGCAAAATGTAACACTGATTGTGAGAAGCACTTTATTGGTCATAATATGTGGGAATATAATCTCGTCCCTATGACCCACCTTTCCTTGCACCCAATACGTTGCGGGTAGGGATTGCAATACCGGTAAACCGGTTTACCGGTTTACCGGTAAATCGCGGAAAATTCGCTGAAATATTTACCGGTGATTCGATACTTTTTTACCGGTAATTCGGTAAATTACATATATGTACCAATATAGCACGTATATGCGTTTTATACTTGTGCCGCGCAAGTAAAAGATGCAAGTTACGGTTGCTCAGCAACCGACGAGTGGTGGGAGAACGAAACAGTTGACAGTGACAAGCTGGGCTGTCCACGACCAAACCATTGATACATTTTATACAAACTAAAGTCTTCAACTCATAGTGAGTGGGGTAGTCGATTGCTCAGTTTGTGATATAAAGTGAATAAAACAAAAAATCAAAGGTAAGTAATGCTTTAGTAAAACTTTAGGTTATTTGACGTGTCACGTCCCGGGTGAGGTCTTTGGGAACGATAACAATTGGGGGAAGGAATGGATGTCAGGCGCGAATATTAAATCCGTCACGCTCAGGGTTTTGAGGGAATGCCAGGCGCGAATATTAAATCCGTCACTCTGAGGGGTTTGAGGGAAGGCCAGGCGCGAATATTAAATCCGTCACGCTGAGGGTTTTGAGGGAATGCCAGGCGCGAATATTAAATCCGTCACTCTGAGGTTTGGGGTAGGAAATTTAGGCGCAAATCTGTAATCCGTCACTCTAATCGTTAAAGGGGAATCAGGCGCGAATGTCAAATCCGTCACACTTAGAATTTCTGGAGGCGATCAGGCGCGAATATTGAATCCGTCACTCTAATCGTTAAAGGAAGGTAAATGTACACTTGGAGAACACCCGTTATATTACTTTGTATTTGTTTTGGTTTCGGTAATAGGATTTACCGTTGCAGTTATATATAAGAAACCACGTTTAGTTTTTTCGTGGATTGCACGGCTCATGCAATAGTATGTTTGTAAACACTAGAACCGTTCTCGCGTTCACGAACGGGAATCAGCTGTTGTGACAGCTTGATTCCGTTTGGGAATTTTCGCAAACAGATGACTAGACACAATAACCCGTAACGTGATTTGAATAGAAATTGTTTATTCAATTTGATGCACTGTTGGTGATTTTTACGTTATAATTATGCGCTAGGGATTTAGCATTAGTACATACATGACATTCATTATATACAATGGTTATTAAAACGTATCAGTATGAATATGAATTACATATGAATAAGTAATAATCAATTGTTATTGAAAGAAATAATATGAAATCGCAATAAGCGTAGACAAGAAAATGCAATAAGCAGTAAATAAAGTAAATAACATGAAATCTATATAATAATGAATTGCAATAAGCATAGACACGAAAATAACAATAATAATACAAGATTATGTGATGAGGATGATATGCAATGAAAATGGTATGGTTTAAATGCTTACAATGAGTTGTGAGATGATTTTGACACAAAATATAATAAACTTTCGTGGTTTTAACAATGTTGCTTCGATGGATTGTTATCGTCGAAAGAGCACTTCTGTCTCGGTCCCCTCGTATTTATAAGGACGTTGCGGGGGGTACGCGCGGTAGTGGCCTTGACACATTTCGGAATAAGACGCAGTAGGACTTCCGGGTTTTTTATAAACGGTATAGCTATTAATAGACATATTTATGTCACGTACGCCAAATATGTGTCGCAGTTAGATTTTTGGGGTTTTATGACTGTGAAAAGAGATACTCAACTCATCGAATGAATTTTTGGGTGTTTAATAGGAAAGGGGTTAGAGTGGCTTGGACTTCATGAGTCGTAAAGAGGGGATTGAGACTTGGTCTCGATTTAAGAGGGATTTGTAACGAAGGATTTGTTTGAATTCGTTTTAGAGGGAATGATTCGTGCCTTGTAGGACGAATAGGCGAAGAGGGTTTTGTAACGATTATCTCGCGATGGGGATCTCTAAGATACATCAGCGAGGTGGAGTTTGTATCGATCATCTTGTGTTGGTGACCGCTAAGGTATAACATCAAGGTGATCGACGATTGAGGAGATGGGGTAAGAGTTGAGTTTGCTAGAGTTTGATGGAGTGATACTGAGGTTTACGAATGGAATTTGGAATAGAACCGCGCGAAAAATCGTGGGACGTTACAGACGAACAATGTAACTTTTATTTGATACATTGTTTAAATAACTTTTTATTTAGTCCATGCGCAACTCTAGTAATGGGTTTGTAAACTTTTATTTTTATTTTGAATATTATTATTTTTTTGTAGCAATGGATACAAATTCACCGTGGCATTATTTTAATCGTACAGCAGCAAGAGATGTAGCTGTTTGTAAACAGTGCACAAAAAAAATAAAAGCCGTAGGTGGAAGTACCAGCGGTTTACATGGCCACCTCAAGAGCCAACACAACATTAATTTATTAAAACGAAGAAAAGAAAAAAGGGATGATACATATACTTCGATTCAAACTGTTGATGTGGATTCTCGATCAAAAATTACTTCATATTTGAAGAAAACAAGTGATGAATCTTTTCCTGCCGTAGTAGCGCGAATGACAGCGCGGGATGGAATACCGTTTAGTAAATTTTGTACCTCTCAAGATTTACGAATGTTATTAATTGCAAAAGGCTACGGAGACATTCCTAAATCTCCAAATACTATTAAAAATATTGTATTGCAATATGCAGATAAAATTAAGCAAGAAGTAGTCCACGAAATATCACAACTTAAACTTAGTAATGAAGCATTTAGCCTAACATTAGACGAGTGGACATCTAATAAGAACCGCCGATATATGAACATTAATCTCCATAGAAGTAATAACAAATTTTGGAACCTTGGATTATGTCGTATTCGTGGATCTATGTCTGCTGAAAGATGTGTAATTGTTATTAAAAGTAAACTAAAAGAATTTGGTATTTCTTTAGCAAATATTGTGTCAGTGACTACAGATGGAGCTTCAGTAATGAAAAAAACAATAAAATTGATTGATGCAAATCATCAATTATGTCTTGTACATGGAATTCAGTTGGCCGTAATCAAAGTTCTTTATAATAAAAATAATACTGACGCAATTGTGGACGAAGATCAGGAACCTGTTGAATTACCTGATATGTACAAATGATTATGACAACTCTGACGATGACAACGACGAAGATATTGAAAATAATGGTGAAGGTTTAGAAGTGGTACAAAACATGATTATTGATTCTCACCTAAATCCTTTACGAAACGTACAACTGAATTCTCTAATAACAAAGATACGGAAAGTAGTTAAAATATTCCGCAAATCCCCAATAAAAAACGATGATACACTTCAAAAACATGTAAAAGAACAATTCGGTAAAGAATTCTCGTTGATACTAGACTCTAAAACTCGCTGGAATAGTTTGCTGGCTATGTTGGAGCGTTTCTCAATGCTTAAAAGTTGTATTAGAAAGAGTCTCATAGATTTAAAATCAGAAATCAATTTTACGGACATTGAACTTACATTGTTGTCCGATACAATATTAGCGTTACAACCGATAAAACTTGCTGTTGAAACACTTTGTTCTGAAAATGTTAATTTATATATTGTTGATGTTACACTGAAATTCATGCTTGACGAATTAATGAATCAACACACGCTTTTAAGTAACGAACTTAAGAATGCTTTGATACAGCGAATAAAGGAAAGACGAACTTCTTATTCTGATGTTCTGCAATATCTTTCTCATTATAATGTCAAAAAGTCGAATGAGGAAGATTACGGAATTTTTAATAAAACCAATAAGTCTACAATTAGGAAGATAATCGAGGAGTTAATTGAACGAGTTTACAATAAAAATGAAACGTCAACAGAATTATCAGAAATAAGTAGTGATTCTGATTCTGAAAATTCTGTAAATGTAATGCCCTCGACATCTACGAGATCACTGAAAGAAAAACTTCATTTTTTAATAAAGGCAAAAACCGAAGTACCCGCGCAACCAACTCTGATCAACAAAAAAAATAAAAGCATGAGTCAAGTTATAAAAAAGGAATTAACATATTTTCAGGAAGAAAATGTAAAAGGAAAATATATCCAATTAGCATATGATTTCCTCGTGACTACGCGACCAACAAGTGTGGAATCGGAGGGGGCGTTTTCCGCGGCGGGTTTGTTTTGTACGAAGATTAGGTCGCGATTAGGCGATGAAAGTTTAAATAAGTTATGTTTTTTGCGTGCATATTTATTAAAAAGCGTTGATAAATGAAAAATATTATAAATAAAGAATAGGTTTATTCGCATTTATTTTTTATAATGATTGATTAGACTTTTTTGTAATATATTTTCTTCTATTTTCAATACCTTAAAAAATACCGGTAAACCGGTTTTGATTGAAAATTCTACCGAATTACCGGTAATTGAAAAAGTCGGTAAATTTGCAATCCCTAGTTGCGGGTCCTTCTGTTTTGATATTCCGGCGCGTGTACCTATATACTCGAGAGATAAGGTATCCGTCTTTAATTTGAAATGAGGACGACGTAGGCGTGACCACGCGCAGTCAGCGGACTGCTACCTCTTTTTTCCTGTGTCTTTCCGCGAGGCATATTGATGGTGTTACGTATATAGAATTTCTATACGCCGCTTTCATCGAGCTCGCGTCTGTGAAGGGAAGACGCCCTAAAACCCTTTCGTTTATCAAACATTTCACTTAGGGGGTCATGATCTCGACCATCTAGATAACGACCACGGGAACGGAAGTGACACGACGATAACCCCGAAAGATTTCCTTATATGGAAAATTCCTAATGAACCCCCACTCATTTTTGGGAGTATATAAACCCTTTGTTTTCTACCCTCTGCGGTTAAAAGTTATAGAGTCACGCGTAGAGTCACGTCGTGTCACGCTCGTACAGAGTTGGTTAAATTCAGTAAGATCGGGCTAAGGTCCCTCTCAGAATCAATAGTTAACCTCATAGAATCCGCGAGTTCGGTTTATATTCTATTAGGCATATTGTAATAGCCGCTCTTACGCCCCGCATCGCCAGTGCGTCAACACCGTGCAACTAGTGGTAACTTATACACTTTATATAATTAACTAATTGCGACACTTACATTTGTACAATAACTGATTATTGAATATACGAATGGTGTTCACTTGTAAATCGAGTAGATTCGTTAAACCCATCTTTTACCCAGCGATCCTTATAATATTGGTAGCACTCACCCACTGATACAACTTTACCGCTCGAGTTGTATTAACTTTAATTAAGAGTTACGAGGCTTTACTAACATTTCCTGCGACTCCCTGATTTCGCATCAGGTCCGTTCGCAAACCCTTTACCACAACAAACCATCTTCTCCAACCCAGTGGCTCCCCGATTTAGCATCGGGTTCGTCCACGAAACCTCACCTTCCTACGGCTCCCTGATTTAACATCAGGTTCGTCCGTATCCTACAGCTCCCTGATTTCGCATCAGGTTCGTCTGTAAGTCTACCAACCTCCGAACAGCTCCCTGGTTTCACGCCAGGTTCGTCTGTAAATAATCCGACCTCCTAGCAGCTCCCTGGTTTCGCACCAGGTTCGTCTGTGAACGTTATCCTAGTGACTCCCCGATTTCGCATCGGGTTCGTTCACGACATTTCACAATCCTGCGGCTCCCTGATTTCAAATCAGGTTCGTCCGCGCTTGACTCCATTCCTAGAGGCTCCCTGATTTCACATCAGGTTCGTCCTCACCGTCAATAATCCTAGCGGCTCCCTGATTTCGCATCAGGTTCGTCCGCGCACCTAACTAATAAACTCATAAACCATATTCCCTAGAAAATATACCTCTCGCCGGCCTCTCGCGTTGCCGCAGCCCCGGCTCGTAACAATGGTGAACTTGGTGGATAATACTTCTTAACTGATAAATAAAAACTGAATAGGCTGACTTATCTCCCTAGCACGGCGGAATTGGGTTCCACTAAACGACCACCATTCTTTGTCATTTACCTAACTTGTTGGAGGCCTCGGTGCATACATATATGTATACAGTCAATGTAAAAAGTATTCGTGCAGCGACTAATTTAAAGTAAAAGTTTGTATATCCATATCAGTACTAAACTTTAACAGAAAAAGATGATTAATAAATATTCTTAAGTGTTTGTACAATAGATCTTGTATAAACAAATTTTTATTCCCCTTAACATTAACAAAAATATGAATAAAAGGAGATAAACGTGCAGAAGTAGACGCGCAGTAAATATTCGTACAATTAAATAAAAGATCAATAAACTATGGAAATAAACTAAATATTTACTGTTTTAATAATTTGTAGGATTGCCTTTTGATTTTATAATAGCTTCGAGCCTTCTTGGTGTAGAATTTTTTTAGTTGGATGTTATCGCAGGTTGTATTTTACTCTACTACTACATACAGGGTGATTCTCCAGCAGCGCCTGTCCTTTGAGGACAACCCGTCGCAGTGCTTCGAATGATATTCGAATATCATTAAAAAGTCAGAAATGTGAAATATTTCTGCATTTCCCATCATATCTTTGCAAAAACAACGTCAATGGATTCCTTATATTTCGCAGATTAAACTGACATCACGAACGACGTAATTCGGACCAAGTGAAGGAAATCCCATGAAAAATTCATTTATATCATTTCAAGTTGTCTTCGTTAATATTAGTCCGATTTACATGAAATTTCGTATGATTTTTCACCGGAAAAAAACATAAGGAATTCATTGGTGTCACTTCCATATTGACACGATAGAGAATAAAAAATTATTTTATTTCCGAAGCAGGTATGAATCCTTGACCGTAGACCTTTTCAAGTGCGTTCCTCGACCCAAAGTGAGACCCTGAACACTGCGCGACTCGAGCCTAGCCGCCGCGGCGGGCCACTGGCCGGAGTCTGGCCGCCGAGGTGGGCCAGCGGCCGCGTCCGCCGGCCGCCGTCCGCTGCTAGGAAACTCGACCTTAAAGGTGGGATTTCCAATGCGCGGCTCGCCGCGGCGGCGCGCCGCGGTACACTGATACAATGGAAAAGCATTCATCTGTTTTCCTATCTGCGACTTCGACCGCGCGCGGCTGCGGCAGATTGCTACAGTGTATGCAAGTCTGTTCCATGAGCAGCCTAGGCCACTGGAGACGCAACACAATGGGATGAGTGTCTGTTTTCCGCCATAATGGCAGAATCTACTAGCCGCTCGACGGCCTGCGGCTGCCAGTCGCTACACTGCTCCAGAAGCAGTGTAGCGGCTGGCCGCCCCGCGGCCCATCGCCACAATGGGACAGAATCCCCAGAAATAAGGAAACAAGTCAGAATTTAAAAGTTATGGAATTATGCTTTATATATTTTCTGTGCCCTAATAATATGAGGTCTTAAAAACGTAAAAATATCATAGCAATTTTTTTTCCAAAACGTATATCGGGGCAAAAGACTTCAAAGACTGGGGATCCGGAGCGATTTTGCGATATTTTCACCCGAATATAAAAAATTACTAAAGAAAACATAGAAATGGGTACCCGGTTGCGTACATAACGGTTAAACTATTATTTACAGAGTCTTCGGTATGAATGTAATTTGTTAAATGGAACAATAGGTAATGGTATAGATAGAGGGCAACCTCACGGATTTTGACGACCTTGAAATATGTTGTCAAGCCCATCATTCTGAACAACTTTTTCCTCTAAACTTTTTGGCGGTCGACCTTGGTTTCCTAGATATTTGCGAAAAACTTCTATTCATTTATTCCGACGCAACGGACACAGCGATCAACTTGAGGTGGTTGGTCATCTGGGGGATGTGTTCATCTCTGTCTCTAGACACCTCGGGGCGCGAAGCCCCGAGGTGGATAGCAAAAAAATTACATTCTTTTTGAAAAAAATTACTTTCTTTTTTTCAATCACATTTCCACGTCTAGAAACAAATATAAACACATCCCCCAGATGACCAACCACCTCAAGTTGATCGCTGTGTCCGTTGCGTCGGAATAAATCAACCGAAAGGTCGACATTGTATTCTACCTATACGTACGCGTTCGTAACAGCACAGCGTTCGGCGATGTTCTGTGCGAATATCTTGGAAACTACTGCCGTGCGACGGTAACATGTATAGGAAAATGTTTTTCAGAATCTTGATCTTGATAACATATCTAAAAATCATTGAAATCGGTGAGGATGGAAAACTTCTAAATAATTACCAAAGATTTTTGCAATTATCTCGGAAACTAAAGTCGACCGCCAAAAAGTTTAGAGGAAAAAGTTGTTCAGAATGACGTCCTTGACAACATATTTCATGGTCGTCAAAATCCGTGAGGTTGCCCTCTATCTATACCATTACCATTGAAATTTCTGTTAATAATAGTTATAACGTAAAACCTAATATTCTATTAAGTAAGAATGCATCAAATGAATTCAACTCATTATCAAATGCATTATCCATCAAATGCAACAACAACTTTCATATGAAACATTTTTCCGCTTTTACAATAATTAGAAATAAGTCTATATGAAATAAGTCGTTAGTTATTGACTTCATCAAAGAATGGTGATATTTTAGGTGACAGTCATTAGTGTATTCACCCTGTATTTTATGTGTATATTTATATACTGTACTGTACCGCTATGTTTCCTTCAACATCCACTATTGTTATAATATTATAGGTATGTTATGATTGGAACGCGAAAGTTTATGCAAGTATTATACCTACTTATTACGATAATTACGACCTTGCTATATAGTGGCCGTTACTATACTCGAACTAATTTGTAAGCAAGCTCTTGATATGTCAAAAATACGCAACTTATCCGAAGCATATGTGTTGCATAAAATGTGTGAAATAAAAAATATATATGGTCAAGTTCGGTTTTTTAAATGGAACTGTTTCTTGGAGATTCTTTGATAGTGCGTTTCAAGACAAATGCAATAACCTATAAAGCCGGGTCCAGACCTGAATGCGTATACGCTGAGCAAGGCCGAACGCGCACGAATGCCGCATGCGGAGTGGTCGAAAGTGCCATGAGTCTCTCGTCACCAACTTCTGTGCTTAGCTTCAACCACTCCGCAGTCGTAAAGATGGCATTTTCCTCGTCTTGACGAAGTAGAGAAGGAAAATGCCACATCTGGTTGCCAAAAATTAACCAGGCTGATCGGCCGGGGCGTCTCGCCAGGGTCGCGGTTTATGGCCGTATTGTTCCGCGAGTCGGCAGTAGACAACGGTTGGGTACGTACGGGTCCAAAGTCATCGTGCGCACTACCCTCCGACAGAGCAATATACGGATTAACTCATTGTCAGACCGAAGAATGCCAAAACTCTTTAAAACGGCACCACGTTCTTGATTGTCGTTTAGAAATGCTGGCAAACAGATGTTGTCGAAATGTTCTTGGGAAAAGACGACATTACCGATCGTAAACAACGAATTTTCGCTTGGCTCTGAGCCCGCTTTTGCCCCGAAGTACGTGAGAAAGATGCCACCAATATAGCAATTAGATAGTATTACCCACAATCCATACGTCTCGTGGAGAGACACAGGAAGAAAAGGGGCGGTAGGTACGCTGACCGTGCGTGGTTCCGCCTGCGTCGTCCTTCCTTCAAATTAAACACGGATCCCTTATCTCTCGAGTATAAACACGCGCTCGATTACTTACGTGCGTCGAAAGAAAAGCGGGCTCAGAGCTAGGCGAAAATTCATTCATTCTTTACGATGGGTAATTTATTATTTTTCCAAGAATGTTTCGACAACATCTGTTTGTCAAATTTTTAAAGGCCAATAAAAAACGTGGTAACATTGTTCAGTCTAAGTAAATCCGCACATTGATCTGTCGATGGGCAGTGCGTACGATGACTTCGGCCGCGCAGGTACCGTCGTCAACCGCCAAGTCGCGGGAGGGATATTCCACGCGAAATCGGACACTTTTTGGAGTAACATTTCGGATGTGGCTCAAAACTGAATATGTTGTAGTCTTTAGGGATGTATAAACATATGTCGAAGGATTTTTGAAAATTTTGAAAAATGTAGATTTTACAGCTGTTTGAACGTAAGTGCTAACTTTTTTTCAATAAATTATAGCTATGGAAGTAGTAAACGGATGGAGTTGAAATTTATGGTGCTTATAGAGAAGACATTGAAGTTTTAAGAAAAAATTATTTCAATTTAAAAAAAAAATAATTTGAACCATTTCTGTGCAATTATTATAAACAAATGCAGTTTTTTAACATCGGGCGCGATTTTAAAAATCTGGAAAAAAATTAGAATATAGTTCTATCCTTCCCCTTCATGGTCCAATTGTCAAAAATATGGACATTTTAATATTAGCCCTGTAAAAATTGCCGAAAGTCGACGCCGCGTGCTGGCGCACTGCCGCGGCAGGCGTCTCGTCACCGGTAGCCTCGACGACTCCAGCGGGCGAACGTGCGTTGCTATCTGCAATCAAGGTGACTATCAACCGGCATTATTCTAAATGATCGCCGAATATTTGCAAGATTTAAAGCGATTAATAAATATTAGTAACTCACTCTTTGTCAATGGTACTTATTGATGAAAACATTTCAGTTGCCATTGTCCAATGGAAACCACGAGAAGGTGGTGAGTTTTCTTCCATCGGGATGGGATGGGATATCATGCGAAATTGGATTAAAGATTCTACCATATCAATGAGTTTGTACTATAGTACAAACACAAAAATTGTAAAAGTTATGAATTAATTAATTATAGATCTGGTTATTCATTCCGTTATACACTCATTGATATGGTAGAATCTTTAATCCAATTTCGCATGATATCCCATCCCATCCCGATGGAAGAAGGACAATTGGACAATGGCAACTGAAATGTTTTCATCAATAAGTACCATTGACAAAGAGTGAGTTACTAATATTTATTAATCGCTTTAAATCTTGCAAATATTCGGCGATCATTTAGAATAACGCCGGTTGATAGTCATCTTGATTGCAGATAGCAACGCACGTTCGCCCGCTGGAGTCGTCGAGGCTACCGGCGACGACACGCCTGCCGCGGCAGTGCGCCCGCACGCGGCGTCGACTTTCGGCAATTTTTACAGGGCTAATATTAAAATGTCCATATTTTTGACAATTGGACCATGAAGGGGAAGGATAGAACTATATTCTAATTTTTTTCCAGATTTTTAAAATCGCGCCCGATGTTAAAAAACTGCATTTGTTTATAATAATTGCACAGAAATGGTTCAAATTATTTTTTTTTAAATTGAAATAATTTTTTCTTAAAACTTCAATGTCTTCTCTATAAGCACCATAAATTTCAACTCCATCCGTTTACTACTTCCATAGCTATAATTTATTGAAAAAAAGTTAGCACTTACGTTCAAACAGCTGTAAAATCTACATTTTTCAAAATTTTCAAAAATCCTTCGACATATGTTTATACATCCCTAAAGACTACAACATATTCAGTTTTGAGCCACATCCGAAATGTTACTCCAAAAAGTGTCCGATTTCGCGTGGAATATCCCTCCCGCGACTTGGCGGTTGACGACGGTACCTGCGCGGCCGAAGTCATCGTACGCACTGCCCATCGACAGATCAATGTGCGGATTTACTTAGACTGAACAATGTTACCACGTTTTTTATTGGCCTTTAAAAATTTGACAAACAGATGTTGTCGAAACATTCTTGGAAAAATAATAAATTACCCATCGTAAAGAATGAATGAATTTTCGCCTAGCTCTGAGCCCGCTTTTCTTTCGACGCACGTAAGTAATCGAGCGCGTGTTTATACTCGAGAGATAAGGGATCCGTGTTTAATTTGAAGGAAGGACGACGCAGGCGGAACCACGCACGGTCAGCGTACCTACCGCCCCTTTTCTTCCTGTGTCTCTCCACGAGACGTATGGATTGTGGGTAATACTATCTAATTGCTATATTGGTGGCATCTTTCTCACGTACTTCGGGGCAAAAGCGGGCTCAGAGCCAAGCGAAAATTCGTTGTTTACGATCGGTAATGTCGTCTTTTCCCAAGAACATTTCGACAACATCTGTTTGCCAGCATTTCTAAACGACAATCAAGAACGTGGTGCCGTTTTAAAGAGTTTTGGCATTCTTCGGTCTGACAATGAGTTAATCCGTATATTGCTCTGTCGGAGGGTAGTGCGCACGATGACTTTGGACCCGTACGTACCCAACCGTTGTCTACTGCCGACTCGCGGAACAATACGGCCATAAACCGCGACCCTGGCGAGACGCCCCGGCCGATCAGCCTGGTTAATTTTTGGCAACCAGATGTGGCATTTTCCTTCTCTACTTCGTCAAGACGAGGAAAATGCCATCTTTACGACTGCGGAGTGGTTGAAGCTAAGCACAGAAGTTGGTGACGAGAGACTCATGGCACTTTCGACCACTCCGCATGCGGCATTCGTGCGCGTTCGGCCTTGCTCAGCGTATACGCATTCAGGTCTGGACCCGGCTTTATAGGTTATTGCATTTGTCTTGAAACGCACTATCAAAGAATCTCCAAGAAACAGTTCCATTTAAAAAACCGAACTTGACCATATATATTTTTTATTTCACACATTTTATGCAACACATATGCTTCGGATAAGTTGCGTATTTTTGACATATCAAGAGCTTGCTTACAAATTAGTTCGAGTATAGTAACGGCCACTATATAGCAAGGTCGTAATTATCGTAATAAGTAGGTATAATACTTGCATAAACTTTCGCGTTCCAATCATAACATACCTATAATATTATAACAATAGTGGATGTTGAAGGAAACATAGCGGTACAGTACAGTATATAAATATACACATAAAATACAGGGTGAATACACTAATGACTGTCACCTAAAATATCACCATTCTTTGATGAAGTCAATAACTAACGACTTATTTCATATAGACTTATTTCTAATTATTGTAAAAGCGGAAAAATGTTTCATATGAAAGTTGTTGTTGCATTTGATGGATAATGCATTTGATAATGAGTTGAATTCATTTGATGCATTCTTACTTAATAGAATATTAGGTTTTACGTTATAACTATTATTAACAGAAATTTCAATGGTAATGGTATAGATAGAGGGCAACCTCACGGATTTTGACGACCATGAAATATGTTGTCAAGGACGTCATTCTGAACAACTTTTTCCTCTAAACTTTTTGGCGGTCGACTTTAGTTTCCGAGATAATTGCAAAAATCTTTGGTAATTATTTAGAAGTTTTCCATCCTCACCGATTTCAATGATTTTTAGATATGTTATCAAGATCAAGATTCTGAAAAACATTTTCCTATACATGTTACCGTCGCACGGCAGTAGTTTCCAAGATATTCGCACAGAACATCGCCGAACGCTGTGCTGTTACGAACGCGTACGTATAGGTAGAATACAATGTCGACCTTTCGGTTGATTTATTCCGACGCAACGGACACAGCGATCAACTTGAGGTGGTTGGTCATCTGGGGGATGTGTTTATATTTGTTTCTAGACGTGGAAATGTGATTGAAAAAAAGAAAGTAATTTTTTTCAAAAAGAATGTAATTTTTTTGCTATCCACCTCGGGGCTTCGCGCCCCGAGGTGTCTAGAGACAGAGATGAACACATCCCCCAGATGACCAACCACCTCAAGTTGATCGCTGTGTCCGTTGCGTCGGAATAAATGAATAGAAGTTTTTCGCAAATATCTAGGAAACCAAGGTCGACCGCCAAAAAGTTTAGAGGAAAAAGTTGTTCAGAATGATGGGCTTGACAACATATTTCAAGGTCGTCAAAATCCGTGAGGTTGCCCTCTATCTATACCATTACCTATTGTTCCATTTAACAAATTACATTCATACCGAAGACTCTGTAAATAATAGTTTAACCGTTATGTACGCAACCGGGTACCCATTTCTATGTTTTCTTTAGTAATTTTTTATATTCGGGTGAAAATATCGCAAAATCGCTCCGGATCCCCAGTCTTTGAAGTCTTTTGCCCCGATATACGTTTTGGAAAAAAAATTGCTATGATATTTTTACGTTTTTAAGACCTCATATTATTAGGGCACAGAAAATATATAAAGCATAATTCCATAACTTTTAAATTCTGACTTGTTTCCTTATTTCTGGGGATTCTGTCCCATTGTGGCGATGGGCCGCGGGGCGGCCAGCCGCTACACTGCTTCTGGAGCAGTGTAGCGACTGGCAGCCGCAGGCCGTCGAGCGGCTAGTAGATTCTGCCATTATGGCGGAAAACAGACACTCATCCCATTGTGTTGCGTCTCCAGTGGCCTAGGCTGCTCATGGAACAGACTTGCATACACTGTAGCAATCTGCCGCAGCCGCGCGCGGTCGAAGTCGCAGATAGGAAAACAGATGAATGCTTTTCCATTGTATCAGTGTACCGCGGCGCGCCGCGGCGAGCCGCGCATTGGAAATCCCACCTTAAGGCTGAATTCAGGGCGTTAGTGGAGGCGGGAATTTGCCGCCCTTCCTCTAGCCCTTGGGCAAGTCCAATCCATATGGTCCTAAAAAAGGATGGTACTTGGAGAATTACAGGGGACTATAGAAGGGTTAATGCGTTGACTATTCCCGATCGTTACCCTACCCCGCACTTGCATGACTGCGCCACAAATTTATTGGGAAAAACAATTTTTTCAACTTTGGATTTATTTCGTGCGTATAGACAGATTCTAATGGCCCCTGAGGACATTAAGAAAACTGCAGTAATTACGCCGTTCGGTCTTTTCGAATTCATGTTCATGACTTATGGGTTGCGGAATGCAAGCCAAACTTTTCAAAGATATGTTGATCGTGCGTTGGGCGATTTAGACTTTGTATTTGTCTACATTGACGACATATTGATTGCCTCCACTTCGGAGGAAGAACATACTAGACATTTAAGAATTGTTTGTGAAAGACTAAAAAAGTTTCACCTCAGATTAAATACCAATAAGTGCATACTCGGTGCCAAAGAGATCGAATTTCTTGGTTATTTGATCAATCACAAGGGCATTCGCCCTACAACTGAGAAAGTCGATGCGATTGCCCAGTTTCCGAGACCTAAAACCATTCTGGATCTCAGAAGGTTTTTGGGAATGATTAATTTTTATAGATTATGTTTGTCTAAAGCGGCTGAGTTGCAGGCTCCGTTAAATGATTATTTAGTTAAGAGTCCAAAAAGAATGACAAACGACTGATTCCTTGGTCGGACAACGCTGTAGTCGCGTTTGATAAAATTAAAAATAGCCTGGTCGAGGCAACGCTCCTTGTGCACCCTCGGGAGGGTGCAGAGATGCGCGTGATGACCGACGCGTCAGATTTTGCACTTGGCGCGGTCCTGGAGCAACGGTCGTTATCAGGTTCTTGGGAACCATTAGCATTTTATTCGAGGAGACTATCTTCTGCTCAGGTAAACTACAGCGCGTACGACCGCGATCTATCAGGCGCTCAAGTATTTTCAATATTATATTGAGGGCCGTGTTTTTAAAATTGTGACAGACCACAAACCTTTGGTTTACGTCTTTACACAGAAGTCTGACAAGGCATCGCCGCGACAAGTTCGTCAATTGTCATTTATCGCCCAATTTACGACCAGCATTGAGTACTTGCCAGAGGCGGACAACCTTGTCGCCGACCCATTATCGAGAATCGAGTCGTTGAGACTCCCTGTAGAAATTAGTCTAAAGGAACTAGCTGAGGAACAGGAGAGCGATTCTGATTTGAAACTGTGGAAACAGTCGTCGGATCCTCCGCTGAAATTAACAAAAATTCAGTGGGGACCAGCTCATACCTCGGTTCAGTGCGAGTTGTCGGGTGAGGTAATTAGACCTTTTATTCCCGCATCATTGCGTGCCACGGTTTTTAATATGTTTCACAACCCTGCGCACCCGGGTGCTAAAGTGACGGATCGTACTATTCTCCAAAGATATGTCTGGCCGAATATGCACCGCGACATCGCGAAATGGTGTAAGCAGTGCCTCGAATGTCAGCGTTCAAAAGTTTCGCGTTATGTTAAGCGAAGGCCTGAACAATTCGTGGCACCAGATGGCCGATTTGATCACGTCCATATCGATATAATTGGACCCCTGCCTGTTTCCGAGGGATTCTCTTACTGTCTTACAATGATTGATAGATTCTCACGTTGAGTAGAGGCGGTTCCTATCTTGGAAACCTCCGCTCAAACAATTTCAAAAGCTTTTTACGATAATTGGGTCGCGCGCTATGGTTCTCCAAAGTCAATAACTACTGATCAGGGGGCTCAGTTCGAGTCGCGTATGTTCTCGGCGCTATTGGAATTGTTGGGCTGTGACCGTATTCGCATTACACCCTACCACCCCGCCTCGAACGGGATGATTGAGCGGTGGCACTGCGTTTTAAAGGCAGCAATTATGTGCCATACCGAGAAGGAGTGGACGCGAGTTCTATCAACTGTGTTGCTGGGATTGCGCGCGCATGTTCGCGCGGACACTGATGCGTCCCCTGCCGAATTCCTCTTTGGTACAACTATTCGACTACCGGGAGAATTTTTCCTTCCGGAAGATTTCACTCCTAACCCAAGGATTTTCTTGGAGGAGTTTCGCGAGCGAATGCGTTTGGTCAAGCCGGTGCCCGTGACGCGTCACGATAAAAAGCGTCCGTTTTTCTTTAAGGAACTTAAAACATGTACCCACGTATTTATGCGAAACGTGGCGAAGAAATCTTTAGAACGTCCATATACCGGACCGTATAAAATTGTAAAGCGAGTTTCCGACGCAGTCTACGATATTGACATTGGTAGTTCGGTGCGTTTCGTGTCAACGGATTTGTTGAAACCCGCGTTTTTCTTGTACGGAGATGTGGCGGAGAGTCCGACGACTGTCGAGACTCCATCATCCGTTCAATCGGTTGCGGTGGATGTTCCGCAACGTCCGGTTTTGCGAACTTACGCGTGTAAAGCGGTTACTTTTAAGCCTGGCACCAAACCACAATCGTAAGATTAATCATTTTAATGCGACTGACCACCATCGCTTGCATTTCGTGCAGTGTACAGAATGTAAATATTAACTGTAAATAGTATATTGTAGTCTACTAGTTTGTAAGTTCGTGCACGATTGCACTCGGGGGGGAGTGTGTGACGAGTGCGCCTTTCCCCTTCTCCGAGACCCGCTCGGGAGTGGGGACATGCGGCGCGAGGTGAGTGTCGCCATGTTGTCTGACACTACATTACAAGCCTTCGACACGAGACGTCGAGACGAATTGTCGATACCAACCTCGTGGTGATAATCGTTGTAATAACGTGGTGGTACGTTATTCCTTGCATCGCAGAGGTCTTGACAGACCAGATCTGATCGGCCGTGGTGCGATCAGTTGTGCCCTAATAATCGGCACGATATTAATAAAGAGGGCTTGGATCGGAAGAGTGTGCAGTTCATTATTCCTGCTACGGAGATTCCGGTTGTAGGGCCGGTAAGGAGGTGCCGGACCAATTGGCTCCCGACCCTTTTCCCTACACGGAAATAGCAAACAGCTCCCTCTCGCGTGCATCAGGCAGCGGCGTATCTATGGGTAATACCATTCCAGTGCAGAAAAATTCTGCTGTAATACCGACCTGCCGAATCAGCCAGACCACGTGACGTGTCTACCCCCTTAAGAAACCAGGATATTTGGTGTTTGTAAATTTTGCCTCTATGTTTGTTTCTTGAGGATTGGCTTATTACATTTCCAAACTGTTTTCATTACTTTAGTGGTTATCATTATAATGTATTGCAATTGATTCAGTACAAGTGCATTAAAACACTATTTAATTATTTTATAGGCAATAAACAGACTTTTCGAAAATTCGAACAGAAATAACGATGAAGTTATCGATGATGTCGAAATGGAAGAAATAAGCCATGCAAATGAATGTCTTGAGCTCCCAAAAGTAGCTGCGGTGGACATTGATAAAGTTGATACAGCATCCACGACATCTGATATTTCAACATCTGGAACATCTAAATCATCGACCCAACCCCTTATTGAAGATTGCATGTTAAATATCAAAGCATATGAATGTATAAATGGTTTACTATGTTAAAAATATGTGATTATATTATTATTAATAAAAATTTTAATCGTAATGTTTACTTTTGTTGCAGGTGGAGGTTTAAAGGAAGGAAAAATTTCAAATGCTATTATTTATATGATTGCAAAGAATGACTTACCATTAAATAGTACGATTAAAACAGGTTTTCTGCATTTGATGAAAACTGTCGCACCTCTTTATAAAGTTCCTAGTCGTATGACTGTTACTCAAATGATTGACGCAAAATACGATATATTATCACTAAAAATTAAAGAAAACACAAAACAAATTAGTTCTTTGCCTTTAACGACTGATATTTGGACGGATAGTTTAAACACAAAGAGCTATATTGGTTTGACTGGTCATTTTGTTGAAAAAGCAAAACTACAATTAATTACATTTGGCGTTACAGAACTCCATGAAGGATATAATGCTGAGTATTTAGGTAGAGTTGTGACTGATAACGGAGCCAATATAGTAAAAGCAGTGGTAGATTTATATGGAAAAAATAAACATTTACCATGTTTTGCACATACACTGAATTTAGTGGCTAATAAACCATTTGATGAAAGAAATGGCTTAGATGATATGAAGGAACTGTTGAACTCAGTAAAGGAAATTGTAAAACATTTCAAACATAGTGTGCAGGCCTCTGGCAAATTACGGAAAAGTCAAGATAAAATGCAAACACCTTTAAGACTGATTCAATCAGTTTGCACTCGATGGAACTCTACCTACTATCAACTAGAGAGATTTATTAAATTATCGGACAATGTAACTGCTGTAGAATTGGACAGTCTCGAAGATCTGATAAACGTTTTTCAACCATTTGAGATGCTAACAAAAGAAATTTCAGGGCAAAATTATGTAACCTGCAGTAAGATCATACCTATGGTTTACAACCTCACTAAATCTGTAGAGACTGTACAACCAAATACAGACCTTGGTCATACTACAAAAACACTTATCTTAAACGAAATTAACAAAAGATTTAGAAACATAGAGCAGGTACATTTATTAGCCATTTCAACTTTGTTGGACCCGCGTTTCAAAAAAAAAATGTATTTCAGCGACAAAATAGCTTGTTCTCAGGCAATAGGTAAATTAATAAGTATGCTATCCGATATTGATACTGAGATCTCTGTTATTGAATTGTTGCGTGGCCGCCTGGTTTCCTGGGATCCTTAGTAGGGAATTCGGCTGGGAACGATGCCCGTGGAGTGCTAAGGCACTCTGTTCCTTGGTCGCGGAGTTTGAGAGATAATTATAATAAGAAAAAAGGAGAATAAAGAAGTAAAACGATAGAAACACAAAAAACTGGTAACTTTATTAAACTTCATGAATGATTTGAACGCAATGGACGAATATTAAGAATTACTGAAATACGTCTGTTCACTTTGAACGTCGAAGTTCGAGTGAGTTGCCAGGGCAAAACGCTTTTACAACTTTTGTGATTTTTCAAGATGTCCTTAAGATCTAAAGCCAATCAGAAATTCATTAGCTAAATTCTTATTAATAATATAATAATAAGTTTATGTATTTCAACGGGATAAACCCTTTGTTATCAGAAACGAATTAAAAGAAACGAAAGTAGAGAAGTAATCGCAAAAGAACCATTAATGATAGTGACAAGAACAGATATAAAAGAATCATAATAACTAGAGCTATTATTTCTGCCCGGGTATCCGGGTACCCGGGTACTCGAGTACCCGGTGAGACCCCGGGTAGACAAAAATTACCCGTGTGTCCATGAGATACCCGGTAAATGAAGTGTGATGAGATAGTTGAGAATTTCGATTTGACAGCCGATCGTATTTCGACTTTCAATCATTTTCAGCTAACATCACTAATGAACGGAATAAACTTCAAGCAATTCAATGCGCGTTACGGTTATGAATATTATGACAAAATGTCTTTTGCTGCGAGGGAACGGTGAGTCGTCGGTGTCGATGGCACTAGGTTACTTCCGCACCGCATCGTAGTATAGTGCGCAACGGTAAGTAGAATAATAAATTCTATACAAGAAATAGTGTGTGACTTCGAATCACGATTCTGTTCGCAACTCAACCTGCACACAGTTCTGTTTTGATGTAAAAATACTAATAAATCTATATTTCCAGGCAGTAACCAAGCTGAACAAAATATGTGTTCCGACCTGGCAGATGTAATCGGAATACTTAAATACATTTTTATATTCGTCCATATACATATCAATTTCTGAAGAACTTGAAATGGTATTATCATTATCTGTATTATTTTCATTAATTGATATATTTCTAATATATCTCCACTCTGTATTTTTTAATCTCTAATAAATTGGTTGTTGCATTCATGTTAGTCGCATTGTCATGTTCTAGAGCAATTAATTTATTTGTAATATTGTAATGTTCTAATCTTCCTGCATTCCCATTTCCTATTATAACAGCTATGACATTTTCGGCGGTATGTCATCCCTCTATATCAGGCATGGAACTAAAGTGAACGCAGCGGCTGTTTTTCGGAGGCAACGCCTCCTTTCTCCCGCCGCGCGTCTTGGCCCCCGCGGCGGGCCTAGGAGCTTCGAGCGCCTCAGACCCGTACCATATGAACCGCGTGTGGCGCATTGGGGCGACACCCGTATCAATAGATTTCCGCATCACCCATGGGGTACTATTATCGATGCGTTTTTTTTTGTCAATGGTATCCCTGTAGGCCTATTCCATTGTGTCACACGATAAAAATGGATAGGAAAAACGCGTTTTACTATCAAAATTTTAAATACGTTTGGGAAAACTTGATTTTCGCGCACGTTTAGACGTGCTGGGCATATCTAAAATATCAACGGGGAGGCTGGTCGACGTTGTACGTATTAAAGTTGATATTTTAGATATACCCAGCACGTCTAAACGTGCGCGAAAATTAAGTTTTCCCAAACGTATTTAAAATTTTGATAGTAAAACGCGTTTTTCCTATCCATTTTTATCGCGTGACACAGTGGAATAGGCCTACAGGGGATACCACTGACAAAAAAAAACGAATCGATAATAGTACCCCATGGGTGATGCGGAAATCTATTGATACGGGTGTCGCCCCAATGCGCCACGCGCGGTTCTTATGGTACGGGGCTGAGGCGCTCGAAGCTCCTTGGCCCGCCGCGGGGGCCAAGACGCGCGGCGGGAGAAAGTAGGCGTTGCCTCCGAAAAACGGCCGCTGCGTTCACTTTAGTTCCATGCCTGCTCTATATCATGCGAGGAAAATGTGAAGTTTTTTATCTCCCAATTATCTGTTATAAAAGGCGTCGTTGGGGATAAATAGGAATCTTACGATCCGGATGGCCATTCATCGATGGCCACAGACATCAAGGACGGTTTAGCAACCTTCGGAAGAGTTTTGGGGCACGGACATCGATAATCGGCATCCATCACGGTCATAAAATCTTTAAAACCCGCACTATTGCCAAATGACATAGGCAGCATATTTGTCGCAACGACCCTTGCCAATGCCTGAGTTATCTCCTCCTCTTGTTTCGCCGAAAATGAGTGTTTTGTCTGTACCTTATTGGGTACACAATCACTATTATCACCTCTCGCAGATTAATTACGACAGTTTAATCTGCACAGGTCATAAACCACATGATTCTTATCTTCGGAGTTCGGACAGCGTTAAATGTTAATACGGAGGACCATACCCAGATTTTACATTGAGCCATAATCAAAGAAATTAATCTATAAATAATTGTCAATATTTATTAACTGAAAAACTAATTACTCTATGTACAGTACGTACACAATTAACAAGATACAGATCCGAAATATGATTACATCACTGCAAATAGTACAATGGTTATTATTAAAATAACAGTAATTCATGTTCACTGAACAACTAAATTAACTAATATCTATTATACTTAGTACCATACAATTAACAAGAATAATATAAATAAACGTACAACAAATCAAACAAAAGAAACAATTTAACTTAATTGGAAGCTTGGAACACGGAATTAAAATTAAACTTTAATTTTCAACAAAACTATTTCCAGATATGAGTATGTACTATGTAATGCATGCGATTTCGTAGATTTCGATAACACGTCCGTACACTTTGGTTTGCGGCTGCAGAATGAACACTTTAAAAAATCGATCGTTTAAATGTTTAAAACATATTTTGTTAATTACAAAATGTCCTTAGTTAGATAGTGGATAGTTGGATAAGATTAATAAGAGGCAATCCGAGATTCATTATTAAAAGAATTGTTTTACAATTTGAACTCTCTTCTGTGTCGAGAAGTTAAACACTTATCGAGAGGAAATGCATCGACGAATGGGAATTTATATATTAATATTAATAAATCTCAAATTGGCTCTTAGTATCTAAGGACATTGTGAAATTAACAACACATGTTTTACACAATCGGTTTTGTAAAGCGTCCATTCTGTATCTGTAAACCAAAGTCTACTGACGTGTTATCGAAATCTACGAAATCGCATATATTACATAGTACATACTCATATCGGGAAATAGTTTTGCCATTATTAAAGTTTAATTTCAATTCCGTGTTCTAAGTTCCAATTAAGTTACATTGTTCCTTTTGTTTGTTTTGTTGTATGTTGTTTTGAATTTAGTTGGTGAGCACGCTGGATTTAGGTTATGTGATCGACGGTGAGAAAGTAAAGCACCAGTGTTTGAGTCAAATTGACCAAGTCACTTTATTTTATACAAAATAGCGTCAAAGGCAAGCACACCGTTTGTTCTGAGCACTCGAATGTTATTTTATCTAGAACACGCGGTCACGCGACGCGCGATGATCACACGTGGTTCTCACGATGAGCAAGAAAGAAAATGTTTAAATAACTCGCGTGAGCACTAATATAGACTTGAGCACAATACAAAGGTTCTTAGAGCAAGTGAGCACTGAAAAGTACTGGTTTAAAAGAATTTCGTACGTTGCGCAACGAACAATGTAAAACACGTTATCGCGACAAGCGGTATGAAACAAGAGAGAACAAAGGGCACGCCGAAAACGGTTGAGCGTCTTCTCGAACAATCCTCGAGAATCGATCAAGAAAGTACGCATTGTGATTGGGCCGCTCGTTTCACGTGGCGCCCGGTGATTGGCTGAGCAAGCGATAGCGACAATCGATCGCCGCATCGATCGTCGATCAGCGGCGTATTCTGCAGCCCGGTAGGTGCTGCGGTGAGCAAGCGTGCGGCAGAGCAGAGAACGAATGGATTCTCAAACATTCTCCCGCCATCAACAGCTGTTGGATGATGTTGATGTAGAATCACTCTGAAACAGGCAAAACTGCCAATTTTGCAATTGGCCTGATTAATGTTGTCGTGGCAGTCCTGAGTGTTACCACTCTGGTGAGCCCATCCTTTCCAGGGTGAAGGGTGACGACTCTAGCAAGTGGCCACTTGCTTGGTGGAAACCGTTCATCCGTGATGAGCACTAAGGATCCGATCTTGATGTCATTAGATGGGTGGTGCCACTTTGAGATGGAAAGTTGGCGTTGGAGATAATGTGATGACCATTGAGTCCAGAAACGTTGAGTCCGTTGTTGAATGAGCCGCCACCTGGCTGATGGTGGGATGCTTGAATGCTCGACAGATGGCTCCGGTAGAGTTGTAAGAGGCTGCCCGATGAGGAAGTGCGCAGGTGTGAGGGAGGAGATGTCTTCAGGGTCATCACTGAGAGGCTCGAGCGGTCGTGAATTGAGCATGGCTTCTATCTGGGTGAGAAGCGTGCAGAATTCTTCGTAGGTGAGCAGCGTCTCACTGACGGTTCGCCGAAGATGGTGTTTGATTGACTTCACGACGGCTTCCCATTTGCCTCCCATGTGAGGAGCTGCAGGTGGGTTGAAGCACCAGCCAGTGTTGTCATTGACAAACAGCTGACTGAGTTGCTGATGATCCTGTGAGCCCTGGATGAACATCCTCTTGATAATGGTGTCTGCTCCGATGAAGTTCGTTCCACAGTCGGAGTAGAGCGTGGTTGGGATTCCTCGTCTTGAGGTGAATCTCCTGTAGGCGGCGATGAATCCATCTGTCGAGTAGTCTGTGACAATGTCCAAGTGAACAGCTGAGGTCGTAAGACAGACAAAAACACAAATCCAGCCTTTCTGAGTTTTTGCGCCTCGCCCCTTCCACGTCTTGAGCGTGATGGGACCCGCGTAATCAATGCCAGTGTAGGTAAACGGTCGTGAGGGTGCGACTCTCGAAAGAGGTAGTTGGCCCATCAGTTGATGGGCACGGATCCCCCTTTGTCGAGCACACACCACACACCTGAGCACATGAGTCTTGACTGGCGCTCGCCCTCCGATGATCCAATAGTTGTATCTGATGTGAGCGAGGGTGAGCTGGGTCCCTCCATGCATGGTTTGGCGATGTGCATGGTCTATAATCAAAGTAGAGAGACGTGAGTGGCGTGGTAAAATTGCTGGATGTTTGCTCTCATACTCCATGTGAGCATTGTCGAGTCGACCTCCGACTCGAATTATTCCTTTTTCGTCAATGAAGGCTGTGAGTCGATTGAAGGCATGGGAGCTTGGCATCGTAGAACCTGAGCTGAGAACTTTGAGCTCGGTTGAGAAGTAGAGCGCTTGTGTAGCCTTGATCCAAAAGTTCTTGGCCCTTTCCAAGTCCTCTGGCAGGATTGAGATGATTGGCAGAGACAATGGCAACTTCTTCACTCTAGTGAGGATTCTGAAACAAACTGAAGTGATGCGATACAGTTTGGTAAGAGAAGAGTATTTATAGATGAGGTCCCAGTGGTATTGAATCTGTTGTACGTTGAGAAGATTTGAAATTCCTGGACGAGCCTCTAGTGCACTCGAGTCGCCCTTCAAATTTGGTTGGGGTGGCCATGAGTCACTGGGTTGAGTGAGCCATGATGGTCCCGTCCACCACAGCTCATGCTGTTCAAGCTGAGCAGTTGTTAAGCCTCTTGATGCGCAATCAGCTGGGTTTGACTTCCCTGGAACATGTCTCCATTGTGCATCTTGGGTGAGCTCCTGAATTTGGGAGACACGATTCCGTACGTAGTCCTTCCAGCGTGAAGCGTGAGCTCTGATCCATATTAATGGCACTTGAGAATCCGTCCACAGATGTGTTGTAGCAATGTTGAGCTGCAGGGTTGCTTGAACATACTTCATGAGCTTCGCAAGCAATAATGCTGCAGTAAGCTCGAGCCTCGGGATTGTGAGCTTCTTAAGGGGTGCTACCTTTGTCTTGGAGCACACTAGTGTCGACACTTTGTGATTAGTGGACGGTGATGTTACGGTAAGATAAATTACCGCTGCCATGGCGAGCTGAGAAGCATCAGAGAATCCATGAAGTTCCACTGTTGAATTGCTGAGGGTGTGAAACCACCTTGGAATTGAGAGCCTGGCCAGGCTTGTAAGATCTTCTCTGATGATGAGCCAATTGGATGTGACTTGGGATGGCAGTGGATCATCCCAGCTGATTTTGTGCAGCCACAACTCTTGCAAAAGTGTCTTTGCTCGAATGATGACTGGTGACAGAAATCCGAGTGGATCAAATATTTTTGCTACTTCTGAGAGGATGAGGCGTTTGGAGAGCGTTGAAGTTGAGCTTGCTTTTGAAGAGAATGAAAAGTTGTCATTGAAAACATTCCAATGCAATCCGAGTATTTTGGTATTGCAGTCGTCTAGTGAAATGATTGAGCCATGGGCTCGTGTGGTCTCTGAAATTAATTCCAGCAACGGAGGGTATGTGGAATGCCATTTGGCAAGTGGAAAACCTCCCGCGTTGCACAGGTCTCTTAATTGTTGAGCAATTGTAATGAGTCTCTCACCTGTGTCAGCGCCGCCAAAGATATCGTCGACGTATCTGGCATGGGTGATGCATGGCACTGCGTGTGGAAAGCGATGACCCTCGTCTTCCACCAGTTGCAGGAGAGCTCTCACAGCCAGAAATGGAGCAGCCTTTGTACCATAAGTGACTGTAGTGAGCTTGTAAGGCACCTCCTTGTAATTCTCATCTATCCAGAGCACCCTCTGGAGGTCTTGATCTTCTTCATGCACCTTGACTTGACGATACATCTTTGTCACATCCGTGGCAAAAATGAACTTGTGCTGACGGATCCATAATAGCACATCCGTAATGTTGAGCAGAAGATTTGCGTCAGTGTGCATGAGGTCATTGATTGAGTGTCCAGATGTCGTCGGGCTTGATCCATTGAAGACGACCCTCAACTTTGTCGTCTCGCTGTCGAGCTTGATCACTCCATGGTGTGGCAGATAGAAAACAGAATATGTGTTGGGTGATATGGATGGTGCTCTTACCATATGTTGAAGCTCCACGTATTCCTTCATGAATCCTTGGTACAGATTGCAGTACTCGCTGTTCTTGTTGAGCTTGTTGAGCGTGCGCTTCAAGCACGCATGTGCAGTCTGATAGGAATTACCAAGTAAATTTGGAGAAGATTTTAGAGGGATGCGTACGATGTAACGTCCTGTAGAATCACGAGTGTGTGTCGCTCGAAAGTGATCCTCACATTCCTGTTCTTCAGGGGTGAGTAGAGTCGGTGTGTCCATTGGGAGTTCCTCTTGAATCCAAAACTTGGTTAGTAGATCTTGAAGAGCGTTGTCCTTGTGCTGCACTGTGGCAGAGTGATGCAAGGAGCTGAGTTGATTGGAATCAACGTTGATTGGTCCAAGAACGAGCCACCCAAATATTGACAGTTGAGCAATTGGCATTGAAGGATCGCCCTTCCTTATGTTGGGCTTGATGATCTGCCCATAAGTATCTGCGCCGATGACAATGTCGATGGGTCTTGACGTCAGGAAATCTGGATCGGCCAATTGAAGGCCTTTGATATGTGGCCACTCTTGCTGAGGTGATTCCACCGATGGCAAATTTGACGTCAGTGCCCTGAGTATGTGTGCTTGAATGTGCACAGTTGTTGGGCAGTAATTGGAGCGAAGCGAAATTAGCACGACTCCTCGAGTCTGAGTAGCTTTGTTACCTCCAATGCCGAAGATGGAAATTGGTGAATGGATGCGTTGGAGCTTGAGCTGAGTGATAAGCTCCTCCTTGATGAAGGTGATTTCGGAGCCTGCATCGACGAGCATCCTAACGGGTAGAGACGTCACCGGTGCGATGAGTTGAGCGTTGGCGGTTGCCAACAGGGTGGTTGAAGCGCTTGAGGTGAGCTTGGCTGCTGAATGCACAAATTCTGGTGAGCAGGTTGAGCTGAGCTGAGGGAGACCTGTTGAGCAGTTAGATGATGCGACGATTGCACCGAAGCTTCACTGCGTTGAGTCTTGAGCACCTCGAGGTTGAACAGATGGTTTTGCAGTGGCTTGCGCAGATGACTGGTGCAGATGCAGCATTGTATGGTGCTGAGCCCCACAAGTCTTGCATCGGATTGCAGATTTACAGACATCCGTCTGATGCCGGCCGCAGCAGTTCCGGCACAGGTTATTTGATGTGATAACCTTCCGCCTGGCTTCCACTGCCATGCCCCGGAACTTCGGACACATCACCAAAAAATGGTCTCCTCTGCAGTGGTCGCACGGATACGCGGTGGCCCTCGACCGTTGAGCAGGCTGCACTTCCTTTTGGGAGCTCGTCGAGGCGTGACTGGTCGCCTTTCGTTGAGCAGGTTGAACTGGAGTCGAAGGTGCCTTCTTTACGGAGGCCTCCGTCTGTTCCAATGCTGAGCTTTTGGCCTCAATGAAGGCCAGGAGCTGTTCATATTTGGGATACTCCGCTGTGTTCGCCAGTGAGGTCTCCCAAGCTTCTCTGGTCACCTTGTCGAGTGCCCTGGTCACCGTGTGCACAAGGATGCAATTGTGCATCTCCTCGTGGGCCTTCAATGCAACCAAGGACTCGTTAACTTGGTTGACTGATGCTGCCAAATCCTTCAGTGATGATGAGCAGCGCGTGGTGATTGGAGGCAGCGTGAGCATTTTATCCAGCTGCTCCTGGATGAGCAGACGCTTGTTGGCGAATCGCTTCGTGAGCATGTCCCAGCATGCTTGGAACGAGGAGCCCCTGAGCGGAAAGGCGTTGACGCGCCTCGCTGGCTCGCCACTCAGGCTTGAGCGGAGGTAATGGAGGCGATCAATTTCCATGAGCTGTTTGTCTTGAATAATCAGTGAGGTGAAGAGCTCACTGAACGTGGGCCACTCAGCGTAGCTGCCAGAGAATTTAGGCAATTCAATTTCTGGCAGCTTTGATGCTCGTGCAGGCGTAGGTTGTGCTTGAGCAGCTCGCAGGTCAGTTATTACCTGCACGTCTCCCTTCAGGCGGCTCAGGTGGAGCTTCATGTCCCACACCAGCTGCCGCTCCTGCACCGCCACGTCGGTGGCGAAATATTCGTGGTCGAGGAACTTCGCCGGCCACACGGTCTCGAAATGTTCGTGCTCGCGACAAAAGGCTTGATGTGTCTCCTCGACCTGTGCAGTGAGCAGCTGCACCTCCTCAAGAGAGGTGGAATGCGCATGAGACGGCACCTGGGTCTTCAAGGAAGTTAAAGATTTAAAACGACCCACTTGAGTCTTCGCCTTGATAACGAGCTGCGATGGAAGCACCGAGGGGGACGTCGCTCTGGTTCTTCCCTCCTTTTGAGCAGCGGTGGTTGCCTGCGGTTCCGTAGGGACGTTGAGCGTGGAAGCAGAGGACGGCTTTTCCTCCTTGGTGACCTTGCTGGTCTCCTTGTCGGCCATCGTTGAGCTGAGCACTTGTGCAGGTGACACTAACTACACTACACTCACTTTCACCGTCGATCCGGCTCGAAGGACCAAAATGTTTTGAATTTAGTTGGTGAGCACGCTGGATTTAGGTTATGTGATCGACGGTGAGAAAGTAAAGCACCAGTGTTTGAGTCAAATTGACCAAGTCACTTTATTTTATACAAAATAGCGTCAAAGGCAAGCACACCGTTTGTTCTGAGCACTCGAATGTTATTTTATCTAGAACACGCGGTCACGCGACGCGCGATGATCACACGTGGTTCTCACGATGAGCAAGAAAGAAAATGTTTAAATAACTCGCGTGAGCACTAATATAGACTTGAGCACAATACAAAGGTTCTTAGAGCAAGTGAGCACTGAAAAGTACTGGTTTAAAAGAATTTCGTACGTTGCGCAACGAACAATGTAAAACACGTTATCGCGACAAGCGGTATGAAACAAGAGAGAACAAAGGGCACGCCGAAAACGGTTGAGCGTCTTCTCGAACAATCCTCGAGAATCGATCAAGAAAGTACGCATTGTGATTGGGCCGCTCGTTTCACGTGGCGCCCGGTGATTGGCTGAGCAAGCGATAGCGACAATCGATCGCCGCATCGATCGTCGATCAGCGGCGTATTCTGCAGCCCGGTAGGTGCTGCGGTGAGCAAGCGTGCGGCAGAGCAGAGAACTAATGGAATCTCAAACATATGTTTATTTGCAATTTATATTATTCTCGTTAACTGTGTTATTAGTTACTATATATAATAGATATTAGTTAATTAAGTTAATTTAGTTGGTTCATCAATGAACAGGAATTATTGTTAAATTTAATAATAAAATAGTTGTAATTGTACTATTTGCAGTGGTGTAATCGTATTTCTGGTTTGTATCTTGTTAATTGTATATTTTATATAGAGTAATCAGTTTTTAAGTTAAAAAGTATTGACAATTATTTACAGATTATAATCAAAGAACATGGCTCAACGTAAAAGCTGGGTATGGAATTTTGTGACTTTATCTGACGATAAAAGTCATGTAATTTGTGACTTGTGCCGTGCACAATTATCTTACGGTGGCTCAACATCGGCCAGTGCACGACATTTGCGTTCCAAGCACATTGAAGAGTGTCCTGGTACATCATCGAATGAACCAGCACTTGAATGTGAGAGGCGACGATAGCAATGAGGATATCGTTGCTGCTCATTGTGAGCCTCAGCCTACACCCTGCAAGTTATTCCGAAAAGGGCCATTTTCGGCTAAACGCCAAGAGGACATAACGCAGGCACTGGCACAAATGATAAGTTCTAATATGTTGCCAATATCATTTGCGGACAGCGCCGGATTTACAAAATTTATGGGAGTGGTTGAACCGCCGTATGAATGTCCTTGCCCGACCACAATTTTAAAGCGATTGCAACTGGTGTATAAGGAAAAGAGGGGGAAAATTGAAAAACAAATTGAGGACGCGTCATCTGTATCGGTGACCATCGATGGATGGTCATCGCGTAAGCAGGATTCATATCTGTCGTTAACGGTACATTTCATTACAGGGGATTGGGAAATGAATAGTTATACACTTTGTACCCAGAAATTGTTCGAGAAATTCTGATGGCAATTACCAGAAACCATGTTTCCTTATGTCTCACACATATAACGATCATGAAACGATTGATTATACACAAAATAACAATAATATAAATAAAATAATATGAAATAATATAAAATAATATAAATTAATGTAAAATAATTTAAAATAATATAAACTAATGTAAACTAATGTAAACTAATGTAAAATTATTTAAAATAAAATAAAAAAAGTATTTGATGGCCATATCACGGGCTAGCGAGAACTATCACCGAATTGCCAGAATACTATCACCGAATAACCAGAGCTATCACCGAATAACCAGAGTATGTCATGACAACGTAATTTTGTATATTTTCAATTAAATATAATTACTAAATTTCTGTTAACCTATCATTTGTTTCTCTGATGTCTGGCCTACCATTATATCCTAGACTCACTTTCAGAATATATAAATATTAGCAGTTATTAGAGAAATTCTAAAACTATCACCAATTTACCCGAGTTTACCCTACGGAGAGCGCCGGCCAGGCAGCGCGGCACACGGACAGAAGGTAGGGTACGCTTATATCCTATCCTACCATTATATCCTAGACTCACTTTCAGAATATATAAATATTAGCAGTTATTAGAGAAATTCTAAAACTATCACCAATTTACCCGAGTTTACCCTACGGAGAGCGCCGGCCAGGCAGCGCGGCACACGGACAGAAGGTAGGGTACGCTTGTAGTGGTGCGGTACAAGCCAGAAGGGGATCGCATCTTTAGCAACAAATCAAGCTTCGAAAATGTTTTATAAATTTACAGTTTTCAAGTCTTTAGTCGTCTGAGCATACAGGAAGAGAAATTAGAGAATAAATAAAGAAAAAAAAGTAGAATATCCGCACCGGGATTTGAACTCATGACTTTTTGCTTGCGGCACAAGCGCTTCGATGTTGGGAAAACGAATTCTCGCCGGAGAGCGCCGGCCAGGCAGCGCGTACGGCACACGGATGGAGGGACGGGTATGCTTGCGTGGTGCGGTACAGGCGCTAGGAGGGGGTACGCTTGGTCGTGGAGTGGTGGTAGGGTCCGTGGGCGAAAACCCACGTTTCTGGCATCACTGCATCTAGTACATATTTTCTACAGGTAAGTGGATTCTACTTTGATAATTAACTTCATACATCTTGTTTCCTTTTTTAAAAATGACTGGAAAACTTAAATTACATAAATATTATAAGCGTGCTAGTAAATCCGCACGTATGTTTGTGTCTGAAAATTATGTGCATCAAGAAGCCTCGGGTGTTAGGTTTTCAGAGAGTAATGATATCAGTTCCCATTCTTGTTTCAATATCACTGAAAACAATATAGAACCTTCCACGCATATAGAAGAACTTGAAGATACCCTTTATGTACAAAATTTTAACGTTATACACAATTCAGATGAACATAATTCCACTATTACTAATGTCACTGAAGACTTTACAGATCAAACGAATCATCCAGATTTGTGTTTCTTGCTGGCACAGTGGGCTTTGAAACATAATATTACACATTCCGCAATTAATGATTTGATCCCTATTTTCAAGGAAACAGTTCCAAATAATAATTTACCATCTGATGCCAGAACCCTTTTGAAAACAGTTAAAAA
The DNA here is from genome assembly GCA_963971345.1 of Andrena flavipes. Lineage (NCBI taxonomy): Eukaryota > Metazoa > Arthropoda > Insecta > Hymenoptera > Andrenidae > Andrena > Andrena flavipes. Next base: position 44,187,976 of record OZ020479.1, on the reverse strand, counting down.
AGGCGAAAGTGGAATCGTCGAACCAGGTCATTATTTCCATTTTGGATTAAAAAATAGCATTCTAAAGCTCGTTAAATCTGTAGATATGTCCCTTTTTAAAAATAACAAAATTTCAATTAGTATAAATGTTGATGGTTTACCACTGGCTAACAGTAGCGGTAGTCAAGTTTATCCCATATTATGTAGTCTAGTAGAGTTTCAAGATATTGAAATGGTTGGCATCTACCACGGTTATGAGAAACCGAAAGATGCCAACTGTTTCTTGCATGATTTTGCAAAGGAGGCAGTAGACATTATCAATAATGGAATTTTAATTAATGGGCAGTTATATTATGTAGAAGTAAAATCTTTTATATGCGATGTACCTACAAAGGCATACATCAAATACACGAAAGGACACGCAGGATATTCTTCCTGTACAAAATACTATATCCGAGGAGAGTCTAGGAACGGTACAACGTGTTTTCCTGATATTGATAATATCTGTTTACAGACAGATTCTGAATTCAGGCGCAGAAAGGTAGACGATCATCATAATGGCACATCAATTTTAGAGACTATTCCTGGTGTTAATATGATTGACTGCTTCCCACTTGATTATATGCATTTAATTTGTCTCGGCGTAGTAAAGAAATTGGTTCACAATCTGTGGTGTTGTGGGAGACCGTGGACAAAAGTAACACCTCAGCAACGCTCACGCATATCTCAGTCATTGAAACATCTGGCAAGATGTATTCCAGTCGAGTTCAACAGAAAGCCCCGAAGTCTAGATAATACAAGCAGATGGAAAGCAACGGAATATCGACAATTCTTATTCTACACTGGTCCAGTAGCTTTGTTAAATATTATAAGCGACGATAGATATTTGAATTTTATGGCGTTACATGTAGCTTCAGTTATTTTATCAAATTCTAGACATTTTGGTCGTATTGATGACGCATCAACATTGTTAAAAAAATTTATTTACACATTTAAAATGTTATATGGTTCAGAAAAGGTATCGCAAAATATTCATAATCTGTTACATATCCCGCAGGATGTTAGAAATCATGGGCCACTTGATAATTTCAGCTGCTTTCCTTTTGAAAATTTTTTACAAAGCATTTTACAGTCTGTTAGGAAGAATGACAAACCGTTACAGCAAATAGTAAAACGACACAATGAGAAATCCAATTTTGTCACCAATAATAAGCGTCCTAATGTTGTATTTCCTTATTTTAAAACTGAACATTTTGAAGGTCCACTAATGAGGGATACTATTGCAGCTTCTAAGCAGTTCAGATCTATTGTTTTTAAAAATTTTATCTTGAAAATCAGTGATCCTGATAACTGTTGTTGTCTTCATGATGGCAGTATTATCGTCGTAAAAAATTTAGTATTGCATGCTAATGAACAGAAAGTAGTTTGTAAAAAATTTACGGTTGTCACAGATTTTTATAAGAAACCATTCAAATCATCTAAAATAGGAATTTTTCAAGTATAAACATGTCATTTAAGTTCTTTTCAAACTTTTGACGTTAAAGATATTGCCTACAAATGTGTAAAATTAGAAATTGACCAAAAAATTATTATTTTTCCATTACTTCACTGCGCTAACTTTTCAGAAATATAATAAATCTTTCTATATTATTAAGGCTTTCTATATTATATACAACATTTTTGTACTGTAACGGCAAGTCGTAACTCCATTTACTTTGAAGGGGATAGTAAGAATGAAACACTATATTACTACACCACACTCCTTTTAATAGAAAACGTAGGTGAACGAACAGTGATATTACACCAAAATCGAGTACAGTTAATTAACCGACTAAACTATACACGGCGCGCGACGAAGCTTCTACAGGCGGTTCCAAGAGAGTGAGGGCGAGCGGCACCTCAGGAGGGCTATTTATACAACCCTCTCAGAGGGACGCGACCCCCACGCGACGCCGAAAACGCGCGGCAAATTTCGGCGGGAACAGCGCGTCGTCAAGCCAGAAATTTGGTAACTGGGCAAGCTCGGCCGCCAGAACAGAGCGTTGGCCACCGCCTGACTCACCCAGCAACACGGGGGAAAACCCGAGCCTCCGAGACTCCGAGCCTCCGACGCATAACGGTCAAATCGGCCGTTCTTACTATTGACGAACGAGCCAGCGTCGAAGCCGCCACATCACCCCCCCGGTAGTAATTAACTATAATTACGAGAAACCCGCCTGAAACCTGTCAGGGAATTTAACTCTCCTGCCAACACGAGTGACATAACGTGCTGGCGTAGTTATATCCGGAGCAGGTACGTTTGGCAACGCATCGCGGATTACAGGTGGAATTACAGGTGGATCTTCCGGCGGAATCGCATCAGAACCTCGCGGCGTCGCAGCGTCAGGAGGTACAATATCATAAAATGGCAATATCTGCGTGCGATCGGGCTGACTCGGAATGTCCTCCGCGATCACGAACGCCGGCTTAAGTCTATTAATTGTTATAATTTTGTGTTTCCCATTAATATCTACAGTAAAGGTTTTTGGAGTGCGACTGATTACAACATAAGGGCCATCATAAGGCTGCTGCAAAATTGTTTTGACCGCGTCGTGCCGAACAAAAACACGCTCACAAAATTCAAGATCCTTAAAAACAAAAACACGGGGTGTACCATGCCGAGACGGTGCGGATGGACCTATCTTTCTAAAATGTTCACGCAACCCATTAACGAATACAGCGGTATCATTCAATGTTGATGGCGCTAAAAATTCGCCCGGCAACCGCAACGACTCGCCAAACACTAGCTCTGCTGAAGTTGACAGTAAATCCTCCTTCCAGGCTGAGCGGATCCCCAGTAAGATGGTCGGAAGAACCTCTGTCCAACGATCATTTTCGTAACACCGGATAGCAGCCTTGAATTGGCGGTGAAACCGCTCCACCATGCCATTAGCCGCGGGATGATACGCCGTGGTATGAAAATGCGTGGAACCTATCAAGGAATTCAATTCCTTGAAAAGGTGGGACTCAAACTGTCTACCCTGGTCTGTAGTCACACGTAGTGGAGTCCCAAAGCGACATATCCATCCCTCAAAGAAAGCCCGTGCCACCGTAGCTGCTTCCTGGTCGAACAATGGTATTGCCTCCGGCCATCGCGTAAAACGGTCCACGCATGTAAGGCAATACCGATAGCCCTCAGACACTGGTAAGATTACAATGTCAATGTTGACGTGCTCGAATCTTGCCGACGGTTGCGGAAACGCACCCAAGGGTGCAGCTACATGCTTATGAATTTTCGATCGCTGGCAAGGTACACAAGCCCGGGTCCATTCGCGGCAATCAGCTTTACTCGACGGCCAAACAAAGCGCTGAGTAACCATTTTAACCGTTGCTTTTATTCCCGGATGGGATAGCCCATGAATACTATCAAAAACAACTCGACGAAAAGGAATCGTAAGAAAGGGTCGCACCTTATCCGTTGATGTATCACACCAAACTCGCTTGGAAGATCCCGGAATCAACACGTGTTCCAATGCCAGACCAGAATCCCTCTGCAAAAACGTTCGTAACTCCGGATCCGTATCCTGCGATGCTGCCAACGCCTCGAAGTCCACCGTACTTTCAAGAGCGTCAAGCCTAGATAACGCATCTGCCACCACATTATCCTTACCAGCAATATGCCGAATGTCGGTACTGAACTGGCTCACATAGCCCAAATGTCTAATTTGTCGCGGAGTATGCTTATCAGGACTACTATTAAAAGCGAAAATTAATGGCTTATGGTCGGTAAAAATGGTAAAATTCCTACCCTCTAACAAATGCTTAAAATGCCTAATCGATTTATAAATTGCTAACAGCTCTCGATCAAACGTGGAATAGTTCCGTTCAGTAACCGATAATTTGGTGGAAAAGAAAGCTAGCGGTTCCCAATCAGAACCAATTCGCTGCTGCAAGGCGGCGCCCACCATGGAGCTCGAAGCATCGCATGTAAGCGCTACAGGAGCATTGGGCTCGGGGTGCGCTAACAAGGTGGCTCGCAATAGATCCTCCTTGCACCGTCTGAACGCTTGACGAGCCTCGGACGTCCACACTACCGGGGTATTGCCTTTTATATTATTAATCAATAGATTATTTAAAGGAGCCTGCGCCTGTGCTGCCTTGGGCATGAAACGTCTATAGAAGTTTAACATGCCCAAGAACCGACGCAATTGCTTCGCTGTAACCGGCTCCGGGAAATTACTGATAGCGTCAACTTTTTCACTACTCGGACGCGACCCCCGTTCAGATACTACATATCCGAGGAACTTAACCTCCGGCTTCCCGAACACGCACTTACGTGAATTAATGACTAAGTGATATTTACATAACCTATCAAATACTGTTTTTAAATGTTCTAAATGTTCGGACTCCGACGAGGACGCGATTAAAATATCATCGATATACGCATAGCAAAAATCTAGTCCACGCAATACCTCGTCAATAAACCTTTGAAACGTCTGGGCTGCATTGCGAAGACCAAAGGACATGAATGGAAACTCGAATAATCCGAATGGCGTCGTTATGGCAGTCTTCGGGATATCTTCTTCCGCCACCGGAATCTGGTTATACGCGCGCATCAGATCAATCGTCGAGAAAATCCGTTTACCTCTTAACGACTGCGCGAAGTCCTCAATATGCCGGATGGGGTACCGGTCAGGTACGGATCGAGCGTTAACGCCCCGGTAATCACCGACCGCTCTCCATACACCCTCATCGGAACCTTTGGGCACCAAATGCAATGAAGACGACCAGCAACTCTTCGATGGTCGCGCAATCCCCAAGCGCAGCATCGTCTCGAACTCTTTCTTGGCAAACAGGAGCCTATCCGGTGCGAGCCGCCGAGGCTTGCAGGAAACGGATGGTCCTGGCGTCGTTTTTATATAATGGCACGTGTTGTGGTTCACCTCAACAGGCGTGCCCCCAGGCTTCGTGAGATCCGGATATCTCTGCAGCAGATTGTGAAAGATGGACTCGCCAGCCACCATCCTTATGGAAGCCACCTCGTGTCGAACCGTGGTCCCCTTAGACTGCAAGCCGGTGATTGAATCCATGAGGGTCTTGTTCCTGATGTCAACCAGAAGACCGAAATGTGCCAAAAAATCAGCACCGATAATAGGTTTGGAGACGTCTGCCACGACAAATCTCCAAATGAAATCGCGACGCAGACCCAGGTTCAGCGTAAACGTTGCCGTACCGAAGGTTGCGATCGTCGTCCCGTTCGCCGCCGAAAGCTCATAAGTCGATTTCGGGCCATGGTCACGCACTAATTTCCGAGGTACCACACAGAGATCAGCACCAGTGTCGATCAGAAACTGCGTATTTGTACGTCGATCAAGCATGAAAAGACGGCGAATTGTAGGGCAGGAGTCGCTAGCCGACATCAACGACTGCCCCGAGCGTTTCCCTGGGCAAAGGTACAAGGTTCATTGCAACGGTGTGCTTTACCCGCATAATTAGCGTGATACCAACACATTCCGTTAGCCGCGTGTTCCCTCGATCTCGATCGCGGCCTAGTGAAACTCCGCTGGCGACGCGATCGCGCTTGACCGTTGCCACGTGGGGGTTCGTCCCTGCGAGATAGACGCAGTTCGTCAATTTGCGCTCTCATCACCTTGGTCTCATCTTGAAGTGAAACGAGGAGCTGCAACATCCGGTCCGCCATAATGTCCATGGAACTCGGCTGCACTGACGGTCCAGGACGCGATGCTTCGGCTACCACAGGCCGACCAGGCAACGTTTCAAAGATGGCGTCTGCCAACACGGCCACTTGATCAAGCAACGTGTCCTTCTGCGTTGCTAAAATGGCCTGAACGTTTGCAGGTAAACGCCCCATCCAAAGCGTCCTCAATAACGGTTCCGTCACATGCGTCCCTGCCAAGCTCCGAAGATGGCGTAAGAATTGGGAGGGCTTCTGATCGCCCATCTCTTCGCGCTCCAACAATTGGCGTGTCTTGTGCTCCTGTGAGACACCCACGCGACTGATCAACTCTGCCTTCAACTTATCGTACAAACCGGTTTCCGGTGGATTAAACAATACGTCCCGCACCTCTGCTAAATACCGCGGTCCTAACGCCCCCGTGACGTAACTAGCTTTTACCGCATCGGAGACGACCCCGGCCGAGGTGAAATTTCCTTCCATGATACAGAACCATAATTCTGGGTCTCCCGGCGTGAATTCGGGAACACGAATCCCCACTCGATTTGACACAGTCTCGGGTATTAGTGACGGCACGGTGGAACCACTATTTTGGGCCATGGTGCACAATGTCAATCAGTCTTTGCACTAAAGTTTATCACACAATTGACACTTGTTCACCTACACGACCGATCACGTCGGGGTCACCACTGAAGGGGATAGTAAGAATGAAACACTATATTACTACACCACACTCCTTTTAATAGAAAACGTAGGTGAACGAACAGTGATATTACACCAAAATCGAGTACAGTTAATTAACCGACTAAACTATACACGGCGCGCGACGAAGCTTCTACAGGCGGTTCCAAGAGAGTGAGGGCGAGCGGCACCTCAGGAGGGCTATTTATACAACCCTCTCAGAGGGACGCGACCCCCACGCGACGCCGAAAACGCGCGGCAAATTTCGGCGGGAACAGCGCGTCGTCAAGCCAGAAATTTGGTAACTGGGCAAGCTCGGCCGCCAGAACAGAGCGTTGGCCACCGCCTGACTCACCCAGCAACACGGGGGAAAACCCGAGCCTCCGAGACTCCGAGCCTCCGACGCATAACGGTCAAATCGGCCGTTCTTACTATTGACGAACGAGCCAGCGTCGAAGCCGCCACAACTTCTCGCAAACCAACAATGTCAGTACCTAATTTCACTCATTTTCCAGCATTTACGGTGAAACACAACACTGTGCGCACACACACACACACGCACAGGGTGGTCCCTATAGCTTTGCATACCACATAAGATATCTCTGCTGCTTTTTACATGTGACCAGCCTCTTCTCCCACCATGCATCCTCCGATGCCTAACAATAACTTTGATGCCTGTTTTATTTTTCCTTACATAAATTTTTACTAGTATGAAATAATATATTTGCATATAATCATCCTATCCGTGTTATCCTTCTTGACACATCCTTATCCTCTCCTGATGGAAGAAGTCTACCACCTTCCCGTGGTTTCCATCGAGCAATGACACTTATTCCATGTAAGTGGAAACTGTAAGTAATCAAAATCAAAATAAGTAAAACAAACTAACATTTATAAGTTTGATTATTATACAGAAAGTGTTATTGGCCAAGAGTAGACTGTTCCTACTGAAATGTACAAAGCGAGCAATTATTTAGTTATCTCAAACAGAACGCATCGCTGTCCTTAACATGAGTGAGATATTCTGAGAATATTAATTACTTAGGTTTCGAGTTTTACTGGTTGTAATGTAGAATATATTGTTTCATAAATACTTGGGTATTACTTCAATTTGCTTATCTTCTCTTCGTAATCTCACCGCTTTTTGATACAGTTATAGTTTATAGTTTTAGCTCATCGTACATATTAACTTTGCGACCCGCAGTACTGCACCACACGTTTCTGCCAAAGGGTGGCCCACAATTTTATTCGGCAAACTTTTCGCTGATCGTCTTTTCCTGTAGCTTCCTTTTCTGCATACTACGCTAATACGTGTAATTGATTCCAGATGACTATATGCCAGGGGTGCACAAGGGAGCTGTTTTAGCGCCTAGCTGCGAGCAACCCGTTTGTCCCGTTGCTAAGGTTAGAATCGGTGAGGAGAACTGCAGTAATGTACGTACATTTGGTATGACTTGAACCCAGCCATATATACTGACGCTACGAGCCTACGAGCACGCACGTACAGTATTGCAGTTCTCCTCACCGATTCTAACCTTAGCAACGGGACAAACGAGTTGCTCGCAGCTAGGCGCTAAAACAGCTCCCTTGTGCACCCCTGCTATATGCGGAAGCTATGAGAAAATAAAAGAAGCGATTTACAATCCGAAACAGAGTTTTCCAATAAGCGCAAAAGGATAGGGAAAACATTTTCAAGCAACCAGGTACCAATTGCTAGACGAATTTTCTTTGCCCACACCTCTGAAAATTAGAAGTTACCACGAGTCACCCAACATTAGGTAAAAATTATAACATCTGGGGCTATTTAATTATTTTTGTTATATTCATTTCTTTACAGAAATTATTATTTTTTCAGATAATATTTAGTACATTCCAGTGAGACCCCTAACCCGGAAGAATTACAAACAACCAGTAACAGCGAACAGAAGCTAAACAGAAACAGCCAGCGGGGCAGGGGGATACAAGTTTAAGGAATGAAGACATTGTTATTGGTAAATTAATATTATTTGTATAAAGATATAGTATGCGTATTGTGTTAAAATAAAAAAATATGAAATGTAATAAATATTTTGCAGAAAATGTAGACGCACAACTGTCTAGTTGCAGCGGGTATCAGCGAAAAGAAAAATATTTTGAAATTCTTGTGAAACAAGCCCATTTAATAATAGCTCCCGCAGTGGAAACTCAACAAGAAGTCAAAAATTTAAACAACCACGGTGGCGCACAAATTATACAAATATTCGAGGCCATTTTAAAAAATGCAGCGGAATTTGAAGACTGAGTAAGTGAAATACCATCTTTGTTTATATTATATGTAAAGTTTCAAACATTTTTCAAAATTCGTTTTCGGTAGTTCTTACAAACGAAATTATAGTTCATTTGGTAATGTTATATAATTTTTATATTTCAGATTTGCGAGTTGGGATTTTTGGTGGGTCCAGCCACAGCCATCTTTAATACTAGCCGTGCTGAACAACGTGGCAACACCGGTCATGTAAGAATCGGGAGTCCAACCGAGTCCGACTCCTGAATCTTGGGAGTCTGGCAAGTCTTGCGGCAGACATTGTTGATACACGTTGATTAACGGTTTTTTAGAAAAATTGATACAAATATACAACATTTTTTAATAATTACATATCAAATAATATATAAATACTACAATTTTCTGTGGTTCGGTAAATTTCCTCACCACCTCAGGGGTATTACCATGGCGCGTTACCGTTTGAATTATAAAGTGGGTGGTTCGCCAATAGCCCTATCATCCTACATAATAAAATAAAATAAAAACGTAATAAACATAAATGATCAAAATATACATTTCCTACAGTGTTTCCTTTATCCTCTACATTTCACACACTTTAGAGTAGTTCATAAGTTAGACGCTGTTGATGAGTAGAGAACGCTAAATTCAGTCCTCTGTGGGGATAGGGCTACCCCCTCCTTGCGGACTGTGCAGGAGTGGGGACACATCAAGCTCGTGCGGGATCTTTCGTGCGGACTCGCCCCAGTCCGCTGAGACTAGTCAAGCGTAACGTTTGATGCAGTCTAGTTGAATATATATTTTAGACACCACGTGTTGTCCGTGGTGTATTAAGACTACAAGTATTGTCGTGTAGCCGTTTGGCTAACGACTGTTTGGTGTCTCATAGATTGTCTATCAGACAATAGACCCCATCGCACTGTTGTGCGTACGCTTTCACCATGTGCACGTGTTCGTGCGGGTGAACAATAAAGTTCCTAGTCACTGCATTCAGTCTACATCTATTACTTCTCACCATCGATCACGATAGCGGCCGTAGGACCGCTGAGGGACGTCAATACGACGTTTTCCCCAATCTACCATTCTACAATTGGTGACCCCGACATTGGCTGAGAGGATGGTGGCTGGCAGTCATCTAGTCCCCTGCATATTTGCTGGTGATGGACTTCCTGGATCATCTAGGCGACGACTGTGTCTCGGCAGGCGTATAAGCGCCTTCGTATGCTGATCTTTGGACTGGCCCTCGTCGAGGGAAACGGCTGGTTTATTTGCTGTTCTGGACTGTATTCTACGCAGAGCTATGCTGTGGATTCTACATTGTTGAGCCGCACAGATAGCTGAGGGTCTTCCCTTCGGGATCGGCTCATTCGGGCATCATTCGCTGTGGCGGAATCAACACGGATTTGCGGTAAGCGAAGTGGCAATTGTACCATTATTACGCATTCGGATGGTTTTGTACTCGTGGTTAGCATTGCGTTCGACATGCGTGTTTTTTTTTTTAGGCATCGCGCGAGCATCGAATGTTCGAGAATAGCGACGGTGCCAAGTCGTTCCGAAGTCCGCGAATTTCGTGGTCACCACGAGGCGCGAGTTGGTCGCAACAGCGCATGCTTTGTTCTTCCCGCGCGTCGGGCTGCGTCGGCGTGCGTATCGAGAGGCGGTGACTCATCGCCGGCGTGTTTCAGTAGGCGAAGTCTGCGAACACATTGTATTATATTGTAATATAAGTCTGTACATAATATTTTTATAACCTTTTAACGCATTTTAAACATTCTACATAGTTACATTCTTTCTTTTAATACTTAGTATATTGTTTAATGCAAAATGTCGCAACTCGGGGACGATACGGACACGTCTCAATATGATTCGGCCGCTAGTCAGGCGCGTATTGATCACTATCGGATTCCCAAGATACCGATTTTCTTTAAAAATGATCCTGCATTGTGGTTCGTTCAGGTAGAGGCGTCACTACGCAGTGCGCAGATTAGATCCGAGTCCACAAAAGCCGATGTGGTAATTGCGGCGTTGGACTACGAAGTAGTAACCGCGATTAATGATTTAATTACGCTAGTTCCGCGTCCGGCGGACATTTTTGTGCAAATTAAGAATCGAATCATCGCGACGTTTGCCGTGTCTCCGGAATCTAATTTGCGGAAATTATTGAAAGGACAAGTAGTTACGGAAGGGAAACCTTCGTTAATTCTAAATAGGTTACAGAATTTAAATGATGGCAAGTGTGACGAAGCGATTATGAAATCAATATTTATGAACCAATTACCTGTAAGCATTCGGGCAATGCTAGCGGTCTCGGGTATTGAAGATGTAAACAAATTGGCCGCGATGGCTGATAAAATGGCCGAGTATTCCATTCCAATTGAAACATGTATCGCTACGGCGGCGAGCGCGTCGTCGGTGTCGATTCCATCGTTATCGGATCTGCAGAACGACATTAAGCGGCTGACAAATAGCATTGAATCCCTTTCGGTGCGACTAAAGCGTATTGAACATACCTCAAGTCAGCGTGCATCGCGTTCCAAATCGCGGTCCAAGTCACGTTCCAAAGCGCGTTCGAAACAGGACAACGCCCCGTCGGGCGATGGTAAATCGAAAAAATTGTGTTACGCTCATTGGAAATTTCCCGCGAACCCTCTCTCGTGTAACAAGCGGTGTTCGAAGTTTGGTTCTTGGTCTTCGGGAAAATAGGACGACCCTCCGTTGCGGAGACTTGCGTTGAGGGTCACAACAAGAGTAAGCGTCTCCATGTAAGAGATCGTATTTCAGGACAAATGTTCCTGGTCGATACCGGTGCGGATATATCGCTTATTCCGGCAATTAATAAAATCCGCGGTGAGCCGAGCGCGTTGCAGCTGTTCGCCGCGAATGATACGCGTATCAATACATATGGAGAATCGTTTCGTACAATCAACATTGGACTAAGACGCGATATTAAATGGAATTTCACTATCGCGGCGGTTCCGTATCCGATTCTGGGTGCCGATCTACTAACGCATTATGGGTTACTGGTCGACCTGCGTGGCCGACGCTTAGTCGATTCGTCAACAGACATGTTCGCGTATGCGACGGTAAAAGCCATTGACTTTGTCACGGTGTGTACGGTTGATCCGTCATCGGCGTACGCAAAGATACTTTTAGAATTTCCGGAGATAACCGGCGCGACGCGATTGGATCCTCCGTTCAGTAGTGACGTGCATCACCATATTGTTACTACGGGCCCTCCGATCTCGGAGCATCCTAGGCGATTAAGCCCTGACAAGCTTAAGGCCGCTAAGGCGGAGTTTAGGGCGCTTGTTCAGGCGGGCATATGTCGACCGTCGTCGAGCCCCTGGTCTAGTGCAATACATATGGTGTTGAAAAAGGATGGTACGTGGCGAATTGCGGGAGATTACCGTCGGGTTAACGCACTTATGATCCCGGATAGGTACCCCACGCCTCACTTGCATGATTGTTCGACAAATTTGTCGGGCAAAACAATTTTTTCGTCTCTGGATCTTCACAGAGCTTATAACCAAATTCCTATGGCGCCGAAGGATGTCGAGAAGACGGCGGTTATCACACCATTCGGTCTTTTTGAATACTTATTCATGACGTATGGTTTAAGAAATGCCAGTCAATCCTTTCAGCGATACGTTGACCGCGCATTGGGCGACCTAGATTTTGTTTTTGTATATATTGATGATATTCTGGTAGCATCTTCGTCGGAGGCTGAGCATGCTGCGCACCTTCGCACGGTTTTTGAAAGATTAAAAAAGTTTCAACTACGTTTGAATGTCAGCAAGTGTGTCTTGGGGTCTCGTGAGATCGAATTTTTGGGGTATGCTGTCAGTAGTGGGGGCATCCGCCCGACTGCTTCCAAGGCGGAGGCGATCCTTCGTTTTCCGAAACCAAAGACCGTTACGGAATTAAGGCGGTTTCTTGGAATGATAAATTTTTATCGACTCAGTGTACCTCATACGGCAGAAATGCAAGCCCCTTTGAATGTTTATTTAAAGGATTCAAAGAAAAATGATAAAAGGCCTATTGCATGGTCAGACGAGGCGGAAGTCGCTTTTGACAAAATTAAAGCGTGTTTGGCGGAGGCCACCTTGTTGGCTCATCCTCGTCATGGCGCGGAGACGCGCATTGTGACGGATGCTTCTGCTTTTGCGTTGGGCGCGGTTCTTGAGCAGCGATCGCTTTCGGGTTCTTGGGAGCCTTTGGCATTTTTTTCGCGGAAACTCTCGCCAGCACAGTTAAATTACAGCGCGTATGACCGTGAATTGACCGCGGTATTCGAGTCTGTAAAACACTTTCGTTATTTTATTGAGGGTCGGATATTTAAGATCGTAACCGATCATAAACCGTTGGTTTATGCCTTTTCTCAACGCTCTGACAAGGCGTCGCCGCGTCAGGTGCGCCAGTTATCGTTTATTGGTCAATTTACGACGTCGATCGATTATTTGGCGGGTTCGAGTAACGTGGTTGCCGATCCGTTATCGAGAATTGAGGATCTCAGACTCCCGGTCGAGATTAGTTTGAAAGAGATGGCTGAGGAACAGCTTGGCGACGCTGAATTGACCGAATTAAATAAATCAACGAGCCCGTGTTTAAAGCTTATTAAGCTGCAATGGGGACCGACCCATACCTCTGTTTTCTGTGAAATGTCTGGCGAGGCTTTGCGTCCTTATGTACTCGGGGTATTACGCGAAAGGGTGTTTGATTTGTTTCACAAACCCGCGCATCCAGGTGCCAAGGTTACTGACCGCACCATACGCCAACGCTATGTTTGGCCTAACATGCACCGCGATATCGCGCGGTGGTGTAAAAATTGTGTCGAGTGTCAAATGTCAAAGGTATCGCTACATGTCAAGCGGATTCCCGAACATTTTGTCGCGCCCGATGGTCGATTCGACCACGTGCATATCGACATCATTGGTCCATTGCCAGTGAGCAATGGATTTTCGTACTGTCTAACGATGATTGACAGATTTTCACGCTGGGTTGAGGCCGTTCCGTTAGTGGAGACCTCGGCTCAGACGATTTCGAGAGCTTTCTACGATACGTGGATTTCACGTTTCGGCTCTCCCAAGGTTATTACGACTGACCAGGGTGCTCAATTTGAGTCCCGATTATTTTCTGCGCTCCTCGAGTTAATCGGGTGTGAGCGAATTCGAACGACGCCGTATCACCCCGCCTGGAACGGAATGGTCGAGCGGTGGCATCGTGTTTTGAAGGCGGCAATAATGTGTCACAATGACGAGAATTGGTCACGGGTCCTTTCGACCGTACTATTAGGTCTACGTTCGCATGTGCGAGCGGATACAGACGCGTCGCCCGCAGAGTTCTTGTTTGGCGCGGTAATTCGCCTTCCCGGGGAGTTTTTCTTGCCGGAGGATCTATCGCCGAACCCCAAGATGTTTATCGAGGAGTTCAGAGAGTTTATGCGCCAGGTACGGCCAGTGCCCGTAGTGCACAATTATTATTATTATTATTATTATTATTATTATTATTATTATTATTAAATCAACGGGAGAACCCTTTAGAGTACAAAGTTTGGTATAACGTACAAGAAATATTACATATAAAAATTAAAACTAGAATAAATATATATATATATATAAATATAAAGAAGATTTAAGGAACATTTAAACTTAACAGACTAAGAAGCGACAAGGACTAGACAAAAATCACGACACTTGAGGTGATGACAGATTCTTCAAAAGTAGATCCCTAAACATAGTTAGGGAGTCTACGAACAAATCAAGATTGGCCGGGCATTGATTCATTTCGCCCATGGCTCGATTTATGGGGTCAACGGAGTAGTACCGATATACTGGGAGCCTTACCACAAAAAGGGATCTTGGACGCAGCGACCGCTGCGGAGCATTGAAATTAATTCTCTCAACAAGCTCGTGACAGTTAATATGACCGTGAATAATTTTGTATAGGAATACTATGTCGGAAAAAACACGGCGGTCACTAAGAGTCAAGAGTCCCAATTTTTGCAAGGCAGGACAGTAATCATGGTCCCAGAAGCGCATTGGGCTACCAGAGGCCCTCATGGCCATCCTCAGAAATTTGTGTTGGACCCTTTCAATTGAGTTAATATATTGTTTATGCCTCGGGCTCCAAATCACAGATGCATATTCGACCTGCGACCTGACCAGTGTTACATATAGCAGCTTTAGCGTCCTGATTTTTTTAAAATGTTTACCGAATCTGGCGATGAAACCAAGGGTTTTCATAGCCTTACATACAATGTTTCGGTAATGTGTGCGAAAGTCTAGACATGACGTAAACGTGACCCCCAGGTCAAGGACTTCCGCAACTACAGACAATGCGGTACCTTCTAAGTTATAAGTTGAAGGGATGCAGCTAACTGCCCTGTGCGACCTTAATAATACGCATTTACTCGCGTTAAGGCGCAACCTATTGGCGGTACACCACTGCTCAAATCCGTGGAGATCATCCTGCATCTGATCAACGTCTAGAACACCGTTGATTGTGCGGAAAATCTTCAGATCATCCGCGTACATTAGGAAATTACAGTGCCTGAAAACCCCCTTAAGGTCGTTAATAAAAAGAAGGAAGAGGAGAGGACCGAGGTGAGAACCCTGAGGGACACCCGAGGTAACATTGATCGGATCCGACAAGTGGTCCTGAACCCCTACCACCTGCACCCTGTCCCCAAGGTAACTGTTTATCCAAGCGAGGAGTGACCCATTGATTCCATTTGCAACTAACTTATGGTGCAGGATGCAATGATCCACAGAGTCAAAGGCTTTACGAAAGTCAGTATACACGGTGTCGATCTGAAGACCCGCGTTAAGTGCAGCAGAAATAAAGCAGTGGTAGACCGCGAGGTTTGTTGTCGTCGACCGACCTGGGACAAATCCGTGCTGCTCGTCACATATAACATTTGTGAGATTGGACGTTAAGTGCTCGGTTATTATCTCCTCAAAGATCTTAGGCATTACCGATAGTTTGCATATCGGCCTATAATTTCTTACCTCCGAGCGGTCACCTGCCTTGAATACGGGGGTAACCAAATTGGCCTTCCAAGCTGCGGGGAAAATTCCCTTTTCTAGTGAGGAATTGAAAATATGCCAGAGGGGCCTAGCAAGAATAAAGCGGCACTCATTCAGGAACAGAGGTGGGACGCCATCGAGTCCTGGGCCCTTTGTCCTATCCAGAGTGTTGAGCTTCGAGAAAATTTGGCCGATGGAAATGGAAACTGAATGAATGTTGACGTCGCCAAGAGGGGACCTCTCAGGATTCAAGGCAGGCATAGCCCCGGATCGCGGTGTGTAAACAGAGCCAAAAAAGTCCGCGAACAGATTAGCAGCATCCGCGTGCGACGAGGCAGATCTGCTGTCGAGATGAACCATACCCGGAATTCCATGAGCACCACGTTTTGTATTGACAAATTTCCAGAAGCTTGATATGTTATCAGATACAGCACTCTCTACGCTGTCAATATAAGCACGTTGATCATGCGACATTGAAAGCTTGCATCTAGAACGGAGACTGGTAAAATTTATATAGTCGCTTAATGCGCCGGAACGCTTAAAGTCTTTGTGCGCCCTTTTCTTTAGTCTAATCAGGGACCTCAAGCCCGGGGAAAACCAAGACGGAAAGGTGGATCCAGTAACTGTTCTGACAGAAATAAAGGCCTCAATTGCATTATTAATGTGGAAGTATAGGCATTCCAAGGCTCGTTCCGGATCGGAGTCAGAAGTCACATTTTCCCAATCCACAGAATTCAGATAATTTAAAACGCTAGGGTAGTCACCGCACTTGAAATCCCTGTACACGAGATTGCATCGCATGAGGTCAGGACCCGAGGCAGAAACACTTAACTTTATATATATGGGAGGATGATAGACGTCAGGATCAATAAGGACATCAATGGCACGATCCAAAGTGACATCAGAAGAGTTTACAAAGACGAGATCGAGCATAACACCGAAATCGTTGAAAACATTGTTTACTTGCTTAAGGTTGCAATAACTAGCGCAACAGAGGAGAAGAAATTATAAGATTATAAGATTATAATAAGAAGATTATAAGAAACGCGCGTTTTTTTATAAAGATTTGAAAACGTGCACTCATGTATTCATGAGAAACATGGCCAAAAAGGCTTTGGAACGGCCATATTCAGGCCCTCATAAAGTCGAGGAGCGTGTGTCGGATGCGGTTTACCGCATCGTCGTTAACGGCAGTGTCCGTAGCGTTTCGACGGAGTTATTAAAACCAGCATTTTTTATGTTGGATGAGCTGGACGATTCGCCGTTGAATAGCGCGGGTCCGTCTGCCGGCGTACCGGCGACTGCGTCGCAGCGCCCTGTTCTCAGAACATACGCGCGTAGGAAAATAGCGTTCGCGCCCGGTACAGAACCATCTAAATGATTGCGTTTTCTCTGCCACTTTCGCTGAGCTGCGCAGCACGTTGCATACATTGTACATAGATATGTAAATATGTTTCCTTTTATCTTACATTGTGTATATATATATATATATATTTTTATTAATAGTATTAAGTCGTGCAGTTAACTGCGTTTGCACTCGGGGGGGAGTGTGTGGGGATAGGGCTACCCCCTCCTTGCGGACTGTGCAGGAGTGGGGACGCATCAAGCTCGTGCGGGATCTTTCGTGCGGACTCGCCCCAGTCCGCTGAGACTAGTCAAGCGTAACGTTTGATGCAGTCTAGTTGAATATATATTTTAGACACCACGTGTTGTCCGTGGTGTATTAAGACTACAAGTATTGTCGTGTAGCCGTTTGGCTAACGACTGTTTGGTGTCTCATAGATTGTCTATCAGACAGTAGACCCCATCGCACTGTTGTGCGTACGCTTTCACCATGTGCACGTGTTCGTGCGGGTGAACAATAAAGTTCCTAGTCACTGCATCCAGTCTACATCTATTACCTCTCACCATCGATCACGATAGCGGCCGTAGGACCGCTGAGCAACGTCAATACGACGTTTTCCCCAATCTACCATTCTACACCTCAAATTACAGGTCGGTAACACAGTTTCGCTGAAGACACAAACCTTCCATAAACCCTAACCTAGAACTACACACTTTTGTCCGCAAATACTGAAACAAATATACAAAAACTGTACAAGAACATTATGAAAGCTATATAAAAACTGTATGAAAACAATATAAAAACTGTATAAAACCTGTTTGCAAACATTCGGTCACAAACATTTAAACAAATGCATCTGTTTTGTGTTTTCCATTGTTCTAGGAGCATTCATAAACATTTGTATGTATGTAGATCTAATTAGGCTTTATCTGTTCGATCTATCCATACTTCGTGGATGGTTTGGGTTATTTAGGGTTATTTAAACAGCGGGTACAATCCCTTGTTTTCGTTTAACTAATCTCTAAAATAACACACAGATGTCTTAAAAACTATTTTAAACGCTTCTTCTAGACCTAACTAAATCGTTTTTAAAAATGTCTTACAATCCCCTTTTTCTTGACGTAACCAAAGCGTATTCTGGACGTTTTTAAAACGTCTGCACAATACGTTTTTAAAACGTCTGCAAAGTACGTTTTTAAAACGTCTGCAAAGTACGCTTTTAAAACGTCTGCAAAATACGTTTTTAAAACGTCCGGAAAAGTACGCTTTTAAAACGTCTGCAAAGTACGTTTTTAAAACGTCTGCAAAGTACGCTTTTAAAACGTCTGCAAAATACGTTTTTAAAACGTCCGGAAAAGGACGTTTTTAAAACGTCCAGGAAACGTCCAGAAAAGGTCCAGAAAACGTTTTAAGAACGTCCATTTTCACAAATCAAGCCGTGGACGTTCAGACGTAAAATGGACGTAAAATGGACGTTTTTAAAACGTCTTGTGCTATCTGGGATGTAAGGCGAAGAAACAGGCTTCTTCGTACGTCCTCTTTTATTCAAACAAACGTCTTATGTTTTTTGAGCGTTTAGGGAGGAGGCGACGACAAATCTCTAATGTTGCCAAGTTCATCCCCAACTCCATTCTATTCAAACTTCGTGCTTTAAGAGCTTTCGCCAAACGCCGCCAGAGCGAGGATCGCAACTCGCAAGAATATGAATATTGAAATTTGAATCTCGTTGGGCTGTATCAGGGTCAGGGTGGTATATAAAGGTGATGCAACAGAGCCATTTTCTCCTAGTAACAGTGTCTTCATAAGAGTTTAGTACAGCTTTTATGTAGCAGATGGTGTGTGTGCATGGATCCCACACAGATAGAGTCGACTTTGATTGTATAAGTGTAACGACACCACGCTACCGTGTTCCGTGTACTGTGTTTCTCATATAAACTATTATTTTAACTAGCACTATGGTTAAACGGTGCAAAGTAGAGAATTGTCGTTCTTCTGGAAAAGAAAAAAATATATCTATTTTTGCAGTACCAAAGGATACAATTCTAAGAAAGAAGTGGCGCGAAATTTTAAACTATAACCTCAATGTAGTGTCGTATATTTGCGAGAAACATTTTTCTCCCAGACATATAAGAGACAGTTTTACTGCACAAATACCAAATGGAGAAGTTATATTTACTGTACGTCCTGAAATTACATATAAATATTCAAAATAATCTATTACTTACTAAATTTGTTAAATGTTTTATCAGCGTCAATATAAGAGGAAAATATTAAATAAAGGTGCATTACCAAAAAGAAAATTAGATCATTCTTTTCAAATTGAGGGAACAGACAAAGTTTTGAACTTACATACTGACAATGAGATAGAAGTTCCAAAGATTACATATAATTCAATTGGAAAGTATGTAGTTTGTAATAGGAGTAAGAAGGATATGAGCCCCTCAATTGACGAATGGCATAAGTCCAGAAAATGAAAAATTAAATTACGCTATGATTTTATATTATTTCAAGTTACTCTATACGAATTATGTCCATAACACTAGGTGCACGTGAAAGATAATCTAGTGCTGAAACCAGAGAGAATAAAAAATGCGAAAAGGGCTATGCATTTTTTACATATTTGTTAGCAAAAATAATATTTTCAAAATATGACGCATATGACTTACGCCACTTGTCAACTTAGGGGCTCCTATACATCATGATTTTAAATAAAAAAAATACTAATATTGATGCTGATTATTCTAGTTGCAAAAAAGAGATTACTATTGAAAAAGGAATTAATGACAATAGTGAAAATGATATTTACAATAATTTAAAATTATTATTAATAACCATTTCTGTTGGGTATATATTCTTTACATTTCAAATTTACCGCGGTAACGCACCTCTTAGAGTTAACGCCACCTGGTTAGTATTCTGCGAATTAAACTGTTATGAAGACGCCGTACTTGGTTCTGTCAAACCACCTTTATATACCACCCTGGGCACTGCCAACGGGAACCTGTGGCTTGGCAGTGCCCCCACCATATTCACGAAATACTGTAGAATCGTAGCGATGTAAAAAAGCCAGACCTAGTGAGCTCGAATGCAATCGAAACTCGATCGGCCACAATCGTTTGAACCGTGTGTACGAGCACGTTCGAAAAACTGGCAAGAAGAACCCTGAAAAACACAACGCGCTCTACGTTTTTATGAGTCCTGACAATAAACTCTTCCTTGTCCCTTGATTCAATTATGCTTAAAACCTTCCAGATGTGTTGCTCATTTCAAATCCGCACGCCTGCAATAAATCTCTCTACTACAAAGGCTTTTGAATTTCGCTCCCTATCTGACCTCAATATCTCTACGTCCTACAGTTAATTTCACGCGATTACACATATGCACACCAGCGAGCATCGCAACACAACACATCTCCAAAGAGTAGGTATAATAAGAGGCGTCACTCGACAAGGACAGAAATAATCTGGGGAAATCACTAAACAACCAATTTAAATGCCCATTCAGCAATGATCGGCAAACTTCAGCAATAATCAGCCAATTGTGGTAAGGTACATTTAATCGATTTGAATATCCCGCTCGAAATAGATAACCAATTTAAATGCCAAGGTCAAGCAAGGACTTCAAAGGTTCCGCCCGGAGTGACGCCTCTTATTATACTTACTCTTTGCAAATACGTAGCGCGCATTTTTATTTCTTAAAGGCTTTTACTGCTAAGTCTTTCCAACGTGCTCTTATAATGCTAACTTTACAGTTATACTCTAATCCAGAAGACGTACGAGAGCCTGCGGTTCTATTTATTCGGATCTGTGAATATCGCGGTCACGATCCGCGATGGGTTAGATCGACGAATGTAATAATATGAATAAATGCTTATAAAACTCGTAACTGCGTGTATTTAATATCTCGCACAAGAGAGAGCAAAAATGCGGCTCAGAGGACCGATCGGTCTCGTGGTCTCGAGGAATGATGATCACTTGTCTCGGACAAAAGCGATACGATTTTACAAAGAGAGGGGAAACTCATGCTTCCGCGCCGTACACCTCCCGCGGCCTGAGCTGCTGCTTCCGCCGCTCACGAGAGCGCGGCAGCTGCTGGGGCGCCAGTGGCACACCCTGGCGGGGCCGTGGCGAGACCGCCACATATTCAATAGCCTTCAAAACCTTGAACTTACCCCGGACGCGGATAATAAATAACTTCATTTTTCCTTTACACATTTGTTTACCAAATTACGCTGGGTAAGCAGCAGTTCATCCTGTAAAACTCATAAAATATGGTCTTCGCTTTCAATAATTATCGCTGTTTAAGAAGAATAGAAGAACTCCGGTTGAGAAAATCCAGGAACTAATAAAGCCATCAAATTTCGTTAGGATTCGGTCCCCGATCCTTAGGACGAACTAACCGATGTAGTTAGGAAGCGTGCTTCGACCACCGTCCAAAAGTCTGGAATTAAATTAACCGTAATC
Organism: Andrena flavipes; assembly: GCA_963971345.1. Classification (NCBI taxonomy): domain Eukaryota; kingdom Metazoa; phylum Arthropoda; class Insecta; order Hymenoptera; family Andrenidae; genus Andrena; species Andrena flavipes. The sequence continues at coordinate 44,166,549 of OZ020479.1, read as the reverse complement.
CATCCAACTGCATAGCTATTTGTAAGTAAGTTTGAACATTTCCGCGTAACCTCACGAGCATCAGACGCATCGAAACCCGTTCCGTTTCGTTACTGCGGTTCATGCGCTGCTGGAAACGGAACGCGGTTCATGCGCTGCTGGAAACGGAACGCTAGTGATCCTCTAGAGAGTGATCGGAACAACGTGTATCGTCGCTGATTGGTTGCTGGGATTTGGAGCAAAACCGGAAGTAGACAGAGAAAGAAACTGTGAAAAAGAAAGAGACAGAAATACTGATAGAAAGAGACAGAAATACCGATAGAAAGAGACAGAAATACCGATAGAAAGAGATAGAGTGAACGGTTAGGTTATCTTTATTTCCGGTTTTGCTCCAAATTGTGACAAATGGCGGCGGTTATGCCGATCACTGTCTAGAGGATCACTACGGAACGCGGTTCATGCGCGCAGCGTCTGGGCTGCGGTCTATGCGCATAATGCGTGAATTGGAACACAAGACCGGGAGACCAAGAGAGATGGCGGCGAGCTGAAGTGTGGGTTGTGGATAAATTCTGGAGGAAAAAAAGGAAAAAGCGTGATAGAACGAAGGAATAAAGGTGCAGGAGGGCTGGGAGGAAGGAGAAGAGAGCCCCAGAGGCGGAGGAAGAAGAGGAGGTGAAGATAAGGACCGAGGAGAGACGAAATCTGAGAAAGAGAGAGTTAGGTGGTTAGGGACAATCTGGACGAAGGGGAACGCCCCCGAGGGGGGGGGGAAGGATAGTAATGGAAACAAAAGGATAGAGAATGGAATGAACGGAGGAAAAGGAGAAAGAGAGAGAACGAGAGAGAAGAGGATGGAAGTAGAACGGGTAAAAGATCAAATGAAGTCGGAGGAAATAATAAAAATGGATGGAATAGAGAGTGTTGGGACACAGGAACAAAGAGATGAGAACGGTAACAGGAAAAACAAATTAAAATGGAGAATACAAGAAGGAGGAAACCCAAAAACGGAAAGGGGAGTATACAGCGACACCACGGGACAGATAGGATAACTAAATCGTAAGGAGGAAGAAGGCGACGCCATTCTACAAAGATACGGTGAGACTGAACAAGTACAAATATTAGAAGACAAAAATCAAAGAAATAGGAAAAGGAAAAAAGATAATAAAGAAGTGAATAAAAGCGACAAAAAAAGATTAAGAGATAAGCAAGAAAAAGAGAACCTTGCTGAAGGAAGTGAGGAAAAGACGGAGGAAGGAGAAAACACGGTAAGAATACAGGTTAAGGAAAAAGACACGTGGGTCAAAAGGAATAATGAAAGTGAGTTGTACGAATGGGAATCCATAAGGGAGGAATACTTAGTTACCATAGGATTAAGTCAAAAAAGAACAACGACAGTAAAAAAAAAATAATTTAATTAGAATATATAAAATTATTATAGATTCGAAGACAAAATTCCAAGGGCTCAAAATGTTTGGATTCAACAAGGCCGAAGTGTCATACAAACAGGCCAAGGACGCCAATGAAATGATTATAAAAGGTAGGATGAAACCGGAGGACTACTCAGCATACATTCCGAATAGATGGAGATTCAGGAAAGGAGTAATCAACGAATGGAACGACTCAATAGAGTCACCGGAAGAACAAATAACAGAAGGACAGGGAGTATTCACACTCGAAAGAATGAAGAAGAGAATACTGAGGGACGGTAAGGCAACATGGGAAGAAGGAAAATCCATATTGATACGAATGCAAGGGGATTCTTTGCCCACAAAATTATTAATAGGCTATGGACATGTATGGCTAAATGTGGTTCCATTCGTAGAGGCGGTGAAACAATGTTTTAGATGTCTAAGATTCGGGCACATACAAAAAGCGTGCAGAGCGAAAGAGCGCAGCTGCCTAATATGTACAAAACAGTTCCATGGAAAATGTACAGAAAATCCTATATGCATAAACTGCAAAGGACCACACACAAGTCTGGCAAGGGAATGCCCAAATTTCCAAAGAGAATCAACAATTAAAAAGATTATGGCGTTCAAGAATGTCTCGTATATAGTTGCTGATAAAATGGTAAAGAAAGAAGAAAGACTAACAATATACGGAAATGAAAATAGAATTGAGGAAAGCGAGGATGAAGAAGATATAAAAACATATGACTTTCCAACGCTGAGGAAAAAAAGAGAATAGACTACTGGTAGAAACTGGACTACCCAATTGAACGAGAAATAGGTAAGCTTAAAAAAGTATGGGAAAGAAAGAGAGAACAAAGATTATTTAGGAGAGAGGAATCACCGAAGAGAGAAAGTACACCAATAGATAGTAGAAGACCAACAGATAATAGATGGGGACATAGTAGCAGAATCCTAGTAAACAACGAAGAATTCAAGAAAAATGACAATTATAACGAAGAGAGAGGAAAGAAAGGTTATCAACAATACCATTACAGAACGGAGGATAGATACAATAAAAATAAAAAAGAGGAAAAAAGAGAAGAAAATGCATATGACAACAGAGGGAAAAGGGAGTATAAAACCCTACATTATATTCCAAGAATACACAACCACGCAAACGAAGAAGACTACACACCAGAAAATAAAGGAGTGCCATACGCGTATAGTACGGAAAGAGAAGTCAAGGCTCAGGAAAAAATCAGATGGGAAGAAAGAAGGGCCAATAAGGAAATGAGAGACACTTCTGAAAAATTAAAACAAAAGAAGGAGGAAGAACTAATAGAGGAAATTATAAAAATTATAAAAGAAAAGGATCTGTTACAAAAATTAAAAGACAGAATAGAGGAGAGACAAATCAGAGACCAGAGTACGCCCATCTATATGGAAGAAGACTGGGGAGAAACAAGAGAAGTATCTCAAGAAATAGCTGAATCAAAGAAAAATAAACTTGAAGAAGGAATAAAAAAAGGAAATGGGCAAGATAATAAACCGAAACAAAAATCTGAAGAAGGAAGTAAATTAATAGGGAAAACAATAATGAAAGAAACAGGGACCACAGAAAATAGAAAGAAAGAAATAATAACAGAAATGGAAAAAAAAGAAAATCCAAAAATAATAGATGTAAAGAAGGTAATAATACAGGTAGGAAAAATGACGGACACGCAAGAGGATGACACAAAGGACACAGAATATAAATCAAATGAGCGAAGAGAGATCTGGATCATCTTCAGAGTCTAGCTGGAGAGACTACGAAAGCGCAGGGACGACCGAATGGCTGGAAGAGGAAAACCAAGAGAACGATAAGTCAAAAATGGAGACAGAAGAGATGGAGGAAAATGAGGAAGAAGAGGATGAAGAGAAGAAGAGAATCAACGATCACACGATGCAGAAAGAAGAGAACAAAGGGGTACAGGAGGAAGTAATAGACCCAGACGAAATACTATAAAAATAACAAAACAAAAAGGAAAAAAGGGAAGACTGCAAAGTATTATTTAAGTATTATCTAAAACTATTTATAGGTTAGATAGACAAAGGGTGATAAAATTAGGATATTAAGTTAGGTAAATAAAAAGTCAATAAGTAAACAAAAGTATTTAAGCAAATAAGAACGATAATGGAAGAAAATAGAGGAGGATGTAGGATAGCCATATGGAATGCGAGGAGCATTAAAAATAAGATAGTGGAGTTCAAAATGATGGCGAGGGAATATGATATTATAGGGGTCACAGAGACGTGGCTATCTAGGAAGGAAAATTTAAGAATCAAAGGCTTTAATGTGTATAGAAAGGATAGGGACAATGATAGGAGAGGAGGAGGAATATCCATACTAGTTAGAGAAAATATAATTGCAAAATTGAGAGAAAACATTGAATGGGAGAAGGACAAGACAGAAGTAATGGGAATAACAATAAATATGGGAGGGGGAAATGAGGAATTGGATATAATAGTAGGATACAAGTACCCGAGTGGAAGAATGAAAAAAGAGGAATGGGAAAAGCTTTTTAACAACAGAAGAAGAGGGGTAGAAACAATAATAATGGGGGATTTCAACGCCAATAATAGGTTATGGAATTGTTACAAGAATGACAAAGATGGGATCACCCTAGCAGAGGTAGTAGAACAACAGGATATGTTCATCAGAAATGACCTAACGATGTCTAGGACCGGTTCAGGTAAATATAGACCAAGCAACTTAGATCTGATAATCATGTCTTTCAAGACTTACCAGGGGGCAGAAGTGATAGAGGAAGGAGAGACGATGGGATCGGATCACCCAATTATAGGAATCCACATGTCAACACACATAACTAGAAGAGAAGGAAGATTCTTCAGTACGAGGAAATTTAAAGAGGAGAATATAGACTGGAGAGAATTCAAAATGTGGCAAATTAGAAACGAAGAAAGAGTCAAAGAAGCAATGAGAACAGATGAGAATATGGAAGAAAAACATGAAATATTTATAAGATGTATTACAGAAGCGGTACAGAGTGCGAGTGCAAAGACGGAGAATGATAGACAATCAGAGACGAGAAGGAGTAAGAGGAACACGAATTCGAGAGTTCTTCCAATAGGAGGAAGGTCTCAAACAAGAGCGTTATATCCTTGGTGGGATGAGGAATGTAAGAGGATGAAGGAACAGAGAAGAAGGTTAGTGAAAGAATTTGTAAAGAAGCCAAATGAGGGGAATTGGAAGGGATACATAGAAAAGGACAAAGAAATTAAAGCAACAATCAAAGAAAAAAGAGGACAGGCCTGGTTAGATATGGCCTCTACGATAAATCATCAAACACATGGCACTGAAATATGGAAAAAGATAAAAAACATACAGAAAGGGTTTGACAATAACATAGTGAACAGAAATATATCCATAGAGGAGAGAGAAGAACTGGAAGAAGCAGAGATAAGGAAGCTGGAGAGGGAAGGAAATTTTGAAAACAACAGAAAGGAAGAATATATGTGGGAGGAACAAGAAAGAGAGGAAAGATCAGGATGGAATAGAGAAATATCGTTAAGAGAGGTTAGAGAAGCGGTGGAGGGATCCAATAGCAAATCTGCTCCAGGAGAGGATGGAATCGGATACGAGGTGTTCAAAAACTTGACACAAGAATTTGGAGAAATGCTCAGAGAACTATTCCAAGGGGTCTGGGAGACACAAGAAGTTCCCTCCAGTTGGAAACTGGCCACAGTAATACTCATTGATAAATCAAACAAAAAAGCACTGAGACCAATATCGTTGACTGCATGCATAGGGAAGTTAATGGAGAGAATAGTTAATAACAGATTAGTAGAATGGGCGGAAAGGAAAAGTATTATGGATGAAAACCAAAATGGATTCAGAAAGAATAGATCTACGATAGATAATTTAACAATAATGACGTCGGATATAAGAAGAGGTTTTGCAAGTAGAAGAGACACATTGGCAGTATTCTTGGACGTAAGAGCTGCATATGATAATGTGGACTACAATACTCTAATGAACAAGCTTATGGAAAAGAAATGCCCGGGAAGAATCATTAGTTTCGTGGGCAGCTGGCTCTGGGGAACAAAATACCAATGTATAAGAAAGTTCAACGAAGCGGTTAGGGGAAACCAAGGAAGGGGTCTACCTCAAGGAGCAATCCTTAATCCAATATTATATAATATATACACAGCAGACATAACAAAGGAAATCAATATAACAGAAACGAAAGTACTACAGTATGCTGATGATATAGTAATGTACACTACCAGCAATGCAAGAGGTAAAAACATAGATACAATAGAGGAGGCAGTTAAAGGCATCATAGATAATTTAAGAAAGATAAAGCTGGAGGTATCGGAAGAAAAATCAACGATAGTCAATTTTACGACTAGAAACAACTCCAGAGGAAGGGAGAAATGTATTGTAACAATTAATGGTACGGCAATAAGTAGTAAGGCAAGGGGGATTCCAACTCAATTTTGAGTTTGAAGGCTATTTCCCCCCCTCCTCCCCCGACCTTGAAATCCAAATTTGAGTCTCAAGGTCGCAAGAAATCCATCGCAGCGGGCGGCGGGCGGCGGACGGCGGACCGCGGCGGAGTGGTGGGGGTATAAGAGGGGGGTATGGCGGAGTAGTGGGCGCGAGATCTGAATATCGATGCCGAACCGTATCGAGGAGGAGGAGGAACCGGGAGTGAGAAGTGCTACCCTGGACTCCAACCTGTTGGTAAGGAAGGAAACATTAATTTATGATATTAATATAATAAATGAAAAAACTGAATCTCGGACGACGGGGCTCGAGAACCCAAGACCTCCGCGGTACGAGTCAACCGCCTAACCAACTCCCCCAACGTCGGCTCTTCGACATTAGTCTTTTCCGAATGGTATATATGCCGAGCGTCACACGCGTTCGTTTTTTATCGGACGATGTCGGCTTTTTTACACACCGCGTCTTCGGAGGAGGGAAAGAGACAAAGCATTTTTTATTCGGAGGAGAGAGAGAGAGCACTACATAGCGTCGCAGCGTCTCGCGCGATCGCGCGTAACTCGAATCCTCTGGAGCGGCCGGGGCGGGGTGACGTCATTTTCACGGCGCGAAGAACGAAGTAGAATTATGCGACGTCAGCAGAATGTTTTTTCCACAGCGCAGAGAAAATAATAATTATTGAAACGTAGAATCTTAATATTATGTGAGGAAGACGGGCGAATGAAATTGTGAAATTTATATATGTTTAAGAATATATTGTTACATAAAATAATAAAAAAATAAAAGAAAAAAGAAATAATAAATATATGATAATAAAATAAAATTAAAAAAATGAACAATATAATAATAATAAAATAAAAAATTACGGCGATGGCGGTGATGGCCGCGCGATCGCTTCCACAGCGCAGAGAAAATAATAATAATAATTACGAAATGTTGAATCTTAATATTAGGCGGCGAGGAGGAAGACGGATAAATAAATTTGAGAAATAATATATGTTTAAGAATATATTGTTACATTAAATAATAAAAAAATAAAAGAAATAATAAGTATATGATAATAAAATAAAAAAAGAAAAAAAGAAAAAATATAATAATAATAAAATAAAAAAAATATAAAAAAAATAAAAAATTACGGCGATGGTCGTGGTGGCGGTGACGGAGATGGTTGTGGCGAGGGAGACAGCGGTCGCCGCAAAGGCCCCATTTGGTTGCGCTGACCAGGTATCCAGAGGCGCAACGCGGGGCCAATGGCAGCATTCGGCTGCGCCTCTAAGATTTGAGCCAACCGCCCCATGTAAAGCATCGGATGTTCCTAGAACACAAACGTCAATATATAACACTAGCACGTGAATAAAGATCAAACGCACAAAACAGTGGAAAGTATTACATACTTGCTGAGGCGGTGGCGGCGGCGATGGCGGTGGCGATGGCGGTGGCGACGGCGAACGAGGTGGCGATGGTGGTGGCGAGCCCCAGACATCTAGCCATTCTGGCGAAGGTGGTGGCGAATCCTAGAATATACGAACCCACGATTTAATATTGACTCGAACGTCTGATTTGATCTCGCTCGATTTAAAAGGTTAAACGCGATAAATGTCAAAATATTGTTATGTACATATCTCGGGGGCAATCCTTTGTAATCCCATTATACAAAATCACTGTACTTTACACTTTAAAATTATGACTGCTAGCCATCAAGGTTTGAAAACAACTGGTCTCGCTACATCTCCTGACTCTCGCATGCAAAAAAACCCTCCCATCTTGAAATCGAGAAGTGCGTAGGTTTGCAAAAGTAAGATGTTGTTGTTCTCCACCTTCTTCTTCGCTGACCATCCTCTCCTTATTCACACGCATCTTCTTTCCCTTCTTCTTTGACACATCATTCGACTAGACTGTATCACTTGATCGTATATCGAACGGTATCAAACGGCTTTGAACGGGTTTCGAACGGGTATCGAACGGGCATTGAACGGTTTTGAACGCGAATTGAACGGTTTTGAACGGGTATTGAACGCGAATCGAACGGTATCGGATGGTTTTGAACGGGTATCGAACGCGAATCGAACGGTTTCCCACATAATAATTACAACTATCGTCTTAATCTAGCGTACATGTAGGAAGTTGGGGAGGGTGAAGAAAAAAAAACATTTATGCATTAAAAATTGATTATATTTTATTTAAGCATTTCTCTCTGGCGTTGCGCGATTGCATGTAATTTGAGCCCCACCTTCAAGGCTAAAAGTCTCGACACGTGCTGAATGTAATATGATATCTGTGGAAGCGTCGAATCTTAGAAAATAGGTGTCAGCAGAAATTGCATCGAATGATTTTGTGCGCTAATTGGTCATATGCATGAATCATGGAACGAATTATGCGATATCAGCAGAAATTACCTCGGGGGAGAGGGTACGTCAAAAGAGATACCAAATCATGCATAAAAGCGCGCTCCAAAGTGCACAAAGCCTCAAATCGTTGCAACGTGTTGCGAGGAAAAAGACATTTACATTTACGACCATGGGAGAATTCGAGCACATAACCCACCAATTGCTGGATCAATCCGCGCGATTGATTTCGCGGGAAGAGTACCTCGCGTGGGAAGAACGGTGCAACGAGTGTATCGAATCGTTGGAAGAACAGAGCCGTGTGAAACGCCCGCGATTATCGATCGGTGTTCGGCAATCGTTGGTTGCTCGAATCGCGCAGCTCGAAGGGCTGAAACATTCGTTGCGCGGCCGTTTCGTGCGCGAAGGTGCCGGACATTCTAGCATAGGACTTTTGTGGCGCGAAGTAGACGCTGCGTTCGATAACCGCGTATTAACTGGTGCCGTGCTAAATTCAAACTATATCGAGCCGCGCAACTTCCTCCAAGATGCGGGGATCATTGTGCTGGAGCATGTGCGGGGTGCTTTGAGGAAACAGCGGAACCTCAAAGTGAACACGGTGTTCAACGGCGAATTTGTGGCGGATGACAAGCGTGCTTGTAAAAGCATCAACACCCGAAACTGCGAACTCTTCCGCACATCCGATCTGCAGGAGTGGTACCAGCGATGTGTTATCGAACCCACCCTGGCATCGCTGGAAGAGTTCCAGGAACGTGATAGCGGATGGGCATTGACGAGAATCCTCAACCTCACAGTCAATGTCAATAAGTACAATCCGCTGCGCGCGGGATGCCGCTACAAGTTGCCGCAGGATTTATTGCTGAAGAACGCAACGATTAGTGTACAATCCCCGGACAATGCGTGTTTCGCGTGGGCAGTGGTCGCCGCTCTTCATCCTGCGGAGAGAAATACCGTTCGCCCAAGCTCATATCCGCACTATACATTGGTGCTAAATCTCCAGGGCATTGAGTTTCCAATGTCTCTAGCACAGATTAGGAAGTTTGAACGGCTCAACGACATCTCCATCAACGTGTACAGCTTCGAGGAGGAGAAACGGCCGACGATCTTTCCGTTGCACCTCACCAGCCAAAAGAGGAATCGACACGTCAACCTGCTGTACACGCCGAATCAAGAGCATGGTGATGTAGGGCACTTTGTGTGGATCAAAAACTTGTCCCGACTCGTGAGCACGCAGTTGAGCAGACACAAGGAAAAGAAATTCATCTGCGATCGGTATATATATATAAACTTGTGAAATATTGAAATGTCTCGCGAAATAAATTAAATAAAAAAATTGTGTTTACAGATGCATGCACTACTTTAGCTCAACCGAGAAGCTGGAGGCGCATACAGTGGACTGTGGGCAAATGAACGACTGCGCCATTCTGCTGCCCAGCGAAGGCAAAAATTTGCTAAACTTTGACAACCACCGTATGAAGGAGCGACTTCCCTTCGTGGTATATGCAGATCTCGAGTGCATCATCGAGAAAACAGACGACAGTCACCGAGTGGGTGATACAGACAATAAATTACACGCGTACCAGCACCACAAAGTGCATAGCATTGCCTATTATATGCATTGTTCGTACAATACATCACTGTCGATGTATCGATGTCGCCGCGACGCGGATTGCGTTTCGTGGTTCGCAGACGAACTTAAAAATTTTGCAAACTTCGCCAAACCCATCTTGATCAGTAATGTTCCCATGCTGGATTTAACCAACGAACAGTTGACGACATTTCGCGATGCAACACACTGTCATATTTGCGAAAAACCATTCGAGGCTGACGATAAACGAGTCCGCGATCATTGCCATCTCTCCGGACGATTCAGAGGCCCGGCACATTCCGAGTGTAATGTAAATTATAAAAATGCGTTTTACATCCCCGTAGTTTTCCATAATTTATCCGGCTACGATTCACATTTCATTATCAAGGAAATAGCTACCGCTTTCGAAGGCAGCGTTGACGTATTGCTTATAACTAAAGAAAAGTATATTTCATTCACTAAAAATGTCGAAGATACGGCTGACTCAGACTCGCGAAATTATATTAAATTGCGATTCATCGATTCGTACAAATTTCTCAATACCAGTCTCTACAAATTAGCATCTTTTCTCAGCGCAGATCAATTAAAAATTTTACGATCCTAATTTGAAACATTATCCACCGAGGATTTCAATTTATTGACGCGAAAGGGTGTATTTCCGTACGAATACCTCGATTGCGCGAACAAGCTGCAGGATCCATGCTTACCGCCGCGCGAGTCATTCCACAGTTTGTTAACGGGTGAGACTGTATCCGAGAGCGATTACGCACACGCCGGGACAGTCTGGCAGCGTTTCGGGATTAGAACCTTGGGCGAATACAGCGACTTGTATTTGAAAACAGATGTCTTGTTATTGGCAGATATTTTTGAAAATTTTCGCGAAAGTTGTATCAAGAGTTACGGACTAGATTCAGCGCATTATTATACTTTACCTGGTTTCACCTGGGATGCAATGCTAAAACATACCAAAATTACATTCGAATTGCTCACAGACGTCGACATGGTTATGTTTGTCGAACGCGGTATACGCGGGGGTTTAAGCCAATGTTCCGGAAGATACGCACATGCCAATAACAAGTACATGCCATCTTACGACGCATCGGAACAGTCATCGTACTTGATGTACTTTGACGTGAACAATTTGTATGGATGGGCAATGTGTCAACCCCTACCATACGCCAAATTTCAATGGGTCGAAGATGTTGCGAGTTTTAACGTGTCTTCGATCCCGGTCGATTCGCCCACGGGGTACATTCTCGAGGTAGATCTGGAATATCCGCAAAGTCTGCACGACGCTCACGCCGATCTACCGTTCTGCCCGACGCGTGCCAAACCACCCGGCAGCAGGCAGGACAAATTACTCGCGACGGTATACGATAAGCAGCGTTACGTTATCCACTATTGCAACCTGCAGCAGTGCACGCGTCACGATCTTCGTATTACAAAGATACACCGCGTGCTTCAATTCGCTCAATCCCCCTGGCTCCGCGATTACATCGAACTCAATACACGGTTCAGAACAAGCGCGACAAACGATTTTGAGAAAAATTTGTACAAATTGATGAACAACGCGGTATTCGGCAAAACTATGGAAAATGTACGAAACCACGTGGACGTAAAGCTTTTAACACATTGGGAAGGGCGATATGGCGCGGAGGCAATGATCGCGAAGCCGAATTTCCACAGCAGAAGTGTTTTTTCGGAAAATTTAATAGCTGTTGAATTGCGTAAACTCGAAGTGAAATTCAACAAACCGATATACGTGGGTATGTGTATTCTAGACCTATCAAAAATTTGTTTGTAAGAATTTCATCACGAGTACATGTCTCCCAAGCACGGATCAAAATGTAAAATTCTATACACCGATACAGACAGCCTCATTTATCACATTCGATGCGACGATATCTACGAGTCCATGAAATGCAATATCGATAGATTCGACACGAGCGATTATCCTACCGACAATCCATATAATATGCCACGTGTAAATAAGAAGGTTCCAGGGCTGATGAAAGACGAAAATAACGGTGCGATAATGACCGAATTCGTAGGTCTTAGAGCGAAAATGTATGCGCTTCGCGTAGACGGTAAAAAAGATACGAAAAAGGCGAAAGGCGTCAAGACCAACGTCATAGCCAGAACGATAACTTTCGACGACTACGCGAAGTGTTTGCATAAGGAGATCGAAATGATTCGCAGACAATCATGCATACGGTCTAAATTGCACAAAGTGTACACCATTTCGGAGTCTAAAATCGCTCTAAGTCCGTACGACGACAAGCGGTATATCGTACCCGATTCGACCGACACTCTGCCCTGGGGACATTATAATATACCGTTGTAAAATAGAAATTGTATTTATTGTAAAATAGAAATTGTATTCCCATGTATAGAAATTATTATAAATAGCGAAATTATTGCATAAAAATTGTTCATATGTAACGTCCCACGATTTTTCGCGCGGTTCTATACCAAATTCTATTCGTAAACCTCAGTATCACTCCATCAAACTCTAACAAACTCAACTCCTACCTCATTCTCCTCAATCGTCGATCACCTTGATGTTATACCTTAGCGGTCACCAACACAAGATAATCGATACAAACTCCACCTCGCTGATGTATCTTAGAGATCCCCATCGCGAGATAATTGTTACAAAACCCTCTTCGCCTATTCGTCCTACAAGGCACGAATCATTCCCTCTTATATGAATTCAAACAAATCCTTCGTTACAAATCCCTCTTAAATCGAGACCAAGTCTCGATTCCCTCTTTACGACTCATGAAGTCCAAGCCACTTTAACCCCTTTCCTATTAAACACCCAAAAATTCATTCGATGAGTTGAGTATCTCCTTTCACAGTCATAAAACCCCAAAAATCTAACTGCGACACATATTTGGCGTACGTGACATAAAAATGTCTATTAATAGTTATACCGTTTACAAAAAACCCGGAAGTCCTACTGCGCCTTATCCCGAAATGTGTCAAGGCCACTACCGCGCGTACCCCCGCAACGTCCTTATAAATACGAGGGGACCGAGACAGAAGTGCTCTTTCAACGATAACAATTCGAAGACGAAACATTGTTAAAACAAGAAAGTTTATTATATTTAGTGTTATAATCATCTCGAAACTCATTGTAAGCATTAATAACCATACCATTTTCCATTGCATATCATCTTCATACCATAATTTTGTATTATTATTGCTATTTCATATTATTGCTATTTCATATCATTTACATTATTTACTGTTATTGCATTTTCGTGTCTATGCTTATTGCTATTTCATATTATTTACTTTATTTACTGTTTATTGCATTTTCTTGTCAATGCTTATAGCTATTTCATATCATTTACATTATTTACTGCTTATAGCATTGTCTTGTTTACGCTTATTGCGATTTCATATTGTTTCTTTCAATAACAATTGATTATTACTTATTCATACGTAACTCATATTCATACTCTTACGTTTCTATAACCATTGTATATAATGAATGCCATGTACTAATGATAAATCCCTGGAGCATAATTATAACGTAAAAATCACCAACAGTGCATCGAATTGAATAAACAAATTCCATTTAAATCACGTTACGATTTATTGTGTCTAGTCATCTGTTAGCGAAATTCCCAAACGGAATCTAGCTGTCACAACAGCTGATTCCCGTTCGTGAACGCGAGAAAGGCTCTAGTGTTTACAAACATACTGTTGCATGAGCCGTGCAATCCACGAAAAACTAAACGTGGTTTCTTATATATATAACTGCAACGGTAAATCCAATTACCGAAACCAAAACAAAACAAGTAATATAACGGGTGCTCTCCAAGTGTGTATTTACCTTCCTTTAACGATTAGAGAGACGGATTCAATATTCGCGCCTGATCGCCTCCAGAAATTCTAAGTGTGACGGATTTGACATTCGCGCCTGATTCCCCTTTAACGTTTAGAGTGACGGATTACAGATTCGCGCCTAAATTCCTACCCCAAACCTCCGAGTGACGGATTTAAGATTCGCGCCTGGACTTCCCTCAAACCCCACAGAGTGACGGATTTAATATTCGCGCCTGGCATTCCCTCAAAACCCCACAGAGTGACGGATTTAATATTCGCGCCTGGCATTCCCTCAAACCCTCAGTGTGACGGATTTAATATTCGCGCCTGGACCTCCCACAAACCCCTCAGAGTGACGGATTTAAGATTCGCGCCTGACATTCCCTCAAAACCCCACAGAGTGACGGATTTAATATTCGCGCCTGGACTTCCCACAAACCCCTCAGAGTGACGGATTTAAGATTCGCGCCTGGAAATCCCTCAAACCCCCACAGAGTGACGGATTTAATATTCGCGCCTGACACCCATTCCTTCCCCAATTGTCATCGTTCCCAAAGACCTCACCCGGGACGTGACACATACATATATAGAAATTATAAATGGTGGAATTAACGTGTTAAAATAAAAAATTGTTCACACATGTATATGTATAATTATATTTATTGATTATTTTACAATACATTATTTTTATTTATCCAAGAATTGTGTGATTTATCAAACCCCAGCCACTTGACGTACACCTTATCCCCCTTTCTACGCAACACTTTTTCCACTAGATATACATCAGGATCGGTGACGCGTTGCAGCTCGTGTTCATAGAATCCTCCGGCAACGGGTTTTCCACAGGAATCGACCAACAGATAGGTCGCGGGATTAGTTGTCGGTACTTTGGCTATCTTGAACACCTCCGTTGTCCAATTCGGCGTATAGCCTTTATCGAAGATGGTTTTAAATTTGCTCACGCGCACAAAATCGCCCAACTTGAATCTCGCCGGAGCAGCGATCTTTATGTTGTTTTATACGGTGGCTAGCAGCTTATCGGCGATCGCAGGGGTAACATCGCAAGGACGCATTCCGATGGTTCTATGTTTTCGCGCGTTATACTCTGCGAGCAGACGCGGTAGCGAATCGGTCCATCTATAGGTTCCATTCAACGTAAACAGTTTCCACATATTTTTCTTCAACGTTCGATTGAAACGTTCCACGACGGAGGCCTTCATCACCGAATACGTAGAATAATGATTAATGTCATGCTTTGTCATGAGTTTTTGCACATCGGCGTTGTAAAATTCTTTTCCTTGATCGGTTTGTAAATTTTTAGGTTATCGATCTCTAAATATCTTTGTAAACGCTTTGGTCACCTCAGCGCCACTTTTAGTCTTGAGCGGCAACGCCCATGCATACTTGCTCAACACATCGATGACGGTGAGTATGTAGTGGTGACCCTGGTTGAATCGCAAGTATGGTCGCATTTCTACAATGTCAGCTTGCCACAGATCGTCGTATCCACGCACTATGACGCGCCTCCGCGGGAAATGTCTTCGAGCTGGAGCATGCAATTCGTCAACGAGTCGTCGCTTCTTGTGGCCATGGTTTTCTTCTTTACTCTTGGATTTCGACAATGACTGCATGTTTGACGCGAATGATGTGATAATTATCGTGTACGTGCATTATGTAGTACTCCCCGTCAGCCCGAGGACAAGTTCAACCGTCTCGCATGATTCTCCTTCGCATTGTCGCTGCGGATTCAACGCCTCCGATATCTTTTGAACGCTGTTTTGCAACGTCAGCATATCTCTTTGAAACACGACCAGCTTCCTCTCTAATTCTTCCTGCTGCTCTCGCAAAAGTTTAATGTTCTTTTCCACGTATAGTTTATTGACAGCATCGGTGTCGGTCACCGGCTGAGCTACGCGTCGTATCTTGCGTGATTTTGCATCAAAGTCGGCACCGGTCACGCAAAGAGCGTTATCTCGCATGTAATTTCGAAGCAGACCGGTCCATTTGTAATAGTCCATTGTAGCTGCTCCACTTTTCTCGAGCGATACCCCAAATTTGTTGATCGGCATCTCGACGTATACAGTGCAAATCATTGGCGTGCGGTTTAATTTATAATGAGGCCTACCTCGCGGAGTTCCTCGATAATCGATAGAATTTCGGGATCGTGACAGTTGTTACTCGCCTGACGCGATGCTTCAAGCAAACGCAACCGATCCACCAACTCGTTGGGATCGTCCCAGTGCACGTAATCGATCTTGTTATCGTTTACCACCATGGCTCGTGGCACCGTTAGACCTTTCCCCGCCCTACTAGTCGACACACGGGGAAGTAGAGGTGCAATTACATGCTTGTACTTGTATCCCTTGTTGCTTAATATGGGGTATTTAGCATTATGATCGCGTCTGTGGGCATTCGTCGACAGCAGTATACTTTTGTATTTTTGTTTATCGGCATCGGTGTACACAGCATCGTCGGGAATTCTTTTGAAAATCAGTTCGTAAAGACCGGGTGTTCCTCCATATCTTACACCATCTATGATTATATTATCGCCCCTGTCTATATCGAAAGCCTTATCCCCCAGCATCGTTCCACTATTACCAAAGTACACGCCGTACACATAGTCCATTGTCGTATCCCTATCACCACTTAGGATCGCGCTCATGTATTTTTGCCCCAGCGGACCGAAATGACTGCGAAACGTTTCTTGTCCCTCGGGTGTTTGGAGTTGATGTCTAATAGATGTTGCAAACGACTCGTCTGGTGTAGTTTCGAAAACGTCGTCATCATCAATGACTGAGAGCGATTGTACGCGAGGAATTGTATTTATTGGCGCTGGTGGAACAGGAGACTCGTTTGATGCGGCATTCCGCCGTTTATGCTTTGATTGAACTGGTGTGGAGGTTACGAGTGAATATTCCGATGACGTGCGTCGTTTCTTCTTTCTTTTACGCGATGTGTTCCCTTTCGACACGATTTTTGTTTTAGGCGTTAATGTTTCATTTTCTTCAACGTCTGTGCTCATCGGCGGTGATGTGTCAGCTTCTGTCGTTGCAGTATTTTCCACAATATGTTTTAAGGGTTCCACAATCGGTTTGAAGTATTTCTCCAACGCGATATCTTCCTCCATCTTGCCAGTCTTCAAAGCTTGATGTTTCCGGCGAATGGCTTCGTTGGTTTTTGCAATTTCCTTCGCTATTCTCTCGCGATCCTTAATCTCCAGACTATCGATATCAATCATCGTCGTTGTACCGCAGACGTTGCGTTCCCACCGACGTTTTGACGATAATTGACCATCTCACGGTACGGCAAACTCGTTAAATCCCTTTCTATAACGTCCATTGGACATCGCGCTATCCTTGTCTATCACCACGAAACCATACTCCCGTTGCCAACAATTACGACACAAAGCGCAGAAATCCTCGTAAGACATGTCTGTGTTTACGTGATCGTTGTACACATGTTTCAAGTTGGTACCATCCTGCTTAAACAGAATCAGCAGATTGGCATTGTCGCGTATAAGATGTTTGGGAATCTTTGCATACGTCTGACAGAGATAGAAACAGTCAACGTTCGAGTGGCGCCCCATTGCAAAGTATTCCCTTATCGTATCCTGCTTGTCACATGCCACGTCATCAAAGATAAAAATGGAATTCGGAAGCGATTCGCTCGGTGGGATGACGTCACTGTTATTCGAAAACGTAAAGTAGCCAATTTCATCTATAGGAGTCAATAAATTATCCAAATACTGATATTTCGGCTGTTGCAACGACTTGGAGTACACGTACACGTTCTCGAAGCGGACGCCGTGAGGACTTTCCAACAAGCTCACCAGCACGTTGGTCTTTCCACAATTTGATGGACCGCAAATGAGGCAGCGGATAGTGTTTGGCAGCATGCTACCGTGTCTGCGCATTGTTTTCGGGGACATTAGCTGTGATTTATCGTCAAAATTTGTCACGCGTATCGCCACAGGTTGCCGTACGAATCGCATCCTGTCCGTGAACCATGAAAAATGATTTTTGATACGTCGAAGCGGTCTATTTATAGGTCTGCGCCGAAGCAAAACAGCTCAGTATGCAACATGCTTCTGGTCCTGTCGGATAATTTCAATATTCGAGCCCTAACCTCTGAGCAGTTGAAATATATACCAAAGATTATTCTACTGCGAGAGTTTGGCAGACACATTCCCCGAGGCTCCCCGAGCATATAAAAGCAGATCCTGAGGTTCAGCAGCATCGCCGGTGTCTGGAGCATTATAATCGCCCTTGGCAGCGAACGCATATCGACGGTCCGGCACCATTGATTAAAAACTGTAGCGAATGTCACCGACGAGAGTAAAGAAAAGTCGTGGTTTGTTAAATCGGGCGATAAACGCGCTACCTATCGAATTACATATCCCGGGATATCAGTTTTGCGGTCCAGGAACTCATCTGGCAAAACGATTGGCTAGAGGTGATCGAGGCATCAATCCGTTGGACGCAGCGTGTCGCGAACACGATATTGCGTATTCGCGTAGCAACGACCTCGACGAAAGGCACGCGGCAGATAAGGTACACGCTGACAAAGCGCGAAAACGCATCGTTGCGCGAGACTCGACTCTGGGTGAAAGAGGTGCTGCTACAGCTGTTTGGGCAGCTATGAAGGCCAAGACGAAAATCGGAATGGGGATGAAAACAAAAACCTGCAAAAGGACTCCAAAGAAAGCACCGAAAAAACGGATTCTTCCAGTAGCAAAACGGGGTGGTATATTACCACTTCTCCCGCTGCTAGGTGTCCTGGGATCGTTAGCTGGTGGAGCGGCGGGGACCGCCAAGGCGGTCAACGATAATAAGGCGGCGCAACATCAGCTGCAGGAAATGTAACGCCATAATCGCTCCATGGAAGGTCGCGGACTTTATCTCACACCGTACAAGCGCGGACAGGGAATATCGAAACGAAAAAAAAAAACGTCGAGAAGAAAATAAAAATGCCTGCGGGCGTAACTACCGATTTGCAATTGGAGGAGTTGGCAAAACGTATGCGTATCCCATTTTTTAGAGGTGTTTTTATGCGAAACGCGTTACCAGCCGGAGGAGTACGTCGAAACGAGAGCGGTATCGTAAATTTGGACAATGCTGCGGGATCAGGGACTCATTGGGTGGCATATGCGAAGAGAGGGTGTCGAGCTATATATTTCGACAGCTTTGGGAATCTTCGACCGCCCAAGGAATTGGTAAAATATCTGGATAAAGATGCTGTGGAAATTGAATACAATCGTTCGTCTTACCAGAAGTACAATCAGAGCAATTGTGGACAACTATGTCTACGCTTTCTACAAACGATCGGCACCAAATTTAAGGATTGACTTCCCACCACTCTGAGTCAGTACCAGTCCAGTCGTACAGCTCGGAATATGTCGTTAACATTCACTCTAACCGGCAAGAGTAGCACCCTCGCGGTGAGCTACTTTCCACCCATAGATTTGAGCGACGATGAATACGAGCTTGGTCTAACAACCTTTGAAACCTATCATACAATACCGAACATCGACTCGAGCAACGATAAATTCTACTTCGCCGTGAATTATGACACCGAAAACAACACCATCGCCGACACCACTCATGAATACATTACGATTCCCCACGGCTCCTACGAACTAGATGCCATCGCCAAGTATTTGAAGCAGCGATTACTCGAACGATATCCTCAAAATCTCGGCGGCACCGGCGATAACAGTGACAACGATGCGTATCCTATAGTGTTGCGTCCCAACAACACCATGAAAAGCGAACTGTACTGTCGGTTCACCGTAGACTTTACAAAGCCCAATAACATTGGATCGCTACTGGGATTCTCGACGAATCGGGTATTAGAACCTGGACGGTGGCACGAATCGGACGATCCGATTAATATCATGAACGTGAACATTATTCGCGTAGAATGTAGCGTAACCGCTGGCGCGTACAGCAATGGAAGGCGTGTACATACGATACATGAATTTTCTCCAAAAGTCCCACCAGGATATAAGATATCGGAAACGCCTGCACAGATCATTTACCTTCCAATCACCGCACAGGTCATTTCGGATCTGACGATACGCGTTGTGGATCAAGACGGACGATTACTTGATTTTCGAGGTGAATAGATTACCATCAGATTGCACGTACGACGACGACGATAATACATGTGGTGCGAACGAAAGAGATGCTTGTATTGAACGACTCTAGAAACCCGTTTCTTCCAAGTGAAATTGTTTGCAACAACAACAACAACTGCAACAGCTCTGATCACGCTAAAAAGAAGAGGCTTAGTGCTGCGAACATTGCATTTTTGAAATCATTAGGATTCATTGTGCGCATTTAAGTTGAAAAAAATGGTTGACATTCTAAGCATTGGAGGGAAGCCGACGTTTGATGATCGCATCGTCAAGCTCGAGACTCACACGTACAACCCATACGTCAACACGACGTTTGGATACAGCGATGAGATAAGAATACCTATACAGCAGCAGGATTTATACACATTGCCGTGTGAAAGTTTCCTCTACGTGGAGGGGAAATTGAAGATAAATAAGCCAAATGATGCGTTAACTGTGACGTTGGGAAATAATTGCATGGCGTTCTTATTCGATGAGATTCGATACGAGCTGAATGGCGTGGAGATTGACCGCAACAGAAACGTCGGAATAACTAGCACGCTTAAAAACTATGTATCGCTGACATCCGACGAAGACAAAAATATGGAGAATGCAGGATGGGGCTTGAAACGACGCGATGGACTAATATTGAAAAATCATTTTAATTTTTGCGTCCCACTCAAATATTTGCTGGGATTTTGTGAGGACTACAAACGCATGATTATTAATGCTCGTCATGAAGTGATTTTAATACGATCACGCAACGATAACAATTCTCTAATAGGATCGCCGATGTTGGAACCAGAAATCGAATTACTTAAAGTGCAATGGCGGATGCCTCATGTGACGCTGAACGACGTTAATAAGCTATCGTTGCTACGTGCTTTGGAAAGTGGACAAAACCTGAGCATTTGTTTTCACTCGTGGGATTTGTACGAGTATCCTCTCTTACAGAGCACGACCAAACATTCGTGGGCTGTGAAGGCAGCTGCGCAGCTGGAGAAGCCGCGATACATTATCTTTGCTCTACAGACTGCTCGAAAGAATGTGATGAGCGAAGACGTTACTATGTTCAACAACTGTAAATTGACCAATGTAAAACTTTTTCTCAACTCGGAATTTTACCCATACGATGATCTGAACTTGGACTTTGACAAGAATAAGCACGCCATCTTGTTTAACATGTATACGCAATTCCATAAATCGTATTATGGACATAGTTGCAACGAGGCATTATTCACCGTGGCGGAATTTTTACAATTTGGCCCCCTCGTGGTGATTGATTGCTCGCGACAAAATGAGTCGATCAAGAATGGCACCGTGGACGTGCGCATAGAATTCGAGTGTAAAGAGAATGTACCTGCAAATACTACGGCATACTGTCTGATTCTGCACGATCGGGTGGTTGAATACAATCCGCTGACAAACGTGGTGCGCAAAATCAATTAAATTGCCACGCTACTTGCCCGCCCTCTCCTGTACCAAATTCACACAAAATTTCATCGTGAAAATCGACATGCTTTACGAGAAAGGCTGCATTCTCCCGTCTGTCTTGGAAGCGAACGGACCTCCAAATTGTACCGATGATGACTGTACCAACATTTGTTGACCTGCAAGGGTTCATCGTCGATGGAAGATTTGTCGTCAAGGAAGTGGCGGTTCTACGAAATGGATTAATTCTCTCGCACTATATTTTTGGGAGTTCGATACCGCAATATCTTCTTACGAAATCCGTCAAATCAAGCATTCGATGGCTGGTGGCAAAGCATCATGGACTACGTTGGGACGATGGAGACGTTCCGTACAGTATGGCTCAACGGTTAATTACGAAAGCTGTAGCTGATGCGATCGACGAAGAAGATGACGCATCCCATATCATATACGTTAAAGGGCTGCAGAAACGCGAATGGCTCATGGATTTCCTCGACGAAAATACGATAGCGGACGTGGTCATCGAGACGCTGGACATTGACTACGAGGATATCAAATCACTAAATAAGCTAAATGTAGTTAATACACTGCGATGTGGCAGACACGCGAAACACTGTGTCATGCAAAATGTATTTAAAATATTCAACTGGTGGTCTAAACGCCAGAGAGAAATGCTTAAATAAAATATAATCAATTTTAATGCATAAATGTTTTTTTCTTCACCCTCTCCAACTTCCTACATGTACGCTAGATTAAGACGATAGTTGTAATTATTATGTGGGAAACCGTTCGATTCGCGTTCAATACCCGTTCAAAACCGTCCGATACCGTTCGATTCGCATTCAATACCCGTTCAAAACCGTTCAATTCGCGTTCAAAACCGTTCAATGCCCGCTCGATACCGTTCGATACCCGTTCGATACCTGTTCGATTCGCGTTCGATACCCGTTCAAAACCGTTCGATTCGCGTTCGATACCCGTTCAAAACCCATTCGATACCGTTCGATTCGCGTTCGATACCCGTTCAAAACCCATTCGATACCGTTCGATTCGCGTTCAATACCCGTTCGATTCACGTTCGAAGTGGTACGTTAGGCGTTGAAAGTGATACGATAGACGTTTCATATACATTCAAAATGGTGTGATCTAGTCAAATGATGTGTCAAAGAAGGGAAAGGAGATGCGTGTGAATATGGAGTGTATGGTCAGCGTAGAAGATATGTACAAGGAGGAATGGGGATAGTCAACGAAGAACAACATCTTACTTTTGCAAAGCTATGCACTTCTCGATTTCAAGATATGCGTTTAGATGCGTGAGCCTGGAGATGCAGCGAGACCAGTTGTTTTCAAACCTTGATGGCTAGCAGTCATAATTTTAAAGTGTATGAAAAAAAAGTGCAGCATGGGATACTATACGCGTTGCGTCGAACAGGAGGAGCCTGGTTGGGATAGTACAGAGGTATGTACTTTAAAATATTTTAACATTCAGCGTGTTTTTTAACCTTTGAATTCGAGTTAGATTAAAAATCAGACGGTCGTGTCAATATTATATCTTGGGTTCGTATATTCTAGGATTCGCCACCACCTTCGCCAGAATGGCTAGATGTCTGGGGCTCGCCGCCCCCATCGCCACCACCACCCCCATCGCCTACGTGGTCGAGCGATTGGGGGCAGCAGCCCTCGCCGCCCCCGTCGCCCCAGGGGTCCAGCGATTGGGACTCCGCGCCGCCATCACCGCGGAACCCGTCGCCACCACCTCCGCAAGTGTGTAGTACACTACATTGTTTTGCACGTTTGATATTTATTATGTTTAATGTATCGTTATTATATCACCGTTTGTATCTGTGTTCTAGGATATATCGTACATGGATGTGGATGGTGATGGCGATGCTGCTCCACATCCTAGGGTGATGGGGGCGATGGCCGCGCGACGGCGGCGACGATTTACACCATATGGGCGGTGCCCGTCACCGCCACTACCACCATCGCCGTAATTTTTTTTATTTTTTTTTTTTATATTTTTTTTTTTATTTTATTATTATTATCTCGGCGGTCCCCCTACCCCCGTAAAGGGGAGCGGGGGACTAGATCGGCCCGTGTCGATCCAGGTTGAGCACCAACCGAGCGCGTCTCCGGGTGGCGGATAGGAGAACGGCCAGAGCGTGAAGCGGCTCCTCTGATCGCCGCGGACTGGATCACCACACGGTGACCGGGCCGTAGCGAAGGGGGGGTCGGGGATCGTGATGGTTAGCGGGTGCTATAAGCGAACCCCGGGGCCTAACAACCCCGCGTGGCAAGCGAAGGCCCTGTCGTGGACCAACTCCCCAATCCAAGGTGGAAGCTATCGTGCCGAGGGATGAATGGTACCGGGGTATGGTGCCTCGAACGATGCCCTTGGGGTACCAGGCGACCCCCCATTGTATTCAGCCTTACCCCCACACAGCAGGCTCTGTGGGGGTGGACCGCATACTTCCTGCACACTCGTGGGAACTCTATGGAAAAACTAAAACCCAAGAACCTAAAACCACAGCGGGAGAAGGGCCCTCGAAAGAGGGAACATCTCCCGTACACACGACGGAAGCCACCACACAGGGACCGGCAGAGACTGACGCGGCGCTAGCCGCGGCGATCGAAACCGGGCTCTCGGTGACGGACGCTACCACACGGGGGACGGACGAGGGTAACGACAGCAACGCCGAAGCCGCGTCCGATACCCAGACGAAGAAGAGGAAGGCGAACCGCAGCGGGGCGGCAAAAAGGAGGGCCCGGAAGGCCAAACTGGCTTCATCCGGGACCACTTTGGAGGCGACCCAAGCGGGAGCGCCGACCTCTGGAAAAGCAGCGGAGGGGGAGGTGGGCCCTCATGAAGGGCAAACAGACCCCTCCGCAAAGCAGGATGGGAAGGAAGGGGAGACCACCGGCAAGGGCCTAAAAAGGGCTCGACAGACCGATGGCTCGACCCCCGAACACCCTGCAAAAAAGAAAGGGAACATCTTCCCAGAGCCCTCTAGCTTCAAGGAGGCGCTGGTCGGGGGTAGAAAGATAGCAATAGCGCCATCAGACTACCCCGAATCCACGCTAACACCGGAGCAGGGGGATCAGGTGATGAAAGGGCTCGGAGAAGCGATGGACGCCATCCCTAGGGAAATGGCGGTCCCCCGTTTCGAAGAGTGCAGGTTCGTGCAGGGCATCCTCTGGGTTACCTGCACGGACGCCGCCGCCAAGGAATGGCTGAAAGAAGCGGCAAAAAACCTGAAGCCTTGGAAGGGCGCATCTCTCCAGGTAATGGAGAGAGAGTGCCTACCCAGGCTTCGAAAGATGGCGACCGTCATCCCTGGACCCCCAGAGAGGACGGAAGTCATTTTTCAGCGGATCGGTCGGCAAAACCCGGGCCTCTGCACCCAATTATGGAGGGTGTGGGGTAGAAGGGAGGGCGAACGATCCGTGAACCTGATTCTGGGGGTGGACGCGGAGTCGCACGAAGCGCTCAGCAGACGGGGCTTCGTCGTCCACGTGGGGCTGGGCAGGGCGCTCTTTAGGGAGTGCTCGGCCCGGACCGACGTGGGGGGCGGAAAACCGGAAGCGGCGCGGGAGGCGGCGGGAGCGGCACCTCGGGTCGGGGTAGGGGATGAGCCGGAGGGAGCGGGGGAGGCCTCGAGCGCGGGGGCGATGCCCAGTCCCGGCCCCTCAGGACCAATCCCTAAGTGGGGCAGTGGAGGGAAGGGAGGGACCGTCGGTGGTGGCGACCAGGAGGGAGACCTCAGGCGCACCCACGGGTGGGAACCCACCCTCCACGATAAAAATGGATATGCCCACCCGCGGGAAAAGGGGGAGACCCCTGGAGGCCGTGGGTTTAGGTAGGGCTGGGAACTCGGGGACCCGGGGAGGAGTACAAAGTACCACCGCCCATGGGATAAAGAGGTACCAGTTCCTCAAGACTGCCGGGGTGGCGAGTGAGACCACCACGGTAAAGCGAGGGGGGAAATAGGAAAGTGGACCGTAACACGGGACACACTATCTCCCCCGGAGCACGTGCGAGAGCGGGCAATACTGCAGTCAAGATGGCTGCAGGATGCATCAGCATCTCGCAGATCAATCTGCAGCACTGCAAAGCGGCGACGGACTTACTCGACCGCCGCATAGTGGGGCAGCAAACAGATTTAGTACTCATACAAGAACCCTGGCTGAGCAGGGGTCGAGTAGGAGGACTGAACACGAAACTGGGCACGGTAATACACGGGCCCGGTGATCCCGGCCCAAGAGCGTGCGTCTACGCGAGTAAAAGACTAAACGCCTTGAGGCTGGGAGAATTCTGCACTAGGGACCTAACAGCTGTCCTAATAGAGCCAAAAATGGGTGGGAACACGGAAAAGATCGTGGTCTGCTCAGCATACCTACCATACGACTCTGAGGAGTCTCCCCCAACGAGAGAACTCAGAGTACTGGTGGAGGCATGTAAAAATAGGGGGCTGCAACTGGTGGTGGGTTGCGACGCCAATGCGCACCACATCATATGGGGCAGCACCGATATCAACAAGAGAGGGACGAGCTTACTTGAATACCTCTCGACCACGGAACTGGAGATACTCAATCGAGGCTCCAAGCCCACTTTCGTTACCACCAGAAGGCAGGAGGTAATCGACATCACACTGGGCTCCAAGAAGGTGGCTCAGGCTATTAAGGATTGGCAAGTGGCGGAGGAGGTAACTCTCTCAGACCACAGGCTAATCGAATTCAGACTGGCGGGGGACGCGAACCACGAACCCACGGGGGTCTACAGGAACCCCAGGGCCACCGACTGGCAACTCTACAAAGAGGGGCTAGAAGGAAGGCTCGGGGGGTACTGTGGACGCCCGAGAACGGGCGGGGGGATCGAGCAGGCGGTTGAGGAACTGCAGGCTGCGATCACCCAAGCGTACGAAACGTCGTGCCCGGCCAAGCAAAGGAAGAGCAGCAGACGGGTACCCTGGTGGAACCAGGAGCTGAGTAGGCACAGGACCAGAGCCCGGAAGCTGCTAAACAGAGCCATGAGGCTCGATACGAGGATCGAATGGGAAAACTACAGGGAAGCCCATAGATCCTACAAGAAGCTCATTAGAGCAGCAAAAAGGAAGACCTGGAGGGAATTCTGCCATGAAGCCGAGGCCCTACCACTAGTGGCCAGGCTTCGGAGGGTCTTCGCATCCGGGCCTTCGGAAAAACTGAACGGACTCAGACTCCCGGACGGGAGGTATCTGGAGGACCGACAACAGATTTTGGAGCACCTGACAGAGGTCCACTTCCCAGGTTCGGGGCTCTATCAGCAGGGGCAGCCAACAGAAGAGCCGGAACCTGAGAAAGAGGGACCGAAGGACTGGGAGATGGCCTCTAGAGTGGTAAACCGAGACAGGATCAGATGGGCCATAAACTCATTTAAGAGATTTAAGAGTCCGGGGGTGGACGGGATCTTCCCCGCCCTTCTACAGGAAGGGGGGGAGGACCTGATAAAACGACTGGACCTTATCTTTAAATCCTGCCTTGCTTTGGGGTATATACCCAGAACATGGAGAACGGCTAGAGTCGTATTCATACCCAAACCAGGGAAGAAGGACTACGACTCTGCCAAATCCTTCAGGCCTATCTGCTTAACGTCCTTCCTGCTGAAGACGCTGGAGAGACTGGTGGATAGGCACATCAGGGAACATGCGCTGGTGGAAAGACCAGTACAAATCTCCCAACACGCGTATCAGGCCGGCAGATCCGTGGAGACGGCGCTCCACCACCTGGTAGGGGTGGTAGAAGGGGCCCTGGAGCGGAAACAGTCGGTCCTGAGCGTATTCCTGGACATCGAAGGAGCGTTCGACAACACATCCTTAGATGCCATAAGCAGGGCCCTAGACAGCTTCAAGGTCGAAGACTCGATCAGAAGGTGGATCCGCAACATGCTGCGGACTAGAGCCGTGATGGCCAGCTGGGAAGGGACCACGATAAGGGCTCGGGCCGACAGGGGCTGCCCGCAGGGGGGAGTTCTCTCCCCACTGCTGTGGACCCTGGTGGTGGACGAGCTACTGCGTGGGCTCGGAGAAGAGGGTGTAATAGTACAGGGCTATGCTGACGACATAGTGATTGCAGTCAGAGGCACGAGCCCGACGTGCATGGCCAGGAGAATGCAGAAGGCGCTCACACTGGTTCAGGAATGGTGCCACAACCAAAACCTAAGGGTAAATCCGTGCAAGACGGAGATGGTACTGTTCACGAGGAAGCGGAACCTAAAGTTTAAGGCCCCCTCAATCTTCGGAGCGGAGCTACACACCTCCACGGAGGTGAAATATCTGGGAGTGACCCTGGATAAGAAGCTCACGTGGAAAAGCCACATCACGAAGCAGACCCAGAAGGCGCTCGTCACCTACTGGGCCTGCAGAAGGATGTTCGGCAGCACATGGGGGTTAAAACCATGGGTGGTCAAATGGATCTACACAGCCATCCTGGAACCCCAACTGACATACGCCTCAGTGGTATGGTGGACCTCCATGAGGAGGGACACCCACAGGAGGACACTGAGCAAGGTGTATCGCTTGGCACTGCTGGGGATGACGGGTGCGTTCCCCACCACGCCTACCCTGGCGATGGGGGTCTTGCTGGACCTGGCGCCACCGCACTTGGCTGCGGAGGCCGGGGCTAGGAAGGCTGCCCTGAGGATACACTTCGCGGGAAGATGGAAAGGCGCGAGGAACGGGCACGCGGCGATCCTGCAGGACGTAAGGGACTCGCATGAGGCCCTGGACTGCGGGGGAGACAAATGTGACCCAGCCTACCGCTTCAAACATAACTTCGTCGTTCGATTCCCAAGTAGGATGGACTGGGAAGAGAGCGAGAAGGAATTACTCTCTCCGGGGGGCTCACCTGGTACACAGATGGCTCCAAAACCAAAACCGGAACCGGAGCCGGGATATGGGGGGAGAGGCCCAGGGTGGAAAGATCCATCGCCCTGGGCCCACACGTATCGGTTTTTCAGGCGGAGGTGCAGGCTATCAGGACCTGTGCCAGATTGAATCTGGACAGGGGCTATGAGGGCAAGCACATCTATATCTGTAGCGACAGTCGGGCCGCACTCGGATCCCTACGCAACACAGTGGTGAGATCCAGTCTGGTGCTAGACTGCGTGGACACACTGACGCAATTGGCAAATAGCAACCGCGTCAGTCTACTATGGGTTCCGGGACACGCCGGAATCAAGGGAAACGAAGGGGCAAACGACAGGGCCCGAGAAGGGGCACGTAAACCAAATCGGGACCTGTCCTGCACCGTAGGTGTCTCCATGGGGACCGTGAAGGAGTGGACGAGGTGCTGGATTAGACAGCAACTCGAACAACTCTGGGAGCGGACCCAACAGATGAGACACGCGAAGGCTTTGCTGAAGCGGCCTTCGAAAAAGATAGGGGCGGTACTCAGCCGCCTGGACAGGTCGCAGTTGCGACTGCTCGTGGGGATGGTCACAGGACACTGGCACACGAGGAAGCACCTGGCGCGCCTTGGGATCGTGCAGGAACCAGGGTGCCCGTGGTGCGGGGTGGGCGACGAAACGCCGCTTCACCTTATGACGCAGTGCGAGGGTATGGCGGCCCAAAGACAGCTATTGCTGGGAGCTGCCTTCCCCCGCACGGCGAATCTGGAGGACTGGACCGTGAGCGGGCTTCTCGAGTTCGCACGAGAGGCCGGACTAGCGGCAAGCCCTCTGAACTAGGACTGCCCGCAAGGGCTCGGGCACAATGGTCCAAATAGGACTGAGCGCCCGGAAAACGCCCAATTTATATATATTATTATATTTTTTCTTTTTTTTTTCTTTTTTTATTTTATTATCATATACTTATTATTTCTTTTTTCTTTTATTTTTTTATTATTTTATGTAACAATATATTCTTAAACATATATTATTTCTCAAATTTCTTTATCCGTCTTCCTACTCGCCGCCTAATATTAAGATTCAACATTTCGTAATTATTATTATTATTTTCTCTGCGCTGTGGAAGCGATCGCGCGGCCATCACCGCCATCGCTGTAATTTTTTCTTTTTTTATTTTTTATTTTATTATCATATATTTATTATTTCTTTTTTCTTTTATTTTTTTATTATTTTATGTAACAATATATTCTTAAACATATATAATTTCACAATTTCATTCGCCCGTCTTCCTCACATAATATTAAGATTCTACGTTTCAATAATTATTATTTTCTCTGCGCTGTGGAAAAAACATTCTGCTGACGTCGCATAATTCTACTTCGTTCTTCGCGCCGTGAAAATGACGTCACCCCGCCCCGGCCGCTCCAGAGGATTCGAGTTACGCGCGATCACGCGAGACGCTGCGACGCTATGTAGTGCTCTCTCTCTCTCCTCCGAATAAAAAATGCTTTGTCTCTTTCCTCCTCCGAAGACGCGGTATGTAAAAAAGCCGACATCGTCCGATAAAAAACGAACGCGTGTGACGCTCGGCATATATACCATTCGGAAAAGACTAATGTCGAAAAGCCGACGTTGGGGGAGTTGGTTAGGCGGTTGACTCGTACCGCGGAGGTCTTGGGTTCGAGCCCCGTCGTCCGAGATTCAGTTTTTTCATTTATTATATTAATATCATAAATTAATGTTTCCTTCCTTACCAACAGGTTGGAGTCCAGGGTAGCACTTCTCACTCCCGGTTCCTCCTCCTCCTCGATACGGTTCGGCATCGATATTCAGATCTCGCGCCCACTACTCCGCCATCTCTATGACGTCATCAGCCGCGGTCCGCTTATACCCCCACCACTCCGCCGCGGTCCGCCGCCCGCCGCCCGCTGCGATGGATTTCTTGCGACCTTGAGACTCAAATTTGGATTTCAAGGTCGGGGGAGGAGGGGGGGAAATAGCCTTCAAACTCAAAATTGAGTTGGAATCCCCCTTGCCTTACTACTGCAATAGAAGAAAAGAAGAGTACAAAGTTTTTAGGAATCATTTTGGACAATAAATTAAGATTTGAAGAGCAGATAACAGAAGTAGGTTTAAAAGCCAACAGAAGATTAACAATATTAAGATATATTGGACACATAAAAAAGGGAGCGTACCCGGAAACCATGATAGGACTATATAAGGCATTGGTTAGATCGGTGGTGGAATACGGTATCAATATATACTGCAACGGAGACAACAGAGGAGTAAGAGAAAAGATTAAGAAAATACAAAATGCCGGAGTTAGAGTTGCAATGGGATACAGGATGTCAACGCCGATAAACGTGATGCTGACCGAGGCAGGAATCATGGACATAGAAATAAGAGGAGGTATGACCTTCCAGAGATATATGACCAAACAAAGAACCAGGAGATACAATGAATCTTTGAAGGCGATGGAAAGATATGTAGAAACGATAGAGGAGGAGGAGGAGGTCTTGGAAGAGAATATTAATCAGTGGAGAGAAGAGGAGTGCACGGGTATTCAAGCAATGGAAACAGAAGAGGGAGAGAGAGCAGAAGAGAAGGGGGGAGTAAAGTTAATGGAACTGATAGTGTTTGAGATTCCATTAGTTCTCTGCTCTGCCGCACGCCTGCTCACCGCAGCACCTACCGGGCCGCAGAATACGCCGCTGATCGACGATCGATGCGGCGATCGATTGTCGCTATCGTTTGCTCAGCCAATCACCGGGCGCCACGTGAAACGAGCGGCCCAATCACAATGCGTACTTTCTTAATCGATTCTCGAGGTTTGTTCGAGAAGACGCTCAACGGTTTTCGGCGTCCCCTTTGTTCACTCTCGTTTCATACCGCTTGTCGTAATAACGTGTTTTACTCTGTTCATTGCGCAACGTACGAAATCATTCAAAATCAGTACTTTTCAGTGCTCACTTGCTTTAGAAACATTTGTATTGTGCTCAAGTCTATATTAGTGCTCACGCGAGTAATTTAAGCACTTTTCTTTCTTGCTCATCGTGAGAACCACGTGTGATCATCGCGCGTTGCGTGACCGCGTGCTCGTACTTTGTATTAGAAAGAACGTTGTGCTCACCTTTTAGACGCAGTTTTCGTTTAAAATAAAGTGACTTGTTCAATTTTGACTCAAGAACAAGTGCACAGTGCTTTGCTTTCCCACCGTCGATCACATAACCTCACTTCCAGCGTGCTCACCCACTAAATTCAAAACAGATAGAGTGGGATGCGGGAAGCATGGCAAAGGATTTACCAAGAGAAATGATGGGACAGTTAATAGAAGAAATTAAAGATAAACAGGAGATCGACGAACAAAATTGGGTAGAAATATACACTGATGGATTAAAAATACCGGGTAAGGAAGCCAATGGAATAGGTATAAGTATAAAGGTTAAGGATGATAACACATGGAATGAGAGAAGTCTAAGTATCACTAATAAAGCAACTATATTCTCTACAGAGATGATAGCGCTGGAGCAAGCTATCGAAATAGCTAATAATGAATTCTTCGATAGGGATGTTTTAATTTTGACAGATTCTATGAGTTCGGTACTAGCAATAGCTAACCAACAAGAACCTGAGGAATGGACAGAACTAACGGGTAAGGGCAGGAAGGGAAAAAACAGAGGAAGGAAGAAAGAAGGTTAGGTTAGGTTTATTTTTTCCTCGGTGCAAAACATATTACAATAAATTTCCACCTCACCGAGAGTGGCATTTCAGAATGATTATTCTATACAGCCCAACGAACTATATTCATCCATCTCCTTTCATTCCCTAATCTTACTCCACCTCTCTGTTTCTTACTCACGCATTCTCCCTCACCTCCTCTACAACATCTCGCTCACTCATATACTATCTCCCTTCTCATCCTATCTCCCCTCTATCACTTCCTACCATCAGTCTTCATTATCACTTTATTTTATTTTATATGTCTCTCTTAATTCTATTCAGGTACTCCGTTATTTTCTTTGCTGTCGCTCTTCTGTTTCCTCTGATCGCATCCGCTATGTCGTCTCCCTCCTGTATCCCCACTCTCTCCAAATCCATTAGCAGTCTTCCTCTCTCTCCTATGTATTTATCACAGTACCAAAAGACATGATTTATATCTTCTATCCCTCTCCCGCATTCACATTCAGGTGACCCAATCATACCCTTTCTATGGAGGGATTCAGCCAAATTATAATGGTTGGCTCTTATTCTATTCATAACACTAATTTCTTTTCTCTTTAACCCTGTCATATTAACGAACCATGGTCTTCTACCTCCTATGTTGTTATCTCTTCTTGTGAAATACTTTGTAGCGTGCGTAACGTCGCATTTCTAGCGGAGCAGAAGGCGACCAGGTAGGGCAATAAAGTGTCAACCGAAGGTTTCGTAGCCGTTGGACTTTGCCAGGCGACGAAACCTCCCCTGCCTCGGGACTCGGGGTTTTTCCCGATTTTTGCTCTCGGTACGCGTTTCCTTGTTTCGGAAGGGACGCGACCGTTGACAGGCAGTCGGTTACAAGACAGCGTCTTGGGTGGTCGTACTGTTTCGTCCGCTTACTAATTTTCTGGTTACAACTAAATAAACAATATTCTTTGTTAAGTTTAATAAGACGCGTTCATAATTTCTACCCTCACGTCTCCCACCTCAAATTGGTGACCCCGACGTGATCTAGTCGGAAAGAGGTGAACGTGAAGGTTTAACCGACTCGTTTTTTTTTTTCTCCCCGCCGTTTGCGTGAGTGTGTGACGATGCCGCGTAATAACGAGGGAAGTAACGCGCCGAACCTCTCAGCCGCGGTGAACAGTGATAGTGGAAGTGTGAGTTTGCTTACGCATCACACGTTAAGGATTCCACAGTTTTGGCCCCATAAGATTGTGTTGTGGTTCAGACTGTTGGAGGCGCAGTTTGCGTCCGCGAACATTACGAGTGAAGAGACAAAATTTAATATCACTATTGCGAATCTCGGGGAAAAATATATAGAGCAGGTAGAGGATGTGGTGATTAATCCGCCTGCTACAGACCAATATGAACATTTAAAACGCGAGGTGATTAAACGGCTTACTGAGTCTGACGGTACGCGTGTGAGAAAACTTTTGGAAAGCGAGGAAATCGGTGATCGGACGCCTTCCCAGTTTTTCCGGGATTTGAAGAAACTGGCCACTCCATCGGTTCCGGACGAGTTCATTTTAACGCTGTGGAAGAACCGTCTGCCGCCCAATACGCAGCGAGTTTTGGCGGCAACCACCGATTCAAACAGTACTGTTCTGACGACTCGCTGCCGTGCACAAGGAGCCGGCGAACAGCGAGCTGGCGGAAATACGCGAGCAGCTGAAGAAGCTGCAAGATCAAATCGCGGCCATGTCCGTTAAGCGTCAACGATCTTCTAACCGATCACGCCCACGCAGCCGATCCCGCAGTTGGGAGAATGGAGGATTATGCTGGTATCACGCGAAATTTAAAACTCAAGCAGCAAAGTGCGTAGCCCCGTGTACATGGAATTCGGGAAACGAGAAGAGCCGTCCGTGAATGTGGCGCACGACGACGGTACCAGGTCTCGCCGCATCTTAGTGACTGACAAAAAGTCAAAGATTGCCTACCTGGTTGATACGGGGGCTGATTTATGTGTATTTCCTCGTCATCGTGTACGCGGACCGGTGGAAAAATCGGAATATGAACTTTTCGCAGCCAACGGCACGAGTATTCCAACGTACGGTACTCTAGGGATGAATTTAAACCTCTCCCT
This sequence comes from Andrena flavipes, assembly GCA_963971345.1. NCBI lineage: Eukaryota > Metazoa > Arthropoda > Insecta > Hymenoptera > Andrenidae > Andrena > Andrena flavipes. Next base: position 44,132,691 of record OZ020479.1, on the reverse strand, counting down.
GCGTCGAGATTTTCCATGGCGTTTCGTAGTGGCCGACGTGGGTGTACCCATCATCGGCATGGATTTCCTGAGCCATTATGGCCTTCTTGTAGACCCGCGAAACAGGCGTTTGATTGACCTGGAGACGAATTTGTCGACAAGTGGTTACGCGGCTAACACCAATGTCCCTAGTGTTAAAACTATTATTGCCGACTCAGTGTATCACCAGCTTCTGGCTAAATACCCTGAGTTGACTCGGCCACCGGGTTTCGGAAAAGGGACAGTCAAACACCGTGTCAGACACCATATTAAGACGACTCCAGGACCGCCGGTACACAGCAAGCCCCGCCGCCTTGCTCCTGACCGTTACCGACAGGTAAAAGCAGAATTTGATCTAATGATCAAATTGGGGATTATCAGGCCATCGAAGAGCCCATGGTCGTCACCGCTACACGCCGTGCCGAAAGAGGACGGCACTTTGCGACCCTGTGGGGATTATCGGGGACTCAACGCCCGCACCATACCGGACAGGTATACACCACCACATATAGAAGACTTTTCGCAGCGATTACATGGGAAAAAGATATTCTCGAAAATAGATTTGGTAAGAGCGTACCATCAGATTCCCGTCGCGCCGGAAGATGTCGAGAAAACCGCTATTTCAACTCCGTTCGGTTTATTCGAAGCCTTAAACACAATGTTTGGATTGCGTAATGCTGCTCAGACGTGTCAGAGATTCGTGGATGAAATTACGCGTGGTTTAGATTTTGTTCACGCGTACATAGATGATTTTTTAATAGCCTCTGTTGACGAGAAGCAGCATCTCGAACATCTGGATATTTTGTTTAAGCGGTTGAGTGAATATGGCGTAGTTATTAATCCAACAAAATGTGTTTTTGGAGTTGAAGAAATAATATTTCTCGGTTATACAGTAAACGCTGACGGAATTAAGCCATTAGCTAAGCGCGTCGAAGCCATTGTAAATTTTCCAAAGCCCGCGACCATTAAACAGCTTCGAGGGTTTCTTGGTATGATAAATTTCTATCGACGTTTCATACCAGGAGCCGCGAAAATTTTACAACCTTTAAACGATTTGCTTAAGGGTTCAAAAAAGGGCAACGCGCCTATTTCCTGGACGGAAGAGGCAGAGAACGCTTTTAACAAGTCCAAGCAAGCGTTAGTAAATGCTACGATGTTGGCTCACCCTGTACCGGGCGCGCCGATTAGTATAGTAGTAGATGCGTCGGATTATGCTATTGGCGCAGCTTTGCAACAACGCGTAGGGGATGACTGGCAACCGTTAGGGTTTTTCACGAAATCTTTATCTTCGTCGCAGCAAAAATATAGTGCGTATGATCGTGAGCTACTGGCTATGTATAGCGCGGTCAGACGTTTTCGACATGCTGTGGAAGGGAGAAATTTCATAATTTTTACCGATCATAAACCATTGGTTTATGCGTTTAACCAGAATTTAGATAAATGTTCGCCACGCCAATTTCGGCATTTAGATTACATTGGTCAATTTACAACAGACATTCGATACATTAAAGGTTTGGATAATAGCGTAGCTGACGCGTTGTCTCGTGTTGAGACGATTGAAAAGCCATTCGACCAACAAGCTTTTGAAGCCGCGCAGAAAGAGGATCACGAATTGCGTGAAATCCTCGACTCTGATGCGAACGTTTTAAAATTAAGAAAGGTTCGTTTTCCTGAACATGGTATCGAAATTTATTGTGATACCGCGAACAACGTTATTCGACCGTATGTCCCGAAGCCTTTGCAGCGTAGAATTTTTAATGCGTTGCATGGTCTTTCACATCCCAGTATACGGGCTACACAGAAGCTGGTTACAGGCCGTTTCGTCTGGCCAGCAATTAATAAGGATTGTCGGGATTGGACTCGACAATGTATTCCGTGTCAACGGTGCAAAGTTACAAGACATGTATCCGCACCTGTTGGAAAATTCGAGGATTTAGCCGGTCGTTTCGAACATGTACATATCGATATAATTTATATGCAACCCGCGCAGGGGTACAGGTATTGTCTTACCTGTATCGACCGTTTTTCGCGTTGGCCGGAAGTTGTACCCATTGCCGATATGGAAGCCGCGACTGTTGCTTCAGCTTTTCTTTTTACGTGGATCGCTCGTTTTGGCGTACCATTGCGAATAACATCCGATCAAGGAAGCCAATTTGAGTCGAAATTATTTGAGGAGTTATGTCGATTGCTTGGTGCTAAGCACATTCGGACAACTGCCTATCATCCACAATCTAACAGGATGGTGGAAAGGCTGCATCGGCAGTTGAAGGCAGCTATTAAGTGCCACGACACTAGTAACTGGGTCGAAGTTTTACCCATTGTTTTATTAGGCATCCGAATGGCAATCAAGGAAGATCTGAAGGCAACGGCGGCTGAATTAATTTACGGTACCGGGGTTCGTTTACCTGCGGAATTTTTCGTACCTAATGAGCGAGAGGCAAATTCGGAGTTTGTCGAGCGTTTAAGAAAACAGGTAACTGATGTAAGACCACGGCAGGTCAATCGGCACGGCACAAAAAAGACTTTTGTATTTAAGGAACTTTCCACGTCACCGTATGTTTTCTTGCGTCATGATGCGGTTAGAGGTCCGTCTCAACCACCTTATGATGGACCGTACAAAGTGCTTGAACGAGGTGACAAAACTTTTACAGTTTTAATTAATAATAAACGGGTAAAAGTTTCTATAGATAGATTAAAACCTGCTTTTATTGTTTCGGAGGATATTGAGCGATATGCCGAAGAAAATAAAGAAGTCGATCGTGAAATAGTCATTGAAACAGAGACTCGAATTGCGCGACGCGACGTTGTTACACAAGAGCGGCGCGACAATGTAACGCAGGAGCAACATGACGTCGTTACGCAAATGCCACGTAGCGATATTGAAAATCGCGGAAATCGCAGTGGTATTACTACGCGCTCAGGTAGAGCAGTCCGTTTCCCGGACCGGTTTCAAGCCGGGTTTAATTGATATTTTTTTGTACAGTTAGTATAAGTTAGATTTACAACTTAGGTTTATTGTTTGGTTTTAGGAGTTAAGTTTAAGCGAACTAGTTGTAGATAGGTTTATGCGTAGTTGTATAAGATTTTCTGGGAATGTTCATTTTCATTGGTGATAGATTCGTAGTTTTATTTTTAGAAAATGATAAACCTTTAATTTGGGGTTTCCTTTTCTTAAGCGTTATCTCTGGTAAGGGGGTACTGTAGCGTGCGTAACGTCGCATTTCTAGCGGAGCAGAAGGCGACCAGGTAGGGCAATAAAGTGTCAACCGAAGGTTTCGTAGCCGTTGGACTTTGCCAGGCGACGAAACCTCCCCTGCCTCGGGACTCGGGGTTTTTCCCGATTTTTGCTCTCGGTACGCGTTTCCTTGTTTCGGAAGGGACGCGACCGTTGACAGGCAGTCGGTTACAAGACAGCGTCTTGGGTGGTCGTACTGTTTCATCCGCTTACTAATTTTCTGGTTACAACTAAATAAACAATATTCTTTGTTAAGTTTAATAAGACGCGTTCATAATTTCTACCCTCACGTCTCCCACCTCAACTTCACCCCTTTTACCTCTCCAATCCTTTCCATATCCTCCTTTGATTTCCTCCATAATTCATCCTCCAGATCCACTCTAATATCCTTCCACGGAATCTTTATTTCTCTATCCTGTTCTCTCTCTGTAAGTTCTTTAGCGTTTGCATCCGCTCTTTCATTACCTTCTATCCCCTTGTGAACAGGGATCCAGGCTATCCGTAATTTTCCTGTTCTTCCCTCATTATTTTCGCTCCCTTCCTTTCTGTTTCGTTTATCTCGTGTAACGTACCGCTACCAACCGCCATAAATTGTTCCTTTTGTATTGTTAAATTCCTTATATTAAATGTAAGATAGTGTATAACGCGTGCTAAAACTTTTCAAACAGCGCGCTAGAGGAGATAGTAACTAGCAACGCAGGCGCGTAGCCACCGATTCAAGCAACAGAGTCAGCGCCGCGAGTGAGCCAAGCGCGCGTGCGCATACCATACGAACAACCGGACGCCAAATATTCCGAGCGTAGTACGCGAGTGGCGCGAACCGGAAGCTAATTATCATTGGTGCGCAAAATCGCGCAGGCTTGTGATTGGCGCAGGCCCAGTCAGCACCCGGTATAAATACCGGCCCGCCGGCAGCTGAAAAGCAGACTTGGTTCTGCCACCGAACCTACCAAATCTTGGTCGCTTTAACTAGCCCCCTAGTTTGGGAAAGGTCTGAGTATCTCCTTAACCTACTACCTAAATCCTTCCGAGATCGCTTTAACTAGCCCCCTCAAAATCCTTCCGAGGTCGCTTTAACTAGCCCCCTCAAAATCCTTCCGAGGTCGCTTTAGCTAGCCCCCTCAAAATCCTTCCGAGGTCGCTTTAGTTAGCCCCCTCAAAATCCTTCGGAGGTAGCTGTAATTAGCTCTTCAATTAACCTCAGCCTATACCACTACCAACTCCAAAGCGTGGGGCCAGCTTATAGGCACCAGAAGCCAAAACGACTCTTAGAGAAAGAGATCTTCTCAACTTAAACCAAAGGACCTAGCGTCAAACATTTGTATTATATACCATATCCGACCAAGCGTCAAAAACCTTGTTCATTAGCTGTAATTAATATCTCGTTACGCGATATATCAATTTACTCCTAGTTTCTATATCCTTACAAATCAACCTAGCGTTAAAACCGAACACTAGCGATACGTCGTTACGTACAGACGTCAGTTAAATTGTCAAAACCACTACCATTTATGTTCATTATAGACCAAGTGTCTCAACCATTTATTTGAATAAATCTTTTGTTACTTATTGTTAAAAGAAGGACTCTAGTATCTTGAAGTTCATTTCTTAATCGCACGCCACCCGAACCAAATCCCACAAATTCACAGGTAAACCGCTCTACTTGTGAAAACTCCTGTAAGAACGGCAACGTCTCGTTCGAGAACGTTACACTCGCTCTATTATAGAACTTCTGATTCTCCATATTCTTTTGTCATAATCGTCTGTGTTATCTTTGTCTTTTTCTTCTATGGTTTTTATTCCTTGCAGAACGCTCAAAGCATCCGTAAAGATTATGACGTCTTTATCTTCCATTTCTCTGTTTGCGATTTCGATAGCTTTTTCTATACCTATCGCTTCTGTTGTGTACATGGTAGCCGTTCTGCTTATACTAGTTCCTCTAGATTGCCAGATGTTCAAATTTGTGTCTGTTTTTTTTTATTATTATACCTACTCCATTAGATTGGGCGCCTGGTATCTTTGAGCCATCCGTATATATTTCTACCGTTTCTTCTTCGTTCGTCCCCATTTTCTCTTTAATCTGTCTTATTAGTGATGCGCTATCTCTTTCTCCTTCCATATCCTCCCAGTTCTTTCCAGCGTCCCAATCCATTAGCCTTTTCCACATTTCCTTTTCTTCTTCCATACCCTCTTCTTCTTCTTCTTCTCCTCCGGTTTCCAACCTCTCCTCTTCGTTGTCTTGTTCTATTATATCTTCTATTCCTTCAGTTTCTCTGTAAGCCATCCTTAATTCCTGTTGATCTTCTTCTACCTCCCTCTCTTGTTCTTCCTCCTGGTCCTTTATTGTTTCTAGAACTTTACTTACTCTTTTTTTCCTCTGTTTTGCTATGTATCTTCTGGTTACCAATCTTATTCGATTTGCTATATCCATCACCCCGGCCTCCACCATCATGACATTTACTGGGGTCGACATTCTATAACCCATCGCTATCCTGACACCAGCATTTTGAATCTTACCTATTTTTTCTCTTGTTTTTCCGTTGTTTCTATAGTATATTGGACTCCCGTATTCTATTATTGATCTAACTAGCGTTTTGAACAATATTATCATTGTTTCCGGATTGGCTCCCTTTTTAACATGTCCTATGTACCTTAGCATGTTCAATCTTTTCCTAGCTTTTTGAACAACAAATTCAGTATGTTCTTCGAAACGAAGTTTTCTATCCAGGATAATTCCCAGAAACCTTATGCTCTCTTCTTCTGTAATATCCATATTTCCAACATGTAATGATACCCTCCCTCTTCTGATTGTGTTGTATTTTTGGGAGAAGTTAACTACCTTAGTTTTTTCTTCTGCAATCTCCAGATTTATCTTGTGCAGATTATTAATTAATTCCTTTATCGCCTTATTTAGTCTGTCAGCATTTAGATGCGTATCACTGTTAGCCGTATATACCACTATATCGTCGGCGTATTGAAGAATTTTTACATGATTATCTTTAACGCCTATCGTCACCTCTGACGTATATATATTATATAAGATTGGGCTAAGAATCGCACCTTGTGGTAAACCTTTATCATGGGTTCCTTCTAACGGATTTTCGAATTTTCTTATACATTTTATTCTTCTGTTGTTGAGCCATGCCTCCATATACTTGACTATTTTTCTAGGACATTTTTTGTGTTTTAGTATCTTAATTAAAGTCTTATGCTCCACGTTGTCATAAGCTCCTTTCACATCCACAAATACTGCCAACGTATCTCTTTTCTTTCTAAAGTTTTTTTTTATATCTGTCGTTAGGATTGCCAAATTATCCATCGTAGATCGTCCTCTTCTAAACCCATTCTGTCCTTCCTCTATTATATTGTTACTTTCAGCCCACTCTATTAGCCTATTACATATAACTCTCTCCATGATTTTACCTAGACAATCTGTTAATGATATCGGTCTCAAGGCTTTTTTATTCGCTTTGTCTAGGAAGATCACTATAGCTTTTTTCCACTCTTTCGGAATCTCGTTCTGATTCCAAATATCATTAAATATATCTCTCATCACATCCTTATACTTTTCTGATAGATTCTTCAATATCATATTGTCTATTCCATTTTCTCCTGGGGCTGATTTAGTGTTAGATTTCTGTAGTGCTTTCTCTATTTCGTTTCTAGTTATTTTTTGATTCCATCTCCTTCTCACCGGGCTTCTATTATTTTCTTCTATCTCTAAATCATCTTTTTCTCCTTCATCCTTATTACCCTGCGTCTCTTCCACATCTTCCTCTCTTTGAGCTGTCCCCTCCTCATCAGGTACCTGTATTATTTTTTTTTATTTCTTTTTCTTCCAGATATCTTCTTTCTTCTATTGTCATACACGAGTCGTTTATGGTCTCAAATCCTTTTTGTAATCTCTTAATTTTTCCCCATATATCCGATCCATTTGTACGATGATCCACCAAAGTCGCCATATCCTCCCATGCTTTATTCTTTTTTTCCTTTATAGTTTTTTCATATCTTTTTCCTCTTTTTTGAAGCTATCCCAATTAGCTAATTTGGGATCTTTTACAAATTTCCACACCGCTTTTTTTCTTGCTTCTTTTCTTTCCTTGCATTCTTCATCCCACCAAGGATATCTTCTACCTGTGGCGAGCAGTCTTCTTGTCTTATCCTTTTTGTTAATGTTATTATTTCTAATATCTTCCAATCTAGGTGAGTCATCTTCTTCTTTTCTCAATCCCATGTTTTTCAAAACGTTGTTTATGCACTCAGTGAACGCTTCGTACTTCTCTGTTATCGTCCCCGCTTTATCAATTTTATCTTTTAATGAATCTTCGCTTCTTAGACATATAGCTTTCAGCTCCTTTCCCTTTATATCCTTGGTTTTGTATTTTCTGGTTGTGAATATCCTTTGATCGCTTATTTGTATTTTTTTGTTAATCTGCACTTCAATAACCTGATGATCTGATCCTAATGTTTCTCCTTCCTCTCTCACCAATGAGTTCTGATATACATCGAATGTAGCTATCACGAGGTCTAGATTTGACGGCCTATACTTTCCTGACCCCGTTCTTGAAGTGGTTTTGTCGTTTATGATGAAGAGGTCTCTCTCTTCAACCACATCTGCCAGTATGATTCCATCCCTATCATTTTTCCCGCAGTTCCATTCCTTGTTATTAGCATTGAAATCTCCCATTACAATGGTTTCTGTATTTGATCTTATATTCACAAAGAGCTTGTCCCATTCCCTTTTGTTGAGTGTGTATCCGGGGATTCTGTATATCAGTATGATATCCATTTCTTTATCTTCCATATAAACGGTAATAGCTGTTATTTCTGTTTCTTCTTTTATCCATTTTACATTTTCTCTTTCTTCAACTCTGACATTTTTCTTAATTAGGAGACATAAGCCTCCTCCCCTCCTATCCTCTCTATCCATTCTGAACACATTGTAACCTTGCATTCTAAAGCCGTCTCTATCTGTTAGCCATGTCTCTGTTATACCCATTATGTCGTATATTCCAATCTTTTCTTTCAGTTCTATTATTTTATTTTTGAGGCTCCTCGCGTTCCATAGTGCAATTTTACAACCATCGATATTTCTATACATTGTATCTGTATTTCTGATTTTTTTTTTTTTTATTTTGTAAGTTTTCCTCCTTATTCTTGTAGATCTCCTTATCTCCGTCTTCCATTTTATCCTTTTGACTATCTCTCTCTTCATCTGAGCTATTGTCCATCAACTCTGTCTTCAATTCTGCGTTTAAATCATTTTTTGTATCACCTTGTTCTGTTGGTCTTTCTTCTAACCATTCCACCGTTCCCGTGCTTTCATCTGTAGACTCACTTTTTCCATCTTCCATTTCCGAAAACTGTGACCCTTCAGAAGTATCCTCTCTTATACTTTTATCCTCTTCTTCTATTATCTCTCTTAGGTTTCCTATTTCTGTTTTTGTCTCTCTTTTATCTTCTTTATTCGTATCTTCTATCCCCTTCTTCTCCCGTTCTCCATCAATCCCTTTCCCATTCTTCTCTATTCTTTTACTTTTTCCATATCATTTCTCTTTCTTTGTTCTATCAACTTAATATTTCTTTCCACTGTAAAGCATTTATTTATTAACGTTACCTTGGGTTTATTTGGTTGGTTTATTGTATTGTCTTCATCGTATTCTTGTGTGGGGTTTCCAGACCAATCCTCCTCATTTTCTATCGAGCCCTGTATCTCTCGTGTATCCTTTTGGTCTTCTACTAATTTTTTTATTACTTTTGCCAGGATATTTCTATCCTTTATAACTTTTATTATTTCATCTATCAATTCGTCATCCCTGCTATTTCTAAGGAGGTTTCTTTTCTCCTCATATCTTGATTCAATCATCTTTCTTTCTTCTTCCTTCTGATCTTTATCCCTTACGTCTTTTTTGTACATCCTTCCCTTTGATTGGTTGTGATTATTTTCTTTATCCCAAGTGTATCTCCTTGTTTCGTTTGACTGCATCCTAATCTCTTCTCTTCTCTTATTTTCTATCCAACTATCTCTTTTGTTGTTATTTACACTTCTGTTTATTGTGTGGTTTTGACTTTTTGTCTCCATTTGGTCTTCCTGTGAATTTCCTTTGCTGGAACCTTTCCATTTTTGTGTGTATTTCGTTTCTCTTTCTCCTTTATCACCATAACCCCATCTTATCTGCTCCGGTCTTCTATTCATACTTGTTGCGTAGTCTTTTCTATACCTCTCTTCTTCATCACCCTGTATGCCCCTATTCTTTTTTCCTCCCATGATCTTTTTAGCTTACCCATTTCCTTTTCAATTGGAAGAGATAAGTTTTCCCAATACTCTATCCTTTTCTTTCTCCTTAGTCTTGGGAAGTCTTTATCCCACACCTCCTCTTCACTATTTTCTTCATTATCTTCGTAGACTTTTCCATATTTGCTAAACCTTTCTTCTTTCCTTATCGTTTCATTTGCCGCGTGATATGACACATTTTTGTACGCCATTATTTTTTTTATAGCCGATTCCCTTTGAAAGTTTTGACAAATCCTAGCAACGCTTAGGTGGTCCTCCCCACAATTTATGCATTTTGGCTTTTCGTTGCATCTCCCATGTTCGTCTTTTGTACAAACAAAGCATCTCCTCTGTGCCGTTTTACAAACAGCTTGTATGTGTCCAAACCTTAGACATTTGAAACATTGCTTAACAGCTTCTACAAATGGTTCGACTCGCAACCATACGTGTCCATATCCTATCAAGATTTTTGTTGGGAGAGAATCTCCCCTCATTTTAATTAAAATCGCCTTACCTTCTTCCCAAACTACCTTACCATCTATCATTTTTCTTTTTTTAAGTCTTTCCGTTTTAAATACACCTTGATCCGGCATCAGTTGTCTTTCGAGTTCTTCGATCGACCCTTCCCATTCATGAATAACGCCTTTTCGTGTTTTCCATCTCGGGGGTATATACGATGTATAACCCGCTGGCTTTAATCTTGTATCAGTAAGAATTTTGTTGGCATCCTGTCTATTTCTATATTTAACTTCCGCTCTATTGAAGCCTATCATTTTCAGGCTCTCGAATCGTAACCCTGTATTCAACAAAAAGTTATATATTTTAATGAGGTTACCTTTCTTATTCGTCGTCATTTTTTCTTTATCTAGAACTATGGTGACTAAGTATTCTTCTCTATTTGATTCACATTCGTACGTATACTCCGAGTTCTCTTTATATCCTTTATCTTTCGCTACCCACGTGTTAGCTTCATCTCTTACCGTATCACCTTTGTTTCTACCGTCTTCCTCCTTGGATATAATGTTATCCTTTGAGATTGTCGGCTCTTCGTTTTCTCTTCCTTTTTTCTTACTATTTTCTTCTTTATTATTTTACAATTTTCTCTTAGGTCTTTTGTTCAATTCTTCCCTTGCGTATGAATTTTTTCTTTCCTTGTGCTCTGGTATTTCGCTTGTGTTGTCTCTGTTTATAGTAGCCAGCGCCACCGACAGCGTCGCCACTGGGCTTTCGTTCCTGCTCAATATCTCCATCTATGTTCCTATCTCCCTTTTCTCTGTTAACCTTTCTGTTATCCGCTCTTTTAGTTTCTTCTTCCCATATCGTGTTTCTTCTTTCAGGACTAGCATTGTCTTCTTTATTTCCATATCTATCATTTCTTAATCTAACTTCTCTCTCTCTTTCCGTTTCCTCCTTTCTCCCTCTCATTGAGTATTTCTCCCTGCTCTCTGTCTCCTCTTCTTCTTACTCCCTAGCTTTTTTTCCTCCCTTTGTTTTATGCGTCATTTTTCCTTTGTATGAACACTTTGCAGAACTCATACCTTCCATCCTATACATCATATCTCTAGCCCATCCTTCATCCTTATCCTCCTCACCGCCCCTCGGGCTCACTCCTTCCGCCAGCTCTCCTCGTTTCCTAACCTTGTTTTAGTCTCTCTTTCCCTCTCCAGTCTTCTTCCCTCACACTTCCCGTTACCACCTCTCCTCTCACCACTCAACTACTCTCCTCTCCTCGCTTCACCGTCACCTTTAATCACTCTTGTTCTCTATATCTTTCTATAAACTTAACTAAAATCTCCTATCAAAATCTACCACCTTCCCTCATCCACCATTTTTCCTCCGTCTCCCGGAAGAAAGAAGGAAACAGAAGAATAGAAAAAATTAGTAAGGAGATAATGGGAAGAGAAGAGAGACGAAGAAGAGGAGATGAGAGAGACAGTAGACAAGTAGGCAGGATGAGACTAGCATGGATACCGGCCCATAAGGGCATCCCAGGAAATGAAAGAGCAGATGCAAAGGCGAAGGAAGCAACAGGAGGAACACCAGATACCAGCTTTAAAATCCCTTTAAATGACATAAGAGTAGCACTGGAAGAAGAGGCATGGAGAAGATCGTTTGCACGTATGAAGGAAGAGGGAAGAGAAAAGGGAGTGAAGTATTTTAATAGAGAGGAAAACAATGAAGGGAAACGACACACATGGTTTTCGGGGTTAAAAAATATGAAGAGAGGAACAATTCCCACACAGCACAACGTCCCAGGGACGTCGACAGACCGTCCCAGGAACGTTGTGCTGTGTAGGTTACTACAATGAACAGATTAAGAGCGAACCATTATAATTTAAGAGAATCACTATACAGGAAAAATATGATAGATTCTCCGGTATGTGAATGTGAGGAAGGTAACGAAGATATAAACCATGTAATATGGAAATGTAGGAAGTATGAAGTGGAAAGGGTGATGCTCAAGAGAAATCTTCTCGAGAAGGGGGTGAGAGAAGGTGAGGATTTGATAGAAAAGATTAATGGGAAAAATCCAGCGATTGGAAGACTGATAGTAGGCTTTTTAAAAAAAAATAGGGAAGGAGATATGAAGGAGGAAGGGGGGTAATCGAAAGGGATAAGCCGAAAGGACATGGGAGAACGATGAAAAGTGAGAATAGGAATTAGAAGTAGAAATAGTAGGAATAGAGGGAGAAAAGGAAAAGAAAAGGAGAGAGGGGAGAAATGGGTAGAAAGGGAAATGAGGAAACTAAGACTTTAATAGTGAAGGGCTGTGAGAGACCAAAAGACAAAAAAAAATTAAAAATAAATATAGATAATAGATAATAGGTAATACAAAACTTTAACTATAATAGGGTAGTTCATAGGTTGTAAAAATGTAAAGATGTAATAAGACAAACGATGACGAGGAGAGAAGGAGTAATAGAGGAGAGTGAGATAGATTTAAGGCGGGGGAGACGTGAATGTATGAGGGAGAGTATGAGTGAGACGGTATGGATCGCGAGAAGAGAGAGAAATAAGACTATGGAGATGTAACGTTCGTTGGGCAAGATGAGACAAAGTCTCGAAACGCCGATTCTTATGTAATGATTTATATGCAAAGAATGAATAAAAAACCTAAACCTAAACCTGGAACACAACCTCAGTGGTTCTTCGACACAGGGGGACCCGACATGCAACGTTGCCAAATTTTCGAAGGGAAGCCGATTCTGCCGCCTAGTGTATATATATATATAATATATATATATAGGAATTATATATATATATATATATATATATTATATATATTATATATATATAAAGGAATTTACATTCCTTAGACCACATACTCTCTAAGTTACATTCCAAGACAATTTGTTGAGGTTTGAGTTTATGTACTATAAGTGTAGTTTTTTTTTTTAAATATAAATAAATGATTTCAACATGTTGAAATTTTTCAAATATTGTGTCTTTAATCAAATTGCAACTAAAACACATAAATTGTCAAGAAAAGAAAAATAAAAAACATACTGTGAAATGGGCAGTGTTAATTGATCTTGCATTTCAATAAATTGTGTAACTTGCAATGTAAATACAATGTAATTCCTTCAGGTATATGTAGTAAGATTTTAATTAAGCTCGAGGCTAACACATTAGGAAAAATTGTGATTCACTATTTAATACAGAATTTTTAGTAATAAATTAAATTATAATACACGATTCTGCTGCTTTTGTATTGATTAATTTTAAAATAGTCTTCATTCTTCCTTCTGATCCTATGTCATATGTTTTTGGAAATTGCATTCCAGGTGCTCTACTATATATCTTCTGCATACATTGTTCCCACTTGACTGGTGAAATAATTTGTTTCAGTATATATTTCTTCATTACTCTTAGATTGCTATATGGTGTAGCTTTGTAATTGGAATATACATGGCATCTAGGATCATTTACTTCTATCGAACTTAATATTTTACGAATTGAGTTCAAAGCAGGTTCCATTAGTGGTGTATGAAATGCTCCTGATACAGGAAGTCTATTTATATTACTGAAACGAAGCTCATTCTTATGATTTTGAATATACTCTAATGCTTCTGTGTTTCCTGCTAATATTTTTCTTTGTGTATGTAAAAAAACAGCAACTCTGAAACAAAATGACAATTAATTAATTTTGTAATAAAATTATACAGAATTTTTTGTATTATTTGCCAACTCTTGAAGTTTTTTAAAGATACTTTACTTGCATATCGGATTTTCAACACCCATGTCCATTGCCCATTTCTCTGCATCGTTACAAGCCTTAGAAACTTTCGTTTCTGGTGTACACAAAACAGACATCATTCCCTGGGATACTTTATCTGAAGCATATTGCATAGCTTTTCCTCTAACACAAACTAATCTAATTCCATCTTCAAATGTTATGGCACCAGAAAGAATTAGGGCACTTATTTCACCTACGCTATAGCCTGCTGTAGCAACACAAGTATCGAATACTTTTGGTCTTTCTTCACGCATTTTCTCCAATGCAGCTAGTGATGTAACCACAGTAGCAGCTTGATTAAACTCAGTACTGTTCAATTTCTCTTGTGAGCCATTTAGACAAAGTTTTAACAAATCATAATTAAGTATTTCATTAGCAATTTCAAAAAGTTCTTTAGTAGCAGGGAAACGCATATATTTTTTAACCATGCCAACTTTAATAATGCCTTGTCCAGGAAACAATAGCACAGAGGTATTTTGAGGATCAACAGGTGGTCTTGTTCCATCTATTTCATTTATTGGTGCATCTTTAGGATACGGTGTCGTTGCCCAATTTTCATCATTGGCATCCTTGTATATTGCAGATTCTTTAAGAAGACGTGAAACTTTCTCTGTGCTACATAAAGGCTCAAAATTGTCTTTCAAAGTTTCTTTTATATTCACTGATTCAGATGTATTATTTTCATCTTTACTCCGACTACTTGAAAATTGACAGATATGTCCTAACCGAACAGTTGTGCACAAACAAGGAAATATTTTGTTAAATGATATTCGTTGCAACATTTTAACTACTTCGAATTAATTATTAAGATTTATTAAATATTAACAGAACAATGTCTCGAGAAATAAAAGTATTCACTTACGCCTAACCTAATCATAAATTACGATCTATTTATATGTATATGCTGGTACGGTTTTTGAGATATTATACTTAAATTGTTCACACAAATTATATGCAGAATTTGAATTTACAAAACAATGTAAAAGTACCGAATCTAACTAATATAGCTGCATTTAAAATGTTTTTTGTAAATTTGCATATGTTGATCAACATTTATTTTCTATCATTTTTTCATTAATACCCTACATTGATGATACATACATAATTATACATTGATGCGGTTGTACATAGCAATATTGCACGTTCTATACGGAATCATACAACACTAATTGCAATTTTTTATTTTTTATTTCTTCTATTTGAGACGGTGAAAACGGTTATACCACAGCCAACTCTACTACTAGCCGTGCTGACTGCTGAAAGCAAAACAGCAACACCGCGGGAGACCAGTTTCGACATAGGATATATATCTATATATATATGTATATATAGATATATCCCTGTGTCGAAACCGTTCTCCCGCAGTGTTGCCATTTTGGCTTCAGCTGTTGCGACTTCCGCCTAGCGGCGTGTATTATAAACTTTAGTAGCGCGAAGTTCGATTCGGATCACACGAATGTAATATGAAAGGGAGACAAAGTGAAGTTCGCACAAAGCCGAGGGGTTTGAAGATAGTTAGATATTCTTTTAATAAGAGGACTTTAAGATTATAAATCGATCAATACCCCTTGGCAACGGGTGTTTGAATAAATGAACTTCTCCTTCCTCCCTTCTCCTAGGTGTGTAATTCCAGCGCAATGTAGGTAAACGCTTGCTTTTCAAAAAATCGATAACCGAAAGGAATCGGATCGACGAATAGAAATTTAGCTAATTAATTAATAAATTTGCGATTGGCTCTTAGAATCTAAGACATCTTGTAACAAAAAGGTGAAAACCGATGGACATGGAAAGCATGACTCGAGCCCCGTAAGCTAAAGAGAACAGACGTGTATTTAAAACCTCTCCAAGATTCATTTTATGTTCAAATAGTTTATTGAGTTGATTAAAGTTATAATTTATTGTGTTCAAATTAGGGATGCCGATCTTTCCCGTAGAATCGATTTTTCGATTCAATTCAGATCGTTGTGCAAAGAATCGATTCGTAAAAAAATCGGAACCTAAAAAATCGATTCTGTCGAGATCGATTCATTATAATAAAAGAATATAAAGGCCGGTATTCATAGTCGTTATTTATTCTTAAGCAAACTTAGAGCATATAAACATGGAGGAAGCTGCAAGAGGAGAAAATGTAAACAGCGATAGAAAGAAAAAGATATACATTGGGGACACCCCCTCTCTTTCTAGTGCCAGGGGCGGCAGTGTATTTTTTTAATGTTAGAAAGAGAGGGGGTGTCCCCAATGTATATATTTTTCTTTCTATTGCCATCTACATTTTCACCTATTACATGCTTCCTCCATGTTTATATGCTCTAAGTAAGCAAATGCTTAAGCATGCGGTATTTTCTACTAACATAATGGCTAGTAAAGGATGCCGAATACTTGAGCAGTTGCTTAAGAATAAGTAGAGACTATGAATACCGGCCAAACGGTAGTTTTGGACACCCTAAATTGCAAAATGAATGCAGTCAAATTTCGCACTTCTAAAGTTTACGCTACACGCCGCTAGGGATCCACGATCTCTTTGGTTGCGATGCGATCTTCGAATCGATCTCTGTCTTGAGAATCGATTTAAAAAATCGAAAATCGCGACAAAAAAGATCGATCTTTGAAAGATCGATTTTAAATCGGCATCCCTAGTTCAAATCGTTTTATTCAATTATTATTATCGTTTTCATTATATTTATTATACAAAAATCCGCGTCCAAGGAGCAGAGTGCCTTAGCACTCCACGGGCATCGTTCCCCGCCGAATTCCCTACGAAGGATCCAGAGGAACCAGCCGGCCCCGCAACACAGCACGGCTAGTAGTAGAGTCGGCTGTGGTTATACGTAAATAAGTACACTAGGCGGTAGAATCGGCTATGTTCGGCCTAGTGATCCTCTAGAGAGTGATCGGAACAACGTGTATCGTCGCTGATTGGTTGCAGGGATTTGGAGCAAAAGCAGAAGTAGACAGAGAAAGAAACTGTGAAAAAGAAGGAGACAGAAATACTGATAGAAAGAGACAGAAATACCGGTAGAAAGAGACAGAAATACTGATAGAAAGAGATAGAGCGAACGGTTAGGTTATCTTTTAGCGAATTCGGTATCTTGCACTGACTCTATGCTCGTGCCAGAAAATGACTTGGATTGGTTGATTCTTATAGAGCTTCTTCGTTTCTATAAGAATCAACCAATCCAAATCATTTTCTGGCACGAGCACGGAGTCAGTGCAAGATACCGAATTCGCTATTTATTTCCGGTTTTGCTCCAAATTGTGACAAATGGCGGCGGTTATGCCGATCACTGTCTAGAGTATCACTGCAGTCTGTGGATGTTACTGCCCACACAGCACACGGCGTTCTGAAGGCGCCTGTTTTCGGCCTGTTTTAGGCCTGTTTTAGGCCTGAGCGCCTGACCGTCCGGATTTGTAACAAGGCGCCTTGAATGCGCCTTAAATGCGCCTTTTAGGCGTTGTAAAGGCGTTCGGGAGGCGCTCGGGAGGCGTTCGGGAGGCATTCGGGAGGCATTCGGGAGGCGCTCGGGAGGCGTTCGGGAGGCGCTCGGGAGGCATTCGGGAGGCGCTCGGGAGGCATTCGGGAGGCGCTCGGGAGGCGTTCGGGAGGCATTCGGGAGGCGCTCGGGAGGCATTCGGGAGGCGCTCGGGAGGCGCCGTGTAACTACCCTGGCGCCATCTATACAAAATTTCAGAAGCGTCTATAAGGCCGTCGTCACTGTCGTCAGTCGTGTATCTGCACACCGGGTTTTCCGTTCCTTCTTCTCGTGTCGGATCTTGTCGTAAACGGTTGTATGAAAGTGTGCTCGCGATTCAAGTATTATAAGAAGATTATAATTGTTCGATATTACGTTATACAATAATAGTGTGTTACTTTCTTTATTCTATTAAGTGCTCACGCTTGTTATACAAATAAGAATAAATTGAATGTTGATTGTAATAACCAATCCTAGTATAATTTTTGAACACAGACAGTGACTACCTCGTACGCATAGTAATGGCTACATTGTAGGCATAGTACTGCAGGCTACATCACTGCCACCGTCCGCTTGGAGAGAGAATAGTGGCACGCGACCGCCGCATCGTCCGCGTAGAGAAATTGTTAAATTCGGCGCCATCGTTGAGACGTTAAGTGTCTTTATATGTATATTCTGTATATTCTGTACATTTTGTATACTTTGCATACGTACATGTGTATCACCTAGCTATACTTCTTATGTAAGTGCAGTCTGTATTCATTGCGTGCATAAAGTCATATTGTTATAGAAATATATACATATATATATATATATATATATATAACACACACATATATATATATAATAAAATATGCCTCCGTATAACAAACTAGCCTACACGTTACCCGGTTTCACCCGGGAATTATTTACGATGTTTCCAAAATAACAAAGCCTAAAAAAATAAATAGCCTATAATCTAATCTAGGACGTACGTAATGTATATTCAAAATTTCATTGAAATCCGTTCAGCCGTTTAGGCGTGAAAGAAGGACAAACAAACAGACAACGAATGACTTTTATATATTAGTAAGAACAAGTAATGTAACACAAGTATTGTATAAGTATAGCTTTTAAATATTTGTAAACACACTGTGCATTATATATTTTATATCAAAGCATGGCATGTAATAGTAATAATGATAAAAAAAGAAATATATGTGTCCAACTGAGAACCTCCTTGTTTTATCAAGTATCTGTAAACAAATTTTAAATAAATAAATATAGTAAATGAAAATGAAATTTTATCCAGTCTGATTTCATTTTAATAACCCTTTGTTTCATTAAATTTAGATTAAAATTAATCAGTATCGATAACCATCTTACATACGCCCTAATGGCAATTTTTAAAGAGCTGCATTTGACCTAATTTATCTATAATTAAGACGCCTGTCAATCCTAATCCAGGCCCGTTCCAGGCGCCGTTAACACGCCTGTTCCAGGCGCCTTTAAAAAGCCTGTTCCAGGCGCCTTTTAGGCGCCCATTTCAGGCGCCTTTGAAACGCCTGGCAGTCCTAATTCAGGCGCTTTAAAGGCGCCTTTAAGGCGTCCCGTTTTGTAACATCAGGCGCTCCGAAGGCGCATATTGGACGCTGGTGAGGCGCTCGCGGCGCCTCTAAGGCGCCTCGAGCGCCTGGGACCATGCGCCTGAAAAGCGCCTTTAAGGCGCCTGTGTGCTGTGTGGGGAGAAACACAGTACACGGAACACGGTAGCAAAGAGGAGACATAATAAGAGGTGTCACTCGACAAGGACAGACATAATCTGGGGAAATCACTGAGACAACCAATTTAAATGCCCATTCGGCAATGATCGCTGGGCTTCGGCAATGATCGCTAAGCTTCGGCAATGATCGCGGTAAACTTCGGCAATAATCAGCCAATGTGGTATGTACATACATTTAGTCGATTTGAATATCCCGCTCGAAATAGACAACCAATTTAAATGCCAAGGTCAAGCAAGGACTTCAAAGGTTCCGCCCGGAGTGACGCCTCTTATTATACCTACTCTTTGACGGTAGCGTCAAAGAGGAGACATAATAAGAGGCGTCACTCGACAAGGACAGACATAATCTGGGGAAATCACTAAGACAACCAATTTAAATGCCCATTCGGCAATGATCGCTGGGCTTCGGCAATGACCGCTAAGCTTCGGCAATGATCGCTAAGCTTCGGCAATGATCGCGGTAAACTTCGACAATAATCAGCCAATGTGGTAAGGTACATTTAGTCGATTTGAATATCCCGCTCGAAATAGACAACCAATTTAAATGCCAAGGTCAAGCAAGGACTTCAAAGGTTCCGCCCGGAGTGACGCCTCTTATTATACCTACTCTTTGGTAGCGTGGTGTCGTTACACTTATACAATCAAAGTCGACTCTATCTGTGTGGGATTAGTGATCCTCTAGACAGTGATCGGCATAACCGCCGCCATTTGTCACAATTTGGAGCAAAACCGAAAATAAAGATAACCTAACCGTTCACTCTATCTCTTTCTATCGGTATTTCTGTCTCTTTCTATCGGTATTTCTGTCTCTTTCTATCAGTATTTCTGTCTCTTTCTTTTTCACAGTTTCTTTCTCTGTCTACTTCCGGTTTTGCTCCAAATCCCAGCAACCAATCAGCGACGATACACGTTGTTCCGATCACTCTCTAGAGGATCACTAACCTTTATATTGTTGCGTGGCCGGCTGGTTCCTCTGGATCCTTCGTAGGGAATTCGGCGGGGAACGATGCCCGTGGAGTGCTCAGGCACTCTGCTCCTTGGACGCGGATTTTTAAGGATGATTATAATAATAAGAAAAAGGAATAAAACAATAAAACGATTGAAACACAAATAACTGGTAACTTTAATTAGCTTAATGAAACGATTTGAACACAAAGAATGAATTTTAGAGTTTTAAGAATACGTCTGATCACTTTGGATGTCGGGGTTTGAGTGTCTTGCAAAGGCCAAAACGGTTTTACAACTTTTGTTATTTACAAGATGTTCTTAAAAACTAAAGCCAATCAAATATTTATTAACTAAATTCCTATCGGTCCATCTATTTCTTTCCAATTATTGATTTTTATAATCGAGCGTTTAACAATATTGTTCTGGAATTATATACACACCTAGGAGAAGGGATCAAAGTGTACCCCCACAGCACAACGTCCCGGGGACGTTGTGCTGTGTGGGTAGTTCATTTATTAAAACATCCGTTTCCAAGTGGGTATTGATTAATTTATAATCCTGAAGTCCTCTTATTAAAAGAATCTCTAACTATTTTCAAATCCTTCGGCATGTGGGAACTTCACTTTGTCTCCCTTTCCTCCCACACAGCACAACGTCCCGGGGACGTCGACAGACCGTACCTGGGACGTCTGTAGACGTCTGTAGACGTCCCAGGGACTTTGCCGGACGTTGTGCTGTGTGGGCTATTAGGGCTGTAGCTGTGGACCGGGTACCCGAGATACCCGGGACGAGGAAAATTCCCGGATAAGCGCTACCCGGGAAAACTACTCGAGATACTCGAGAATCTCGAGAACTTGCAGAGTACAGAACGTGATTCTGGAGCGACGCCTGTCAGAGAGATGCCGTCTGGCACTCCGTGGCGAGGTCAACCCCCTGAGGTACCTCGCCGAATTTTATAGCTTTCGACCCTCGAAGGGGTTGGAATAACATTAAGAAGAGAGAAATGCCCAGGTTTTCCGCATTTCTCATCAGATCTTTGCGAAACCGACGCCAATCGATTCCTCATGTTTCTCCGAAGAAAATAATACCAAGAACGACGTAGGGTAAAACTATACAATACGCCCCACTTTTAAAGAAACATTTATGGAACCAATATTTTTTAATAATTCTTTAAATTTTGTGTGTGAACCCAAATAGCACACCTCGTCTTAGAGACGTCTAGTTTATGTCCATTTTAGGTCTAAACGTCTTGACTTGTAACAAGACGTCTTTAAGACGTCTCTAAGACGCCTTTTGGACGTCTTTAAGACTTTACCAGACGTTGTGCTATCTGGGAACACATTAAGTGTTCTTTACTCTTCACAACTACACCGAAATTGTGAAAAAAAAACATAACTGGAAATAGCTGTAAATAATCATTTTTCTGAACCTTACATGGGGCGTTTTGTAACACAGTCGTCAGGTAAAACGCCCCACCTCTGTCACAAAACGTCCCCACATAAAAAAGTGATTACTTTTTATTATTTTTATCAAAATGTTATAGAATATATATTATAAAAGATATTATTTTAAAAAAATAGAACAATCTTGATTAAAATTATTACATTATTTTTTTTATTTACATTTCCTCGTTTGACATTTCTGCCGCAAGGATTACATGAAGTTATCCACGAAAAGAAAAAAATAGGTTACTCGTGAAAAATATGATTTTGAGGTGGGGCGTATTCTAAATTCATTGCAGGGGCATATTGTAAATTCTGTGGTACAAAACGCGCCGGTTTAAATTTAGCAACAACGTAGTGAAAAAAGGTTTGGGCAATAACAATTTAAAGAGGTTAGTTTGTCTACTTTATTTCACACATGTGTTTCTGTGGTAAAGAATATACACACACAGCACAACGTCCGGCAAAGTCCCTGGGACGTCTACATACCCACACAGCACAACGTCGGGCAAAGTCCCTGGGACGTCTACAGACGTCTGCAGACGTCCCAGGTACGGTCTGTCGACGTCCCCGGGACGTTGTGCTGTGTGGGTACAAACGTCCCAGGAACGTCTTGTTACTGATCAAGACGTAAAGACGGTCTGAATGTCCTGATCAGTAACAAGACATTCCTGGGACGTTTGTATGTAGACGTCCCAGGGACTTTGCCGGACGTTGTGCTGTGTGGGCATTACCAGGAATGGTAAAGTTGTTAGTATGGCAAAGTATTCGAAAGTAAGAATTGCTTTTGTTCGAAAAAGTATTTGAATATATTAAATTGTGACAATCGAGAAACTACATTTGAGTACTTTTGGAAAGTTGGGAGACATTCAAAGGATTAAAAAACACATTTTCGTACAAGTTACTCGTAGAATTTTACAATCCTACTAATATAATAAATGCGAAATAGGTATATTTTTTAACAAACAACATAAGCGACAGAATCAAGCTTTAAAAATGCTTTGTAAATTGTACTGAGACTACAGAAAGAGAAATTAAATTAAAAATGTAATTAAAAAAAAAACGAGACTTTAACTCCAGATTTTCTGTTTGCGACCCAAACGCTTGGATTTCGGTGAAATATGAATCGAAATGAATTCTCGGCGGAGAGCGACGCGTTGGCCAGGCAGCGTGTACGGAACACGGACAGGAGGTAGGAGTATGTATTCCCAGATAGCACAACGTCTGGTGAAGTCTTAAAGACGTCCAAAAGGTGTCTTAAAGACGTTTCAGAGACGTCTTGTTACAAATCAAGACGTTCAGACCTAAAATAGACATAAATTAGACGTCTCTAAGACGAAGTGTGCTATATGGGTTATTATGTAGTACGCGCATACAAGCCAGGAGAAAACCCGTTGAAACCCGCGAAAACCCACGAGTCTGGCATCGCATCACTGCTGCCGTGCAAATTTGCGATCAATCATCCCGCTTACCCATCTATTACATGATGGTCCGTGGAGCGAACCACAGCGCCACTAGACGTTGCGCGGCCGTTCTGTCGGTAAGCGACCCGTTTAAATTTCTGACTTCTATTGTAACAAAATTTTTTCTACTTTTATACTGACAATAATGCTAATGCAAATATAATATTACGAACAATATTCGTATACTTCAAGTAAATAGCCCTGCGTAACGTCTTTTTTATTTGAATCACTATTTTCGACGTCAACTTTTTTGTGTCATATTTTGCACTCAGATAAATAATTTCTTTAAGACGTCTTTCAGACTTTCAAGACGTCTTAAAGACTGCTTATACGTGTGCTATCTGGGTTAGTTTCTTAAAATGCAAAATTTATTTTTTCTGTTGCTCTCACAACCCACACAGCACAACGTCGCAGGGACGTCGACAGACCGTCCCAGGAACGTCCCAGGTACGTCTTGTTACTGATCAGGACGTAAAGACCGTCTTTACCTGGGACGTTCCTGGGACGGTCTGTCGACGTCCCTGGGACGTTGTGCTGTGTGGGAACACCATTACCCTCCAATTTGAATTTGAGTCCAATTTGAATCTTATGTAACAAACTCCGAATTTTTTTTTCGAAAGCTAATAATTAATTATTCGAATTATTATATTACCTCTATTTTAAGAATAATTTAGAAAAAGTTACCTTATTTTGTACCAAAAAAAAATAAATCATTTCAAAATGATGTTTTATTTTAGATACCTGCTGCCAAATAAAATACATATAACAGCGGTCATTTTCGAATCTGTTCTGGTTCCATCATCTTATCTGAGAGACAGCTCCATGAAAAATTATTAGCGACATTATTTCAGGAGACACTTATTCACAGGGCCAGCGCGAAGATGGTTGGTGCCCTTATGCAAGAAAATTTTTGGCGCCTCCAAATTTTTATACCTGTTTTCTATTTATGTACATTTACACTTTGTTTATGTGGGAGTTGGCTTCCTTTATTATTAAGTGTGCGATATAGTTTTTTTGCGCCCATAACTTGGATAATAACGTCCCTGGGACGTTGTGCTGTGTGGGAAGTTCAGCCGGCCTTGTTTATTCAAGTATATATAATCGAATATAAAAAAATCATAGTAACAAAATTAGTCGAAATGAGGTAACTTACGAGTATCCGTAAATAACTTTCAATCAAAAAAGGCAATATATTATCCGAATAATCATTTCTAAAATATTTTAGTCAAATAATACCGAAGCTTGTAATACATGTTCATGCATAAGTAACATACGTAGATACATACATCCGCGAATTACTTTGAATATTGGCGCGGAAGTTATCGCGGTTCCATTCCCACGTTCCGTGGATCCGAAGTGCATGGGACACGGAACGCGCTCTCGGCGATTTACAATCATAAACTTGAGTTTGCTTTGTACTTATCACTGGAGCATGGTTTTATTATGATTTTTGAGCGCCAGGTGGCCGCGTTTTTGTTGTCCATTTGTCGAACAGTACAGGTCTCAGCGCCATTACATCGATAAATGTCATTGTATCCGCGTCCCGTAAAACCGATTTCGAATTAATAAATAAATTTCAAACACAAGAGCAGCCGATATGTCCACCAAACGGAAAAATCCTCCGATCAAGAAAGGCCGTGCGAAATTGAAGAAGACTGAATACGATGAAGACGACATCTCCAGCGAACATGACTCGGAGGTTGATGACGCCGAGACCGGTTCGAATGCCGACGGTGAGGACGCCGTCGAAGATGAGCTCACCGACGTCTCCACTATCCCGGAATTGCCGCCACCTGAGGTGATTACATTTCCATCTTTCCTCGCGTGTTTATTTACCCCAGGTTAGAGAGTTCATCGAGACCCGATGGATGAGAAAACGGCGTTGGTATTCACGACGCTGCTGGGCTTTCTAGCCACGCATTTCGGACGCTGGTAAACCGAATGTTATTTCAGAAGGGAAACGATCGTACCACGTTATACATCTTATCAATACACTTCGTAACTGTGAACATTACCGAAATATTTATGCATATCTGATCGATTAAGCTTCTGAGTTTTCCTAATGATTTAAAATTTAAATGGCTAACTGTAGTCCTTCGAATTTGGAGTAGTATTTACTTAGATCTGAATATTGTAAAGTAATAAGAGGGACAGTTAGTAAATATTTTGGAGTCAAAATGAATTTTGTATATTAGACTGCTGATATCATTGAAGTTATATGCAGAGGGATTAACGCTAGAATGCCTGGCGGAGTTATGCCGACTCTCCCAGAGCCTTTTCTGTCGTCTAACTTTTGCAGGAAAGCCTCTTGTGACTTTTATTTATTATCAAGATTTTACGGAACAAAAGCACTGAAGTTTGTGTTATGTTTCTTTGAACATCATGCATATCTTAGGAATTTCGATAAATTTATCCATGTTTACTATCAAAGTATACACAATAGGAGCCCACATAGATGACTAAATACTGTCGAGGCGCAATGCACAAAAATAGAACAGTGAGAATATGTATTAAGTCGAACAGTTTTGCAAGAAATGTAAAGAAACATAAAACGTTATTATTATTGTTGTAGCTTTTATTTGTAATAAATTATGTTTAGAAATGTGCCATGCATTATTATTTCACGTAAACCTATTCAAAAGAGAATTATTTTCTCTGCTTAGGCATCTGAGAGTGAAAAATCTTGGGCATTCTAGTGTGAATCAAAGCGAAAGCTCCAAATAGGTAACCGAGAATCTGCTTACTTTATGCAAAATTGTTTGATTATAAATTTGACGAGCGCAAGGAGAATATACAAAGTGCTCCAAACTGGTGGAATAAATCGGAAGTGTTATTTTACTTTCAATAATAACGAAACAGTTTGAAAACTTCAGAATTCTTCGAAATAATAAATAGCAAGACATTTGTAAAATTCATTTCATTTCAAATTGTGTATTTAATATTGACGTTAAATGTTCAATTGACGATAAAAATTTGTTAAGGGAATTAAAAATAATAAGTGCTATATTCACTTTTGGTGCAATATAATTTTTGTTTAAACAATTGTTCCGTACAGATAGTTGACGAATTATTAGGTCGTCAATTCTGAAATTTATCAACCTAATTTTCTCCTTTGTACGATCTGACCATACGTGTTTGTTACAGGGAGGATGGGGAAAGCCCGGAACGTTGCTCATGTGTGGTCTGACGAATTGGGACATGGCTGGTCGTAAAGCGCCGCCAAAAGGAGTTAAAGCAAACGTAGGGCGGAGTTTGTGGACCCCACATACTTTTAAAAATTTTAATGGTAGCCGAGTCAGATTAGTTGCCTCTGGTCCAGCTGCTTCTCATAGTATTGTCGTTACTGAAGATAATAGATGCCTAGCTTTTGGTAGAAATGATAAAGGTAAATGATTAAAAGGTAAACAAGACTTATCTTTATAAACAAGTAGTCTCGTGTAAGTAAATGTGATTTGAATAAATGAGAAACTTACGAATTTGTTAAGCCGCGCGATTTCTGTTGATACTAGTGAAGCGCAGTTTTAATTCAGTATTAGCTCGATGAAGACACGTATGCTTTGTTAGTATCAACATTTTGTAAACGTTTTATGAAACGATTCTTACAGGCCAACTGGGTATTGGTGATGCGAAACGTCGGGATGAACCTACTGAGGTTACAGCGTTAAAGGGGCATACAGTTATAGCAGCATCTTGTGGCCGTAATCATACTTTATTCTTAACAAGTCGCGGCATAGTTTTCGCCTCTGGAGACAATAAATTGGGTCAGTGCGGCGTTGGCAAGTCCGATGCCTGCATTGTCTCTGCCACTAAAGTAAAATACGCTGGTCCGCCCATAGTGAAAGTAGGATGCGGAGCAGAGTTCTCTATGATTCTGGACATTAAAGGCGGCTTGCACTCGTTCGGCAGTCCCGAGTATGGAGCTTTGGGCCACAACACGGATGGAAAATATTTTATAACAAACACAAAGATGGCGTTCCATTTCGAGAAAGTGCCTAAGAGAATCGTTTTATACGTCGAGAGAGCAAAAGACGGCCACGTCACACCTTTAGACCGCGTTGAGATTACAGACTTCAGTTGTGGCCACTACCACACCGTAGCAATCGATAGCAAAAATCGCGCGTTTTCTTGGGGTTTCGGAGGTATCGGCCGTTTGGGCCATAACGAGCAACGAGACGAATTAGTGCCTCGTTTAATTAAGTTCTTAGAACCACCTAGCCGAGGTGTCAGAGCTGTCCATTGCGGCAGCACTTACAGTATTGCCATCAATGTTCATGGGACAGCCTTAATGTTCGGGCAAACGAAACGTACTGGGGAGGCTAATATGTATCCGAAACCAATTCAAGATTTGTCTGGCTGGGAAATCCGATGCGTTGGATGTTCGCAAACTAGCGTAGTGGTTGGAGCTGACGACTCTGTTATTGCCTGGGGCGCCAGCCCCACATTCGGCGAATTGGTAAATAATTCTACATCGAACAAATATATCTAGAAGTCCTTGAACATATCTAACCATTCCCTCCTCAACGAATGATTTCAGGGTTTCGGAGAAATGCGCAAATCTTCGACCACTCCGATGGAAGTAAAGGCCCTGGAAGGTTTATACATTACTGCCGTTACCTGTGGTGTCTCTCACACGCTTATGATTTGCCAAGATGAATCTGAAGAAGAGAAAGCCAAAATCAACAAACTTCAAGTATATTCAGTTTAAATTACATGATTTGCACTTATACATTAAGCGAAAGCGACTGAATCACCGCAACGGCTAAGAAATTTTTCAGTGTTCATCGCAATCATTATTACACATATAAGTCGGGTCGTAGATAAAAATTCATCGCGACACACTTGATCAATAAGTTATTTCGATAAATTAAAGCATAGATTAAAAGATCTGTGGGCGGTTGTTAATAGACCGCGAGAAACGTCCATATGAAATACAGACTTAACCTATTACTTTACCATGTACTTCCAACTTTACTTAATGTACGAAGGAAAGTTTATCATAATAGGGAACCCCCATTCTGTTAGTAGCTCAGGATATAGACCAAACAAATAGATGCAAAAATATATTTTGATACGTTGCTATTTTATTGAAGGACTCTGTATCTTTGACCAGAATGAAAATAGTTGACACGTATGAAGAAGAGTGCTGGGAACTGGAAAGAAAACGTTATGGGACTCGTCAAGTACTATCTGTATCTTTGTTTCCCATTTTAATCGACTATATATAAATCGCCTATATCATTGATTCATTACAGTAGTACCTGAATCACTAAATCCGCAGAAATCATTTTTATATTCTATATACAAGGACACTGAAAGTGGTTATACAAAAACGAGACGTATTTTATGCTTTAAATGGTTAATGTTCTTTATAATAAACGTATAAAGAATTATTTCAACTCATTCAAATGACTGTTATAATTTCTATAATAAACAATGCTTCCTCCAAACCAGCATTGTTTGTCATACTTTTAAACTATTAATTGCTTTTAAAGTTACACACAAGAAAGAAAGTTTTAGTAAAGAGTATACATTGTTACTTATAATAAATGTGGTTCGAACCCATGTATTATCAAAACTCATGTATACGCATTGTATTTAAGCCTATCCATGTCTCTTAGTAGTGAATATAATCGAAATTTACGCATACTTTGATTTTAGAACTACTGTTAATGTAACGAGAATATTCATGAAATTTCACTATCGTCGATATTTTGGTTATACATATTCTTTATACATTGTAATTAGAATCACTGCCAGGATGTATTTTGAATATCCTTTATTGTGACGTTGGATATTCATTCCGCTCTGTACCACACGTTACTCCTGTGTGGTTACTGCACCAACATGTTGTTCTAGTAAACTTGAGACAAATGTACAAGGGAAATTACTAAATAAACGAATTTTTTAAGCAATTTTTACTAAAACGTGTTATGAACATTTATATTTTTCTATTGTACAGGCTATATAAAAATTGATGGACACCGCTTTCAGGGGTGGAGCTTAACAATTTTTCTTTTCTCAAACAGAAACGTTAACATTAATTTTCGATATTATAAACGATCTTGTGGCACCGACGTTTTCGGATGTTTAGCCATAAATTTTATATTTATATGCACAGTACCTTTATTCTTAGCCAGCGCGCTCTAAATGTTCATCAGGATTTAATACAGTGAGTTTGCAAGAACTACACATTTCTGGATATTCACAGATTTCGTATTCCTTCGCTGGTCTTTTTACACACTTCCAACAACTGTCTTTGATGCAACGTGATGGTTGGTAATGTTTGCAAAAATCGCAAGGAATATTTTTCATAGTCTCCTCATTCAGGCTTCTAATTAGTTCCTCCTCTTCTAACAGTTTCTTTGCCTGTTTCAAAAAAATTAAACACTTACGAGAAGAGTAAAAGAATTACATATATTTCTTGGATTCTGAGAATTATTACTAGCACTAACAATGAGCCTTTGGTCCATCCCTATTGTAGCCAGTGCAACAAATTCTTGAGCCTCATCCTTTTCCGTTTGGGTAACATTGTTATGTTTCCAACGTAATAACTGATAAGTTACGTAATGTATTGGGTCCGATGGTTTATATCGTAGGGCTCTACTCATTGCCCATGCTAATGGTACCATAACATTCTGTCTATAATTAAATGGAATCGAATGATGAAAATGAAATGGGAGAATTTTCATAATTAGTCACCAGTGACGGATTAAATAAAAAGGCCCAAGCGGCAAACGTTCCGAGAGGCCCAAATTTTCCGCGAAAATGAAGAGGGGTTTACTAAAAACGGGCTAAACGTAGAAGTGCAGAAAAATTAAAATTATAGTGGTTGGATGAAATCATTTTTTTTCTTTTGAAGATGGGGCCCAAGCGGCAACTGTTCATCGGCCGCTTGTTAAATCCGCCACTGTTAGTCACCTTAAATAATCATTTCTCTGTGCCGTTAATTCGTCTGTTGTCTGTTTCTTTCTTTGAAAATGGCACTGACAACTGCACAGTTGGAAATAATCTGATGTGTTAACGAGAGTAGAAGTGCTCTTTGAATTACTCGTCCTGCAAATATCTTGCATTATATCTAAGCTATTGGTATTGGGCTCCAACGTAGCTACGCTGCATTCGCATATTATTTCCTATATACCACACATGTTATTGTACATATGAAAAAATAGTATACAAAATAGAGATTCCTTGACATCTTTCTTATTTAAATCAAGTTCGGACCTCCTTTTATTTCGTTACCTCGGACTTTCTTTTTACTTTGTTAAGCCCTAAGTCAACCAACATTTGTTCAGTTTCATCATCAATTCCATATTGTTCTACTAATTGTATAACATCTTCTTCCATGCCAATGTGTCTCAAGAATTGAATTATCTTTGACGACGCAGAGTTGATAGGCGATTGCCATTTTAAAATCCCAGCAACATCGATACCACTTAACATTAAGCGACAAAGAGTACGCGAACTTTGAAGTCTTACTCCGTATACAATAATATGCCAACACTCTGTTTCATTTAAACCCGTTGTTCTTAAATTTGAGATCAGATCGTCGCTAAATTTGTTCGACCACATATCTTTGAATTCCAAAGTATACGGATCCACGTTAAAGTCTTCGAAATAAAGGAGTTCGCAGTAACTAAGGCTGATAAGCCCGAGTTTCATTGCTTTAATAACGGTATGCGCAGACATGCCTGAAAATTATATTTGATTAATTAAGAGTTTCTATGGAATTCATACTATATACGGACACAACCCGGTACCTTTCTTTTGCACTGTCTTCAAAATGTGTGTGCCATATAAACCACTATGTATGGTGGTCCACAGTCGTCTGTCACGTTTGGTATCAGTAGGGCCTTCTTTTGGTGAACCTGAGTCAACACGAACGCATTTCTTAAGTCTGTCCGTAAGTAATTTCAGTAAATCAGTTCCGCTCCACGTTCCATATATTTGAAATCCTCTATTGGTCAAAATGATATTTAATTTAGTTGCACTTAATGCGTCTTCCGCTGTCGAAAGCAATGTAGATAATACGGAAGATGTTTCGCTATAATTATACAACAGACGGTAAATCTATTACCTAGATTTACATTTTATTAGAAATACTTCAGGTTAATTATAATGCTGCCACTAACTTTACCTTGTACTTCTTATATGTTCATTATTTTCTTTATTATTCATACGACATTTGCTGATGGATGCGCAACAGTCCATATTTCATCTATGAAATATAGGTAAGTTACGCTAATTTTCCAAATGAAATAAAGATATAAAATACTTATTTAAAATGAAATGCTCTAACAGGCAATTGTTTGCATTAGATTTATTGACATTAGCCAGCAATCTTTGTTGACATACAATTGTATAATTTCAACTGAAATCGAGAAAAGATACTTTAAATACAGAAAGTACTTTATTTACAATACATTACAATAGCTTTATCTATAGAACGCTCACTCAATCAGGAAATTATAAAACATGCATATTCGAAGTATGTATCATTAAAGAAACTTGTGAATTACATTGATACATGACACTACGCACGCATGTATATCGATATGCGTCACATTCGTAGATTATGCAAAGTAATGATCGAACGAGCTAGCCTGCATAAATAATAAAGAGAATTATGAAATTTCGAAGTTTGCATATGCTTGTAAAAAATGTGTTCCATAGGGTTAAAAATACGATGTTCGCTCGTGACATTATCGACGTTCTACAAATATTTATTAACCGTTCAACTGCGTACATATGCACGATATATTTACACGAATACAAATTTAGTATTACAAATACCTATATAAAATTTAACTATTTAACAGAGTCAGAAGTTACAAGCAAACTCATTTATATATATATATATATATATATATATATATATATATATATATATATATGTATATATATACAGTGGCGGACGAAAGAAAGTTTACAACTTTTAAAATCGCATAACTTTTATGAAATTAATCCAAACGAGTTGAGGTTTTTTGAGAAGCTACAAGGATTAATTCGCTAAGTGACGTTATTTTCTTTTCGACCTTATTCTGCGATCTTTAAACGTGTGTAGCTCAGAGCAACGTTAACCGATTTTGATGAAATTTTAGACTTCTATTAGACTAAAATTTAGTAAATCTACGAACGTTTTTTTTTTAATATTCATTACAGGCTCACAAAAAAAGTTTGAAAAATGACATTTTCTATTTTCGTTTGCTATTCCGACCAAGTCCATTTTTTTCAAAACAACAAAACACGTCACTTAGCGAATTAATCCTTGTAACTTCTCAAAAAAAAAACTCAACTCGTTTGGATTAATTTTATAAAAGTTACGCGATTTTAAAAGTTGTAAATTTTCTTTCGTCCGCCACTGTATATGGATAAATATATATATATATATATATATATACACATATATATGCGAAGAATCTCATTCTCATAACGTACACATAGCAATAAAGTGCCGTGTTATTACTCATGTTCACAGTCAAAGTTCCCATTCCTCGGCATCTAATTTTCCCGACATAGTTTAGACCATATTTAAACTGTAGCTCCGTTGCGATTATCACCGGTCGAATTTTATGTCACAATTAGTTACAACAAGTTACAAGAACAAGCCGAATATGATTCTTGCCCTTCAGAGCCATTTGCCAACTGTATGCCTCTCTGGCTTCTATGTCTCGCTCCACCCATGCTACCATTACCGTATGATTTAATGAGAGTATGCCGGTCCCAAAGACCTGGTGTTTGTATTATCTGCAAATAACATTAACTTATCGTATATGAAAATTTCAAAGGCAATAACTTCTAAACCAGTGACGAGCAACCCGCGGACCGCATTTGGCCCTCAAGCCACTGACCTGCGGCCCGCAATTGTTTCAATCAGTCCCGGATTGAAGGGGGGAGTTGCCCGTTCTAAACGATTAACTCACTACCCCCCTCCCCCGCTGTTCAACCACGCGGGGGCCTCGAAGGTTTGATAGCCCCGGGCCCCAAAAATCTTAATTCGGGCCTGGTTTCAATTGTAAACCTATGTCGGAAATAATAAATTCATCCCAGATATTAAAATTCTTTGATTAGTATACAGGTAACCTATATATAATTCGGTATTTAACGCAGTTTTGAAATTGAGGTAATAACCTTTCGATGTAACGCGGTTTATTCTATTAGATCTGATTGTGAGTCTCGTATCGTGCGATTTATATAAAGGTAAAGTTAGACGGCGAGCTATGAGCGTTTGCACAGCGCTTGGGCTCGGCGAGTCTCACGCTAAGCTCCGCCAAGCCAGCACTACAGGCCAAAAGTTGCTCCTCACTGTTCTAAGCATCCCATGCAGATTTATACAATATACCTTCTGCACAAGTTCTTCGAAGCAACATTTAATTCCATCCGCTGTTTTAACACTGCTTTCAATGTATAAAGTTTGATGTCTTCTGGCAAACTGTAGGCCTTCCTCGGTACTCACTTCTCTATTCGGTAAATCTATTTTATTACCAACTACCATTTTAACAATGTCTGTTTTATTGCAGTAAGTGTTTAGTTCGTTCAGCCAAGTTTCTAGCTTCATAAACGTAGCTCTGTCCGTAACGTCGTATACCAATATAGCACCTTGACCATCCCTGTAGTAACTAGGTGTTAAGGTGCGAAAGCGTTCTTGGCCCGCTGTATCCTGTAACGAATTGGCGACGAGTTACGTTTCTTCAAATACATATTCAATGAATTTTGGAGCTTTATATTCATTAAGTGTTTTAGGTATATGAATTTAACCAATAATAACTGAGTGTTGGGCTTCTATTTCTACTTATTCAGTATTAGGTGCTATTCGGTCAGCAAATCAATCTGTATTTTATGAAGTTAGTTTATTTTCTATTATATTTACAGTTATTTTAGTCGGTTTTAGATTTAAATAAGTTTCAATATTACATAAAATTTGTTCTGGATATTGTTCTGAATGGCCCCAGTGGCCGATCGATAGTGATGGGATCCAAAGCACTTCGAATCTACATACATAAACGACGAAAACTTCGAACCACTTCGAACAGGATTCGAAGTTTAAAACTCTGGAAAGTTTTGATAAGTCTTGAGTCTTTATAGATCTAGAAAGTATTGGAAGTCTTGAAAGTCTTAAAAATGAACATCTGGTTGCCAAAAACTAGCCAGGTTGGTCAGCCAGAGGATCTCGCCAGGATCGCGGTTTATGTCTGTATTGTCCCACGAGTCGGCGGTGGACGTGCATACAGATCCGAAACCTACCAAGACTTTGAGGCAAGAGTTTCAAGACTTTCAAGCAAGACTTCCAAGACTTTCAAGAGTTTTGAGCTTCGAATCATGTCGAAGTGCTTCGAAATACTTCGGATCCCATCAATACCAATCGACACAAAGTTTGAGGGGAGAGAGTGTGGACTCTAAATCTAAAATTGTAGCTTCGGGTATTTATTAGTTTCCGAAATGTTAATAAAAAATTCTTAATTTTTTTACAATTGTTTTACGACGTAGCTGCGGGCCTCCTAACCGGAGGGGGTGGTGGACGCGTTCCCCATGCCTCCGCGTGCCCCTTAGGCGCCTAAGAGGCGCGCGTATTCAGCTGAAACTCAAAGTGAATTTTCTCGAAAATGAAGCGCGATATTGAAAAATTGTATTTTACATTTTCGTCTGATTTTGGCCTATGGAACCACCCCCTACAGTAGTGACTATTAGTAGAGTAACGCCCTGTACAATACAACGAATCGCATGCATCGCGTTGAAATACGTCAACAGAAATACTGAAAGTTTTTTATTAATATCTCGGAAAGTAATAAATACACAAAGCTACAATTTTCAGTTTAAGGTCCACACACCCTCCCCGTTCGAAACTACAGCCTTTATTTTCAACATAAATTTCTGTAGCATATCAAATTAAGAAAACTTACCCAAATAGCAAGCTTCACTGTATTACCATCGATCTCGATCTGTTTAGTCTTATAGTCCATGCCAACCGTGCTCTGCATATTTTCATAGAATTCATTCTCCGTGAATCTCAGAATTATGCTGCCAAGAAAGATCAAGTTAATAAATCCAGTCGCATTATACATCCAGCAAGTAATTCATTCTTCTCGATAGATACCTCGACTTGCCGACATTTGATTCTCCTATTATTAACAGTTTCAATACCGTCAACACGTCTTGATCCGTTGTATCCATGATTGCCGCCATACTATCGTAAAACTTGATGCAAGTATTATCGAATATTTTAGACTGTCCTTGCAAATGACTCTCGCAACTTTGATAAAAGCTTTAATGGAGATCTCTGCCACGGCTCGAGTAGTTTCAGACTCATCAAGCCAGCTTCGTAGTTTTCTCGCTGACAAAGAAAGATTACAGTAATGTAGAAACCGATTTCAAGATTTTCTAGCGAATCTGAAGAACAGAATAAGCAGACATTTAATAATCATCAGTCAGATTCTTGACTACTTATTTTCTTCGCATGTTCACCAACAGAAATTTAATCAAACTCAGTTGTGAGTTTTCCTTGTGAAACATCATAGAATATTCCTGAATTTTCAATACCACCACCATCTTATAACAATTCAGAATTATTAATCCTGTCTCGAACAACAAGAAAATATTCAATTACCTCTAAAGTTCGCAGTTGCTTAATTATTACAATAACAAGAATCGGCTAACGAAAGAGGAAAGCTCGGCAGACTCTGTTTGTAAAATAAGAGTATATTGTTGTTTACAAAGAGGCGGAGAATCAAGAATTCATGATCTCCGCAAAAACCCACCTGACGAGATCTTGCCGTAAAAATTTAAAGCACCGACGTCACTTGAACCTGACGCGTGATCTCATCATTTTTTTTCAATCAACGAAATACAAATTACAATACAGTACGCATCGTTACTGTAACATGACGTAGACGGTAGGAAAGGAAACGTCAAAACAATTACGCTAGTTTTCGCCAGATAATCCAGATGTCGCTTCTATTTGTTTCTACTGATTATTTTCTTTTTTTATTAAAAATCGCGCTGATAAAACTACGCGCGTCCAATTGTTTTCAGTAGAGTATTAAAGCAAGGTAAAGACTACGCCGATTCTTCAACAGAACAGCATAGAACGACCACTAGCAGCATAGATTGAAAATTAAAATAACAAGAATTGTCTAGGAATTTCGTTTATTATCGTCTAAACAACTCGTACAAATGTACAGTATTATTTACAGCAGCAGGATACGAGCTGCCCAAGAGCAAACTGAGAGTTAGCGGAGCGCGGAAAGAAAGTAACAGAGTGCCAGTAAAACAACAAGAATGGAAAAAGATATGGCCGTTACCGTCCCTAACCTCAACGGCGCCGTGCTTGCGTTATCGTATACCATAAAAGATAGCAGCCTTATCAGAAACGTCAAACTACCGATGCCGATTCATAGAAACGGTCCCCCGACGCAACTCTTCGCGCGATGCAGGCCGACGCTCGTGTCGACATCAAATTCATAGAATAACTGATTAAAAAGTAACGGAAAAGAGAGAAGCTTCGGAACGCATCGAATATGCCGTGTGATGCCGTGCACGGGCGTTATATCACGCTTGCTAATTCGCGCGGCGCTTACTCACCAACGGGGGGAGCCCTAGAAAAGTGGAACGTGCGAGCGCATCCTCGAGTAGCGCTTGAGGCCTAGAATAAAGTAAGTTTTCGTTTCTCTATAGTGGCAGAACGATAAAACGAGCAGGAGAAAAAAGATGGCCGCCGGTGGGCTGCCATGAAGGGGCTGCGTCGCTGGTGCTCGTGGAAATGGAACGTTGCGACATCCAAGTGTCACCGTCGTGCCCGTGAAGTGTCACAAAGTGCTCTCGAAGTGACGTGAAGGAGTGCCGTGCGCTGTTCGAGCGCGGGATTAATTCCTCGGGACATGGCATCGGACGGGTAAGGAGGATCCTCTGGGTTCTAGGGAAATGGGAATACGACAGGGTACAGCGGCTATGTTTCGCAGATCGATAGTGAATTTTTCTCCCAGTGACCCGTCCCAGTTTTGTCCGGAGAGAGGCCCGCCGTATTCCTCCACCGCGATAGTGTTCTATTGTTTCTTCGCAGTTTCTCATCTTCGACTGGGTGGGTCTCGTTCGGTCGCGATTTTTTCGCGTTTATACCCCTGCGTGCATTATCAAAGTCATGCCCCCTGCCTTCTCCCCTCTGCTCTTCTTACGTTCGCTTCTTTCTTTCCTTTTCTTTCCCCCCTTTCTTCCCTCTTTATACAACTATGCACGGGATGAATTTCTGCCACCTATTTCGGTCAATTAAACGGATAGCATGACATCAGACAGTCGCTCGTGTTGCGGCTAACATTCCTATTAATTTATGGTTATGAGGGTGGGGGTGAACACCCTTTTATTGCGACCAAAGTTTCCTCGATGACAGACCTTCCTCTTCCTCGTTCCCTTATCGGAATGTTTCTTCTCCTGACAATCTCGCCTTTCTTCGCCGCCTTTCGCGTGCTCCCGCCGTGATTATTTAATACGGAAACGGGGCCTCGATGCAGCGCTTTTGTCGTGCCCCGTTTTCTGCCGCAGATTTGGCAGAATGATATTGATTAATTATTTATAACTTATCGTCGGTTCGCGGTGCTTTCGGTTTGAAAATTTCGAGTAGCTTCGGGCCTACTTCGTTGCGGATCGTCGTTTGTTTTATTATGGTTTACTTAATCGCCGCGTTAAACGTGCTCTCACTATCTGCAGCATTTTACTGTGCACTACTATTTTTAGAATTTTTAATTATAGCGATAAAAAGGAGTAACAAATTTATCTTTTATTCACCCTACATGCCTTAACGATTTAACATCTATCCAAGGTGCTCGGGTAGTTTTAAATATCGTGGCTTGTCTGCGACATTAAGTTCGATAAGATTTTAAAATACATCTTAAGTTAAGTAATTCTTTGTAATATATTGTCACTAAATAAACACTTCTGAATTGCATATAATTGCAGTAGAATGGAATGGGTGGAAATCATAGAGCCTCGTACAAAGGAGCATATGTACGCTAATCTTACGACCGGAGAGTGCGTATGGGATCCTCCGCCTGGCGTGCCAGTGTAAGATATTTTCTGTTAAAAATAGTCCACCGCTCGAAATTATGCCGAGGAAGAGATTTCATTTATGGTTCTCTTCGAATTAGTTTATATACAATAATGTTACAAAGTCAACTTTCCCAACAAGAGAGATAATTACTCGCCGAGGATCAGGTTTGTCTTTCTGATCTAGTTAGCTCAGTGAAAGTTATCGTCGTATAAGGTTCTCCTTTTATTATATAGGAAGCATTTATAATGAACAAGATTTCTATTTCGAACATGCCTTGAATTTAAATGTTCCACGCGACCTGAATTCTACGATGCTCGAAATGAATTTACAGTTCATTATTGTGCTTTTAATTACAGGAAAAAGACGGACAACAATCAGTGGTGGGAATTGTTCGATCAAAACACTTCAAGGTTTTATTATTATAATGCAACTTCCCAAAAAACTGTGTGGCACCGTCCGAGCGACTGTGACATCATACCTTTAGCGAAGCTTCAGGTGAGTGAATCACCTCTGATAACAGATACCTAATTCGGAGCGACGATGGCACTGGCACTGCTGATACCGTATTGAAAATTAGGCGCGTCACGTAAATATTTCAAATCGCGGGCAATGATAAAACGTATTGAAGTTATATTTACTTACAGAGCGGAATGTCTGATTTTTCACAGATAAAAATTCTGTTAATACGTTTTGTAAGCATTCCTGTACCACCATACATCAATGTAGTCATTCTGTAGATTGTTGGAGGTATAACGGTAGGCTCCCATCTTTTTGGCGCAACTTCTTTTCGCACTCACATCTAGGCTCGCGTCGCCTCGGTTTTTCCATACCTGAAGTTATCTTGAGCTTGCCTCGGTTCATGTGTTTGGTCAGTTACTCAGAGAACCTCTTCCTTCCTCTTTTAGCGGTCACCGAAACCGGTGGCATTGCGCTACGCCTCGCCTCGCCTCTCTTCCTCAAAATATTTTCGAGGAAGAATCCGCGGCTCGGAGTTGCGCCGGGGCGAGGCGCAATGTGAATCAAATTGTCAAAATACATAAGAAAAGCATAGGAAGAATAAAATGAGCCGCGGAGAGGCGTAGTGAGAGCTTACCTTAAGTGTGCAAGTTGTCTGCTCTCCTTTCAGCTATAAATAGACGTTTGTAGCTAGGAGAAAAAAACTCAGGTTTACATTATCACCATACCACAAGCTTGAAAATCGCTTAAGGTTACAATGCTTTTTGATACTGCAGAAATGCGAGTGCCTTGTACTGTAATTGCACATGTAGCAACAATATTATGAGTGCATTAATTTATTATACAGTGGCGGACGAAAGAATGTTT
The DNA here is from genome assembly GCA_963971345.1 of Andrena flavipes. Lineage (NCBI taxonomy): Eukaryota > Metazoa > Arthropoda > Insecta > Hymenoptera > Andrenidae > Andrena > Andrena flavipes. The sequence goes on along the minus strand of OZ020479.1, from coordinate 44,093,485 downwards.
ACATTCTTTAAGGTTGCATAACTTTTTAAAAATTGGCTTGAGTTTTTTTTTTGAGAAGCTAGAAGAATTAATTTGCTAAATTACGTGTTTCGTCGTTTTAAAAAAGATACAATTGGTCAGAATAGGGCAAAATAGTAAAGGTCGTTTTTCAAATTTTTCTTTCTGAGCCTGTAATGAAAATTCAATAATCCCGTTTGTAGAGTTAAGTTAGTTGTATATATACTGAAAATTTCATCAAAATCGATCAACGTTGCTCTGAGCTACAAATGTTTGAAAATTTCACGATTTTCGAACCGCCTTTCTTCCGCCACTGTATGTATTATACCAAAGTTACAGTTATTATTGTTCTGTTTTATTGCGAATAAATATACTAGTGATAAATATACTACATTCTTCTATTCGTACCAATGGCGGATTTAAGAAAAAAGACCCAGGTGACAAACGTTCTGTGGGGCCTATTTGGGGGGGGGGGGGGGATGAAGAGGTAATTTACTAAAAACGGGCTGAGTGTAGTAGTACAGAAAAAAGATATAGTGTTTGGTTAAAATCATATTTTTTTTTAGATTGAACCCTAGGGGGCCTTCTGGGCAGGGCCCATTTTTCGCGAAAAAAATAGGAAAAAATGTAGTGTTTGGATGCCTTACCTAATTATAATTTTTTTTTGGTCATGGGGCCCTGCGGGGGCCTTCTGTGCAGGGGCCTAGGCGACCACTGTAAAAATACTACTATAAAAATATTCCCATATTTTCGTCGAAAATATCTTGCTTGCCACGCGAGTACAAAATTAGCAAAAAATGTAACACCTTTAGCAGTGTTCTTCAACCGCTGGTCCGCAAAAAATTTCGTCCGAAACATGTAGCCGCTACATTAAATTCAATTAAATTGCAATCTTATAACATTAGATTTAATGAATAAAATACTATCTACATTGGTTTTTATTTCTGTATTTGCCGTCAGCCGGTCCGCGAAGCATTTCTCATAGTTTCGCCGGTCCGCAGGTGTAGAATGGTTGGAGAACGCTGCTTCAGCATAATTAATTAGTCGAAAGAATATCGTCTTGGTATACAAATACTTATTTAAAATGTACAATAGACATTGAAGCAGAACACAGAGCCTGCAAGTAGCAGCGGCGTTGATACTCAGAAGCCCACTGAGCCAAGGAAGAAAGAATCTGTATCAACGCAGACGCAAACTCCTTCTGTCAGTCGATTAGCCCGGTTCAACCATCAAGAAAGTTCCAATTTGTCTTCTTCGTTGGTAAGCTCTCTAGCCTAGAATTATTCCTCGCGCGGAAAGACGAATGTTGTAATGGGTGCCCTTATTACAGCAAAGCTCCAGTGTAAATAAGACACGAACGTCTGGTGTCGGTGTGGAACTTCAAACGTCTCCTCCATCGCCATCTCCATCTGCAAGGCGGCATCACCACCACCACCATCATCACAATAACAGACATAGACATCATGAAGTGCCCACAGCGCGCCGCCAACACAATCATTCTCAAGATTCCGGACGTTCCAGCGACAGTTCTGTCTCTCACAGCCGAACATCGTTGGAATCGACTGGATACCGACTGTTGGACTCTCCACACCGGCACCATCATCGTTCCCCCGCTCAGACTCCACCGAACCAAGCACAATCCTCGCCCAGACAGCACAGCGGTACTTTGGAAGCCAGGGGGCACAAGAGTGGGACTCTGGAAAGCGTGAAGAACCAGAAGTCGGTGCCGTTGGGCGAGCCGCCGCCGTTAGGATTATCGCTGTCGACTAGCACTCCCTTGTTTAAGAAGAAGTCGTTCGTCGACTCGCAACGCGAGGGCAGGGCGGGGAATTTAGAGTTGGAAAAGAATAAAAATGGTAAGAATGTGAGTTAAATTTCGTAATCCTTTAAGTTCTACGGTACTCTTACCCGACCACGAAACGTAGAATAAAATGTATAACTAAATTTCTGTTACAAATATTGTAGGTAGAGAAAGTAGTAGAGGTTCGTATGGTCCTGAACCAAGCACTTCGCCATATCGTGATTCGTTGATGGAGTCTAGAATATTTAGGCAAGAGATGCCTCCGTACCGTCCGCCAGAAGTTCAGTTGAGTCATAGTTATAAATCGCAGGGTGAGAAATATGGCTCCCTGGTGGAAAGTAGTAATCGTTATCATAGAGATAGGGAGAGGGAGATTCACCATAGAGAGAGAGTAAATAGTTTGGACAAGACAAACACATCAGCCTTTTACCCAAGTTCCATGCATCCGCGTAATATGAATAAGCAAGATAATACTGGTAGTATAGGAAGAAGGCATCACGGATGCTCGGTGTCCCTTTCAGAAGCGAACGTTAGAGACATGTATGGCGCAATGCTGGCGGAAAGGAATGATCCATCTAAGAGCCTCGTGAGGGGCACAGGTGTCTTAAGTAATGCATCGAAACAAAGAAGCCTTGAGGTCGCAGAAAGGGAGAGGGAACGAGAACGTGACAGGGAGAAAGAGTATAGAAGAAACACAGCGTGCAATAATTCGTTGGATTGTAAGTGGAACTCTCGAGTCCTTAAACGGAACATTCGTATATCTATATTTTATCTCACTTCATATCATTTTAAGGTGTACCGCAGCCCTTGGCTCGGAGTTACAGTTTTGTACAACAGCAAAAGCAACAACAGAAGTTGCAGCAAATGCATCAGCAGCAGCAGCAGTCGAGGAGAAGAGATAGGGACGATGATTCTATGCACGAGCGTTATTTAATCACTCAGAGCCATGAGCATCCCAGGCAAAGGCTTAGCAGTAACACTAGTAGTAGCAATAGCAGTAACAGTAGCAGTAATAGTGGCGTTGGCGAAGAAACGGAAGGACTCATGGAGGGAGACGACAGCAAGAAGAAAAGGAGCAACGGTAACCCGAGCCCACCTCCGTCTCCTTTCTACGGAAATCTGTTATCCGATGCCGATCATTTGTTGCCACTTCAGCATTATATTCTTCAGCAAGCAAAACTCTCAGGTACATGATCGAGTCCTTTCACGCAATGTATCCTGCAGCATTAATGAGTGTCTCAATTATACAGGTTGTTACAAGTTCGGAGATCCTTTGTTAGTAGAAGAAGGTGATGATTCCTTGGATGAAGAAGGTGGGCGAGGCGAAGGTGTTAGTGGGCGAGCCGACGACGATTCCGACGATCAGTTCGCGGACGATGAGGCAGCAAGCAACCAAGGTGATTCTTCTAGTCAAGAGTACCTTGAAGATCACTATGCAGGTTCGTAGTTCTGAATATTTCGAAACCATGGAAGACTTTGAAACATCAAAATTATAAGAATAGAAAGATATAAGAAGACTTTACAAAACGCTAACAATTACATTTCTGTTATTACAGATATGGGTAACTACGACACCGCAGGCCTGGCGACTTACTACAACACTGCGGATACATTAACGAGGCCACAAGTGCGACCTCCGTCGCCACCAAATATCGCCGCGCAGACAGAAACCCGAGACAGTATAACAACCAGAAGACAACCGGCACTTCCAACGACCACAATAAGCCCTGTTCCCACCGTTGTCGCCGGTGTCGACAATACAGACACCGACGAGGCGAGACGGAACGACAGTGCGGGCGGTGGCGATATCGAGAAATACGCACAAGACAATCTGAACTTGAACTGCGGCAGGCCGAAGGGGCTGAGGCTGCTGTTTCGGAAAAAGTTCAGCGTCCGTGACATTCTTAGCTGGTCGAAAGATCCTATACCACAGCCTATGCTGGTGGTGGTGGACGGTGAGAAATTGCTGAAGCGGGAGGCATGCAATTTGTTTAGGTTGGTGCAAGTGTACATGGGTGATCGGAAAACTAATGTAGGAATGACATTAGACAGTGTAGCTATGGACATTGTAAATACTGCATTTTCAAAGCCACCGTTGCGGGATGAATTATATGTCCAGATCTGTAGACAAACCACAGAGAATCAACGGAAGGAAAGTTTGCGTAGAGGTTGGGAGTTGATGGCTGTATGCTTGGCATTCGTGCCGCCTAGTGCCACGTTTGAGCCTTACCTCGAGGGCTACATGAACAGGCATCGCGATCCCAATTTCCAATTCCCCGAGGTGGCCAAGTGGCCGATTCACGTTCAAGTTAGTCATTACGCGACCGTCGCCTGTCGACGCCTGCAGCGAATCGGGGCACATGGGAAACGGCAACCTCGCAAGGCTACTCTAGAGGATATTGATCAAGCGAGAGTATGTTCTATTATTATACTGATCGTCAGCCTTAGGTGCAAGCTTAACTGTTCGACAGAATTGGAAAAAGTAATAAAATAGTTTTAACAAACGTAGAGTCTGCAAACTACCCTTCTTCAGACTTACAGTTCTTTAGGTCATAAGTTAGCAGTTTATACTATCACGTGTATTGTACATACTTTGGAAATTCAACTAAAGTCCTTTAGATGAGAGCAAGTTAGCAACAGCAGTCATCTTTTCGGACTATCTTTTCGTGTTATTAATCTTTTTAACTGAACTTGCACCTACGGTTTTGATACGCCTCACAAGCTTTCCCTGTTCGTCAAGTAAATCACTGATTCTGTCCCCTTCTCAGATTCAAATTTTCCGAGCATCGATGTTCGGAGCAACGCTTCCAGAAGTGATGGCTCTGCAGAGAGACAGATTCCCCGATCGAGAGTTACCATGGATACAAACAACGTTGACGCGTCAAGTGTTGGGACGCGGCGGTATTCTGACGGAGGGTATCTTCAGAGTGTCCGCGGACGCGGACGAAGTCAGTGCTTTAAAGGCGTGCTTGGATAGGTTCGAGGACGGTACAATTTTGGCAGCTTCTCAAGATGCACACGCGCCTGCTTCTTTACTGAAATTATGGGTTCGGGAGCTTTACGAACCCCTGATACCTGATTCCTTTTATACGGAGTGCGTGTCGATGAGGCACGACGATGCCGACGTGTCTGCAGCCAACGTTGCCGGGCTTGTAGACCGACTGCCTGATTTGAATCGTCGAGTTCTGTGTCATCTAATACGGTTTCTACAGGTAAGAATACAATACGACTCACCGGAATATTGCTGTTAGACTTGATTATATAAAAGGACCGAATAGAATAGAATTCGGATGACTTTCAATTCCTTTTCGTCTACATTTTTGTTTGATAAATGAGTATAGTAAAAATAAATTAATGCTGAACACAATTCTTGAACTACGGATAATAGGTTAAAGTACACTTCTACATGTATCAAAGTGTTCAAATTCTTCAATGTTAAATTTTCTTCAGGTTATGGTAAATTGTTTTACAGTAATTGGAATTTTAGCTTCGATACTGACAGTATTAATTTTTACTCTTGCTTGAGAGATGCTGAATTGTGTTTGGATCAAATTGTTACTTATTAACAGCACTATTACAAGAAAATAAGTATTTTTGATAATAAAATTAAAGTTTACTATAGAAGTTTATTCTGAGTACTTTATGAATGAATTTATAACTATCCAAGAAATAATACGAAACGATTTTGGGTATGGTCCTTTATACATTTTCGTCCTGTCTATAACCGGTACATTTTCGAAACTAAGATTTTTGCCCAATGCTGTGCTGTTTGTGTTAGAACAGTATATCTATTATTTTATGTAAAACATTGTCTTGTTTTTGCATTTCATTATTCAATTGCATTTTAGTTTATTCCATATGTGATTTATCGCAGCGAGTACAATTTATTTCACGTTACACCTCTCTTCAGCTGGGTTAGTTAGATTCTGTATCATCTTTAGTTGGTCTCATTCATTTTTCAAAGTTATTTGTATTTTTGAATGTTCTGCTGATGAATGTTTGCCTCGTAAATTAATCTGATAAGGGCAGGCAGTCGATGTTTTCCGTACTTCGGGATTTTGTAGTGTGCACTACTTCAAATCATTGTGTAGAGCAGGTGGTCTGTCCAGGGATTTGCTAGCACGAACAACCGCGAGTTGCTCTTCGCTCTTGAAGGCACTGAGCCAGGCCCCTCGCGCCCCTCAAGAGTGGTGTGGCCCAATCGTCGCTCTTGCTTGCGTTTGCAACCACCCACGGTTGCTCTTCGAAGGCAAGAGGAAAAGTTGAACGGGCCTGGTGTAGAGGATTAAGCGCTAACGCTCGGCGGTTTATTTATAATATTGATTTGAAGTTTGTCGCGTCAGGGAAAGCCCAGTATCTTTGGAAGGAATAACACACTGCAGAGCTCCTCCAATCTTCCCCGCAAAGTCCCCCAATCTCTTTCCTTGCTAAAGGACTAGTGAAAGTTTATTTCTGTATTTAAGTTTCGTTTAATCTCCTAATTTATTTCGGTGATTTTGTAATTTTATTTATATATTTCTTCCGGAATCTAAATTTCTTTAAACCAGTGTTATAAACAACGAGCGTTGGTCGAGCTGAATTGGAGCTCAATTCTCTACAAAATGATTTGCAGTAGTGTACACGACAAAATAATTTGCAGTAGTGTACACTACAAAATGGGGGACCATTTGACCACCTTCCCTTGTGAGAGCCCTGTATCACGAAGCACGTATCAATGTTTGACTGCAACATGTATTAATGTCTTTGTCAGTAAATCTATATGTGACTGTGATTTGAATGGAAGAGTACGTACCTCCTGGTCCAGGTAGGTTTCTAATACCAAGGTTTCTATTATTGTTTCTACATACGATTAAGTTAAGAAAATTAATTATTTGATTCTGATTCTTTTCAATGGTAAACCATATTTTGAAATGGTGACTCTAGAAAGTACTTACAGTGAGACATCTTAATTTTTAGTGTCAAGGTTTAGAATATCATAAACAAAAAATAAATTCTAAGGCAGTTTTTCTATTAGTCCTTTTTTGATTGAGTCTATTACTGGCAAGGGGAGGTCCTCAACCCGGAAACTCAAAAAATTATGAAACTTTGGGGATAATGAGAGGACATATATGTATGTATTACGATTTTTTTTGCTGCCCAATTCACTTTAAGGGGGTGAAATTAACACCTGAAAATCCGGCTATTTCCCGATTTTGTGTTATAACTCGCGAACCGTAAAAGATAGAAGAAAATTTTTCAGACTAAAGTTAGGCCACTAGTTAGTCAACCCTGATGCAAGGGATAAAAGTATGTATAACTAAAAAAAGAAGAATGTTAATATCCTTAATATCTAAGAAAACTGACTCTGAGAAAAAAAAAATGATGTCTCAGAACCACCAAAATACTGTCTTATACATTTTCTTGTAAACCCTGTCGAAATATTCAGACATTTTGCTGGTTGTGAATTTGTGATTCACATTGCATTTGTACTTATTAAAGGTCTGGGAACAGTTATCAGCTCCATGTTAGCGTGCCAGTGATAAGAACAAGTGATCCCCCTACGCTCCTCGTCCTACCACTTACACGGAACTGAGAACAGTGCCCAGACTTTTAATTCTGTTGCTCTTAAGAACGTCTATTGCAACGTGGAAATTCTATATTTTTCAGATATTCGCGAGACCAGAGGTGGTTGTCCGTACCAAGATGGATGCGAATAATTTAGCAATGGTGATGGCACCGAATATACTGCGGTGTACCTCGCAAGATCCCCGCGTGATCTTGGAGAATGCACGGAAAGAAATGGCTTTTGTTCGTACTCTTATCGAGTCATTAGACACTGCTTGGGTCGATGATCTTCACTGACCATTCTATTGCGCTAGAAGAAAGAACGCTCTAGACTACTATGCCAAATGAATCAGCTGTATATTCACGAGTATTGTTAGTTATTTCACTGTTTCTCTTATTATATCTTCACCTTTGTTTGGTCATTTATCACGTGCCCCATAGCCCCATGAATGTTCGTAATATGGTAATTTAGTGCTAAAGTCTTACCAAGCTAATCACACCAGTCCCGCTCCTCGTCTCCTATTTATTATTTATAACGCAAATTATATGTTATACAGATAGAGATTATTAGATTATATTATGTATATCACTATATATCATATTATATATTTTACCAACCCTTGTTACCGCGTTGACCAAACGTGGACGGCTTTTTTACTCGATTATTGTTGAATCTCGTGTAAGATACAAATCATGTGTTACCGTGTATAGCTGCACTCCGCGATGATCTTTTTGTATAAGCGACAAATCAACGTGTACAACGTTTATCGAGGAGTAAACATTGCAAAAGATTAGCAAGCTGTATAAGTGTGTTTCTTTTCTTATAGCCTCTGATATCTTACCTCTATAAAAATAGACAGGTACAATTAATATTCTCACTGTAGGAACACGTGTACCGTTAAGAGCAGCGATTATTAATGACCGACTGTCATTGTATGGCATGACAAATTTATATTTTACATCGACATACTTATAGAAACGTTCTAATATTTAAAATATTTTTTTTACAATGCACAGTACAAGATATTCGTATCGTTTACAGTTGTTCTCTTATTTCTGGTTTGTACAATTTTTAAAAGGAAGAAGTTACCAGTAAATTATGTATTATACGTAACATATAAATTATATTAAAAAAGAAGAGGAAAATATCACAAACGATTGTCGCTATTATGCCGCACTCGACATTTGTTCTATGTAAATAACATATAAAAATGTTCCTAGGTACTGTTCGTAATTAAACTAAAGGTTTTTGCGCCAGCAATTCTTGCCAGAAAACGGCGATAATCACTCAAATTATCTGCTTTTACTTTACACTAACATTATCTAGTTACACCTACCCAATTTTATATACAAGATGTACAAAGGTAATTGATCGTATTAATACTGCTGCAAATATGCGCCGATTTCATATGTTACACTTTTCTCAGTCGAAGCTAATGTCTATAATTCAACATGCACTTCCGGGGAAAGTATGAATATCTTCAAAATTGTGACGAGTCGAAAAACCTGGAAACAGATTTACCGTAGAAATAACAAGTCGTTTTACTCATTTTTATACGAACAGCTTTTTACAACATTCAAGAATAATTTCATGATTTCAGTTTTCAAATGTACTTATAATCTTTTTTATGGATTTCATTATTGAAATTTCAGTTCCTGTTATATATTAAAATACAAATGTTTTTTAAATGAATTTTCATCAAAAAGATATTTTCTCATGTCCATATAAATAGGTTATTGATTTGCTCTCAGAAATGAAAATAGAATTTGTAAATGCATTTAAAATTCTGATAAAGTGAGTACAAGTTGAATTTATCTTTGTAGACCCATCACAATTTGTATACATATTTTCCGCAGAAAAAGTATCAGGTACCTTGAACCGATAATGCTGTAATCAGAAACGCTTCTTAGTAAATTAAGGTGCAGTGTCAGCAGTTGTCGACGAAGGATGCTGTGGACCCGCTAGCAATTTCTGCGTACTCCTGCCTGCTTGCCGAGCAAAGTTTACTTGTGGAGTCTGCTTCTCTCTTTCTGTGAATACAAAGTAAGTGACCGTAACCATGCTTACCATTCTTCACAAAAATCTGTATAATATTAGTGATCTAATATTTGTCACGGAAACAATGTGCAAATGAAATTTTTTACTGAATCACTCGGTGCAATGACTTTCTGTATTGACATGGAGAAATCTTCCATAAGGCGATATTCTGGTCTAGTGGGTCCAGAAACCATGATTTTGGGATGATTGCATTTTCTTAATGTTTAGAATCTTTAAGAAGTACATATCACTAAACTATTAAAATAAAATTCACAAAATTGACAGAATTATAACGGTTTTACGGCCGTGGTATCAAAGTCGATTAGAATTTTCGCGAGCTAGGTAAATATCCGTATAATGGTTCTTTCAATTCTTACATAAACAAAGTTGACTTTCAGATCTCCTCTACACGTTCATCTATAAAAAAACTATTTACATTCGATTATGTCCCGCTTGAAACCAAGTAAGATTCGAATGTCTGAAGCATTTTTTCTATCGCTAAAAATTGTGGATGTTACAGAGCTTTGAAATATAGTGTTTATTTTTTTTTTCCAAACGTTGTAACTGTTGAACTAACAAAATGATGAAACTGACCTTTCGGGTGTTTACAGTGGAGATATAATATAAGAGGGTTTAATAAAAATTATTTCACTTAATAAAAACGAATATAGGTACGATCATTTATTTAGCCATTGTTCTTAACAAATCCAATTTTATAATTGAAGGCCCCTTTGAAAACATTTGGAAAAATAGGAGGATATAGCCCTGTTTGTCCTCTTTATGGACACGTTTTCAAAAACGCGGACACTTTAAAATTAGTCGCATGAAAATTAATTGATTGTGACGCTGCGTACTACCAGCGGCCAAGCGGCAATACCTGATATTGTTGTATAGTTTTCTCCCAAATGGTAGGTATTTGAAAAAAAACTGAAACAGGAAAACTTTTACTATTTTTTATACCCAACGTAATATGGTATGTCAATTTTTGGTGTTCGCGATATTTTCCGTGAACCGAAGGTGACCTTCAGTTTTTAAAATGGAATGCTACATATTTGATTACCCGATATGAAAGTGACTGTCAAGATAAATTCAACCATATGGTATACTATAATTTTCAAGGTCACGCAAAATTAGAAATGAAAGAAATAGAAAGTTCAATACATATTGTAGCACGTACGGCTCAACCGGACGAGCCGGTGCTGGGCTACGCACACTGTGCGATTTTGGACAAAAATTGCTAGAGAGCGCAAATCTTGACCGATTTCAATATCTTTTTTTTTTTAAATACTCGTAAAGGACTCAGCAATAACGGAGGGGTGCAGTAAATCCTGTATGTTTTGGTCTAATCTATAAAAAACATTCTTTAGCACAAAATGACATACAAACGTAAATTTTGAAAATTAAAGATATTAAAGATTAATTTTTTGTAAATTTAATATTAGCTATAAAATAAAAAATTTAATTCAAATTTACAAAATTGATGTTTTAAATAAACTGTAAGTGTAGCTGATTTAAATCTAATATTTTTAAATTATATTTTATTTTTATTAGTTTTGATTTTATTTCTAATATATATATATATTTTTTTTTAGGAATTGTAATTAAAATAGAATTTGATGTGACAACTAATTTTATAATAATTTGTTAATATGAATTATATGTGATTATATGTTGAATTATATGTTGTATTATATGAATTATATCCGATTGATCATCCATTTACTTTATTGTGACACAAATATATTTTTTGAGATCAATAAAGTATTTTTGTTGTTTCATTAAACAGCAAAAAATTATTTTGGCCAATTTCTGCCATTATTGTCGCCATATTGGAGCTGTCATTTTTAATTTTGAAGTTTTGATACCAGATTCAAAAGCACCGATCCTAAAAATCCTTATTTACCAAGTTTGAACAAATTCTAAAACATCTAGAATTTTGGCCAGCTTTTGAGGCCAAATACCCCACTGTGCGCAGGTGAGTTATTCAGATGACCTGTTTCATATGCCTCACTCTGTATATGAAGATAGTAGACTACCCGACGCGCACAAGTGTAAGGCTGTGGTTACAGTGGACGTGTTTTCGCGCGACGTCGTCGCCGAATTTCGCGCGAAAATTTATTTTTCAGAAGTACGTGGCTGTAATAGATATTTTTACTCGTATATGACGATAGCCAAAATGGATACATCGTTTTTTAGAGGTGCTTTTCCATTATCCGCACGCCACAGCCATCCCTAAATTACAATTTTTTATTATTCAAAATCTTTGTTTGACAGCTGCATCAGATCTGTATATAGTGCGAGGTTAGACATTGTATATGTGTATGTAGTGTGACGTCGTAGATATTGTAGATGTATTGCTGTACAGAGATTGTCGCCGGACTTCGGGCGACCAGAAAGAAATTGATTTGATACTGCCAGCGAAAATCGCCTATCGTCGCTAGGCATTTGCAATCAATTTCTCGCGTATAGATAACTATGGACGCCGAAAAATTAATTAAGGCTGTGGTTACAGTGGACGCGTTTTCGCGCGAACTGAGCATCGCGCGAACCGCGCGACCACGCGCGACTACCCATACAGCACACTTCGTTGCAGCTGTATTGCAGGAACGTTGTTACAATATTGCGTTGTTGCAGGTTGCATTGCAAAATTGTAGGAACGTTCCTGCAATATTGCCGTACATTATTGGAGTGGCAATGCTCCTACAATATTGCAGCAATATTGCAAGAACGTTGCCGTACAATGTTTCATTGGCAATGATCCTACAATATTGCAGCAATATTGCAAGAACGTTACCGTACAATGTTCCATTGGCAACGATCCTACAATATTACAGGAATATTGCAAGAACGTTGTCGTGCAATGTTCCATTGGCAACGATTCTACAATATTTCTGCAATATTGCGTGCTCATCGACGTGCAATGTTCCAGTGGCAACGATCCTACAATATTTCGACAATATTGCGCGCACATCGACGTGCAATCTTCCACTGGCAACGATCCTACAATATTTCAGCAATATTGCGCGCACATCGATGTGCAATGTTTCAGTGGCAACGACCTAGCAATATTGCCTACATATTGCCGTGCAATACTGTAGTGGAAATATTGTAGAAACAGTACAGCAATATTCTGAAGCAACTATGATACTTTGACGAAATTTGAAATATGACGTCAAGTAGATTCTACAACATGTTTCATTTAACTGCATGTGCTAGAATTTCTCGTTGGCCGTTGAAGGTATGACAAAAGTGTTATTGTGAGAGTTGTTTGTACATGAATTTAAATTATAGAAGAGATTTGAAAATGAATTTAATTTGTTTAGATAGAGTAGATACTATATACTTTAATGTGTGAAATTATTATTATTATTAAACGTCTTTATTGCACAAACACGTATATACAATCAAGCAAGAAAAAAGAGAGATGAAAAGACAAATGCAAAGGTTTAGTCTAAAGACTACTTTCCAACCTAACCTAAAATGACACCGGGTTATAGTTAGAGTCCGCACCTACAGTGTTAAAAATCCCTAATATGTTTTTCAAATGATCCTTCGTTTTTTAATAATATGAGTTTAAAGTTTTGCACGGTAGGAGTATAAATTCGAATACGTAAGCAATCTTATCAATCAACGATTGTAGCTGCGGCGGTAAAGTGTTCGTCTACGATGCTACAGGTCCTCGGTTCGAATCCCCCTGGGGTAAAGATATTTTCTATGAGAAAAAGACACACGGGCATTATACTACTACGATTCTGCACACATTCATGTCGTCGCGTCCCTCACTGCCCAAAACGTTGCGGTGAGACCATTGCTGTAAAATTTCCGAAACGTTGCGGGATTGTACTCCATCAATATTGCTAAGGCGGACATAGGAGTGAACCTGCAACTTCCCTGCAATGATACGGTGCAACATTGCGTACTCACACCGCAATATTCTCCGAAGAGTTGCAGGATCATTGCCATAATTTTGCCGTTTCGTTGCAGAATCATTGCCGGAACGTTGCAGGTCTACATGTTTGCAATGCTGCCGCAACATTGCAAAAATACACACCTGCAATATTGCGAAGGCGGACATAGGAATGAACCTGCAACGTCTCTGCAATGTTATAGTGCAACATTGCAATCTTGCACCGTAATATTTCCGAAGAGTTGCAGGATCATTGCCACAATTTTGCCGTTTCGTTGTAGAATCATTGCCGGAACGTTGCAGGTCTACATGTTTGCAATGCTGCCGCAACATTACAAAAATACACACCTGCAATATTGCGAAGGCGGACATAGGACTGAACCTGCAACGTCTCTGCAATGTTATAGTGCAATATTGCAATCTTGCACCGCAATATTGCAGAGACGTTGCTGCAATGTTATGGTGCTCTGTGGGTACGCGCGACGCCGCGCGACGTCGTCGCGAAATTTCGCGCGAAAATTTGTTTTTCAGAAATACGTGGCTTTAATAAATAGATATTTTTACTCGTATACTCGTTGAACAAACCGAGTAATTTTTCTGAATATTTTAGAATGTCCCCAGACACATTCTATTATATTTTAAGCAGTGTAGAAACATAGATATATTTGTAAATTGCCAAATTTTCGTGACTGTATTTCGTCAGAAAAAAGACCATGTACATATTAAGTAAGTGTTGTTGAAATACATTAAAGGATTAAATAAAAAATGATATAAGAATGAAACAATAAAATAATATTATTTATTATTTTTGTCTCTTTTTTATTATTCAAAATATTTGTTTGACAGCTGCATCAGATCTGTATATAGTGCGAGGTTAGACATTGTATATGTGTATGTAGTGTGACGTCGTAGATATTGTAGATGTATTGCTGTACAGAGATTGTCGCCGGACTTCGCGCGAGGAAACAAATTGATTTGAATATTGCCAGCGAAAATCGCCTAGCGTCGCTAGGCATTTGAAATCAATTTATGAAACTACAACAAGTACTCCTTGACGAACTGACGACAACACAAACAGTACACACAAGGCACATCTCACATCACGACACATCTGCAGAGTCACACACTGCCCACAGAGCACCATAACATTGCAGCAACGCCTCTGCAATATTGCGGTGCAAGATTGCAATATTGCACTATAACATTGCAGAGACGTTGCAGGTTCAGTCCTATGTCCGCCTTCGCAATATTGCAGGTGTGTATTTTTGTAATGTTGCGGCAGCATTGCAAACATGTAGACCTGCAACGTTCCGGCAATGATTCTACAACGAAACGGCAAAATTGTGGCAATGATCCTGCAACTCTTCGGAAATATTACGGTGCAAGATTGCAATATTGCACTATAACATTGCAGAGACGTTGCAGGTTCAGTCCTATGTCCGCCTTCGCAATATTGCAGGTGTGTATTTTTGCAATGTTGCGGCAGCATTGCAAACATGTAGACCTGCAACGTTCCGGCAATGATTCTGCAACGAAACGGCAAAATTATGGCAATGATCCTGCAACTCTTCGGAGAATATTGCGGTGTGAGTACGCAATGTTGCACCGTATCATTGCAGGGAAGTTGCAGGTTCACTCCTATGTCCGCCTTAGCAATATTGATGGAGTACAATCCCGCAACGTTTCGGAAATTTTACAGCAATGGTCTCACCGCAACGTTTTGGGCAGTGAGGGACGCGACGACATGAATGTGTGCAGAATCGTAGTAGTATAATGCCCGTGTGTCTTTTTCTCATAGAAAATATCTTTACCCCAGGGGGATTCGAACCGAGGACCTGTAGCATCGTAGACGAACACTTTACCGCCGCAGCTACAATCGTTGATTGATAAGATTGCTTACGTATTCGAACTTATACTCCTACCGTGCAAAACTTTAAACTCATATTATTAAAAAACGAAGGATCATTTGAAAAACATATTAGGGATTTTTAACACTGTAGGTGCGGACTCTAACTATAACCCGGTGTCATTTTAGGTTAGGTTGGAAAGTAGTCTTTAGACTAAACCTTTGCATTTGTCTTTTCATCTCTCTTTTCTCTTGCTTGATTGTATATACGTGTTTGTGCAATAAAGACGTTTAATAATAATAATAATTTCACACATTAAAGTATATAGTATCTACTCTATCTAAACAAATTAAATTCATTTTCAAATCTCTTCTATAATTTAAATTCATGTACAAACAACTCTCACAATAACACTTTTTTCATACCTTCAACGGCCAACGAGAAATTCTAGCACATGCAGTTAAATGAAACATGTTGTAGAATCTACTTG
This sequence comes from Andrena flavipes, assembly GCA_963971345.1. NCBI lineage: Eukaryota > Metazoa > Arthropoda > Insecta > Hymenoptera > Andrenidae > Andrena > Andrena flavipes. Next base: position 44,077,861 of record OZ020479.1, on the reverse strand, counting down.
ACGTCATATTTCAAATTTCGTCAAAGTATCATAGTTGCTTCAGAATATTGCTGTACTGTTTCTACAATATTTCCACTACAGTATTGCACGGCAATATGTAGGCAATATTGCTAGGTCGTTGCCACTGAAACATTGCACATCAATGTGCGCGCAATATTGCTGAAATATTGTAGGATCGTTGCCAGTGGAAGATTGCACGTCGATGTGCGCGCAATATTGTCGAAATATTGTAGGATCCTTGCCATTGGAACATTGCACGTCGATGAGCACGCAATATTGCAGAAATATTGTAGAATCGTTGCCAATGGAACATTGCCCGTCGATGAGCACGCAATATTGCAGAAATATTGTAGAATCGTTGCCAATGGAACATTGCACGACAACGTTCTTGCAATATTCCTGTAATATTGTAGGATCGTTGCCAATGGAACATTGTACGTCGATGAGCGCACAATATTGCAGAAATATTGTAGGATCGTTGCCAGTGGAAGATTGCACGTCGATGTGCGCGCAATATTGTCGAAATATTGTAGGATCGTTGCTACTGGAACATTGCACGTCGATGAGCACGCAATATTGCAGAAATATTGTAGAATCGTTGCCAATGGAACATTGCACGACAACGTTCTTGCAATATTCCTGTAATATTGTAGGATCGTTGCCAATGGAACATTGCACGACAACGTTCTTGCAATATTCCTGTAATATTGTAGGATCGTTGCCAATGGAACATTGTACGGCAATGTTCTTGCAATATTGCTGCAATATTGTAGGATCGTTGCCAATGGAACATTGCACGACAACGTTCTTGCAATATTCCTGTAATATTGTAGGATCGTTGCCAATGGAACATTGTACGGCAATGTTCTTGCAATATTGCTGCAATATTGTAGGATCGTTGCCAATGGAACATTGTACGGCAATGTTCTTGCAATATTGCTGCAATATTGTAGGAGCATTGCCACTCCAATAATGTACGGCAATATTGCAAGAACGTTCCTACAATTTTGCAATGCAACCTGCAACAACGCAATACTGCAGCAACGTTCCTGCAATACAGCTGCAACGAAGTGTGCTGTATGGGTGATGTAAATGACACGTTGTAAACAAAACATATTAAATATCAAATGGTAACAAATAATGATTTTATTATTGTAGTCTGTACAATATATTACACGTACTGGAAGGGTACTTCACCCGCAGGACTAACAAAATAATTCTTGAACGCTTCTCTCACATGATTTGCGGATTATCAATTTTTCGGTGTCCATAATTATGTATGCGCGTGAAATTGATTTCAAATGCCTAGCGACGCTAGGCGATTTTCGCTGGCAATATTCAAATCAATTTGTTTCTGGTCGCGCGAAGTCCGGCGACAATCTCTGTACAGCAATACATCTACAATATCTACGACGTCACACTACATACACATATACAATGTCTAACCTCGCACTATATACAGATCTGATGCAGCTGTCAAACAAATATTTTGAATAATAAAAAAGAGACAAAAATAATAAATAATATTATTTTATTGTTTCATTCTTATATCATTTTTTATTTAATCCTTTAATGTATTTCAACAACACTTACTTAATATGTACTTGGTCTTTTTTCTGAAGAAATACAGTCACGAAAATTTGGCAATTTACAAATATATCTATGTTTCTACACTGCTTAAAATATAATAGAATGTGTCTGGGGACATTCTAAAATATTCAGAAAAATTACTCGGTTTGTTCAACGAGTATACGAGTAAAAATATCTATTTATTAAAGCCACGTATTTCTGAAAAACAAATTTTCGCGCGAAATTTCGCGACGACGTCGCGCGGCGTCGCGCGTGGTCGCGCGTGGTCGCGCGGTTCGCGCGATGCTCAGTTCGCGCGAAAACGCGTCCACTGTAACCACAGCCTAATGCGACGATAGGCGATTTTCGCTGGCAGTATCAAATAAATTTGTTTCTGGTCGCGCAAAGACCGACGACAATCTCTGTACAGCAATATCTACGACGTCACACTACATACACATATACAATATCTAACCTCGCACTATATACAGATCTGATGCAGCTGTCAAAGATTTTGAATAATAAAAAATAGTAATTTAGGGATGGCTGTGGCGTGCGGATAATGGAAAAGCACCTCTAAAAACGATGTATCCATTTTGGCTATCGTCATATACGAGTAAAAATATCTATTACAGCCACGTACTTCTGAAAAATAAATTTTCGCGCGAAATTCGGCGACGACGTCGCGCGAAAACACGTCTCGCTTCATAGGCACTTCAAGCCCACTTTTAACCCGGCAGTGCACGCGTGGGGGTTAGGGTTTACACAAAAAACGACTTTTGGTAAAACCGGTTTTCGAATTCCACTATTCCCAAAAACCGGTTGAACCGGTTTTCACATTTTCACAAAAAAGTATAACTAAAATAGTAAATAAATATTTGGGCTTATTTTAAAAAATTTCAGTTTCCTTAATATTATGGAATTACAAAAATATAACAATAAAATATACTCTATCTATAAAAAACCAAATAAATACGAAAAATTGAAATAACTAAAATACGTACAAATACGTACAATTTTTTAATTCATTTAATATTTATATATTTATACAAATATAACACAATATAATAGACTGCATACAAAACGAAATGAAAAAAAAATATTTAACATCCGTACAAAATCTAAAGCTTTTAAAAGGTGATATCAAATTATAAATCTCTATTCTATTTAGTATTTTTCTTCAGAAAATATGAACTCCTAAAGATTAGTTTTACAGTAAATTGTTACCTACTGCAATATGCTTGTGTCCGATGCGATTTCAAGTCAAAATGTTAAGGTTTTAAATTAAATAATTAATTCATTTCTGCATATTAATTCTAGTATTTAATACTAGTTTTTTTAAATTTTAAAACCGATTTTCGAATTTTACAAATTTATAAATAAAAATCGGCTTTTGTATCCGGTTTTTAAAAAACGACAAACCCTAGTGGGGGTCTATTGGACCTTGAACTGTAAAAAATTTTATAGCCGTCTGTGTTTCTTTCAGGGAGTCGACACTGAAGCAGAAACCGAATTTTAGACCGGCCGCGACCGGTCTAGCGACCAGTAACCGAGGCGAAAAGGGACCGCTGTTGTGACCGTAACAGTGAGAGGTTGTGGAGAGAAACCGAACTCCAGACCGATTGCCTCTCGACCGGGAATCTCAGACTGTACTTTTAACGAGACCAATAGAAACCAAACCGAAGGCATGACCAGTCCGCCGACTGGTCGGTTGACTGGTCGCAAACGGTCGAGTTAATTTATGGAGAGATTTCTGTTCCTCTCCATAAATTACGAGTCAGAGCGGTTCGGAGCGGTTTGGAGCGGTTCGGAACGGTTCGGATCGGTTCAACCTAGCTGAATAAGCCGGGAAGGTATGGATGCTATTCCTGCCACTCACACTGTTTGTCACTCTCGTGACGGGTTTGTTGATAGCAGACTTTTGCAGTTATTTGTTACTGTAACACTGTCCATTCCAAACTATGTCGATCTGCCGAGATATTATTGTATTTCAAACACTAGTTATGTATTATTTTAATAGAAGTTGTTAATATAAATAAATTATTGTTAATATACAAATAACAAGAAAATGGTTGAAAATATAATTCTTCATGTGATTATTTTAAAAGTACGTCCAAGTGTGGAAAAAATAGAAGATTGGAATTGAAATTTGTTATTTATGCTATTGTTAAATATATTTACATTTTATTACATTCCTATCTTCTGTTTCAAATTTTAAATTTGTTATTTATGCTATTGTTAAATATATTTACATTTTTTTACATTCCTATCTTCTGTTTTTTCCACACTTGGACCTACTTTTAAAATAATCACATGAAGAATTATATTTTCAACCATTTTCTTGTTATTTGTATATTAACAATAATTTATTTATATTAACTACTTCTATTAAAATAATACATAACTAGTGTTTGAAATACAATAATATCTCGGCAGATCGACATAGTTTGGAATGGACAGTGTTACAGTAACAAATAACTGCAAAAGTCTGCTATCAACAAACCCGTCACGAGAGTGACAAACAGTGTGAGCGGCAGGAATAGCATCCATACCTTCCCGGCTTATTCAGCTAGGTTGAACCGATCCGAACAGAACCGAACCGCTCCGACTCGTAATTTATGGAGAGAAACAGAAATCTCTCCATAAATTAACTCGACCGTTTGCGACTGGTCAGGACCGAAAGTCTGAGAGAAATTCTCTCTCGAGTTTTGGTCCAGAGAAGACTCCTGACCGCTCATCGCTCTCTAGTTCGGTCGAAAGAAAAATTCTGACCGTTCGGTCGCTCTCTAGTTCGGTCGAGAGAACTGTAAATGTCATATTGGTCGGTCTCACTGACCGCGACCGCGACCGAAACCGAATTTCTATCGATCTCGACTCCCTGGTTTCTTTAGAAATGGGATTGACGTTCAGTCTAGCTTCCAAATATATTGTTTACATTCAGTATATTTATAAAAATAAGAAAAATAAATTGTGTGTTCATTAATATTTTTGCCGTATACTATGCACCAGTGTTAATGTTCGCTAAACATCTGCATTGTTTCATTGTTAATAAAGAGTCGTAAACACACAGAGTTTTCTATATCGTGGTCAATTAATATTACTTTTTACTGGGGGACCATGAACACCCCACGTGGATACTTGTGTTTCAAAAGTTCACGTGTGCACTGCCAAGTTAAGGAATACAAAATACTACATAACTATGAAATTAAGCGACATGGGACATTTGGATGTGTTAAATGGATCTCGCAAAAATTTCCCAGTTTTGCAGTAACATGGCCCAATCGACGGCGCAAATCTTTTAGCAGGAGTTTGGAAACGTGACTTGTCTACCAGTCTCTATCTCGTAGAATATTGTTATATTATAAAGCTGATTATTTGATTTTTTTACCATTAATTGAAAACCCAACAAACATTTATAAAATCGAAATCTTTATTTTTAGATTAATATTTCTCTTTTTAAATTGTGGTAATTACCGCGAAATGACCGTCTAGAATAGTCTAGATCAAAATACAATAAGCTCTCGCTATGGGCTCGCGGTCGGGGCTGGAGACGGGCGTATAACGATTAGTGTCGACGATTCCGAGCCGTCGTACTTTCTTTTGTAGTACGCGATAAAGCGATTGAATTAAATATTACGACATGGCTACGACATCACGACATCTAGTTTTTACGACGACAAAAATCATGAATTTAAAAATCCTTCTCGATCGAATGGCTGTTGTGAAGTCAACAGTGGTCAGTTCTGTTCTGCTGAATGACATTTCGTTACTACCTAACCTAACCTACTGCTGTGGGTAGCAGTAGATCCCAACGTGTTGAGCAAAAGTAGCGTAGTTTATTTCCTCTACAAAACATGACGAACGATCACTATACGTGTTGAGTAGGTGGCAAGTGAGCGACAGCGTTCATTGTCAGAGTAAAATCCCTCAACGGTTGGGTCTGCTGAACGCACCATTGATTCCAAGAAATGGTGGGGATAGCGACGAGCGCTGAATGCATAGTTAAGACGAGCCCATAGCGAGAGTATATCGTTACCCTCTTAAAAAATGCCTAACGATTCAATGGGACAGGCGGTGCTTACATAATTATTGAATCTGAAGACTTACCCTCTGCCAGGAAGTTCCATGATGTCCACGGTGACGGTGTTCACGTAGAGCCTGTCGTTGCACCAGAAAAAGCACAGCGAGCGTGGTTGCAGCACGTCCATGTCGTAAGTCCACGAGAGTTCAACCCGTCTGATTTTTCCAATTTCTCCAATTGCCCCGGCTGGATGGGCGACAACCATTCGCACTGTCGATCCGTGTTCCAATTTCATGTAACCGCTGCAGTCGCGGGTAAAAAGAGCAGTACATTTTATTGTCTGGAAAGTATCGTCCTCTGTCGACGAGCGTTCATGGCTTCTCGATTATAAACGTGACTTTGTTGTCATTAAAATTCGTTGAGTATGCAGATGCATGACAGGGCCCGATCTAGCTCTTCCGCCGCTCTGGGCAAATATGATTTGTCCCGCCTTTTATATTTAATTATAATTATATTAAAATATAAATTTTGACAGTGAATGAAATATTGTGTGTAGGTATGTGTTGAAGAACAAAAGTCTTTTGTTTTATACAAAATTTAATATTCATAAATTACCAATTAACCAATTTTGTCACTCCCTACTTGAAGCCCCTACATCGGACCCTGGTGCATGCCGATTTCTCCAGAGATCTCGCTAGAAACTATTACTTCTGATTAAACTTGTATGTAGTTTAATAAATTAGCTATTAAATGTCGTATCAGCTGATATTCTTCATAACATTGCCAAACGTATTTAGTAGTCTACTGTGAATTACATTAATCCTTTTGCTGCGGTATTTGACTGTAGTCCACGCGTTAAAAAATGTGTTCTCTTGTACTGTGATTTTTCGCAAGCATAAGTTGGGAAATAAAACCTTCTTTATTTGCCTAAAATTAACATTTTCCAAGAATCGCTCGAAAAATTAAATACGCAGCGAAACGGTTAAGTCGACAGATAGTCAAGCGCCCTATAGATTTTTAAATTCGTTTTACTAGGAAATGCAGGTTTATACATATAAACAAATTGCATTTTTGTTTTACTTTTTTTTTTCTCTAATACAACGAAACATTCTATACAGCTTAAGTAGCTATGAAAACAGAATATGCATGGAACGGTTAGACTCGAATGTATAAAAATATAAAGTTTGGAAAAAGTTACCTAGGAGTGAGATCGACGTCACGTATTATACCGTTTTCGGCGTGAAGCGTGACTCTCATGAAGCCTTGGACCCAGCTCTCTGCGGTTGGAGGCCGTGCAAGATTGATGGTGATTCTGTAATGTCTCCCTGAAAAATGTTCAGAATTGCAAGAGTCGAGAAATGAATAAAATTCAAAATGTTAATTAGATTTGCGGGATAATTTTATTATTTTTCTTGTTCCTTATTTACGATGATGTAACAGTAACAAATAGCCAGGTGTAACTCAAGAAATTCAATTCAAGATGAAATTTTTTAAAAATATTTTTACTTATATTAATTATATAAGTACACCCTGTATAAGAGTTCCTCCAATGGTAAGGAGAAAAGTAAATTCGTTACGTAATTGTGTACGGATTACATCATAAGTTTCTTGAACGCCTTCTAACTATACAAAAACTGGTAGAAATGTAAGTTCTAAATTTTATTACTTGTTATTCTTTGAAATTGGCTAAACTTCTTGGATCTCACACTTAATTATTGATTTGAAATATTTGAGATTTAATTAATTTCTTTTGATTTGGATTCTTTGAGATTTAATTAATGTGTTTTGATTTAGATCCTTTGAGATTTAATTAATTTCTTTGGATATGGGTCCTTTGAGATTTAATTAATTTCTTTTGATTTGGGTCCTTTGAAATTTAATTAATTGTTTAGATCCTATGAGGTCCAATTGATTTAAATCTTTGGAGACCCAATTGATTTTTTTTGAGTTCTCATTGATTTGGTTCTTAAAATTCTTTTGAGTTTTCGAGTACAGGACCCGCTTAATTATTTATTATTAAGAAACGCGACAAACAGCTTTCACTCTCTTATCATCACGAGGAAAATTGCCGCGTCTCTCGAGGCTGATATAACTCCGCCCGACATAAGCATCGATTAGAAACCGGCGGCGAGCAATTTCGCCGATCCATCAAGATCCAGACGATCTTTCGGCGACACGGAAGTGATTCTTAACTCGCCAGTATGATGTTCTATTTATTCAATTGTTTCCACTTCAAATCAAATTTAGTGACAAGGGCGTGTGGGCAAATTTTGGAAATATTTTTAAAATTTATTCATTCATCTGTATATACTTCGTAATTTTTTATTGTTTTTTGTCTATTGATTAAAATGGAAAGTAATAATAATGTGTTATAATAAATGAAAATATGTTCGTAATAAAAGTGGGATATTTGTTGAAAAATCTTTGGTTTTAAGAGTTTTGAATTTATGCACCACTATTTTTCTTACTTATTTGAAATGTTTTTTTTAAACATTTTGATGCAAAGATGATTGTATGGTAATTGATAAGTGAGAAATAATAACAACTGAAGGAGCAAGAAGCACTAATAATCATTTTGCACAACAAAATCGCGACATCGATTACCATGGAACATCGTCATTGTCGTTTAATTTATGTGCATTCCATTTATATATCTTATTTATCTTGCCAATCCTGTTTAAATGATGAATGATAGTCGAATGACTACCATCCACATGCGTGACCATCGATCGTGCAGTCTGTCATGGATTATTTTTAACAGTCTCTTTCAAAATTTCATCGTTTACGACTTTCTCTTACCCTCTCCCACAGGTTCAATTTCTTGGTCTGTCAATTTCTAACGACATACCTTCGGCTTTGACTTTTAATAAAGCAAATGTCCAACATTTTCCGTGTTAATGTAACTTTCTCCAAATTCTAAATCTAATATTTTCATGTAATTTCTATTTTATGGAAATTTTAAAACAATAGAATAAATCGATTACAGAAATTTCGGAAATGAAATTATTTTGGAAGTTCAATAAAGCAGTAGTTAGGCTATGCCGATTCTGGACCAAGTGGGGGCTAGGGGTGAGGTGGGGCGGGGGGTACCGCGGGCGCGGAGGTGAGGCGGGGTGGGAGGTATCGCGCTTTTTCGCGAGGGTACCGAGTTCGTGGACGAGGGGGTGAACGTCACAGGAGAGGGGGAGATAGATGCGCCAATACGAAACCGCGAGTCGTTCATCGAGCAACACGAAATGTCTAACGAACCGACGTCGACGCCGATAACCACGGGCAACGTCGACGCGAAGCATTCACAAAAACATCACCGACGTCATCGTCAAAAAGGAACGAAACATCAAAAAGGGACGAAACGCCGGCACGTGGACACAAAGGTGGAAATCGTCAAAGTCAGCGACGTTATACGTAAAAAGTGCTTGGCTCTGAAAATTGGAAAAATGGATACGGAAGCGGCTGTGGATGCGAGCACGCGTCCCATCGTCGAACTGCTGAAACGATTGATCGAGAATGCGTCCACGTCGAAAACATACTCAACGCCTCGATCACGAGCAGTGAATAGGAAACACAATACGATCAACAACAATCATCGAAGAGACTTCGACCCGTTACTCCGCCGACAATCAAGGAACTTCCGCATAACATTTCATTGTATTCATTATATTTATCTGTTATACTATGTACACTAAAGGATTTGTACCCGTTAATAATAATAATAATAATAATAATAATAATAATAATAACCTTCCAGATTCTAGCGACGACGACGACAACGACGATAACACTGACAATGATAACAACAATGTTGACGATGTTGACGATGAAGATAATGTTAACGATGATATTGTCGACGATGATGTCGATGATGTTGCGATGATGCCGAGGAAACAATTCCTGATGATGAGTCGTCGGCAAAGGTTTACGATTTGGATTCGGTGCGGAAAGCCGTCGATGATATCGAAGTGTATATACGGAACGCCAAAGGACCCTTGTCGCGACAATACCTGCGACTATTCTTCACCGACACCAAGAAACTAATCGACGATGTGTACGGCGTATACTTGGGGCCCGACGACGAGCTAATGATCGGCGATTCCGTGTTCACCATCGACGTGGACGGCGATGACATTCACGTGAACGGAACGCGATACCCGGGGACTCGGGGTTTGTACGAATTGCTGTTCATGCGAGAACCCAACCAGCAGACGTACACGGACGCGGATTTTCGCTCGTACCAACGCATCTTGTTGTCGACGAGGGCGCATAAGCAAAACCATTCGCCGAGCAAGCGCACGCTGGGTAACAAGGGGTACAAGTATAAGAAAATCATATCCTCGGTGATCGATGGGGTGCGGACATCGGGTGACAGACGCGTTTGGGGCAGCGCGGACGGCGCGGGCGGCACGGGCGGCGCGGGCACACGACAAGGACTGCCCATCGACGAATCGATGACGGTCACCGATAACGCGATCGATTACGTGTACTGGGACGATCCGAACGAATTGGTCGATAGACTTGAATTACTCGTAGCATCGCGTGCGGCAGGTCACACGGGTCACGATAACGAAATCGCATCCATCGTGGACGAACTTTGCGAGAACGGACGCATCTTAAATTGAACGATTCGGTGATCGTCGCGTCAGTAGTGTTCGCGCGCACGCATCGTTATGTCGGTGAACAAGTTTGGCACATCGTTACGCAATAACAATACCAACAACAACAACAATAACAACGAAGCAATGATGACAATGACGAGACTATTGGCCTTGGCCGATGAACGCTTTACCCAAAAAATTGGAACGGCTATCGCGAGCGCACGACTGGACGCCGCGTATCAACGATCTCAACTCGAGACGCGAGTACAACGAACGATGTCGGATATCGTTAACGCGCAATTATCTCAACTAGCGGATGATTTAAATAATGCGATGGAACGACGCTTCGATCACTTGAAAGATAGACTCGAAGAGTTCACGACATCGTCGACTGCGATAAGAACGACGGATCGGTACAAACGAAAAGCAAACGAGGGTCTATGACGACTATGACGACAATGATCAATGACGCTGACAATAACGACTACGACTCCGAAACGTCTAACAACAAACAATCGCTAAATACGTGCATCGATTGCGTTTTATGTACGCTCGTGGAACTGATACTAATTCTAACGTCTTTGAAACGTCGTGACCATCCCCGAACACCCGCAAATCATGAACAAGGAGCGAGTATAACTAGTGAACGAATTACACGCCCCCGCGAGACGTAATTTCCCACGGCGTAGCGTCGTGATTCGTGGCTACGATGATTTGTGGCAGGCCGATTTGGTGGAGATGCGTCCATACGCCAAGCAAAATCGTAGATATCATTACATACTAACTATCATTGATGCGTTCAGCAAGTACGCGTGGGCCCTACCCGTGAAAACGAAAAGTGGGCGAGACGTGACCGCGGCGTTCACGACCGTATTGCGGCAGAGTGATAGATGCTCGCGAAATTTACAAGCCGACATGGGAAAGAAGTTTTACAACACGGAGTTTCAACGATGCGCGAAGACACGCGGGATCAACCACTACTCAACGTACAGCATGATGAAGGCGTCGATCGTTGAACGTTTCAATCGCACGCTGAAAAATCTCATGTGGAAACAATTCTCCTTGAACGTATCCTATCGTTGGATCGACCTGTCACCTGCGCTCGTACGCACCTACAATCATCGCAAGCATCGGACGATCAACGCCCGACCCGTTGACGTGACCCCCGCGACGCGTTTGTCGTTCGCCGTGAATGAACCCCTCTCTCCCTCTGCATCAAAACGCGTTCGATGACGCGCGAAATTCAACGTCGGTGACAAGGTATGCGTGAGCAAGTTCAAGACCCTCTTCGAGAAGGGATACACTCCGAATTGGTCTACCGAGTAGGGCTGTAGCTGTGGACCGAGTACTCGAGATACCCGGGTACCCGGGTACCCGTGAGACGAGGAAAATTCCCGGATAAGCGCTCCCCGGGAAAACTACCCGAGATACTCGAGAATCTCGAGAACTTACAGAGTACAGAACGTGATTCTGGAACGACGCCTGTCAGAGAGATGCCGTCTGGCACTCCGTGGCGAGGTCAACCCCCTGCGGTACCTCACCGAATTTTATAGCTTTCGACCCTCGAAGGGGTTGGAATAACATTAAGAAGAGAGAAATGCCCAGGATTTCCGTATTTCTCATCAGATCTTTGCGAAACCGACGCCAATCGATTCCTCGTGTTTTTCCGATGAAAATAATACCAAGAACGACGTAATTCGGACCATAATGAAGGAAATTCTATGAACAAATATCTTGCATAATTTCTAAATCACTTCGTTAACAATAGTCCGATTTACATGAAATTTGGTATGATTTTCATCGGAAAAACATAAGGAATCCATCGGTGTCACTTCTATATCAATACGATAAAGAGTTCGGAATTATTTTATTTCTGAATCAGGTATTATGAATCGTCGGTCGACCGCAGCGAATGGAGGTCGGCCCCCCGTAGTCGAGGGTAAAATATTCATTACAGTATAATAAGGAGCTATTTAATGTTCATCGTATCGATATGGCAGTGACACCGATGGATTCCTTATGTTTTTCCGATGAAAATCATACCAAATTTCATGTAAATCGGACTATTTTTAACGAAATGAATTTGAAATAATGCAAAACATTTGTTTATAGAATTTCCTTCATTATAGTCCGAATTACGTCGTTCTTGGTATTATTTTCATCGTAGAAACATAAGGAATCGATTGGCGTCGGTTTCGTAAAGATCTCATGAGAAATTCGGAACTGGAAATTCCTCACTTCTTAATGGGAATTCCTGTGTCCCTAGGGGTCGAAGCCTTCGACCCGAAGGCCATGACGCTCAGTGTGGCTTCAGTTATGGAACGGTACTCTATGAGATCTCAAGACTCTCGAGTATCTCGGGTAGTTTACCCGAGTAGCAACTACCCGGGAAATTTTTTTTTTCCCGGGTGTCTCACGGGTACCCGGGTACCCGTTCTCCCGGGAATCGACAGCTCTACCTTCGACCCGAAGGCCATGACGCTCAGTGTGGCTTCAGTTATGGAACGGTACTCTATGAGATCTCGAGACTCTCGAGTATCTCGGGTAGTTTACCCGAGTAGCAACTACCCGGGAAATTTTTTTTTCCCGGGTGTCTCACGGGTACCCGGGTACCCGTTCTCCCGGGAATCGACAGCTCTACTACCGAGGTATTCGAAATCATCACCGTACAAAGAACGTTCCCGGTGACGTACATTCTGCGCGATTCCGCGGGAGAACCGATCTCAAGTGGTTTCTACGAGTACGAACTACATTCGGTCGCGAATCCGGATGTCTATCTGGTCGAGAAGATTATTCGTCGCAAGGGGAATCAGGTGTACGTTAAGTGGCTTGGATTTGATTCGTCGCGGAACTCGTGGGTACGTGACAAGGATATTCTATGATTAGTTATCATTAGCGCGCTTGATGTAACTGGAATAAAGAAATGAAAAAAAATACATATAAATATATATATTGTCCGTTTATTCAATTATTCAATTATTTAATTATTCACATTTTAAGAAAGTATGGAAAAAATATATATACTATCACGTACAAAATACAATTTTGACTAGTCTACGCTATACATATATTACATATTCATAAATAAATAACATGTACAAAAGAAAGAAACGTATATACATATGTACATGCAAACATACAAACATACAAACATGCAAACATACTAAGCAACGGGATTCTCGTCGGGGTCAAGCTAGAGACGTTCGTGGGTTTCGAGCTCGGGATTTGATAATGTCCTTACGGAAGAGTGCTGACCCGATCGGCTAAAATACACCGCTTGTCGACCAACGGACTGAGAGCGTTTTTTTCTTGACTCACGGAATACACCTCGTGCACTTTCGAATGTATATTGTTCTGCCGAACTGATCGCGGAGACAACGAATGTAATCGTCGAATTGTACATGATTCGCGACCACGTGTCTCTGCACACCCTTCACTTTTTCGTCTCACTCGTAGACCCCACTGCTGCGTTAAAAGTTCTAGTCGCGTACATTTTAGACCTCAATCCGACGAACTCGGTCATCAAGGCACCGTTATTTTCATCTTTCATCAGTCCCGGCACTTTTTTGTTTTCGCGCGGCATACCGTACGGATTGTCCACCGCGTAATCACTCGTGTCGAATCGGGCGACGTCACGCTTCATCGTTGCATACGCTTCCTCACATTCCATGCTATACATTAAACTGTCTGTGTCGGTGTACAGGACCTTGCACCGATCACCGAACTCCGCACGCATATACGCGTAATGAAACTCATACAAACATTCTTTTGATACGTCCAATACACCCCATTCCCACGTATATCGGCTTGTCGAACTTCACTTTCAGTTTACGCATTTCGATTGCCACCAACTAATCGGAGAAAATCGTGCGACTGCGAAAGTTCGGTTTCGCGATCAGCGCTTCCGCGCCGTAACGACCGTCCCACCGCGTCACCAGTCGCACGTCTACGCGATTCCACACATTCTCCATTGTTTTCTCCTACACCGCATTATTCATTAATTTAAATAGAGTTTTTTGAAATTCACTAGTGGCTCGCGTCCTCAAACCGGTGTTCAATCGGATATAGTCGCGCAACCAATGCGACTGATCGAAACGTAACACCCGATGAATTCGCGTCACGCGCAAACCGTGTCGGACGCACTGTTTCAGGTAGCGATAATGTACAACGTATTGCTCCTTATCGTCGGCAAGCAACTTTGTCTGCTTTCCTTCTGGCGCGTGCTCGCGCACCGGGCAGAATGGAAAGTCGGAGTGGGCGTCGTGGATCTCCTTGGGATATTCGATGTCATCGGGCCGTGATCTCGCCGTCGGGTAGAGATGATACGTCGAGCGCGGCCATCGTCGCATCGTCCAGCCATCGAAACCCTCCATGTGGCATAGCTTGCGACACCGCCCATCCGTACAGGTTGTTGACGTCGAAGTACATCAGATACGTCGACGACTTCGACTCGTCGTACATCCCCGCAGGCAGGTGCTTGTTGTTGGCACGCGCGTACCTGTGCGAACACTGGCTCAGACCGCCGCGTATGCCATGCTCCAAGAACAGTAACATGTCCACATCCGTTATAAGCTCTAATTGTACGCCGGTGTACTTAAGCATTGCGTCCCACGTGAAACTCGGTAACGTAAAATAATGCGCGGGATCCAAATCGTAACTCGCGATACAGTCGGTGCGGAAACTCCCGAATACGTCGGTGAGTAACAACACATCTGTTTTTAAGTATAAATCACTGTACTCGCCCAATGTCTGTACGCGAAAAGTTTCCCACACGTTCACGGCGTGCGCGTAATCAGGCTCCGACACGCCGCGATCCTTCAGCCGGTTATAGAAGGCTTCGCGGGACGGTAGACACGTATCGTTCAGTTTCGTGTACGACGTCACGTACTCGTAGGGAAAGACAGCCTTCCTCGTCAGGAGATCGAAATGAGGGTCCGGCAGATGTTGAAACTCGCGTTGTAGAATCGCGAGTCGTTCTTTGCCAAGGTCCGAAGCGAGTTTCTCCAGACTGGCGACCACAAATTTCAACGAATCGATGAATTGAAACTTTAATCCCCTCTTCCAATCCTTGTTCTCAGTGTCGATTCCCTTGACGTGTTTGGTGAACGATATGTACCGTTCTTTCGTCACCGGCAGCAGGTCGATCTGTCCCTCGAACGCGGACGCCAACTCCATGATCACGAAATGCGCGTCGTAGCCTGATAAATTATGGAACACTACCGGTATCGTGTACGATTTTTGGAATTGTAGGTTACACGACACGTGGGCCGCGCCGAGGTACTCGCCCGTCGAGTGGCAATGGTCACGCACTTTCTTGTCCCCCTCGACGAAAGGTTGTCCGCACACGTGACACACGATCGCGGCGTTAAAACTTTGCCACTGGTGTCTCGTCAACGAGTTCATTGGTTTCGCGTTCCGCAACCACGAATACGCAATGTTCGCAAAGTCCCGAAGTTCTTGCACGAACCACTTCACGCACTCGGATTCGTGACGATACGCGCGATAACGGCACAGAGAGGCGTCGGTGGAACAATGGATGTAATATCCCACGCTGTACGCTCTATGCTACTGGTATGTGTACGTGCGACTCCGCTCCGCAGGCTCCACGTCCTCCAGCATGCATTCGAAGTCCGCGTAAATGATGAATGGCGCTCGTTCCTTATTTTTAAAGTTCTTGAACTCCAACCATTTATCATTCAGGGACGGCAATTCGACGGCAAGTCCACGGTGTGCTTCGTTAATTGGTCGGCCGAGTGAAAGAAGCTTAGATATCTGCAACGATAACAACATCAATAATAAAACATAATAATCAATCATACATCGATCGAAATATATCATATTTTACTCACCTTTCGCAAACGAATACTTGATGTCCGTGATTGCCGAGCTGCTTCGATATGAGTCTCGACATGCTCCGAATGCATGCGAAATGGTATTGTTGGGGCTCGTTGGGGTCCTGCACTAGTAAGAGGTTTGCGTGTCTCTCTCGCTTGTCCTCGGTCAAACGCAGAGGCGCGCAGCTTCCGTCGGACCACGCGTACACATTCACTGACACGTCGTTCATCTTCTCGAAGTTTGTCAGTTGGTCCAACGTTACGGGTAGAGTCATATTGCCCGTGCGAAGCACCTCCGAGTAGTGATGATACGATGCAACCCTACTCACGTTCATAGCCACAGGGTACAAACTGGCAATGACAGCCCACAAGAAACACGCATTGTCTCTGTTCTTTATGTTGATCACCGCTTCCTTCAGGACAACGGCGGACTGAAGTGGTACGTTGCAGCCGCCTCGAAGTGGATTGTGCTTATTAATATTGACTACAATATTTAACACAGTCCTTAGGGTCCATCCATTGTCGCGATCTTGAAACTCGCTACTAACGTGGGAGCGACCACGTGCTTCGAGTACCACTCACGAACGTTCGAAGTCATGAACAGTACACGATTTCGCGTACCGAAACTTTTCATCTCCGTATTCTCATCCAACATAAACTCTGTGTCAAAGTTCGTATTCACAGAGACGCTCTTATGTACCGTAATAGCGTCCGTGACGCGCGAGATCATAGTTCGTCGAGCATCCTCTAAAAATCGACGCGGATCGACGTGTCCCACGTTGATAACCGCACCGGTTGAAATACGGCCTATAAACGCAGATTCCACGTCTTCCCATACGACTTTGGGTGCCGTCGATCGGCCCGAAACAGCGCAACCGACTCGCGAAAACTTTTCCCGCACGATCGCGCACAATGTCTTTATTCGCGTGATCAGTGACACTAGGCGTTGTTTCGCGGCCACGGACATTCCTCCGCTGCTCTGGTACTCGACGATGAGCTGCAGGCACGTGTCGCAATGATCCACCCAATCTCGGAATTCCGCAATAGAGCGTAAAAGCTTAGACATCCTGAACAAAACCCTGTACGTATCCATGAACCCCTCCATGTTCGCTTATTCACAAAGAGTTCACGCGTCCAGTTCAGTGAGTATGCATGCTATTTTGCTCCGGACACACGTTCCAGCTATTTCAACACTACCCATACAGCACACTTCCTGCAATTTATTGCCGTACATTATTGGAGTGGCAATGCTCCTACAATATTGCAGCAATATTGCACGAACGTTGCCGTACAATGTTTCATTGGCAATGATCCTACAATATTGCAGCAATATTGCAAGAACGTTACCGTACAATGTTCCATTGGCAACGATCCTACAATATTACAGGAATATTGCAAGAACGTTGTCGTGCAATGTTCCATTGGCAACGATTCTACAACATTTCTGCAATATTGCGTGCTCATCGACGTGCAATGTTCCAGTGGCAACGATCCTACAATATTTCGACAATATTGCGCGCACATCGACGTGCAATCTTCCACTGGCAACGATCCTACAATATTTCTGCAATATTGTGCGCTCATCGACGTGCAATGTTCCAGTGGCAACGATCCTACAATATTTCGGCAATATTGCAAGAACATTGCCGTACAATGTTCCATTGGCAACGATCCTACAATATTTCGGCAATATTGCAAGAACATTGCCGTACAATGTTCCATTGGCAACGATCCTACAATATTACAGGAATATTGCAAGAACGTTGTCGTGCAATGTTCCATTGGCAACGATTCTACAATATTTCTGCAATATTGCGTGCTCATCGACGTGCAATGTTTCAGTGGCAACGATCCTACAATATTTCGACAATATTGCGCGCACATCGACGTGCAATCTTCCACTGGCAACGATCCTACAATATTTCAGCAATATTGCGCGCACATCGATGTGCAATGTTTCAGTGGCAACGACCTAGCAATATTGCCTACATATTGCCGTGCAATACTGTAGTGGAAAGATTGTAGAAACAGTACAGCAATATTCTGAAGCAACTATGATACTTTGACGAAATTTGAAATATGACGTCGAGTAGATTCTACAACATGTTTCATTTAACTGCATGTGCTAGAATTTCTCGTTGGCCGTTGAAGGTATGAAAAAAGTGTAATTATGAGAGTTGTTTGTACATGAATTTAAATTATAGAAGAGATTTGAAAATGAATTTAATTTGTTTAGATAGAGTAGATACTATATACTTTAATAGTATATAGTTTTTCAAATGATCCTTCGTTTTTGAATAATACGAGTTTAAAGTTTTGCACGGTAGGAGTATAAGTTCGAATACGTAAGCAATCTTATCAATCAACGGTTGTAGCTGCGGCGGTAAAGTGTTCGTCTACGATGCTACAGGTCCTCGGTTCGAATCCCTCTGGGGTAAAAATATTTTCTATGAGAAAAAGACACGGGCGTTATACTACTACGATTCTGCACACATTCATGTCGTCGCGTCCCTCACTGCCCAAAACGTTGCGGTGAGACCATTGCTGTAAAATTTCCGAAACGTTGCGGGATTATACTTCATCAATATTGCTAAGGCGGACATAGGAGTGAACCTGCAACTTCCCTGCAATGATACGGTGCACCATTGCATACTCACACCGCAATATTCTCCGAAGAGTTTCAGGATCATTGCCATAATTTTGCCGTTTCGTTGCAGAATCATTGCCGAAACGTTGCAGGTCTACATGTTTGCAATGCTGCCGCAACATTGCAAAAATACACACCTGCAATATTGCGAAGGCGGACATAGGACTGAACCTGCAACGTCTCTGCAATGTTATAGTGCAACATTGCAATCTTGCACCGTAATATTTCCGAAGAGTTGCAGGATCATTGCCACAATTTTGCCGTTTCGTTGTAGAATCATTGCCGAAACGTTGCAGGTCTACATGTTTGCAATGCAGCCGCAACATTACAAAAATACACACTTGCAATATTGCGAAGGCGGACATAGAACTGAACTTGCAACGTCTCTGCAATGTTATAGTGCAATATTGCAATCTTGCACCGCAATATTGCAGAGACGTTGCTGCCATGTTATAGTGCTCTGTGGGTACTCATAAGTAATGTCAAACGTTGTTGTTCAGATTCTGATATACTTTGTTCTGATACACTCGTAGCACTGTTCTTCGGTACTCAGCAGTGGGATCAGCCCCCGTAACAATTCGTACAAATTCACGAAAAAGTCCATGTCCCGTGATACTTATGCACGCGTAACGTATTTCACGATCTTCGCCGAGCGACTGCAGGATTTTTAATATATTAACCGCCTGCCCTAGCCGAGACCCTTATGACGCTATCGCACTATGTTTACGCTAGTTACAGTTCGAACGGATCTTCAAATTTTGCTTTGCTACTCCCACGATTCAAATATAAACATGCGGTATCGCGCGGTGCAATGTTATGTATACTCAATGGGCTGCCGCGAGGATTGACTTACAGCCTCCTCGATATGAAATACTCGGAACTCTACCCCGAATAATTACCGCTCTATGTTTATGACGTTGCTTAAGCGAATGCAACGTCGAATAATTATTGCGCTATGTTTTCGTATGTTTGATCATGTAACGGTCACGAAGCCCCTCGAGAACGGTACTTGAGACGTCGCCCTGTTCTCGGTCGTGAAAATACTCGGAACTCCACCCGAAAAATTATCGCGTGAACGCAACGCCTAATTTATTGCTTCAGGGACATTGCGTTTTCTCGAGGGTACTTCATAGAGGCCAACACGCGTTACATCCTGCTCGGATATAAACACACGGCATGGCACGGTGCAATGTTTATTCCATAGGCTATCGCGATGTTTGATTTACAATAATTATTGCTCTATGCTTACATCATTGCACGTGAGCTGTATATCAGTCCCACGATTCGAATATAAACACACGGCAGGAAGCGCGTGCACGTAGGTGCCAAAAACGCGTTTAATCTTGTCGCGCGCCATGATTCCTTATCTTTTCTCAGAAATCCTGGTTCGCCCTCTTTCTCAGAAATCATCATCGAAGACGCGGTTTGAATTTTCACGAATCGGTCGCGGTCGCGCCTGCGCAACGATCCCCGCACGCGTACGGAGATTGGGCGGCGGCGACGCGCGTCGAAAGTACCTTAAACGTCCAACAGGTGGCGCCAATACGAAATGTATGAGAAATATGAAAAATTTACCAAGGCGGGACCAAAGTACCTGAAACATCCAATAGGTGGCGCCCATACGAAATGCGCGCGACGCCATTTTGAAATTAGGAAAATCCTCCCCCTCCCCTGTGACGTTCACCCCCTCGTCCACGAACTCGACATACGCGCGCGACGTCATTTTGAAATTTTGAAAATCCCCCTCCCCTGTGATGTCACCCCCTCACCTACGAACTCGATAGACGCCAGTTTGAAATCCCCCTCCCCTGTGACGTCATCCCCCTCACCCACGAACTCGGTACCCCCCTCTCCGCCTCACCCCCCTCGCCCATCTCGCGGAAGGGCGCGGTACCTCCCACCCCGCCTCATCCTCGCGCCCGCGGTACCCTCCGTCCCGCCTCTCCCCTCGCCCGCACTTGACCCAGAATCGGCATAGCCTAATTACTAATACCTTTCACCTTCTTTTTTTATTTAAATGATCGTATTTATAAAAATATTCTTATGTTTGGATTTATTTTAATTTGACGTGCCAATCTTTGCAAAAAGATTGGATACTTAATAATAAGTGATCAAGAGCAAAAGTATCAACTTCAATTATTTCATTCTGTTCATTATATAGCATAGGTGTTCAAGTGGAGGTGAAACAGAAAAATAATCCTAGCATCTCGATTATTCATTTCGCAAAAGAGAAAATGTTAAATAATAAAACAGAACTTTCCTTGAATATCGATACTATAATAATTTATTTTAATTTATTTTATGCTACAAAAATTGTCGTTAAGATAGTTTTAGTAGACATCCACTTCCTATTTTCGAATAAGAAAGTTTCAAAAGAAAACAACAAACTTTGGAAATGTCATTTTAAGTTTGAGGGAAGTATACTTTTTAAAAAAGATTCCGGAGGGTTGAATGGATATCTAAGTCCACTCGATTAGTACTCCTATATTTATTTTCAAAATAATCCTTTTTCGTACTGCAACTAATATACAAACTCGGATAGATATACGTATACCTACCAAGTAATGGCGAGGCTTTGCTGATGCATTTGTATTATAGATGCCACTATTGCTTGGTATACCTATATCCAAGGCTGGATCAACGAGGCGCTGCACAGTGGTCCGGATCGCCGAAAACGTGAAAAAAAATTTTCCCTTTATCATTATGAAAATGGTCATTCCAGGGGCCGCATAATCTGATTCCGGGGTCAAAATCGTTATTAAATTAAAATTAAGCCCTGTAGGGGGGAGGAAATGTCGAAAAATAATGTTATTTTTTTAACAGTACTGTCTGATTTGATTACGTTAATTGAGGTTAATTACGGCATCAAATTTTTAAAAATTAACAGGGATAGCGTTTTTAAGATAGCAAAAGTTATTGGGCGCGTGGAAACTAGAAGGTCAATAATTCGTATAAATTCACACGTCAGATATTGAAAATGCTTTCATTCGATGTTATTGAAATATATAAAAAGTTATAAATAACAGAAATACGAGATGGTCGTTTTTAATCGCATGTTACAGTTTTCAGAATCGAGAAGCATCTTTGAAACTTACATTATTTAATAGTCTATATTCGAGCTCATTTAAGAAGGAACTTGCCGACCGACGAGTTTAGATCGTTTCTGCACATGTTGGCGACGAAACAAGTTACTATTGGCTATACCACAAACAAACGCTCCCTCGGAGCCAATAAGCGCATTCTACATGCGCGAATTAAGTTCCTTCTTAAATGAGCTCGAGTATATAGTTTAAAGAATGTATGTGCAAAAGGAGAAGTTGCACTTTTTTGCGACTTCCGAGTAATAACCAATTATGTTGGCAGCAATCGGGCCACTTGCACCGACGAAGTAAGTATCTGCGTCCCGCCAACATGCTTCTACATATATTTCTGAACATAATTGGTTATTACTTGAAAGTCGCAAAAAAGTGCAACTTCTCCTTTTGCACATACATTCCTTAAACTATAGACTATTAAATAATGTAAGTTTCAAAGATGCTTCTCGATTCTGAAAACTGTAACATGCGATTAAAAACGACCATCTCGTATTTCTGTTATTTATAACTTTTTATATATTTCAATAACATCGAATGAAAGCATTTTCAATATCTGACGTGTGAGTTTATACAAATTATTGACCTTCTAGTTTCCGCGCGCTCAATAGCTTTTGCTATCTTAAAAACGCTATCCCTGTTAATTTTTAAAAATTTGATGCCGTAATTAACCTCAATTAACGTAATCAAATCAGACAGTACTGTTAAAAAAATAACATTATTTTTCGACATTTCCTCCCCCCTACAGGGCTTAGCTTTAATTTAATAACAATTTTGACCTCGGAATCAGATTCTGCGACTCCAAAAACTCCTGGAAGGACCATTTTTATAATGATAAAGAGCGTAAGGATTTTTTTTTCACGTTTTCAGCGATCCGAACCACTGTGCGCTGCTGCTCCGGACCCCACTTTCCAGGGAGGAGGGGACCGTTCTAAGTCTACCATTTTTCTTTTGAAGAAATTAGAAATCGTATTAAAAGTTTATTTTAAAATATTCTTTTCGATGTTTATCTTTTAATATTATTTATTTGTAAATTTGTATTTTTTATTAATATTAAATGTTATTTAATTCCATTTAGAATAAATTTCATTTTTTGAAGATTTATGTAATGTGTTTTATTATAAAAAAAAAATAGTACACCCAGTCCGTTTGTCAATCAGTGAGGCCATCGCGTTGATAGCCCCGGCACCTAAACATATTAACTCGGCCCTGCCTATAACTCACATTATCAAAACCGAAAATCGCAGTTTCCACTGATAAGGCTAGCTCGGTGCCCAAAATCCGCCAAGAATCTTTCATTCAATTTTAAGCGCACTACAAGTCTGTGCATTTTTTAACCACCCATTTTCACCGTCCTGTACAATACGACAAAAGAAACATTGTTACTACTCACTGCAGTAGGGATCGTCCTTGCCAGTAGTGAAGAAAAATTTTGAGCCTAACAAGGATAGCACATCCTGTCCCATAGCTTGCCGTCTCACCAACGCGGGGCTGCTGTCCGCATGGTAACCCATAACACCACAGCTGAGGCTGTTGTTGCTCTTGCAGGAGAAACACTCGCCCCTGAGGAAACTTGCGTAACTCGAGCATTCGTGTGCCACGTACTGGCACCTGGAGTTGATGCTTTCGATGAACAGTTTTATGGCACGCACGTGATTGCAGGCGACCAGTACCCTTGACGCCTCCTCTAGTCCCTCCCTGATCAACGTTAGAGGCAGCGACGGGGTAGTCTCGCTCAGATCCGTACACCCCGGCTGTTCTTTACCGTTATTGGGATAGAAGTCCAGATGGCCACACGGCTGACTCATCCCGTATCCTGGAAGTCCTTATTGTATACTAAGTTAGTCTGGATATGTGCGTTGCAATTTAACTTGTACGCGGGGAACAACGAGCTATGAGCACAGTTGTGAACTGATAAGAGTGGGTCTGAAAGAAATGGGAGGCCTATAGTCCCGGCGCGAAACGGGTTCGACGCGCTTCGCGGAACCTGGCCCAGCGCTTTAAAAGGCTCTACGATCCACGAAAAGCTCATCGTAAATTTTGCGGGACTCTAGGCATAGATATTTATTATTATAAAGTTTAGAAGTACAATATGAATTATGAATGCGTTTTTAGGGCTGCGCATAATTTTGAAACCCGGCCCCGCAAAAGGTCACGCTGGCTCTGGTCCTATTAGTCGGAATTAAGTCTCGTTAAGTTTCGTTATGCATGTAATTTACAGTAGAGTAGTGTCTCGAAAGAAGGGCGGGGTTTCTGACTCGAAATAAGGTGATTGCTAATCGCTATCCTCACCAAGTGAGCGAGGAGGGGAACTTCGATAACCCAAAGATTCCAACTTTTTATTGAGTTCTGCAGGTTTGTAGGGGTCTGCAATAGAAGTGTTAGACAATTTCTTTTTTTGTTGCTTCATGACCCTTCAGAGTGAAAAGAATCCTTAAAGGTTAATGTGCATT
Source organism: Andrena flavipes (assembly GCA_963971345.1). Lineage (NCBI taxonomy): Eukaryota > Metazoa > Arthropoda > Insecta > Hymenoptera > Andrenidae > Andrena > Andrena flavipes. The sequence continues at coordinate 44,053,653 of OZ020479.1, read as the reverse complement.
TCTCTATTTTAAATTCTATAGTGGATATAAAAAAAAATTATTAGAATGAAAATCCTTACAAAATTGATTTTCACCTTCGCTATATACGCACGGGCCTCATAATCGGGTCAGTAGAGAAGGAACACTGTGCAGAAGTGTCATTTACAGTGAAGCCTCGATACTTGAACTATATCTGTTGCATACCGTTAAGAAATGGTAGACGTGATTACTTAACAATGTGGATAAAGATAGGGTAAAAAGTAATAGTAGAAGGGCAAACATAATCTTCAGTCTGATGTACCACTGGTTATCTTGACAATTGCTTGAACCTTACTTGTATACATGCTCACTCTCTTTTTCTGCAACGATTGAGGCTTTATAATACTAAATATTGGCTGGTACCTTATCATATCTCGCACACACAAATAATTCATAGTAATGCATTGTATAGGGACTAGGAACACATGGTACCCCTCAGGCCTAGTCTTGCCAGCTCATAACTGTGTACTGAGCAATAGTGAGGTTTCCAGGCTGAGTTGGTACTTTCACGAACAATGATGTAATGCTTTATCTCTGATAGTTCTATATTGTGGGTGTGAGAAACCTGTGAGTTGAAGAATGTACTCTCGTGGAGTGGTTGGATGAAAGAAATACATATGTACCGTGTGAGTGTTTAGGTTTGGGTGTCGATTGCGAGTGAGAATGATTCTTGGAATGCACATGAAAAATTTGGACGAATGTGTGCGGTGTGCGTGGTTGGGTGTGTGGTGCATCTGTGATCTTGCGAAGTACGGGAGTGATCGAGAATCAGGAGCAGAGCAGGGAGTTGAGTTTTAGAGTGCTGAAGAGCGCGGAGTCAAAGAGTAACGTAGAAGAACAAATGAAACTTTGATTATCACAAAGTGTCAAGGGAATGAAATAAAAACGAAGGGGTGGTATTTCCAGATTTCAAGGTAGCCTATATTCTCTGCAGTGTTGTATAGAGTAATTATTCAAAATTGGGTCCAGATCAGTTAAGGGGTATAGGAGTTAATAGGGAATATACAGACATAAGAAGGGATGGGGAGTATTTTTTCTAGGGTGTCGAAGAATATGCATGCCTTTGGGTGGGGATACGTCGAACAGTATAGAAGCCCTACCTAACAAACATACATACAAATTTTGACTTTTAAATACGAAGGGTTCAGAAGCCAATCAGTGTGTCCTACTTTTCCTAAAACTCAGTTACGTAGTTCAAAAACCTCTTTACCGTTAAAGCTTTCAGTTGATAAATTAATTAAGTCACTACTTTTATACGTAAGCCATAAATGGCGGACCTGTTCGAAACGACTTTTAAAATCGTTGTAACACGCTTGCTCCAGAACAGTTCTGGGTTAAGTACCGTGTTGTTCATCATAGTTCTCTTGCCAAAAGGTAAAGCTTTCCCCACACCGTGGCCAGATCCTCCAAGAACAGAGCCCCTATTTTTTAGCAATACGTCATCGGGCCGCTTGGCATTCCTATATTCTCTATCTCACACTAAATAATCAATCTTTCCACACCCGATAGCTAGGAGACCCAACGTGATCATCTAGCTATCGCCCGTCGCTAGGACTGTTTAGTCTCGCGTACCCTCTATCACAGGCCTTCCCAAGTAGGCGAAAACCACCCCTGAAACACATGTTTCGGTTCTCCCTCCAACGCTGCTCCTTCAGCTAAGACAGGCCTTCCAAAGTAGGAAAAATTAAAATTTAAACTAGCATACTATTTTTCAGTCATTATGAAATTTTCTATAAAAACTTGACACATTTGGTATTTTCACCCTAAAGCGCCCCAACATGCTTTCTAGCGGCGTTACTGTCTTCTGGGAGAGAGGGTAGTAGGAATCGTCCCACCTTAGCTGAAGGCGCAGCGTTGGAGGGAGTACCGAAACATGTGTTTCAGGAGTGGTTTTCCCCTCTTGGGAAGGCCTGCTCTATCAGGGACGCACGCAGACTAAGTCCCTGCCATAAAATCCGTGAAGGCAAGAGAACATAAGGCTATCCACCATCGACCTCGCCCTTAAATTTGATGAATCTAAAGGTGGAATCATACGGCGCGTGGCTCGGCGAACTTTGCGCGTGAATCGGCGATTCACGCACCGTTTGATCGGTCATGGCTCGACTCGTTCAGGTTCGCCCAGCCGACTTGCTGAACTAGATGAGACGAGCCACGCGCCGCCTGATTTCACTTTAACAGACCTACTACAGACAGAATTACTAGGCAAAGTTATCAGAGTACATACAACGTAATCTCAGTTTTAATGCTAATAGACTTATACTGATCCTTCACAACCAAGTATACATAAATTAGGAGTAGCAATCCTACTAATCCTACTAATATAAGAAATGCGAAAGTGTGTTTGGATGTTTGGATATTTGTTACTCAATCACGTCACAGCTATGCAACAGACCTTTCTGAAATTTTGTTTACGCGTAAACTAGGACCAGGAATAACATATAGGATATTTTTTATCCCGAATTTTTTAACCGATTTGGACTAAATTTTACATAATATTACTCTTTAGAAGCCTGCGGAAAATGTAGACTACCCCTGCCCCCTTATTTCTCCCTCCTGACACTCCGTAATACTCGAAGTTTTACCCGGGCAACGCCAGGTACTTTAAGCTAGTAATATATATACACTTATTATTATTAAAGTGTACCATTCTTTTACACCCGTCCAAACTACCAAATATTCCTACACAATATTTATATCTGCTTATTAGTTTGGGTAAGGGAGGCACTATCATGTTCGATATCTTTCGATGAAAATTTCTCTTACCTAGAAAAAAGATGCTTTTGCCATCGGTGTGAATGACGTCAACCAGTTTTGCGTCGGTGTAGTCGAGTCTCAAGTGACTAGGCATTCCTTGGAAGTAAGGTTCGGCCGGATCCAAGCCTGTGATGCGGCCGATAATTCCACCCAACTTTTCACCCGCGTAACCCGCTGTGTGGGCCCCCAAGCTGTGTCCAATTAGGTGCACATCGTTAGGATCCAGTCCATAATTTGTCTGCGTTTCATAAAGGGACAACGATTTTTATTTGTTGTTTTATACGTATATCGAGCAATAGTGAGATTTTGGGAGGAGTTAACCCTTTCGCTGCGGTGTTTGACTACCGTAAAAAATGTAATTTCTTTCAAGAGATTACAAAATGTTAAAAAAATGTATTCTCTCGAGAAAAAACATTTTGGTATTCCAAAAAAAGTTGAGTATTAGAAACTCTTTTATTGATGTAAAATTGGCACGTTTCAAGAATCGCCCGAAAATTTAAATACGCAGCGAATGGGTTAAGACGGGGGAGCAGGGATAGGAATAGAATCTGCAGGAGCTCTGAGAATCTGGTGCCTCGATACTAAGTTGCATACAAAACCTCTAATCTAGTTTTTCCATCCTCACCAAATTGTGATTATGTAATGGAAGGGATAGATGGCTCAGCCATCTTCCCATTTTCTGTTTGGGCATGTGCATTGGACACCGCACTATTGCTCGTTCCAACTCCGGCTGCTTTTATGCAGAACCTTTTGGTGTAACTTTTTGAGCTACTATAACATTTATATAGTGGAAGTTAACATGTAGAATACTTTTTTTAAATTCTTTATTTTTATTAGTAGGAAGAAATAAGATGATTTTTATCAAAAGATTTTTCAGATTAATATATGTCACTAATAAAGTTTTTTAATGGTATCATATATATTTTTCAAAACGCAAATTCAAAAGTCTCCGTACATAACATTACATTTCCGTTGGTACCCAATTTTAAATGAAAAAATAAACTAAATTTCGAAAGTAAAAGAATTTTATCTTCACCTTTATTTCTTCACATTGTCAATAAAACATTTAGCATTTTCTAATCATCCACTATTTTAAAATAAATCTAAACTACCTAACAGTTTTACTATTAATGAAAGTAACAAAATTGGCTGTTCGTTTGCAATAGCTATTGCATGTTATAAAACCAACTGCAAACGATATCGAAATTTTCATTTACCTGTAAATGTTTGACGAGATGGGCTATTTCAAGGCCCACTAACCTCGTATTGGCGGTCGCCTGAGTGTACAGTGGCAAGCTGCCTCCAGCCCAGTCGACGATGATGACATTGTAATCGTCGTGTTTCAGCAACTCGTTTCTCATCTCCTACAGTTAATGAACATTCGGTTAACATTGCCAAACAAAATAGTGGAGACATTATTCTTCGGTATATATTTTAAGGATTGAAAAAAGAGTCATTGTAAAAATATCAGAAACCAGGGCACAAAACAGGATATCTGACATCGGACGAAAGTCCGCTATTCCAGGATTATTAAGTACGAGGGTGGACTGGCTGTTAAGTACCCATACAGCACACTCCGTTGCCCGAAGCTTGCAGGAAGGTTCCATGGGGGTTGCCGTGGAATGTTGCCTCGGTACGGACATAGGAACCTTCCTTGAACATTCCAGCCATGTGGTGGTGGAACATTGCCACTTGGAACCTTCCTGCCAGCCTCATGGAACGTTCCGGCCATTCTCTGGCAATGGTCACGGAACGTTCCGGACATTTTACAACAAAGGTTCCAGAATCGATTCTTGTATCGACTTTTCCTTAATTGATATCAATTATTGTAGGTGCAGGTTAATGTATATGTGTATATTTTTTCCAAAATCCTTATGGAAAAAGTGAGAAACATTTATACACACCATTGATTTCTTAAATAAATCAGCTACACATTTTTTACATTCACACACACTATATTATTCAGAGTAGGAAATTCAATGTTTCTCCTGTATATTAGGTTACGCTTTGTGTAGACGATGTAAGGTCAATTGTTGCATGCTTTATATAAATAAAGGGATTATTCCCGTGTATAATAACAGTAACAATGACAATGACAATGACAATGACAATAACAATAATAATAATAGAGTAAACCATCCAGTAATTGACCGCATACCAGTGAATGACCATTAGGCAAAGAAATGTCAGTTATTTTAAAAAACACTATACGTTTATAAATTGAGTGTAGTTGCACTTTTAATATTCCATATTTTTTGTTATGCGTATTAAACAAACATTAATAAGTACAACTCTTAATAAAAGTATGCGGTCATTTACTGGGCTTCTCATTCAACAATTCGGTCATTCACTGGTTGGTTTACCCTAATAATTATGTCAAAATCAGCCTTCCTTTTTGAATAATTTGAGTTTAAAGTTATGTACGGTAGGAGTGTAAGTTCGAATACGTAAGCAAACTTTTCAATTAACGATTGTAGCTGCAACGGTAAAGTGTTCGTTTACGGTGCTCTCGAGGTCATGGGTTCGAATCTTACAGGGGTAAAAGAATTTTATATTTATTAAAGACACACGGACGTTATACTATTACGATTCTGCACACATATTCGTGTCCCTTGCAGCACGATATAATACTTAATTCTATCGATATTTTTATTTTTGGCCTTACTGTTCGGAACGTTGCGTGACCATTGCCAGAGAATGTCCTGAACGCTCCGTGACCATTGCCAGAGAATGGCCGGAACGTTCCGTGACCATTGCCAGAGAATGTCCTGAACGCTCCGTGACCATTGCCAGAGAATGGCCGGAACGTTCCGTGACCATTGCCAGAGAATGTCCTGAACGCTCCGTAACCATTGCCAGAGAATGGCCGGAACGTTCCGTGGAATGTTCCAAAAGGGCGGACATAGGAACCTCCCTGGATCATTCTATCAATGTTGCTGGAACGTTCCGGTGCTGCACCGGAACCGTCCTGCAATATTGCTGGAACCTTCCTGCAATGGAGTGTGCTGTATGGGATAATAGCTACGACGACGATGAACGTCATATGTTCTACAAATGGAACGCGGATGTGGACACTTGAGAATCGCGCAGGAAGATAGGAACTCGTTGGCTTGTTGGTAAAAGTCTGAGCAAGTACATCATTCCATCCGAGAATTTTAAAGATTTAATGGAAGCAATTACTTTTTATGTTTTTTCACAACGACAGATTAATATAAATCTATATGGGAAACACTTATCTATTTTGCAATAGCTTTTAATGATTACGTAATTTATTGTAACAGATTGAACTTTAAATTTGCAATTACTTAAAATTAATAAATGTGGACTTGATCACCCACAGAGCACCATAACATTGCAGCAACGTCTCTGCAATATTGCGGTGCAAGATTGCAATATTGCACTATAACATTGCAGAGACGTTGCAGGTTCAGTCCTATGTCCGCCTTCGCAATATTGCAGGTGTGTATTTTTGCAATGTTGCGGCAGCATTGCAAACATGTAGACCTGTAACGTTCCGGCAATGATTCTGCAACGAAACGGCAAAATTATGGCAATGATCCTGCAACTCTTCGGAGAATATTGCGGTGTGAGTATGCAATGTTGCACCGTATCATTGCAGGGAAGTTGCAGGTTCACTCCTATGTCCGCCTTAGCAATATTGATGGAGTATAATCCCGCAACGTTTCGGAAATTTTACAGCAATGGTCTCACCGCAACGTTTTGGGCAGTGAGGGACGCGGGAATCGTAGTAGTATAACGCCCGTGTGTCTTTTTCTCATAGAAAATATCTTTACCCCAGGGGGATTCGAACCGAGGACCTGTAGCATCGTAGACGAACACTTTACCGCCGCAGCTACAACCGTTGATTGATAAGATTGCTTACGTATTCGAACTTATACTCCTACCGTGCAAAACTTTAAACTCATATTATTCAAAAACGAAGGATCATTTGAAAAACCTATTAGGGATTTTTAACACTGTAGGTGCGGACTCCAACTATAACCCGGTGTCATTTTAGGTTAGGTTGCAAAGTAGTGTTTAGACTAAACCTTTGCATTTGTCCTTTCATCTCTCTTTTCTCTTGCTTGATTGTATATACGTGTTTGTGCAATAAAGACGTTTAATAATAATAATAATTTCACACATTAAAGTATATAGTATCTACTCTATCTAAACAAATTAAATTCATTTTCAAATCTCTTCTATAATTTAAATTCATGTACAAACAACTCTCACAATAACACTTTTTGCATACCTTCAACGGCCAACGAGAAATTCTAGCACATGCAGTTAAATGAAACATGTTGTAGAATCTACTCGACGTCATATTTCAAATTTCGTCAAAGTATCATAGTTGCTTCAGAATATTGCTGTACTGTTTCTACAATATTTCCACTACAGTATTGCACGGCAATATGTAGGCAATATTGCTAGGTCGTTGCCACTGAAACATTGCACATCGATGTGCGCGCAATATTGCTGAAATATTGTAGGATCGTTGCCAGTGGAAGATTGCACGTCGATGTGCGCGCAATATTGTCGAAGTATTATAGGATCGTTGCCACTGGAACATTGCACGTCGATGAGCACGTAATATTGCAGAAATATTGTAGAATCGTTGCCAATGGAACATTGCACGACAACGTTCTTGCAATATTCCTGTAATATTGTAGGATCGTTGCCAATGGAACATTGTACGGCAATGTTCTTGCAATATTGCCGAAATATTGTAGGATCGTTGCCACTGGAACATTGCACGTCGATGAGCACGCAATATTGCAGAAATATTGTAGAATCGTTGCCACTCCAATAATGTACGGCAATATTGCAGGAACGTTCCTACAATTTTGCAATGCAACCTGCAACAACGCAATATTGCAGCAACGTTCCTGCAATACAGCTGCAACGAAGTGTGCTGTATGGGCAGGTTTACCAAAAACCCAACAAATTCTCTCATGGCATTGTGGCGGGCAGCAGTGTTATCCTGGAAGGGTGGGGATCGATTTAGAAAACATCAATCTTTACTATACAGTGTGTTCGGCTACACGTGAGAGAAAAATTAAGGGGTGATTCTACATGAAAAACTAAGTTGAAAATATAGAATAACATGTTTTGATATCGTGCTTCGGTTTCAAGAAAGTTGACTTTGAAAAGCTGAGTTCGCGTACATCGAAGTATAGTTAAGGCGCCTGAGGGGCCCGCTGAGGTAAGGGAAGCCGCGACGGGTGGCGCCTAAAGCTGTATTTCGGCACACGCGTACTTGGCTAAAATTCAAATTCAATTTTTTCGAACACAAAGCGCGATATTAAAATTTTTTATTTTATATTTTTGTCTTATTTTTCCTTGTAGAATCAACCCCTAAAACGTTTACCACCTGTAATAGAACATCTGTGTAGATATTGGTCTACTAAAAATCATCGATTTTATTCAGCTTACCTTGACCCAATTACTAAGTGGAGTGTCTATGAAACCATGTATGATGAATTTCGTTTTTCTTTTCGGGCTGAAGTATGACCGTTTGATGGACTTATCCCTTGCGACTATCAACACTTGGCCCTAAAATGGAAACGAAAAATTTAAATAAAAGATTGTTGCATTTTTATAGCTTTACAACAGAGGATGAAGTTGGATTAAGTAGAAATTTTCAAAAATTTAATTCGATCCGAAGGGAAGCACTTTTGTGAAAGTTTATTATTTCTACTCTTTTTTATTCTTTTATTCTGGATATAGTATAATTTGACACAGACATTTATAAAGTATAAAACAAATCACGGTATGAATATTTATTATTTGTGAATATCGATATCGTGAGAACATTCTGTGATATTTTATGTACCAAAATGTGCTCGGCCAAGGACATTTGAGAGCTCAAAAGATATTTAAAAAGGGTGAAGGATTTTTGAGTTACTTTAAATGGTTTGTCTAAGAAACCTTGAAAATTTGATTTTTTTGGAAAATTTTGCTTCTGTTATTTAGTAATACAGTCTCTATTTAATATTTCATGGAGGTAGAAGACTCTTTTTTGAAACACCCTTGCCATCGTTTCACCAGACGTCATAAACTTTTATCACAAAGTATTGAACGATATCAATTTAAATTTTTGATAACAAACTTATTTATATATCTTCATATACTCACTTCGTAGGGATTTTCTTTCGTGTACAAGATAAACCTCGTATTGATGACCTCTCTTGGCAGAGGGAAGACGTTCAATGGCCTATGGATGAGGTGGTACCAGCTCCTGGTTATGTTCAAGCATCCCAGCTCATCGTAGCAACGTGTTTCGTTCTCGACTAACAAAAGAATCACATGTAGGTGTCTAACTAAATAACAAATTAACTGACAATCGTAATTAACACTTCCCTTATGACCTTAGACTTGCGATTTTTATACAGGAACATTGTGAACCGCGTGGTAGAGTCACGAGAGGTGGTTAAAGTTGTATTTAATCTACATTGCTTTGTTATCGTTTTAGCGTATTATTGAATATAATGTGCAAACAGATGAACCGAGTAGTGATGCCCCCCGTACATATGCAGAAGATAAGAAAACTAGGCTTTTTATAATAACTTTATTTGCTTAGAGCAAAATATCCATATAAACATATTGTCATTATGCATGATACTGTGTGTTTAATATCCGAAGCAAGTAAAGATCTACAGGAAAGTAAGAAATCACACATTAACCTTTAAGGCGTGTTTTCACCCTGAAAAACCGAAAGTGGGCGCAAACCAAAAATTGCTTGACACTTCTATTGATGTCTTCTACAAACCAGGACAGTTTTAAAAAAATCGGGGTGTCCTAGTAACCGAACTTCCCTTGTTAACCTATCAGTGTCGTCGTATCATTTTCGGGGGCCCTTTGGTGAGTTGCATATTTGGCTCTTTAAATCAAAGCGCGAAGTGCATAAGTATTAAAACAATTAAATAAATTAGATTAAATGTGAGGTCCATTCCACGAAAAAAGGCCCTCATTTTAAAATCTAAATTTTGGTGTATATATTATTTTCTTTCCGTCACAGTTTGAAGGTCCATTTCAAAAAATTTTCTATCTTTTACAACCCTATTTTTTTAATTTTTCGATTTTCTGGGGGCCCCTTGAGCTCCGGGCCCTGAGGTGACTGCCTCTTTCGCCTCAAGCTTAAGACGGCACTGATAAATATCCGCCCCTTCACCCCTTCTACGCAGATCACTATTGCTCGGTACATACACCTACCATCTATATTCTATATAGTTTTTGTATTAATTTCACCCCATCTATTCCGCGATCGTTGAAGTAGGAACTTTTTTTTTTATTAAAGAAACACTCTACTGTCCCTGGTAGAGTGCAAAGTAATTAACTGTATACACTTCGTAAATTTCTGCATACAACCGTAAAATTTCTAAATGCAAATTTTGCAGCGTCACGCGTTGATTGGTAAACAGAAGGTCGAAGAATAATTACATGGCAACCAAGGAATGTTGACTTCGATCCTATCGCTACGTGCCCACTGCCAAGGGTCCAGGATTCCAGCGGAGCAGATAACAGGAGCCAATGCGACGAGTAGCAGGATCGATGCTCCTTCGCCCTCGGTGACTCCTTGCTTCTTCCTCCTCATTCTGCAACGAATCATGGTAATATATTATTTCATTGTACATTTGCAATAAACGGGGCCAAGTTCTTTTAGGTGAGCCAGGGGAATAACAAGAATATACAATTACGCAGGGTATCCTATAAAATGTGATACCAAAGATATTTTTACATGAAAAAATTTGTCAAAAATGCCAAATAATAATTTTTGATTTGTGACTTTGTTTTCTGAAAAAAAAATGCTAGTTAATATTCGGAATGATTGTTTTCGACAAAAATGATCTTGAAAATCTTGACTAAGAATTGATTCCATTTTCAAAACCTCAAAAATATTCTTCTTTTTTTAAAAAAATAACCACCTCCTGTTAAAACTTTACTCTGTACTTTTGACTTATTCTTTTATAACTATCTATTTATACCATCATTGCGTTAACATTAAAATTTATATAAATGCCATTATAAGTAATGTGAAATTCACGTTTTGAATAAATATAAATAATACTTTCAAAAATGTATAAATATAAAAAAAAAATCTAGTAAGTCGATTTCGAAAACTGGTCCGACACATGTACACTTAAGCATTGGGCAGAAAGCAATAATAAATATGTTAAAAATGTGCCGTAAATGTAGAAAAATTTATTTGCTCACGCTCCTTCGTTTTCAAAGAAATCGACTTTGAAAATGCATCGAGTTCAAAGTTTGAGGAACTGAATAGAAACGATCGATTAACTTACCTTATTTCCATTTTCATTGAGCTGCCTTTACACCACCTTCATTCGACGAATAACAAATTCCCATGACCATCACGAAGTTGTTCACAAAGTGAACACGAGTTTCATGAATGGAACGCAGTGAAAATTGCCATTCGCTAAACAGCAAGTGGAACTGGCGAGATGTGATCAGACACGCGGTTGATCTAAGCACGATAATTTCAAGGTGCGATGTATGTAATTGGCGCTGTTACCATGAAACGTAAAAGGTCTCGAGTGATTGATTAACATTTTGCAGTTACTTGATTTAGCGTTCCACCCTTTCCCGCAAGCAAACGTTGACAGTTGTTGGCGCGGTACTCGAGTCTCCTGGTTGGAAGTGAGAAGTCGTTGACATGGGTATACAGGGTGGAGTGAAATTTATGATATAACTGAAATCTTGTCGACTTATGTATCGAATTTATCTATTATTCCTTATTTATACCATTTCTTTTATAAGTCAAAAGTACAGAATACAGTTTTAAGTATATGTATTTATAGACACTAGAGTTCAAAGTACATATTATACATCGCAATATTTTTACACATCCTTCTTTTATTAAACTAAAAATTCGTGGAATTGGAACATCTTCTGCTCAATTAAAAAGACATAGATAGGAAAATGTTAAAGTATTAGTTAAAATTTCTAGGTTTTTGCATAATCATATATATAATATATAAGAATTTGCAGCCTTGTAGGAATATCGTACATTTATTAAGAATATGTATTATATTTCTATATAATATATTATAAGTATAATATATAATTAGAACAGATATACATTTACATGTATTAATAAATATAGGATATTACTCTTAGCCTGCTAATTCTTATACATATACATATTATCTTTATTAGTATCTTTAGTATCTTTAGTATTAGTATCTTTACTAGTATCTTTATTAAGATATGTATTATAATTATTGTATATATATATATATATATATATATAATATAATATATAATACATATCTTAATAAAGATACTAGGATATTACTACAAGTCTTCAAATTTTTAAAACATTTTTTAACACTTTGTCGTTTAACAGCCTTATCCGACAATATTATATCACGAAAAAAAGTTTTAATATTCATTGTAAATTTTATCAGTGATTGATAAATCCAAAAAAAAACCTTTCTCATTAGACGAAGAAAAGGATCCAATTACTGACACATTAAGCGTTGACGCTTACATTATCCTATACTTATGTACTTATAGACTAAAAGTATATGTTGCTGTTCCTGTTATTTATTATTGTTTAATATGTTTACTTGATGAAAAAAGTTTGGTGGATCTTAAAACTTCGACTTTTATTTATAAATTCATCAATTTCAAAAATATATTTGGGGAGCTATTACTGACACCCTTCAAATGTGTTAGACTGAATTACTGACACCCCAATTACTGCCAGCTAACTTAATACAGTTTACGTCATTTTAAGGTTACGTCATGCCATGGACATGAGCAACTACTGCTATGACAGTAATACCAAAATGCTTGAAATGCTTGTACCAATCACTGTCACCCAATTAATAAGTAAAAAAACCTAATGAATCGTTGTTATGTTAATAGCTTAAATATTACAATTACAGCATTTTCTTTAACGCCTTGTTTTCTCTGTCGCTAGTAAGAAAGTCATCCTTTCCATTCTCCTAATATTCGCTTAACTTTTTTTATCGTTTTATTCAAAGTAACGAAGAAAAAATTAAGTACTGTTTTTTGTATCGTATAAATAACAGTTTGAATTGCATCATTTTATAAGATTTATTTATTATTTTACGTAAAACAGCTTAAGGTGACAGTAATTAGATAGGTGGCAGTAATTGGGTCCTTTACCCTATCTTTCTCTTACACGACCTCTTTACTTACAGTTTTAGTAGCAGGGTTAAGTAGAAAGTACCGTCGCGTGTTAGACGCGAGGCACCTCGTGCCTTGTTCCGCCTTGAATTGCCAGTGAGATGATGTTATACATAAACGTGTTGTCAACGATTTCCAAGATACTTTGCAATTAAACTATATTTTCAAGTTCGCGTGTTTTAGAAGGAAGAAACTCCATTATGAGATATGTGAAAATTTTAGTAGCAACTCTTGAATTTTTATTTATTTAGAAATTCTGTCCATGTTCTGATTTGAAATGTTGTTGGCCTGCTAATTCTTATACATATACATATTATATATTATATTATATATACAATAATTATAATACATATCTTAATAAAGATATAACATTCTTTGATTAACCAGTTAAGTGGCACGGTCCTTTTCATTATTCGGGTCCAAACTGGTACCATCGAATAATTAAGTGAATCACACAAAATTTGGTATACAGGGGTTTTTGAGTCGCTGAACCGATTCCGGGGGTAATTTTTTTCATCTGACACCCCCAACCCCTAAAAAAATAGAATTTAGGGGTGAGTTTGTCAATTCTTTACTAAACTCTTTTTTATTTAAATTTTTTTTATTTGTGAAGTTTTCTTGTCTATAATTCGATTGCAGCAGTTACTTTTTTCAATGCGAACCCAACCCCTGAAAAATAAGGGCTTAGGGGTTTAATTTTTTAGTTTTTTTTATTATCTACGAAAAAGTTTCGAATATTTTTATACCTGAATTCTTCATCCATAAATTCCACCGCAAGTGCTTTTTTTTTTGATCTGCAAGTTTCGACTTAGTACTAAAAGTCACCGCTAGGTGGCAAACAGCCACTAACATATCTCTCACATGTAAAAATGGTCAGGAAAGTATATAAGTAGGGATCCACTGCAGATAAATTTTGATTTTTTTACATCTATACAATTTTGAAAAAAAAATGCGACGTCAAAAAAGAATACGATTGCCATCGCCATCAACATCTTCCGAATGCGATTCATTGGAGGATAATTCTGATGATGAATTTTCAGCAGAGGAAGTTAGCGATAGTGATAAAGGATCTATTTTATCAAACATCTCCCAACATTCTGATGAACATTCTGAGCAAGAGCACTCGGATGATGATGACATTGATGATATTCGTTTGAGTTAAAGCGGTCTGTAGATGTTCAATATTATTGCGCAATATTCAATATTGCACAATATTATTGACCGTCTGTGGATCATATTGGAAGGTTGCACAATAAAATTGAAGAGTTGCGCAATAATATTGAAAGGATGTACAATATATTGCGTGAATGAAGAAGATAATCGGCCCCTAGACGCTCAATATATTGTGCAATATATTGTAATATTCATATTGCACAATAATATTGAACGTCTGTGGATCATATTGGAAGATTGCACAATATATTGCGTGAATCAAAACGGTTTTGATATTTTTTGTGCAATATTGAATATTGCACAATAATATTGAACATCTGTGGATTATATTGGAAGATTGTACAATATATTGTGTGAATCGGTGGGGGAAAAAGTAACGTGAGATAGACCTATTAATTAAGATCGTAGCGTAGCTGATTAAGTGGTTGCCTCCTCCGACATATATTTTATATTTTATTTCATTATACAGGGTGTCCGCGAGAACAGTAAACCGCTGGATATGTCCTAACGTATTGGAGATAAAGCAATTGTTTATATCCAATTGCATGGTTCGAGGGGGCAAATTTATTAGCGCAGACGAATTTTTTCTTTGATTATTATTTTAAGAGATACGATGGTCAAGTCCGGGTTTTTAAATGTAACTATTTTTTTAGAGATCACTTGATACGGCGTTTCAAGACAAATTCAATAACCTCGAATGTATGCACCTTATTTCAACTGGTTTTGCAAATTTACTGATTATCACTGGTACAGGGTGATTCTCTCCGTGCGCCTGTCAAAGAGATGCCGCCTGGTACCCAGTGGTGAGAAATCTTCGACTTCCGCATTTCTCATCAGATCTTTGCGAAAACGATGCCAATTCATTCCTTATGTTTCGCCGATGATACTGACATAAAAACGACGTAATTTGGAAAATAATGAAGGAAATTCCATGGAAAATTCATTTCCATAACTTCAAGCTAATTTCGTTAGTAATAGCCTGATTTATATGAAATTTGTTATGATTTTCATCGGAAAAACATAAGGAATCCATCGGCACCACTTCCATATCGATATGATAAAGAATAAATAAGTATTTTCTTCTGAAACAGGTATGAATCCTCGGCCGACCGTAGCTGTTTTAGGTCGACCCCCCGCAGTCGAGGGCGAAAATGTAAAATATTCATTTAAGCGTAGTAAGAAATTCTTTATTCTTTATCGTATCGATATGCAAGTGACACCAATGGATTCCTTATGTTTTTCTAATGAAAATCATACCAAAAGTCATGTAAATCAGACTACTTTTACATAAGGAATACAAATTGCTTGTGTAAAAGTAGTTTGATTTGCATGATATTGGGTATGATTTTAATCGGGAGAACGCCAGGAATCTATTGGTGCCACTTTCATATCAATACGATAAAAAATGAAGAATTTCTCAATAAGCTGAAATGGATATTTCAAATTTTCACTCCTTGAAACCTTATACCAGGTATATCAGGTATAGGGGAAGGTGGGGTAAAACGGAACCCTTAACTTTGGAGGGTGATAACTTAAAATCGGGAGGAGAAAATGACACGAGACTTCAACAGGAGTCTTCAGTGGACCTTAGACTATAAGAAAATCATGGTCATTGATAAGAAAAATCTTTGGGAACGATGAAAGTGAAATTTACCGGAGGTATCGAAATCTTCGCCTCGCTCAAATCGTGGGGTAAAACGGAACACCCACTCGAAGACCGTGTAAACGTACAAAATCTTTATTTTTATGATTTAAAATGTATTAATTTATGTTAAAATCTATAAATATATGTTTTAGGTATAACTATTGCAAATAAAATATAACAAAAATATAACAGTTTGATCGAATGAAAGATGTATCTCATACATCATAATTTTCTATACACAATCAATTTTCTTGGAAACAAGAATAGTAATCAAAAGTTTAATCTACAATCTAATAATTAAAAGAGATAATAAACACGTACTAAGAGACGTTTCCATTCTTCCCCATGTATAATAGGCGTTCCGTTTTACCCCGCGAAAAGTGTTCCGTTTTGCCCCACGTGCAGTCATTTAGTAAACATTTAATATTTACACTTCAGAGTGAGGTAAATAACTTTTTATATACGTCAAAATGTAGCGTAAGAAATATAGAATCCAACGATGTACTTGCCGTTATTAATTTTCGAAGTCCAAGTACCGAAAAGTGGTCGAAAGTCCAACGCAATATTGAAACGTCGATACCGGAAATTTTTCAAACTCTCTTAATGGAAAAATAACTTGTGCAGGGGTCTATGGTCTATCATAAAATGCTATGAGGACCCTTTGGTTCCATGTCACGCGGTACCAACCCATTCGCACCTCTTATCTAAGAGAAACATTGGTGTTCCGTTTTACCCACCCGTTCCGTTTTACCCCACTTTCCCCTACCGATACCAGGAGTTCAGACAGTACCACTTTGAACTATTTATACAATAATATTGACCGTAAGCAGCCCCTAGACGCTCAATATATTGTGCAATATTCAATATTGCACAATATTATTGACCGTGTGGGGCACATAGCAAAAATATTGTGCAATATATCGCACAATAATATTGAGCGTCTACAGACCGCTTAAGATTAGATCAGATGAAAAAAAATTAACTGTTGAAAATGCTAATTTTGTGCCAAAAGTCCATCCTTTTATTGATAATAATTATGGTTTGTAAAATAACTGTGGACCAGATAATAATAGTTCTTGTATCGAAGTTTTTAAAGCGTTTGGTCTGGAAGAATGTATTGATATGATTGCTTGTCAAAGTAATTTATACAAAGAAAAAAAATTACAGATTTGAGAAATTCTAATAAGTTTAGGACAAAATCAAGGCTAAATAAATGCGATGATATTACTGTGGATGAACTGTATGCTTTTCAAGCACTTACTATACTTATGAGCATCACAAAAAAGCCTCATATTAAAATGTATTGGTCTTCAGATGCTTTGATTGAAACACCCATTTTCTCAAAAATCATGCCACTTAAAAGATTCCAGACTATACTTTGCCTTTTACATTTTTCAGGAGAAACTGAATCAAAAGATAAGCTTCATAAAATAAGACCAATCATTGAATACCTTATAGATCGTTTTCAAAGTATTTATAGACCTGGCGAAAAAATTTCTATTGACGAGTCTCTAATGAAATTTCAAGGCAGGATGAGTTTCAAACAATTTAACAGAAACAAACGAGCTCGTTTTGGATTGAAATTTTATGAAACCTGTGATTCAAATAATGGGTATATATATAATTTTAAAATCTACGTAGGAAAAGATGAAAATGATTCAAAGGAGAAATCACCCCTTGGAACATCAGGGAAGGTAGTAATTGAAATGATTGGTGATTTAGGAGGACAAGGTCGTTCTTTATATGTGGATAATTGGTATAGCTCACCCAAGTTATTTTCAAAGTTGCATGATGAAAAAACTAATGTTTGTGGAACTGTACGAAAAAACCGGACGCTTGTTCCAAAAATAAATACGAAGATAATCCAAAAGGGCGAGGTAAAAAAATTTAATTCCTCGCAAATGACCTTTATAGCATGGAAAGATAAAAAAGTCGTAACCATGCTTTCTACTAAATAAGGTAAAACCGAATACTGTATTGGACTACAATAATAGTATGGGTGGTGTCGATTTATCTGATCAATATACGATGTCATATGAAATTATAAGGAAATCGAAGAAATGGTATAACAAAACTTTTTTTCATTTACTTGATATGGCAATATTCAATGCATTTACTGTGTATAATGTTATTCATGTTGACAGAAAAATAAAATTTCTTGATTTTAGCATGCGGTTAGCTAAAAAACTGATAGAAAAACATGGTTATACACTTAGGTCGTCCGTCCACGGAGCGTCGCGTCATAGACGCGTACGCGTAGAGACCAATCGTACGCCGGGCATCTTGACAAATGCAGATCAATGATCGACAGATGCCTCGTATGATTGGTCTCTACGCGTACGCGTCTATGACGCGACGCTCCGTGGACAGACGGCCTTACTTATGCAAGGAAAAAAAGATTTTTTCATGAAAATCCAATTATATTTGCAAATCGGCACTACCCGGTTGCTATTGTAGTAGATGAAAAATTTGTTAGAAAACGATGTGCTTTATCCTATAAAAATAAGAAAACAAAGTGGGTTACTACAATGTGTGACATTTGCAACAACATCCCATTGTGTGTAATACCTTGTTTTAAAAATTATCATACTCACCATAATCAAAATGAATGATGAAAATTTAAAAAGATGAAAAAAATACTATAAGTATTGAAAAAAGTAAAAAAAAAGCACAAAAATAATAAAAAATAAATAAAAATAAAAAAATATATAAAACAATGCAAAAAAGTAAAAAAAAAACAAAACAAAAAAGTGGAGTCTAAAATCTTTCCGTAACCTCCTCGTCGGTACACTCTGGGGTCGTGAAATTTTCACCAGCTAACTACGGGAGTAAGAGTTTACTTATGAAATTGAATACAGTACGAATAATTTATACAAATCCCAACAATCCGCTAGCCATTTTGGTTCGGTCATATTGAGTCTGCTATATTGAATATTACAATTCCAATGCCAAATTCAGATTCAGCGATCCCAAAAACCCCTATATACAATTTTTCTATATCCCGATAGTATTTCAATATTTGGCGGCCATTTTGGTTCGCCATTTTGAGTCTGCCATATTGAATTTTACAATTCCAATGCCGAATTCAGATTCAGCGACCCCAAAAACCCCTATATACAATTTTTCTATATCTCGATAGTATTTTAATATTTGGCGGCCATTTTGGTTCGCCATTTTGAGTTTGCCATATTGAATTTTTCAATTTCAATGCCAAATTCAGATTCAGGGACCCTAAAAAACATTACATACCAAGTTTCATTCAAATCGGTTGAAAAACAAAGAAGTTATTCTATTTAATCATATATGATACATTGACAGAATTAGCCAGATTTTTGCTTGATCATATATGATACATTGACAGTTAACCGGTTAACATATGCTTTGATTAATTCTGCTCGCACTGTTTCGATGAAACGTTTTCCTCAGAATTTCATTATTATTTCAAATGAGTATTGAATACAGAAACACAAATTACATCTTATCTTAGTTTTTAACTAAAAATTAATTGTGATACTAAATGGTTACAACAAAGGAATTTATTGTTTTTATAATAAACATTAAATTTGAAATTTCATTTCTGTATAGAACGCCAAATAATATAAAGTAATATAAAGTGTAGTATCAAATAAAATATTCAACATGCAAATAGCAACATATGTAGTCACTTAATACGTAATTATACAAACAAAAAAATTCAGGAACCGTACAGCATAAATTAAAACGTAACTTGTTCTTTTTAATTCATTGCTCACTTAAAGTAATGCTAAAATTCTAGCTCATTT
The DNA here is from genome assembly GCA_963971345.1 of Andrena flavipes. Classification (NCBI taxonomy): domain Eukaryota; kingdom Metazoa; phylum Arthropoda; class Insecta; order Hymenoptera; family Andrenidae; genus Andrena; species Andrena flavipes. Next base: position 44,034,105 of record OZ020479.1, on the reverse strand, counting down.
TTATTATATTAATCTTGTCCTTAAACCATTGTGAAAAAATCATGAGAGGTGTCGAAACGTGGATTGGGACTATATATTACCTTAGATTGTGAACGTATCGCAAAGTTCTATCGGGTTAAGGACTTCCATCACGGCGAAGAATCGAATCGTTACTAAATCTATTGACGAAACGAATGAAACTTATTTGCGATTAATTTTTAGTGGGGACACGCGATGGCCTTCGAGAATAAAACAACCTTGCCCAGAAGTCATTATTAATTCGTAAAATATGTAAGGCCCCTTTTCTGATTCCCATTTCATCACTTGAGTGAACTTATCTTCCTGAAAGATCTTGTTCTGTGAAACCTTGCGGTATTAAGCAGATTTAACGTTCTCTGTCCTCGTAATCCGTGACGCAATTTTTTTCATTTTGCCACTGATGGAACGATACTTGTTTGGTAAACATTAATTGAGGGCTCGGATGCAATAAGGGGACTAGCGCTCGAAAATGCGAAAAAGCCGTAAAATGTATGCACAAAACCCTTATGTTAAAAAATGTAATAATTTTTAATTAAAAAGTAACACTGGACATAACCCATGTTTTTCAACGTTCGCCGTTAAAAAGTATCGAGGCAATTTTAAGGTACATATAACTTGCAGCGACAAAGTTTTTTCTTAATATACAAGGAAGTTTTCCACCAATTGTCACACTGATTAATAAATAATTGTACAAGATATGACGATATATATAATTCTCGCCCGGCGCCAACTGTCAACGCGAGTACTAAAACTGCTAAATAGTGCATTATACGTGGCGGCTGACTGATGGTTGCGCACAAGATTTATATATATCGTCATATCTTGTACAATTATTTATTAATCAGTGTGAAAATTGGTGAAAAACTTCCTTGTATATTAAGAAAAAACTTTGTCGCTGCAAGTTATATGTACCTTAAAATTGCCTCGATACTTTTCAACGGCGAACGTTGAAAAACATGGGTTATGTCCAGTGTTACTTTTTAATTAAAAATTGTTACATTTTTTAACATAAGGGTTTTGTGCATATATTTTACGGTTTCGCTAGAGTTTTCTGAGTTTTATGTTTGAAGTCTCATAACGATCCGTTAATATTTACTCAAGTTATCGCAATTTATGTTTAACGAAATAATGATTTTGGTCGAAGAAATTTTTTTTGTTTATAATTTTTATCTCGAATACTAATGATTCGATAAAAAAAAACTGTAAATAGAAAAAATGTGTGTCGTGACGAGCTTTATAACATTATATTTTTTAAAATACAGTTTAACAACATTTAACTTTCCAATTTTTCTTAGCGATTGGACAACACTTTTTCCCATTTTCGAGCGCTAGTCCCCTTATTGCATCCGAGCCCTCAATTGCAGTGATATTATGTTGTGCCGGCGGCACGTGCAGGAACTAAACCCGAAAATAGTGAAAATTTATGAATTTTTTATTGATCGATGGTTAACGATGCAGTGTTCATAGATGCATGAAAAATGGACATCCGGTCCACAAATGCCCTTTTTTGTGTCAAGAGTTGTCTTAAAAAATAAATTCAAAATTGGATACTTCTTGTTTCTGGATAGACTCCTATTATTTATGTTTAACTGATTCTGGTGCCGAAATTAGAATCGTAATAATAATATATTGAGAAATGGAAATTATAAAATTGTTCATTTATTTTGTTAGCAAAAACTCTTGGTAGTTAGGTATCCCTTTTTTTACCAAAACAGCTAGTCAAATTTCATCAAAATTTGGGGAAATTGGTTTTCATTATGGAAATTTCTTTTTTGAAAAAATAATTATATTTACTAAGTCCTGTGTAGAGAATGTCTGTCGGCCAAGTCTTCCTCGCTTTCATCGAAACTTTAGTCTTTTAAGTAAATTGCAGTTTTTAAAGGGCAATAAGCTGAGTCTTGATAAATCGATATTCGTGTAATTCAAGTTCTCGATAACTCGACCCAATTTCAGTTCAATTAAGATCGAATTATCAATGCTCTATTATAATAACATTTCACAAATTTTATTATTCAGCTTCGATCCTCTGTTTGCTTGTTTGTATGTTTGTTTGATGTATGTATGGTTCAAATCTGGCAACTCAAAAACCCACTTCCAACTATCCAATTATTTTGAAACTTTCCAGGAGTGCATAAGTACATCACCATCGAAACTGTAATAAAAGACAAGAATTATTTTTTAGTGAATTTAGCACTATAGCGTTTAAGCAAACTGTTAAACTGTATACAACAGTAAAAGATATTTGTAAAGAAGTCTGAGCTGTAAAATGTAAATTCACAAACACTAAAAACTAGAAAATAAAAAAATATATAAAAACAAATTATGTTAAACGATTTTATTAAAAATGCACTAAAAACTAAATTAAAATGCACTAAAGCTTGAAAAATAATTATTTTCTTGTACTACAATTTTGATGCTGTTAATATCACTTTAAAGGAAATCGTGGGGCATGATATTTCACAACAGGATATGAATCACTTTAATACAAAAGCAAACTTCGAAATGAATTTGTTGTTAGAAAATTTTCATTCGTCTTAACGAAACAAAATATTTTAGTTGCGGGATACAGATTGTAATGTGACATAAAATTGATAAACTGTAGTTGATGACGTTCCACTTGCCAACCGATACTTCAACTTCTGGTTGCATATGGTGTCCCACGATTTTATTGAAAGTGATATTAACACCATCAAAATTGTAGTACAAGAAAAGAATTATTTTTTAGTTTTTAGTGCATTTTAATTTAGTTTTAGTGCATTTTTAATATAATCGTTTAATGTAAATTTTTTATATATATTTTGTTAAATTACATTTCAAAATCAAGAAAACGAAAAAATAAAATTCACATTCACAAACTTCATATTTTGTGTTATTATTAAAACAGATAAATACGCAATAGTCTGTTCATTCACTAGAGTTTCTAAAACTGGTAGAATTTTTTTAGGTTAATGACTAAATCTATTTAAAATAAAATACTCCGTGTGCTGCGATTTAATGACCGCGTTCTATGCTAAGGACCGACGATTTTTTACAATTCTTTTTAAAAACTGACATTTGAAATTTTTATATACCCGTTCATTATTTATAATTTATCTCTGTGAGCGCAATATATGTTTGATTCCAAGATTAACCTTCTATTCTTAGCCATAATTGCGATTGCAGGAACTAATATCAGAAAGGGTTCAATCAGGGACCTTAATAGGTCGAGAGCCTTTAAGCCGGTTTTGCTGAAAACGTTGAACCGGTAAGGTCGCAACATTGTCCTTGAAAAAAAAACGATTTAATCTACTAATTAGGTCTTGGACAGATTCATTTCTTGAAATGATTTATACGGTTTATTTAAAAAATCTGAATACGTTGCTTATTATGGATTGAAAATTTGAAGACATTTTTTGATCACCGTAATTTTTGCTCTTGAAAGACTAATGATTTATATCACTGGACCTAAGTTAATGTGTAGCTTAACTCTTAGCTACTAAAAGATTGGTTACTGCAATCAACTTCATAACAACTCTACAAAAACAGCATACATTATTTAAAATTATTCCAAACACTCTTTACAATATTTTCAATGCAGCGCGCCGCATAACAACAATAACCACTCGAAATACAATCCAGTCGTAGTTCAGCAGGGGCACATTAAGTTAGCATAAATATATTTCAGAATTTTTAAGTAAACTTTCAAATCTCACAAATCCTAGATCTTGCCGTTTCTGGATGAGGAGGGATCTGCTCTGTTGCCTCCAGCGTAATTGTAATCCCTAAGGCCGGTTATGCGTTTTTGGAGTACTGTGCGAGACAGGTGGATTGGCGTAACGCATCGAGAAGGAAAAGAAGAGGTGGTTTCGTCTTGGGAACGTCAGCCAAACTCGTCAGTAAAGCGACAGCCGACGAACCCTGTCATAGACATACCTGGGACTGAGAGGAATAACTTGGAACATATATGTATATGAATGAGATTGGAATTAAGGGGACTTGTGAGAAAGAATTAGGAAGATTAGATCTCTAGTAGCGCTGGTGAAGACTAACCAGCGTAAGCCCCTGGTGAGGCTGGGGACGTCACAGGCTGGGGACCTCACAGTAATATCTTTTCTACTGAATATACTTAGTATACTTACTAACAGCAAAGAAGATGAAATATATCTAATTAGTGCAGATAGCGAGGTGTGAAAACATTCTTGCAATCAGACCTAACCATAATTTCTGTCCGAATTACCGCCATTCCGTATATCACTGATAAACATGGAGAAATCGTGGTGACGAGTGTGCAAGTACTTTCTACGATACACGATGGGGTTTCGTTATTGGAAGGAGGGAGGCGGGGCAAAAAAGGTAACGGTAACTGGGAAACCTGTATTACGGTAGTGAAGGATGAATAAGGTCGGTGTTCACGCGGAATGTCACACGATATCCTGTTCTTCTACATTTCTCATCAGCAGCTGCGTAACAAGTCGATTGGTCAGACCAACGACAGTCCTATTGACGAACCTTGTGGGTAGCGATGGGAACGAGTTCAACACGTGCATGACAATATTAGGTAGAGCCAGTGGCGGACTGGATCTATAAGTATTGACTGCCAGGAGACAAAGGGGGCCCACCCGCAACTATAAATTTTAGTGTAAGAGTTAATGAAGTTAGTCAAGCTAGCCAAGCTAGCCAAGCTATTCAATCTAGTCAAATTAAGGTCGGGGCCAGATATATTGGCCGGTGAATTCGTTTTCGCGAACAGCAATCGAGGAGAAATCAGCCACCACCATCTGACGATCGTGGATTTGTCAGTTGGAGTTGGGTGGCCTTCGCAGGGTATGGTGAGGTAACGGGAACGCTGCTCGGCTCCGCCTGAACCTAGCCGTTTGGCTGTTATTTGTTCTTAGCGTAATAGTTGTGTACGTTACGAAGCTATGCGTAGACCAATACGAGATGAAGCTATCGAGAAAGTATCAATGTTCTGACCAATAAAGCTCCTGAATTTTTTCGTAGCTAATTACATTCCCATGTGCATAAAATTGACAGAACAAAAATATACCACGCTAAAAGAATATGTGTCTATTTGCACGAAGCGATGCGATGTGCGAGATTCAGCAATTTGCTGCCCTTAAGTGTAATCCTGGGAATAATAACGAAATATACTAATAATGAAAGAAGAAAAATATAAATACAAAATCAAAAAAAAAATTTAGGGTTCACGGATATTTATTTACACGTCCAAAAATTCAACAAACTATCGCCTCTGTTTTCAAGGTAACACCATTATCCTTATTTACCCTCCTCGCTCGCAGGTCGAGACGCACTGCATTTTTCGCAAGCTTCTCGAAACACACTCCGGCACACGTAACTTCAACAGGAGTGGTCGCCATTGTATTGCATAATTCTAGAGCGACGTCACCTGAAAGGACGCAGGAAAACAGCTAGAGTTACAGCGTCGATGTTTATCCGCCTTCACGTCCCGTTACGTAAAATCCAGTTTAATTTCTGTCGACCAGTGTGCCTTGAGATCGTAGATCGCCATTTCGAAAATTTCTTTGTTCGTTGCTCGGGGGCACCAACGCTGGAAAGCGTACCAGGAAAGAAAGGGAGCAAAGGCGGATTTGTATATAGGCAAAATTAAAAAATGTTTGGTGACAGCAACCTGTATACTTGTTTGCTTAATATGCGAATAAAATGTTAAACATAATTTAATAAGAAGGACTAGATTTTTATTTTGGCCGTTTTGACCGGGTGCGTGAGTCAATTTTGAAAACAAATCCACTGTGTCTTTGTGTTGCCAATTAGCAGTAACTCATATCTGGGGCGTAGCCAGGATTTCATTCAGGAAGGGGGCAATAAATAGTGGAACCGAATTTTAAATTTATGTACGTAGTCAGGAGTCAATATAACCGGGGCTGGGTAATCCGAAATTACTTCAGAATTTAATTTATTTTTATTTTGTAACAAACCAATTTAATTTTGAACAAACGACTAATTCATTATTTTTTCTTGTGCCACCCCTGCCCCACCTTGGCTACGCCAATGACTCATTTGCGAGTTGTCATACTGAATTAATTTTAAAATTGTGTCAACTAGGGGTACCAAATTTCCAAATCCGCCCCTGAAAGGAAAACAGAAAGAGAGAGGGAGAAGAAAGGTTTTTAGATAGTGCAAGTGGGCGCAGGATGCACAGAGCTGTCCCGAAAATCGGTACCACTTCGCTCGCATTTCACCGTGGGCTTCGGGTATTAAATAATTATTATTTCGAAAGCGAGAGTGTAACCACGGCGCCAGCATTGCTGCGTCAACGCGTCCCAGTGATTCGCAATTTCATTTAGGGGTCCGCGCAGCTGCGCAGCGTTTCTAATGTATTTCATTTAAACAGTTACCATAAATTGGTATTATATTCAAAGATGATACCACAAATTCCGATTCCGATGAGAGATGAATAAAAGTTTCTGAAAAAATTTTTAGTTTGAATTGAATTTAGTTAAAAGAGAAAGTCCGTTAGGAGGGTGCCTCCAGTTACTGAGGAGGGGGGGGGGAGGGAGTAAGTATTATAATGTCGTTCGCCCCTCCCCCAAGAGCATTCATAAGTTGGTACTCATGGAGGGGGTTTTTAGTGAGTATGCCGCCTAGTTGGCGGTGAGTCTCACATAACCCCAGTATTTATGGCGGGGTGTGCATAAAAAAAGGTAAGAGAAAGAAAAAATTTTGTAAAATGGGGACAGACATTTTGAAGAACGTAAAAGCTTATTTTCAGATTTTTCTGAATCGTGATGTTCTGGGTTAAATACGCAGAAAAAAATCCGCAGTCAACTAACCTACAGAAAGTAACCTCAATATTCGGATACTATACAATTCTTCCTTTGCTGCGTTGTAATTTCGTTCAAGACGAAGAAAAAGATATTTGATTGTATATAACACTACGGCATTAGGTCTGGTTAACAATAATATAAATTTTATTTATACTGTTTATAATATGTACTCCAAGTCTGACCTGTTTGGTGCGCCTGAGAGGAGCTTACAATAATATGGGTTTATACTCACTTTAATAAATGATATGTGTCAACATGCAGTCAATTTACTACAACAATCCTTTTAAGTTTGAAATATAAAAGCATATTATTAGACGTCCTATACAGCACACTTCGTGGCGGCAACGTTACAGGATGGTTGCAGTAACTTTACAGTTACTTGCAGTGTGCATGATTTCCGCGCAATGTCGATGTACCGTTGCTGCGACGTTGCCGTGCAACATTGCACAGGGCGGACATAGAATTATTGCTGCATAGTTGCATCAATGTTGCGTTGCAATATTGCACTGCAACGATCCGGCAACTTCGCTGCAACGTTCCTGCAATGTTGCTGCAACTACCATATAAACCTGAAATATTTCCATTGTTTTTAATGTTACGAGAAAATGTCTAAGGAAAAAATGTTTGCTTCAGAGAGAAAATTATTCTGACGGAGATGATTTTTTTCTCAAGATTATATTTTCCGAAATTTCAGTATCATTGATGGTTCTTTTAATGGGATGACGTATTTTCATTACTGTAACGTTATAGCCAAATAATATACAAATTCAACCATATATATGTTGTCCTTTTTGTCTGGCAATCATTTTTTTCCTCAGAAATTTTCTCGTTTCATTAAAAACAATGAAGATATTTAAAGTTTAAATGTTAGGTGACTCACTCTGTATATTTGAATGTGTAGAATTACACAAGGTGGAAGTTGTAGTACGAACCTACAGTGTTACAAAACACTAATGGAATTTGTCAAAATGAGCCTTCGTTTTTGAATAATTTGAGGTTAAAGTTTTGCACGGTAAGAGTATAAGTTCGATTACATTAGCACTTTTATCAATTAGTAGTTGCAGCTACGGCGGTAAAGTGTTCGCCTGGACTTCCGGTTTAACTGCCGATGCAGACAGGTCGGTGCAGTCTTTGCTCCGTATATTTTGTGAAATTCTGGACATATACAGTGCATAAAATTGTGCGGAATAGTGGTATAACAATAGTGAGGGGTCCGCTTTCAGTGGAACTTATCATCCCTACCGCCCGGATGCGTTTTGTATCTTTTATACACGCGTATATGTGGCCGGGATGTCGGGGCTGAGTGGATATGGTGAGAAGCGTCGCCTTGCGTCTTCTGAAGATAACAAGGAAAATGAAGGAGAAGGTCCATATACAAGATGCAAGACCCTAAAATCGAGGAAGCCTCAACTAATCCCGTTAGACCGAATGCACAAAGACTTTTTAAAAGAATTTGGTGCTCCCCAGAAATCTAAAGTGAAACCTAACCTTAATTTGGCCCGGAAAAGCGTTGTTGGGACGCCGCCTGAGATCAGCCCGGGATGCTCAAGTACTCCAAACCTCTAGAAATCGTCGCTAGAGGGATGGGAACTGCCTAAGAAGACCAGCAGAAGAAGAAGGCCTAAGAAGGCCTGCTGCGACTCAAGTAAACTCTCAGTCTGATAACTGTGAATCAAACTGCTTCCAACCTTTTTTGGGAGAAAACGATATGGATCTCGATAAGGAAGAAAAAGATATTTCCCGTCCTGATCCTTCCCGGAGTAAGAAATTTCTAAAACCTCCGCCCATCAACATTCGAATGTCCATGGTAAACAAGATCATTGAGATTATAACCTCTCTAAGCATCCCCAAATCAGCCGTTTTAATCAAGGAAACGGATACAGGGGCACATACTGCATACATAAATAGTTTTCAATTTTATACAACTGTCTGCAACAAACTCACTGAGATAAAAATTTAATATTATACATACACGCCGAAACATTTAAAGCTTAAATCTATACTGCTTAAAGGCATCAGAGGTTCGTTTGAAGCAGACGAAATTAAACAAAAAATTTTGGAATTAAATATCCCTGGTATTGAAGTTATCAACCTTACCAAATTCATATTTGATAAAACACAGCCAAATAAATATCACTTTCTTCTACAACTCTCGAGTGATAGTAAAACTGTAGATCTGTTCAAAGTAAAGGCAATCGCCTATCAAAAAAACCGGATCTCTTCCAGTGCAAAAATTGCCAACGTATAGGACATGCGAGCAAGAATTGCCATCTTCCTTTCAGGTGTGTTAAATGTACCCAAACACACACACCAGGAGAATGCAGCATTAATTCACAAGAAAACAGACCGGCCCTCAAATGTGCGAATTGTAATCAAACAGGACACTCCGCCACTTACAAAGGATGCCCTTTTCTAAAATACGCCCTGACTAAGAAGAAAGAGTTCAAAGCCGCCAAGCGCAACACTAACCTACAAAGAGTTAATAAGATCTCACAAACAGTCAAGGAAAATCTATCTTTCGCCTAGGCGGTAAACAACGTTAAGCAGCACCCGCAACCTCACAAAACACCAGCCTTCCTGCCATCGCAGTCCAGAAGATGACAATGTCAGTGTCGACTCCCTCCCCAGCTGGGTATCCAGCCTGAAAGAAGAATTAACCACTTTGGTGACGAGTCAATTTCAACCCCTCACCGCTCAGATTGCTACGAACACAACCCAAATAGAATTTATATTAAATACAATGTTCTCCAAAGATAATGCCTAACGCGAATATAATTAATAATCAAATAAGAGTAGCAGCTATTAATGCTAATTCATACCTTTTTTCCTAAAATTAACTCCATCTTCCGCCGGAAACAAAAAATGGGGATTGATGAACTTCGGGTTTGTCAAGATGACGAACAGATCCTGAACAACAGTGGCTGTGATCTGGATGATGTAGGCTTAGAGGACGGTAACTATATATTCTCGAAACCTAATGACAAATTGAACATTCTAGGTGCCTATTACGAATCCATAAATTCCCCCGACATCTCAATTCTGATTTTCGTACCAAAGAATTAGTATAGAGGACGATTGCCCCCCTTAGACAGAACTTCAACAATTTTTGGTCTAACAAGGAATCCATAGTAACCTTTACTGAGAATAATTCCGCTATCTGTCCTAATGCAGAGGATGCAACCCTCTACCCCTTCTGTACTCCCCCCGATATAGCTTTAAGGCTGCCGTCTCACTGGGCCTTGAATGTGTGCGCACGTTCACACAAGCTAGGAAAAGCGTGTACGTATACGCGATGTAGTAAACGATCCGTTTCAACCAACTTACGCCGTGGAATCGGCAAGAAGGAAGCTTTTGCGGATATAGTTGCCTTCAGCGGACATCTATACAGGGTGGTCTGGTGCGTTTGAACGCTAATAAGCACCGTACGCTGAAATAATAATGAATTTATGACTCGAAAACTGACAGAATGAAGCTTCAAGGCTTCTCCGTTGGTGGCGCTAATGTACTCGAACCTCAATTCTGTCACTTTTCGAGTCATAAATTCTTTATTATTTCAACGTAACGTGCTTATTAGCGTTCAAACGCACCAGACCACCCTGTATAGATGTCCGCTGAAGGCAACTATACCCGCAAAAGCTTCCTTCTTGCTGATTCCACGACGTAAGTTGGTTGAAACGGATTGTTTACTACATCGCGTATACGTACACGCTTTTCCTAGCTTGTGTGAGCGTGCGCACACATTCAAGGCCCAGTGAGACGGCACCCTTAATTCTCCTCAAACTTCCAAACAAGATCTCCTGCGGGTTGGACGGTATCCCCCCGATCTGCCTCAAACATCTCCCTGCAAATATAATAATCTCCTTGACGATTCTATTTAACAATGCGATTAACCTTTGCTACTTCCCCACTGCCTGGAAAAAAGCAAAAGTTTTTCCCATCCTCAAAAAAGGAAAAGATCCGAAGTGCCCCTCAAGCTACCGACCCATCAGTTTTACACCAAGCATCAGCAAGGTTTTCGAAGCTATTGTCAACAATAAGATTATATCCTTCTGCGAAGAGAAAGAGATAATACCATCCCATCAATTTAGTTTTAGGCACCAACATGCTACTACGCATGCAATTCATAAACTTCTATCGGATTTAAACAGAACGGTTGAGATAAGCCACATGGTTGCAGCTGCATTTCTAGATATCGAAAAGGCTGTTGACTCCGTTTGGCTTGATGGGCTGATACACAAATTGCATAAAAAGAAGTTCCCTTTACTGTTTATATATCTAATTTGGGATATGATTTTGGGCAAATCCTTCCATACATCGGACGGTTCGGGTATTTGCTCCGCGGAATTTTGGATTCGAGAGGGGCTTCTCGAAAGGAAATGTTTAAGAGCCTGCCTCCGATTATACCGTACTCCGGAGTCGGATTGGCAGCTTTACGTGAAAAACACATCCCTCTATGATACTGCTAACATCACTAGAATCGACACATTTTGGATCACTCTCACCAGAGACTACTTTAGCAATCTACCAGACATAAACAATACAGTTATCCAGTCTTTGGCATTCCAAGATACTTCCAATACCTTAAAACAGCTCACTACCGGCTATCTAACTCCTCAAGCTCTTCCCCTTTGCGTTAATCTTCCATTGGCGCAGGAACAAAGCTAACAAAAGAATTGCGTTTAACTATGAAGATTTTATTATCAATAGATATAGATTTAAATACTCAACAGTCCTCTTTATAGTCGACCGCAACGACATTCGTAGACTAAATTTAAAAAAATATTGGTGGCTTTTTGTTGACGCCACTCACATGGAGGAATTATCTGCCCGCCGTGATTACCTCCTTGAGAGAAGACAATCCTAATTTTCAGACTGATTAGCATTTAATATATAGTTAAGGGACGCTAAGATCTAATTTTCTTAGTTTCTGTGATCTTATGTACAAAGTAGTTTTTAAGTTTACCACATAAGTTTAGCACAATTTTATTTAATAGTTAGTCTTAGTTTGATAACGGGTGAGGGTTTTTTCATCTTCCTTCTGGCTGGAGGGCTTTTCCCCTTTTTAATCGCATCAACCAAAGTTATGATGTAAATAGTGCAATTCACTTGTGATTCTTTACTACCAAAATTGTAACACCAAAGAAAACTTTTTCCTTTTTATGCTACGGAGTAACTAAAAGTTCCCATCAATTGGGACAATTAGTTTTTCTTTTACTAATCTAAGATCGGTTGGTTTATTTTTTTCATAAATCTTTTTTATGCTAATTTTATGTTTTACTGTACAATTCTTTAATAAAAACATCTTTATATAATAAAGAAAAAAAAAGTACCTAAAGTTTTCGCCTACGACGCTACAGGTCACCGCGCCGGTTCGAATCCCCTTGGAGGAAAATAATTTTCTATGAGAAGAAACCGTGCCTTTATATACTTCTATGATTCCTCCACACTCATTCAATATATATATTGTATGTATTATATATCGTTATTTATAATTTTGGCCCTACTAACCGAATCGTTGCAAGAGGCGGACATAGAATTATTGCTGCACCCTTGCGGCAACGTTACGTGGAAACATTGCAATCTTGTACTGCAACTTTGCTGCACCGAGAGTGTGCTGTATGGGGTAGTATATATATATATTAGTTAATATTATTTTTCAAGATAATATCAAATTTTCAGAAAAATAATAATATCGAGGGTGTTTGTTTTCCTGACTTAGTCTTTCTTTACAGTTTTGGGGAAGCACAAAATAATGTGTAAATAAAAAATTGAACGTTATTTTTAATTTATTTTTCATTACTTTCACGCCTAACATCGGCACTGAAAAACGTTTTAGATTTATTGTAATTATATAAGTTTGCTAATTGTAAACACTAATAGTTTGCAGATTTATGTTAATAAACCAATAGAAAGCTTTTTGTATCTTCATATTATATAGTTCTACTAATTAATTAAATTTGCATCTTGTAGTTCTGAAATAGCCTGTGCATCATTAAATTTTTGTAGCACACTGTAGATTCTGAGTTCTGTCCATTAAATTCACCCTTCTTGTACTTATTGGCATAGTATAAGATAGTTAGGTACCTGCGAGAAATTCATTTATGGAATGCAATTCTAATCGTTCCGTGGACAATCTAATGGGTCAATAATTTCCCTCTAAAACTCTCTAATTAAGTTTCGCGCCGCATTCACATCCGGATGTTGCTGCAGAAAGCTAGTACATACTTCCACTTTTAATAAACTTCGATCGTGACTTTGGCATTCTTCAGTGACCTAGATAATTCTACAGGAAAAATCCGGCGTGGAAAATCTCGGGTGAAAACTGCTCCAACAGTCCATAAATACAACATTTAACAGGGCTATTATATAATTGCTGCAAGTCATAAAAGTTACTAGAATATCAGTATCTCTGTTATCTATAATAATGGCTAAAAGGAAGTTTAAAATTGATAGCTCTTAGTATACATATGGTTTTAAAATTCTACGTCCCATGGTGGTATCACTGGTTTGTTCTAAGGAATCCTCCCTTTCTATATGATGTAAATAGTCTGTTAAAGTATAGCATTTTTGTCACTATTTGCATTTCAAATATTTTTTTATTTAACCCTTCACACATTTCATTTAAAGTTTTTGTCGATATACATGCTAGAAAAAAGTTTGTAATTTTGAGATTTACAGCACTTGGTTTTAACTTTGAAGGGGCTAATCTCTTGATTTATGTTTTAAAATAAGGAGTTTTCTATAAAATGTTTGTTTTTAACTTTAGAGCTGTTTAACGAGTAGTGCAAATGCTCCGAAGTCCTAAAAATTCTTGTTTACATTTTGAATAAGCGTGTGTACTTACATGAAAGTTGTTATAGGTTAAGTCGTCCATTTTACTTGCACAATTATCGACGGAGCATAAATTAATGATATTCCTTTTTTTAGCAGACAGGCAATTTGAATAGAACGTTTAACGATTAAAAGACGGCTTAATTGGCGACTCGAGCGTACAAGATTAAACTGTTCTGCAAATGAAGCAATGTAAATGGTACTATATAGTTCGCCTGTAAATGGTACCAGTTCTTTTATGACCTCGATAGAAATGTGCATAATTGGAACGTTGGCGTTGCTTTGATTTCACACTTCGCCATACCCACGCGTCCTTTTCAAATCTGTCGCATGGATAATTACCAGAAGAAACGAATTTATTCAAAATTTTAGCTATCCGACAGGAGCCATTTTGTTAGATATAAACGCACTCTTGTCACGTGTCAGAATTTACCGATTTTTAGTTCTAACCAGGGAAACAATAGGAAACAATACATTTGAGAATTAAAACAACATACGATACAATTTGTACATATCTTTTTGTAAAATTTATATTGCAAGATTTCTAATGATATAAAAAAAATTCACACGAAAATTGAAGTGGATAGCGATAACCATAATTTTGCAAATTTATATAAAAAGACAACAATCAGTTTCAAATGTCCCAAAAAGCTCCATCTCTAAAAAAAACTATGCCCATTGTGTTATATTCCCCTCGACAAGCTTCAAGTTTTACTACAACCTTTTCCCAAAATCATCAAGAAACAAATTTTAAATTTTATTTTAGCAGCCACTGTATATGCGTCTAAATAGGTTGCCACAAAATGTTATACGACAGAGTTGATCCACAGGTCAACTCTATTTTCAAATTTTTCGTCGATCGAAAATCTGCCATCTTCTCAATCTTCAGCAGTTTGAGAGCTACTGGCATACCTACATACATATCTTCGCAGACACGAAGAGAGGGACATGATTGTGGCCTAGATTCGACGTCCTTCCCTGCGGCAATGCTGTACCACTTCCTGCACACGCCTCTCTCTTCTTCCGAATCGGCTGGGTCTTTTTTTTATCCTCTTGTTGGCTTCCTCTCCCTTTGCTGGCTTTCCTCTTTCTTGTTTCCATCGACAGGGAATGCGACAGCGCTGAAAGAAAGTGGTCTAAACGGATCGTGGCGAAAGTAGACGGCGACAGAGGGTAGGAAATGTTCATTTTGCCGTTTTCCACACCTGGTGAAGGGTCGTGCTTAAGGTTACTTGGCTGATGAAACGGAGTTTTAACGCCTCGCAATGGTAGGCGAGATATCTCGAGAAATAAATTTTCTACTTTTTCTGTGCATATTTGAAGTTGTATTGGTCCAATTTCGAAAAGTTCAAATTTAATAAAGGAAAAAGAATAATATAATTCAATGGGGGTGGTTCAGAAAATGGGCCCTCAGATCTTCGCAATGCATTTGACCAATTTGAGGTAGGAAAGTGTCTTGGAAATCTTAAATTCGAAGTAGGCACAATAAAGTTGGCTTCTCTAAAATCTTAAAAATTATGTTCCCCGTTAACACATTCAGCACGGTTGATGCCATATGACACAAACCGGCCGCTTCAGAAATGACCGTTCGGAACGTGCTAAGGATACACTAAACTTTTCATAAACTGTAAATGTAGGTAAAAAAATGGCCCCTGAAATATTTGCATTTGTTTAGTAGCTACAAGCCAGTAGTACATCGCACGTCATTAAATCCTTGATGTTTCACCCAAAGGACATTCAGGGTCATATAATTTACAATTTTGATTTAAAACACCTGTTACTTCACTAACACATACAGTGCCACTTGGAACAGCCTGCAAATCTCGCCTTTCCTTTGTAGAGTAAGCCCTGCAGCCTCAGAATACATCCATCATCTAAGAATAAAACTGTCATCTCATAAAAACACCTACAAAGTCGTGCGCCATCGTTTCAATCCTATTTAAACATATAACCATTATCCGTTGCCACTATATTACAAACGTCAAAGATTGTACTACTTTTGTACACGCTAGAATGTAGCGTAAATGTTTCTTTGGAATCGCTGAATTACAGCCTCGACCGATTTCCATTGCTCGCGAGGCAGAAATGGCCCATTACGGTGGCCGTTTCTTGACGCTGGAATTGTCGAAAATGTTCGTTCGAGCAGTGCAGATGGTGGGGGACGTTTTACTGCCGCCCGTAAATAACGATTCGAACAATCGCTGAGTGTTGCACGAGCAGTGAAAAGTTGTATCGCGAACACGCTGTCCCGAAAGTGGCACATACCGAACCAGCAGCCTTTTTTTTACACCAGAGCGCGCTGGAGTAGCATCGACGGGAGCCATTTCTTTTTTCCCTCGTTTTAGCGAATTCCCAGCGAACTCGGCGTCCCCTGATGAGAATTAATTCGAATGGCGTGCCTTGCACAGCTGCCGTGACTAATTGTACAGGAAGTGCGAGCAGGTACACGGAGTACACGGCACCGGAAGTGCCGCGTTTCCACGTACCAGCACGTTTGTTGTCCTTAATGTTTGCCGGACAGCGTCTTCGCTGGTAACCACGCCATGTTTTAATTGCATCTGTGAGGAGAAAGAAGTAGATATGATTTCTTTCCAGCGTTTTGTTTTCTGTTTTTCTCTTTAGGACTTTGACTGCCGTATCACTCATATGCTGCTGGTAACTCTACTTCTACTTTTCCTGTTCGATCATGAACAAATATTGATTTTCGTAGTTATTGATAAGCAAAGTGGTTGTTATAGTAAACGAGAAAATTTGAATATATAACGCATGATGAGTTTATTCGTCATATGAAAATTCACACAAGTTGTGTATGCCGTGTTTATTTGTCACTTGGAGACTTATACAGGTTGCATTTGACGAGTTTATTCGTCATGTGAAAATTCACACAAGTTGTGTATGCCGCGTTTATTTGTCACTTGGAGACTTATACAGGTTGCATATGACGAGTTTATTCGTTATGTGAAAATTGGCACAAGTTGTGGATGAGGAGTTTATTCGTCACGTTAAAATTCACCCAAGTTGTGCATGACGAGTTTACTTGTCACGTGACAATTTATACAGGCTGTGTATGTCAAGTTTATTTGTTGTGTGAAAATTTATACAGTGTACATATGACGGGTTTATTCGTCATATGAAAACTCACACAGGTTGCGTATGACGAGTTTACTCGTCACCAGACTTTTAACCCCTTAACGTCAAACATTAAGTTTAGTGAGTTACATTAAATATATTGCTCCCTGCTGTCATCGCAAAAAGCTTTTAAGTTCTTAATAAAAATATGATGCATGTACTTTCTTTTATTAAAAAAATACGATGTACGTACTTTCTTTTAATAAAAATGCGATGTTTTTCCGCGGTTCATTTGTACTTATTGCGAAGCAGCAAAATGTATCAGCTTGGTTTTAAATACGCATTGTGGCTTTGCTTTCGAAAAGGAAACTTCTCGCTTAACAGGTTAATTGCAACCGTTTGTTTACTTCAAGTGAACGAAAACACGGAATTCACATTGTAAGCGCGGCTCACTTTCACTGGTCGCATTGCAGGCGACCTCCGCAATTCATGCCCAGGACGCTGCGTGAAATGACACCACCTAAGAATTTCAATTACTTTCGGTCACTTGAACATTGCTAATTGCTTGTTCGTTTAGAAGCATCTGGAATGTTTTGTATAGCGGCGAGAGTCTGTGACAAACGACACTTGTTCTTTTCGTCTTTTTCCCTGCACTGGGACGCAGTGGAGTCGTGAATGATGAAATGTGGCACGAGGACGTACATATGTTTACCTTCGTTACGTTAAAATATTATTATAATTAATGTTTACCCAAGAAAACGTGAAGGTTGTGTATTTATTTAGTAATGTGTACTTATCAATTTTGTAGACACAGTGAATATTTTTTTGACAAGTTAAAAATAAACTGTGGCAAATTAATTTACTAAATCATTAAATTTCTTTTTAAATTTCAGTATAACAATTTAAAATTTAAAAGATAATTTTGGGCAATATCTCATCAATTTTCTTTAATGTCTCTAATCTTAAAAGAGAATTACCGAAATTATTTTTCTGAGATGAAGAAAAGTAGAAATTTATTTATAGTTGAACCATATCAAATTGTTTACGACATTACAGTGACATTAATTCCTTAAGTGACCATTTTCGTTTACTATGCAAGGACCTCAAAATTGAATAAAGTTTAATAAACGCTGAGATAACAGTGTCTGATGTGCTCATGAAATTTCGAAAATTATCGGCGTCTACAATGTCAGTCGGTGAAATTTATTTTGTGGCCTGCTAAATTCTGGCTCCACGCATTGCGTAACGTTGTGACACGAAAACAGACAAAAAGAGAGAGAATGGCGTGATTACGTTGAATCGAAAGCATTTCTCTGCCTGTCGCATGGTGGTTTAGGTCATGAGGATGACTCGGCGACTCTTCTCGCGTTTCTCTTCCCTCTGAAAGAGTTACGGTTTCTCGACTGTTTCGTCGAAGATGACGTCGACGATGGCATCAACGAAGACGTCCGTGGCCTTAATTAACGTTTATGTATAAACGCTCCAAGTAAGGTAAGATCGATTTCCATGCAATCCTTTGCGCTGCGCATTATGAAAAATATGAGAAAACAGTGTCAACTGGCAACCATCGTCAAAAGTGGTTGGAACATAAACAATAAAAATTCTTATTTCAACTTAAAGAAAAGTATAAAATATTAAATTTTAATTTGTCCAATTTTCGTAAACTTCCAAAGCGGAACTGTTTCAGTGAACAAAAAGAAATTTCTTTACGAAGTCGCCAGTTCCTTATTATCTAAAATTATTCAAAACTCGTATGCTACATTGAAGAAAATCTATGTTTCTTTAAGTTGAAATAAGAATTTTTTATTTTTTATGTTCCAATCGCTTTTACTCCTAGGCGGTAGTAAAAAATAAAATAAAATTAAAATGCTACCTAATATTTCCTAGAAATTGAAAAATGACACGAGACAATAAATTTCAAATTTATGGATTCGTTTAAGTCTACCAGGTAGTGTATCCACTTAAGCTGCAAGAAGTGTTCTTTCTGAAAATCTCCGAATGTATTTTACATCAAAACATGGAGACTAATTATTCAAAATGAATTTTGGTTTTAGGAAAGCAAACAGTGGAGATGTGAGATATGAAGCTTCAAAGTAATTTAAGTGACTGAATATAAATTGTTACCATTGAAATGAAGGATTCTCCTTCTCCAAACATATGATCGAAGTTTCTAGAGAAGTTGAAATGCACGGTTCGCGCAGTTAGAAAGAGGCTTTCTCTTCGCTCGGACACAAGCTACCTTAGTATTATGCGAATATTTGAGGTAAGTAACAGCAACCTCAGCGTAATAACGATTAGTTATTCGCAAGATCAGCTTGAAACTAAAATTACTAGTGTAATTTACGATAGCTCGGTTAACGTGTTTTATTTAACAATAAACATGCAACTTTACAAGGTGTACTGAAAATCGTGGTACCAGTGAAAAATAATTAATTCCTTACACTTCTTTAATAGTGAAATTTTTTTGAGTCTTCCTTTTTGAAAAAATCAATGTTGAAAATATCGTTTAGCACGCACACGTATACATGGCTAAGAATGGGTGCCCAAAGAATGGGTTGAAATAAAATTGTATAGTAACTTTTTTCAAACATCTTGCAGTTGGCCGTGGTTTCAGAAGTCCTTAGATCTAAAAGTGCGCTACAATGCCTTACCACCTCGGCGCGAAAACACGTCAATGCCTGGGAACAAGCTCTTCAGCTATACAAGTCCTTGTTATCGGGCAAGGAGTTAAAGTAGAATTATAATTTTTTTGCCAATAAGTAACAATACAAACTGATTTATTTACATATTAAATTTCCCATACATAAGCCTATAGGTTGTAATCAAGTAAGTAGTGGTTCATTATCTCTCAAGTTCACGTGCACCTAAGTAGGTGACACACTAATGACAGTCTGTCACATTCCCCGTGCGTTTATTAGAATAACTGACGGGGAAAGAGAGAGGGCGTTAGACAGGAAGAGGAGAGTAGGGGACAGGCTCGTCTAACGCCAGCGCGCTCAAGAACTTTCCCAAGAATTTCACGTCCGTTTAATCAGCGATCATTGTACGCTACGTACGGGGTGAGTCGTGAGGAGCAGAGCACATAAATATTAGACTTGAAGATAAAAGGAAATGCCAGAGACAAATGTTGCAGCGCGCAAATTCTTCATTAATGCCATCTTCAAGGAGGTTTAAAGGTCATTGGTATTTTGTAAATGCAGACATATATTTATAACTTCGCAGTGTTGTAGTTTACGTCAAGGTGAGTTAAATGGTATATGAACTCGTGGTCTTCTGTCGACCTTGGAGTTTGGGGCCGTTTTAAGGGTCCATTCTACTTTGCCGGTCGAACAAGAGGTCTATTCTAATGAATTTTTTTCCGGGAACTATTGTACGGATTTTAATGTTTATTTTTGCTAAATATTTATTATTCACTGCTGTATAGATTTGTATTTTTCATATTTCGAAAATATAATTACAAATGTGTGTATTTAAATCGCAATGTTTGTGCGTGTTTTACTTATTTAAATACCAATAGGAACACAAATAAAAATTTCTAAAAAATATAAATGAAAACACAGATCATTATTAAACATTTGATATACATGAGTTAAACAATCACTGCTTATTCATCTGATTCTATCAAAATCTTCTTCTTCTTCGCTATCTTTACTTTTGCCTTTTACTTTTTTCTGAATTTTCGATTTTCGATTGTTCTGTTGTTCGTCTAGAGCATCTTTTTCCGGTGTGTCAGCAAATACAGGGTCATCCGTTAAGACTGCAACCTACACGCGCGCGAACAGGTAAATTTGGCAACACCGCCTCACGGACGCATTCCACTACAACCATGCGCCAATACTTCCGCCAGCGACCGCTGGACAGCGGTGATGCCCGAGCTTCGAGCACAAACAAACGCTCCCTCGGAGCCAATGATCGCATTCTACATGCGCGAATTCAGTTCCTTCTTAAATGAGCTCGAGTATACACTTTCATCATTGGCTCATAGATGGCGGAATTATCGGCGCATGGTTGTAGTGGAATGCGTCCGTGAGGCAGTGTTGCCAAATTTACCTGTTCGCGAGCGCGTAGGTTGCAGTCTTAACGGATGACTCTGTACAGTAAATACTCGGTCTGTAGACGTTCAATATTATTGCGCAATATTCAATATTGCACGATATTATTGACCGTCTGTGGATCATATTGGAAGATTATACAGTAAAATTGAAAAATTGGGCAATAATATTGAAAGGATGTACAATATATTATGTGAATGAAGAAGATAATCGGTCTCTACAAGCTCAATATATTGTGCAATATATGGTCAAATTCATAAACGACAATAATATTGAGCGTCTGTGGATCATATTGAATGATTGCACAATATATTGCGTGAATCAAAACGGTTTTGATATTTTTTGTGCAATATTGAATATTGCACAATAATATTGACCATCCGTGGATCATATTGGAAGATTGTACAATACAGGGTCATCGTTTAATCCTGCAACCTGCGCGCGCGCGAACTTGTAAAATGGCAACACCACCTCACGGACGCATTCCACCACAACCATGCACCGTCCCGGCTTTCGGAGAGCTGTTAGCGACCGCTGGTCAGCAGTGATGCCCGAGCTTCAAGAATTTTGGGCTGGTCTCTTTCAAATTAACGTTGCAAAGAACCATTCAGAATTGCCCGGCCCGAGTTGAAAAATTTGGAGCCTTTTTCGTATAACTTTTGAACTATAAGAGATATCGGAATGCAATTTGCGACGAAAAATGAGGAAAAAATTATTCCCTCTTAATGATGGATAATTTAACATATTTTACGTTTACATAATTATTCTTTTATCAATTTTTTAACCATAATTGTTTAAAAAGCTTTTGCAAAGTGTTTATTTGATAATTTAGTTAACGCTGTTTTTAAAATTCGTGTTGTTGATAAATAATAGGCTAGTTGGTTCTGTATCATTACTTTCATAAATTGAGAAATTAAATTTTTATTCAATTATGTGTTAGTTCTGCAGACCTCAGAATCTATTGTTCTGGTTTTCTTTTTTATTATTTTATCCTTAACACGGTGCATACCTGGATCAGATGTAAGGGGTAACTAATGGCATGTCTTTGATTGTAGCGGTGTTTGAATTTTTGTTCTAGAAATTGTGTCTGAATGCTTTAGCTACTCAACGCCACGCCTATACCGGCTTCCGTTAATGTCATTTTTTGGAATCATGTGCCATTATTGTGGCTTTTACAGCAGGTAGTGAAAAATCTCTTCGTACAAGGGTATAGCGCCGCAGTCAACCTTGTCGTAGCTAAAATTTTTGAAATTGAGGCTGGTAAGAGATCAGTTCACATTATTTTCAAACCCCATTACAGTAATCTGGTGTGCGAGTGGTATATGTACCAATCATAAACGCGGAGCGCGGCTCGATTATCTGGGTTGGGAAATTCCCAATACCTAGCTCTTTGCGACGCTAAAATTTTCGACGCCCGGGCATTATTCTTGTCTAGCGGTCGCTGTCAGCTCTCCGCTGGGCTGGTGCATGGTTGTAGTGGAATGCATCCGTGAGGCGGTGTTGCCATTTTACAAGTTCGCGCGCGCGCGGGTTGCAGGATTAAACGATGACCCTGTATATTGTGTGAATCGCGTGGGGGAAAAAGTGACGTGAGATACCTAGACCTACATATTAATTAACGTCTCCGACATATATTTTATATTTTATTTCATTATACAGGGTGTCCGCGGGAATAGTAAACAGCTGGATATTTTCTAACGTATTGCAGATAAAGAAATTGTTTATATCCAATTGCATGGTTCGAGAGGACAAATTTATAGAAAATTTATTAAATTTATTATTTTAAGAGATACGATGGTCAAGTCCGGTTTTTAAATGAAACTATTTTTTTTAGAGATCACTTTATAGTGCGTTTCAAGGCAAATTCAATAACCTTGAATGTATACACCTTATTTCAACTGGTTTTGCAAATTCACTGATAATTACTGGTACAGGTTGATTCTCTCGGTGCGCCTGTCAAAGAGATGCCGTCTGGTACCTCGTGGTGAGAAATCTTCGACTTCCGCATTTCTCATCAGATCTTTGCGAAAACGACGCCAATAGATTCCTTATATTTCGCCCATGATACTGACACCAAGACCGACATAAATCGGAAAGTAATGAAAATTCATTTCCATAACCTCATGCTAATTTCGTTAGTAATAACCTAATTTACATGAAATTTTGTATGATTTTCATCGAAAAAACATAAAGAATCCATCGGCATCACTTCCATATCGATAGGATAAAGCAGGGGTGGCGAACTAGCGGCTCCTTCTCCTCTTCGCTTGCTTCGTAGAGCCGTAGGAGAACGGCCCCCTCCACACTTTCATCACTCTAATGAATTTCTCCTCTTTGTGTCGCACTCTCTCCCTGCCGAGCCGCGTGTAACTCCTGGAGAAAAATAAATGGGGAACCGGCTGACCGGG
The DNA here is from genome assembly GCA_963971345.1 of Andrena flavipes. NCBI lineage: Eukaryota > Metazoa > Arthropoda > Insecta > Hymenoptera > Andrenidae > Andrena > Andrena flavipes. The sequence goes on along the minus strand of OZ020479.1, from coordinate 44,010,942 downwards.
GGCTAGACTCGTGCGGCTCTTGGAGTGGGGAAGATCGCCACCCCTGCGTAAAGAATAAAGAATTATTTTTTTCTGAAACACGTATGAATCCGTAGCGGTTTTATGTCGCCCCCCCCCCCCGCAGTAGAGGGTGAAATATCCATTTCAGCTTATTAAGAAATTATTCATTCTTTATCGTATCGATATGAAAGTGGCACCTATGGATTCCTGGCGTTCTCAATATAAAGCACAATAATATTGATCGTAAACAGTACCTAGACGCTCAATATATTGTGCAATATTCAATATTGCACAATATTTTTGCTGTGTGCCCCACACGGTCAATAATATTGTGCAATATATCGCACAATAATATTGAGCGTCTACAGACCGCTTTAGGAGCCCGACGAACGGGCCTGGCGACGGGCTCCTAAAGGTCGAGTTTCCTAGCAGCGGCCGGCAGACGCGGCCGCTGGCCCACCTCGGCGGCCAGACATCGACCACTGGCCCGCCGCGGCGGCTAGGCTCCAACCGCGCAGTGTTCAGGGTCCCACTTTGGGTCGAGGAACGCACTTGAAAAGGTCTACGGTCAAGGATTCATACCTGCTTCGGAAATAAAATAATTTTTTATTCTCTATCGTATCGATATGGAAGTGACACCAATGAATTCCTTATGTTTTTTCCGGTGAAAATCATACGAAATTTCATGTAAATCGGACTATTATTAACGAAGACAACTTGAAATGATATAAATGAATTTTTCATGGAATTTCCTTCACATGGTCCGAATTACGTCGTTCGTGATGTCAGTTTAATCCGCGAAATATAAGGAATCCATTGACGTTGTTTTTGCAAAGATCTGATGGGAAATGCGGAAATCTTACACATTTCTGACTTTTTAATGATATTCGAACCCTTTTGAGGGTCGAATGCCATAAAATTTGGTGAAGCACTGCGACGGGTTGTCCTCAAAGGACAGGCGCCGCTGGAGAATTACCCTGTATGTAGTAGAGTAAAATACAACTTGCCATAACATCCAACTAAAAAAATTCTACACCAAGAAGGCTCGAAACTATTATAAAATCAAAAGGCAATCCCACAAATTATTAAAACAGTAAATATTTAGTTTATTTCCATAGTTTATTGATCTTTTATTTAACTGTACGAATACTTACTGCGCGTCTACTTCTGCACGTTTATCTCCTTTTATTCATATTTTTGTTAATATTAAGGGGAATAAAAATTTGTTTATACAAGATCTATTGTACAAACATTTAAGAATATCTCAGGCTGATAGACCAAAGCGTCAGGCCAGAGTCGTGGTTTATGACCATATTATCCCACGAGTCGGCGCGGCGGTTAATAGTAGTACCTATGACCGGGTCCGAACCCATCGTACGTACGAAAGCACCGACAGAGCAATATACGGATTAACTCATTGTCAGACTGAAGAATGTCTAAAATTAAAGACGGTACTACGTCCTTAACTGCCCTTTAGAAATGCTGGCAAACAGATGTTGTCGAAACGTTCTTGGGTAAATATGAAATTATCGGTCGAAAACAACGAATTAATTCTCGCTTGGTTCTCATCCCGGTTTTGTCCAAACGCCCAATGGGCGTCAATCTCAAGAATAGAGAAAAAAATTCAACATGACACTTTTTCCAATCAATATGTCGAATCTTATGAAGCTACTTTACAAAACATCAGTAGTGTATCTGAAGAAATCGATAAGAAGTTTAGAAAATCTTCGTTTGAATCACAATGAGAATATTTTGAGCGTACAATCTTTTCTTTACTTTTTAAAACCTTTATTTCTAGCATCTTTGATCCCTTCATCCAATTAGCCGATTGGACGGTTGCCCAAATATTGTATAATTTCGTAGGAATGTATTAACCCTTTCTGAACAGTATTTGGTACCTATATAGGATAACATGCATACAGGTTTGCAAATATTTCTTCACTTACCACAGTATGCAGGTATATTTATCAAATTGTACTAGTTTTATTGGAAGTATTGACATTATTTTTTTAAATAACGCTAATCCACTGTATGAGTGGTATACTAATACTTTTTTTTTATGATTTTCCTTAATTATATTCGGCAGTTTCAGTGCGAAAAATGTGATGTTATTGAATTTTCCCCCATTTCTTGGCATTTAGCCTCACTGTGCGTGATAGAATACAGGTGATTACTCCATTATTGGTAAATATTGCCAAATCTTCTTTTCGCAGTTGCAAAGCCAAATATATGTTGATTATAAAACAAAAAAGAAATGCGCTCGGAAGTTCCCGGAGGGTAACTAAAAAGCCGATAATTGGCTGATATTTCTTCAATGAGCTTGTTATGGAAAATAACTGTATGTAACTAATTATTTGCTACTGCTTACCAAAAGAGATACTACTCATTTCGGTTCCCAAAATATTTGTGTATCTTTTATATTATCAAAATTCGAAAGACTCAATTCATAATTTTTCACAAGAAAAATACATATACAAACTTTGACACGTGTTTACACACAGATCAGAATTAACCGCCACGATATTTTTCCCTTTTTTCAGGAACTCATATTATTAGTTTACAAGAAATATATTAAAAAAATATAATCCCATAACTTTTGAATTCTGACTTGTTTCCTTATTTTTAGGATTCTGTTCCACTGTGGCGCTGGATCGCCACAGCGCGGCCGCGGCTACGACTCAGTTTGGAGGAGTCGAGCTCAAACCCGCCGCGGCTGGCTGCGCGGCTAGTAGATTCCGCCATCATGGCGGAAAACAGACACTCATCGCATTGTGTTGCCTGTTGAGTAGCCTAGGTTGCTGCGGAAAACGGTTACATGCTTCTTCATAAGAGCAGTGCTTAGGATGTGGCCGCCAGCCGCGTCCACCGTCCGCCTCCGCCGGCCGCCGCCACCGGCCGCTGCTAGGAAACTCGACCTTAACGAGGATTTACTGTAGCTTGCTGTATCACCATCTAGAGCGGAGTAAGTAGTAACATCTTACAATGTACCCCGAGTTTGAATTTTTGCATTTTATCTCAGCAAACGAGAAACTAAACATCAAATTACTAAAATGCGTACACATTATAATAAATCAATGTGTACTGATTCATTTGCGGCAAAGAAGCAAAAATTAAAACGCTTTCTAATGACGGTTAATTGAAATTTGAAATAAAAATGCTAAGACCACAATTACTTACGTGTTCTAAATACTGCAATTCAGGACTCCAATCACAAAATGAATACATAACGCTCGTTTGTGTCACTAAAACTGACGGTGCTAATATCGTCAAGCAGATCTCGTATGCATGCTATGGGTTACCAGATTTATCGTTCAAAATTTTTTACTTTTGTTACAATTTATCAACAGTGGTTCCCAAATACCGGCCTTGTAAAGAAAAAGTTCTGGTTTTTCTGCCTATTTTTCAATTTTTATTTTCTGGATGGAACAAAAAGTATTTTTGATATCTGAATGATCTCAGTCCACTTTATGCGCACACCGCTATAGGATATAATCATACTATTTTTAACAGTTTAGGGCCATTTTTAGGGCCTATGTTCTCACTGAGGCATAAACATTGCGATTTATATCCACACATTTGTAATTATACTTTGGGGACATGAAAAATAAGATTTTACACAGCAAGGAATAATAAACATTTAACCCCACAAAACATTAAAATCAGCACATTAGTTCTTGGAAGAAAAATTCATGAAAATAGGCCTTTTTTCGACCAGCCAAGTAGAATGGACCCTTAAGTTCCGTGAAGGTAATTTTGGGGATTTCTTACCCACTTCCTCCGCCAGGATACGAATTCGCAAAATTTTATATTCCCCCCCCCCCCCACCTCCCTTTCTATCGTAATATTTTTACATTGTATTTTTCAGTTATTGAAGTTCTTGTAAAGGTTTATATAATTCATTCAACTCGACATATTGAAAATTAAGTTGAAAAATATTATGTATGACGTTACCTGACTCCCTCTCTCCATTTGCAAGAAAACGTAAGAAATTCGCCCCCCCCCCCCCCCCCAAAGCCTTATGTAATTTAAGGACAACCCCTTTTAATCCAGTGAAATTAGACGAAAATCTGCCCAATCTACGGACTAATTCCCACCAAGCTGAATTTTGGCATGAACCTTTATTTGGTCGTTTTAAACAATATGTCAAAAGTCCCCATTAATCCCACTGCTGCTAAAAATTTTACAGAGGGTTGAAAAAAAAACTGTTTTTCGCAAATATCTCGCTATCTAGCAGTTTTGCGACAAAAATAGTTATTATACAATTTATAGCCTAGGAAATTCTCTACAAAAAAGGTCCTACAAGTTTTTTCGTAGGTGTAACCATTTTCATGTATGTCGGGTTACCGAGTTTCAACCCCCATAAACTTGACAAGGGAAGATCTTGAACCTGGAAATTCAGAAAATTATCAAACTCTGGAAATATGTAGGGGAAGTCCTCCTGAGTACAACGCAATTTCGTTCGATGCCCAAATTCACTCCAAGAGGGTGCAATTCACCCTTAAACTTTTTTTGGGGGGGTATTATTACTCGCGAACTGTAGGAGATAGAAAAAAAGTGTTCAGGAAAAAGTTACTTCTTTTAATTGGGACTATCAGTTGGTAAATTATAGGTCTTACAGTTCTTACGGTTTACGAGTTATAACTCAAAATCGAAAAAAAAACATATTTTCAGGAGTCAATTTCACCCCCTTACAATGAATTTGGGCAACAAACGAAAAAATTACGCAATACACACCTATATTAACCTCTGTATATCCCTAGTTTTAAAAATTTTTGAATTTTCCAGGGGTTGGATCTTCGCCCGCGAGAAATAATATACTCATTTCCACATCACCCCGGAGGTAGAGTACTGAGGGCGTTTTTTTTTTAAACGTGATGTCCCCAGTAGGCCTAATCCACGATGTTTGTTTATTATAAATACAAAAATTTCGAGTCTCCCTCATGTTCTGCGTCTGTTTTTTCAATTAGTATGTCTTCCGCTCAGTTCTTTCGTAGGAGTAATGAGAACATCAGCTTGGTCTTGAGCCTGTTTCACGTTGATGGTGACAGCTTCCAATTTTTGAGACAGCATAGGAATAAACCTACTCTTGTTTTTAAACACGCGCTCAGTACTCTACCTCCGGAGTGGTGTGGAAATGAGTATATTATTTCTCGCGGGCGAAGATCCACCCCCTGGAAAATTCAAAATTTTTTAAAACTAGGGATATACAGAGGTTAATATAGGTGTGTATTGCGTAATTTTTTCGTTTGTTGCCCAAATTCATTGTAAGGGGGTGAAATTGACTCCTGAAAATATGTTTTTTTTTCGATTTTGAGTTATAACTCGTAAACCGTAAGAACTGTAAGACCTATAATTTACCAACTGATAGTCCCAATTAAAAGAAGTAACTTTTTCCTGAACACTTTTTTTCTATCTCCTACAGTTCGCGAGTAATAATACCCCCCCAAAAAAAGTTTAAGGGTGAATTGCACCCTCTTGGAGTGAATTTGGGCATCGAACGAAATTGCGTTGTACTCAGGAGGACTTCCCCTACATATTTCCAGAGTTTGATAATTTTCTGAATTTCCAGGTTCAAGATCTTCCCTTGTCAAGTTTATGGGGGTTGAAACTCGGTAACCCGACATACATGAAAATGGTTACACCTACGAAAAAACTTGTAGGACCTTTTTTGTAGAGAATTTCCTAGGCTATAAATTGTATAATAACTATTTTTGTCGCAAAACTGCTAGATAGCGAGATATTTGCGAAAAACAGTTTTTTTTTCAACCCTCTGTAAAATTTTTAGCAGCAGTGGGATTAATGGGGACTTTTGACATATTGTTTAAAACGACCAAATAAAGGTCCATGCCAAAATTCAGCTTGGTGGGAATTAGTCCGAAGACAGATTCTAATTTCACTGGACTATTTGAGAAATTTAAAAGTTTAGAAAGAGAATCCTTAAATGGTAGGTGTCCAGATCGCTGGATTGAGTCTAATTTTCTGTGGGGAAGACGAACAAATAACACACCTCATAGCACATGCAGAAAGGAATAAATAATTGGAGCTTGTGCATCCACTGCATCTAAAATTATCGAAAGTGTACTACAAAATATTACGTCATCTTGCACATTTAATTTCATACAAATAAAATAATTTTAGTCTCGAAAGTTTCCATGGTTCAATCTCAAATTTCTATCACAAAAGTCATTTTAAGGCCACGGTGTTACTTGTCATTGAATTCGTTTTGACGCTTGCTACAACGCCAGGAAGTTAAAAATATGTGGTCCCCTTTAAGAAAAATACCAATGACCTTCAAATGATCTTGAAGATGATGATAAAGAAGGACCTATCCAAACGATCGGACTCACTCCCTTGAACCAAACCTGCGAATTTTGAAATGACATTATCTGAAACATTATTTCAAATAACAGGTTCCTTTATTTCATAATTATTTCGTTTTCGAAATACAATAAGTGTGTTATTTTAATGTAAGAAAAATTTTTGAAAACAATTGTCAGGAATAAAATAATGAAATACTCATTCAATAAGTTCAACTGATGTATTTTAATCGTATCGTGATTACTTTTCTGATTATCCTATAATAATCAGAGACATTTTCTTCAAGAATAATACCTCCCTTCCATCGTGCGCACCAGTAAAACGATTATTTTCTTTCGCAACTGCGCTAGATGGTCCAAAAAAACAAAAATCCCATACTAATGAATTTTGTTGAGGAAAGAGTTTTGTTCGAAGCAAAATGTTGTACAAATTTCATGAAATTAAAATCTTTCACTTGTATTATCTTGACAATTATTTCTTTCGCCAAATTTGAAATAAAAAAATAATGAAGCAGTTCATTATTTGAAATTGCTATAATCTCAAGTAAATCGATATTATCTACATTTTCAAATAACAGTATTGAAAATAACGAACCGAAATATTATTTCAAATATCATTTCTTATTTCAATTTCAACACGAAGGATTCTCGAAATTCTTGAAATTAACTGTAAAAAAATTGCTCAGGTCTTCCTTGAATAGTGTAATCTCCGCGATACTTTCTCCCATTTTCGAGCCTGATACACATCTCAGATACGGCTGGAACTATTTGTCGAATTTTTCGGTATTCGAGTATTCGAATACTTTAGTTGCTCATTTATTAGGCGATTATAATTCGAATAATGAAATATCCAAATACTATTCGAATATTTAAATATTCGAATGCCTTTCGAATATTTCAGTATTCAAACATTTAAATATTGGAATAGTATTCGAATACTTACATAAATATTCGTAGTTTATTCGTAGCATTCGAATACTTGTAAAAATATTCGAATATTAAATTCTCACCCTGTATGTGGGCAACACGGTATGTAGTTCTGATCTCGGTGGTCGGGGGATTAAAAAGGAACGGCCTTCCTACTCTGACAATGCGAGGTAAGAAGCGCCAGGCTTTTGTTCAGGGGGCTACCACTCTCATATGCGATTTTGAGACAGTGTTTCGACTGCCACCTAGGCAGTTCCAATTTTGTCGAACTAAAATTCAATATGACCGTGCAACATAGTCTGCAAATCCAGTAATAATCTATTAAGTGCTGCAACATTTGTTGTATTTTTATCGCAAACCATACAGAGGATGATAAGTCCTGTTTCTTCGACAGTTTTTTACAACAGTTTGGATGCAGTGCATTAACTGATTTGAGGACGTCTTGCATTTTGTGAAATAAAGCAGGCAGAACAAAAACGGACTAACCTACCTTTTTTCGAAATTGAATTAGTCATAATAACGTATTCCAATAGGCTCTACTAACCATATAAAATAGGTAAAAAAAATTTTTAATGTAGGTTGGTCCGTTGTTGCTCTGACTGCCTCAAATAATAAGCAAATGGGAGTTTCCAGTTCGATATGATACCTTTTAGCATAAACATTAATGCATGGCCATGTAGAATTTTAGTTCGAAAAAAATGGAACTGCCTAGGTGTCAGTCGAAACACTGTCCCAAAATCGCATATAAGAGTGGTAGCCCCCTGTTTTTGCTCCTGCACAAGGTCTCAGAAGGAGCTCATCGATCTCGGGGCCTTCTGCTCACGAGACGAGGATAATGATCGCTCTGTAAATGTCAAGGTGATCGGCGTGGTGGATTCCCGTTTTTTCGTCCTTTTTCTGCTTGGTCTTTCGCTCTGGCAAAAATCCTGTTCGTTCGACCGAGATTGTTTTTGCTGCTTGTGTTGGGTCCCTACAGTACCATTTACGATCAAGTTGGAAGGTAGTTAGTGTCAAACCATTCGAAGTTGGCATAATTGCTATAGGGTAAACCAACCAGTGAATGACCGAATTGTTGAATTTATGGACCTTTGAGATTAATAGTTGAATATATTTATGTACAACAATAAAATAACTGTTGAAATTGCATTTAAATTTATTTTTCTTGAAATTTCTATAAAAGTAATTACTTATTCTTATCGCAATTAAAAAAAAACGATTATAAAATGCAAAACATGTAGAAGCCCAGTAAATGACTACATACGTTTAATAAGAATTGTACTTATTAATGCTTGCTTAATACGCGTAACTAAAAATATGGGATATTAAAAGTGCTACTACAATCCATTTATAAACATATAATATTTTTAAATTTATAATTGATTTTGCCTATTAGTCATTCACTGGTACACGGTCAATTAATGGTTGGTTTACCCTACTGGTTTCTTAAGTTGAACATTTTTTTTTTATGAAAATCTGTTTTCGTATTTCCGTGTTGGATAAATTTAAGATGTAGCTATTTGACCCTCCACCATTTTATATTTCACCCCTCCCTTCTCCCGATGTTCCCCATTTTCTCAGTTATTAAAATTCTCTTAAAGGTTATGTAATTCATTTACTTCAGTTTCGGGAAATTTTAACTAAAATTAACTTTCCGGAATATTAATGATAGAATTTGTATCTGTTGAAAATTAGGTTAAAAAATATTACGTAAGACGTTACCTGACCCTGCTCCCTCCCCCTCCCGCAAGAAAACCTTAGAAAGCCTTATGTAATTTAAGGACGACTCCGGATTGATATCGTCGAATTTTAATGAAATTTAGCACAAGGCTGGAGTAGTCGAAAATATTCGCCATGTATCTTTTCTGCCGATTGGCATTTATTCTTGCGGGGTGGAAACTGTTCTTAAAGTTGGATTGGAAAAATCTATGTAGTTAAATATCTCGGAAATCGATGCAGATAGAAAAAAATTTAAACGCGAAAAATACTTGATTTTTAACGATTCGTGTTATGGTGTAAGCAAGAATCTCGTCAAGATGTGGTGGAACATTTTCGTGCAGTAAACGTGAGTTAGAAGCAATTTTATTGAGGACCTTGCAGTAAGAGGGGTGCAGTTTCATCTTTACCAACTTCAAGTAAATTATAAAAAACTGTTTATAAAATTATTGCTTTGATTTAACAGTAAAAAGAAAACAATAATTGAAAAATATATATTCTCACACAATAAGTAGTAGTTATTGAGTTGATAAGTTTTATTTCTACTTTTGGCGAATTTTTCAAATCTGGAGCATTCGTATTGCAGATTCAAAATTTGCAATAAATCGCTCATTTATTATCTGTTATATGTTGTCCGTTATTTGTTTTTTTTTTAAGTCTTAACTCAAAAACTGTCAAAAATCGAGCTGCACCCCTCTTGCTGCAAGGTCCTCAATTTTCAAAAATGGAAATGGAGAACAAGTGGAAATAAAAGAATTTGTGAAAATGTACTATAATTTCGAAAATTCGAAAGTACGTCATACGTAACAACTTTTCGATGCGAAATTATGTGATGCAACTTTTGCCAGTGGTTTATGGAGATATTGTTTTGGAGAATCGGGGTCCTATGTGGTTCTGAGTTCATAAAATTCAGCTTTCACGATTTGCAATATCGTAAACCGCACGTAGCTATTCATAATTTCATAAGACTTTTTCGTCCATTTCCTGCAACGAGATTACGCACCATGCTGTGTATGTAGAATTGACAAGTAGAAAGGAAGGAACAGATACACACGGAAGAGGAAGAAAGTCGGAAGAAAAGATGGATGCATCCAGTTTGATTCGAATTTATGGCAGGGTAAATTTCACTGGTTAATGTGAGTTTCGGCATTAAAAGTTATTCTGGTTCAAGTGAACTGTATTCCTTAATTCACTGTTTTTATGTTACCCTCAAAGATTCGTCTGAAATTGCCGTGAATTTCACTAACTTATCTCGTCAAGTATTTACGATGATTGTCCTATCTCTTCAATTAAGGGATCACATCATGTGCAATTATTTATTAAAAAATTTTACGTTGTGCCCAAATTCTTGTACGCCTTTCTGCAAGAGGTGGACCGATTTCCGATTCAAAGTCGGATTACTCTATTAAAAATTGTAAATTGACAGATCCGCTTTGTATAAACCCCATTTTAGAAGGAAAAGGAAAAATATGTCAAATAGGGCTGTGACTATTCGAATAATTTAATATTCGAATATTTTACAAGTATTCGAATGCTATGAATAAACTTCGAATATTTGAGTATTCGAATGCTATTATTCGAATACTTAAATATTCGAATAATATTTGGATACTTGAATATTCGAATTATATTCGCCAAATAATTGAGCAACTGAAGTATTTGAATATTCGAATACCAAAAAATTCGACAAAGAATGTCAGCCCTAATGGCAAACGATACAGGAGATTCTGTAAGTAGAATCTCGATAAACAGAGTTTCTGATGCGAGATGCGAAACATCATCCGAAATTATTTAGGTTTTCTCTTATTCAGATAATCGCCATTTTATTTTATATATACAACCGCGACCTATGTAAAGATTATTCATAAAGATAAACTAGATGTATATAACTAAACAAAATAAATTAAAAAGCCCCATAAATTAATTATAGTTAATTACCAGAGACCTATTGAAATGCAGTTCAAGTTAAATTATAACGTTAAACATCACAAAGAATTGTTATTGCATTTTCTCTATTTTTCATAAGGATCTTGTGAAGGCCAACCTCGTTTTTGAAAATCAAATAAAGTCTTTAAATTACAAGTGTCAGAAATTGTTATCTATGTAATGATTCGTCGCAATACATATTTATAATTGAAGTTGTTTTTATCAATTGGATACTGGTTATGTTAACATCATTTGAATTAGTGACTATACATGGTTCTGAACTCAGTCAACTCAGGCACTGGTAAGTACAAACGCTAGATCAGTTGTCGGTTTGCAATGTCTTCGAGAAATATGAGCACATTAAGGAGGGAATCCTATTCTTTGGGCTAAAAACCTAGCGAAATTTTAGATTTTTTTTTAAGAAACAAGCGATTTGAATAATCTGAAATTGGGACCATGTTTGGTTATGGTATAGATAGAGGGCAACCTCACGGATTTTGACGCTCGTAAAATATGTTGTCAAGGACGTCATACTGAACAACTTTTTCCTCTAAACTTTTTGGCGGTCGACCTTGGTTTCCGAGATATTTGCGAAAAACCTCTATTCATTTATTCCGACGCAACGGACACAGCGATCAACTTCAGGTGGTTGGTCATCTGGGGGATGTGTTTATCCCCGTCTCGCGAAGCGCACCGAGGTGGATAGCATGTTGAAGTGTGATTGAAAAAAAGAAAATAATTTTTTTCAAAAAGAATGTAATTTTTTACAATCACATTACTACGTGCTATCCAATATGTGTCTAGAGGTGTCTAGAGGTGGAGATAAACACATCCCCCAGATGAGCAACCACCTCAAGTTGATCGCTGTGTCCGTTGCGTCGGAATAAATCAACCGAAAGGTCGACATTGTATTCTACCTATACGTACGTGTTCGTAGCAGCATAGCGTTCGGCGATGTTCTGTGCGAATATCTCGGAAACTACTGCCGTGCGACGGTAACATATATAGGAAAAAGTTGTTCAGAATCTTGATCTTGATAACATATCCAAAAATCATTGAAATCGGTGAGGGTGGAAAACTTCTAAATAATTACCAAAGATTTTTGCAATTATTTCGGAAAATAAAGGTCGACCGCCAAAAAGTTTAGAGGAAAAAGTTGTTCAGAATGACGTCCTTGACAACATATTTCAAGGACGTCAAAATCCGTGAGGTTGCCCTCTATCTATACCATTACCCCATGTTTTTATACATCTTTCAAGAATTTGTAGTTTTTTTTATTAACTATTAACAATATCCGATTTCATTCAGAGATATCAATTGAAATCGTGTTTCTTATATAATCCAGAACAATTGCAACGTACTATTTCATATTGCTGAATATCATTATACAATTTATATGATAAATTAGTCGTAAATATCATTGAAGAATAACGTAAAACGATTACTAGATTGCTTTCAACTGGAATACATTTATCCAAAGGCCAATTAGTTACAACGCATTTCTCCTATAATGAACAGAATTACATAAAATTGAATTCCTCTTTGAACGTAAGGAGGCGAGAGTTAGTGAAACACATGAGCAAATACTACTACTAATCGCAAACATTGTTGGAGTGTACTGGAACCGGTCCAAGCAATGCTTAAAGTCCTTTTCAAATTTATTGGCCGGTGAGTTTCGTGAGGGGTATTCTCCTACCACACCGCTTGCCTGCCTCGGTGCTCCTTTTCTCTACGTTCTCGCTCTCTCTCGGGCTACGTCTGGTTGTCGCGCGGTGGGGATTGGTGTCCGTGAGGTACGTACACACGCAGCGAAGCATCCCCATCACTTTGAGTGCATGGACGGAACGCGATTCCGAGCGGTCGTTTCTCGTTTCTTCCTTGCCGAAGGCGAGACCGAGATGGCACGAGAGCGAGTCAGAGTTTCTCGTGAATAAATACTGTACAGACATTGTAATGCTGAAGATAACTTATAATGAAAAATGTAACAGTATTTACATGTAATTGCATGTACATTTTATTTATTATTATTGTTGTTTAATGTTATTCTTGGACTGCAGTGAAACCTGGAAACGCAATGCAAAGAAGGAACGAAAATATTCAATTTTTGTGGCCGCAATTAAAGAATAAACTTCTCGAAATTTGTCCACAGCCTTAAGCAGGGGAAAATCATATAAAACCCCAGGCGAGACGCTATTACTTCTTACTAGTCATTAACCATGGCAACAGTAACAGGATTAGTGCATGGCGGGATAGATAGGATTACTATAGAGGATTGGAAGAAATGTGTGGAACACGCCGAAAAAGTCCAAGAGGAAGATTTTCTGAAAGAAATACGATGGGACGCAGCAGTAGTAGCACAAAATATTGGTTAAATATTTTTTCACAATATTAAGAAAAAAAAAATTTTTAACCACACTTTTTAATATGAAAAAAATGTTGATTCCAAATATTATATACACATACTGAGAATGTGAAATAAATGTTTAGAAAATATGAACTAAATATTCGTGGAATATAAAAGAAATATTCAGAAAATATAAAGCAAATATTCTGGAAATGTCAAAATAATATTCAAAATTCCAAAATAAATATTCAGGAAATGTAAAATATATATTTAAAAAACATAAAGTAAATATTCAGAAAATGTGAAATAAGTGTTTACTTTATATTTGAAAAAAAATTTCGTTATATAAAATGAATATTTCCCGCACATTCGGAAAAAATGTTTTATTCCTACACTGTTCAACCCTCCAACGTAACCGTAAACCCTAATAAGGCCGGCCAACAACAACTGTGCGTGGCGGGTGGATTGGCTTTGAAGGATCGAGGAGACAAAGAGAAGAGTTGCGACGGTTTCTCTTAGAAGCGTCAGCCAAGACGCATCCAGTCAGGACTATAACTGACGGCCCCTGCCTTAGACACACACGAGAACACAAGTGGACATAATTTTGAACTTGTATATATGAATGAGAGTGGGAATTAGGACTTCCGTGAAGATTAGACCTCTGGTGGCGCTCGCCGACACTAAGTCGCGAAACCGTGGTAGGGCCGAGACGTCATACCCTACCATTAAATAAATATTTACTTTATATTTGAAAAAATATATTTTTTCCATACTATAAAAAGAATATTTTTTTCATAATAGAAAATGAATATTTCCTGAACATTCGGAAAAAATGTTTTCTTTCTATCAGTAAATAAATATTTACTTTATATTTGAAAAAGAATATTTTTTTCATAATATAAAATGAATATTTCCCGAACATTCGGAAAAAAATGTTTTCTTTCTACCAGTAAATATATATTTATTTTATATTTGAAAAAGAATATTATTTTCATAATATAAAATTAATATTTCCAGCATATTTGGAAAATATATTTGTTTGTAATCTAGAATAAATATTGTACGTATGTTTAAATATCAAAAAGAGATTGAACCTCTTTTTAATATTGGATGAATGTGCATTCAATATTTTGTGCTACCGTGTTTGACGAATGCGTTCTTGATTCTTCAATTTTGTCGTCTTCTCATGACGGCAATGGAGCACTTGCAGTACATAGTTGTACTTTAAAAAGGAGTACACTTTGTATATTATTTGCTTCGACTGTTTTTGTGTCTCCTGATTTTCGAGACATTTATTAAATTAATAAACACAAATTGACTTGAAAGTAAAAAGAATATGGTTGTTATAATTATGCGTATTAATTTATAAATTGTGAAAAGTTTTCTCGATGCGTGGGCTGCATTTTACGAAATCACGGAGTACAGTACACAGGCGTTATAACCCGGTTTCTACCATGCGTTACGAGCAAGAACCGGCGGACTCCAGCTGCCGCTGATGGAGGGGGAAACACCTACAGGAGCGATGGTTATGTGTGCGTAACTGACGCAGGCGCAGTTCACGCACACATTACCATCGCTCCTGTAGGTGTTTCCCCCTCCATCAGTGGTAGCTGGAGTTCGCCGATCCCTGGTTGTGTGCGTTACGATGCTATGCGTAGACCAGTACGAAATGAAGCTATCGAGAAAGAATCAATGTTCTGACCAATAAAGATCGCCGCGCTTCGCTTCGCGGCGCTTCGGCCTAGTGAGCGACGACCTTAAAGCCAGATCCACACTATCGGTCCGGTCTTGATCAAATTCACATCCCTGAGCGTCCACACTATCAAGCCGGGCGAGATAGTGTGGATGCTCACGGATGTAATTTTGATCAAGACCGGACCGTGACCGGACCGATAGTGTGAATCGGGCTTAAAGCTTCTGAATTTGTTCGGAGCGGACGCACACCTATCCTGATGTGTGTATTTCTACTAGAGCTCTTACTACCCGACCCGCTCGGGTACTCGAGTACCCGATAAGACCCCGGGTAGACAAAAATTACCGGGCTACCCGTGTAGACAAAAATTACCCGAGTATCCTTGAGATACCCGAGTAACTGAAGTGTGATGAGATAGTTCAGAATTTTGATTTGACATCCGATCATGTTTCGACTTTCGATCATTTTCGGCTAACATCAGTAATGAACGGAATAAACTTCAAGCAATTAAATGTGGTATTGTCCGCAGAACACATTCTGTAGCAGAATGTGAAAATTGCGAACTGTCAGCGTTCTTTGCACTTAGAATAGGGAAGTTCGCCCTATTGCAGTGCCTGCCTCTATTAGTGTGTCTTTATATTTAAATAAGCCATACTGTTACTGTAGAAACCCTAATCTAACGTAAGATTTATCAATCAATGTTGTTAAAATCCCGATATAACGTTTCCCACTGGGGAGTATGATATACAATTGGAAAGCTTAAGAGTAAAGGAGTCACGGGTACCGTAAGCCAGCGGTGGCCACATCGGGCCATTTGGGAGTAAGGTCTCCATGATGTTTACCGTAACCGCGCGGAAGGGGAGCTCGAAAGCCAATGGTAATGTGGGCGCGCCACAGATAGGGAAAACTGTAGTAGTGTACGGTGCAACCTCATGCCTGTACGATAGACTTGAATGACTGGGATTCTTGGGGGCTCCAGCGACCCTCCAGTCGTACAGGGGGACCCGTTGCCTGGGTTTATGATATGGCAATTGCTATTGAAATGTAGAAAAATAGAAAAAAATAAAAAAAAATCTATATAGATAATAGCACATCTTTGGGGCACTGGGGCACCCCAAGGAACCCAGTCATTCAAGCCTATCCTACGGGTAAGAACCTGCACCGCACACTACTACCTACACACCTACAGTTTTCCCTATCCGTGGCGCGCCCACGTTATCATTGGCTTTCGAGCTCCCCTTCCGCGCGGCTACGGTAAACATCATGGAGACTTTACTTCCAAATGGCCCGATGTGGCCACCGCTGCCGTAAGCGTCCCATTCCGAAAATATATATTAAAAAATGTAGACCTGGCATTGACGCACTCTTATCTAATCCCAACCAACTCTCTCAGTCGATACAAAGCAAAACTCGGAAAATCCTAGGAAAATGCACTCGTTTTGGGTTTTTGTTCACATCATTTGTCGGAGTTTGTTGCGGCTAGATTTGTTTAGCAGGCTACCGTCTTTAGTGAGATTTAAGATAAAAAAATTTATTTCAGAAAGAAATAAAAAAAACCCAGTTTATTAGTTCTAAATAAGGATTCCAATTTTTATATTCGATTGTTAAATACATGTTTTGAATGATATATGGATACATTTGTTTGATCAACAAAACTCATTCTTATGATTCGTGTTTACAAATATTTAATCTCATTGTTTTACATACAATTCCTATTCCAATCGGGAGAAAAAATTATACAATTTGCACACAGTTCATGGAAGATCGTCTTTCGTGAGAGAATTTAGCCATCATATAATAGAGATTGGAATATTAGCAGTAGAGTGAACGCCATGGTCCATGACAATGCATCTAATGAATGTATGGCTGTAAGTCTGTTTGATAATGTGCGATAGGTACATCATTTCTTGTGCCGCACATAATGTACAATTGAGTGAGAGAGAAGGTTTGGATACAGTTAGCGATTTCAAACAAGTGGTAAAAAAAAGGCAGTAAGATTGTACAATATTTTAACTCTCCGTGTCACACCTTCTTATATTCACAAATTGGTCACATGGAGTTCAATGCACCCCAGCGTCATTTTTGAATTAACATTTTCGTATGTTTTAATCTTTTAACTTTGTAATACTCATACAATCACGCTTTAATAGTCTTTTTCCAGAGATGTAAATTTTGATATGTCGAAATTTATATTTGAAAAAATATTGTGAATAAAAAGCGATTTTTTTGTTAAAATTCCCCAAATATTAAAATTTTATTAAGATCTAAAAATTTAGAAAAATATGGGTAAAGATATCCTGGGATGCGATACACCCCGTGTGCCTACGAAGGGTTAATCATTCCAATTTATCTACAATTGCTTGGTCCAAAAAGCAGAAGCTAGGTTTAAGCTTTAAACTTTAAGGGGTTAGGCCACCTTGGAGACATGAAAATCAGATGTATGTTTCAGATTTTTTTTGGGCGAAATTATAATGTATGTGAAGAAACTTTTTTAATGGCTCTATTCTACATGCCTTATGGTAGATAAAAAACTTTACCTACTTTTTTAAACAAAACGGCGTTGTTGTTGCTCTATTCATGTAGAATAATCTTAAATTCTTTAGCTTCTACAGTGTTCATATTAATATCGTTTAAATGATTATCAATTAAGCCATTGGCAGAAGTAAGGAAATAGTTACCTTAGTTTCGGAACATAACGCTACGGTCGCTAAATGGAATGGATTTAAAATTTTGGTAATGTCAGTCAGAACTTGCCAATCAGATTTAAGGCTACATTGAATGTTGTTATCTTTTTATTGTTTAAAACAGCAACAATTGCATTCCGATTACTTACAAGACGGCCACACATACTGTAAGTTCAATTCCATCGGGTTGAGCAGAATTGAATTAACTTCAGTTCTGGTAATTTCTGTTGCTTCTGAGCGTCTTGCAATGCAGAAATCGCCAAATTGGAATGATGAAAATGTTGAACTATTTTACTGCCTTTATCGCATCTGAAAATTTTCCAACTGTATTAAGGGCGTCATTTTATAGATAACTGTAAAGTATGCGCAGCACACGAAACGCTGTACTTTAAATTTTCCAATAAATTTGCTGATGCATGCATATTACTTGCATTATCATGCACCACAGCAATTAATTTATCTGATATCCTCCACTCTTCCTGCATTGCTATAATGACAGCTGTGATGTTTTCAGCCATATGTCTTCTCTCTATATCCTGAGTGCAAAGTGTATAATAGGGCTGTAGCTGTGGACCGAGTACTCGAGATACCCGGGTACCCGGGTACCCGTGAGATACCCGGGACGAGGAAAATTCCCGGATAAGCGCTCCCCGGGAAAACTACCCGAGATACTCGAGAATCTCGAGAACTTACAGAGTACAGAACGTGATTCTGGAACGACGCCTGTCAGAGAGATGCCGTCTGGCACTCCGTGGCGAGGTCAACCCCCTGCGGTACCTCACCGAATTTTATAGCTTTCGACCCTCGAAGGGGTTGGAATAACATTAAGAAGAGAGAAATGCCCAGGATTTCCGTATTTCTCATCAGATCTTTGCGAAACCGACGCCAATCGATTCCTCGTGTTTTTCCGATGAAAATAATACCAAGAACGACGTAATTCGGACCATAATGAAGGAAATTCTATGAACAAATATCTTGCATAATTTCTAAATCACTTCGTTAACAATAGTCCGATTTACATGAAATTTGGTATGATTTTCATCGGAAAAACATAAGGAATCCATCGGTGTCACTTCTATATCAATACGATAAAGAGTTCGGAATTATTTTATTTCTGAATCAGGTATTATGAATCGTCGGTCGACCGCAGCGAATGGAGGTCGGCCCCCCGTAGTCGAGGGTAAAATATTCATTACAGTATAATAAGGAGCTATTTAATGTTCATCGTATCGATATGGCAGTGACACCGATGGATTCCTTATGTTTTTGCGATGAAAATCATACCAAATTTCATGTAAATCGGACTATTTTTAACGAAATGAATTTGAAATAATGCAAAACATTTGTTTATAGAATTTCCTTCATTATAGTCCGAATTACGTCGTTCTTGGTATTATTTTCATCGTAGAAACATAAGGAATCGATTGGCGTCGGTTTCGTAAAGATCTCATGAGAAATTCGGAACTGGAAATTCCTCACTTCTTAATGGGAATTCCTGTGTCCCCAGGGGTCGAAGCCTTCGACCCGAAGGCCATGACGCTCAGTGTGGCTTCAGTTATGGAACGGTACTCTATGAGATCTCGAGACTCTCGAGTATCTCGGGTAGTTTACCCGAGTAGCAACTACCCGGGAAATTTTTTTTTTCCCGGGTGTCTCACGGGTACCCGGGTACCCGTTCTCCCGGGAATCGACAGCTCTAGTGTATAACTTTTCATCTCCCAATCGCCTGTAATGAAGTGCGCCGTTAGTGAAAGATACGAGTCCTGCCCTCGTGACGACCATCCATCGATGGTCACCGATATTTATATCGCGTCCTCAATTATCTTTTCAATTTTCTCCCTTTTTACCCTATAAGTCAGTTGCAGTCGCTTGGTAATGAGGAAGATGATTGCAACTTTTCCCACCCGTGACGCCACCAGCACTCATTCACATTTATACATTCCACAAATGAAAAATTTGCGCGTAAGCAATTCACACATACGCAATCAGGCACATCCACGGTACATGCGCAAGTGGCGCCATTTGCGCTGAGCTTTGCGTTATCTTTCTTATTGCCTTGGGCAAGGGCATTGATACTCCTGTTCAACCACTGCCATGAATTTTTCAAATCCGTCACTCTTCACAAATGAAATTGGCAACATGTTCATACTGATCAGCTGCGCCAGTGCCTGCGTTATATCTTCTTGGCGTTTAGCCGAAAATGATCCTCTTCGAATTACCTTGTTAGGTATAGGTGCACAATGAGGAACAACAATATCCTCGTTGCTACCTTTGCCTCCCATACACTTAAGTGGTGGCTCATTCGTTGATGCACTAGGGCACTCTTCAATGTGCTTTGCACACAAATGCCGTGCACTGGCAGATGTCGAGCCACCATATGACAATTGCACACGGCACAGGTCACAAATTACACGACTTTTGTCGTCGGATAAGGTGACAAAACTCCATACACCCAGCTTTTGCGTTGAGCGGGTTGACCCATATTCTTTGATTATAATCTGTAAATAATTGCCAATACTTTTTAACTGAAAAACTAAGTACTCTATATACAAAACACAATTAACAAGATACTGTAGGGTGAAAATGAAAATGATATAACTTTATTGGCGTTCGTTACACGTCGAATATGCCCCAGTGACGATTCCTGCTTTGCCCTACGTGAATTCGCGGACCAAAACGAGAGCCCGCCGCACAGCTCCGGCAGGCCACCAAGAGCACCGCCGCTACGCAGCGCCCAAGCACAGTTGCCTTCAAAGGGCACCGCCACTACGCAGTTTCTGCCTATAATACAAACCAGAAATACGATTACACCACTGCAAATAGTAAAAATGCAATTAGTTTATTATTAAATTGAACAACTAAATTAATTTAAATAACTAATATCTGTTATATATAGTAACTAATAACACAATTAACGAGAATAATATAAGTTATAAATAAATATACATTAAAACAAACAAAAGGAACAATGTAACTTAATTGGAATTTAGAACAGGGAATTAAAATTAAACTTTAATAACGACAAAACTATTGTAACCAGATATAAGTACTACTTATGCTCTTTGGACACCGTACACTTTGGTTTGCATTGTATAAAACATGTTTTGTTAATTACACAATGTCCTTAGATATTAAGAGCCAATCAGAGATTTATTAATATTAATATATAAATACCCATTCGTCAATACATTTCCTCTCGATAAGCGTTTAACTTCTCGGCACAGAAGAGACTTCAAATTTCAAAACAATTCTTTTATTAATGAATCTCGGATTACGTCTTAGTAATCTTTGTATGCAGTATCCACTATCTAACTAAGGACATTTTCTAATTAACAAAATATGTTTTAAATATTTAAGGGAGGTTTCTGCCTTGTTGGGCCAAAAAATGTTCGATTTTTCACCAATTTTTTATGCGAAAAGTATTAAATATAGAATGTTGATATTTGGAATGTTGACTAAGCGGTCTTTATTGAACATAAAAATATTTTTTAAAGTTTGACAAAACATGGTAGTGGGAGTGGGAGGAGCCACGTATGTCGGTGCACGGGCGATGACATTCATCGCTCGCGGAAGTCCTAAGTCCCGGCCAGGTGATCTGAAGCAAAAAAATGAAACATATTTTTACTTTGTACAATATTGTGTATAAGTTGAAATAGAATCAAGAAGAAAAATTGGAAAATAAAACAATAGTGAGCGATCGAAGAGATTTTGTTCTTTTTTACCAAAATTTTCTGAATTTTTTGCCCATTAAATTAAAACGGTAGAGTATTTTTGGATAATTCTAGGTCAACTTATGCACAATATTGTACAAAGTAAAAATATGTTTCATTTTTTAGCTTCAGATCATCTGTCCGGGACTTAGGACTTCCGCAAGAGATGAATGTCATCCCCCGCGTACCGACATACGTGACTCCTCCCACTTCCACTACCATGTTTTATCAAACTTTAAAAAATATTTTTATGTTCAATAAAGATCGCTTAGTCAACATACCAAATATCAACATTCTATATATAACACTTTTCGCATAAAAAATTGGTGAAAAATCGAACCTTTTTTGGCTCAACAAAGCAGAAACCTCCCTTAAACGATCGATTTTGTAAAGCGTTCATTTTGCAGCCGCAAACCAAAGTGTGCGGACGTGTTATCGAAATCTACAAAATCGCATACTTACTCATGTCTGGAAATAGTTTTGTTCAAAATTAAAGTTTAATTTTAATTCCGTGTTCCAAGCTTCCAATTAAGGTAAATTGTTTCTTTTGTTTGATTTGTTGTACGTTTATTTATATTATTCTCGTTAATTGTATGCTTCTAAGTATAATAGATATTAGTTAATTTAGTTGTTCAGTGAACAGGAATTACTGTTACTTTAATAATAACCAATGTACTATTTGCAGTGATGTAATCATATTTCGGGTCTGTATCTTGTTAATTGTGTACGTACTGTATATAGAGTAATTAGTTTTTCAGTTAATAAGTATCGACAATTATTTATAGATTAATTTCTTTGATTATGGATCAATGTAAAACCTGGGTATGGTCGTCCGTATTAACGCTGTCCGAACTCCGAAGATAAGAATTATATGGTTTATGACCTGTGCCACATTAAACTGTCGTGATTAATCTGTGAGAGGTGATAATAGTGATTGTGTACCCAATAAGGTACAGACAAGAAGCTCATTTTCGGCGAAACAAGAGGAGGAATAACTCAGACACTGGCAAGGGTTGTTGCGGCAAACATGCTGCTTATTTCATTTGGCAATAGTGCGGGTTTTAAAGAATTTATGACCGTGATGGATGCCGATTATCGGTGCCCGTGCCCCAAAACTCTTCTAAAACTGTACTTACCGTTACACACTATATATGCTACGGTACGGTGCGAAAGTAACCTACAGCCACCGACACTGACGACTCACCGATCCCTCGCAGCACCAGGCGCTTCCCAATGCTCATTTCGCGTAGTGCGGCGTTCCAGATTTCTAATCAAAAGGCATTTCATCATAATATTCATAATCGGAACGCGCATACAATACCACATTCAATTGCTTTAAGTTTATTCCGTTCATTACTGGTGTTAGCCGAAAATGATCGAAAGTCGAAAGATGATCGGCTGTCAAATCGAAATGCTCAACTATTTCATCACACTTCAGTTACTCGGGTATCTCATGGATACTCGGGTAATTTTTGTCTACCCGGGGTCTCATCGGGTACCCGGGTTCCCGAATACCCGGGCCAAAACAGTAGCTCTAATTTCTACACTGACAGCCAGAGTTGGGCATTATTCGACTAAATTTGTTTATTCGGGAATAACGAATAACGATTTCATTCGACGAAAAATTATTCGTTATTCACAAATAAATCTGTACCGTTATTCGAGCCAGATTTATTCGGATAAGAATTTATTCGTTATTCGACCTGATTGAACGACGAATAAATGTGCGTGCACTCTATCTCTTCGAGTTCGATCCACGTGTGCGATTATATATAATATATCAGCGAAGAGGTAGAGCGTATCAGCGTACGACGAAGCGAGGCAAAGTATCATGCTTTCTCTCTTCCGTAGTCGACGACCTTCCCCCATACCGTTTAAATGAGCATACCCGGCAGATTCGTGCGCAGTACGAGTCTTAACTAAGTCGACGATTGTTGTTTGCTAATAAAGGACCGTTTTAATCATGACGAAAGTATGAATCTTTTAAAGTGCTTCTGTTTAATAATCTCTTTGATCGCGATGACAGTGAATGCTTTATCGACACCAAAAGCTAACACTAACAATTGTATGCCAACAATCACAACATCAACTACACTGCCTGGAAAATTGCACACAGTCAGTTATAGCGTACTTAATATTCGTCCGCTTTTTATCCCCCCTCGGGGCTGTCCAGGGCAACAGAAAGTTGATGCTCAAGGAATATGTCGTGATATTGTGTATCCCGTTTCTCGGACCTCCATTCGATAGGAGTACATTCGTTGGTGGACAAGGTGGGTGAAAGTTACTATTGCGGTACATACTACATATTGTTTGGGTGTACAGAGCAGTAGTGAAGTACTCCACAGTAAAAAGTCTGTGTGGCTTGCTTTGGCTAGTTTCGAGGTTAGGCAGGTGATCTAGTAAGGAGGTATTAGTACCCTCTTCTTTATTCTTCATACAAACCTCACTATTGCTTGCCATACCAATGTCCAGTTTTGCAATGAAACACGGAATGGAACTTTGTGATTATTAGTGCTTGTAATGGGTAAATTATTCTTTTGTAGTCTGTTTTGTCCAGAGAAGACTACTAGTTACTTGTAGTATATTTTTCAAGTTGCTCTTTTTCTTCGACGTTTTTCATTGTAACCATATAATTCTTGTTTGTTTATCTTTCAGAAAATGCTGTACTGCTCGTATCCAAAATGGCTTAGGAAATAAATACATGATGACATGGTACTGACATTATAATCCGGGAGGTGATTCTTCACGCACAAATAAATCGAAAATGTGAAATAATATTTTTCCAAAGGAGACATTGCTAATGAGAAAATCAATTTTGAAAAGTCGAGTTAAATTAAATAATTCAAGTCAAATAGGCCAAGTTAAATAATTCAGAAATTTATAATGATATTTAATAATAAGGAAGGGAATTGCTGTTATTATTATATTTCCGAAGATTTGAGTTATAAGGTGGAAACATGAAATAGGGTTTTGCTAATCCATATCCGCCCTAATTACAGATTGTGGACTCCCTATTTGGTGCTAAACATATGTATCTACTCAGAATAAAATTACCAAGTCTAATAAAGTATTGCAAAAGTCCAACTGTAAAACATTCCTGTCAGTAAATTTTTTTCACATAACCTATAATTGTCTATACCAGGGTTCCACAGGGCGCCTTTTTTAGCGCCTAGCTGAGAACAATCAGCCGTACGTCGTGCTGTCCCGTTGCTAAGGGTAGAATCAGTGAGTTATACTTATACTTACACTACGCGCCTCCGAGCCCGCATCTACACTACTACAGTTCTCCTCACTGATTCTATCCTTAGCAACGGGACAGCTCGACGCACGACTGGTTGCTCACCGCTAGGTACTGAAAAAAGCTCCCTGTACAGCCCCGGTCTATACCCTTGTTCCTTGTGCCAAAAAATTTCCAAGGATGCATGCATAATTCGATATACCGACATCACGTGTACCTCAACACTATTCGGTATAACCCTTTGGTTACAAGCGGTGACTATAGTCACTCGACGTCTGACGTTCACTGTGCACCAGCGGTGACTATAGTCATCCGACGCCTGACGCTCGTTGCATACGACTGGCGAAGCCTTCGCTAGTAGCGTACCCCCTCCTAGCGCCTGTACCGCACAACGCAGCATACCCATCCCTCCATCCGTGTGCCACACGCGCTGTCTGGCCGGCGCTCTCCGGCGAGAATTCGTTTTACCGACATCGAAGTGCTTGGGTCGCAAGCAAAAAGTTCAGAGTTCAAATCCCGGTGCGGGTATTTTACCTTCTTTCTTTATTTATTCTCTAATTTCTCTTTGTATATTCTCAGAAGACTAAGGGTTTGAAAACTATAAATTTACAAAGCATTTTCGAAGCTTGATTTCTTGCTAAAGATGCGATCCCCGTCTGACTTGTATCGCACCACTGCAAGCGTACCTTACTTTCTATCCGTGTGCCGTGCGCACTGCCTGGCCGGCGCTCTTCATCGAAATCCTAGAGCTTGGGCCGCAAACAGAAAATTCGAGGTTCAAATTCCGATGCGAATATTCTACTTTTTTCATTAATTATTTTCTATCTTCTGTTTCTATATTCTCAGTAGAATAAAAACTTGAAAACTGTTAATTTACAAAGTATATTCGCAACGGGCTAATGAACGATGTTGGTCTTCTACCCTTTGCATACATAAACAGAAATAATTTCTTGAAATGCCACTTACAAAAGAAGCTCTTTTCTAGGATGGACTCTTCAAAATTCACATCACAATGAACAGTCACAGAATTGGTGATTTCGGTTTCAGGTAAGCGAGCCGCCCTCATCCGCTTTTACGGTCGGTTTACCACTCGCACCCCGGATTATTGTAATGAGGTTTGAAAACAATATCGACAAATCTCGTACCAGTATCAATGATATCATTTATTTATACCTACAGAAGAGTTCTTCAAACACTCTTTTCGTGTTAATCAGGTTCATACATACAGTCTTCCCCGTATTATTGAAATGCTTTTGGTCCCGGATTATCGGGAAAGACCTATTGAACCCACAGTTTTACTTACTCGCTGCTAACGAGGAGCTGCGGTCCGGGTATACCGCCCGTTGTCTGCCGAAAGTAATAAAACCATTAGGCCAGGTAAAATACCCACTACAAAAAAGTAAAATGTTCCTTCTTTTGACAAATGTTCGTGAAAGTATTGCCAATGGACTCTTTATGATTTTCTGATGAAAATGAGTTCAAACATGGACAAATTCGGTCCATTTTTAGAGAACTTAGTGTGCGTCGGAGGCCAGTCACCAGAAACGTGTTTTCTGCTTAATCTGGGGAACACAAAAATTCTAAACGTGTTTTATAAACTCACCAATCCATCGGTAATACTCTGATCAAGCTGTAATGAGAAATATGAAAATTTTCCTATTCTGTACTCCGTGACTCAAGGCGATGTCGATCGAGAGTCACTCACTCTCGATTTACGTCACTCAATCTTCTTGTCAGATGGTTCGGGCGTGGGCCCTGCCAAAAATGAATCTATTTAGTGCTAACTACTGCCTCGGATCATGGAGAATTTCCCGGTTCCGAATCTTTCTCCATAATCCGCGGAACACTGTATCTGTTTAGTTACCCCCTGATTATTTACGAAAATTGTGCCTTTGCTCGATGAAAACCAAGAGAAGGTACCGGGTCGACCGTAATAGCGGAGCGGGCGTCTCGCTTAGCTGAAACGGAGATCACCGATTCTGTAACTCAGGCCTTCCCAAGTGTTTCAGGAGTGCATTTTCCCTACTTGGGAAGGCCTGCTGTAACTGTTCATTGTGACATGAATTTTCAAGAATCCATCCTAGAAATTTTCAAGTTTTTATTCTACTGAGAATATAGAAAGAGAAGTTAGAGAATAATTAATGAAAAAAGTAGAATATTCGCACCGGAATCTGAAATTCGGATTTTCTGTTTGTCACCCAAACTCTAGGATTTCGGTAAAATGAATTCTTGGCGGAGATCGCCGGCCCCGCAGCGCGTACGGCACATAGACAAAAGGTAGGGTACGCTTGTAGTGGTGCGATGCAAGCCAGAAGGGGATCGCATCTTTAGCAGCAAGTCAAGCTTCGAAAATGCTTTGTAAATTAATAGTTTTCAAGTCTTTAGTCTTCTGAGAATATAGAAAGAGAAATTAGAGAATAATTTGAAAAAATAGAATATCCGCACCGGGATTTGAACTCTTGAATTTGTGCTTGCGAGTCAAGCGCTTCGATGACGGAAAAACGAATTCTCACCGGGGCGACCGCCGGCCAGGCAGCGCGTACGGCACACGGATGGAGGAACAGGTATGCTTGCGTGGTGCGGTACGGGTGCTAGGAGGGGGTACGTTTGGTCCTGAGGTGGTGGTAGCAGCCGTGGACGAAAACCCACGGTTCTGGTATCACCCGTCCCGTTCAGTGTCGGCGCTCCGGCGGAATAGACTGCCGTAGCGAAAAGGTCAAATATGGCTTGGTGGAAGCCGTTCTGATCAGTTAAGGGGGCAGACCACTGTAAAAAATTGGAAAAATTGATTTTTTTTTACATTTTCTGAAAGATGTATATTTCAAGAATGCTCCCTCTTTTTGAATTCGGATTAACCATATGGCCCGGGCACTTGCAACGCGAGAATCACGATTTTGCCACAGCGCACATTTTCACGAAGACAGGAAACGGATTTATGAATTTGATTAGGAAAAAAATTTCTTATCTTTCGATATATACACTATTACCTATACTAAGCAAGTATATCATTCCCAAGTATATCAATTTATTGCTTAGTATAGTTAATAGTGTACATATCAAAGGGTAAGAATTTTTTTT
The DNA here is from genome assembly GCA_963971345.1 of Andrena flavipes. NCBI lineage: Eukaryota > Metazoa > Arthropoda > Insecta > Hymenoptera > Andrenidae > Andrena > Andrena flavipes. The sequence continues at coordinate 43,983,312 of OZ020479.1, read as the reverse complement.
CAATTACATTCATAAATTCGTTTCCTGTATACTCTTCGTCAAAATTTGCGCTGCGGCAAAATCGTGCTTGTCGCGTTGACAGTGCCAATGCCATATTGTTAATCCGAATTCAAAAGGACAAACATATTTAGAAACTAGAAGCCTCTATTACGTGGCGATCAAAAAAAGTTAAAATCGCAAAAAATTACAAAATGGTGGACCACTAAAAAAAAATCGTGTTTTCGGGGTACAAAATTAGGGAAATGTTGATAAAAAATATAAGGAGGTCGTTAATAAAAAAAAACTGATCGTTAGGTAATAGAGACGGGGTTTTCGTACAATAAATGCCCTTGCTCGTGTCAATTGGACGTATAATTTTCTCTGTAGACTGTCAACGCGGTTGGAAAATGTCATTCTGAGGAAAACGCGTTCAATGTTCCGCGCGGCTCAGTCTCGCACTTGACACCGCTTCACGGAAAATACTATATCGTCGTCAATTTTGTGAATTTCTTCATAAAATTTGGAGAGAGCATTCTTGAAAAGTATATCCTCAGGAAATATAAAAAAGAAAAAATCGATTTTACAGATTTTTTCAGTGGTCTCCCCCCTTAAAGAAAGTTACTTGATCAACCCACCACAGTGCGTCTGCGAATGTCCTGGACGCGTGTTCTCCGTCATCTAAAAATATCCATGATTCAAGAAAATGAAGTGTTGTCTTCTGATAACCTGTTTATTGCTGTTTATAGTGCACATTCTTCGAGAAAAATTCCGGACTTCAAACTTAAGATGTCACTTACAATGACGACCACTATCTCAACAACGATGGACGTTGAAATGACCCCTAATACACATCCACCCGTGCCCCGGCCTAACCTTATGATCCTGCTAGTAGTGTCTGCTCTCGTGCGAAGGTGCCTTCCGAACTATTAACTTCATCCTAACGGGGCATGTGGGATGATTCTGTAGAAAACTGTGGATGACTCTTATCTACTGTCTTCTTTGGTCACGACCTTCACATGGTCTCAGGATATACACTTCCGCTGAACAATTTGGTGCGCATAGGATGTTTATGCTTCAGCAGAGGACGCGAGTAAGCGCAAGTTGCTTGATTAATTGTTGATTATGGTGCATATGAGGGAAATGAAAAAAAAATTCAGCTGACGAGATTGATTAATAAAGAAAATTATGTGGGGAAGTATTTCTGAAGTATTTTTCATTGATCTACACTGATGTACTAATTGCATGTTAGTCTGCAATGATAGGCAGGCAGACGAATGTTCTGGGAGGAAAATTTACCAATATTATGTGCGAGAAGACCAGAGCTGCCTGGTTAAATATCAGAAAGATATGTGTGAAAGTTGTTGCACAATAAGTGAAAAAACTTATCATTGGATGAATAGAACAAAGGACATTGGAAAATTTGCATAAAGATGACAGTGGCGTAGCTCTGGAGGACAGTAATCAAGAGGACAAGTGGACATTGATGAACAGGACGTTTTCTAACCGATCTTACGCAACTTATGATACTTTTGTGGCAGTTTTAACTTATCGAAAGACATTTGCCTTTTTCATTCACAAGTTAACGAATCGTGGATCTAGAGAATTTTAACAGTTCAGGTTGATGTGATAAACTGAGTGCTTGGAATGTGGATAAAAACTACTTTATTTATGTAATATTAATGCGAATATATTATTATATTCATGATGACATTTATTCCACTATTTTATTCTATGATTTGTATTGGAATGCCGTTTTGACTATATTAGACTTTGCCAGGTGTTGTTTAATGCGCAGGGTAATCCAATTGATTAAAGTACGGATATACTGAGCATGTCTAGATGTATGATGACAATGGGCTGCCCCATCAGCTAACCACTCCATACCGCGTGTATATTTAAGGTTTATTAGTCGATTTGAGTATCAAAGCGTTGCTATTACGCAATTACGAAGGCCTATCAAGAATTATATCGTTTCCAAACCACTTCTTTTAATTTCTTCTGACAGACTTTACTACTGCTGGTTATACCTGCATGGTCATATTTTTGACTTAGATATGTATAATTTTAAGAGACAAATACAAGTCATTAAAAGTAAAAGATTATTTCTTTAATAATTAGATTCAAGGTTTGGAAACCAATTTAGATCAAGGATCTATGAAGGACTCGTCTTAACTCTTAAGATCTCATAGTTGTTTGGTATACATACCTACCGTAATGCGGTAAACGAGATCTAAATTTAAATTTGGATGAAGTGACTTCTTCATACTTATTCATCAACCTGTTGATTACAAGTGTTGCAATATTTCATTATACGGCAATTACTGTGAGTGCAACTACCAAGTTTCACCACGCATTTTGCGTACGCACTTGCTTGAAATCCTGCAATTTTTATTGGCGGGGAACAGGTTACCTTCGTTAATCATTAAATTTGTCATTTGTGAGCATCAACTGTGACAAGATTAACCCTAAATCGGTGAAAAGAAAGCAATGTCGGATATTCCCACCTGAAACCAAATGTGTCAACGATCATGAACGTAAAACCACATGGTTTGCCAAATACATAACGTACAAAATAACTAAAAATCACCACACACTGTACCAAAGCAGAATGAGTCTTAGAACCCTTTGTAGTACCCGTTGTGTGCAATATTGTATTCGTAATGCAATATTCCCTCCTAGCATTTAATTATTACCGTATATATATCACTAATTACACCTCAGTAGAACTAGTTGGCACGCTCAAATCAAATAATGCAGAATTTATTGCACGAGGTGAACTTTCCGGCATGATTTACTTCACGACTCTCTAAGGTCGCTTACGCATAAGCTCGGGGTTCTCCTTACTCTTATTCGCGTTGTCAGGGATACTGCGCGACGTAGACGCTAGCCCGGCTAGCTCGCCATGGCAGCCTTCGTAGCGTCGCGTGTTCTCCTTGACAACGGAAGGCCCGCTGCGCGAAAGGAAGATTGGGAGGGGAAGCAGGCGCGTGAGGGACCCCTACGCTGGAGAGCCCAGATTTACTTATAACCTTCATTAGTTGGACCGGTCTAGCAGATAAGTGGGCATAATTAATGAAAAAGGTGAAGATACGAGGCAGATGAATTTTTCCCCGCAAACTTCGTTGCCGCTTTATATAAGAGAATATCCTCCAATCTGAACGCAGTTCGAATGTCAATCGGCTAGACTTTTGTTCGTCAGCTGAACAACGCTTTAGTTAGTCAGAAGGATGAACATTTTAAAGTGTTTTTGCTTGGTGAGCTCTTTCATTTTGATAACAGTAGATGCTTTACCCACGCCAGAAGACAACACAAACAATTCTATTCCAACATCTGTAACTACAAACAGTTCGATGACGACTGTACCGTTTAAAGAAACGCCATTATTTTTGGAGCCTCTGCGTCCTCATATAATTACTGCCCCCATACGGCAGAGTTATGTGCAAAAAATAGTTTTTTCCTCGCAATCCATTCGATAGGATCACATTTGTTGATGGATAAGGTAGGTGGAAGATACTATTGAGGTACTATTCCTTAAGTCATGGATTGTCAACCTGTGGGTCGCGAAGAATTTTTTTGAGGTCGCCACCTTTTTTTTCGATCCTTGAGTTAAAATTACATTCTGAAGTACCTATTTTAAATGTGTTTTCATTGCTTTATTAGCCGGTGATGTCCCACTATGTGACAAAAACTCTGAAGTAGAGCCTCGCAGACTCTTTTTAATAATTTGACATTGTCAAGAGTAAACTTATTTTTATATACTTACTGGAGATATTAGTGACATTAGTATGAGGGTCGAATGAAAAAAGGAAAATATAGGAAAAATAATTCTACGGGAGAATTCAGTTCAATTTACTTTATTTTATATGGGGGGAGGGGCAAATTATTTGAATATTATAAAAGACAGTCGCGACTCAAACAAGGTTGGGAGACAGTAGGTAGTCTTGTTTAGAGAAGACTACTAACAGCTTGTAATACATTTTTCAGTCGCCTTTTTCTTTGAAGTTGTTCATTCTAACCATATGATTTTTTGTTTATCTTTAAGAAAATGCTGTACTGCTCATATCCAAAATGACCCAGGAAACAAACATATGATGACATGGCACTGGCATTGCAATCAAGAAGGAGGTGATTCTTCATGTATAAATTAATCGAAAATGTGAACTAATATTTTTCCAAAGGAGGCTTTGCTTTCGGGAAAACCAATTTCGAAAGAGCTTAACTTTTTATACGCTTTTATATGCTTACCATTATTTATAATAAATCGATTTTCACGCTTATTAATAAAATAAAGATATAGGCAATTGTTATTATTATTGTAGTTCTTGAAGGTTTCAGTAAAGAGATAGAAACTTGAAATAATATTTTGTCAATCTATATCTGCCATATTGGAGAGTATTAGTCCTCACTTAAAACAGTTTTTGATATAGGAAACGAGTCACACACATTGTGTACAAGAAATTTGAAGAAAGTTATTTATTAACCGGGTCGCGCCGGTTAGTCGCCGGCAGCGCCGCAAGAGGTCTAATCTTCTTACCTCTTTCTCACAAGTCCGATCTTTCAATCTCATTCGTATATATACAAATTCCACTTTATTTCCTCTTAGCCCCTGTCTCAAAAATCCACACTCAGCGACATACTGCGATCAGCAGTCGCCCGGTGTAGACCTTCTGGAGCCATCTGGTGTCACTTTATATAGACTCGCTTTGTGTGACAGGACCAACGGGTGGTGGCTGCCCGTGGCGGCGCCTTTTGTCCCGCTGTTCTTCACGTGTTTCAAGTTTTTGTCGAATAATGCTGTAAATGCCGCGTTTCTGAAATTGCGCTCAAGATCTAAGTGCACAAAACTCAAGGATCAAGAAACAAGTTCACAAGACCCAAGAATAAAAAATCAAGAGTCATGTGTCAAGACCCGAGTCCCGTTTTCCTTCCAGTAAATGGATTGGACCATCGCTCCCATCTGGAGACACTCCCCAGAAAAGTATTCGAGCCCTTCGCACCCCTAGGGGTAGAATTGCTCGGTTCAAGGACTGCTCCTCCTCGACGGTCCGTAAGCACCTCCCTGGTATCCTGCTTGGACTTGCAAGCTGCTGCGACGCCTCTGGTGTGACGTCCGTGGTAAAGGGCCGTACAGCCGGCAAGCCCTCCCGCAAGTTGCCTGGAGATCATGTCTCAGTAGGTATGTTTGCTGTAGATGCTGTCATGCACTGTGTACGCCCTGATGGCATTAGTAACCCTGGTGTGATGTCTTCCGCAGGTCCGTTTCAAGTTCCCGACCCTTGGGTGAGGTCCTCCTCTTTCTCTTCCGGATCTTCCAAGGTAGGGCCTCCTAGGGGAAAATCTGCTCCCGTACTAAAGAATGTTCCCGTGTGCATGCAAGGATCCTCCCCTTGTTCTTGCCCCATCAAGCCTCAGATGACCGATGATGGAATGGATATAAATTCCTCCCCTAACATCTCTGTCAAGAATAGTTTTAGTATTCTCTCGTCCTTTCAATGTGGCAGTGAGGCTGGCTCTGTGGGAGAGGGCCCGGCCACACTCTCCCCTACTGAGACTAGTGACCAAACCCAAAACCTTCGTGGTCTTACGGCTCCTGGTCACTCATTGTTCGTCCCCAAGGCCGCGGGGGCCCGCCCCACAGTGGTTCCGAGGCGGAAAAAATTCAAAAAATCATGTCACAATTTCGTATTGCTTTTTTTGGTATATTTTTTCATCGGTTATGTATTGATCATTTCCTGTCACTTAGCCTTTAAAACCGATTACAAGTGCGGAAAAACTCGCACTAAAGAAGTATGGCCAAAATTTCTACATATCACTAAGTGGACATTTTTTTCCGGAGTAGTTTTATTACTCATTTTTACATAGTGTAGAGCAAAAAGAAGTAGAATTGAAACCTGTTGTCAGAATATAACAATATCTCCAAGAATACCGAGGTGTTTTAGAAATCACCATTTTTTTCAGGTACCTCCGTCTACCTCCGCAACGAAACTGGAAAGGTTTGAAAGTACATATTTTGAGGTACAATTCCCATTAAAAAATTTCACCGTCAATCACCGTCTGTACCGTATGCAAACGTTTTTGTAAGTTTCTTTTCGTAAAAACAGGTTAATACCTAATTGCTACTGTTGACCGTCGATCGCTCTTGTGGGTGTCGCCTTTCAATAGAAAATTTTGCGCTGATTCCAAATATATACCATGTTCCTATACCTAAAATAAACGATTCATGTGTTTTTTGGCCAAAAACCATGAAAAATCACGTTTTTTCACATATTTTGCGATATTGAGCAGTTTTCTTCTGCCTCCATGTAATTTTGTCCAATAGAAAAGTTGTATAGAATTAAAATATGCGTCAATATTCGTTTTTTGAACGGATTTTGTACTTGTACAATGTTCAGACAATTTTGTCGAAACAAAGTACGTAAAATGATCACTGATACTAACCTTGATCGTTTTAATTCTGCAATAAACATTTTGCCTCTTCACTCAAAGGAAGTTTCCTTATTTTTAACTCCGGTCGTAATTTTGATATAAATGGATCAGAAGAAATTAGTAACGTATGCATTATGTCCTCATTTGTTGCCTTTCGAGATGATTTCCTGGTATTAAAAGTTCTGAAGTATTTGTATTCTTTGTTTCGCGCTTCCTGGGCTTCTTCCGATAAGGTTCCAATTGGAAAAACGGCTTGTTCGATTATTTCCTGGCCATGTAATAAAATTTTGTGCACCGAAGCTGGCATATAGTACCAGGGGTACAATTTTATAGCCAACTGTGCGGTTTCGCGAGCATATGCACCAAATTTAACTGAATCAACTGCATAATTGCTCGTGATTAACTCCAATATTATTTTAAATCTTTTAATAAGATTTTCATCAATTTTAGTTATTTCTGAAGTTATCGCGTAATTTTCAAAAAATCGCCTTGATGCATTTCCGGTGTTAGTTGTTCCTGTCCCTTGCTTAACGATATCTAAAAGTAATCCAAGTTTCTCTCGAAACTGATTTTGAATTTCAATTTTATTTTCTTTTTTTATGCTTTTTGTCGATTCATTGACCCTCCAACATTTCAACGGCAAATTATAACTCAGATGGAGAACATACTCCATAAATTTGATTCTGGCATGCATTGTTGACATTCCGAGTTTAAGGGCTTCAACATTTAATTCTTTTTTCATAAGTTTTGGCCATTTGTTCATTTCCGAAGGCTTGGCCCCGCAAATCACACAGTTGCTTGCAGAACTTGTTTCGGTCACAATTTGAGCTACTTTCCCGTCAAACATTGTAAAATATAATTTATGTTTTACACGTATAGTGTGCCCATCCGACGGGATTAGAGAATCTCGTAAACATTGTATTTCATTCTCTATTCGATTTTTTTCTCCTATAACAATATCTGGAGTCTCTTTCGTGCAGGCAAATCTTACGGGTCGACAAAACCTCGTGGACGAAGGTCTAGAGTTCTTCCACAACTCAACCTCTTCGTTTCCTATACACGTTAACTTCAATGGTACGATAGCAGTGGAAAAAACATGGGCATCTGAAACACTGGCAGATTCTTCTGTGAGTTTTTGTGAAAACTGACCCTGTCCAGAAGCACCATCAAATCCCCATTTGGTGTGCAGCACCAGGTCATAAGTATCGGTGCCTGTCATGCTCGGACAACTTTCGATGATCCTTTTAGTGGTGTGATCAAACAAGTCCTGAAGCGGAACACTGGCTGAATGTTCAGTCAACGATATATTTTCTGGATAACATTTTTTTTTCGCCTCGAGAATCTTTTTATACGATGGGAAAATGTTATGGCCGATGTCTTTCACCATTTTTTTAATGACTTCATATTGATATTTAGAAAGTTTAGCCTGAGTCATCATGGCTAGTGCCAAATCGGGATCCATTTCCGAATCAGAGCTACTCTGAAAAGAATGTGCATCGGCTGGCTTGGAAGAAGCGGCATCAATTAAATCTTGTGAAAATGTTTCTCGGTGACTCTGAACTTTGTACTTTTTGGCACGATTGGAACATTCGTCGAACGATTTACATGGCCTCCCACGTCTTATGATGTTTAATGATTCAGATGCTGAATTGTCAGACGTGCCAGGTAGATGAGATAATGATACCTCGAAATAACCTTGTAGCCAGACTTGAAACTTTGAAAGAAATTTCTTTCTGTTTTCATAGACTGCTTTGAATTTTTTATTGAAATGGGGTAGGAATATCTTCTGGTATTGCTGAATAATATACGCGCACTGCTCATCACTTAAGTAATGGTAATTAACTTGTAACAAATTGTCAAAAGAGTCGCGATTAAAAATTATATCGCACAAAACTTTGTGTTTAATTGCAAATTTCTCCATGTTCACTATTCAAGTATACAAATAATACTAATCAGGTAGCTGTTAAGTCGCTCATCTGAATGGGCACTATTGCCGTGCTAGACGCATTGTTGGACACTAGTGCATGGTCACATGCATTTGTTTTTCCGCGCCGCGTGTAAAAATCACCATGGTGCCCGCCAAAAGACAACCGAAGGCGAGTGCGGGCGTGCATTGCGCCTCAAGTCTAGTAGGCTCAGGCTAAACTTTATAAATATCAATATGAAGTCATTAGAAAAATGGTGAAAGACATCGGCCATAACATTTTCCCATCGTATAACAACATTCTCGAGGCGAAAAAAAATGTTATCCAGAAAATATATCGTTGACTGATATATTTAGATATATTAGACAAAATTGTCTAAACATTGTACAAGTACAAAATCCGTTCAAAAAACGAATATTGACAGTTACAAATAAATTTAAAGAATTTAAAAAAACGCATATTTTAATTCTATACAACTTTTCTATTCGACAAAATTACATTGAGGCAGAAGAAAACTGCTCAGTATCGCAAAATATGTGAAAAAACGTGATTTTTCATGGTTTTTGGCCAAAAAACACATGAATCGTTTATTTTAGGTATAGGAACATGGTATATATTCGGAATCAGCGCAAAATTTTCTATAAGAATACATAGAGAACCCAATTTTTTTCCAAAATTTCCCATTTTGGAACCACTGTGCGCCCCCCTCCGATATACGTGCAAAATTTTGATGGTGACCTCCTCAAGCTTTCCGGTTCTCTTGAGGAGAGTTACGGGAGGGACTTTAATCTGAAGTTTCTGGGGAACAGTGTCAGGATCCAGGTCTTTAGGGTTGAGGACTTTAACGACCTCAAAAGTAGACTTCTCTCTGGCAACATGGCTCTCCACACCTTCACTATAAACTCTCAAGAGATGCTTGTTGTCATCATGAAGGGGCTGTCAAGGGTTCCCGTAGAGAATATCCTTGCTGAGATCAGGACCCATGGACTGGTCCCTGTCTCTTGTGTCCCTCTAAATACTGGTAGCAGGAAAAACTCACCGCACTGCTCGTATAAAGTTGTATTGCCCCAAGGAACGTCCTTAAATGCGGTTAACAAAATAGGTCACATTTTTCACACCAGGATATATTGGAAGAAGTTCTTATCCTAGAGGCCTTTCACACAGTGTTTCAGGTGCCAATCTTTCGGTCATTCTTGGGCAAATTGTAACTATCCTCCGAGGTGTGTCAAATGCGCTGGCTCACATCACTCGCGGGAGTGCGTTAAGACATGTCAGATTAACTCTACCTGCGCAAACTGTGCAGGCCCGCATTCCGTTAATTATTCAAAGTGTCCGGCTCTTGAGAGGTATTTGCAAAACAGAAACAAGCAGGCTTCCACAACTGCTGCTCCTGCCTTCCCAGACGCAAATAACAACAGACCACCCACTCACATCGAATTCCCTGGATTCCCACCCCCAGCCCGGTTGTCGGGGGTAAAACCCTCGTACCGTAACGCCCTTGCCGGTAATACCAGGGGCCATGCCCGGGATGGAGAACCTGGTGCCATTTTTCTCCCGAGTGCTGAAGCGGCTCCGGTTTTCGAGATCGTAAATATCTGTAGGGAAATTGGGTCAATCTGTGACCTTGCCCAAATCAAGGACGCGGCTAGCCACCTTCTAATGAAGCTCAGGAGTTGTACCACCAAAGCGCAGCAGCTGGCTACGTTTTTGGAAGTTGCCCAACCTCTTGACTAAATGGACCCTTTTCCCAAAGTTCTCCTATGGAACGCTGGCTGTGTGGCCAAAAAGAAAAACAAATTACTTTGAGCTACACACGTTTAAAGATCGTAGAATAAAGTCGAAAATCGCTGATTTGTGTGAATTTCGCGATTTTTTACCATATTCTACGATCATTAAAGTGATTATAGCTCAGAGCAACGTTAACCGATTTTGATAAAATTTTAGACACGTATATAACATACTTAAATCTACAAATGGGTTTTTTGATTTTTCATTACAGGCTCACAAAAAAAAGTTTAAAAAACAATCGTTATTATTTTTTTTTCTATTCTGACCAATTGCATTTTTTTCAAAACGACGAAACATGTCACTCAGCAAACTAATCCTTCTAGCTTCTCAAAAAAACTCAACTCGTTTGGATTAATTTTATAAAAGTTATGCGATTTTAAAAGTTGCAAACTATCTTTTGTCCGCCACGGTAAGTATATCCCCTCCAAACACCCAAACTACTATCATCTTGATTCGTACCTGATAGCGTACGTTAGGAACAGGCGAGCGGATCGAAAGTGCTGGCAGCGTACGGGACTTCTGTACTTCAGGCGCCTGGTCGGGCAGTACTTATGAGAGATTGAGATCCGTTTGAGGGGACTCCGCTGCCGGACGTGGCGCGACGCCTGCTGGCTTTCGACAGGACCAATCACATCTTTTGGCAGAGTTATAGAAAACTCACAAGAACTGCTATTGTCATTCCACCGCTCTTTGAGGGAAATGGCTTCGTAATTGCTGACAAGGCTGAGGCCTTTGCTCGGACGTTCGCGGCGGTGCACGACGCACAGTGGGGCAAACGCGGACAAAAGTCCGAAATTTAAAGTTCGTATCTGGAAAAAATTATTATTGTATTTTATCCGTAAATGGTCAAAGAATAAAAACCTCTTCCCTTTTTCCAAAAGCAAAATGTTATAAAGCTAAAATTATCAAAATTTTCCTTTGTAGCTATAATTTATTTTGTCCTTAATTATTATTTAAAGCTTGTTACAGCATATCTAGGTCGTCAATGTTTTACAACCCGCACTTTTATACTATACTGCATTCCACATTAGAGCATACAGATTTCGCGCAGGCACGACCCTCAGGAGGCGTTGGTACGCTCGACTCCCCACTGAACCGCCTATGTTTCTCTCCGTCGCACGACCTTCTACTTACTCTCTCTGTTAACTTTTCGCGCACTGTTTACGTTGACAACGGTCAGGTCCCGCGTTTGGGATATTCCTTGGAAATTACCACGACCAATCGCATGCAGTTCAAATTGTGGGTAGTAGTGGGAGCTGCGCAGATCGGTCGCAAATCGGTAGGGGCGTCGGTATGCTCTCATATGGAATGCAGTATATAAAAGTATCGTTTTGTAACAGTAGCCGTCACATAAAGGTCATTAAATGACCAAAACCGTAAAAAAACTGAATAACTAACGCGTTATCTTGCTTTAAGTTGCCGTTAATGGATTTAGTACCGGGAAGTATCAGAGAATATGTACCTATAAATTCATTTGCGGATTCTTGCGGATTCGGTAGTTATTCGAATTTATATGGGATGCCGATGAACGCTGGTCAAGGCGTAGCGCGTGACGCATCAGGAAACAGCCGAAAATTGCGCCGACATTGTCGCGTGGCAATATCTTCAGGATCAGTCATAGCTCTAATTTGTTGTGGTTTACATGTTTCAAAATTTTAGTTTGCTTCTGTCCATTTATTCGTCATGGAGAACTGTGTAACTTTGACTTATAGTGACTTGTGTGATTACTTGTTTAATATCGGCCCGCGCAACTACAATTCATTCCATCAGTTCATCACTGAGAAATTCACTGATCTTTCCGAGGATGAAGTGTGTCGATTTTCCGCAGAAATATATAAAAGATTTTTGCCTAATTTCATGAAAAAATGGAAATCAGTCACTCAGGAGGTGAGTTTTAAAAAGAAAAACGACGAGTGGATGAAAAATGATTTTATATTTACGCTTGACGATGTGGAAAATGACACAACTTCGTGCTCGCGTCAAGGAAGGCCAAGCATGGACTTCGACGATTGTGGGGAAAGGAGCAAAAGGAGGAAAATCCGCGAACTGCAAGGATCGTATTCTCAAAATTTGATCAACGCTTCAGCTACCTCATCACATGCAGATAAGCAGTTTTCTCCTTTCAGTGATGATTTTGCTTTGTCATTTTTCATCCAAGCAAAACTGAGCAAATACCAATACGAGATAATTCGAAATGCGTTAAAAAACGTAGGGTGCAACTTACTACCCAGCTATAAGAGAATTACTGCTGCGAAGAAAGGTTGTTATCCCGAAAATATCAAAATAAGCGACACTTCTGCGGAGGTTCCACTTCAAAATTTACTTGACCACAATGCGAAAAGGATCCTCAAAACTAAAAATGATGATGAGCTGTATAAACTGAATGGTCAAGAACTTATACTGACATCGAAATGGGGATTTGACGGAGCTTCTGGTCAAAGTCAATACTCCCAGCGCTATTCGACAGAAGACGAAGACGCATCGGACTCCAACTTGTTTATGACCTCTATCGTACCCATGTGTCTGACCACTAATGATGATCAAAATAACTCAATTTGGAAAAATCCTCGGCCCTCATCTACTCGTTACTGTAGAACGTTACGTTTACGGTTCGAAAAAGAAACTCTTGCCTTGGATCGATCCGAGAAGGAAAGTGTTGAATGTGAGTATAAAAACTTACTAAAAACAAACTTACTCTTTGGTGATAGAACAATATCTGTCAAACATGTTCAGATCTTCACCATGTTGGACGGGAAGGTAGCACAAGCTGTGACAGGAACTACATCATCAAGTAACTGCTTTATTTGTAATGCTCGCCCTTCCGAAATGAACAATTTATCTAAAATTAAGAGCAAGCCATCAAATGAAGAAGCTTTGCAACTAGGTTTATTGCCTCTTCATTGTAGAATAAAATGTATGGAGTACATCCTTCATCTCGCTTACAATTCGAGTTTTAAAAAATGGAGAACTTCAAAAGCTACTCTTCCAATTAAAGAAGCCGAAAAAAACGAATTGAAGAAGAATTCGTTAATAAACTGGGGATCCGTGTTGATTTTGTACGACAAGGATACGGTTCATCAAATACAGGAAATACATCGAGGAGATTTTTTGCTGACCCATCTTTGACATCGGAGATAACAAAAATCAATGAGGATTTGATTCGCAAATTGTCTGTCATCCTTGAAGTTATCAACTGTCATCATGCAATTGATCCAAATAAATTTGGATCCAATGCGCAAGAGACTGCGGAATTAGCTACCCAGCTGTACCCATGGTACTATATGCCCTCTACAGTGCACAAAGTGTTACTCCATGGTGCCGAAGTTATAAGAACAGCAGCTCTTCCGATCGGACAGCTTTCTGAAGAAGCGCAGGAGAGCAGGAATAAAGATTACAAGATCTTTAGATTGAACCACGCTAGAAAAAATTCTCGCTCGACAACGAATGAAGATGTATTTCACAGGATCTTAGAATCATCTGACCCATATATTTCTAGTTTGCGACCCGAACTAAAAAAAAAAATACTTACCAGTAAGTGCGGAAGCTCTGGAATTATTAATTTAATTAGTTAAGGTATTGTTGTAGAGGATTATTAATATTTTAAGATAATTATTTTTTGTATAAATAAAGTAAAAAAAGGTTTGCTTATTTTTAACTTTTGCTGTCCCAAAGTCTTATAGACGACCAAATGGTAAAAAGTAAATATTGGTAAAAAAAGTAAAAGAAAAGTGAAAGAAAAGTAAAAAAAAGATAGTGCGCTGTACGGGAAATTAATACTATTTTGATTTAAATTTTATGTATTAATTTACATAAATCAGTTGTAAATAATATATATATATTTATTAATTTTACTTATTTTATTTTAATTATTTCAGTTAAATTTTGTTCCTAATAAATAAATTGGGTTCAGACAAGTTTCATTTTTTTTTTTTAAATTACAATTCACAGGCTCCGCAAAAATATAATAAAGTTACTCAAATCTTGTTTTCAGTGTGATTTCCCAATGTATTTTTCATTCTGAATCGAAAGAAACCAATTGCATCTTGATAGGATCATTAGTTTAAAAAATATTTAATTTTGTCCGCTTTTTGGCCATTTGGTCCCACTGTGCGACGCACAGTGATCCGGATCGCCGGAAACGCGAAAAAAAATCCTTACGCTCACATTTTACTCTTTATCATTATGAAAATGATCCTTCCAGGGGTTTTTGGGGTCGCAAAATCTGATTCCGAGGTCAAATTTGTTATTAAATTAAAACTAAGCCCTGTAGGGGGGAGGAAGTGTCAAAAAATAATGTTATTTTTTTTAACAGTACTGTCTGATTTGATTACGTTATTGGAGTTTAATTACGGCATCAAATTTTGAAAAATTAACAGGGATAGTGTTTTTAAGATAACAAAAGCTATTGAGCGCGTGTAAACTAGAAGGTCAATAATTCGTATAAATTCACACGTTACATATTGAAAATGCTTTCATTTATCCATAAGATGAATTTGTGCATTCATTCGATGTTATTGAAATATATAAAAAGTTATAAATAACAGAAATACGAGATGGTCGTTTTTAATCGCATGTTAGAGTTTTCGAAATAGAGAGGCATCTTTGAATCTTACATTATTTAATAGTCTATAGTTTAAGGAATGTATGTGCAAAAAGACAAGTTGAACTTTTTTGCGACTTCCGAGTAATAACCAATTATGTTCAGAAATATATGCAGAAGCATGTTGGCGGGAGAGAGAAATTCAACCGCGGGAACTGTCGCAGAGCGTACTCGAAAAGTGGCTGTTTTAAATGAAAATTCGCCACGCGTGCAGGAGCTGACCGACGCAATTGCGCGGATGCTGATTTCCGATTGTCAACCGTTCTGTATAATTGAGGATGTGGGGTTCAAGAACCTCCTGCGGGTAGCAGAACCGCGCTACGAAATCCCCGATCGTTCAGTATTTTCCGAGCAAATAATTCCTCAGTTATACCAAACGGAGAAGGAGAAATTGAAAGAAATCCTTGATAAGGACAACGGAAATTAAAGTACAATTTATACAATGTTTGTGATATCTGTCACTATGTTCTATGCCACATTAAAAATACTTTCCATCGCGATATGAGATTTATAAATATTTTCTTTCTGTTTTCGATTAGGTGCAAACGTTCGCTTTCACCACCGGTAGCTGGACGTCGTGGGCCACCGAAAGCTATCTGTCATTGACGGTACACTACCTGAGCGACGCATTCGAATTAAAAAATTACACGCTCCAAATTATGTATTTGCCGGAAGAGCATACAAGCGATCATTTGTGATTAGTGCTGCGCATTTCCATAAGAGAGTGGAAATTAGAAAAAGTCACGCAAAGATTTATTTCGTGACGGATAATGCGGCCAACACTGTCGAAGCCATAAGACTAGGCGGTACGTGGGAACGCATTCCGTGTTTCGCTCACACATTGCAGGTAAATAAACAATAAGAAATAATTAAATGTTACAATAAGTAATACTCCATGAATATTTCATATTTAATGCAACGGGTTATTTTCAGTTGGTCATAAAGGACTCGGTAGATAATTCGGAAGAATTGACCGCCCTCACAAAAAATGTAACGCCATCGTGTCGTTTTTCCACCGTTCTGCATCGGCGGAAGAGATGTTAAAGGAGGATCAGAGGGGGAATAAACCAAACGTCCCACCTCTGAAATTATTTGGTGATGTCGAGACACGGTGGAACTCCCAATTCGATATACTGCAGCGGTTAATCGAGGTACGATCTGCCATAAATGCGGTTCTGTGTGAGCCAGACATGCCACATCATATATCCAGTTGCGAGTGGTCCAGGATAGAGGACTATCGCGATTGCCTCAGTGTTCAAAGAGGCGACGGACCTAATGACTCGGGGAAATACAGCCACGTTATCAAATTATGTACTGACTATATACGGCTTGAGACAAACTGTTAGAAATACCAACGATTGTGACGCGATAGCCGCTTTCAGAAATCAATTGTTAAACCAACTGAATGTGAGATTTCATTTTATTGAAGAAGCAAGATCTTTGTTCATTGCAATGCTCCTGGACCCTCGCATAAAGGATAGGTTACAGTCGGGAGACAAGAAGGCATGGGCTAACACAGTACTGCATTCCATTGCGTTGGAGTATCTCGATGTGAGCGATGCAAGCGAATCGAATAGACGGACTGGCGTACCACCAAACGAACCGTTAGGTGAGTGTGAAACAATAATAAGATTATGTGATACTATGTTCAATGTTGTGTGTTATATATTATGTTTATATGACAGAATCATCGCCAACGGGAAGTGTCCACCAATTTTTATCAATATTGGAAGAGATGAGGAGCAGGCGCACATATACACTGCACTGGCAAATGAACAAAAAAAGGACATGGGAGGGGGAGTCGCCCCATCGGATAAGTGTATTTTCCCGTTGTGTTTATTCCAAATAGATACACACAGTTAGACAGAATCTTAGGATATATCTAAAATGGTTACTTAAAGAAATACTGCTTATATAATACTGAAAGGTCGAGAGAGCATCTCTCCAGGTACAAAAGAAAGAACACGCTCTAGAAGTTGGGCACAGGCCCGAGAAGGCGCCAAAGCCCAGTGCAACCAACCACACGACACGAGCCAATCAGGAATCGAGCCCTAATATTGCAACACTCCCACTCTCGTTTACTGATTCTACTGAAACAATCGAAAGCGAACTACAGTTCCTTTTAAATTTGTCTCTAGGGAGAGCCTTCGTAAACATGTCGGCCAGTTGCTTCTCAGAAGGGACATAGGATACAACTACTGTGTGGTCTTGCAGTTTTTCCCGAACAAAATGAAATTTCACGTCGATATATATGCTTCGTCTTCCTATGGTGTTCCGTGCTCCCGGCCAGCTGGATCGCACCCTGGTTGTCCACGTACAGGTCCGTCGGGTCGTCCATAGCGATACCAAGCTCCTGTAGGAACTTTCGAAGCCAAATGATCTCCACCGTTGCATCCGCTGCTGCAACGTACTCCGCCTCGGTAGTCGATCTGCTTACACACTTCTGTTTGTGCGAGGACCAAGTGACAGGACCTCCTGCCATCACGCTGACATACCCCGTGGTTGACCTGCGCGTATCCAAATCACCCGCAAAGTCAGCGTCCGAGTACACGGACGGCTTGATGTCGCCCGCTCCGTATCTGATTCCCCCACCTCTCGTGCCCTGGAGGTATCTCAGTATGCGCTTGACCGCCGTCCAGTGTTCTGGGCCGGGGTTGCTCAGGAATTGACTCACCCGACTCACAGAAAACATGATGTCTGGGCGCGACACAGTGGCCAAAAACATCAATGAACCGACGGCCTCCCGGTACGGGATGTTCTTCATTTCAGCAATCCTCTCACTGCTGGTCGGAGACTGTCCAGCGTGCAGTTGTACATTCGGATCGCAGGGAATCACGAATGGTTTGCAGTCATCCATTCTGAATCGTCTCAGAATACGGTCCACGTAGCTCCTCTGGCTGATGAAGACCTCCCTCCGGTTCCGGTCCCGGCTGATCTCCATTCCAACAAAGCAGCTCGAATCATCCACTGTTATATCAACGTGAGACCTAAGTTCTGCTAATATTTCGTCGATTACAGCTGTGGACTCGCAAAGTACAAGGCCATCGTCAACATAAATAGCCAGAAAAACGTCCTCGTTCCCATAGTACGCGTGAAACACGCATTTGTCGGCCTCAAGCTCTTTGAAATTAAAAGCTTTCAGAAGGCCAACGAACTTTTGATTCCAGCTGCGCGGTGACTGTTTTAAGCCGTATAGACTTTTCTTCAGTCTACAGACTAAGTCGGGTCTGTCCGCAACAAAGCCCCGAGGTTGGACTATGAAAATCTCTTCATCTAGGTCGCCGTTCAGGAAAGCACTCTTCACGTCAAACTGCTTAATTTCCAGATCATTCCTAGCTGCCAAGGTCAAGAGAACACGTATCGATTCGTATCTTACAACTGGAGAATACGTTTCTCCATAGTCTACTCCAGCTTTCTGGGAGTATCCTTTGGCACATAGTCTGGCCTTGAATCGATTGATGCTTCCGTCAGGCCTCCGCTTCACCCTGTAGACCCATTTGCATCCTATGGCTCGACGATCAGAAGGCAATTCCACCAGGTCCCAAGTATTCTTTGCGGTTAATGCACTGATCTCTTCCTTCATTGCTTGAGTCCATAAACTCGACTCCGTTGACGACTTCGCCTCTTCGTATGTTTCTGGTTCCTCGATTGTTGCTGACCACGCCTCAAACTCAAGGTCCCTGAACCGAGAGGGTTTCCGAATAGACTCGCGATTCCGAAGCGAACGACCAGGGACATGGCGTTCCCCCGCGCTGCCTGGAGCAACGTCTTCTACCGTGGGCTGATCCTCAGCATCCTCAAAAATCTCCTCTGCTTCCTCACGGACATCCTGCGGCAACTCATTCCTTTCCTGGCTCACCTCAGCCGTGGTCCACTCATGCACGAGGTAATTCTTCTTAGGTTCCTCCGTCATCGTTTGTGTATCGTTTTCATTAAAGACTACGTCTTTTGCAACGGTAATCTTCCTGCTGACTGGTTCAAACAACCTGTAGTTCTGACTGTAGCCCTCGTATCCCACCATTACAAGCTTCCGTGACTTCGGCTTGAATTTTGTACGGAATTGTTTGGGTACGTGGGCATATGCAGTGGAGCCAAATTTCCTCATGTGCTTAACTGAAGCCTTCCTGTTGAACCATCCTTCATACGGTGTCCTCTCCGTGTCCGCCTTTCTCGGTCTTCTGTTTAATGCATAGACCGCTGTACTCACAGCCTCCGCCCACAAGGTTTCTGGCAACTTACTGTCGACAAGCATCGTACGTGCGCTTTCCACAATGGACCGAATCTCGCGTTCCGCTCTTCCGTTTTGTTCCGGGGTATACGGAGAACTTGTTTCATGAATGATTCCCTTTTCTTTTAAGTACCTTCGCAGTTGCTCGTTTACATATTCTGTTCCGTTGTCGCTTCGAAGAACTTTAATCCTGTTGCCGGTCTGCCTCTCTATTAAACTATCGACCTCTGGAAAAATAGAAGCGACATCACTCTTGTTCCTCAGGAAGTACACAAAGCAATACGAAGTGCATTCGTCCTTGAACAAGATAAAGTAACTGGATCCTCCAAGCGATGACTGCGGCATCCTTCCACACAAATCAGTGTGAATTACTTCACCTGGCCCAGTCGTACGTGGTTGTAGGTTCTGGGTATACGATCCTCGATGGCCCTTTCCAAACTGGCAAGACTCGCAGAAGAACCGATCACAGCTCGTCAACTTCAAGTTTGGAATCAACCCTGTGTCTGCCATGCTCTTCAGCGTGTCAAACCCTATATGGCCCAGCCTCTCGTGCCACAGCAACGCCGAATCTGTGGATGCGTAATTGGCCTGCTCTGTCTTGCTCGGCTTGAAGAACATCCGGTAACACTGGTTTTGAAGCTTAGCTCCGGCTGCAACAAGCTTTGTTTTATTGAAGATTTTGATACCCCTGCAGTCAAACATGACTCTCAGGCCTCTACTAGTGGCGGCTCCCACTGAAAATAGATTCTTTCCCAGATCAGGCACATACAGTGCGTCTTTCAACACACATTTCTCTGACACGCCATCCACCACTGATGTCACAGCAATGGTGCCAACCCCCCCAGCATTGACGAAGGAATTATCACCAATCTGGATGGCCACAGCCTGCTTCGGTAACTCTTTGAAAGTTGAAAACCACTCCCTGTGCGAGGTCATGTGCCTTGACGCAGCACTATCCGCAAGCCATATGTCTCCACATCCGAGAGCTGAGAGGTTTTTAACCTCTGCACTCATGGCCTGTAACTCTGGGCCTGGATCCTCTTTAGGTTTTGCCAACCGTTTCTTACACTCGGATTTGAAATGGCCCTTCTTGTGACAGAAATAGCATTCAACGTTTTTCTTGTTGGTTTTCTTGCTCTTGCCCTGATCCGTTGACTCGCTTGAATTCTTGGTCTTCACTTTACTGACCTTGACAGCTGCGAACGCAGAGGTCATTTCGTCCGTCTGATTCATTCTCTGCTCCTCCTTAAGCAAACGTATCGTGAGATTGTCAAACGTTTGTTTGTTTTCGTCATATGAATCCCATGCTGTGACGAAGGGATAGAATTTTGCTGGTAAACTACCCAACACCTTTGCAATCTTGTCAATATCTCCCACTGGCTCCCCAACGTCTGCCAGTGCTTGTGTCAGTGTTTCAATTTTGCTAAGATGCAGTGCAATTGAGTCAGACTCTGACATTTTATGATTGAAAAACTGCTGTTTTAGCGTTACCTTATTTATTGCAGAACGCTGCTCATGAATACACTTGAGCCGAGCCCACATACTGGGAGCTGTTTCACAGGACATAACCGTTTGCAACTGGTCGAATTCCATCGCTGTTGAGATGAACAACATCGCTTTTGCACTTCTATCGTCCCATTGACTCTGCAATGCATCCCCTTGCTCTGGTCGCCTCAGCGTTCCATTGACGACCTCTGACAATTTTTCCGCCTTAAAGATGATATCCATCTGATATTTCCAGAGTTGGAAGTTGCTTCCGTCGAATTTCTGGATGTTGAAACTCTTCAGCCTATTCATCTTGAACTACGGCTTTCTCAATCCTTTCTATCTTTTGAAAAAAGAAAAATGTGCGACTCAACGTCCCGAGAAGCCGACCTCGATGGGATAGAACTAACGATAACCTTCAAAATCGACACGTGCTAAAAACTTCCCTCGCGCTTGGACCGCGATTCTGGGCCCATAACCTGTTGTGTTTATTCCAAATAGATACACACAGTTAGACAGAATCTTAGGATATATCTAAAATGGTTACTTAAAGAAATACTGCTTATATAATACTGAAAGGTCGAGAGAGCATCTCTCCAGGTACAAAAGAAAGAACACGCTCTAGAAGTTGGGCACAGACCCGAGAAGGCGCCAAAGCCCAGTGCAACCAACCACACGACACGAGCCAATCAGGAATCGAGCCCTAATATTGCAACATTTCCAATGGTGGAAGGAAAATGCAACGCGTTTCCCAACACTTGCGCGTGTGGTCAAAAATATTTTGGGCGTGCTAGCCACACAGGCTTACAGCGAGCGGCTGTTCTCGAGGCCTGACAATATTATTAGCAAGAAGCGGTCATGTCTATTATCTGAGAGAGTTGAACAACTTTGCTTCGTATCGCCAAATTCAATAAAATGATGTGCATGTATGTACATTATGTATAGGATAAGAATTTGTTCGATTCTTTCGGATAATAGACAAATCCGTGGCCGTGAGGTTTTAGTGAGTAAGAGTCTCACACTACCCCGCCGAGGTGTCCTATGAGGATTTCCCCACGTTTAAAAAAAATGTGTGCGTGTGCGTGTGCGTGTGCGTGAGTGTGTGTGTGTGTGTGTGTACGCAAAACCAGGGTTCCTAACCGCGGCCTAACCCTAACCGTAACCCGGGTTACCAAGGGTTAGTTCCTGTAACCCGTCGTAACCGGGACGGAGCGGGTTACTACATAGTACACAGAGCAGGTTAACCCGCTCGGAAGGGGTTACAAGTGATACAAGAGTACATTCACATTGTCTATATTGCTATCAGTTAGACGGGTAGAGTGAGTCTACCCTAATATGTGCATGCAAAAAGGCGCCGGCCCTGGTAAATGATGAACCATTCGTTCTTCTTCTGTTGTTGTCGATGTTGGAATTGGCATGGAAATGGAGATCGGGTCGCATCGCAATGTGCGATATTCTAGATTGCAGTTGTTGTGTATGCTGTTGTCTTTTGTTTTAAAATGTTTAATATTCGGCAGTCTCGTTTCGTCACTGATAGGATACGCTTTATGTTCTTAATTCGATTGAGTTTATTACCTATTACGTTCAATAGTTTGATTGTTATCATAGAATTATAGCGTTGCTTTTTATTTCTTGTATTATACTTTTGTGTTTTGTTGTATCTAATATAATGGAACATCCCGTGCGGCAGTACTTTTCATTTAGTGCGAATAAAAAGAAGTCTAAGTGTCGTATCAATGGATACAAGACAAAACTAACGGTAAGCTATTTGTAATTTGTAAATTGCAAGTATAATATTGTCAAGTAATAAGTATACATCTATATACAAATTTGTATTCTGAAATATCAGGAAAAGCATGCTACCAATTTAACACGTCACCTTCTGTACTGTCATCCCAACGAATATACATTAGTTACCATGCAAACGGAAAATCGGAAGAGAATTAGATTAGAAGAGCGTCCATCAACTTCCACGTCAAATTCGCTAGCGATGACAGCACAAGATCTTATAAATGCCTGCGTTGAGCTAGTCACGAAAAATGGTCGATCCCTGAATATTGTCACCGATTCGGGTTTTAAGAAATTAATACAGCCTATATTACGAACAATAAATCCCCCAATAGCAATTAATGAAAATAGTATTCGAGAAGCCATTATACATAAAGCTATAGAAATTAGAAATGAAATAAAAGAAGAAATAGGAAATAAATTAGTTTGTTTAAAAATTGATGGAGCAACGCGACATGGTAGATCATTTATAGGCGTAAATATTCAATATATTTTAAATAGAAAACTAGTAATTCGCAATCTCGGTTTGAGAGAAATGTTTGAGAGAAGTACAAGCGAAAATCTGAAAAATTTAATTCTTAATATCTTACGCGAATATGATATTACTGTTCACAATATATATACAATAACGACGGATAATGGGTCCAACATGTTGAAATTAATACAGCTTCTGGAAGACGAGCTAAGCGTCTCTAACAGTGACATAGAAGAGGGTGAAATAGACCACACCTTCCTTGAAAAATACGACTTTTTTTTGGAAGGCGAAATATTGGTTTTTCCAGAAGAAAATGGTTCAGAGTTATTAATAGGTGTGCGTTGCGTTGCACACACGTTGCAATTAGCAGTGCACGATGCGTTGCAAATTTTTGCAGTTGACAAATTGTTGCGAAAAGCAAGAAAATTAGTAAAAAAACTTCGTACTTCTTCTGTTACAATTATTTTAAAATCCACAAAATTGCGAAAACCTATTTTAGACTGTCCAACTAGGTGGAACTCTACTCTCACTATGTTGGAGCGATTAACAGAATTAAAGGACCTCTGCGTGCAATTGAAATTAAACGACAAATTCTTGTCCGACAATGATTGGGTGATAATATTACATTTAATTGCGGCACTCGAACCAGCGAAAATTGCAACCAAAAAAACTACAATACGAACAGTTAACCATGGGAGATTTTTATGCACTATGGTTCCAATGCATTTTAAGTTTAAAAAGAATTGAAAATAACGATTTTGCAAAAATTTTGTTAAACACGATATCTAACCGGGAACGTCAAACATTATCGAACAAATCTTTATTGTGTTCTATTTTCTTAGATGCTAGATATAAGAATTTATTATCCAAAGACCAGAAAGATATTGCTATTTTACACTTAATTAAGATATGGGAAAAATCTGAAAAACCAAATCGTAATAATGTTCGTGAAGTAGCAGCAGAAAGTTTTTCTACTTCTACCTCAAACGACGATTTGGAAAGATTTTTGGTAGAAAAAGACAATGAATTAGAACTAAATAGAGAAAATTCAACCTTTAATATAGCGGCAGCATTAAATAAGTTTTCTCAGACTCCTAGGATCGACAAGAAGGAAAATATCCTGGAATACTGGGACAAACACGAATGTCGAGAATTAAAAGACCTAGCAAATATTGTACATGCAGTTCCGCCGACACAAGTTTCAGTCGAGCGACTATTTTCCGGTCTAAAGTTTGTTTTGAACGATTACAGATCTCGGTTAAACCATGACATTTTAGATAATATCATGATTGTGAGGACAAATTTTAATTAAGTTTTATATGTATAGTGTTATATGTATAGTTTCTTCTATTGTGTTGTGTACGTATGAATGTGTATGTGTGCGTTTTCTCTACCTTTCGTACGTAGTTTTCCCAATTATTTTGTATTACTTGTATTATCATATGATATATATATTATTTTACATAATATAAGTTCATTAATTTTAAATCTTATGTCCGTATTTTTGTCATTCCACACCATTTTATACGTAGTATTTCTTTCGTAAATTTTGTATGCGTTTAAAATAGGCGTGTCATCCTATCAGGTTTAACAATCTGAAATCAATAAAAATTTTGCATACATTTCCAAACGCTCAAGAATTCAAATGTTCGAACTTTCAAATTTTTAAATTTTCAAAAGTGTGAAATGTCAAATTCTTAAAATCTTCGAATTATTAAATTTCATAACATTCAAAAGTTTTAATTTTCAAATTTTCAATTTTTTTAATTTTCAAATTTTCAACGTTTCAACGTTTCAAATTTTCAAAAGCTTAAAACTTCAAACTTTTAAGAATGCGGATCTATAAACATTAAAAATTCTAGAAATTAAACATTTTTACTGTTCAGTTACATATACTTTTGCATATATTTTCTGCATATTTTTTATGTATAGCGCATACATAATACATATATTGCATGCTCATATGTATTGAACACTGAGTTTCTATTTTTACATACCACTTTCTTACAAATGAATAAATTTGGCATATTACTTGTGTTTCAAAATAATATATTTCTTACTTTATATTTCTAAAACTGCACACAATTATTACGATATACTATATTGTAGTCAGATTTTGCATGCACATATTAGGGTAGACTCACTCTACCCGTCTAACTGATAGCAATATAAACAATGTGAATGTACTCTTGTATCATTTGTAACCCGCTCCGAGCGGGTTAACCTGCTTTGTGTACTATGGGGTAACCCGCTCCGTCCCGGTTACGACGGGTTACAGGAACTAACCCTTGGTAACCCGGGTTACGATTAGGGTTAGGCCGCGGTTAGTAACCCTGAATTATAACCCATTACAAGAGCGGGTTAACCGGGTTACCAGCCCCACAATCTTCTGGGTAACCCGGTGTTGCGGGTTACTCCACTACATTAGAGAGCCAAACCCGGTTAGGGTTACGGTTAGTAACCCTGCGCAAAACACAATTTATGTGTTTATATTATATGTTATATATAAATATATTATTTATTTCATTTCTCCTGGTTTCATACACTATTTCACAACCATTTCCCATCCTCCTCCAAACAGATTGATAATGTTATGTTACATTAATTGGATAAAGAAATTAAAATTGGCGAATTGAATTATGTGAGATCGATATGCTTTCAACATTTTCATGGTCAGATGGCAAAACCTGATATATCCAGTTTTCCTGATTTTACAGCACAGCAGTTTTAAAGTTCTTCCAGCTGTGAAAAATTCATTTTCATTTCTTCAGCATTCATTAAAAAATTTTTATCAAAATATTATTTGAATATGGAAGCAGTAGGTAACTTAAGATAGGGAATTATATAATAGTAACTATTTTTCTACGAAATGGTGTGGAGATTAATTTTTTTTAAATTTTCATTAATTTCATCCACGAAGTCTTCCAGGTCGTCGAATTCTGCAGCGTCTTCAGTAGTGAGCAATGCCCAACTAAAACTTTAGCACATCATGAATTGCCACCTCGCTTTGTTTCTAAACTACATAGCGTTCAGATGATATATTTTGCAAACATTCAAATTTCATCTAGACACACATGGAAAAATATTAGATGGTATATTTATTAGATATAAGAATATAAGGAAAGTTCTTCGGCGTCGTGGTATCAACGACAACGGACAAACGTCTACTAAACTTGCGTTAACCTCGCATTACAATAGTCATCGATAGATCGCGCGCGGTGTCATTAACGGTTCTCCGCTTTGCCGATGGGCTCATATACTTCGTCTCCTCAACAAAAAACCCATAATCTCAATTTTGACTCTTTGAATTCTTGATTTATTTATACTTATTCATTTTTCATTAACGGGTAACAGCCTTTGTTAACAGTGATTCGGCAGAAATATAGCCCACTCGGAGAAGGCAAAGAAGAAAGAAAAATAAAGGAAACGCAAGAAGAAATATTAATAAATCATACATACGCGTAAAATTATTTTCAATAGTTTTTTTTTTCAATTTTTTCCGTTATTCCAAGTATCTCTCGTCTTATTGTGCTAATCTCGAAATCTCAATTTATTGTGAGTGTGCGATCCGTGGTTGTGGTTCCTCATCGGACACTAGCCCTTTATTCAGATTCGCTGAAAACATACGTAAACAGAGGCCGAATCATTTTTAATTTACTCATCTGTGGGCGCTGAGGACTCTTTCTGTCCTGGTGACTGTTCTCGTTTTTCGACAAACTCGTCGTTGTGGGACCTGTATTAAGGAGTAGAGTGGCTTAATTTTGTCTCATGGCTCCTCCAGTTAAAAAGTGTAAAGGATGTGGAACGGCTGTGGTAAATCCAGTCACCTGTGCTCGCTGTGATATCGTGGCTCATCCTGGTTGTCTTAAAAGGACGGGTCACCTTTCGCATGACGGCCTGTTTTTAAATTGTGGCCCGTGTTTATCGGGATCAGCGTTGATGTCAGCGTCATCAGCTCCCAGATGGTTATGCCGCATCCTACTTTTCCAACTGTCGATGAGCTTAAGGTGATGATGAGAGACGTGGTGAGGGAGATAATAAGGGACGAATTTAATATATTTCGTGAAGAAATGGTCTCCAGCATCAGGTCCAGACTTGCCGACCTTAAATCTAAAACGTCGGACTTAGATGGTCGTGTACGCCAGCTGGAACAGGATTTCACGGGCTTGTCCGGTCAGCAGTCAATGGGTCCCCTAGAGATGAATAAGTTCATGGCTGAGATGAACGACAGGCAGGCAAGGGCGAAGAACATCATCGTCCATGGGTTGCCAGAATCGCCTAATTCCTTGCCAGATCTCTCTCGCTCCTATGACGTTGAAGGGGTTAGATCCATACTGGGTCAGATCCAGTCCTCTGATTACTCGGATCTGACGCTACGGAGACTTGGGAAACGTAATTACTCAGCTCCCAGGCCCCTGTGTGTGGCCTTGAATTCATCCGAGGCTGTTATCAATATCTTGCGAGGCAAGTCCCGCTATTTTGGGCCATGTAACATTACTGATGATAAGACCAGGGCACAGCGTCAAGCTTTGGAGCTGCTCAGGGTGAAACTGAGAGAATTTCACCAGCAGGGGGACACGAATAAGATCATCAGGTATATTCATGGAGTGCCGACCATCATGGAACGAAGACCAACTCGTAATCAAGCCTCAAAAAACCAATAAGTCGTCCCATGGTGTACTATCAGAATGTTCGAGGACTGAGAACCAAACTAGAAGAGTTGAAAAACGCCATTATGTGCTTGGCTGTTCATTACGACATTCTTATTTTTGTAGAAACTTGGCTCAATGAGTCTATCTCTTCGTCTGAGCTGGGCCTGAGTAATTTTAATATTTTCCGAGTGGATAGATCCTCTCGCACTAGTAGCTTCTCAAGAGGA
Source organism: Andrena flavipes (assembly GCA_963971345.1). NCBI lineage: Eukaryota > Metazoa > Arthropoda > Insecta > Hymenoptera > Andrenidae > Andrena > Andrena flavipes. The sequence goes on along the minus strand of OZ020479.1, from coordinate 43,955,739 downwards.
GGTGTCCTTGTTGCAGTTAAAAGCTCGTTGTCTAGCTTTAGGATTCATCCTATATGGGATGATCTGGAACAGATCTTTGTACGTGTACGCCTTCAGAATAAGTACATTATTTTTGGTGCTTTATATCTCCCGCCAGCCTCCCATCCGGATCTTTTTGAGAAACATGTTGGCTGTGTTTCGCAGATGTTTCAAGACTTTAGTGAAGATGTTTTCTGCTTTTTTGGAGATTATAATCTCCCTCATGCAGTCTGGCCTACTGGTTTGGGTTTAAGTTGTTCCAAAAAATCGGGTATTCCATCGTCTGAGTCAACTGCCATTGATCTTCTTCTTGAGGGGTATAGCTACTGCGGCCTAGCTCAGGCGAATACTATTTCTAACTCTTTCAATAGTTTCCTAGACTTAATTTTTGTTAAAGACACCTTAGTTTCAGTAGACAATGCCGTTGATGTCCTCATCTCGCCTGATCAATATCATCCACCGTTAAATGTGTATTTAACTGATTTAGTTGTGTCAACTGATATGAGTCGTGATTGTGTCACTTATTTCGATTTCAAGCGAGGCGACTATCCTAGTATTATTAATCACTTAAATGCAATAGACTGGGTTTCCGAGTCCAGGGGTATTAACCCTGATCTTGCAGTAGACAGCCGATATTTTCACCTTAATGATGTTATTGAGGCTTTTGTCCCTGTGAGGACCTTCAGACCATCGCTCTATCCTCGGTGGTTTTCCTCTCGATTGAAATCGCTCATTCGTGACAAGAAGCGAGCGCACATGATGTATAAAACCTCAAATTCTAGAAGTGACTACTTGCTATTTTCTAGTATTTGATCGCAGTGTAAATTACTAACTAAGTCGGATTACCGGGCGTATGTTGAAACTACTGAAATTTCGCTACAGAATAATGTAAGGTGTTTCTGGAGCTTTGTGAATGCCAAACGAGGTAACCAGGGATTTCCTGCTTCTATGTACAACGACAGTTCAACTGCTTCGTCGAGTTTGGCAATCGCAGATATCTTTGCAACTTACTTTGGATCAGTTTATACTACTCCTAGTGTACAGTCATCGGCCTTAGACATTGACCATATTTCCGAAAAGAATCTTATCCTGAATGACCTCTCTGTTTCTATTGGTGATATTTTCACTAAGCTCAGTGGTCTTGATATGAAAAATGGCCCGGGTGCCGATGGCATTCCCCCTCTGTTCCTAAAACAGTGCAGCTTTATTCTGGCGAGACCTCTTTGGAATATTTTTAACGCTTCACTTACTACAGAAGCTTTTCCCAAGATATGGAAGTCTAGTCTGGTAACTCCAGTTTTTAAGGCCGGTGACCGAGCTGATGTACGCAATTATCGTCCTATCAGCAAACTATCTTTAATGCCTAAGGTATTTAAGGAGATAGTCACTGAGTTGTTGTCGTCTCAGTTATCTAATGTCATTTGTCCTGAACAGCATGGTTTTGTCCCGAATCGTTCCACATCCACTAACCTGGCGGTGTATCATAGTTTTGTATCTAGAGCCCTTGACGAGGGCCAACAGGTAGACACGGTATACACGTATTTTCGGAAGGCTTTCGATACCGTTGACCACTCGGTGTTGCTTCGTAAACTGACATTATGGGGGTTCGGAGGGTCCTTTTTAACCTGGATAAAAGTTATCTAACAGGGCGTGAGCAGTTTGTCAGGGTATCGAGTTGTCTTTTATCTCCGATTGGTGTTTCCTCTGGAGTTCCTCAGGGGTCGCATCTGGGGCCCTTATTGTTTAATATATTCATAGATGATATCGCTGATATTCTTTCAAACACCAATTTTCTCTTATATGCTGATGACTTGAAACTGTTTAGAAAAATACCAAAGATACTCGCAGTATGCAGGATGACTTAATAGGACTAGAGCGATGGTGTGTGATTAATGGGATGCAGCTGCACACGGATAAGTGTGTTGTTCTTAGTGCGTCTCGCTCTAGGTCGCCTGTCAATTACTCCTACTATTTACAGGGTGTTGTGCTAAGGGAAGTTCATGAGGTCATTGACCTTGGTGTCTGCATAACACCCTGTTTTGATTTCAGGCCTCATTATACGCCATGTATTAATAAGGCCATGAGAGCAGTAGGTTTTATCTCCAGGTTTGCAAGGCATTTTAAGAAAATAGAAACCCTGAGGTTGTTGTACGTGGCCCTTGTCAGGCCTCATGTTGAATATGCTTCAATCATTTGGAGCCCTAGGCATGCGAAATATATAAGAGCGTGCAGCATAAATTTTGAGTGGCTCGAAAAAATTCAAGTTCTCGGTTTTATTCGAACCGCTCGAAAAAATTCTAGTTCTCAGTTCTATTCGAGTTTTCGGTTCTATTCGGGTTGCTCGAAAAAATTCGAGTTCTCAGTTCTATTCGAGCTACTCGGTTCTATTCGAGTACTCGGCTCGGCTCGGTCCGAATTTCAAGCTTCTCGAATATTCGAGTACTCGATCAGTTCGAATGGGTGGATGTGAGTGAGAAATGAGTCAGGGTTGCTGGCTTTATTACTATAGCTAAATTGAGTGATCGTAAGAGAATGTTCCCTCAGATTGGCGAATTCAACTTTGAACTCTTCTGGTGACTTATCAACCATTTGCTTAATATAAGTATCGGAATTGAGGTGGCGAGGGGAGTTTATATATTTGTAGAATGCCCCAATTAGGTTAAGTTTATCTCGAGAGTCAGTGAAAATATAATTATAGTTAGTCTTAGCGGCATTAGAAGTGTTGCAACCACTTCTAAGGATAATAGGTTTATTATTAGGGCTGATGTGAAGATCTTTAACCCCATCAAACTGTTTAGGCCTGAACAGGGCATTGATTTTTGGAAACAAAGAATCCAGAGTATGGTGGTCAAATTTTTTAATCAAGTTTATCCAGTATTTTTCTATCACCGACTTGAATTCCATTTATACCAAGCGACACTTGTGCTTTTGGAGGTTTCTGATTTTATGATTAACGTAGAGTACGCCGGGGTATTCTGGGACACGGACAATTGTGGGACACCGCCATTTTCTTTTCCCTAGTACTTCTTGACAGCTACAAACGGCTGTCATCGCTTCATCTCATGCTAAACTCGTTTTTTATTGAGCACTCGACTTGTGATAACGCTCTGTTACCTCGCTCTGATATCGAGTTAATTGTTATCCCTCCCAAAATTTTATTGCCAGTGTGCGTTTGGTTTATTTATTTTTGTGTTTTCCCACAAACCAGTTCAGGTAAATATGTTTATAATATTCGTGTAACCTTAAACCTTCGAACCATAAAAGAAATTTTGCATGAAGTTTGCATTGTGTTACTTATACGCCGCAATATTGTAAAGATAAGCATCTGGGGAATTGTGGGACGCTTTGTTCGGGGAATTATAGGACAGTCAGTTTTTTACGTTTGACAAGCTAAACTCGTGTTTTTTACGCATATAAGTGATTTTCCATGCATTATTTCAACACAGCATTATTATTTTGGCAAATTTCTATTGTTTTTTGTTTCAAAAATATTTTTTAACCATATTATGCCGCGTTATTACGCTAAAAAAGAAAAATCGTTGAATGTCGCCTCTATTTTGGAGGCGATCAAACAAATTAAAATCTACAACCGGTTTTTTTTTAAATTTTTAAATATTTAAAAAAAAAATAAAAATTTGAAAATTGCGCCGGTCCCAACCCAAACACTTACACGTGTGTTCACTGCGATTCGGAATGATTCTGTTCGCCATTTTTCTTTTTTTTATATCAATTATGAATTATTATTATTTCGTTTACAATAATGAATACGCGTTTTCCTTCGGTAACTTTAATTTTTTATTCGATTTAAAAGATGTCCCACAATTCCCCGAGATTTTTCAAAAACGCGCAAATTAGTTTTTTGCGCCAACTGATATAACTTGTACAATTTGATGGAATTGGATCAAGCCACTGGTATCAAAAGAATGGCTATTCTCCGTACTACAAAACCATGCCTTGAAATTTCAAGAAATATGATCTTTATGTGACTTTTTAGCCAAAATAAAAGTGTGTCCCAGAATACCCCGCCGTACTCTACTTCAGTGTAGTATTAATGGTGGTAATTTTTGGCACTATTGCAGAGATTAATTAGCCTGCTGATCTTTTGCAGATTGACGTCAATTTCAGGGATGGATAAATTACGGTTTTCAGGAATGATAGTGTTATAAGTTCAGGCAGTTTTTTAGTGAATTTATACCATTTGGTGGCGTTGCAATCAAACCGGTGTACAACCTTGTAATCAACCATTAACGACACTTATGCTGTCATTGCCCAGATCGAATTTGACCGAAATGGCAGAATTTATATCGTTGATGTGGTTCTGCCTCGCATCTACGAAGCAGACATACAAGAAGGTTTGGGCACGTTTGAAAGTGGGAACTGAAGGTGTGATAAATCTTACATTGAATCTACCCTCTTGCTCTACTTATTATAAATAGATTATTGCTATTACCCATTGGAATTTTAATTATAGAGTATTTCACAATTTCATTCCCTCCCGGAGAAGAATAGCTGCAAACTACGTAAGGGATGCTTTTTTTAATGACTATAGTGATACCACCACGTTGGATTGCACCAGTTCTGTGCCTCCGTATGACGTCGTGGTCCTTGAAGGAGATTTTATGCCTTGGATTGAGTTTCGTTTCGGATAGTAGAATCACATCGTTGTCATGCTCCTTGATGAACTGGATCAGTTCAAGTCTACGATAATGAGCTATAACAGAGTTGACGTTTATAGCTACTATGTAAATGTTACAGGATTGATGACGTCCTTCAACCATTTCAATCACAGAATAGTTTACCGAACATATATTCAATTTTCTCAGTGTTTGCAGCTATTTTAGACGCAAGTGTCTGGAATTGCAACGCGACAAGTGCTGCCATTTCATTTTTGAAATCCGTATCCCACCTAGGGGGGCTCGATGAATACGGGGTATTATTCAACTCTATACTCGACCTCATTTAAGAAGGAACTTAATTCCCGCATGTAGAATGTGCCCATTGGCTCTGAGGGAGCGTTTGTTTGTGGTATAGCCAATAGTAACTTGTTTCGTCGCCAACATGTGCAGAACCGATCTAAATTCGTCGGTCGGCAAGTTCCTTCTTAAATGAGCTTGAGACTATATTGGCTCGGTGAGGTGGAGGCGCAAAGGAACTCCATGCTTCAAAATGTTGTTTAGAGAAGTGGCTATTTGACTGCTGCTGCGGACCAGAAAGTGCTTGTGCATATGATATATTTTCCTTGATTGGCGAGGATAGCTTGTACATTTTGTGAGCTATATTGCGCATTAGCCTAGCTTTGTGCTCTTTTTTTTTAGTCGAAGCAAATTTCATAAAGGGACAGCCTTGGTATGAGGCTGGGTGTCCTGACGAGCCGCAGTTGGCACATTTGAGGGCCTCTCTATTGTCTTGTAGACTGAGTTTGCATGCACCTGGATCGTGCGATTGAGCACACTTGGCACATTTAAATTGGAGGTGAAAGTTCTTGCTGGCGTGACCAAGACGTGGACACTTTCTGCATTGGAAAATCGCCTCTTTCCTTAGGTGCTCTCATCTAATACGTTAGTAGTACTATCAGCATGGAGTTGCACCAGGTGGTGATATTTTTCAGGCTTTGACTTGTCGCAACTAAATTTAGACAGATTAATAAGCTCGACATTAGGAATATTAAGGTCGATAATTTCTTTCTAAATGACCTCCAGACTAAAGTTCCTCTTAATGCCTTTTATAAGGATTGATTTAGGCTTCAGGCACTTAAGTGTGAATGATAAATCCCCGAGGTTGAATGTTATTCTTTCGGAGTTGGTTAATTTGCAACAGAGTGCCGACTGAAGGACCACCCTCGTTAGGGAAATATTCAATTTATTCAAACTTATTCAAAAACGTAATTAAACGAAATTAACAGTGTATAATAAGTAAACTGTGATATGGTGTGTACTATGCTATGGACTCGTGAATATGGTCGTGACTCCTCGCAACCGCTCCACCCTCCTTCGTGGTGATCGGAAAATCGCCTTGCCCAATCAGCATCGTGAGGCCCGCAATCACCCCTCTATTCCGACTTCAGTGAGTCTGTGTAAGGTGGTGTTCGGGGCATCAACTCCCACTCCTTGGGGCATAGTCCGGCACCGAGGTGGGAAAACCCTTAGGCCCCTGACGTCAGCAGCAGCCCCTTCAAATGGCGATAAATCGAGGCTATGTTTGGACCCATGGTGTTTATGAGGCTCGGGTCGTGGTGGCCTGGTCTATGTCCTCTTCGAATGACACGAGGTCGAGAGTGCAATATAAACTCCTTTGTGAAGGATTTATGTGTCCGTTTAACTTTCTCCAACTAAGTGTCGCGAGCGGCTGGTCTGTACAATGTAATCCTAAATAATCCTAAACAGTGAATGTATAGAACTCTATCCCCAAAGCTGACAGTTTGTTCCAGTAGGTTCCTAAAAATAGTATGGCCTTCCTTGTTGGCTTCCTTCATTGAAAATTTTGTATTCAGGATATTCAGGGATTTAGTTACCTCGATAATAGTCTCAAAGGTAAAATTCCTGGTATATATTGGAGGGGGTTTGGCTGTTTTTTCAGCTCCTTGGTGTTGGTTTCAGGGTGGTGACGTTCATATCCATTACACTATCTGAAGATAGGAGATGGATCGTATTGGTCTCAATAATTGGGTTTTCTGCTGGAGAGTCTGCAAGAGTGCAAGGAGACTTGCACGTCTTCTTGGGGAATTCCCAACCATCAGTCGGTACGGAAGAGCATTGATGTGTAGTTGCGCCAAGGGCGTCCTCTATCATGGGGTGCTTGCGTGCGTGCCACACGTGCAACTTTAAGGTTATGGATAACCTGCTCACAGACCTCCTCACGTTGTTTTCTTTAAGGAAATCCTTATATAGTCTGTCCAGTTGTAGCGAGTGCAGCTTAGAAGTTTTTGCTTCTCTAGATCTTAAGGGTAGCTCTCGAGGGGAAGCGCCCTTGACTAAGGACTCCGGGGAGAACCCACGCTTCGAGCCATGGGGCGCCACCATTGGGCCCGACGCTGGTGGGCATTTCCGAAATATCAAGATTGGCCGAATATATTCGTACACCGCTCAAAATAGGTGAAAGTAATTCTCAACAGAGCACAACTGCACATAGGAAACACAACTTCTGCCAGGAAACGCGCAGAGTAAAACCGCGCAACAAAGAAACTGTTTACGATTCAACCAGACAACACGACTTGTCACGCCGCACGCCGGAAGGCAACTTCACGACGACGTCTTACCCAAGACTCCACGGCATATTTTTAAATCGAGGTTATGTCGTTTATGCTTTACACGGGCGCAATGAAATGTTTAATAATTTACATGTAAATATCTCTATTATTAAGGCCCATTGGCAAAAACCCTCGGACACATATTTACTTATTTTCGACATAGATCCATCGTGCCAAGGCTCATCAAAATCGATGTCTGCCTCATGGTGTCCTCCCCTTGTGAGCCGCGCGTAACATTGAACGCGTTTTCCGCAGAATTACATTCTTCAACCGCGTTGACAGTCTACATAGAAAACTATACGTCCATTTGGCATGAAGAAGGGCATTTATTGTATGGAAAGGGTATAGCCGGTTAAGATGGTCAAATGTGCCCCTGCACCGAATTGAAATCGCAATGTCATTCGAAAGATTATACAAAAGAACGATTTGTGCGAAGTTTCAACTTTGTATCTCGACCCGGGGGGTAGTAAAGGGTAAAAATAGAAAATCAGGTTTTTACCGAATTTCTCCTATACCAGCGGATGAAAAATTTTGAAAAAATTCAGAGACATATCTGTTATCGCTGTACATATTAGGACATCGTTTCTGATTTTTAAATTGAAAAACCAAGCTATGAAAAATAAAAAACGCAAAAAAATTATGAAAAATGCTGGTTGTGTATCGAAGCAGTCTTAGTACTGTAATTATATTTTTACTGTGAGTCCGTGTCATTGTTGCTATTATCGTGACTTTTTTTAGATTTTTTAAATTGGTGCGCCGCGGTTAAAAAAATTAATAACCGATTTTTTTGCCGTTTTTTCCGTGTTAGAGTAACTAATAAGTCGAACTTTCGTACATACTTTATGGAATAAGTCCCTTATGCAATCTTCAATGTCTTCACATGCAGCAAAATAGCATAGGAATCAAACGAACTAGTATTTTCTGTGAAGCGGGGTCAAACGCGCGACTGAGCCGCGTGGAACTTTGAACGCGTTTTCTTCAGAATGATATTTTTCACCCGCGTTGACAGTCTACCGAGAAAACTATACGTCCAATTAACACGATCAAGGACATTTATTGTACGGAAAACCCGTGGCTATTACTTGACGATCAGTTTTTTTTAATTAACGACCTCCTTATATTTTTTTATCAACATTTCCCTAACTTTGTACCTCGAAAACATGATTTTTCTTCAGTGGTCCGCCATTTTGTAATTTTTTACAATTTTGACTTTTTTTGATCGTCACGTAATAGAAGCAGGCTTCTAGTTTCTAAATATTATTGTGTTTTTGAATTCGGATTAACCATATGGCCGGGGCACTGTCAACGCGACTAGCTTGTTTTTGCCGCAGCGCAATTTTTGACGAAGAGTATACAGGAAACGGATTTATGAATTTGATTGAAAAAAAATTTCTTACCCTTCGATATGTACACTATTAACTATACTAATCAATAAATTGATTTACTTGCGTTGTGTGGTTGAAATAAATTCCCGAAAACACCCTTACATTTCGGACCGTTACAGTGGTCTCCCCCCTTAAAAGGCGGGTAGGTTAAGGAAATAGATGTAAGGAATATTTATAAGGAATGGATGGAGGAAATAGGTTTAAGGAAAAAGTGTAAGGGGAAGTGGAAAGTTATAATCCCCAAGGGGAAACAAAATAAACATACATACATATAAGGGTGTAAGGCTATAAGGGTACAAGGGTATAAGAGTATAACGGTATATAAGGGTGTAAGGTTATACAGGGTCATCCGTTAAGACTGCAACCTACGCGCGCGCGAACAGGTAAATTTGGCAACACCGCCTCACGGATGCATTCCACTACAATCATGCGCCGATACTTCCGCCATCTATGAGCCAATGATAAAACTGTAGACTTTTAGGTGTCAGTAGAGAGTGTAAGTCAGTAGGGGTGCTTTTGACTTTCGCCAGAGAATATTAAATTTGACGTAGCAGACGGGTAAGAAGACAGTAGCCATTTTAAGAGTGCGACCGCGTCGATCCCGTTATCTATGTATGCAATCCTCCAGCAGCGGTTAGACGACGCTGAAGCGTTAGTAGCCCGGGTTGAAGAATTTGGGGCTGTTTTCGCCTAAATTTTGAACTACAAAAGATATCGGACACAATTTGCGCCATTAAATGGGAGCAAATTATCCCTTTCTAATGCGTGTAAAATGTACCAAACTTTAGGTTTATTTAATTTTTCTTTTTTCAATTTTTTAACCATAATTGTTGCGAAAAGCTTTTGCAAACTGTTTACTTAAACACTTTATATAATGCTCTGTTTAAAATTCATGGCGCCGATAAACAATAGGCTAGTTGACCCTGTATCAATTACTTTCACAAATTGAGGAATTAAATTATTCAATTATATATTAGTTCTGCAGCCTCAGAATCTAATGCTCTAGTTTCCTTTTTTGTGATTTTATTCTTAATGTACTGCATGCACTACATATCAGAAGTAACGGGCAACTAATGGGATGTATCGCTGTTTCTAGCAGTCTTGGAACTAGAGCTGGGCAAAAAATTATTTTAAATAAAAAATTGGTTTCGAATAAAAGGCAGAAATTTTATTCGAATCTCATTAAATATAAATAACTCGGAGTTATTTATTATTCAAAGTGCTGTAAAAAATATTTTCATTCGATGGGAATTCATCCGAAGCTTCGAATAATGTTCTCCCTTTCATACGCCACTATTGTGACTTTCACACGCAGGTGGCGAAAAATCAAGTCAACCCTGTCGCAGCCAAAAATTTTTAAATTGAGACGTGTGCAGGACCATTCAACACATTGTTTTCAAACCGCGTTTCAGTAATCTGGGGTGCGACTGTGCGACGTTAATTTGAAAGAGACTATCTTAAAATTCTCGAAGCTCGGGCATCACCGCTGTCCAGCGGTCGCTGGCAGAAGTATCGGCGCATGGTTGTAAGTGGAATGCGTCCGTGACGTGGTGTTGAAATATTTACAGTCTTAACGAATGACCCTGTATAAGGGCATAAGGGTATATGGGTAAATAGAAGGATGTAAGGGTATAACGGTATAACGGTATAACGGTATATAAGGGTATAAGGGTATAAGGGTATAAGGGTATAAGGGTATAAGGGTATAAGGGTATAAGGGTATAAGGGTATAAGGGTATAACGGTATATAAGGGTATAATGTAATAAGGGTATAAGGATATAAGGGTATAAGGGTATAAGGGTATAAGGGTATAAGGGTATAAGGGTATAAGGGTATATAAGGGTATATAAGGGTATAAAGGTATAACGGTATACATATACAGGGTCTCGAAAAATGTATACATGGCAGCAACATACAGTCGGCATACATACAGGGTGTTGAACATGTATACACGGCAGGTACAATCGACATTTTTACAGGGCGTTTTCCATGTACTTGGCGTCGAGACGCTACCGCGTCTCTAGATATTGGTCACAGTTTTATAATGCAATATTAAAATGTTTATTATGAAATGTTAATCTAATTACCTAAATATTGATAATTCATCCTTTAATAAATTATACAACTGTTAATATCTATTGCATAAAGAGATTAGGGTGTACCTATTATCAATAATTTTCATAACACAATTTCTTTTTATTAATTTTATTATGTATTACACGTACATTCATTAGCCCTTAAATAAGATGAGTTACATAATTTAAATGGGTCGTTCTGTTTCGCTGAAGATTGAAAAACGCGGCAGAGGAAAAAATGGTCATACTTCCCTTTTCTTTATAGATGTTAGTACGATAAACCTGCAAAGTGCCACTGCACTTTTTTAAATGGTATTACATGTTTTTTTTTTAAACAGCTCTATGCTTGTTCCCTCTTTCTATTGTAGCTTCCAAACTGCAGTGGGGACTCGATAATCGTAGTCTCGGTGAATCGAATGTTGCATAATTCGATCTCTATTTAAATCGATGCCTGCTGGGCACACACGTTGGCGTTGTTCATTCCGTAGATAGGGTTTTATTTATTTTGTGAAGTGATTACTCTTGCGTCGACTTTCTCTCAAACATTGAATACTTGCGTGCGTGTGTGGATGCGAGGTTCCAATCATTTAAGGTGGTTTCAATCTCACTCAACATGAATAATTGAGGTCTGGGTAAGTTGGTCCAAAGACGAAAGCTTCACAAATTGTCCCAAATGCCTTGACGAGACACATGTTTTACTTTAGAAGTTTCAATGCCTCGTAATCAAATTTTATTTATACAATCCTCAGAATAATCTTCTACAGAAGGTTCTGAACTTCTCATGATATTAATTTATTATATTCTTAGCGGGGACGCTGATAATTAATATTATCAGCGTATCCTGTATCCGCCCCGCGAGGGTTAAAGTGTTGCCATGCTAAATGTCACCATGTGAATCTGAGTATTTTTGGATCTGAATCAGGATGCTTTTGTATCCGAACAATACAGAATGAACTGCAAGATAAATAAAAAGGAATCTTATGGTTGCAATTATAAAACTGAAGATCACATTGAAAGTTTTGTGAAAGAGGCAACTTAGAAGTGTATGACAATCGTTAATGACCTTCTTTGAACAAAATTGTTGCCAGACACCTAATAATAATACGTCCATGCTAAGTTACCTGCTAAACCTCGAAACCAGTCATACCAATCTCCACAGACTTTGCGCTGTGGAGTTCCGTTCTGTTTGGGCATGCACATTAGAGACTTCACTGCTGCTCTGTACACTTAAACAATAGTACTTCAATAGTGTGGTCCACCCACCTTGTTCACTAACCAATTTCTCTCTTATCGAATACATAGCCGGGAAATGTATATTTATAAAGGCTCGCGACATTCCCCATAAGCATCAAGTCTTTGTTGCCCAGGGCAGTTGCGATTGGGAACAATAAGTATTTCATCCTCCGAATCAACAGATAAATCAGGTGGCTCCGGTGCAAGCGGTACAGGCGTCATCATACTGTCAATCATTGTAGATGTTGGAGTAGAATTATTTGTGTCGGTTTCCGACGTGGATAAAGTATCCACTGTTATCAAGATCAAAGACAATATCAAGCAGAAACATTTTAAAATGTTCATCCTTCCGACTGATTAAAAACTTGCTCCGCCGATGAACAAAAGTCTAGCCGATTAACGTTCGATCTGCACTCAGATCCGTGGAGAACCTCTTTTATGAGGCGTGAACGAAGATTGCCAGGAAGCCTTTGCTTCCTTTTGTTTTTTTCCATTCACGATGCCCACCTATCTACTGAACCGGTCCCATTGATGAAGGTTATAGTTAATTAATGCCTGGGAGTTTTCCTTGTGCAATAAATGCTCAAGTGTTTGGAGGCTGCACATTATGTCTTGCAGTTTTTACTGACAGGAAAAATGTTGACCGGACTGATCAATTACTTTGATATTTGTGAGCAAAGACTGTGATAATAGTTACCGTGGATCGGTGGAAAAAGAGTAAAAATCGGATGCTTCCACCGAGAACCAAATATGTGAAAAGTTGTGATAAAGATAAAAACCTACAAAATGATCTATTTCAATTTATTAGGTTGCAAAACATTCTATACTATGTAAACTCGGGTAAATTGGTGATAGTTTTAGAATTTCTCTAATAACTGCTAATATTTACATATTCTGAAAGTGAGTCTAGGGTATTAGGGTATTACTAGGAAACAAATGATAGGTTAACAGAAATTTACTAATTATATTTAATTGAAAATATACCAAATTACGTTGTCATGACATACTCTTCGGTGTTATTCGGTGATAGCTCTGGTTATTCGATGATAGTACACTCGGCTCAAACGATTGTGGCCGATCGAGTTTCGATTGCATTCGAGCTCACTAGGGCTGGCTTTTTTACATCGCTACGATTCTACAGTATTTCGTGAATATGGTGGGGGCACTGCCAACGGGAACCTGTGGCTTGGCAGTGCCTCCACCATATTCACGAAATACTGTAGAATCGTAGCGATGTAAAAAAGCCAGCCCTAGTGAGCTCGAATGCAATCGAAACTCGATCGGCCACAATCGTTTGAGCCGAGTGTACTCTGGTAATTTGGTGATAGTTCTCACTAGCCCATGATATGGCCATTAACTACTTTTTTTATTTTATTTTATATAATTTTACATTAGTTTATATTAGTTTACATTATTTTATATTATTTTACATTATTTTATATTATTTTATATTATTTTATATTATTTTATATTATTGTTATTTTGTGTATAATCAATCGTTTCGTGATCGTTAGATGTATGAGACGTAAGCAAACATTATTTCTGGTCTTGACCATCAGAATTTCTCAAACAGCGCAATCAGAAACGCAGTTTCCGGCGCACGAAAAATAAGAATTTAGTCACTTTTCGTAAGCAAGAATAACACTGATGCTTTATTGTATGATAATTTCAAGAGTAAGACTTGCTATATTGTCCTTTTACCATCACTTACATGTAGTTTGAACTTTCCATTTATCTTCTAATGCACATATAATACATAAACAAGCGATCGTCCGCAACTAGCGCGAAAAATTTCACGAATAATGCGCTGCTGGAACAAAATGCTCTCTCACTCTATCACACTAACTTCAATTGACTAATTATTTTACCAAAACATAAACTAGAAGATCAAGGCTATCTGTTAGCCTTTGTTCCATCTAAATTGAGTCAGACAATTTCGAGTTACAGACGAATAAAAAAGTATCACCGAATAACCTGTATCACCAATTTACCCGAGATTAACCCTAGGCTTATTTCTTTCCAAAACTACTTCTTGATTCCTCCTACAAACTTCACTATTGCTTGTCATAACAATACATACCATTTGTGAGATAAAGATTTAAAACAGATGAATATTTTTGCAATGAAATACAGAGTGGAACAATGTTATTTGGTTATTTTGATTATTCCTGGCTGTAATACACCGATTAAAATATTCTTTTGTGGCCAGTGTGACGTCCCACTATTTTTCGCGCGGTAACAGTACAAGTCTTTCACAAACTCACTTCACCAAAGTCTTCCTAAATCAAGTCTTACCCTTTCCCCAAACCACTGATCACCTTGGCGATGTACCTTAGCGGTCCCCATCTCAAGATGGTCAACGACGACCCCCAAATCCCCTCTTAACCTTACGTGGCACGACCACATCACTCCAAATCTAATAAATACAAGTCCCTCGTCCCTAAAAAACCCCTCTTAAATCGAGACCACGTCTCACAACCTCTCCATGACCAAAGAAGTCATTACCCCTTTTCCCTCTTTCTAATCAAACCACCCACAGTCCATCCAATGGGTTGAGTATCCCCTTACAAAACTCTATGCAAAAGAACCCCGGAAGACTTAGCGACAAATATTCATTACAAGGCCATATAAAAACCCCGGAAGACCAAATCTATTAATAACCTGTACTGCGATACGTGCCGAAATAGGTCAAGGTTGCATACCGCAACCGCCCTTCACCCCTAACAATCTTTTAAAATGTATAAATACAAGGACACATAAGGCGAATCTCGCTCTTATACGGAAACTCTTATACGGAAACTCTTCTACGGAAACTCTTATACGGAAACTCCTCTAAGGAAACCTAGTGAAGAAACGTATATATATATATATATATATATATATATATATATATATATATACTGTTATATATTTGTTATTCACTTTCACTATATACATATATATATATATATATATACTGTTATATATTTGTTATTCACTTTCACTATATACATATATATATATATATATATATATATATATATGTATATAGTGAAAGTGAATAACAAATCTTTCTACAACGACTCTTGTAAGCTATTTCAATTACCATATTGTTTAAAGGCATATCATCCTCATTTAATGACATTTCATATTATTATTCTTGTTGCTTATTTCATACTATTTTTCATTGCTTTGTATTATTATTTCTGCTAACGCTTAGCATCTTATAACACTTTGTATTATTAACGCTTATTGAAATCCATATTATTATTCTTACTTGCTTATTTCATACTATATTATCATCTTTTATTGTATCGCATGTCCATCCATAAACATTTTATTTTATATACATTTATAAATG
The DNA here is from genome assembly GCA_963971345.1 of Andrena flavipes. Lineage (NCBI taxonomy): Eukaryota > Metazoa > Arthropoda > Insecta > Hymenoptera > Andrenidae > Andrena > Andrena flavipes. The sequence continues at coordinate 43,940,441 of OZ020479.1, read as the reverse complement.
TCATACGCTAACGATCATCGCTACTGCACCATTAACGCAGTGCATGATAACGTTCATGTTTAACCTGAATAAACAACCATTTAAATCAATCGTGAAGTTACTGTGTTAATCCTTCGGCAACGAAGATCCCAAACGTAACGAACCGCTGCAACAGCTGATCTCGGTTCGCGAGCGAGTGTTCTTATAGTGTTTACAAACGTTCTTCTGTACGGGCCGCGTACCGACGTATGCCTACACGGATTTCGCGGAACCATTGCGAGTGACTTCTTATATATATGCAGCGGTAAATCCTATTATCGAACCGGTACAAAAACCCACAAGGGTCTAACGGGTGTTCATCCAGTACAATTTCATCATTTAAACCCTCCTTGGTCGCTTAGTGTGTTGGATTCAAGATCCTCGCCTAGATTCCCTCGACCTCAGTGTGTAGGATTCAAGATCCTCGCCTAACCTCCTTTTACCCCAGTGTGCAGGATTCAAGATCCTCGCCTAACCTCCTTTTACCCCAGTGTGCAGGATTCAAGATCCTCGCCTAGCCTCCTTCGACCCCAGTGTGCAGGATTTAAGATCCTCGCCTAAATTCCTTCTACCCCAGTGTGTAGGATTCAAGATCCTCGCCTAAATTCCCTCTACCCCAGTGTGCAGGATTCCAGATCCTCGCCTAAACTCCCTCAACTCTCAGTGTGCAGGATTTCAGATCCTCGCCTGTGTTCAAAACCCCCACAGTGTCATTGTCCCCCAAAGACCTCCACCCGGGACGTGACAGCCAGTTTTGTTTAAAGAAGGCTATTAGTTGCTTGCAGTACATTTCTCAGTCCCCTTTTTTCTTTTTAAGATTATTATTTAATCTTATTAATCCTTTAAACCAACCAAAGTAATTTTATTAAGCCATTATTAATACAAGAATGAAAATGAGAATTGTTATTATTATTAATTTTTGAAGATTTGCGTAATTATGAAATTTCCTATAAAAACTTGACACATTTGGTACTGTCACCCTAAAGCGCCCCGGCATGCTTCCTAGCGGCGTTACTGTCTCCTCGGAGAAAGGGTAGTGGGAATCTTCCCACCTTAGCTGAAGGCGCAGCGTTGGAGGGAGAACCGAAACATGTGTTTCAGGAGTGCATTTCCCCTACTTGGGAAGGTCTGATGTAGAAAATGATTGATCGAAATGTATTGGCGTTGAACTTTTATGATGCTTCATTAGACTTGGTAATTTTGTTTTGAGGGGACATAATATTATTAGTACCGAATATAGAGTCATCCAATCTGTTTTAAGTTTGTATACTAATATATTTAAATATGGCGGATATAGATTCCTCAAACCATGAAAAGTAGTATAATAATAAGAACAATTCTCTTGTCCTTCCATTTATTAATAATTGTAAAATTTGAATTTTTTTCAGAAATAGTGAGCATAGCAAAAAGTTAACTTTGCAACATTTTCAAAAAAATAGTTCAGAAATACTTCTCCACATAATTCTTCTTATTAATCAATCTTGTGGACAGAATTCTTTTGCATTTAACTAATCAAACAACTCAGGCTTACTCTTTTTCTTTGTTTTATTAATAATCAAGGTAAACTTGTCGATGAACTGGGACCTCGCAGATTTCGATGAGCTTCAAATATGTTGTCAAGGTCCATTGAAGTTTGCATATACATGTACGACAGCGTGGCAGCGTATGCGTCAGTGCGGGTCCGCCGCTTGTCTACTGTTTCTCCATATACAGTATTGTCTCCGTATATCAGCGCTGTCCAGCGTAGGGGCCCCTCACGCGCCTGCTTCCCCTTCCAATCTTTCTCTCGTCCAGCGTGCCATCGGTTGTCAAGGAGATCGCGCGACGCTACGAAGGCTGTCACGACGGGCCAGCCGGGCAAGCGTCTTCGCGATTAGCGTCGCGCGGTATCCCTGGCAACGGGGACGAGAGTGGGAGAACCCCGGGCTCACGCATGAGCGACCTTGAACAGCGCTGCCGTATATGCTCGATTTTATGCACGTGATACAAGCTTGTCGCTATCCCCACCACTTTTGTCTCACTCTTGTCCGGCGAAGGCCAGAGCGAGATAAAACGCGTTGCGTGCGCGACGGGTACGAGCGCTATGACTGCTCGACGCATGCGCGCGACCATCGCGCACGCCGGTCGCGCACGCAAAGCGTTTCATCTCGCTCCTTCCTTCGGCCAGAAAGAAGCGAGAAACGAACACTCGAAATTAGGACTCTGTACGGAGTATATGCTCACCGCCGGTCCCGACCAGCGAGCAAATACGGAGACAATACTGTATTCATACATTGTTCCTCAGATATTGAACTGTCTCGAGCCCCAAACATTTTACGGTTTACGCAAAATTTTTGAAATTGATTTATATCCGGGTTTTCGGGTCAAATACCCCACTGTGGAGCGGCTGGAGTAGTGGGAGCGGAGTCTCACAGGCTGCCGCAGGGATTTCCTGAGTTTGACGCTCCGAAAATAAGGCACATTTTGGGGAATTTTTAAAAGAAAAGTATTGTGTATTATAATTCCAATCTCTATACTTTTATTAATTGAATTTTAAAAAATGAGTTCAAATTTTCGTATGCAATAATAATACTTTGGTTCAAATTTGTAATAGTAGTAGTAAGAGGGGATTGAGAAAAAAGTTTGTTGCTGGCGAGTACTCAAGGTTTCAAATTGAAGAAAAATGAATCCACGATTAATAAATATTAACAAATTATACATAGAAATATATGTATATTCACGTATGGATCTAATATTGGACCAATTTTATAAAAGTTATTCTGTTTTAAGGGGTATCCGAATACTTTTGTGGCCTACTCTCTATGTATATATGTTATTAAATATCTTCAAATGAAAGTATATCTTCAAATTTACGTATGCGAATTTGTTAAAAGTCTTTTATATCTATCGCCAGTATGCTTGTAGTTCTAACAGGCATACGGCCTTTGCAGTCATAGAGTTCCCCACCACGAGACCTTATACCGAGGAGTGAGGAGTGAGGAGTGAGCATACCACGGTCGAGCTCGAAGGCACACCGACTGCCCTAGGGCAAACTTAGTGTGTACCCCTCAGAGTTCTGCAATGGGCGGGTTTGACCCGCCCGTCACCCGGCCGTGACGTCGATTCACCCGCCCGCCCGTAACCGTATCTGCACTCACCCGGCGATACCCGTTACCAAGCTACACATACCCGCCCGGACCCGCTGGCGGGTTAGCGGGTCAGCGTCGATTTCTATCCGCCCGAAGCTGTCGCGACGCGTACTTGACTCACCCGTAGTCGCACTGTTATCCGTTCGTACCCGTGCCTTTAGCTGCACTTCAATTCTGAATTTACTGGTACTTTATTCGGCAGTTGTTATATCAAGACACGGATTTATTTTATTCTACGAATGAACAGTATGGGATGCATTGTATCAAATTCAAGAAATTATGGATACATGCAAAAATGTAATTTAAATTCTGAACCGCTTATGGCTTATGCTATTAAAGGAACGCAGATTGCGAGTGCAATATGTAATGCAGCCATTGAGTATTTCTTGTCTTATGAAGAAGTGGAAATATCATTTTTAAATGTCACTTTATTTATGTTTAATTACAATGTTTTGTGTTTATTATTTTGTAATAGTATGTATATAGTGCAATATTAATTTTATGCTATCAGTCCTATATTAAAAGCTTTCATTTTTTCTGCAGTATTGGAATTTTTGTTACTTTCCCTTTGTTAATAATTATAATATAAACAAAATATTAACTTGGTTTGAACGCGCGGGTATTAGCGGGTATAGCGTAGCGCGAGTACTAGCGGATATAGCGCGGATACGGGCGAGTCAGATAAAAGTTCCGTCAGCTCCGGGCGGGTATGGGCGGATAGAAATCGACGCTGACCCGCTTACCCGCCGGCGGGTCCGGGCGGGTCGGGTGAATCAAAAAACGGACGGGTAACGGACGGGTAAACCCGCGATATATCCGCCCGTTGCAGAACTCTGGTACCCCTGATATAGACTATTAAATAATGTGAGATAACTGATGCCTCTCTATTCCGAAAACTGTAACATGCGATTAAAAACGACCATCTCGTATTTCTGTTCTTTATAACTTTTTATATATTTCAATAACATCGAATGAATGCACAATTTCATCTTATGGATAAATGAAAGCATTTTCAATATCTGCCGTGTGAATTTATACGACTTATTGACCTTCTAATTTTCGCGCGCTCAATTGATTTTGCTATCTTGAAAACACTATTCCTGTTAATTTTTCAAAATTTGATGCCGTAATTAACCTCAAATAACGTAATCACATCAGACAGTAATGTAAAAAAAAATAACATTATTTTTCGACATTTCCTCTCCCCTACAGGGCTTAGTTTTAATTTAATAACAATTTTGACCTCGGAATCAGGTTCTGCGACCCCAAAACCCCCTGGAAGGACCATTTTCATAATGATAAAGAGTAAAATGTGAGCGTAAGAATTTTTTTTCACGTTTTCGGCGATGTGGACCACTGTGTGACAGTGTGGTGCTGCACACACTGTCGCGGGCATGCACGTATACGTAGAGGACGACTGTATAATAGCGAAAGTTTTTCTGCGAATATTTCGGAAACTAAGGCCGACCGCCAATTTTTTCAAAGGAAAAAGTTACTCAAAATGTCGAGTTTTGGAACATATCTGAAGCTCAACGAAATTACCATAATCATAAATAACAATTTATTATAAAAATTGTACGGATATAAATAATTAAACTATTCAAAATTTATTTTCTCGAAGGCAGAGCCTTCTTTGCAGAAATATTATTTCACATTTTCCATTTAGTTATCCATGATGAATCGCCTCCTTCTGGATTGTAATATCAGTGCCGTCAATATGTAGGTATTTATTTCCTGGAATATTTTGGATATGAGCAGTACAGTATTTGCTGAAAGATTTATAAAAAAGTATTATTTACTCACAATGAGAAATTCAAAGAAAAAGGCGATTGACAAATATACTACTGTGGTGAAAGAGATATTTATATGTGGTAAAAGGGATATTTATGTATGATTATAAAGGTAAGATCAGACGGCGCGTGTCTCGGCGAACTTGCTCGGCTCGTCTAGCTCGGCAAGTCGGCTTGGCGAGTATGGGCGAGCCGAGCCATGACCGATCAGACGGCGCGTGGATAGGCGATTCACGCGCAAAGTTCGCCGAGCTAGACGAGCCGAGTAAGTTCGCCGAGCCACGCACCGTCTGATCTCACCTTTACGCCCAAGCGTGCGTCAAGAACAACAATCCACGCGGCGATCGTGCCTCACACGTGGCACCTCAATACGCAGAAAACACTGCGTCCCCTACACTACAAACAGTTAGTTTTAAAATAAAACAGTACACAAATGAATATTTTACTCTGTGTATTACAGCAAGGAATAAACAAAATGACCAAAGCACATAGGTCCATTCTGTATTTTATTGCAAAAATATTTATCTGTCTTAAATCTTTATCTCACAAAACGTATGGATTGGTACGACAAGCAATAGTGGGGTTTGTGGCAGGAATCAACAAGAGGGTTTGGAAAGAAAGATGACTATAGAAAATATTACGTTGCCAGCCACCCAGTACTAATACCTCCATACTAGATCATACCTGCCAAACCCCGAAACTAAGTAATCGTAGCATTCCCGAAAGAATTTGCGCTGTGAAGTACGTTTCATTTATGCATGCGCATGAGAGACATCACCGCTACTCTGTACACTTAAAGACTTAAACAATAGTACCCCGATAGTAACGTTTACCTACCTTATTCACTAGCAATCGTGCTTACAAAACGTCGCGACATTTCCCATGACCATCAAGTTTTTGTTGCATAGGACACTCGCGGTAGGGTACGACCACTATTGAAAGTTCAAATTCATATAGTGTCGTAGTCTCAATCATTGTAGATGTTAGAACAGAACTATTTGTGTCGTCCTCTGACGTGGATAAAGCACCCACTATCATCAAGACCAAAGAGATCGCCAAGGAGAAACACTTCAATATATTCATCCTCCTGACGAATTAAAGCGTCAGCTGACGAGCTAAAGTATAGCCGATCAACATTCGAACTGCTTTCAGATCCGTGGATATCCCCTTTTATAAGGCGGAAACAAAGGTGACCATGATGTCATCATCAGCTTCGTTTCTTTTTTCCTATTGAATTGAGATACTCACCTATCTGCGGGACCGGTCGAACTGATGATGGTTATAGTTAAATAATGCCTGTTGCGTTCTTGAACATAACATCTGCCTAAGAAAAGTATTTAAATCAGACAGCAGAAATAACAGTTATTTTTTAATTTTTTTCGAAAAAAATCATTGAGAAAATGTTAATTTTTATTCAAATGGAAGTCAGTCTTCATTAAATATTGCATAAATTTTCCGAAATATGAAGTGATTAAAAAATATTAAGACTTATTTGTTTTGGTTACTGATAACCATTATTGTCGACGGAAATATTTTTTGGTCACTAATAACCGTTATTGTCGTCGGAAATATTTTTTGGTCACTAATAACTGTTATTGACGACGGACATTGTTTTCGGTGACTAATAACTGTTATTGACGACGGAAATTGTATTCGCTTACGAATAACCATTATCGATAAGCAGAATTTTTTTCGGTTACGAATAACCATTATCGCTGACCAGAATTTTTTTTTGGTTACAGTATAACCAATACAAAGTAAAAAAAGATGTGATATCAAAATGAGCTGCAAGTACATAAAGGAGGTGCTTTCCCGCAGCGTGCAAAGACGACACTGTGTAACACAATAAAAAACAAAAAAAGATATCCGCGGCCAGGAAGTCAAATACTTGGCGTGGCCAGGCAAGGTATTCTCGGATCATCAAAACTCATACATTCCCCCTCGCAGGTTTTTAGATAATTTGTCCATTTAAAACTCAGACAATATGAGTACATTTTCATTGTACTGTGTTTTAAAATAATTGTAAGGTCATTCATCGACACCGATACTTTTTCTCTTACAAGATTTCACGTAGTTTGTCAATTTAAAACTCTGACAATATGAATACACTTTCATTATTTTGCGTTTTTAAATAATTCTTATTTATCGACACCTTGACCTTGCCTGGCCACCCCAAGTATTTGACTTTCAGGCCGCGGATATCGTTTTTTGCCTTTTATTGTGTTACACAGTGTCGTCTTTGCACGCTGTGGGAAAGCACCTCTTTTATGTACTTGCAGCTCATTTTGATTTCACATCTTTTTTACTTTGTAATTATTATTATTTTCTATTATTTGTGTTTTTTTTTTATTTCATGTACTTGGCGTAATTTTTTTACTTTTTGAAGTTTTTTTTATTAATTACTTACTTCTACGCTCTGTAGTATCAAATAGGTTACAGATCAAACAATTTTATTCATTAATGCTTCAATATTGTGTCGAAATCGATTAAAAATTTCTTTCATTCCAAGTAACGAAGGAAAATTATCATCTCTTTTTCACTTCGCTTCTTCATATTCTCCGCTTTTCTCTACGTAGGTGTATGTATAAAATACTTCCGCTGTCATCTTACCTTACCTCCGAGTTACTTTATCACTTAAATTGGGAAGTAATGGATCAATTTCGATGCAGTCTTTTTAACGTGCAGCACAATAATGACGGGTCGGATGCAATAAAGGGACTAGCGCTCTAAAATATGAAAAATTATTATCCAAACGCTAAAAAGGATTGGAAAATTAAATGTTGTTAATCTGTATTTTAAAAAATATAGTGTTGTAAAGGTCATCACAACACACATTTTTTCTATTTACGGTTTGTTTATCCAATCATTCATATTCGAGCAAAAAATTGTAAACACAATATTTCTCATCGTTCGAAGTCAATATTTCTTTAAACATAAATTGCAATAACTTAAGGAAATATCAACGTATCGTTATGAGACTTAAAATATAATTTCAGAAAACTTTAGCGAAGTGGCAAAGTGTATGTTAAAAACGCTTATGTTAAAAAATGTAATAATATTTAATTAAAAAGTAATACTGGTTTGTGGTTATATGCTAATTGTCTAAAAGTCGTTTGAATTGGTGGTTATGGGTTATATTTATGATATACAAGCATGTCGCAATTCAAATTTCGGCAACTTGCCTTGTGTTTGAGACTGCATTTTGATTACAGTTCAATGATATAACGATGCATATTTGTAGAAACACGTTTATAACTTGGTTATAACTTGACGGTAAGCTGTCAAAATTTGGAGTAGATAGCACAGTGAAAAAATAGGTACGTACAATGACGGATGACGATCTCTGCCGAATAATCCCGTGAGTCGCCGAACGAAAAACGAAACATGTGTTAGTTCGTCGGTGTGCGTGTAACGCATAGTCCATATCTATGTTTATGTTTGACGAAAATTTTGACTGGAGAACAAGAAGAATCAGGAGAAGGAGAGAAATCTTATATTTTCGACTGGTCCATGAGACGATATTACGATATCTCTGTCATGCGTGGGCCGATTTTATTGAAATTGGTCTTATTCGAAAGCTTATATGCGGTATACATAAGAAAAATGCCTGCAAATTTAGAAAATATTGCAAGCGTGGTGAGATATGAATGAAATAAGTTTCAGGTTAGGTTGGAATAACCGTGCAACGAGTAAATGATAGCGGTAGCGACAGTCGACATATACAGGGTATCGGAACATGTACTTGGCGTCGAGATGCTACCGCATCTCTAGATATCTATTGCGGGGCTTTTTTTGGTTACGGTATAACCAATATATCTTGAGGGAATTTTTTTACCACAAAAATTACTGAAATATGCGTAAGATGTACTCTTTCCAATAGAATATTATTAAATAATAAAAGTTTATCGGTTTTTCTAGAAAAAATTCCCAAAAAATTATGTTGTTTTGACCGTTCTATGTAGGCATTCCCCTTAAAGTGACGTCACGGAGACGGCATGCCATTTTTTAAGCTATTCATCATGTTTTTTCTTTTACAAATTTCTTCCCGCTTTTAATAGTATTACTTTCAGTATGTTTTGGTCAGTCACCTCGGAATTAAATTGTCAGGTAAGGGTGAAATCCTATCACAGTTTTTCCTCACAAATATCAAATTAGTAGATAGTCTAGTTGTTAAGGTCTGTGAAGATAGCACCCCCAATTGTGATTTTTTAGAAAAAATCGACGGCATTCGTTTGTCCATCGTTTGCCCACGTTTGTCCAACAAAAAATTTCGTTTGCCCACCTTGCAAAAAAAATAGTTATGACCAAAAAATATTTTACCAGCACCCCCATAAATTTTTTTTTAATAATTTAACAGGGGGAAATGATTGTCCATTGTATACCCACATTTACCCACCCAAAATTTTCATTTGCCACCGTTTCAAAAAAAAGTTATGAACAAATTAAAAAATTTGTCATTAAAAAATTTGTCATTTTAAAAGTAAGATACGATTGTCCACGATCTGGACATGTTTGTCCATTTAATAATTTCGTAAGCCAATAAAAATCGCGAAAAGAAGGGTACTGGAGATGCGATCGCGTTTGAGTTCGATTTTTTTTTCGAAAATATTATCAAAATCGTTCTTTCAACGATGCATTCCGTTAGTCTAGATGTAAAAGAGGTTTGCCCATCCATTAATTTCGTATGCCCATCCTCCAGAATCGAATTAAAAAATAAAAACCGCGAAAAGAAGGGTACTGGAGACGCGATCGCGTCTAACTGGAAAGGTTTAAGGTGTTTGGTGGGGTCGGGGTGTCGGGGGACACCACCCACCTTAGCTGCAGCGGCCCCAGTGGTGACGCGGGCGTGTGATCCGTCGCGCGTCGCCGGAGAAGATCTGGGGGAGGAGTTATCTCCCTCAGGGAAGACCCTGACAACCTATGTCGGGGTTGTTAGGGGCGGAGTTGCAAATGCGCAGGAAGGGGAGGCAAGCGAATGTAATCACTATACTGCGTCCATCCTAAGAATAATCCTATGCCTAGACCGTTTTGTGACCGTTCTGCGCAGCCCGCACTACCGCCTACGGGCTCGACGCAGGCGATTGCTGGCGGTAAAACGGAGAAAATCGTAGGCGGTTAAGTGGGGGTCGGACCAACCAGCGCCTCCTCAGAATCATCCCTGCGCGGAAGAGGATTATTCTTAGGATGGGCGCAGTATAGCATGTTCTCGCAAAAGTCCTCCCCTTCAGGCGCGCAACTCCGTCCCCCGAGGTAGATCACCTAGGAGGTTTTAATGGGTTCGAGTCCCCCGCGGGCCCAGGGTATCCGTCGGGATTTCCTCCTAGTAAAAAAAAAAAAAAAAAAAAAGTACTTTCATCAGAAATATCTGCTATATCAAAAAATTTAAACAGAAATATGAAGAATGAACTCTATATGGTGCGAGGAAATAACATATCACGGACGATTCCGTTGCTTATTGATTCATGTTGTGTTCACCATTTCATAACATCTCGGTGCAATTAAATTGAGTCCCCAAAACCGTTTTAAGTTAATTAGTAATAATTCATTCCAATATACAGGGTGTCCTAAAAATATTGCGTTTCCTTGAAGGGGGTGATTCAGGGGGTGATTGCAAACAACTTTTCCTTTGCGAAAATTCTCTCCGAGCTTTTATTAACGAGATATTAACAAAAAGCACCGACCAATCAGAGCGCAAGTCTGACGGCCGAGTTGCCGCGCAAGCGTGGCTACGCGCTGCGCTGCAACTGCGAACAAGCAACTCGGCATGCAACGAAGAAAATTTCGTAGAATGGCAAATGAAAAAGACGTAACAAATAAAATCGAACATGTTGTCACGGTTTGTTCGTTATTTAAAGTGAATAATGAATAAAGTATAAATGGATGAAAATTACGCGTAACGAAAAAAGACGAACACACAGCTTTTTTTTAGAAGATTCGAAAATAATAATTATTTGAAGTGGGAGGATAAGCAAAGGTAATGTAACAGGAAATTAACGAAAAGTGATCGTAGTTCGTTATTGTGATAAAAATCCGTAATTCAATAACGGCCAGCACTGTTGCTGATAACGAATAAGTCTGCTTAAAAAGCCAGAATAAATATTTACGTACGGGAAGTTTGAGAATTATCGCCGGAAATAAGCCATAGCTTGCGTTTAATTTAAAAATGAATAATCACCAATAAAGTAACTAAAACTCACCCTTGTCGGAAATTCACCTGCAGCTTGAAAACCTGTGTCACTGGTTTTCTGGAAAAAAAGTCTCACGCTGCAGCACTTGCGTCCCCGTTGTTCAGGGGGTACATCCAGAACATCGCGTAATACTCTTGAGCAGAGAACATTTCTGCGACGCAATTGCTTGCTGACTGACCAGATTTTTTCCAAGCGACTTCTTCTACCCCCAAATAGTTCCTCTCGTTCCATTATGAGTTAACTCCCACCAGGACAAGAGGTTTTAGGTAAAAAGAAGCCAGCACATTTTCGAAACACACGTGCTTTGTAGAAGTGCAACGAACGAATCATCGTACATTTTCACAAAAGCCTGCTCACCGTCCTTTTACTGCCAATGTACCCATTGTTTAGAGATAGACAGCAGACACCACGTGTTTCGGTTCGAAAGGGTCCGAAGAGATGAGAAGCAGAAAATCTTCGAATTGGTATAAAGAAGAAAAGGCATACCATTCCTGTTTTCGTTTTCTGATGCCCCGAGTTAACATTTGCTATAAGGCCGAACCAATTAAGTCATAAAATATCCAAAACTGTAGGCAACCGTTCTCTACCGCCGACTAGCGGGACAATACGGTCATAAGCCGCGACCCTGGCGAAATGCTCGGGCCGATCAGCCTGATTAATTTTGGGGAACTAGAATTTAAAAAGTATTATTCCACATCAATACGACTCGCGGAGAGACACAGGAAGAAAAGGGGTAGTCCACTGACTGCGCGTAGTCCGCCTGCGTCGTCCTTCCTACAAATTCGAAACACATCCCTTATCTCTCTAGTATAAACACGTGCTCGAATTTCAAAAGAACAGCGCGCGTCTACGTATTCCGTGCGAGAGGCGATGGGCTTGAAGTCCGATTGGCCCTATTCTAACCAATCTGCCCTGCATCCCTCCCAAACGGCCACTGTCCCGAAGAGGCCCTCTTCACAGCAATATCTCCTCCTCAAGGCCCCCCTTCACTCGCACGGAATACGTCAACGCGTGCTTTTGTTGGGCTTGAGGTTCGATTGGTCCCAAACTAGCCAATTGAGCCTGCTTATCTCTCGTGTCTAAACACGTGCTTGAATTTCAAAACAAAAGCACGCGTCGACGTATTCCGTGCGAGAGAAGGTGGGCCTTGAGGAGGAGATATTGCTGTGTCATTTCTACCAATTTTTATAACATAGGAACAACACGTTCCATGGAAAATAAATTAAGTGATCAGTGTTACTAGCCGTGTAGTGAAGTGAATATTCGGTACATTAACCTGGACGTACCTGACATTGCGACCCTTAACTTTGGATAGTGTCGTATACCTGGGACCAGCTGTGCACGGGGCTCGCCATCGATGACCAGGATCGGTTCAGTGACCCAGTGACACAGGTTTTCAAGCTGCAGGTGAATTTCCGACAAGGGTGAGTTTTAGTTACTTTATTGTTGATTATTCATTTTTAAATTAAACGCAAGCTATGGCTTATTTCCGGCGATAATTCTCAAACTTCCCGTACGTAAATATTTATTCTGGCTTTTTAAGCAGACTTATTTGTTATCAGCAACAGTGCTGGCCGTTGTTGAATTACGGATTTTTATCACAATAACGAACTACGATCACTTTTCGTTAATTTCCTGTTACATTACCTTTGCTTATCCTCCCACTTCAAATAATTATTATTTTCGAATCTTCTAAAAAAAAGCTGTGTGTTCGTCTTTTTTCGTTACGCGTGATTTTCATCCATTTATACTTTATTCATTATTCACTTTAAATAACGAACAAACCGTGACAACATGTTCGATTTTATTTGTTACGTCTTTTTCATTTGCCATTCTACGAAATTTTCTTCGATGCATGTCCAGTTGCTTGTTCGCAGTTGCAGCGCAGCGCGTAGCCACGCTTGCGCGGCAACTCGGCCGTCAGACTCGCGCTCTGATTGGTCGGTGCTTTTTGTTAATATCTTGTTAACGAAAGCTCGGAGAGAATTTTCGCAAAGGAAAAAGTTGTTTGCAATCACCCCCTGAATCACCCCCTTCAAGGAAACGCAACTTTTTTGGGACATCCTGTATACTGGATATAGATTCACAAAACATTATCTCACTATTATACCTTTTTACTGAAACCTTAAAAAATTAATAATAATAACAATTCTCATTTTCTTTCTTTTATTAATAATCAGGAAAATAGATTTATTATCAGTAATGGTATGCATATAAAAAAAAACATTTCAAAATCGATTTTTTTCAAAGCAAAGCCTTCTTTGAAGTAATATTATTTCACATTTTCGATTTATTTATGCATGAAGAATCACTGCCTTCTGGATTACAATATCGGTGCGATGTCATCATATATTTATTTCCTGGAATATTTTGGATATGAGCAGTGCAGTGTTTGCTGAAAGATAAACGAGAAAGAATCGTATGGTTATAATGAACAAAATTTCGATAGGGCTCACCATTTTTAAGAAATTCTTTAAATCCAAACTATTGATGAATTCTAAACTTTAAGGTCTGATCGGCACCCTTTCCTGTTGTCCGATTGCAATAATATTTTTCAGGGACTATTTTCTTATGATATGTAACCATATTGGGGGGTGAGGGCAAAAGAAATCGCAGGTTGAAAATAAAGGCCTCCCTACTATACACCCAAACAATAAATAGTACCTGAATAACTGCCACCTGGCTTATCCGTCAACAAATGTGCTCCTATCGAATGAAATTCCAAGAAACAGAATCCTATAGGGGATCACGACATATCGATTGAGAGTCAAGCTGTTGTTTCCCTGGACAAGGCCGGATGGGAGCAGCAATCTGATGATGCCCACCAGAGTAGCGATAATGGTTTTTGTACCATCCGCCGGGTTTAGTTGTTGTAGTTGTTGGCATAGTATTGTTAGTGCCATCTTCTGGTATCGGCAAAGCGTTCACTGTCACCAAGATCAAGGCGATTATCAAGCAGAAACACTTTGAAAGATTCATACTTTCGTTGTGACTAAAACGGTGTTTGATTGCAAGTAACACTCGCCTACTCTGTTCAGACTCGTACTGCGCGGGAGTCGGTCGGGTATACTTATTTAAACGGTCTGGGAAGGTCGTGAAGAAATCTTTGCTAGTTGTGTTTTTCCTTCTTGTATTAATTATGACCAGGCATCGCTCCGATCAGTTCTAGCACATTCCCACAGAGTTTGTGATTACATATTATTAGCAAAGTCCAAGGTCGAAAGCAGATACATTATGGAAAATAGAAAGATGATAAATTCTTACAACGTAAGTTGCTGAAACTTTCTACTGAGTGTTTGAAGGGATAGATGTAATCAGATGAGTGAGAGAAGCAGACGATTTTCCTAAAGTTCCATTGGACTTGCTACTTTTATTAAAAGTATATATGTATGTTTACGATATATACCTACCCTCATTTATAAAGATGAATTACGAATGCAAGGACAGTATTTTCGAAAACCTTCCCACTCAAAATTGCAATCACTATAATAAAATTCTCTTCTTTTTCGTTTTTTCTCTAAATAGAAAATTCTATTCATTTGCTTTTCCTACCGTCAACTTCATTTTATTTCATAATTTCATTTATTTCATTCTCCTCTTTTCCTACAAAACTAATAGTACAATCACCATTCTTCAAACGAAATATTGTGTATGGTGCCTTCTGTTAACATTCCTAATAATTACAAAAGTATCAGAAATTTAACTTTCTAATTTATTAAAATTAATTTTCACGGAAACAAAAACACTTTTACATAAATAATCCCTCTTCTGCATTATAATAACAGTTCGATAACACCATTCACATCTCTGTGTATAACTTTCAAGAGCAGAAATAAAAATAAGTACTGGATGTGTATAAGAGTATATGGTAAATGATTACGATTTATATTGTGGAATAATACTAGCACTGCCAGAGATGCTTTTTCTACTGTGCTCCTGGCAGTATGGAATAATAGTTGTGTAAGATCGATTACAAACATTCCCTTCGTCAATGTCCACCTGACCTGCTGATTGCTGTTCTTCATAACTGCGCCATTATCATTTTTATGCAACTTTTTCACTTTGCTCTAATCATGCAATTATATGTTCTTTCACTTATAGTGCAACAACTTTCACACATATCGTCCTGATATCACAGTTCAACAAAATGAAACTTTTTTTCTGTTCCGCAATATCCACTGGGTGATTCTGGTAGAGTTTTTCGCCCTCAACACGAATCCGCAAATCGTTTGTCGCCATCACCCTCAGTTTTTGAAAAATTCGATTTTGAAAAAGAAACTGCAAATTTTCAACTTTGAACATTTTTTGTGTCGAAAATGACTCCCGAAATGCACCCATTTCCGAAGATATCTTTCAATTTATTTCTAAAACTAAGGGCCTAGCAGAAAATTTGATCATTCCACGCGATGCAGCAAACATTTTTCTTTTGGAAAGCATCAACGAAAGTGGTAAATCATGTTTTGTTTTCAATACAGAAGAGAAATAGTTTGGCAAAACGCGTGGTGTCGACAGTGGTAGTCAACGGCGGCGCGCGATCCCCTGCCGCTCAGCATTGAAAACAAAACATGACTTACCACTTTTGTTGATGATTTCGGAAGGAAAAATGTTTGCTGCATCGCGTGGAATGATGAGATTTTCTCCTAGACCCTTAGCTTTGGAAATAAATTGAAAGATATTCTCAAAAATGGGTGCATTTCGGGTGACATTTTCCCTTTGATCGTTGTTTAAAGATATTTAAATGTTCATAATGCAATAATAATTTATACCGTTGTATTTGAGAGGGTTCATAGAATAATTTGACGCAAAGAGCAACCGAATAACTATTACCGTTTTGACACAAAAGATGTTCAAAGTTGAAAATTTGCAGTTTTTTCGAAATCGATTTTCTCAAAACCTGAAGGTGATAGAGCAATTCTGCTTGCGGATTTGTGTTCAGGGCGAAAAACTCTACAAGAGTAGGCTCGTATCCTTAAGGTGAAGATCCACGGCGCACAGTGGTCCGTCTTATTGATGACCTAGCGGACAAAAGTCCAAAATCATGACCCATCTAAAATGAATGAATCCTTGTCATATCACAAGCTACCGAGTCAGAGATATCGGAATGATATGGTTCGGAAATTTGTATGTATTTTATAAAAATGACGAACGTCCAAACGTATGCGCGCCGGGCCTTTAGTAACAGTTTGTTAGAATACATCAGAATCAGCAATAAATTAGTAGTGCCGAATTAAAATGATCACATTTTAATCTGAATTAAAATGTGATCATAAAAATGATGGATTTTTTCAATAGCTTTTGTTGGAAATGTTGTAGATATCCGGGAACCTTGTGGAACCTAGAAATATTCATACCGGTATAACTTATACCGGTAGTTATACCGGTATAACTTGGATACCGGTATAATTTGAATACCGGTATTACACTATACCGAAACCAAAATACCGGTATTTTTTCGGTTTTCCTCTTGTAAAAATGGTAGGTTAAGATTAAAACAGGTTTCTCTTTTTCAATAAAACAATAAAACATTAAAAACGATAAAAATATATTTAAAAACTATCAACTTATATGTTTGGATTAGTCCTAAGTATTAAGATGTCGTTCACAATATCATCAGACAAATTGTAACGTAATGGTGATAGGACATATTTTAATGAAGAAAATAATCTTTCGACACTAACTTGGGTTGGCGGCACTGCTAACGCTATTTGTGCTAATGAATACAATTCTGGACTATTGTTTTTTTCTTTATTCCAGAATTCTAAAATATTCTGCTTAGAATCTAAACACGATTGGTCTGCAAATTTCCGCAACATATTCATGACATCTAAGGAACATATCGTATTATCGTGACTACGTCTTGTACGATCTAATTCTCTTAACATATTCCCCACTTCATCTACTGCCACTTCATCTTCAACTGCAATTGAGGTACTTGCAGTGCAGTTAGTACTATTTGAACTCCTATGGTTTTGCAGTATTTTTTCTTGGTACGCCCAAGTACGTACCAGATGAGATTTCGCTTGTACCATTTGATCTTCGGTTAATACAATGTTGAACCGCACATCGAGGAACATGCCTATTAAGAAAACATGATGGTGATTATTAACTTCTGCAATTTGCTGATGATTTCAAACCATGTTACATTGAACATCAAGGAACATACATACCTGCCAAGAAAACGTCATTATTAAATAATTTTATTTTCTCGAAGTTTCATGGCTTCGACGAGTTTCTCCGATAATATTGACTTTAATCTTTTTGTTTCCAGTATACATTTCGACCATGTCCTATAAAAATCTCCAATGAGAAGTTGCTCTTGTTGCAATTTTTTGGTCGCAATGCGGGCTGGAAGTAAGCAACGCACTATATCACCTATTTCTATCCACGTTTGTGGACTTAAATAGTGATCTTTATTTTTGGCGTCACAACAGTCTTTTAATTCTCCGAGGCGTTCCAGCATATCTAACGTTGAATGCCAACGCGTAGAACAATCTATAATTGTTTTTTTTATGCATGGCTTTTAAAAACCTTTTAACTACTGGAGAACATAATTTTTTGCACACTTCTCGTGCTTTACTTATTGTTGCAGCAATTTTCTTATCAAGAGACACGGTAGTGTCTCGCGCCAAGTATATAATATATATATATGCGCAGCGCGAACACGGAGTGTATCTATTACGCCACGACTCGCTATCAAGAACCCTGAGATTTCCGAATCTCAATAACGGCTGATCCGATTAGGTTTTGAATGGTCTTAATGGATAGCTTGGGTTTGATTTACATAAGAAAAGTGTCTTCGTTTTGTACCTACGGGCCTTATGAGCTGAGATATTTCGATGTAAAGTTGCAATTTGCTGAATTTTATGTTATTAAAATTCAGCATCGTCCCCGTCATCGTCGTCGTCCTACACTTCTAGGAAAGAGGGGAGTATGAAAGGGTGAGGAAATGTCCCTCAGGCACGTCGTTCATTGGATGCGGGTTTCGGCCAATCGTGTAACAAGTTGTTGTAACCTGACAGCTAGATAGATAAATAACCTACCAAGTGCTAAGTGTCAAATAAAGTGAGTTGTCCGAATTTGAGATGTCGGGAGTTTTTACACTAAATAGGAGACGGAATTATTGTCTTAATTAACAAGGTAATTGCCAAATTTATTTAATAAATTTTTTATGTAGAGTCACAGACTTGGAAGTTGTCCGGAGAAGGTTCGACAGAGAAGCACCTTCTTTCGCATAAGTTTCTATAAATTTGTACCATGCTGGTACAAAGTAATATATTGTAGTAAAAAATTGCATTGAATTTAAATTGCCAGATATTTGTATTTGTATACCAGCAATTTAGGCCTATCAGCCTAACGTCCTTCCTTCTGAAGACGCTGGAAAGACTGGTGGATAGGCACATCAGGGAACATGCGCTGGTGGAAAGACCAGTTCAAAACTCCCAACACGCGTATCAGGCCGGCAGATCCGTGGAGACGGCGCTCCACCACCTGGTAGGGATGGTAGAAGGGGCCCTGGAGCGGAAACAGTCGGTCCTGAGCGTATTCCTAGACATCGAAGGAGCGTTCGATAACACATCCTTGGATGCCATAAGCAGGGCTCTAGACAACTTCAAGGTCGAAGAGTCGATCGGAAGGTGGATCCGCAATATGTTGCGGACTAGAGCCGTGACGGCCAGCTGGGAAGGGACCACGATAAGGGCTCGGGCCAACAGGGGCTGCCCGCAGGGGGGAGTTCTCTCCCCACTGCTGTGGACCCTGGTGGTAGACGAGTTACTGCGTGGGCTCGGAAAAGAAGGCGTAATAGTACAGGGCTATGCCGACGACATAGCGATCTCTGTCAGAGGCACGAACCCGACATGCATGGCCAGGAGAATGCAGAAGGCACTCACACTGGTTCAGGAATGGTGCCACAACCAAAACCTAAGGGTAAATCCGTCCAAGACGGAGATGGTACTGTTCACGAGGAAGCGGAACTTAAAGTTTAAGGCCCCCTCAATATTCGGAGCGGAGCTTCACACCTCCTCGGAGGTAAAATATCTGGGAGTGACCCTGGATAAGAAGCTCACGTGGAAAAGCCACATCACGAAGCAGACCCAGAAGGCGCTTGTCACCTACTGGGCCTGCAGAAGGATGTTCGGCAGCACATGGGGGTTAAAACCATGGGTGGTTAAATGGATCTATACGGCCATCCTGGAGCCCCAACTAATATACGCCTCAGTGGTATGGTGGACCTCCATGAGGAGGGACACCCACAGGAGGACATTGGGCAAGGTGTATCGCCTGGCACTGCTGGGGATAACGGGTGCGTTTCCCACCACGCCCACCCTGGCGATGGGGGCCTTGCTGGACCTGCCGCCGCCGCACTTGGCTGCGGAGGCCGGGGCTAGGAAGGCTGCCCTGAGGATACACTTTGCGGGAAGATGGAAAGGCACGGGGAATGGGCACGCGGCGATCCTGCAGCACGTAAGGGACTCGTACGAGGCTCTGGACTGCGGAGGAGACCAATGTGACCCAGCCTACCGCTTCCAACATAACTTCGTCGTTCGCTTTCCAAGCAGAAAGGATTGGGAAGAAAACGAGAAGGAGTTACTCTCTCCGGGGGGACTTATCTGGTATACAGATGGTTCCAAAACCAAAACCGGAACCGGAGCCGGGATATGTGGGCAGAGGCCCAGGGTGGAAAGATCCATCGCCCTGGGCCCACACGTATCGGTCTTTCAGGCGGAGGTGCAGGCTATCAGGACCTGTGCCAGATTGAATCTGGACAGGGGCTATGAGGGCAAGCACATCTATATCTGTAGCGACAGTCGGGCCGCACTGGGATCCCTCCGCAACACGGTGGTGAGATCTAGTCTGGTGCTAGACTGCGTGGACGCGCTGACGCAATTGGCTAACAGCAATCGCGTCAGTCTACTATGGGTTCCGGGGCATGCCGGAATCGAGGGAAACGAAGGGGCAAACGTCAGGGCTCGAGAAGGTGCGCGTAATCTGGATCGAGACCCGTCGTGCACCGTAGGTGTCTCCATGGGGACTGTGAAGGAGTGGACGAGTCGCTGGATCAGACAGCAACTCGAACAACTCTGGGAACGGACCCAACAGATGAGACACGCGAAGGCTCTGCTGAAGCGGCCTTCAAAGAGGA
This sequence comes from Andrena flavipes, assembly GCA_963971345.1. Classification (NCBI taxonomy): domain Eukaryota; kingdom Metazoa; phylum Arthropoda; class Insecta; order Hymenoptera; family Andrenidae; genus Andrena; species Andrena flavipes. The sequence continues at coordinate 43,920,175 of OZ020479.1, read as the reverse complement.
TAGGGGCGGCGCTCAGCCGCCTGGATAGGTCGCAGCTGCGACTACTCGTGGGGATGGTCACAGGACATTGGCACACGAGAAAACACCTGGCGCGCCTAGGGATCGGTGAGGGACCTAGGTGCCCGCGGTGCGGGGAGGACGACGAAACGCCGCTCCACCTAATGACGCAGTGCGAGGGTATGGCGGCCCAAAGGCAGTTACTGCTGGGAGCTGCCTTCCACCGCACGTCGAACCTGGAGGACACAACCCTAAGCGGGCTTCTCGAGTTCGCACGAGAGGCCGGCCTAGTGGCAAGCCCTCCCAACTAGGACTGCCCGTACGGGCTCGGGCACAATGGTTCCATAGGACTGAGCGCCCGGAAAACGCCCAGGAAAAAAAAAAAAATACCAGCAATTTAGAGTTTTTATTTTATGTAAAGCTTATTATATTATAGTAGAAATGAAGGAGACGCACAGGACATCGATATTAAATACATGACAAGTAATACGAGCCGATTGGCTGCGATCACCTATCTCCGTTAATTTCTATTCCATTTGTCCAGATTCGATTCTAAATATTTCTCCTATAATTCCATTTTATTTCTCAAATAAAAAAATTCTAAAATGACTTTTGATATACATAATAATAAATATATAACCCATAACCATAAATTCAAACGACTTGAAATCAGCCACTCGCGATAAAGACAAAAAGCTGCTACGTTCGGGTCGCTAGTCGCTTCACGATTTCCGTAAATACATAAACCAGCGCTGTTCAAGGTCGCTCACGCGTGAGCCCGGGGTTCTCCCACTCTCATCCCCGTTGCCAGGGATACCGCGCGACGCTAATTGCGAAGACGCTGGCCCGTCGTGACAGCCTTCGTAGCGTCGCGCGATCTCCTTGACAACCGATGGCACGCTGGACGAGAGAAAGATTGGAAGGGGAAGCAGGCGCGTGAGGGGCCCCTACGCTGGACAGCGCTGACATAAACACTACAAAATGTGTGAAATCCCTACAAATTACTTTTTTTAAAAAAAGGTACAAAAAGAGCGCCAAGTATATAACCCCATCAAAAAGAATCCCATTTAAAACCATTGTCGTAAATTAATACCCATCAAAAAGAATACCATTTAAAAACATTGTCGTAAATTAATAGCTTTACAAAACTAATAATATACCTAAATTGCGCCAATTATCACAATGGCTATTTTTACAAATAAAAAAATGTATTATATAATATTAAGGAGATATATTTTTATACAAATAAATATTTTAATACGAATAAATATTTTATTCAAAATACTTGGCGCTGCTCTCCGAATTGGTGTTGCTAAACTGAATAAATATGTATAAATTGCATTAAAATCTTTTTCTTTCTTGTCTCAGTGGTGTCTTGTCTTGTTTTATTTTATTTATTAACCAAGACAATTAACCTTCTTTTGGTTTCGCAGCGCCAAGTATTTTGAATAAAATATTTATTCGTATTAAAATATTTATTTGTATAAAAATATATCTCCTTAATATTATATAATACATTTTTTATTTGTAAAAATAGCCATTGTGATAATTGGCGCAATTTATGTATATCATTAGTTTTGTAAAGCTATTAATTTACGACAATGTTTTTAAATGGGATTCTTTTTTATGGGTATTAATTTACGACAATGGTTTTAAATGGGATTCTTTTTGATGGGGTTATATACTTGGCGCTCTTTTTGTACCTTTTTTTAAAAAAGGTAATTTGTGGTATTATATACTTGGCGCGAGACACTACCGTGTCTCTTGATCTAATGCTTTAGGTTCATTTTTTACAAGCTTTTATTTAGTTTCAGTTGTGAGTTCGTCAGTTTGTCAGGGTGAAATCTTGTAAGCTAATTTTGATCCACTTCAACATATCTGATCGGCTTGAAACTTTGCATACATACGTAGTTCCGATGACAATACAATATTTTCACGCGTCTATTTTTAGTCATGAGCAACTGAAGTATTCGAGTACTCGAATACCGACAAATTCGACAAATAGTCCCACCCCTACTGTGGACGCCCTTGATGGTTGTCCACCTACATATGCGGGTAACAATATTCTTCGTGTGAGTATGCGAAATTGTGCATCACACTTTCACTACTTAACTGGACTGATAGCGTTGCAACGTTCGGCCTTTACACTGACCTACATAGCTACTATAACAGTTGTCGTTGGCCTAGACACAATAAAACTATTTGATCTATGCTGCATTGTAACAGTTCGATCGATGACTCTTATTTGAATTAGAATGCAAAACGATCTGAGAAATTTTTAACAATAAGTGGTGGGAGAAAAATTGGAGTAACTTCAGACTTAAGTGTCCTTTTTTATAATCAGTTTTATTCATAGTTGCAAACACTTTAACCCTAATGCGACGGACACAGGGTCCATTCGGACCCTTCTCAACATTACTTATTAACGCACTGCTTTAAGAAAATAATAAATTTAGGCCATAACAAGTGCAGAACCTATTGCAAAAGATTATTCAGAGCATTGCAGGAACAAAATTCTATTATGGGTCAAAATGGACCCCGCATGTGCCATCCAAATATTAATAGATATATCGATGTGCGTTATGAAAAGTAGCACGTTTCAATTTTCTTACGAAAAGTAGTACGTTTCAGTTTATCACATAAAGAAGTTTCATCGTTCCTGACGGATATTAGCACGCTTGATCTTCCGTCGCGAAGACTAACACATTTGACTGCTTCGCCGCGAAGAATAATAATGTTAATAATAAAGATTTCGTACTGTTGCGGCGAAAACTACTTAGCACGTTATACTGTTTCGCCACGAAAAAAAGCACATTTGGGAATTTGCGGCAAAAACTAACATATTATCCGGTTTAGCCACGAAGAATAGCTCGTTTTGGTTTATACTGCAGAATGCAGAAACTATCACGTTCCAGCGCGTGGTCAGTTTAAAAGAATTCAACGGTTGAAAATATTGTTTAATAAACAATAATTCCATCTAATCTTCAAAAAATAACACATAAAAATTTTAATCTACATAATTTAAGTAAAGGATAGAAACGTGACAGTTTTTGTGACAACGAAGACAAACCTGCTACATTTCGTAAGAAAATTGAAACGTGCTACTTTTCGTAAGAAAATTGAAATGTGCTACTTTTCGTAACGCACGTCGATATGATCAATGCTGGATTAGCAAATAAACAAAATAAGAAGGTGCTTAGGGCATCAGGAGAAAGGGGGCACCATAGAAATTTTCTGAATTTTAAAATCTAACTTTTGTTAGAATCACTTTAAGCCAAATTATCTGAAATGCCTAAAAAATCGTACATCGTACTCAAAATATTTTAAGTGCTTAGGGCCTCTAAAGGTATTAACCCAACCCTATGTATGATTGCATTAAAACTTCGAAAGTAAAGCATATGTCTTGTCGAGGAATTTCAGATATTTTTTTGCACCTACTTACCCTGACCTCAATTATGGTGAGTGGCATCGAAACCAACTTAAATGATGGAAACTCGGTTTAAGCGAAGTATACTATACACACACACCCTTAAATAAATTCATTCAACGTGTGAGAAAATGTCAGTAATTATGTATTTATATAATTCCAGCGTTTAGCGAACATTTGTATTGCATAAATCCATCGACGATGTTATCTGACGAGAACAAACATTTTTCAGTTTCATTTTTCTTGAAACTCCTCAAACTGACGAATTCTCGTTTTTCCTGTTCAAAGGGGACGTTCGTGGGAAGAAAGGAACAAGCATGGCAGTTATGAAACATATATAACTGCCATAAGAGAAGTGAAAGCGCTTGTTGGCTTCAAATGCATCTATTAACTAAAGTTTCTTTAGACTATTAAAACTCACACGGCCTGCAGGAAAATCAACTTTTCCCGCCAAAGCGACAGAATAATCGGTTTCACGCGCTTTTCATGTACACACGACACATGCAAGCAGGGAATTCAAAGTGGAATAGGTTTAATATCGTAATTAATGTAAATGGAATGCAAACCGTCTCGGATTTAATTAGAACAAACTGGACAACATGTAATTTAGATGGATTTAATTATTTATTTCTTTGATAATGTGTCGTAATAAATATTTTATTGGCAGTTGTGACTGTTGTGCTGGTAACGGGAATGCAATTAGTGGTTGTAAGCGTAGATCGATATGTGGGTTAAATTTTTCGAGAATCTTTTTTTAGGGGTGGGTTCGAAACTAATTTTAATATTCTTGAAACTCGAATACGAAACTTCACAAGGTTTAGAAATTCTCGGAACTTTCGAAACTCGAAACTCTCGAAACTTGAAGTTGTGATTCTGTAAGTTCTTGCTTTAAGGACTGAAGTGGACAAAATTTTTGCATATATTTCTATTGACCATAGTTAAACAAAAATATAACAATTAAAAATTCTCGAGGCACGCTGGTATTCATTATTCATTGATTTTATACTTTTTCTTATTTGGCTTTCGAGAGTTTCGAATCATGAAAGAAGTGCAAAGTTTCGATTTTTTTTCTACTTCTTTTAAGGGGGTAGACACGTCACGTGACACGAGCGATGTACCGTGCTGCAATACCGACAATCTAACCTGAAACATGGGTTTGGGATTTTTCGTTTTTCGTCCTTATATGAGCAGATTTTGGGCTGGGCGAGGTCTCATTCGAAAGATGAAGATTCAATGCGGAGCGCTCTGTTCATCGTTTCAGTCACAAAACTCTTTTAGTGACCTAAAAATACTTAATTAGGTAAACACGCCACGTGACACGGGTAATGCAGCGCGCTGCATACCGACACAATCTGGCCCGAAATATGGGTCTGGGAAATTACGTTGTTTGTTCTTATATGAGGAGATTTTGGGCTGGGCGAGGTCTCATTCGAAAGAGGAAGGTTCAATGCAGCCCGCTCTGGTCATCGTTTGAGTCATAAAACTCTTTTAGCGACTTACAAATACTTGGAATCTGGGAGTGTATTTTGTCGATTTTTTCTCTACTTTGAACACTCGTATTATCAGATATCAACACAATCTCGTTGAGCCATGACCAGAACGGGCTGCATTGAATCTTCCTCTTTCGAATGACACCTCGCCCAGCCCAAAATCTGCTCATATAAGGACAAACAACGTAATATCCCAGACCCATGTTTCGGGCCAGATTGTGTCGGTATACAGCGCGCTGCATTACCCGTGTCTACCCCCTTAATGTCATTCGACTGGACCTGTTCGGCATATTGGAATGAAGGAGTATACAGACACAAGTGATCGCAGAGTACCTCTGAAATGGAATTTTAAATTTGAGTTTTAAATTTCGCAAGTGTTTACCTATTTCACATTTCAATCAATATATTTAGTTATTTGTTTTTGTTCGCTGAAATTTGCTTGTCTGTCCCAAATATTTATCCCCCCGAAAATGCAGTATAATCCTCTAAAAAGTTGGTATTAAACTTAAAAATGCAGAAACGAAAAAAGATTGAAAAAGGATTTTTGAAAATACCTGTGGACCAAACCAGTTCAATAGTTGGAAATTCTTTGAGCTGTTGCTGCATGCAACAATGGTGACTATTCCCCATAATATTGACTTACCTGAAACAAAAAATGATACATGGGCAATGAAAATTTGTTTTAAAAAATTGTCATTTTGATAGTTATTATTTTCTGCACTTAGTAATAATAAAATATTAGGATATCACACTTTAAGAATAAAATACCCGATTTTTCAAAGAATTGTAGATTTAGAGTGCGAAACAAGAAAGATTGTCAAGTTTTTAATTTCTGGTTTATACACGTACATAATTTGTTACATAATTTGTGACGTAATTCGTGTTTAAATGTAATCGTTTTATTATATAACAAAAGTGATTATCAAACCACAGTGATCACTGATTAGTTCGATAATATTGTGGTTATTTTACTGCATTTTTATTGTTTCGTGGAATTAGAAAAGTGCAAATTATAATTGCACTGCGCAGTAGATTCAGTTTTTCTTTTTGGCCCTTGGTTGTCACACTGGGTCAAAATGACCCAAAATTTGGATTTGAAGTAAAATATATTTGAGGCATCATTGAAAATAGTACTACTGGCGCCATATAATAGTAATTTCATGTATGCATATATACTCTACAGGTAGAGACGCTTCCCGAGTGAGGGGAATTCTATTTATTAAAGTCCATCGTACAATATTGTCGCTCATCCTGCCTGTATTGCTCGTACTGGTCATTCATGCGACAATGTTAAGTTTTTGGATTGTTCAATGCTTGGTTCCTCTACTAGGTACATTTGCAGATGATGTTCTTCTGAGCATACTTCAGAAAATTTTTCAAATAGAGTTTAACAACAGCGGAAGGGATATTTTGGAAATCCATAATAAGGATATGGAAGTTTTACGTTCTAATCTCGCCGACATGGTGGATCATGTATCGTCTTTGGAGGAGAAAGTGAGGCGCTCCAATCGATCTTCAAAGGAGTCTGTTAGTGAATAGGAAGTTATCACTGAAATCATGGATAGAGAGCGTAGGTCCCCGAACATTACCCTTTTTAATCTCGAGGGGACAAATCTTTCCTCCTCTTCTTCGCAACCCTCTCTCACGGATGAAAAACTGATAAAGGATGTTCTCAATTCTATTAAACCGTCTGGTTTGAATATACTGAAGTCTTAGAGACTTGGAAAGATGATAACGGGTTATGCTCGCCCTGTTCGGGTAATTCTGTCTTCAAAACAGGAGGTTCTATCTTGAAGAACAGAACTCATCTCAACGATTTAAGACATGAATTAAAGACTTTAACTGATAGTGGTGTAACCAAGAAAATTTTTAAATACGTGAATGACATCCCAAAAATTATAGAGGTTAGCTTAGCTACAAAACAAAAAACTAAATAAGTACCCTTTGGTTTTCTACCAGAATGTACGTGATCTTAGATCTAAGCTTAGTGAATTAAGGTGTTCAGTGTTAATGTTATCCTGTGAATATGACATAATTATTCTAGCCTTTTCGTGGCTTTGCGACAGTATTTCAAACTCTGAATTAGGCTTAAACGACTTTAATTTTTACAGGCAGGATGGAAATGAGGACAATAGTTTATATAAAAGAGGTGGTGGTGTTCTTATAGCTATGCGTAAGCACATCGTCAGTCGTAAAAATGATGTGTCTGTATCGTGTGTTGAGCAACTTTTCGTTAAAATCAGCATGAAATTCAAATCCATTTGTAGGGTGAAATCAAATAAGGTTTATTGAATGGTTGTTCGTTACATTCGGAACGTCAGCACGTGACTGACTCCAGGGGTGTGCACTTCCATTATATATCTGTTGGCAAAATTTAGTTAGGGGCACTTTTCACTCGTGGCGCTAGGATCAATAAAGTTGAAAGAATTTGGTAACAGATGGCGCTGATGAGATTATTTTGTGGCGGGAGTAGAACATAATCAGCGCCACCCAGTGGCAGCGTCCTTATAGCGGTCAGTGCATAACCTGCATAACGTGCATAACCGTACATCCACGTACAGTTACTCACAAAATTGAGCGTACACTTATGTTGGTAGTGAAAATTGGCGGGAGAATGAATAAAAACGAACATATTTGAGTGTAACAAAAGCAATATATATTTATTTATTTTGTGTAGCGAATGATTAATACATTGTTTTTAAAAAGACATTAAATAATTGTGTATATTTAATTGAAAACGTAAAAATACAGGTATTTTACTGACACAAAATTGAGCGTACACTTAACTAATTTTACAAATTACGCGGTCTGCATAGGTTGAATGATGGTATTATTGAAGGGAAAGTCCCGCGAAATGGTTCTCGATATGCGGTTGCTAAGAAACTAAAAACAAATGACTACTTGTTATCTGTTTATTGAATATTAGCGAAATGGCTAGCAGGAGGAAAGAAACAGACATTTCTACTCGTCAATTAATTATAAAATTATATTGCCAAGGGAAATCTTTGCGCGAAGTGGGTAAAATTGTGAGTAAAACCCATTCCACAATTCAGAAAATTGTTAATCATTATAAGTACGAAGGAACAATTCGTAATAAACCTGGACGAGGAAGGAAGAAGATATTATCGGACATCGATAATAGATTTATTTGCAGACAAATTAAAATAAATCCAGGAATTAATATGAAAAATTTAACAACGGAGGTTTCAACCCGTATTAAAAAAAATATATCGGTCGAAACAGTTCGAAGAACTTTACGTAAAGAAGGGTATCACGGTAGAGTGGCCAGGAAGAAACCTTATATCTCGAAAGCCAATAGAGAAAAGCGTTTACAGTTCGCTAAAGCCTATATAAATTGTGATGACAATTTTTGGAAAAGTGTCATATTTTCCGATGAAACCAAAATAAATTTATTTGGCCGTGATGGGAAAAAGCAAATTGTGTGGAGGAAGCCCAATACAGAACATCATGTTCGCAACACATGTCCAACAGTAAAACACGGAGGAGGCTCGGTTATGGTATGGGGGTGTATAGGCACCAATGGTACCGGAAATGTAGAATTCATTGAAGGTATAATGGACAAAATGAAATATTTAGATATTCTAAAAACAAATTTAAAACAATCAGCACACAAATTAAAAATGCCGCGTGTATACCACTTTCAACAGGACAATGATCCGAAGCACACATCGTATTTGGTACAAGAATGGTTATTATATAATGTGCCAAAATTATTAAAAACACCACCTCAGTCACCCGATCTTAATCCGATCGAACATGTCTGGGGAGAACTGAAATCTAAATTGTTGAATTACAATTGCAGAAATAAAGACGAGTTAAAACTAAAATTACGCGAAGAATGGGACAATATTTCGCCTTCCTACATTCAAAAACTCATTGAATCGATGCCACGGCGATTACAGGCTGTTATTGAAGCGAAAGGTTATGCAACAAAATATTAATATCTATTTATTCATATATTATAATCCTTAAATATCTATATGTACGCTCAATTTTGTGTCAGTAAAATACCTGTATTTTTACGTTTTCAATTAAATATACACAATTACTTAATGTTTTTTTAAAAACAATGTATTAATCATTCGCTACACAAAATAAATAAATATATATTGCTTTTGGTACACTCAAATATGTTCGTTTTTACTCGTTCTCCCGCCAATTTTCACTACCAACATAAGTGTACGCTCAATTTTGTGAGTAACTGTACATCGGAAAGCGTAGAAAAGCTTAGGAAAGTGCAGAAAAGCGTCGTATTGAGAGTTAAGAAATAAACGATTAAGAAAGAAAATAATTGAATAGTATAGTTATTGAGGACGCGTTACATTATTAGTTAAAGATACAAGATGGGAAGAAACTATCGCTCATGTGCTGTCCCTGGGTGTTTGGATACGGGCTCTACACGACATCGGTTTCCAAATCCAGATAAAGACAGGAAACGTTACAACATATGGGTTGAAATTATTCAAAATTCAACTTTAAGTCTTCTGGATCCCCAGCGGGTATATGCTAATTATCGTGTGTGTCATAAACACTTTACAATCAACCCACACAGCACAACGTCCGGCAAAGTCCCTGGGACGTCTACAGACTGTCCCAGGAACGTCTTGTTACTGATCAGGAGATTCAGACCGTCTTTACGTCCTGATCAGTAACAAGACGTTCCTGGGACGGTCTGTAGACGTCCCAGGGACTTTGCCGGACGTTGTGCTGTGTGGGAATGATATTTCATCAAACACGTACTTGGTAAAAACAGCAGTACCTACACAAAAATAAATAATAAAAATGAAATTTATATTTCAGTAATTTATTTCCCATTTTAAATAAATATCCCTAACAGGGGAACATGTGGAACCCGCACACGTCGATTTTAATGGGGCTTTTGTATGAAGTAGTTCTCAGAAAAATATTTTGAGAACAACATCTTACAAAAGCTCCATTAAAATCGGCGTGTGCGGGTTCCATATGTTCTCTTGTAACCAATACCATTATTCCAGGATTCAATTTTGCCGCCACAAAATAATCTCAACAGCGCCATCTGGTACCAAATTCTTTCAACTTTATTGATCCTAGCGCCACGAGTGAAAAGATCCCCTAACTAAATTTTGCCAACAGTTATTATAATGGAAGTGCACACCCCTGACTGACTCTTTGTTCCCTTCCATGGGCATCTGCGGGCGGACGGAGGTCCCTCCGCGGGGCACAGTGTGCGATTTTGAACAAAAATCGCTAGACAGCGCAAATCTTGAAAGATTTCAATATATTTTTTTTTAAATACCCGTACCTAAAGGGCTCAGTCATAACGGAGAGCTGCAGTTAAACATGTATCTTTTGGTCTAATCTATAAAAAACATTATTTGGCATAACATAATATATACTCGAGCTCATTTAAGAAGGAACTTAATTCGCGCATGTAAAATGCGATCATTGGCTCCGAGGGAGCGTTTGTTTGTGGTATAGCCAATAGTAACTTGTTTCGTCGCCAACATGTGCAGAACCGATCTAAACTCGTCGGTCGGCAAGTTCCTTCTTAAATGAGCTCGAGTATAAAAACGTAAACTTTGGAATTTAAAGATATTACAAATTAATTTTTTGCAAATTTAATATTAGCTGTAAAATAAAAAAATAACTTCAAATTTACAAAATTTATGTATTAAATAAACTGTAAGTATAACTGATAAATCTAATATTTTTAAATTATATTTCAATTTTGTTAATTTTGATTTTATTTCTAATATATATATATATATATATATTTAATTTTTTTAGGAATTGTAATTAGAATAGAATTTGATGTGGCAACTAATTTTATAATAATTTGTTAATTTGAATTATATATGCTATGTTACATGCAATGAAATGTTATGCATGAAATGTTACATGCCCTATGACCAGAGTTTTGAATGGACAAACAATTTTTGCAGCACGTGGAATTAATCGCATTGCAAACATAATTTTATAATAGTGTTCATTCATTAGCATTAAGTGTTCATTTATTGGTGCGGTTACCCTATATCACCGCTGTCAAAAACGTTGCTCGTGAGCATTATAGGGTGACCCTTCTTTATACGTCTGGAGTTTTCCTTCGTATTTCTTTGCTGTCACATCCTGAAATGGTTCCACTTCATAAGAAAATAATCCCTGAAAAATTTTAGTGCAATCGAACACCAGGGTGCCGACCGGGCCTTAAAGTTTAGAATTCATCAATGATGTGGATTTAAAGAATTTCTCAAACATGGTAGGCCTTATCGGAGTTTTGTTAAAATAATATTAAAAGAGCATTCAATTTCCTACAATTACTGTATATTTGACTTTTTCGTGCTTCCAACTATTATTAATATAATAGCGTTTGAATATTGAGAGATTCGTACTACATCAATGGCTTTATTCAAATTTATATATTACGTTATTCCATTGGAAATACAGAAGATACACATTTTACGAAACAATAATTAAAATTTATCTATTCAAAATTTATTGATTTGTTATCAAACACCAAACAAATTAGGGTACCTGCAATACGTTTGAAACCAATTAATAAACACGTTTATTATGCCTTTTATATGTAAAGTGTGGACTCAACCTTCTAAGATGGGCAATACAAGGTGATAAAATGTTGAGGGGGGGGGGGGGGGGGGGCGCCAAACAGAATCCTTGCTCCGGGACGCTTACAACCTAGTTTCGTCCATGGCATGACGGTTGAAGAAATTTTTTCTTCAAACGATGGCTCTGATATTTTAATAATTGGTGATTATAACCTAACACACACACATATTTTCAATAATGTAGATGGGCTTTTGGGTCATCGTCCCATTGGGTACTGCCCCGTGGTCAAATAAGCTGATATTATCTGTGACTATTTTAATCTTCTTAATTTATTTCAAGTAAATACTTCTTTGTTTATCAGAATACTTGCTTGACCTTGTTTTCTCCTCAATTAAAAATATCTCTGTTTCTCATTCCATTGAGCCTTGTTTAACTCCTGATTCGTACAACCCTTCTTTAGATCTCTCACTCCCATCACCTCTTTCATCTCAACCTATCCTCTCTCTCTCCACAAAGAAGTGTTTTAATGTCGCTAATTATTGTGACATTAGTAATCAAAAGACGCGGTCGCGTCTGGAAGCTAATTCCCCTTCCCCCTCTACCCATAGTCACACTGAGTGACCATGTCTCTATATACGAAAGATAGTGAAATTGACAGATCCTCGCAGCTATTTTGGCCTTATTATCTTATTTTATGACATTGTCCCGGTATTTTAACATAATTAAACGAATAATTATTTTTTTTCGAACCCATTTGTCGTTTAACTTAATGTATCAAGCTGTTTTTCTAAAAGATAACAGATTTAATCAATAATTAAAATTTTCAAACTAATACTTTTTTCAGTTAAACGTTTCGTGATGTCACGTTTTACTTCTATACTTGACGCCAGTAGATGTCGCCATTCTCGTTTAACTTCTAGAATTGACACCAGAAAAGAAGCGCTGCATGCGAGAGCTTGGAATTTTCATGTGGTGAAAGAATAAAGCAATAATATTCGGTATACAGTAAAACACAGTACTAGAATAAACAAAACCTTGCCTCAAGTAAAAGGTGGAAATAGTTTAAACTTTCGAATTGGTGGTTCAAAACGTACAACAAAATGTAGACGGATCAGGGAAGATAACTTCCTAAGGGGTTAGGATGTTTGAGAATAGAGAGGAACAAATGAAAAGTGTATTTCCGGGTAATGAGTCAAACAACAATTCTCTTAAGAGAAAACAGAATGGAGTCGATATGAATGGAGTAAATAACAAAAAATCTCTGAAGGACGGCCCCCCCACCGGGAAGCCAAACATGGATAAGGCTTCACCAAAACCAATAAACATATATCCTGACTCCCATAAAGGTACAGCTATTGTTGAAGTTGTCCTTAATAAAGATTACGTCAAAAGAAGTAGAAGCCAGAACCTGTTGGAACTGGCAAGGATCATATCGGGATTAAACTGTGGAGCCTTTGACCTTAATCCCAGAGGATTCTGCAAAGCAGAGGTTTGTTTTAGGAATAAGCAAGACGCAAATAAATTTGTTGCAGGGATCAATCTCTCAGAAAATCGTAGGATTGAGGCCTTCATTCCCTGATTCAAAATAGAAAGGAAGGGGTTGATCAAGGGCTTTTGTGAGGACTACGACATTCAGAACAGGTTCGAGTACATTAGCGCCACCAACGGAGAAGCCTTGAAGCTTCATTCTGTCACTTTTCGAGTCATAAATTCATTATTATTTCAACGTACGGTGCTTATTAGCGTTCAAACGCACCAGACCACCCTGTATAGATGTCCGCTGAAGGCAACTATATCCGCAAAAGCTTCCTTCTTGCCGATTCCACGACGTAAGTTGGTTGAAACGGATTGTTTACTACATCGCGTATACGTACACGCTTTTCCTAGCTTGTGTGAGCGTACGCACACATTCAAGGCCCGGTGAGACGGCAGCCTTAAGTAAGGAAAAAGTGAAGCAGCAGTTAATGAAACAGGCTGCAGAGGAAATAATATTCAGCAACAATGATTTAGAGATAAAAAAGGACAAGTATGGTATAGGACTATCTGTCCACAGGCAGGAGTCAGCAACCCAACAGGAAGAAAGCACCAGCTTGACACTAACAAGAAAATTATCGGAAGATCTCAACGGGAATGGAGAAGGAATGACCGATGTTTCAACAAGCTCATCTAAGAGCACTGGATTTACATTTAAGGCCCTTTCCGATATAGGAAATTTATCTGACCACACATATATAATGGACAAGTTAAATAATAAAGCTTAATAAAATAATCTCATTATCACCAGATAAAATAAGCCATATAATGGAACCGATTAAAGTAACATTCTGGAATTGCAGAAGTATTAACAATAAACGAATGGAAATACTTCACCTTTCCAGCAATACCGACATTTTAATATGTGTGGAAACATGGTTCACACCTCAGGACAGGTTTGAAATCCCCGGCTTTAACTCAGTCAGGAAGGACAGGGGGGGGGGGGCAATAAAGGTGGCGGGATCATCATTTTCATTGCCAAACATCTAAAGTTTAAAACCCTGGACAACATGGTCATTGGTGACCTACATGTAGAATCCTGCTGTATTCAAATATATAACCTCACTGAGACAATTAATATTGCTACCTGTTACAGACCTCCCGGAAGGAAGCTGTCGGGAGACGGATGGGATAAATTCTTGACAGCCATGACGAGGCTGGGATCTACTTTGTTTCTCGGAGATGTTAATGCCCATCATGTTGAATGGAACTGCGATCATACAGATGCAAATGGGGATATTCTGATGGATCTAATCGACAAGCATCAACTTGATATTCTTAACCACAACACGAAGACATATATTGATATTAGGAATATCACGTCAAACAACCTGGACCTTGCACTGACCTCGGCAAGGCTCACTGGCATCTCCACAGTATATCAGGGGGAGGATCCAATGGGATCAGACCATTTCCCGCTTCACATTGATGTCTATGTAGGCAAATATGTGTACAAAAAGACTAATAACAGACTGTCCTCACAGAGAACAGACTGGGCACAATATATGGACATTATGGATAGCCACTACGAATTCTTTCTCCAAAACCTAGTGGGCCCACCACTAGAAAAATACAAAATATTCACCGACAAAATGACGCAATCCATAGGGGCATGTACTCTGAAAAAAGTGGAGGTTCCTCCTGGCAAACACAGGAATCCAGTTCGCTGGTGGGACTCTGAATGTAATAAATTTGTGAGACTTAGAAAGGCGGCCTTCAAGAAGTGGCAACATCACCCAATATATGATAACTGGATATCGTACAAAAAACAGGTAGCGATTACAAAAAAACACCTCAGGATAAAGAAAAAAGACAATTTCAGGCAATATGCAGCCAGTCTAAACCATCGGAGGAATCTAACGCACTTTTGGAACAATATCAAGGTTCTTAAAACAAAGTGGACGAAAACAACGTGTGAAAGAAATGAGGACCCAGAATCAACAATTCAATAGCAAAAATATGTCCTCCATGGATTCCAGTTAACCCGGTATTGGAGTTACAAGTTGAAACCAATGCTTTCCTGGATGCTCCTTTTGATTTTTTGGAGTTCAACCATGCATTGGATGGAACCAACTGTGGCTCGGCTCCGGGATTGGATGGAATTGACTACGGGATGATCAGGAGCCTGTCTGTACGATGTAAACTTCTACTACTCGATATATATAATGAATTATTCTTGACTAGGGTTATACCGGAGAGCTGGAGTACCTCCCAAATACTATTAATCAAGAAACCAGATGGTCAAAGTTTTAGACCTATCTCCCTTACATCTTGTATGTGCAAGCTTATG
This sequence comes from Andrena flavipes, assembly GCA_963971345.1. Lineage (NCBI taxonomy): Eukaryota > Metazoa > Arthropoda > Insecta > Hymenoptera > Andrenidae > Andrena > Andrena flavipes. The sequence continues at coordinate 43,904,874 of OZ020479.1, read as the reverse complement.
GAGCGCCAAATCAACAATAGGTTGCAATGGTGGTGTGAGAGGAATGGCATGGTCCCAGACTCACAGTCGGGATTTAGGAGAGGCCGCTCCTGTATCGACAATATTACCAACTTAACCTCGTATGTGCATACTGGGCTGATGTATAAGCAGTACACGGCGGCCGCCTTTTTGGACGTTCGAGCAGCTTTCGATAGTGTCCAGATTAATGTCTTGTTGGAAAAGCTGGCGGGCTTGGGTGTGCCCATTAATGTTCTGTCCTTCATTGCTAACTGGTCGTACAGTAGACTGGCTAAATTTACCAGCCAAGAGGATCTGAGAATAATCTACAAGGGCCTGCCGCAAGGTGGAGTCCCAAGCCCCTTCCTGTATAACATTTACGTGGCTAATATCTTTGAGGGCATATTGGATGATGTAAAGATATCCCAATATGCGGACGACACCGCTCTCTACTGTAGGAGTTCATCGCTGGAAATAGCTAGAGGATCTCTTGAGAAGGCGGTGGAGGAGATAGGAGTGAATCTGTCGGCTCTGGGCTTGGATCTTTCACCGGAGAAAACGGAGATTGTTATATTTAATAACCGGAACCTTAGAGCTGGATCGACTGCATTCAGCATAGGAGAACAGACAAGATACAACTCGGACACTGTTAAATTCCTGGGGGTTCACCTGGATGCCAAGCTCTCCTTCCGTGTACATATTGACAAACTATATAATCAATGCTCCAAAACCCTTAATATAATTAAATTTCTCAGAGGAGTATGGTGGGGATGTCACCCAGACACCCTAGTCTGTATTTCCAAATCTTTAATTAGATCTAAGCTTGACTATGCCTCGTTTATATATTTTCCTAACAAACAGCATCTAAAGAGGAAACTTGACACAATATAGGCGAGAGCCATAAAATTATCTTTCGGCCTTAGAATGAGCACTCCAACTAATGTAGTATTTGCTGAGGCTGGTGTTTCTTTCTTACAGGATAGAGCTATATTTCTGGACAAAACATACCTGTTAAAAATATTCTCTAATAGGATGCATCTCACTAATTCCTTCGTTAAAGAATTCGCTCGAGAAGCGAACTCATTAGCAGGCAAATCTTGTGCTAGCCGTCCTCAGATATTCTCAGAGTGTGTCAAGGACGCAATGAGGGTGGAGGATCTGTGCTACAGAGATGATAATTACGCCTGTCTTAATGCTGAGTACAAAGCCTTAATGGCTGAGGTGGAGTGCGACACTGATATGGGACACCGTATTCAACTCTCTCAGGACCCTAATTTGATCTTCAATCGCCTTGTGAAAGAACACTACAGATATTTCACTTGCATATTTACAGATGGCTCCAAAACCACAGAAGGCCTATCGACTGGTGGGGCAGTTGTATGTATGGAGAGAGCTTATCGCCATCCTCTTAGCATGAACCCAGAGGCATCGGTCTTCACAGCGGAGTGTGCTGCTCTCTATAAGGGTATAGATTTCGCCCTGTCCAACTGTGAGACATCATATCTATTCTGTACAGACTCCTTAAGTGCAGTTATGAGCCTTAAAAGTACCAAAGCTAATGTTAAAACAAATAGATATATCTTGAAAATTAAAAACAAGGTGCTCCAGTTTAGAGAACAGAGTCCCAACGGAAGCAGAGTAGTATTTGCATGGATTCCCTCCCACTGTGGCATCTCTGGTAATGAAAGGGCAGACATTGTAGCTAAGAAGGCTACCAACATGGATTATTCAGACGAATATAAGGTACCATATACCGATTTTAAAGAAGGTTTTAAAAAGAAAATGTGGGAGGAATCTGAAGAAAGATTTAGGGTGCAGTTTCTCTCCAAGGGAGTTTTGTACTACGAGCACTACTATGAAAGCAGTAAGAGCCCATGGTTTGACGGAAGAAACCTCTCTAGGGACTTTATTGTAAGATTTGGCAGAATTAGGTCAAACCACCATAACTGTGAAGAATCGTTGGCAAGACTGGGAATAATTCAAAATTCGGAGTGCCAGTGTCTCCATCCATCCCGGGATATCGATCACGTTCTTTGGCACTGCCCTCTATTGTGCAATGAAAGAATGGAAATGTTAAATAAACTGGAGAAAGCCAATTGGAGACCCCCGTACAGCATCCAGAAGATCGTATCCAGCATGAATATAACGGCCCTCAATATAATCAATAATTTCTGTGATACTAATAATATTAGATTTTAAGTATTAGATTTTAAGTAGTATAAAGATCTCAGTAGATAATGGGGACGAGAGCCCATTAGAGACAATACAATAAGTAAATCGTTTTATATTCTAAGAACACGCTGACTAATAGATGTCATACACAAGGAACTATGTACCTGATATGCGATGGCTGTAATATTATAGTATAGAGTTACTCTAACATAAGAAAGTCATAGCAAAATTAGTATAAGTAAAGCTTGTGATAAGTGTACACCTAAGGGCAAGTACACCCCTCTTTTGTAATATAGCTATTTTTGTATTTTTGTATGTTGCCACAGATGTAAGGCATTTGTATATGGTAAGCTATTGCTTATGGACCAGAACTGGTCTAAAGCGTAATAAACAAAAAAAAAAAAAAAATAGAATGACACCAGTAGATGTCACCTATCGAAAACAGAATTTATCCAACCAATCAGGAATGGTTTTGCTGAAAATGCGGTTGTACAGATGACGAAAAATGCAAAAAGTCGCTGCGTTCGGGTCTCTAGTAAATGTCACCTAGCTGTCACTCAATTATAACCTGCCAAGTGACAGTTATCAAAATTTTAGAAATATCACGATCACGAGTTTTTCGACCATATAGGACACTGCCTCAATTATTAATGGCCTGAATTAACAAGTTAAGTCGGTAAAATTTTTTAATAGACTTTTTTGTTCAGCTTATAGAACCAAATTTATTTAATAGACTTTTTATGTGGAGCTGATAGAAACGAAGGAGACGTACAGACTTGGAACATGTCCGGAGAAGGTTCGACAGAGAAGCATTTTCTTACGTGCAAGTTTCTAGAAACTTGTCAAATAAGGTAAATTGACAACACATTATCAGAAACCGCGAGAGAGAGATTTCAAGTCGTTTGGATTTGTGGTTATGGGTTATATTTATTGATTATTGCTGATTGGGTACAATTTTTACCCCCTCGGGGTTATTTGGTTTTTAAAATAGCATATTATCATTCGAATTACGCACGCCTCCAAAGTTTCAAGAGAATTGGATTAGTGAAATTGGTAAAAATTTGAGTTTACAGATATGTAGCAGACGTACAAGAAGCAAAGAGAGGAATCGAAGCTGAAGAAATTCGTTTAAAAAACACGATTTATTTTCAAATTTGACGATACAAAAAAAGAATGTCCACATTTTTAGCGTTTGAGGACCTTTCGTTTGATTAATTTTGTCGTTGACAATACATTTCTATGCTGATGTATCATCACGTATCTTGCATGAATATGAACCGTTTTGAGGATGAAGACCGTTATGAAATAGGGCATTTAGTAATTGATAACACATTATGAAAAAAGTGATGAAATCCTCCCCCCCCCCCCCCCCCCCCCCGTCCCAAAAAAAGAACATGACTCATGTATGAAAGAAGCTAATTCCCTTTAATTCACTATAAAAGTTCACCAGCAAAGATTGTGAAATCATCTTTGCTAATTGCTAAAAAAACAATGAAATCGACTTAAAATAAAATGATTCGTATTCTCCGCATCTCTCTTACAGCGTATTCGGACGGTTGCAATGGTGCGAACTGGGTGCGAATTTTCGCCAAATGGAAGCGAAAAAGTTCGCATTCAGTGCACACTAGTGCAGGTTGCCGAATGTGCTATTAATTTATTACCGACTTTGATTCGTTTAAATTAGTCTCTACCAAGTTTTTATTATCTTCCATCGTAAAACGATTTTCATACGTCATTTTTAACAGAAGATGTTCCTCTCATAAAAGTTTTTATGTCAACTACAGACCTCTTGCCCGCTAATTCCTTAAAACCGAAGCTGAAAATCTGAGCTCTGAATTGATTTGTGGCCAATAAAGGAATGTCAAGTATAATAAGTGACAGAGGAATCAGTGTCCGAGCGGAGAACGAGAATACAATTGTAATTAGCAAAGTTGATTTCACAATCTTTGCGTGAGAAATTTTTTAATTGTTTGCGTAAATTAAAGGTACAATTGGAATTAGATAAGTTGATTTCACAATCTTTGCTGGTGAACTTTTTTAGTGAATTAAAAGGAATTAGCTTCTTTCATACATGAGTCATATTCTTTTTTTGGGGGGGGGGGGGGGGGGGATTTTTATTCTATAATTTTTCACTCTTTGTTCATTTCTTTTTTTTTAAATTACTAGGGTAAACCCGGGAGACGCGGTAGGGTCGGAGAGTTGGTCGAGTCGCTATATTTCAGACTCTGTACATAAAAATGCGTTAAAGTGCAGACCAATTCCTTCTCTAGAATCCAAACAGTTGAATGAATAGCGTCATTTCGCTTCCTTCTGTGTTTTTCTTGATTTATAGGCTTTAAAATGTAAATTGGGGTTACATTTAACCTCTTTTGTCAAACAGTGGTTGTACAGACTCGTATTTAAAATATACTTCTAAGTTTATTTTCGTTTAATATTTGGGATAATGAGATAGTAGAGACATTGAGGGACAATGCTGCCAAAGTATTTGGCCGTATCAACTCTTCCTGTCAAAGATAACGAGAAGACCATCTCTCGCTGCAGAAAGGACAGATGGCCGAGTTATGATTTCTTTATTATTTTTGTTTATTTTTTTATTTTTTATTATTATTTTATTATTATTTTTGTTTATTTAGTTTATTTCTTCACTTTTGCATTCATTTGTCTTGCTAATCGCCAGCAGGTAGTTCACATTTTCTTTAATGTATTCATTACTTGTTTAGCGTAAACAAATTAAATATCAATAAATTTGTAATTGTATTCACTCATAAATAATTCTGCTTTATCGTTTGTTAATTTTCCATGGATAATTATGTCAGTGGCCTCTGCCAACGACGAAAACCGTTCCTCCCGGCACCTCGGGAGAGGTGGTCAGATGTCATGACTTCAGTTTTCAACCCGATTTACAGTAAATATTGTCTTAAAGCAAATATCGACCATATTTACTGAATCAGCATAAAATTCTGAATACATAGGTTTGTTCGGATAAAATAAGTAATGTCTATATTAGTTTTAATAGCCATTTTATATTAGGTCGACCGCGTCTCCCGGGTTTACCCTATATAGTATATATACTCTCTCTCGTCTTTCTTCGGATTAGATATTTTGTGATATATGTATTATGTCTCCTCGCATTATTATCTCATTATACCAAAGGGTTTATTCCGTGAATAGTAATAATAAATAAATAATACCTATAAGATAAATATATTAATTGAATATAAATTTTAAATAAAATTTTTAACCACCACAAAAAAATGAACTGCGAATCGATTGTCTTACCAAGAGCAAAAAAAAGTAAGCGAAGGAATGCGAAAGCTGTGGAAACCTCGGGGAAAACGTGGAAGACAACAATTTATTGCTATTTATACAGGAGAATGTTCATGGAATGCCTAATTGGATTGGGTTCGAAGTAACAAACGTTTTGCTGTGGATAAATCCCAGAAAAATCTCTAGCCGGGAAAGAAAAATACAGTGTGTCAGGCTGGTTTATTAGAAGACGTCTTCCGTCTTTGACATTTCCTCCGCGAATAATTGCACGCTGAATGAACGTGCTTCGCTAACTCACCTCGCGGCATCGTGATTTTTCTCTTTCTCTTTCTTAAACCGTTTGATTACTTTCTAGTTCAAGGGATCATCGAGATACACCACACGTTTACTCATGTACAGGTCGATCTATGCTGCTGCAAAAGATTTCTTTGGAACACGTTCCATCGAATGCCGCTGACCAGCATCCGGTCGTCGTGGAATTCTTTCCACTTTCTTCTGACGTTTTCCCGTTGATGAAATGAGCAAATTTCGTCCAATATTAAACCAAAATGAAACCATTTCAAATAGTATTTTACTGTTTAGTAGTTTGTTTAAAGTTTTATATATTTAGCTGTTCATTTGACGAGATAAAGAAATGTTTGAAATGGCGGAAATTTTAAACGATTAAAATATATTGTCTGTATATATCGAATTTTCTTTCATAATTTGATAATGTGTGTGCTCAGAATCATGTTTAGGAATAAATAATTCCACTTATTCAGTAGATACAGCACTATGAATGAAAAAAGTGCGGGTGCAATCATATGTAGAAGATTGACATTGGGTCGCTGATCAGAGTCATTGACGAGAACTACGAGATTCAGACATTTTTGAGAGTAGCTCCTTTATACATATTATCTTTTTTTAGTTGCTATTGATAGTATTTTACTTGAAATATAGAACGATTAATGTCAGATAAATGAAAAAAAAAGTATAAGAAAATACTTTGTGCTAATACTGGTGCTAATATTAATCTCGAAAAATTATAAGCAAAGCATAATTTCGGAAAAGCGTAAATTTCGTAGCCAAATAAATTAATAAGGTATGTATTCTCTTAGCTCACAGTGGTTCCAAAGTGACTTTTTGCGGTCAAAATTCTGTATCTCCGTCAATTCTCAACCGATTTTTGATTTCTTTGGCTCATTTTGTAGGGGATTAAATTTGCTATAATATCAAATACCTGAATTGCAACCAAAACGGGTTTTTTCTATCCTTTTTTGTGACAAAGTTGGATAAAAACTATAGTAGAACAATCTTTGGGGCTAATTTGATAAGATTTTGCTTATCTAAGTAGTTGTTTTTACGTAAAATCTTCAATTGGCACTGGGCAATAGCGGAAACATAAAACAGGCGATCTGTTGACACGTCAGAATGTTTAAAATACAATTTTACAAGGGCTGAACATTTGAAATGTCTACTGAGTTTACTACAATCACAACCGTCTAAAATATCAATTTAATGTATGATTCTGGAACCTAATAGCGTTCAGAAATAAAGAGGAACGTCACAACCGCGATTTATTTTTTTTACGTTTTTATTATTGTTTATTAGTTAATAAAACTTTATCGACTCTTCCCGATCCTCAGTTTGGGCATATGAAATGTGGGTAAGAATGTAATAAACAAATTAAAAAAAGAATTAGCTGCCACCATGTACCACTGCGGTGTCAATCCGATTTTGTTTAATTAGCGATAGCGCTCGAAGTGCCTTTCTGCGGACAAAATTCCGTATTTCCGTCAATTTTCAACCGATTTTTCATTTCTTTGGCTCATTTTGTAGGGAATTAAATTTGCTAAAATGTCACACAGTAGTTTTCCAAAATTTTCTTTAGGGATTAAAAAAAAAAACAAATTCTGAACTCTTGGTGCAGAAAGAACGAGTTTATTAACCAGTTTTTTCATATAACATTAAAACGAGATAAAATAAAAGAAATATAAATTAAACAATTCAAATTTAAACAAGTTATTCTTCTTCCACATATTCTATATCTTCATAATTAGACAAAAGATATTTTGCGTCTTTTTCTAGTTCAACAGACGCAGTTGGCCATTGGGACCTCAAATACGAAATTAAATTATCCGATGTTATTAATAAATTATGTATTATATCCTCATTTGTCGAAAACCTCGAACTTTTTCTGGTATTAAATTGTCGGAATCTTTTAAAATCTTTGTTCCTAGATGCCTGGGCTTCTTCCGACATCTGACCAATCACAGCTCCACTTAGAAATTAAAACTAAGTCTTTTTGGTGGGAAGATTCCCAGAGTTGTACAATGATGAAAACAACGTCGAAACAGTACAGTCATTAAGAACTAGAAAAAGACGCAAAATATCTTTTGTCTAATTATGAAGATGTAGAATATGTGGAAGAAGAATAACTTGTTTAAATTTGAATTGTTTAATTTATATTTCTTTTATTTTATCTCGTTTTAATGTTATATGAAATAACTGGTTAATAAACTCGTTCTTTCTGCACCAAAAGTTCAGAATTTGTTTTTTTCTTAATCCCTAAAGAAAATTTCAAAGAAATCAAAAATCGGTTGAGAATTGACGGAGATACAGAATTTTGACCGCAAAAAGTCACTTTGGAACCATTGTGTAGCGTCGAGGATTACCAGCAATCTTCTTGGCATTGATTCCACCAACATTTTTCTAGTCTCTTTTCGAATATTTTGCCATTGTTCAAATATTAATTTCTTCATTTTTTTTTTTATTAAATACTCTTGTGTTTCGCAATTGTATTGATGCGAGTTGTGTTCTGAAGAAGTTAGAATTATCATCGATATTTCTTTAGATTTCAATTTTTCGAATTATTTCCATTCCCATCGAGTTTCCCTTGAACATTACGTGCGTGTGAGTGCGTCTGTTGCGTTTAATCTGAGTTGCTGATAATTCGAGCTGGTTTAGGTCCCGTTTACCTAGGATTGTCGAGGCTCCAGTTGCGTGCTACGCGATGTTGTGTTGCACTTTTTGCGTCCACGCGTTCACCTTGTCATTATTTCTACGAGATTAATCCCTGACTTTATCGATAAATGGCTTACGAGAATAGTGATCTTGGAAATTCCCGAGTTCAATGTCAATTCAACGTTATGTTATGACATAGGACTGAACTTATCTGAATTCGCGATTGAGCAACAGTAAAGAGCAATCGATTGACAGGCTGTTCAATTGACGAACCGGTTAGATAGTAGAAGATTAAAATAGTAGGCCATTCGTATAATATATAGAACGTTAGAGTGACAGAGAATTGGATTAGTAGAAGGTTTAAGTGGCAAAGCATATGATTAGTAAAGTATTCGAATTAATATTCTTGAACTAGCAGAACATCAGAGTAGCAGAGAATTCGAATAGGGTAAGTGTGGGTATTACTGCGGATGCCCCGATTACTGCGGGTATTCTAAAACGTACATAATCTCTTGAAAATTTTTGATAAAATTATTTTGAACTCTATTACAGGTAAATATTACTAAATATATACAGCAAAGTTATTATTAATTTTTTTATCATAGTTTGCAATTCGTCAAGGCGAAACTTCGGTCGATTCCCGATATGGCGGTCATGAACACTTACTTGAAAAACATTTATATTTTTGTTATTAACAGTAAACATGTAATGTAGCGTTGTTGCTCGATAGAATAAGAGTTATTTTTTCAGAAAAACAGTAAATCAGTCGTCTACATTTGAGGGCTCGGATGCAATAAGGGGACTAGCGCTCGAAAATGCGAAAAAGTGTTGTCCAATCGCTAAGAAAAATTGGAAAATTAAATGTTGTTAAACTGTATTTTAAAAAATATAGTCTTGTAAAGCTCGTCACGGCACACATTTTTTCTATTTACAGTTTTTTTTATCGAATCATTAGTATTCGAGATAAAAATTATAAACAAAAAAAATTTCTTCGACCAAAATCATTATTTCTTTAAACATAAATTGCGATAACTTGAATAAATATTAACGGATCGTTATGAGACTTGAAACATAAAACTCAGAAAACTCTAGCGAAGCCGTAAAATGTATGCACAAAACCCTTATGTTAAAAAATGTAATAATTTTTAATTAAAAAGTAACACTGGACATAACCCATGTTTTTCAACGTTCACCGTTAAAAAGTATCGAGGCAATTTTAAGGTACATATAACTTGCAGCGACAAAGTTGTTTCTTAATATACAAGGAAGTTTTTCACCAATTTTCACACTGATTAATAAATAATTGTACAAGATATGACGATATATATAAATCTCGTGCGCAACCATCAGTCAACCGCCACGTATAATGCATTATTTAGCAGTTTTAGCACTCACGTTGACAGTTTGCGCCGGGCGAGAATTATATATATCGTCATATCTTGTACAATTATTTATTAATCAGTGTGAAAATTGGTGAAAAACTTCCTTGTATATTAAGAAAAAACTTTGTCGCTGCAAGTTATATGTACCTTAAAATTGCCTCGATACTTTTTAACGGCGAACGTTGAAAAACATGGGTTATGTCCAGTGTTACTTTTTAATTAAAAATTGTTACATTTTTTAACATAAGGGTTTTGTGCATATATTTTACGGCTCCGCTAGAGTTTTCTGAGTTTTATGTTTCAAGTCTCATAACGATCCGTTAATATTTACTCAAGTTATCGCAATTTATGTTTAACGCAATAATGATTTTGGTCGAAGAAATTTTTTTGGTTTATAATTTTTATCTCGAATACTAATGATTCGATAAAAAAACTGTAAATAGAAAAAATGTGTGTCGAGACGAGCTTTATAACATTATATTTTTTAAAATACAGTTTAACAACATTTAACTATCCAATATTTCTTACCGTTTGGACAATACTTTTTCGCATTTTCGAGCGCTAGTCCCCTTATTGCATCCGAGCCCTCATTTGAGTTTTAATTTTTATTTCTCACCGCAGTATTATGTGCAATACTTTACACCATGTGCATGTATTACTGTGAACCGACAACTGCGCCACTTAACCTCTCTTTCGATCGTATTCACTTCTGTCTACGTAACCTGCAAAGGTACTCAGGTTATGTTTTGCCTGACATGAGACCGCCGTAATACATGCGCAGTAACTGGTATTTCGTTAGTAACTGGCGCGCAGTAATGCATGCATGTCCGCAGTAACTCCTGAAATGACATTGATCGACAAATCTCTGTGTTTTTAATTAACTGTGCTTATTACCCCGCCCTAATATTTGTTATGGAATTATTAAGGTCCCACCTTTCTTTTAAAAAAGAAAGGAGGAACTTTCATTCATTTTAATGCCGTATCGAGGGTTCTAAAGTTAACCTACCTTAAAAGTCCGCAGTAATACCCACATTTACCGTAGTAGAGAATACGAGTAGAAGAGAATTCAAGTAGCAGGTCGTTTTAATAGCAGAGCGTTCAAGTAGCAGATCATTAGAATAGCAGAGCATTCGAGTAGTAGCGCATTCGAATAGCAGAGCATTCGAATAACAGAGGATTAGAATAGTAGAGCATTGAAATAGCAGAGCGAGTGAGTAGCAAAGTATTGGAGTAGCAGAGCATTGAAATAGCACAGCATTTTTGTAGTAAAGCATTCGAGTAGCAGAGAATTCGAGTAGCAGAACATTCGAATAGCAGAACATTCGAATAGCAGAGCATTCAAGTAGTAGAGCATTCGAGTAGTGCACCATCCGAATAGCAGAGCATTTAAGTCAGCGACACCCCGATGGGCGGTCCGAGGACGCGAGCATCCATAGCATTTTCTACGGGCCTCGAAGCCGATGAAGCGGAGGGCATGCAATGGATATGGAAAACTCCAGTAGCGTGCCGTTAGGCCCTAAAGGTGAAGTTCCACGGCGCGTGATTCGGCAAGTCGGTTCGGTTCGCCCAAGTTCGGCGAGATGGCGAGCCACGCACAGTGGAACTTCACCTTAAGGGTACGAGCCTACACGCACACTACAGAGTCAACGTTTTATTCTGCAACCCAATTTCGCGCGAACAGGTAAAATGGCAACAGCACCTCACGGACACATTCCACTACAACCATGCACCGTCCCGGATGGACAGCAATGATGCCCGAGCTTCGTGAACTTTAGGATGGTATCTCATATTAACGTCGCAAAAAGCTATTCAGAATTTCCCGGCCCGGGTTGAAAAATTTGGGTCACTTTTCATATAACTTTTGAACTATAAAAGATACCGGAATGCAATTTGCTCCGAAAAATGAGGAAAACTTATTTCCTCTTAATGATGGATAATTTAACATATTTTACATTTACTTATTTTATTTTCTATCAATTTTTTGGCCATAATTGTTGTAAAAAGCTTTTGCAAACTGTTTATTTGATATTGTATTTAAGGCTGTTTTTAAATTCGTGGTGTTGATAAACAATAGGCTACTTGTTTATGTATCATTATATTCACGCGTAACCACGATGAGACTCGACCTCTGAGTGTTGAGTCAACGGAAGTCGTAAATCTCCGTTACAATTTTTATCGACACCGGAATTACGCGGATCCCTACTCGTTTTACTGAAGTAGGGCTGATTGAAATGAAAGAGACGATAGGAAAACAATAACAATGAAATTATATTGATAAACAAAACATTAAACTGAGGTACAAGTGAAAGGAATTATGTTAAACGGTGTAACGTTCTCAACGAGACGTGGTCGTTGATACAGGAGTTTCCACGAGTAAGAGCGGTTTACTCGCGGAATTGTGGGATTTGGTTCGGGTGGCGTGCGATTAAGAAATGAATTTCAAGAATCAGAGTCCTTTCTTGTAAATAAACGTAACAAAAATGTTTTATTCAAATATATGTATATGACCCTTGGTCGGTAATTTAACATAAAGATTTACCTAATGCTATTTGTTGATAACAGATAATCTTGTCGATTTCGGCACAGACGAGGTATAGAATAGACCAATCACCCAATGTATTTTTGTGTCGCCGGTTTGAGGGGTCCTAGGACCCCCCATACCATTTTAAGGTCGCATGCAACGTTACCGGTGAAGTCTCAAAACAGATTGTAACGCTACGCGTGGTAGGAACTAAAATTAAGCACAAGTAAAACTAGGTTATGTTTTGAGAGTCAAAGCCCGTGATTTACAAATGTTTCTGTTAGAGTAACAATTTAAAAATCGTCTTATGAACATATTCCGTTCGACGGAAGAGAACGGAGGAAGAAAATAAAACGATATCACATTCGTCTTTTAACCTTGCTGTCCTATTCCGGTTTATTTAATGCAAAACAAATTTCATTCCCTTGCAATAACGTAATTTGTAAAAACAGGACTTTAATGTATTTTAAGAGCACCTGTTGCTGAACCCCACCCATGTATCATGTGTTGCCGCATACATTAAGGCGGCGCGAAGAGATTTATATATATCGTCATATCATCTACAATTATTTATTAATCAGTGTGAAAATTGGTGAAAATCTTCCTTGTATATTAAGGAAAAACTTTGTCGCTGCAAGTTATATGTACCTCAAAATTACCAGGATGGGCAAAAAAAATTACTTGAAATCAAAATTAAGTGTCGTAGATTAAATAAGGAACAAAATTACTTTTTACTTTTTAGCGCATTTCATATTTTTTTGAAGTCGGCTTTAATTATGATTTTCCATTTTTTGGAACGATGCGCCAGTATTGTCACTTTTACACGCTGGTGGCGAAAAATCTCTCCGTACAGAGGTATAGCGCCGTGGTCAACCCTGTCTTATCTGAAAATTTTGAAATTGAGACGGGTACGAGACCAGTCGACATTGTTTGCAAACCTCATTACAATGATCTAGGGTGTGAGTGATAAACCGATCATAAAAGTGGAGCGCGCGGCTCGCTTACCTGGGCCGGGAAATTCCCAATAGCTCTTTGCTACGTTCATTTGAAAGAGACCATCCCAAAATTTTCGAAGCTCGGGGCTCACCGCTGTCCAGCGGACGCTGACAGCCAGGGGTGTGCGGGTACCCGACGTTTCGGGCTCGGGACGGGCCGGAAACTTTCGGTCGAGATCGGGCAGGATCCCGTTACTTTCGTATTGCTCGAGAACCCGAAGTTTTCGGGATCCCGAGAGTCGTTTCGGGCTGCAAGCATAGCTGCTATGAGCGGGCAATTTGATTTCAGATCAGCTTGGCAAAACTCGGACGCGATCAGCTCGAAACACTATTATATCGGCTCACAGACTATTTGGTAGCAATGAAAATACATATATATGTACTTATATGAATAATAAGATACTAATTCTGATTCAACAGGAGACAGAAGGGTAAAATCTTTTCACTGGTCTTGATATAAATGATATACATAATTCTTTCCGTCTCGGTCCCCTCTTAATGGCTGGTTTTCGAGCCGATCTCTTCTATTTTACATATTATGCTTTTCTAAAACTGCAAAATATGTAGTAATATCCGCAGCGTTTCAAGACCATTATACTCATTCATCTTTTTCCTTCATTGTCGGATCTGTATTCATATTCAGAAAGTTAAAATTGGATGGCCACGGTTCTCTTGAAATTGGTTGAACGGTAACGCGTACCGTTTTTTACGACCCTGATGGGTTCTTAGGTAAAAGCTTTCGAACGACGCGGCTCGGAGGTCATAAACGCTAGACTAGTGGCATAAGGACAAAGTCAGCAATAGGCCATTCAGTAATGACTATGCCAATTTCTATCATAGACGTATCACTAATGGATTACTAGTGTTTTTCTGATAAAAATAACACCAAACATGATATAATTCTGATTATTTTTAATGACTGTAATAGAAAGTACTTGGAGTAAAGTAATTGAGGAAAGTAATAAAGAGTACTTAAATTCTACGTGAACTGACACCACGGGCGTCTGTAGACTTTTCTTCACGGGGTGGGGTAACTTTGAAGTGATGATGGTGAAAATTATAGTAATGAAAAAACGAGTAGCCCGCTTGCTTTTTAAATCCGAAATTGTCGGATTTAGTATATTCACTTTCAGAATTTTAGAATTATAAATTTCGAATTATTCACTTTTTTAGTATAAACTTAATAGAGACAAGTTCTTAAAAATAGGCAATTTTTTTCTCAAAAGTCAGGGGGGACAACTGCTCCTTTTGTATCCCACTCCGGACGTCCATGACTGCCACGGAACTGTTATGTGTACCCAGATCTTAACGTAAGCGCTACCTACGCTCGTGTATTTACATCGTAGATGTTTTTTTTTTATAATTTTTAAATAGTTAATTTTCAGTAGTTAATAAGGATAGAGCCAATCAATTTGTAACGACATGTAGGGATTTAGGGGCCTCGGGTCCAAAAGACTACGAATATAAATTTTACAAAAACGTTTAAATTCATTATTTTCAATGACTTTTACGTGTCGTAGGATGGGCACCGTCTATTTAGACACGCGCGAAGTGCAGAAATTTGTGGGAATGTCAGTAGCAGCGTCAATTTTTAATATTTTTCCGTGTACGACATGTGAAAATATTAATTAAATGTTCCACTTCACGAAAAATACTAACAATCAATTTCATCTTGCAATTTATAGCTTGTATAAGCTCTCAAGAAGTGCCATATTTCAGCGCCATATAAGCTCCTGATCCCCGAAATAGGTTTTCAGAAAGAAATCCGGTGTGAGTCGTTAACAAACCGAGCCAAAGCATAGCTTAGCGAAAGCCCGCCCTCTATGTTAAACTCTCACTCTAAACAAGTCACACGTATACAAGCACGCACACATATTTAAGTATTTCAACACATTTCAGAGTAGTTCTTGAGTTGGCCGCTGTTCATGAACAGAGGTCGTTAAATTCAGTCCTCAAATTATGGGTCGGTACCACAGATTGGGTGGCGACACGAAGTCCCATAAGGCGATAGGTCTATTCTATACCTCGTCTGTGTAGAAACTAAGATTAAATTTATAGATCGCGTAACGAGATGTTAATTATAGCTATGAACAAGGTTTTTGACACTTGGTCGAAAATGGTATATTATACAAGAATTTGACGCTAGGTCCTTTTGGTTAATGTTTAAGTTGAGAAGATCTCCTTCTATAAGAGTTGTCTTGGCTTCCCGTTGCCTATTAGCTTGCCAACGCTTTCTAGGATGGAAGCCAGGTAGCTGGTTAGAGCGTTCCCAGATAGAAGTTTAATTAATTCCTTTCTTCCCATAGATTGGTTATTTCTTCTGGTGCCTATAAGCTGGCCCCACGCTTTGGAGTTGGTAGTTGTATAGGCCTCGGTTAGTGGTGGAGGAGCTAACTAAAGCTACCTCGAGAGGAAGTGGAGGAGCTAACTAAAGCTACCTCTTGAGGATTTGATCGTGGTTGAGGAGCTAATTAAAGCTACCTCGAGAGGATTGATTGTGGTTGAGGAGCTAATTAAAGCTACCTCGAGAGGAAGTGGAGGAGCTAACTAAAGCTACCTCGAGAGTATTGGTAGTGGTTTGAGGAGCTAATTAAAGCTACCTCGAGAGGGAGATTTAGAATTGGAATTTTAAATAAACTTCTTCTTGACAGAGGAGCTAATGAAAGCTACCTAGGTCTCGGTGGTTCGGTGATAGAACCAAGTCTGATTTCTGCTGCCTGCGGGCCTGTATTTATACCGGCCTGATATACTTGGCCCGCGCCAATCACAGGCTGCGCGATTTTGCGCACCAATGATAATTCACTTCCGGTTCGCGCCACTCGCGTACTTTGCTCAGAATATTTGGCGTCCGGTTGTTCGTATGATATGCGCACGTGCGCTTGGTTCACTCGCGGCACTGACTCTGTTGTTTGAATCGGCGGCTATGCGCATGCGTTGCCCGTCACTATACTTTCTAGCGCGCTGTTTGAAACGCTTTCGCACGCGTTGTATACTATCTTACATCTAATATAAGGTAATTAACAATGTATAATGAAAACAAAGGAAAAAATTTATGGCGGTAGGTAGCGGTACGTTACAATGGTGACTTTACACCGCGGAATATAGTTTTTGATCTTTTCGGTTGGATGTTTTCGTGGTGAACTGCTGGTTCGGAAGTCTTCTATCGGAGAGGTAAGCTCAGGTTTTTGGTGATTGGTTAGATCGCGGAGTGGGCGGTCACAAATTATTATTTTCTATTGGCGATAAGTTTGAACTCGAGGAACCGCCCTTACATTTTCGAGGGCGTCGTGGTAGAGGAAAGGTTCCGTAGCAGGGGGTGCGTACACGTGAAAATCATAGTTTTTTTGAGTTCGAAGATTAGCTTGGCCGCGGGACCTCGTGAATGTCTACCGACGGTATGGGTTTTATGACCCGGTTATTTGGTACGCCGTAGTACCGCGCGGACGAGACCCGTGGCCGACCAGATGTCAAGACCTTTGCCTATTGTCTAAAATATTAATAGATATTGCCGGAGTTAAATTATAAAATGAAAGTGGACACGGTTGAATGGAAACATGAAGGACCGAGTTCCGTTACGGGAGGACAATACGACGAAGAAAACTTATTTCTAAAGGGGTTCGAGAATCATATTTATAGATATAAGGAACTTAAAGCTACGTCGTTAACACGGCGCCCGTACGTCATTGTAACATTATTTACTATTTTATGTGAGTGCGGAACACATTACTTTCATAAATTGGGAAATTAAATTTTTATTTATAATTTAATTTAATATTTAATATTCAGCTTCACAGCCAAGAATTGGACTTGGTTTACAATCTCCTACTTCTCTTACAAGCTATCTTACCCATTCATCCTTCTCTCTCAGTCCCTTCTATATAACTCTTTATGACTCTAGTCCTGCCTAGGTTATCTCCTTCTTAAGGTCGAGTTTCCTAGCAGCGGCCGGCAGACGCGGCCGCTGGTCCACCTCGGCAGCCAGACACCGGCCACTGGCCCGCCGCGGCTGCTAGGATCCATCCGCGCAGTGTTCAGGGTCCCACTTTGGGTCGAGGAACGCACTTGAAAAGGTCTACGGTCAAAGATTCATACCTGCTTCGGAAATAAAATAATTTTTTATTCTCTATCGTATCGATATGGAAGTGACACCAATGAATTCCTTGTTTTTTTTCCGGTGAAAATCATACGAAATTTCATGTAAATCGGACTATTATTGACGAAGACAACTTGAAATGATATAAATGAATTTTTCATGGAATTTCCTTCACATGGTCCGAATTACGTCGTTCGTGGTGTCAGTTTAATCCGCGAAATATAAGGGATCCATTGACGTTGTTTTTGCAAAGATCTGATGGGAAATGCGGAAATCTTGCACATTTCTGACTTTTTAATGACATTCGAACCCTTTCGCGACAGGCGCCACTGGAGAATCATCCTGTATGTAGTAGTAGAGTAAAATACAACCTGCCATAGCATCCAACTAAAAAAATTCTACACCAAGAAGGCTCGCAGCTACTATAAAATCAAAAGGCAATCCCACAAATTATTAGAACAGTAAATATTTAGTTTATTTCCATAGTTTATTGATATTTTATTTAACTGTACGAATACTTACTGCGCGTCTACTTCTGCACGTTTATCTCCTTTTATTCATATTTTTGTTAATGTTAAGGGGAATAAAAATTTGTTTATACAAGATCTATTGTACAAACATTTAAGAATATCTCAGACTGATAGACCAAAGCGTCAGGCCAGAGTCGTGGTTTATGACCATATTGTCCCACGAGTCAGCGCGGCGGTTAATAGTACCTACGACCGGGTCCGAACCCATCGTACGTACGAAAGCACCGACAGAGCAATATACGGATTAACTCATTGTCAGACTGAAGAATGTCTAAAATTAAAGATGGTACTACGTCCTTAACTGCCCTTTAGAAATGCTGGCAAACAGATGTTGTCGAAACGTTCTTGGGTAAATATGAAATTATCGGTCGAAAACAACGAATTAATTCTCGCTTGGCTCTGATCCCGGTTTTGTCCAAACGCCCAATGGGTGTCAATCTCAAGAATAGAGAAAAAAATTCAACATGCCACTTTTTCCAATCAACATGTCGAATCTTATGAAGCTACTTTACAAAACATCAGTAGTGTATCTGAAGAAATCGATAAGAAGTTTAGAAAATCTTTGTTTGAATCACAATGAGAATATTTTGAGCGTACAATCTTTTCTTTACTTTTTAAAATCTTTATTTCTAGCATCTTTGATCCCTTCATCCAATTAGCCGATTGGACGGTTGCCCAAATATTGTATAATTTCGTAGGAATGTATTAACCCTTTCTGAACAGTATTTGGTACCTATATAGGATAACATGCATACAGGTTTGCAAATATTTCTTCACTTACCACAGTATGCAGGTATATTTATCAAATTGTACTAGTTTTATTGGAGGTATTGACATTATTTTTTTAAATAACGCTAATCCACCGTATGAGTGGTATATTAATACCTTTTTTATGAACTTCCTTAATTACATTCGGCAGTTTCAGTGCGAAAAATGTGATGTTATTGAATTTTCCCCCATTTCTTGGCATTCAGCCTCACTGTGCGTGATAGAATACAGGTGATTACTCCATTATTGGTAAACATTGCCAAATCTTCTTTTCGCAGTAAAACAAAAAAGAAATGCGCTCGGAAGTTCCCGGAGGGTAACTAAAAAGCCGATAATTGCTGATATTTCTTCAATGAGCTTGTTATGGAAAATAACTGTATGTAACTAATTATTTGCTATTGCTTACCAAAAGAGATACTACTCATTTCGGTTCCTAAAATATTTGTGTATGTTTTATATTATCAAAATTCGAAAGACTCAATTCAAAATTTTCCACAAGAAAAATACATATACAAACTTTGACACGTATTTACACACAGATCAGAATTAACCGCCACGATATTTCCCCCTTTTTTAGGAACTCATATTATTAGTTTACAAGAAATATATTAAAAAAATATAATCCCATAACTTTTGAATTCTGACTTGTTTCCTTATTTTTGGGATTCTGTTCCACTGTGGCGCTGGATCGCCGCAGCGCGGCCGCGGCTACGACTCAGTTTGGAGGAGTCGAGCTAAAATCCGCCGTGGCTGGCCGCGCGGCTAGTAGATTCCGCCACCATGGCGGAAAACAGACACTCATCGCATTGTGTTGCGTCTTGAGTAGCCTAGGTTGCTGCTGTAGCAGACGGGCGGCCGCCGCCGCTCGAAAACGCGGCTAGGAAAACGGTTACATGCTTCTCCATAAGAGCAGTGCTTAGGATTTGGCCGTCAGCCGCGTCCGCCGGCCGCCGGCCGCTGCTAGGAAACTCGACCTTTAGGTTGACCCATTGCCTCTTCCTTGTCTATCTCCCCTTTTGTTGCCTTTCTCATTCCCCCCTCTTTTTTCATTTCTTCTCTTTTGTAACTTTTGTAACCAGTCTATCTTCTGTGTGTCCCTTTTTTCGCTTACCAAGTCTTCTAAATTGCATTTACTTTCTATTTCCCTACATTCCGTAGCTAAGTGCTCTAGGTTTCCAAAATCCTCCCCACATAGGTCACAACATCCCCCCTCTTTGTTTTCCCAATACCTGTTCTACTTCTCTAAATTACCGCATCTCGCTTGTGCGATAAGTTTTTGTCCTTCCCCCTCTTTACACAAATATTCCGACAGCCCTATCGTTCTAATATATTTATATCGGCTATTATATTTTGATTGCACTATTTTCGAGTTTTGTCCTTGTTGTTGCACTTCTATGTCCCTGTTCTTTAAGTTTTCTGCAACCTCTATTCCCTTTCTTCTTCTCTCTTCCACTCCCTCCCGACTCAGTCCATTCCTTCTCAAGTACTCTTGTCTCTCCTTTCCGCTTCTGGTTACTTCTCTATTAACTTCTTTCTCTCTAATGCATTCTTTTACTATGCTCCTCCCTCCATTTCTCCTTACTTCCTCTTCAAACTTCCAAGCTCTTGCCTCCGTATTGACCCTTAATTTCAACTTCTTTGTTTCCTCTAGTACCAGATAGTCCGGTGTTCATCTGTCCAGGCCTAACGACCATTTTATGTATCTTAGTTGTACTCTTTCCACTTCTGCCCTTTCCTTGTATCCCCACAGTTCTACGCCATACAAGGGCACCCCCAAGACCAAGGTATCGAACAGGAACATTCTGAGTTTAAAATCTGTGCTGAACTTTCTCTCCTCTATCCCCCAGACCTGATTTAACGCGATATTTGCCTTTTTTATCCTGTCTTTCACATGTCCCTCTATACTTCCGTTTCTGTGCACTTTTATCCCTAAATAAGTATACTCTTTGACTTCCTCTATTCTTGTATCCTTCCACATCCACCACTTTCTCTTCTCTCTTCCTCCCCCTTTCTTACATATCATTATCTTTGTCTTTTCTGCGTTTAATTCTAGTTCCTTATTGTCAAGATACTTTTCTAACTTTCTTATCATCGCTCTAAACTCTTCCTCTTTTCTTGCTAAAATTACCATGTCGTCAGCATAAGCTAAAGACCAGAATTTTTCGCTTCCTACCCTCAATCCCCCTATTTGACCCTTTAGGAATTCCTCTTCTATATCCGCAATAAAAACTGTAAACAGAGTCGGGCTGAGCGGGCATCCCTGTCTCAGACCCTCTTCCATCCAGAACTCCTCTGATTCCCCTCCTCTCGATCTTACCACATTTCTTGTTTCTTCATATATTCCTTTGATTCTTTCAATTAAACCTCTTCTCACTCCTCTCCCTTCCATTGCTTTCCATAGTTTGGCCCTTTTCACCTTGTCAAATGCCGCTCTCAAATCGATAAACATTGCGTACACCTTTCCTCTTTTCCTACTGGTTTCTCTTTCGCATATATACTGCAGTATATATCCATTATCTGTCACTCCTCTTTTCTCTCTGTACCCAGCTAGCGTATCCGGGAGAATTCTTTTTCCTTCGATGTCTCTTTTCAACCTGTCATTGAGCAGAGATGCGTAGATTTTGTACGCAGTGCACAGGAGACTTATACCCCGGTAGTTTTTTGAACTGCTTTCGTCCCCCTTTTTAAATAAAGTGGTTATCACCGCTTTCTTTCAGTCCTCCGGAAATCTATCCCCTACCCATACCTTCCTTATTATTTCCTTCAGCTTCTCTTTCGTGTTGCCCTCGCAGTATATCCAGGCCTCGTTTGGGATTCCGTCTACTCCTGGTTCCTTCTTTTTCTTTAATCTTTTTAACTGCTTTTTTAACTCCTCTTCTGTTAAGTCTTTTTCTTTTTCTTTTTCTTCACTTGGTGATTGTTCCCTTCTTGCTCCTACTTTCTTCACGTCCGAACCTCCCAGCAAATTTTTAAAACGTTCTCTCCACGCTCCTATATCGATTTTATTGTCGGTGTTTGTCCTTTTCCTTTCCTTATTTATATATGTCCATATTTGCCCTTCGGATCTCGCTTCCCTAATTTGTTTCTTCTCTTCCTTCTTTTTCTGTTCTTCTTTCCTTTTACTTAAATCCCTAAATTCTTCTTTTTTCTGTACAAGAAGCTCCTTCTCGATTTTCCCCTTCTTCCATTCTTTATAACACCTGTTCAATTTCCTTTTTTCTTTGGTACACTCCTTATCCCACCATACTTTGTAGCCTTTCTTCCTTCTTTTGATCTTAACCTTTCTCCTTTCCAACATACTACTTATCCCTGTTTTTAATATATCCAATTCCCTTTCATTCTCTTCTGCTTCTTCATATTCTTTATCTCTAGTCTTCTCTTTAAATCTTTCTATTGCCTCCTTGTTCCAGCTGATGACTTCTCTTATAGATTGAACTTTCCCTATTTTTTTCCCCCCTTCAGTCGTTATCTCCACAATTAATGGCATATGATCCGATTCCGATCTGTCTCCTACCCTCATTTCTTTGGTCCTATCCCATCCAATGGAGTTGGTCACCACATAATCTATCACCGACACACCTTTTTTGCTCACCTGTGTATATTCCCCCTTTTCATCGCCTTTTTTATTTCCATTTAATATATACCAACCCCTCTCCTCTATTGCACTTAGCATTTTTTCTCCTTGACCATTCTTTATCTTATCCTTTGAATTTCTCCTTTCCATGTCTTCCAGTATTTCTCCATCGAAGTAGCTTCCTTCTCCTCCTATTCGGGCGTTGAAGTCACCTCCTATTATAATTACCTCCCCCTCCACCTGGTCTATTTTTTGTATCAGACCTCCCATCACTCTCTCTATTTCCTTATTGCTATATACTGTCCATATGTTCAAAATTTCTTTCTTTGCTTTAATTTTCTTTCCTACTAGACCCTCCCTTTAACTATCCTCTTCTAACACGTTCCAACCTTCTTTCCCGCCCGTTATGATTCCCCCTCTTGGTCTCCCTTTCTTATGCTCTCTTACTGCTGCCTGACAACTCCAAGCAAAACCCTTGGTCAGTCTTCTCTGCAATCCCTCCCATTTTTTCTGGTCTACCCCATGTTTCTATTAAACCTACGTAATCAAATTCCTCAACAAACTTCCAGAAGTCTCTGTCCTTTTTCCAAATTCCTGCCACGTTCCAAAATAGCAACTTTCCGTTGTTTTCTTCTGATTCCTTTTCCCCGACTGTTTGTATTTCTGTTTTCTTTCTACGTTCATTTATTTTTCTTCTCCTCCCCCTCATCGGCCTTATCGGTTCTTCCTGTGAAGTTAATTCCGAAAAATCCCCTCTTTTTCCAAAAGCTCCCCCCTTTCGTCATTCCAGAAAAACCATCTATCTTGAATGCTTAGTTTCGTATATCCTATTCTTACTTCTTTTCCCTGCTCCTTTAGCTTTCTAGCCTTGTCTCTTATAGCTCCTTGTACCGCTCTTTCCTCAAACGTCAAATCATGCTCAATATATGTTCTTTTCGTACCTAATCTATTTTTCTTTCTCATGACTTCCTGTTTCTTTTCCCAGCTTTCCAATTCTACCAGAACTACATTTGTATGCTGGTTACCTCTTAGTTCTGTTTTGCTTATCCCTCCTGTCACTTCTAGTTCTACTTTTAGAAATTCGTCTACCTTTTCCCTAAGATTCTCTTTACTTACTTTTAAACCTTTGATGATGATGTTATTTTTCTTCATCTTTTTCTCCTGTTCCTCCATCTTCTTTTTCATTCTCCTCACTTCATTTCAGACGTCATTTCCTTCCTTCCTAGCTACAGTTCCCTCACCCGTCTTCTCCACCTCCTTTAGCTTTCTCTCTACTCGCATAAGATTCTCTCCGTCAACTCCTTATCCTCCCTCTCCTTCCTCTTTCTCTCCTTTTCCTCCCTCTATTCCATGCCTCTCATCATATTTTCCATCCTTTCTAGTAGCTCCTCCTCTCGTTTTTTAAACATTTTTTCTATATTTTCCACTCTGATTGTAAACTCCTCCATTATATTACTTACTTCCTTCCTAAAGTCTGTCATAAGCTCCCCTCTTTCTTGCCTCATACTTGCCGAAATTTCTTTCATCATGTTTCCTATTGTTGTCTCGATCTGTCCCTCCTCCTCTTTCCCCTCTGTCTTTTCAGCCGCTACTCCTTCCTTTGACGGTTTTTTTTCAGATCTGCCTTTTTCGCTTTCTGGTACCCATTTCCAGTTTCTCCGCCCCTTTCCCTTATGTTTTCTAATCCCCACACATCTGTGAGTTTTCTGCTATACTGTCCTTCTCTTTCCCTCAATGTTTCCAAAGTCGCCCTTCCTCGTTTCCTTCTCTCCTCTGTCGGCGTTTCAGTGTATTTTCCTTCCTGCCTTTCTGCCTCCTTCTCCTCATCCGCCATTCTTCCTTCTTTTCCGTTCCTACCTAACCTCGAACACCTATCACCCTACCTTACCGACCTACCGTTCCCACCCGTTCCTTCTCTCCTAACCTCAACTTTCCTGCCACCGGTTTCTTGTCTCTAATCTCTCTATCTCTTCGGTTTCTCTTCAACCTTTATTACCTTGCACTCTGCAGCTTCTAAGTCCCACCCCTATCTAATCCTCTCCTTTTTCCCTAATCTATTTCTAAATTAACTCTTATATTCCTATCCTCACACTCTCACTTCGACCGTTCACTCACACTTCCTCTAACCAAGTCCAATTAAATTTTTATTCACTTATGTGTTAGTTCGGCAGACCTCACAATGTATTGTTCTGGTTTCCTTTTTTTTTATGATTTATTCTTAATGCAGTGCATACCTAGATCAGACGTAAGGGGTAACTAATGGGACGTGTTTTTGATTGTAGCTGTGTTTGAATTTTTTTTTTTTTTTAATTTTTGTGTCTAAATGTTTAACGGCCGATTTCTTCACTTTCAGTAATCTTGTTGTCTGAAATTAGAGTTATGTTCCACATAACTGCCACATGATAGCATCCAAATGGTCGACGAGTGCCGCATGATAGGCATCCAATTGAAAGTTCACTAACCGGGACTTTAGTCAGAGGTGAAGAAATCGGGCATTAGCTACTTCACGCCACGCCTATACCGGCTTCCGTTAATGTCATTTTTTGGAACGATGCCCCATTACTGTGGCTTTTATGGCGAAAAATCTCTCCGTACAAGGGTATAGCGTGGCGGTCAACCCTATTGTAGCTAAATTTTTTGAAATTGAGACGGGTACGAGATCAGTCGACATTATTTTCAAACCTCATTACAGTAATCTGGGATGCGAGTGGTAAACCGATCATAAAAGCGGAACGCGCAGCTCGGTTACCTGGGCCGGGAAACTCCCAATACAGTAATTCCCCGTCATGAGCTCGACGAACGGAGCTGGCAGCGCACAGTGGTTCCAAAGTGACTTTTTGCGGTCAAAATTCTGTATCTCCGTCAATTCTCAACCGATTTTTGATTTCTTTGGCTCATTTTGTAGGGAATTAAATTTGCTAAAATGTCACAGAGTAGTTTTCCAAAATTTTCTTTAGGGATTAAAAAAAACAAATTTTGAACTCTTGGTGTCGAAAGAACGAGTTTATTAACCAGTTTTTTCATAAAATCATTTTTTCTGATTTTATTCTTTATGTAGTGTATGCATTATAGATCAGAAGTAATGGGTAACGAATGGGATGTATCGCTGTTTCTAGCAGTCTTGGAACCAGAAATGAGCAAAAAATTATTTAAAATAAAAAATTGGTTTTGAATAAAAGGCAGAAATTTTATTCGAAACTCATGAAATATAAATAACCGGGAGTTATTTATTATTCGAAGCGCTGTAAATAATATTTTCATTCGGCGGGAATTCATCCGAAGCTTCGAATAATGTTCTCCCTTTCATACGCCACTATTGTGGCTTTCACACGCATGTGGCGAAAAATCAAGTCAACCCTGTCGTAGCCAAAATTTTTTAAATTCAGACGGGTGCGGGACCATTCGACACATTGTTTTCAAGTCTCGTTACAGTAATCTAGGGTGCAAGTGATGAATCAACCATAAAAGCGGAGCGCGGGGCTCGCATACCTGAGCCGGGAAATTGCATATAGCTCTTTGCGATGTTAATTTGAAAGAGACTATCCTAAAATTCTCGAACCTCAGGCACCACCGCTGTTCAGCGGTCGCTGGCAGAAGTATCGGCGCATGGTTGTAGTGAAATGCGTCCGCGAGGCGCTGTTGGCAAATTTACCTGTTCGCACGCGCGTAGGTTGCAGTCTTAACGGATGACCCTGTACTAGGGTTGTCCCTATCATCGTTGCATGTTCGCCGCTTCGTTGGTTTCGAGCACCGCTTCCACGCGGCTCGTAGAAAACGCTATGGATGCTCGCGTCTTCGGACTGCCCATCGGGACAACGCTAATTAAACAAGGGGACCACGCGGTAGGGGATATCGTTTTTGGAACGACAGTATGGGGGGGGGGGCGTAGTACTTATATGGTATAAAAATACCATTTCGGCTTTTCCTACAGTGGGCCTTTGTTCTTGAGATATTTTGATTTAAAGTTTTTATAGCATCTATACCCAAGAAGGATCCGTGGCCACAACGGTAACGCGTCAGATTATCACACCGACGGTCGAGGTTCAAGTCTCCCCCCCCCCCCGTAAATTCTTTTTTCTTTTTTTTTTTACAATTTTTCCCATGGAAATATATTTTGTGGATATTACGTATCATATACGTAACGGTTATCCCACTTTACCGGCTCGACAATCATAAGCGTCGCAAGTTTTGGAATGAAATATTTTTGCAGTACAAGAATATGAAAGCACCGGTGAAAGAAATGATTAGAATAGTATGTTATGTCATAAATGCATTTTTATTTGACCTTAAAATTTGCGTAGTGTAAGAAGAACTATAATTCGTTCGTTTGTACACACGAATACTATACGCGCTGTTACTCAATTAATTAATAATGACTTCATTGTAATTAAACAGCACTAGCATTAATTAGTAGCGATTAAGTAATTAATAGCATTTATTTTGTAGGAACTAAAGCGAAACGCGGAGAGCCGTTGCTCTAGTCGCATTGCCTTGCTAAAAACTCGCATAACCTCGAATGGTAGTCGATTGTGCCGCGGCAAATACACTTTCCGCGACTTCACTTCCGTAAGGAAACGTGGTTTCCCCTCTAATCGACGTAAAAGTGCAGGCTGCCGTGACAGCGCCGCGATATGGACGATTGCTCGAAAACCGTGGAAAATCGTTATGCCAGTGGCGTATCGACTTTTTACGCTAGCTCGACTCACGGCCATCTTGCGAATTAGCACCGCCAGTTAACGATCTTCACAGGAAACTTTGCCAAGAATGCTTGAAATTCTGGTGTCGCCGATTTAAATAATGAATAATACCAGTGGCGGATTTAAGGGGAAAGGCCCAGGTTACAAATATTCTAGAACACCCCGTATATGTAATAGATTCAGAAATAAATCTACATGCGTGCGGTATGAAAATTATGGGAAATAGAAATATAGTGTTTGGATAAAATCATTTTTTTTGCGGAAGGGGGCCCAGGCGGCAATGCTCTTCGGTCGCCCGTTAAATCCGTCACTGAGTAATACTGAACTGATTTAACGATTGTTTCTTGGTGGATAATAAAATGGGGAAACATAAATCACTTCCGCCATTTTCGAATTGGGCTGAGATTATTCCAATAATTTAATATTGGAATATTTTACAAGTATTCGAATGCTATTCAAATATTTAACTATTCGAATAGTATTCGAGTATTAAGTATTCGAATTCTATTCGAGTATTAAGTATTCTTAGTAATTAAGTATGGAGTATACTTAGTATTTAAGTATTCAAATAGTATTAGAATACTTAAATATTCAAATAGTATTTGGATACTTGGATATTCGAATTATATTCGCCAAATTACTGAGCAACTGAAGTAGTCGAATATTTGAATACCGAAGAATTCGACAAATAGTTCCAGCCCTATTTTCGAATAGTCAAGGGGCCTTGGCACCGCCCAAAGGAAATGGAAAAAGGAGATTAATGTAACCACGCCAGAAGTAATTCGAGAGCTTTATAAAAAGAAAGGAAAACTGGATTTTATTCTTTAAATTTATTTTTATAACCACTTAATGAATTTTATTGAATTTCTATTAGAAATATTTTTATCCGTCCAACTCAGCTCTCCCCAAAATTAAATCCTGAGTGCGCCATTCGAAGAATACATTATTATATTATAAATGTTGTGCACTACTATGTGTGAATTTTCAAGTAAGAATAAGATGAGAATATCTCATTTGTTTAGTATAACACTGCTGTATAGATTTTGATGTAACCGAAATTGGTTTTTGAAATCGAAATCTCCCCATATATATACTCGAGCTCATTTAAGAAGGAACTTAATTCGCGCATGTAGAATGCGATCATTGGCTCCGAGGGAGCGTTTGTTTGTGGTATAGCCAATAGTAACTTGTTTCGTCGCCAACATGTGCAGAACCGATCTAAACTCGTCAGTCGGCAAGTTCCTTCTTAAATGAGCTCGAGTATAAACAGTTTAAGTAGGGAATTCTAATTTCTGGGAAGTAGTGTTCTTCCAAAAAATCGTTGGTTTTTGAAGAAGAAGCTACATATTTTTTTAATTAAAAGTTTACAGGTAGTTGATTATCTACTGAAAATTAATATTCCACAAGTGTGTGTGAGAATACAAATCTAGTTTTCCAAACTTCCTCGTCTTTTGAAAACACTTGTAACGTTTATAAAATATATAAAATATATAAAATTCCATGTATTTAAAAATATTAAAGACACCAAATATTTCTCCATTTTCAACTCATAAATTCATTTCTCAGTCAGTAAACTTTACTCTACATAATCTTGTAAGAAAGTCAATGTAAAGAAATCCAATCTACGATTTCGTAATGTTACACAATAGATCATAAACTCCCTTTGGTCACTTTCTTCAATTTTTTTTTGCGTCAGCAAATGACGCAAACGGCACAAAAACTCGCTCGTGGTTTGCACACGATGGCAGCTTAGAAACAAAGCCTCCTTTCTTGGAATGCACTCACTAAATTAAAAAAAAAAGGTACTCGTGAGAATTCTTAAAAATCGAGTATCTCGAAAATGAAAGCTCGCATAAACAATCTTGATTCTTTATTGTCCAAAAATTTTTCATTTCACAAAAACGATTCTTTTATTTGAAAATATATTGATTAAACAAGGCTGCTTTATCTCGATTAAAATGAAGGAACGAATTTCAGCAATTGATATTTTTGGAAATATAAATTCACTTATAGACAAATTTATTTTTAAACAAATACGAAATCTGGAAAATGATGACGTAAACCCTCCCTAGTTTCATGTGGATGAAGTCATATTGTGAGTGCAAAATATCATAAAATGGCCCAAACAGTTTTTCCCTCAATTATAACCAAAACAATTGATTCCAGAACAAGATATAGAATTGCAAGAATTAATATTCTCGTGTAATATTATTATTATTCCATTTTGATTATATACCATTCTTTCAAAAGTTCATGAAATGAATTTCACTTATTAAAATTTTAATTTATGTGTTACTCTGTCCCTAAATCAAGAATTATTTTTTATTAAGAATAGCTCATAGAATAAACTCCTTGCTTAATCATTTTTCTATATTATCTCTCTAGTCTAGAATCACAGTGATATCCAGCGTTTTGTAAATAATTTCAGCAACAAAAAAAAAATCTCATAATATCACCACCATTTTCTACCTCAATTCAATTCATCTTCTCATAATAGTTTCTCCACGCAGCAGATTCGCCTCGAGCGTACCAGAATTATTCCACAATAACAAGCGAAGCAAACTGCCTCAGCCAATTCCGTTTATTTTTCTGCGCATAACAATTCCACCAGCACCTAAGTTGCCACGATTTCCTGAGATCAAATGATCTTTCACAAACGAGCCAACAGTTGCATCGGATTCGCGTGCAATTCGCGGGCACCCAAGCGTGCAGATGCGGCCGATGCACAACGAGCTTCCGGCATAGCGAATCTTCGGTATTTCACACACTCGAAACACCTGTTCCGTTGGATTTCTATTTGATCGCGCGATAGATCGTTCTGCGGAGCAAGGCTGACGGTGAGCGAAATTTAAAATGGAAATATTCAAAACAGTGTTTCAAATAAATACTGTCGAAGTTAGGGCTGGGACTATTTGTTTAATTTTTCGTTATTCGAATACTTCAGTTGTTCAGTTATTTGGCGAATATAATTTGAATATCCAAGTATCCAAATTCCAAATACTATTCGAATATTTCGGTATTCGAAAATTATTCGAATACTAATGTAATTGCATAGTACGATGTGAATTATAAATCAACTTCTTTAGGTTCATTATTATACAAGCTTTTATTTAGTTCCAGTTGCGAGTTCGTTAATTTGTCAGGGTGAAATCTTGTAAGTTAATTTTGACCCTCTTCAACATATACGATCGACTTGAAACGTTCCACACATACATAGTTCTGATGGCAATACAATATTTTCACTAAAAAGCATGAAATACTTTTTTAAAAAAAAACTAATTTTTCTTTTAAATACAAGCTTTTATTAAAATGTAATAAAAATGAACGAATAATTTTGATACCGGCCCCGATGACTGCCTGAGAAGAATTCCCTTATATGTTTAAAAATAAACGCGTGATTCATAATTTAATACATCAGTATTGAAATATTATTCAAATACTTAAATATTCGAATAATAGAATTCGAATACTCAAATATTCGAAGTTCATTCGCAGCATTCGAATACTTGTAAAATATTCGAGTACTAAATTATTTGAGTAGTCCCAGCCCTAGTCAAAGTAGATATTTGCTTGGTTAATTTTCTCGACCTTTTCAGTACATTCGGTGGCGGCCATGCACTTAAGGACACATTTGATTTAAATTTATAAACGTTTTGTGCTGTTGAAGAAAATTAGCTATAGCATAAAAAATTATATTAGTTGTGCAGGAAGACACTTATTGTTAAAATATTTAAGATCAGGTATTTCAGACGTGAAAGTTGACAACTTATATGTTAAAATAAACATTTATTTTTAACTTTGATTCACAAAATGAACGAAAAAGAAATTGTTTAAGCTTCCCCTACACTTCGGAATTTTACAGCAATGGTCACGCAACGTTCCTGAGGTTTTACAGTAATTGCCGCGCAACGTTTAGGAAATTTTACAACAATGGTCACGCAACGTTTCCAAGATTTTACAGCAATGGTCGCGCAACATCCCACAGAGCACCATAACATTGCAGCAACGTCTCTGCAATATTGCGGTGCAAGATTGCAATATTGCACTATAACATTGCAGAGACGTTGCAGGTTCAGTCCTATGTCCGCCTTCGCAATATTGCAGGTGTGTATTTTTGTAATGTTGCGGCAGCATTGCAAACATGTAGACCTGCAACGTTCCGGCAATGATTCTACAACGAAACGGCAAAATTGTGGCAATGATCCTGCAACTCTTCGGAAATATTACGGTGCAAGATTGCAATGTTGCACTATAACATTGCAGAGACGTTGCAGGTTCAGTCCTATGTCCGCCTTAGCAATATTGATGGAGTATAATCCCGCAACATTTCGGAAATTTTACAGCAATGGTCTCACCGCAACGTTTTGGGCAGTGAGGGACGCGACGACATGAATGTGTGCAGAATCGTAGTAGTATAACGCCCGTGTGTCTTTTTCTCATAGAAAATATTTTTACCCCAGGGGGATTCGAACCGACGACCTGTAGCATCGTAGACGAACACTTTACCGCCGCAGCTACAACCGTTGATTGATAAGATTGCTTACGTATTCGAACTTATACTCCTACCGTGCAAAACTTTAAACTCATATTATTCAAAAACGAAGGATCATTTGAAAAACCTATTAGGGATTTTTAACACTGTAGGTGCGGACTCCAACTATAACCCGGTGTCATTTTAGGTTAGGTTGGAAAGTAGTGTTTAGACTAAACCTTTGCATTTGTCCTTTCATCTCTCTTTTCTCTTGCTTGATTGTATATACGTGTTTGTGCAATAAAGACGTTTAATAATAATAATAATTTCACACATTAAAGTATATAGTATCTACTCTATCTAAACAAATTAAATTCATTTTCAAATCTCTTCTATAATTTAAATTCATGTACAAACAACTCTCACAATAACACTTTTTGCATACCTTCAACGGCCAACGAGAAATTCTAGCACATGCAGTTAAATGAAACATGTTGTAGAATCTACTCGACGTCATATTTCAAATTTCGTCAAAGTATCATAGTTGCTTCAGAATATTGCTGTACTGTTTCTACAATATTTCCACTACAGTATTGCACGGCAATATGTAGGCAATATTGCTAGGTCGTTGCCACTGAAACATTGCACATCGATGTGCGCGCAATATTGCTGAAATATTGTAAGATCGTTGCCAGTGGAAGATTGCACGTCGATGTGCGCGCAATATTGTCGAAATATTGTAGGATCGTTGCCACTGGAACATTGCACGTCGATGAGCGCGCAATATTGCAGAAATATTGTGGGATCGTTGCCAGTGAAACATTGTACGGCAACGTTCTTGCAATATTGCTGCAATATTGTAGGAGCATTGCCACTCCAATAATGTACGGCAATATTGCAGGAACGTTCCTACAATTTTGCAATGCAACCTGCAACAACGCCATATTGCAGCAACGTTCCTGCAATACAGCTGCAACGAAGTGTGCTGTATGGGATTTTCCGAGATTTTACAGCAATGGTTACGCAACGTTTTCAAAATTGTACAGCAATGGTCCCGCACCGTTTCGGGCAATAGGGCCAAAAATAAAAATAACGCTATTTTTTTTATATGCATATATAATATATATATATACCGGACGGACCATGTCTAGCGAGGGTGGTACCCGACGACATAAAATGTGTACAGAGAATCATATAGTAGTATAACGGTCCGTGTCTCTTTTATAATAAATTGAAAACTCTTTTACCTTGGGGAAAATTCGAACCCGCGATCTGTAGCACCGTAGACCAGGCCTTCCCAAGTAGGGGAAATGCACTTCTGAAACACATGTTTCGGTTCTCCCTCCAACGCTGCGCCTTCAGCTAAGGTGGGACGATTCCTACTACCCTCTCTCCGAGGAGACAGTAACGCCGCTAGGAAGCATGCCGGGGCGCCTTAGGGTGGAAGTACCAAATGTGTCAAGTTTGTATAGGAAATTTCATAATGACTTAAAAATAGAATGCTAGTTTAAATTTTAATTTTTCCTACTTATACTCCTACTATGCAATACCTTAAACTTAAATCATTCAAAAACGAAGATTCGTTTTGACAAACTCCATTACATCTCCCTAATCGTAGAGCCGAATATTTCACAACAAATTCAGTTCGACGCTTGATGTTGTATTAAGTTGATTCTTATCTGTTATGAAATAGCATGCGTAGTACAAGAAAATAATGTTTTTTTTAGTTTTTAACGTATTTTTAATAGAATCGTTTAACATAATTTTTTTATATATTTTTTTTTATTTTCTAGTGTTTAGTGTTTGTGGATTTTCATTGCACAGCTCAGACTTCTTTACAAATATCTTTTATTGCTGTATACAGCTTAAAAGTTCGCTTAAACCTTGTAGTGCTAATTAACTAATTGTATTAATTACTTATATCACATATTATCCAGGTTTACATATATTCCCTCGGAGGTTGCCTGTGAAGTGATTAATACAATTATTTAATTAACACTATAGGGTTTAAACAAATTTATAAACAGCAACAAAAGATACTTGTAAAAACGTGTTACATGTGCCATTTGCTGCCAGTGTCCCTACTATTGCCATTTAATTGATTATAGATAATAAAAACGTCGAGTGCAAATATGTAAGTCTGTATTCATTGCGGATTGGTTGCTGTAATGGTGCTCATACGTTGCGAGCGCACGTGGATTGTACCGCAATGTATGCGTAATATTGCACGGCAATGTGTGCACAATATTCCAGGAACATTACACAAACGTGTCCATTGCAATATTGCACAACAATGTGTGCACAATATTCAGGGAACATTGCAGAAACGTGTCCATCCCAATATTCCACGGCAATGTTTCCACAATGTTGCAGTAATATTGCAATGCAGCCTGGAACCAAATGCAACATTGCAATGTACTACAACGGTTGTGCAACGTTCCTGCAACGAAGTGTGCTGTAGGGGTTGAGGTACAATTTGACTTATTAGACATTTCTTTGAAGAAGCTTTAGCCATAGGCTAAAGGCAGGTAATATGGAACATCTGATTTTCAAAGCTTGTCAAAAGTAGAGGAATTTGTTTTTTTTTTTTAATATAAGTGACATGAGGTGACGAAGGAATTAGTGTATAATCATATTTACATAGTCAAATGTAAAATATCCAATTGCTTTGTAATTATAATAAAAAAAAAATAAAAAAAATAGGACCTAATATGGAACACCTAGGAAATTTGTAAAAAAAATAAAAAATCTTTACATTCTTTTTTACTAAAAATGACGATTTAATAAGTAAAAGATACAAATCAATAAATATACATCATTTTTGGAATTTATTCCTGCTTTCTGCGTCTCTTACACGTTGTGCACGTGAATAATACGTCCGAAGCCCCACATACTTCGTGTGCCCACTGAATGCAGCGACTGCATTGGGTCTACTTTTCATTGCCATTTCCTTTATAATTACCAACACAAAATAAGCAGAAAATATGTGGAATTTTCCCATACGCTGCTCTCAACCTTTTTTCGAGCTCGCGTCTACGAAGGGAAAACGCCCTAAAATCCTTTTTGTTTATCACATACCACTCATGGGGGTCATGATCTCGACCATCTGGATCACGACCATGGGAGCGGGAGTGACACGACGACGACCCCGAAGGATCTCCTTATATGGAAATTCCTAATGAATCCCCATTCATTTTTGGGACTATATAAACCCTTTGGTTTCAACCCTCGTTGGTTAAAAGCTATAGAGTCACGCGTAGAGTCACGTCGTGTCACGCTTGTACAGAGTTGGTTAGATTCAGTAAGATCGGACTAAAGTCGCCGTCGGAATCAGAGTTAACCTCATAGAATCCGCGAGTCCGGTTTATATTCTACTTGGCACTTTTGAAATAGCCACTCGTACGCCCCGCATCGCCAGTGCGTCAACACCGTGCAACTAGTGGTAATTTACACATTTTATTTAATTAACCACTCGCGACACTTACATTTGTACAATAACTGATTATTGAATATACGAATAGTGTTCACGTGTAAATCGAGTCGATTTCGTTAAACCCATATCTTACCCAGCGATCCTTATAATATTAGTAGCACTCACCCACTGATACAACTTTACCGCTCGAGTTGTATCAACTTTAATTAAGAGTTACGAGGCATTACTAACATTTCTCGCGACTCCCTGATTTGGCATCAGGTTCGTTCGCAACCTTTCATCCAAAGCAAGGAATCTTTTCCAACCCATTGGCTCCCCGATTTCGCATCGGGTTCGTCCACGAAAATTCACCCCTCCTACGGCTCCCTGATTTCGCATTAGGTTCGTCCGTATCCTGCAGCTCCCTGATCTCGCATCAGGTTCGTCTGTAAGTCTACCAACTTCCGAACAGCTCCCTGTTTTCGCATCAGGTTAGTCTGCAAGTCTACCAAACTTCCGAACAGCTCCCTGATTTCGCATCAGCTTCGTCTGTGAATAATCCAACCTCCGAACAGCTCCCTGGTTTCGCACCAGGTTCGTCTGTGAACTACATCCTAGTGACTCCCCGATTTCGCATCGGGTTCGTTCACGACGTTTTACTCTCCTGCGGCTCCCTGATTTCGAATCAGGTTCATCCGCGTGTGACTCCATTCCTAGAGGCTCTCTGATTTCGCATCAGGTTCGCACTCGCCGTCAATAATCCTAGCGGCTCCCTGATTTCGCATCAGGTTCGTCCGCGTACCTAACTAACAAACTCTAAAACGTATTCCTTGGGAAATACCCTTCTCGCCGACCTCTCGCGTTGCCTCAGTCCCGGCTCGTAACAGCATCATTGTCATCATCGCCACTATCAACTACATCTATGTTACTCGATATGTTCCATATTACGTACACACATGTTCCGACAAGAAATTAAGAATTATACTAATCATAAGAAGAAAGTAATTTAATTGGTATAGTACTGTTGAATAATTAAGAACACACATATTTAATGATAAATTGTATCAAAATAATACTTTGTAACATGCCTTCACTACAATATTTAACTGTTCGATGCACTTTTTAGAAACTTTTACACCCTATGAAAAATATAAACGTTTTTTTTTTTTCAATGATGGATGCTCGACTGAAGCTCAATTGTCAGTATTGTCGTCTATTGTGTCTAGAGACCTAGTACACACGATTGCCGGAAGAGTTCGTTATTTCTTTATCCAAATATTACGATATTTCATATTACGTGCCGTTCCATATTACCTGCCTTTATCCTACCTATCCTACAGTTTAGTAAACAAATTTTGGTTTGTAGTTACGAACATAAGTAGAATTTCTAGGCTGGGCATATATTTAAGGACACATTGAAGTTTTGTTTATTTTCTGTATTTATTTTAAGTGTAGCTTACAATATCGTTAATATTTTCTAGGGAAAACTTTATAGATTTTATTAATCTTCTACATCTATCAAGTGGAATCGCCTTTCGAGCTTCTTCAACAACCACGTAAGTACAATATCTCAATTGGATTCAAATCTGGAGATATTGCCGACTTCATTACATTAATATTTTCGTTAATTAAAAATTGTTCAATTATACGGACGGTAGTATGTTTCGGATTATTATCCGCTTGGTAGATTCAATCTTCCGGTATGCAATCGAGGCGGGGCCAAGAGAAGGGGTGGGGGCACTTTCCAGGGGGCTCTAATTATGTGAAAAAATAATTGAATTAAATTTTGTTTACTACTTCTCTTTTTAACTAATTAGAAATCGCACTAAAAGTTTATTTTAAAATATCTGTTCGATGGTTGTCTGTTAATATTACTTATTTGTGAATCGTTATTTATCGTTATGTGTATGTATATGGTTTATTGTATCTCCTAAGGGTTTACATTCTTCTTTCCTTCTCCTCTCTTTACAATTTCTTGCCCTAACCCAGCGGTGACCACATCGGGCCATTTGGGAGTAAGGTCTCCATGATGTTTACCGTAGCTGCGTGGAAGGGGAGCTCGAAAGCCAATGGTAACGTAATCGCTAACCTTCTCCTCATATTCCGCTCTCTCCGCCCTCGCCTCGCTCGCTCTTCGCCGCTCTCTCCCATCTCGCTCCCCCGCCGCTCTCCCTCTCTCTCCCTCCCTCTCTCCCTCAGCGCTCTCGCCCCTCATCGCTTCCGCTATCTTGCCGCTCTCTCTCCCTCTCGCCTCTTACTCTTATTTTTCTTCTTATTCTACGCTTGTCCTTCCCTCTTGTCCATTTCTTTCTCTTACTTCTTAACGCTTATTCCCGCCACCTTCGACTTTCATTTCATTCCTTCCACTCCATTCCTTCTTTCACTCCTTCCTCCTTCTCTTTTTCCCTCCCCCTCCCTCTCCCTCACCCACTTCCTGCTCCCTCGCCCCTTTTTCTTTCCATCCTCTTCATCCATTCCTCTCCTTTTCCTCTTTCATCCAATATCTCTCTTATCTTTTCCCCTATTCCCCTCGCACTTTCCTCCTCCCTTGCACACCTCTCCGTCACGTGTTCCCATGTTTCTTCCTCCCCTCCACATATCCTGCATCTCCTCTCCTCCTGCTTTTCCCAATACCATCCTCCCCTCATTTAGTTTCCCAACCTAAATCTCGCTATCCTCCTATATCTCTCCTCACCCCATCCTGCTTCTAAATATTTCGGTACCCCTTCCGTTCTTATTTCCCTGTACCATTTATTATACCTTGACTCTTTTATTTTCTCTCTCCTCTCCTCCTCCTGTTTCCTACAATCTTCCTTTTCCATTTCTTCATACCCCTCCCGCCTCCTTTCCCCCTCTCCCTCCTCTCCCTCCTCCTGCCACCCCCTTTCTATCTTAAACTCTCTCCTCTCTCTCTCCCATGTGGTCAGCTCTTCCTCCTTCTTTTCCCTTACCTCTCCCCAACATAGTCTTGCTATCTTCCCCTCTTTCCCCCCTGCTCAACTTCTCCTCATACTTCCACGCTCTTCTTCCTGCCCATGTTCTTAGCTTCATCCTTTTCGCCTCCTCCCTTACCATATATCCCGGTGTTCTCCAGTCTACCCCTAGTGTCCATCTTATAAACCTCTCCTGTACTCTCTCTACCTCCTCTCTTTCCTTCCATCCCCATACTTCCGCTCCGTATCCTAACACCGTCCACACTAGCGTGTCAAAGAGCCACATCCTCCTACTCCATTTCTTCCCAAATTTTCTCTTTCCTATTCCCCATGCCTGCCTCATTATCACTCCCGCTTTCTTCACTCTGTCCCTGACGTGTGCCTCTTGACCTCCATTTTTCTTCAGCACGTATCCTAGGTATTTAAATTCCTTTACTTCTTCTATTCTTCTTCCCTTCCATTTCCATTCTATCACTCTTTCTCTCCCTCCCCCTTTCCTGAATCTTGTTATCTTCGTTTTCTCCACATTCACTTCTAACCTCTTCTTCTCCATATACTTTTCCATCCTCCTTATCAAACTCTCCATTTCTTCTTCCCTCTCTGCCATTACCACCACATCATCTGCATATGCCAATGCGCATATCCTCCTTTGCCCCACCTCCACCTATTTATCGTTATGATTAAATGTTATTTAATTTTATTTAGAATAAATTTCATTTTTTTTTAAGATTTACTCAAATACACAAATACACAAACCGATCTATAATGCCTTTTGATGAATTGGACCTGTACGATTCATATGCATGGAACCCCCGACACTTTTGTTTTCGTGCACTTTTCATTAAACTCCTCCCCCACACGACGTCTCGCTATAGTCTCTCCTCGGGTCCAAATCGATTATATTTCGATTCGTTGGTGAATACTAAGCTTCCCCAAAAACAAAAAAATATCCATAGCCTATTTTCTCTGGAGATAGAGGACGGTTCCAAATTTGAATAAGATTGTCTATAAGTATTGTATGGTCACCATTGTGTATCAGAGATGCCAGATCGAGGACGGGTTCACTCGAGAATTTCCTCCACCTCGCGCATACTACGCCGAAGCAGCGAGTCCGTGAGCTCGGCGCTTCGGAGATATATTCAATATATGAAAGTTCAATTTTACATGTCAAAAAAATTTATTTCACATGTCAAGTGTTTGTGTCTGAGTTTCTTTAAAATATACGAGAAAAAATTTGGTCAGCGTAATAGGACTTTAAATGTATACTATGAATAAGAGGAGTACGAGATTTTTTGTTTTCATACGTAGTTAGAGAGAAAAATAGAAATATTTTGGTCTAGATCGGGCTTTCGACAAACCAACTGAAATGATTTACTTTTTGGGTTAACCTATTTTAAAGATTCAATTTATTTCTTGTCGACGATAGCCAACTGAGGAGAATAACACAAAAGGGGAATTTTCTCGAAAGATTCTCAGTATATACATCTCTATACACGTACAAACACACTCAAAATGTATTTCATTCCTAAAAAATTAATTATTCCTCAAACTCAAATTTAGTCATTTCACTGTGTCCTGTTATTAATTTAAGGTAGTTCGAAATAGAAGTTTGAATATGCATACTTCTCCTTTCATCGGTTGCCACTGAACTCGAAAGGAAGCGCGCGAAAGATAGATATACTCGAGCTCATTTTAGAAGGAACTTAATTCGCGCATGTAGAACGCGCATTCGTAGAAACTGATACAACATTTCCTTCTTTCTTAAGGGGGTAGACACGGGTAATGCAGCGCGCTGTATACCGACACAATCTGGCCCGAAACAGGGGGTTGGGATTTTTCATCATTCGTCCTTATATGAGCAGATTTTGGGCTGGGCGAGGTCTCATTCGAAAGATGAAGGTTCAGTGCAGCGCGCTCTTCTCATGGTTCAACGAGATTGTGTTGACATCTAATAATATGAGTGTCCAAAGTAGAGCAAAAGTCGACAAAATACACCCGCAGAATCCAAGTATTTTTAGGTCACTAAAAGAGCTTTGTGACTGAAACGGTGAGAAGAGCGCGCTGCATTGAACCTTCCTCTTTCGAATGAGTCCTAACCCAGCCCCAAATTTGCTCATATAAGGACGAATAATGAAAAATCGTGACTTCAGTCCCAAATACGAGTTCCGCCATATTGGCGATAATACAGAGCAAGTCACGTGACAAATTTAGTTCAGCTAGTGGATGCGAGATGGCGCCTATTCGTGAGGACTGCCAACGTGGAATCATAGCAAAACTGAAGCGTTAGCTGGATACATGTGCCACAGTAAAAGCGTGCTGCAGTCAATGTATGAATTTTCGGACGATTGTAGGTTAGGTTATATGCATTTTAGGCATATAACTACTGGGAACTGTGTACATTTACTAAATTAACGCTTTTATTGTAACACATACATCACTTGAAATCGCTGTCGAATATATGTTATAATTATATGGCCACATTATTTAAAATAAAAAAAGTGATTGGAACTTTTTACTAATACTGGAAATATTGATTTACTGATATCATATTTTCAGAATGTGGAAGTTACAGCAATTATTTGCAATTATTGCACTTATTATTATTCTTCCGACTATTGTATATAACATATGACAAGGAAAAGTCTCCAAATTGGTCAACAGTTGACTCCCTGATTTTTTTTTTGTAATTCTTTATGGTCCTATGCAGAGATGGGCATTATTTAAATAAAAGAATATACTTCCGAATGGCCCCAGTGGCCGATCGATACGAGGTTTGAGAGATTGTGTGTGAAACCCTAAATCTAATATTCTATTTAGCTTCGGGTATTTATTAGTTTCCTTTGTTTATTCGAAGGACTTTCATCTTGGGCTTCGAATAATTTTGCATCTTTAATTATATCTTTATCCTAAGGTCGTATTCAGATATATTGGTCGATCGATTCGTTTTCGCGAACAGCGATCAAGGAGAAATCAGCCACCACCATCTGACGATCGTGGATTTGTCAGTTGGAGTTACGTGGCCACCCAAGGGTATGGTGGGGTAACGGGAATGCTGCTCGGCTCCGTCTGAACGTAGCCGTGAGGCTGTTATTTATTCTTATTGTTAGCGTAGCAGTTGTGTGCATTACGAAGTTATGCGTAGACCAATACGAGATGAAGCTATCGAGAAAGAATCAATGTTCTGACCAATAAAGCTCCTGAATTTTTTCGGAGCTAAGGCACACCTATTCTGATGTGTGTATTTCTACGCTGACAGCTCGATATGGCCTATACACACCAGAAGCTTGGCGCTATCCCCACCACTTCTCGCTCACTCTTATTCTGCGAAGGCGAGAGTGAGATGGAACGAAAGCGAGCCAGAAAACGTTGCGAAAAGGAGCACCGAGGCAGGCAAGCGGTATAAATGGTGTGAGAATACGCGTTACAAAACTCAACGGCCAATATATCTGAATGTAAAGTTTCGTTAACCGCTCGCTGGTCGAGACCGGCGTTGAGCCCGTATCATGAACGGAGCGTTAATTCCGAGGCTGAGTTTCTCTCTTCTTTCTGGCCGAAGGGAGGAGCGGAATGGAACACTTTGCGTGCGCGGCGGGCGATTTTGCGAAGCGGTTCCCGTGCTCATCGTAAGCGCTGACGACTATCGCGCACGCCCGTCGCACACACAAAGGACGGATTGTCAGGCGTCCGAAAGACAGAGCGAGACAAAATTTCAACGCGTCGTCTATCTCGTACTGGCCTTGCTCGCTTTCAGTGCCTTCGCTCGTTCTCTTTCCATCTCGCTCTCGCCTTCGCCAGACAAGAGTGAGACAGAAATGGTGGGGATAGCGGAAAGTCCGTATTGTGTACACCAAACCGAGCCCGAACGTCTTAGATCAGCGCTGTCCAGCGTAGGGGCCCCTCATGCGCCTGCTTCCCCTTCCAATCTTTATCTCGCACAGCGTGCCTTCGATTGTCAAGGAGACCCCGCGACGCTACGAAGGCTGCCACGACGGACTAGCCGGACAAGCGTCTTCGCGGTTAGCGTCGCGCGGTGTCCCTGGCAACGCGAACGAGAGTGGGAGAACCCCAACCTCTCGCGGGAGCGACCTTGAAGAGCGCTGATCTTAGATGCTCGAATAACCAACGAGAACCTTTGTGACCCGAGCCGCACGAGATCGCTATTGCTCGGCGATGTGTCATCGATTATATAGAAACAGAATTTGGTAATGGTGTAGATAGAGGGCAACCTGACGGATTTTGACGCCCTTGAAATATGTTGTCAAGGACGTCATTCTGAACAACTTTTTCCTCTAAACTTTTTGGCGGTCGACCTTGGTTTCCGAGATATTTGCGAAAAACTTCTATTCATTTATTCCGACGCAACGGACACAGCGATCAACTTGAGGTGGTTGGTCATCTGGGGGATGTGTATATCCTCGTCTCTAGGCACCTCGGGGCGCGAGGCGCCCCGAGGTGGATAGCGCGTCGGAGTGTGATTGAAAAAAAGAAAATACTTTTTTTCAAAAAGAATGTAATTTTTTACAATCACATTACTACGTGCTATCCAATATGTGTATAGAGGTGTCTAGAGACGGAGATAAACACATCCCCCAGATGACCAACCACCTCAAGTTGATCGCTGTGTCCGTTGCGTCGGAATAAATCAACCGAAAGGTCGACATTGTATTCTACCTATACCTACGTGTTCGTAGCAGCACAGCGTTCGGCGATGTTCTGTGCGAATATCTCGGAAACTACTGCCGTGCGACGGTAACATATATAGGAAAAAGTTGTTCAGAATCTTGATCTTGATAACATATCCAAAAATCATTGAAATCGGCGAGGGCGTAAAACATCTGAATAATTACCAAAGATTTTTGCAATTATTTCGGAAACTAAGGTCGACCGCCAAAAAGTTTAGAGGAAAAAGTTGGTCAGAATGACGTCCTTGACAACATATTTCAAGGACGTCAAAATCCGTGAGGTTGCCCTCTATCTATACCATTACCCAGAATTTTTTTTTCATCGTATCAATATGAAAGTGACACAAATAGATTCCTGGCATTCTCCTGATTAAATTGACGAGCTTCCAATTCTGCAAACAAATTTTCACATAATTTTCTTAATTATGATCCGAATAATATCATTTTTGGGGCCAATTTGATCGAGGAAACATGACGAATCGATTCACGTCACTTCCATAAAAATCTGATTAGAAATGCAGAACTGAAGATTTATCACTGCTTAGTGCGTAACATTATATGGCCCCGCTGAATTCGAGCGTCGAAACCCACGAAACTCAGCGAATGAAAGTCAGCCTTCTATAGAACTCAAATCGAGAAAGACTTTGCTGAGAAACTTTACACATGTATATTCACGTCGGCTGTATTACGGTATGACCCAACCAACGGAATGAACTGAAATTTTGAGGGATTGGGCGGGAGAGGGAGAGAACCTCTAGTATAACATTTCAGCTGCGGGTATTTTTTACTTTCTGAGATATTAATAAAAAACTTTCGCAAAATACATTGAAATTTACTTATACA
Organism: Andrena flavipes; assembly: GCA_963971345.1. Taxonomy (NCBI): domain Eukaryota; kingdom Metazoa; phylum Arthropoda; class Insecta; order Hymenoptera; family Andrenidae; genus Andrena; species Andrena flavipes. The sequence goes on along the minus strand of OZ020479.1, from coordinate 43,861,594 downwards.
GACGTTACTAACACATCCATCGTCTCGTCGTCGTCGATTGTTTCGCAGTCGACGATACAATGTATAGGGATACGGTAACAGAAACTGGATGCAAGCCAAGTGTGTAAATAAATGTTTGTTAATCAAAACGTGTCGATCATTTCCAACATCTGTCAGATTTACTTTTCAGTTAGGTTTTGCGTACGAACTCATACATTATTGCTGTTGACTTATTCCGACACATCGCATTCGACTTTCCAATTTCTTTCGGGTATTAGTATTAGTTTGGTTTAGATAGAGGGGGGGGGGGGGCGCCCGCTTGCGAGCGCCTAAAGCATGGTACCAAACCGATGTGACTTTGGAAATACCCTAGCATTACTATACTATAGTATTGGGAATAAAAACTGATGCAGTTACAAGCATCGCGCGATGAGATCAATATTGTACAACGTCTGTATAGGTAGATTTCATTGTATTATGCCGAAAGTTTTTTAATAATATCTCAGAAACTAACAAATACCCGCAGCTGAAATTTCAGTTCATTCCGTTGGTTGGGTCATACCGTAGTATATCCTTCACGTCAAATAAATACCTCAATTGTAAAATTTTGACGACAAACTATTGTGGAATTTCGCCAGTTCTTACATATGCATCACTTGGTTGGGAATTCCTGATCCCAGAGTTTCATACATTTACCTATTGAAATGTTGCTTCAAGTCATCGGGAAATTGCATTGCTTCTTCTCGTTCATACATATATCTGTTCGCGAGTAGGTGTCACGAGTGACGCGACTTTGGTTTCCCAAATAAATGCACATTTATTAGGATCCTCGGTCGACGGCGACTTGAGTCATCCAGTACTGAATATGAAAATGTTCATATTTCTCATTACACCTTGATAAGAGTGTTACCTCGAAAATGAGTCGAGACGCGAAGCAATTCGATCTATTTTTCCTTATGAATACATGATTAGGACACACACACACTACGTTCACTAAAAATAGACCGAATTGCTCCATGTTTGGCATCATTTCCATCAGTAATGCAGTGCTCTGGTGAAGAACATCGTAATACGGAGCTAATATTCTAGGCTCTAGAATCTACGATATTGTCAATTTGCAGTTGAAACGCACGCCGCTTCACACTATCGTTTCTTAGCATTTATACGGGGTGATTCTCTAGCTAGAGTCGTCAAACGTGATGCTCGCCAACAATCATGTGTCTCGCTGAGTTTCGTGGGCTTCGACACTCGAAACCAGCGGGACTATACAATGTTGCACGCTAAGCAGTGACGAATCTGAAGTTCTGCAATCTCTAATCAGATCTTTGCAAAAGAGACGTCAATCGATTCCTTACAATTTTATATATGATGTTTGTTCATAACTGCTTTCTGCATAAAACGTGTAATAAGTGTATTTCATGTTCTGTTTCGAAGTTTTGCTAGTAAAAAAATCTCTAACCTAACAAACTTCATTTTCTGGGGACATCCCCTCATCTATTTTCCCTTTTCACTTATAATTCCTCACTGCTAACGTAGAATACGGTAGCATAAGAACATTTCAAGTAATTAAAATGTACAATGAAGTTTCTACGTTTGCAGTACCAGCTGACTTTCCGTTTAAATTTTTATAAGTACAACGCAACAGCTGAGAATTTCTTTCCTTATTCAGAATTGAATACGGAAATAGCAAACAGCTCCCTCTCGCGTTTACCGGGCAATCGTCGATCTATCGGTATTACCATTTCTGTGCAGAAAAAACCTGCTGTAATACCGACCTGCCGAATCGGCCAGGTCACGTGACGTGTCTACCCCCTTAAACAATGCCCTACAGCACACTTTGTTGCAGGAATGTCTCAGTTACGTTGCGATTTAATATTTGGAACATTACACGGAATGTTGCGGAAGCGTTATGTCCGTCTCTGTGCAACATTGCAGGAGATAATTCCTGGAATATTGCTTCGGGATTTTACAGCAATGGTCACGCAACGTTTCTGAGATTGTACAGCAATGGTCATGCAACGTTTCGGAGATTTTACAGCAATGGTCGCGCAAAGTTTCGGAGATTTCACAGTGATGGTAGCACAACGTTTCGGAGATTTTATAGCAATGGTCGCGCAACGTTTCGGGCAGTAGGGCCAAAAATAAAAATAACGGTACTTTATATATAAATATAAAATCCCGTACATCTCCCTAATCGCGGAGCCGGATATCTCACAATAAATTCATTTCGCCGCTTAATGTTATATTATGTTGATTCATATTCTGTTATGAAATATCCTGCACAGTACAAGAAAATAATGTTTTTTTTTTTAGTTTTCGGCACATTTTTAATACAATTGTTTAACATGACTTTTTTTATATTTTTTTTTATTTTTTAGTGTTTAGTGTTTGTGGATTTACATTTTACAGCTCAGACTTCTTTACAAATATCTTTTATTGCTGTATACAGTTTATCAGTTTGCTTAAACCTTATAGTGCTAATTAACTAATTGTATTAATTACTTATAACACATATTGTCTGTGTTTACATATATTCCCTCGGAGGTTGCCTGTGAAGTGATTAATACAATTATTTAATTAACACTGTAGGGCTTAAACAAACCCTTAAACTGTATACAACAACAAAAGATATTTGTAAAGAAGTGCAATTACTGCAGGTTTCCCTACATGTGCCAATTACGGCAGGTGTCCCTAAATGTGCCAATTATTGCAGGTGTCCTTACATGTGCCAGTTCCCATACAGCACACTTCGTTGCAGCTGTATTGCAGGAACGTTGCTGCAATATTGCGTTGTTGCAGGTTGCATTGCAAAATTGTAGGAACGTTCCTGCAATATTGCCGTACATTATTGGAGTGGCAACGATTCTACAATATTTCTGCAATATTGCGTGCTCATCGACGTGCAATGTTCCAGTGCCAACGATCCTACAATATTTCGGCAATATTGCAAGAACATTGCCGTACAATGTTCCATTGGCAACGATCCTAAAATATTACAGGAATATTGCAAGAACGTTGTCGTGCAATGTTCCATTGGCAACGATTCTACAATATTTCTGCAATATTGCGTGCTCATCGACGTGCAATGTTCCAGTGGCAACGATCCTACAATATTTCGACAATGTTGCGTGCTCATCGACGGGCAATGTTCCAGTGGCAACAATCCTACAATATTTCGACAATATTGCGCGCACATCGACGTGCAATCTTCCACTGGCAACGATTCTACAATATTTCTGCAATATTGCGCGCTCATCGACGTGCAATGTTCCAGTGGCAACGATCCTACAATATTTCGGCAATATTGCAAGAACATTGCCGTACAATGTTCCATTGGCAACGATCCTACAATATTACAGGAATATTGCAAGAACGTTGTCGTGCAATGTTCCATTGGCAACGATTCTACAATATTTCTGCAATATTACGTGCTCATCGACGTGCAATGTTCCAGTGGCAACGATCCTATAATATTTCGACAATATTGCGCGCACATCGACGTGCAATCTTCCACTGGCAACGATCCTACAATATTTCAGCAATATTGCGCGCACATCGATGTGCAATGTTTCAGTGGCAACGACCTAGCAATATTGCCTACATATTGCCGTGCAATACTGTAGTGGAAATATTGTAGAAACAGTACAGCAATATTCTGAAGCAACTATGATACTTTGACGAAATTTGAAATATGACGTCGAGTAGATTCTATAACATGTTTCATTTAACTGCATGTGCTAGAATTTCTCGTTGGCCGTTGAAGGTATGAAAAAGTGTTATTGTACATGAATTTAAATTATAGAAGAGATTTGAAAATGAATTTAATTTGTTTAGATAGAGTAGATACTATATACTTTAATGTGTGAAATTATTATTATTATTAAACGTCTTTATTGCACAAACACGTATATACAATCAAGCAAGAGAAAAGAGAGATGAAAAGACACATGCAAAGGTTTAGTCTAAAGACTACTTTCCAACCTAACCTAAAATGACACCGGGTTATAGTTAGAGTCCGCACCTACAGTGTTAAAAATCCCTAATAGGTTTTTCAAATGAGCCTTCGTTTTTGAATAATATGAGTTTAAAGTTTTGCACGGTAGGAGTAGGGGAGACCGGGGCTAGTTGTTACAGGGGCATGTTGTTACAAAGCAGTTTAAAATTTTTTCGCTTGGACTATCTCTTCGACGATGAAGTGACTGACGTGTTTCAACCATACACACTTGTATATGTTGTGTGTTTGTAATCGGTTCACGCGTTGTCACTTTATTACAGTTTTTTGTGTTTTCGGTACTAATAGTAACTTTTCTCTTTCTACTTGAATCTTTTCTACCGAACAGACAGATAAATGTATGTAAATGACTATTACCAGGTTTGAATAAGTGTTCTTTTAGCTACAGATTAGCACCACGAACATAAGAATACACCCAACTGGTATGAACTTATAGCTGTTTATACACAATGGTGTCAACCGGGGCAAGTTGTTACACACGACAAGGGGCAAGTTGTTACACAAGACAAGGGGCATGTTGTTACATACGAAAAGGGGCACGTTGTTACAGAGCGAAAGGGGCATGTTGTTACATTGTATTTAGTAATTAATTTATTAATTTATTAATTTAATGCTTTAGTTACCACGAGTCACTGTAGTAGTTTCCCGCTAAATGAATCCACAGAGTGGATTCAGTGCATAGAATGCAAAAAGTGGGCACATGAGAAGTGTGCAAAACCAAAGAATCACTTTTACGTGTGCATTAATTGCGAGTCCCCGTATGAAACGGACGACGATAATTGACGATAATGATTTCAGTAGTTTTTATTATTTTTAAAATAGATTTTTTATTGTATATTTATTGTAAAAGAATTCTTAACATTAATAAATTTACTTTTGTCCAAGAAAATATAATTATATTACTCATAATAAGCCTCGTTTCGTAAAATTTAATTGTGTAACAACTTGCCCCGTATTGTGTAACAACTTGCCCCTACTCGGGGCACGTTGTTACAACATGTCTCGACTTTCAAAATGGCTTGTTTCAAAGTCATGGTTTTCGTTTAATTACATTCCATAGCGGTCATCGGTAGAGGAAAGAACGTACTTTAAGTAAGAGTCATTGATAGTATTAAATATGGAATGCAAAAAAAATAAAAAATAAAAAACTGAAAAGTGTAACAACTAGCCCCGGTCTCCCCTACAAGATGTCTTATCAACTGGATATGTGCATTATTTTTATATTAAATTTGACAGCACAATAAGGCCTTTCACAGATTAAACAAGAACAGATTTTATGCATCCCCTAAAAGGATAAACTTCAAAAAAGTAACAAAATTACGCCAAGTACACGAAATCAAATAAATATAAAAAAATATGTGAAATCAAAATGAGCTGCAAGTACATAACGGAGCTTTCCAACTGCGCTTAAGATGACACAACTTCATTTAATTAATGCATCAAAATGAATCCCATTTAAAAACATTGTCGTAAATTAATTAATAGCTTTACAAAATTAATGATATAAAAAAATTGCACCACTTATAACAATGGCTATATATACAAACAAAAAATGTATTAAATAATATTAAGCAGATTTATTTTTATACAAATAAATATTTCAATACGAATAAATATTTTATTCAAAATACTTGGCGCTGCGCCCCGAACTGGTGTTGCTAAACTGAATAAATATGTATAAATTGCATTAAACCTTTTTCTTTCTTTCTTGGGCGTGCGTTTGTGCATGTGTGTATGTCTGCGTGTGCATATGCTACGTACGATATTAGAATTAAATATATGTAGAATAAATTTGACTGCGTTTCTAATATGTGTATGTATATGTTTATGTATTTTAGATTGTAAGGAAGTTATTGTAAATTACTAATACTAAGATAATTAACATTTCTTTCGGTTTCGCAGCGCCAAGTATTTTGAATAAAATATTTATTCGTATTGAAATATTTATTTGTATAAAAATAAATCTGTTTAATATTTTTTAATACATTTTTTCTTTGTATACATAACCATTGTTATAAGTGGCGCAATTTTTTTATATCATTAATTTTGTAAAGCTATTAATTAATTTACGATAATGTTTTTAAATGGGATTCTTTTTGATGCATTAATTAAATGAAGTTGTGTCATCTTAAGCGGAGTTGGAAAGCTCCGTTATGTACTTGCAGCTCATTTTGATTTCACATATTTTTTTATATTTATTTGATTTCATGTACTTGGCGTATTTTTGTTACTTTTTTGAAGTTTTTTATGAGGATCTCACTTCTTTTTACAAAGATTATTTGCATAGGGAATGACTTCAAATAATTTTTAATATTATAACTTACAAATTATCACGGGACAGAATTAAGGGTAAATTCAGTCACAGCATCATTTTATGCTTCGATTACACTAGTTTACAAAATCCAAAAAATTATTTTTAATCCAGGCTCCACCATGAAATTCTTATGTAATGTGATGCCCTAAACTCAAGAATCGACATGAGACAAAATCCTATGAATACGTTTTTGAGATATCGCCCGATGAATATTTTGGTAATTTTTTAAGAAGACGACCCGACGTTCTAGGCCATATCTCACGTTAGAGTTGACCGATTTGATCGCGATGAATCTTAAATTAAAGGTAATTAAGTTGCATACAATTCATTTCTACAGTGTTTTGCAATCGGATTTTGCAATAGTTTAGACGGAATCGAACGAAACTTAAGAAAAATGTAATGTTTTGGGGGGCGAAATTAAAATAAAAAATTCACTACGTAGCCTGAAAGACAGAAATTATCATGTGGCGTCCAGTTTCTTATTTTTTACGTAGAGCGCGCACTTTCACGACGAAAACAAGCCCAACTTGCTCAAAATCCATGCACAAATAATAAAGTTATGGGCGATAGAGTCGGAGTGCCTATTTTCAACTTTTTCCCTATTTTCTCATTTCTTTCTGTTTCTTGGCGAAACCAAATTTAAATGTATTTTATTTTATTTTTTAAAACAAATTTTATCTCTTTCTGTTTCTTTTGCCCGCATTGACATCAGTTCCTTTTACAAGGATCAGTTTCATTTCAAGGATATGTTAACACCTATATTCAGAGAATAAAGACGTAAAAAGCATGTTGCAGCAAGAGATCGATACGAATGAAATTATTGCAAACAGCACTACATACAAATTTTCTTATAGTTCTCGAGCAAATCATTGATGATTTTCACAGTCTTGCTCACTTTCCAGCAACTTTTTGATCTGCGGTTCATCGAAAACGCCTTCCTTGATCTTGGCGTTAGAATGTGTCGGGAAAATGGTTTTCAAATATATGAATGCATCACCTGTTTGTAATAATTTCATTCGTATCGATCTTCTGCTGTAATATGCTTTTTACTTATTTATTCTCTCAATATAGGTGTTAACAAGTCCTTGAAGATCTATTACCTCCACTCGCCTTTGGATTTCTTCCCAACAAATCTTGGTGTAGTAATCGATGAACATAGCGAGCGACTTCATCAGCAGATGAAAGATATTGACAGACCCTACTAAGGATTCTGAGATGAATCAATGATGGGTGACTACGACTGGTTCCTTGTAAGAAAAACTGATCTTAATGCGGGCAAAAGAAACAGAAAGAGATAGAATTTATTTTCAAAAATGAAATAAAATACATTTAAATTTATTTTCACTGATTATATTACTACCTATGTGTAAACTACAAATAAACTTCGGATAATTGGGATTGATGGAATTGGTTTATTTAAATTTGAATTTTCAGATAATAAATCCTCAGTTTATTTACAAATAAAAAACAATCTGATGATATTCACACATGGCGCAATTCAAATTTCGGCAACTTACCTTGTGTTTGAGACTGCATTTTGATTGCAATTCAATGGTACAACGATACATACTTGTAAAAACACGATTATAACTTGGTTATAACTTGACGGTAAGCTATCAAAATTTGGAGGAGATTGCATAGTGAAGATAGCGATTGACGAACGAAACATGAGTTAGTTTCTGTTGGCTGAAGGTGTGCGTGTAACGCGTACCATAAGTCGACGAACGAAGCATGTGTTAGTTTCATTTTGGCTGAAGGTGTGCGTGTAAAGGTGGCCGTTCCAATGAGCGGCTGGAGCCGCCAGCGACTGCGTCGTCGCAAATGGTATTTCCTAATAGAGCTGTCGATTCCCGGGAGAACGGGTACCCGGGTACCCGTGAGACACCCGGGAAAAAAAAAATTTCCCGGGTAGTTGCTACTCGGGTAAACTACCCGAGATACTCGAGAGTCTCGAGATCTCATAGAGTACCGTTCCATAACTGAAGCCACACTGAGCGTCATGGCCTTCGGGTCGAAGGCTTCGACCCCTGGGGACACAGGAATTCCCATTAAGAAGTGAGGAATTTCCAGTTCCGAATTTCTCATGAGATCTTTACGAAACCGACGCCAATCGATTCCTTATGTTTCTACGATGAAAATAATACCAAGAACGACGTAATTCGGACTATAATGAAGGAAATTCTATAAACAAATGTTTTGCATTATTTCAAATTCATTTCGTTAAAAATAGTCCGATTTACATGAAATTTGGTATGATTTTCATCGCAAAAACATAAGGAATCCATCGGTGTCACTGCCATATCGATACGATGAACATTAAATAGCTCCTTATTATACTGTAATGAATATTTTACCCTCGACTACGGGGGGCCGACCTCCATTCGCTGCGGTCGACCGACGATTCATAATACCTGATTCAGAAATAAAATAATTCCGAACTCTTTATCGTATTGATATAGAAGTGACACCGATGGATTCCTTATGTTTTTCCGATGAAAATCATACCAAATTTCATGTAAATCGGACTATTGTTAACGAAGTGATTTAGAAATTATGCAAGATATTTGTTCATAGAATTTCCTTCATTATGGTCCGAATTACGTCGTTCTTGGTATTATTTTCATCGGAAAAACACGAGGAATCGATTGGCGTCGGTTTCGCAAAGATCTGATGAGAAATACGGAAATCCTGGGCATTTCTCTCTTCTTAATGTTATTCCAACCCCTTCGAGGGTCGAAAGCTATAAAATTCGGTGAGGTACCGCAGGGGGTTGACCTCGCCACGGAGTGCCAGACGGCATCTCTCTGACAGGCGTCGTTCCAGAATCACGTTCTGTACTCTGTAAGTTCTCGAGATTCTCGAGTATCTCGGGTAGTTTTCCCGGGGAGCGCTTATCCGGGAATTTTCCTCGTCCCGGGTATCTCACGGGTACCCGGGTACCCGGGTATCTCGAGTACTCGGTCCACAGCTACAGCCCTATTTCCTATACCTAAGCGTCGACGTCATGGCCCCCACTACTGCTGCAACGACGCGCCGCACCACAGGAGGCCCTTTTCGAGCACTTGAAAAGAGGGTCTATTGTTGTATGAGGTCTCGAGGACCGTCGAAGACAGTGAAAGACTAGCCATTTTTCTTATATGTACATCGTGGTCTGTTTATCTGCCGGATTGAAGAAGTCAATGGCATTTGGGTGTTTCTTTTAAAATATCGGAATTAAATTGTGGCAAAAAATAGGATAAACCTATTCCTTTCTAGTGACGCATAATTTAATATTTTTAAGTCTGATACTTTTGCTACAAATCCCCAACCCCCACCCGAGAATCGCTAGTATTACAGAAGCAGGAGAGTAAACTTATTGGAAAGGTAGTCTGTAGGCTACTTTTACTCAGTGTGACTGTAACATTAGGAATATATTTTTTTCTGTGTCAATTTATTATATGTACAGTATTCGTGAGTTATCAAAAGTGAAATACATGCTTTTTGAAAAATAGAAACGTAAATATAAATAAGTAACCGCATACATCGCGTCATCGTCCCTACAAATTCGAGATAGATCACTTATCTCTCGAGTACGTGCACGCGTTCGAATATCCCAATAAAAGTACGCGCGACGTATTGGATGCAAGAAATGGTTGGTCATAGGGGGGATATGTCACTATGAAGAGGTGAAAACTTTGCGCCTGCAAGGAATGCAGGTCCGATTGGTGCAAATATAATGACATTCCTGTGGCCCATCTTTTCTTGCACCCGATACGTCGCGCGTGCTTTTGTTTTACTATTCGAGCGCGTGTATATAATCAAGCGATAAGGTATCCCTCTTCAATTCGAAGGGAAGCCGACGGAGGCTGGGCCATGCGCAGCCAGATGATTACCCCATTTGGTCCTGTGTTCTACCACCCGCTGACATAGGTATTAACGAAAAGACCGCTTTTAATTGTATTTTCAATTTTTATTATAATTTTGACCTTTATCTTGAGTTCTGTATTTTGCCTTTATGTTGTGTCCTTCATTAACCCAAAGGAAGCAGTCTCTGGGAGGTAACAGTTGAGAGCGAAGCGAAAATTCATTTATTGTTTATGGCCGGCAATTTGGTATTTTCGAAGACGGCTTCGACAACATCTGGTTGCCAGCATTCTAAAGAGCAACCAAGAACATGGTGCCGTCTTTAAGACTTTTAGGGATTCTTCGGTCTGAGTTAATCCGTATATTGCTCTATCGGGGGGTAGCAGGTATCTACCGTTGTCAACCACCGACTCGCGGGACGGTACGGCGACGCAGGCAAGACACTCTGGCTGATCAGCCTGGTTAGCTTCTGGCAACCAGATGTGGGAATTTCCCCCTCGATTTCGTCAAGAGGGAGAAGGTTCCTCCTGTTCGCTCGAATATAAAAACAAAGCACGCCAGGTAAGGTATACCATAGGGCTCCAATACGTTAAGAAATACAGTATTTCCTCGCTGTGGACTCGGTTTGGTGTACACGATGTGGGTTTTTCGCTATCCCCACCACTTTTGTTTCACTCTTGTCCGGCGAAGGCGAGATGGAACGAGAGCGAGCGAGAGGCACTGGAAGCTAGCAAGGGCGGTACGAGACAGAAGACGCGTTGATGTTTTGTCTCGCTCCGTCTTTCGGATGCCGTGACACTCCGTCCTTTGCGTACGCGACAAGCGTGCGCAATGGTCACGAGTCCACAATGTGAGCACGGAAACCGTTTCGCAAAATTTTGACGCTCGCGCATGCAAAGCGTTCCATCTCGCTCCCCCCTTCGGCCAGAAAGAAGCGAGAAACGAACACTCGGAACTTGGTTTCTGTTCATGATTGACATGTGTTTACACGCAGATCAGATGTAGCCGTCATGATATTTTTACCTTTGTTTACAAGAGCTCATATTATTAGTTTACAAGAAATATATAAAAACAACATAATTCCATAAGTTATGAATTCTGATTTCTTTCCTTATTTCTGGATAATCTGTCCGAATGTGAACACGGATCGCAGAGCGGTTAGAGTCGCAGAGCGGCTAGAGTCGCTAGACTGCTTCTGGAGCAGTAGAGCGACAGTCGCTGTGCGACTAGTAGATTCTGCCGTTATGGCGGAAAACAGACACTCATGGCATTGTGTTGTGTCTCAAGTAGCCTAGGCTGCTCATGAACCAGACGCGCATAAGCTATAGCAATCCTGGCGCGGCCGCAGCAGTCGCAGTCGCCCATAGGAGTTGGGATGAATGCTTTTCCATTGTACCAGCCTACGGCGGCTACAGCCGCTGGCGGCTCTAGCCGCCAGTCGCGGTCGCTGGCGGCTCCAGCCGCTCATTGGAACGGCCACCTTAACGCGTATTTGACAGATCCATGAGACGATATTACGATATCTCTGTCATGCGTGGACCGATTTTATTGAAATTGGTCTTGTTCGAAAGCCGATATACGATTTACACAAGAAAAATTCTCGAAATTTACAAAATTTTGCAGGCGTGATGAGATAATTAATGAAATAAGTTTCAGGTTAGGTTGGATTAGCCCGGCGACGAGTAAAGATACACGGTAGCGATAGTTCGACATATGCAGGGTGTCTTTCATGTACTTGGCGTCGAGACGCTACCGCGTCTCTAGATATGAAGGTTAAGGGAAAAACAGGGAATGTCACGAAACCGCTTTATAGAGAATATGGCTGTACTTCCAAATGGCCCCAGTGGCCGATCGACACGAGATTTGAGACGAGGGGTCGGCTGGGTGTGTGGACCCTAAATCTAAAATTGTTGCTTCGGGAATTTATTACTTTTCGAGATATTAATAAAAAACTTTTAATATTTCTGTTGACTTATTCCGACATAACGCATTCCACTTTCCACTTTGTCCCGGGTATTAGTATTGGTTGGGGCTAGATTAGTGCGGGGGCGTAAAGCATGGTAGCGAAACGATGTGAGTTTGGAGATTTGAACCAGCAACTTGCGAATGCGACCCATCCTATTATATAGGGTGTTATTCTACTGATAGTCAATATTCTAGGGGGTGATTCTACAGACCAAAATAAGATGAAAATATAGAATACAACTTTTTACTATCGCGCTTCGTTTTCGAGAAAAGTGACTTTGAATTTCAGCTAAATACGCGTGCCTTTCCGGCGCCTTAGGATAACGCGGAGGTAAGGGGAACGCGTCCAGCAGTTCGTAAAACATTTTGTAGGGATGGAATGATTGCCGGGTAGGGGTGCCCGCACCCACGTCCAAAAAAATTTTCAGAAAAAATAATTAACAATAATTTTTTAATAATATTTTGGAAACTAATAAATACCCGAAACTACAATTTTAGATTTAGGGTTCACATCCCCTCCCCACTCATCCCTCCAAACCTCATCTCGATCGGCCACTGGGGCCATTCGGAAGAATATCCGAGAATATTAAGTTTGAATACTTTAGTGCACCAGTAAAGAAGCAATGAATTTAATTTTCTTATATAATTTTTCTTTTAAATAATGTATTATTTTTACCTTGATGACAGAAGCTTGATGCTTATGCTTAGGCAAAGAGTGGGGACATTCGTATTATGAAGGTGTCACATAGGAACTTAAAAGAAGGTACTACAAAATTTGTGAGTATTTCTGAAATTGTCATCTGTATTTGTAATTTTTATTCGAAATAATTTTTAAAAACAGAGGAAGGAGATACGAGGTTATAAAATAGGAGTTTAAGATTTATAGTACTTAAGGGGGGGGGGGGTAACCACTATGCGGAGGTCAAAGGAAATCGAGCTGTTCTAATTTTTTCTAAAAGTTTGTATATTTGAAAATATGTACCGAAAGTTTTATTTTAAAAACCTGTTCATTTCAAATATCCTTTTTTGGCTGGCGTTCTCCATAAAGCTTATAAAAAACATACATAATCCTGTAACTATTTTAAGCAGTCTATTACAATGGATTTGAAACAAGGAAGTCATTACAACATTGCTAATAGTACATTCATAAAACTTCTGATAATGAAATTATTTTTATTTATTATTTTTCCTTTCTTTTTTTGTTTCTTTAGTGTGCACATTATTAGTAGTAAATAGATTTATTTTTTGGCTTCGTTTTTCTTCGTTTTTCCATATTATTTTTATAAACTTGCTCATATGCATCGTTATAACTAAAGTGTACGCCACATTAAATAAATAAATAACATAGAATGATATTCTGCTTCCATTATTACTCGCGTAAATATAAACTTTTTTATAATAAATGATTATTTGCAACAAATAATTGTGCATGACAACAGAAACGTTGTGATTCAACGGGTTTCGTTTTACTTTCAAGACATTACAATGCTCAAGAACTTTGTTCAACAACAAATGCAGACTTTCACGAATTAATAATTTGAAATTGTGCATACCTTTAAATTTCAGAAATAGTTTAATGAATTCCAGAATGACGGAGCTTAAAAATCTGCTTCAGAGAATCGTCTGTTATTATTCCTATGAAACAAACTGCAGATAAAAACACTTTCTAGGAAGAAATGATCGTGAAATTACGATCTTATTATTTCAATTTCGTCTTCCGGGAAGAAGAGTGAATATCAATACATGCACGTTTCTATAGCAACGTGTGCGTTAATATGTTTTTTAATTACTTAGTGATAAATTAATCAGTATTCTTCCGTGTTTTGAATAACACAGGAACTTTTATCTCCTGAATTTCAGTGGATAATTATTTTCTTATCTTGAAAGATGAAACGTTGTAAGGCCTCTCGCCAAGTGTATTTCAAATATGTTGTAGGAATTACAATCGAATTGCTACGTTCCTATAAAAAATTTAATTTCTGTTGCTTCTCCAAATTTTTGACAGCAACTTTTGAGTTACACTTCCGTTACTTTATCGAAATCGTTTAAACAAGTACACTTGTGTGGAATTCTTCTCAACATTTCTTTGAACCTTTTATAGTTAAGTAATGCAAAAAATAAATTATTTATTCGATAAGAAAACTACTATGGATAGGCTATTAATTAGAGATGAAATAGAAGAAATTGTATACAGCTAATGTTTGTAAATTATTATTCATTCATAAAGAGACCCAGGATTTGTTTTAATTTATTGCAATTTGATCTGCACTAATCAGTCGTTAATTTTCAATACGGTGTAATAAAACATCATACAAACAAGTTCTCCTTTGTTAATGGGCCAAAATTACCTTCATTTTTTTAAATGGAAGCATAACAGTTTCTTTCTTGTTAATGTCACAGAATTTATTAAGCCAGTCCAATAGTAGTATATAAAATAATATCTTTTTCATCGACACATAACAACGAAAACACGCAATGAACATTATATTAACAAATCAGTATTGGCTACTGAAAAACAAAAAAAAACACTCAGGGGCAACTGGTCCCTGGACTCACAGTCACTACAACTTTTTACTTCCACTTTATTAATTCTATTATCCACTCGAGTTTTTACATGCAATTTTGAAACACCTTATATAGCCAGCACGCCACTCATTGTCAGTGATCACTTTTACTATAATGAATGCCTTTCAAATCGATACATATCTACCTACATTCCTCTACGAGTCCCAAAACTTTTAACCTTCAACTTCTTCTGATTCATAGAGGAGTAAATCAAATTTGACAGACTTTGAAATCGGATATTTAAAATACCCTGTTTACTGTGTTAAATTACCCAGATTCGGACTCATGGAAATACGCCAAACAGGATCTCGAATAAAATCCAAATCCACTAAACAGATACTAAATGGATGTGTGCAATTAATAATAACGAGCAATCATGCAATCAAGAACGGCTTCCAGCCACTTTCTGCGAACATGGGGGATTCTGGAAAATAGCCAGGATGGAATAAACGTCACGTGGAACTAAGCGATAGTTTCAAGAATTTCCAACGGCCGGGCGATGAGTTTAGAACCGTTTCGCGAGCGGAGAACGCCTACGTACGTGGATAGAGGCCTGTCTCCGGAGAAAGTCCATGTGCACTTGGGTCTGGCTATGCTCACAGACCTGTTGGCCTTTTCCTTACCGCATGAACACCTCGGAAATTTATAACAATTTACCGCTATTTCTTCCGTCACATGACAAGACTTGCCATGTTTATGCAAAACGGAAAGAACGGGCCTGGAATATATGTTTAAATACATATGTTTAGAGATAATGTTCTACTAAATATTCTTAATTGTAGATGTATCAAGCAGTAAATTATTTTGTTGCCAATTTTATGGCGCCGTTGACATTCTACAATCTTCTTTAATCAGGTATCTCGTCATTTATTTCTGTAGTTGCACTTTGTGCAGTATGGGTGTAAATAGAAAAAACTTCGATTTAGCAAACACATTTTTTGTGACAAAAAGGACCCCTTAAATATAGAGATAGTGAAATTAGATATGTAGTGGACGTATAGATATGTTGTTATTATTATTAATTTTCTTTATTACTCAAAAAAAGAAGAAACATAAATAATCACAGATCGCACATACAACAAAAGTAAAGGCGAGACTGCAGTGTTGAGAAGACTGTTGGGAAGCCTAACTGTATAGTATATAAACGAAACTAAAACAGAGATAACAGAAATCAAGCATAATAAATGATAAGAATAAACTAAAGTGAAAGTAATATTAAGATTTATGGCGTATTACTTTTGCCAAATGATAATCCTAAATAAAAGAAGTAATTTTTGTTCGAAAACTTTTTTTTATCTCTAATTGTGCCGGAGTTATAACACAAAATCGGAAAATAGCCGTATTTTCAGGGGTCAATTTGTCACCTTTAGAGTGAATTCTGGCGGCAAAAAATCGCGTATTACATAATTATATATATATCTTCTATATATCCCCAAAGTTTCATAATTTTTTAAATTTCCGGATTGAGGATCTTCCCATGTGAACAATAATAAGAGGAGGGTGTGTGAAGCAAAGGCAGCCTTGGTAGGTCTAAGACAGCTATGTTAGCTAGAAAAAATATACATTCGTTTAAAAAAAAATTTAATTGTAGGTACATTTTGCCACTTATGTGTTTTTCTTAAATTTTAATTATTCTTTATAAAAATTAAGTGATAGCCTTTTAGTTGTAGGTGGGTCCCCTTTGTCTCCTGGCAAGCAATATTTTTAGTCCACCACTGTATACATACTAAATATATTGAATTTGACGAGTGATGTGTGAAACAAAAGAAACTCAGACAGGTGAATTGTAGTTGGCTTCCAATAGTAAATCTCCACTAATTAGTGATGATAGTGAAAGTATAGTTGGTGGAGCTCTGAAAACTTTGGGCATGTGCAGTTAGGGTTGGGACTATTCGAATAATTTAATATTCGACTATTTTACACGTTTTCGAATGCTACGAATAAACTTCAAATATTTGAGTATGCGAATGTTATTATTCGAATATTTAAGTCTTCGAATACTATTCGAGTATTAAGTATTCGAATACTACATATTTAAATATTTTCACGCGTTTATATTTAGTTATTTGAGGGAATTCATCTCACGCAGTCATCTGGGCCGATATCAAAATTATTGGTTCCTTTTTAGTACATTTTAATAAAAGCTTAGTTTTAAAACATTTTTTTACAATAAAGCATTCCATGCTTTTTAGTGAATATTGCATTGTCATCGGAACTATGTACGTGTGCAAAGTTTCAAGTCGATCTGATATGTTGAAGTGGGTCAAAATTAACTTACAAAATTTCACCCTGACAAACTAACGAACTCAGAACTGAAACTAAATAAAAGCTTGTAAAGAAATGAATCTAAACAACTTGATTTATAATTCACATCATACTATTCGAATACATCAGTATGGTATTTGATTACTGAAACATATGAATAGTATTCGAATACTTAGATATTCGAATAGTACTTGGATACTTGAATACCTATTAGAATTATATTCGCCAAATAACTGAGCAACTGAAGTATTCGAATATTCGAATACCGAAAAATTCAACAAATAGTCCCAGCCCTACGTACAGTGGAGACCTCACTACTTTTAACTTTCAAGTTACAAGATCGTGCAGCTTTACCTAGCTAGCAAATAAAACTGTAAAAGAAACAAATATGTTAATCATTTAACAACACAAGCTACCGTAATTCAATCCGATTACGCTAACAGGTTACAAACTGACATCGCTGCAAGGGTAATTAGTAATGCTGCACTAAAATGATATTAGCCAACATTACCATGCAAATTCAAAACATTTGTACCATGTTAATCGAAACGTATTTTTCGTGAAATTGATTTTACACTCAGCGTCCCCGTTCTGCGGTTTTTACAACTGGTGGAACATTCCTTCAGCTGCTTGCAGCATAGACGAAAATTCGTTAGCATTTCATCGATTCATCAGGCTGCGCAAATTGACTTTTCCCGCTCGACGGACGCCGCGCTTCGAAATTTCCTGTTGGTCAATCCACCTAAAAAGCTTCGACAACAGCAACGCGTTGCAGCACCATTTGAAGGTGTCTTCTGCCTGATCTCGACGCGTGCCGTGAATCGAAATCGCGATAAACTGGAAATTGGGATCGTGATTCGCGTGACAAGTGACACGAAACAGCGAATTCGATTCAGAGACTGCTACTTATAATAAGTTTATGTTACAGTTTACGTTATCCTGATTGCATTCATTTTTTTCTGTTTACATAAAGTGTAGACTAGGACTCTAACAAATATTCGAAATATCTAAGTATTCGAATATCAGAGAATTCGAGTATTCGAATACCAAAGAATTCGAATATTCGAATATCAAAGCATTTGAATATTCGAATATCAAATAATCCGTATATTCGACCATTATTATAATAATTAGGAGTATTCGAATAATTAAGAGTATTTGTATATTCGAGCATTATTCGAATATTTAGGAGTATTTGAATAGTTAAGCATTATTCGAATATTTGAACATTATTCGAATAATTAGGAGTATTCGAAATCTGAACATGAAATATCTCTTCACACCTTATCATGAGATCCTTTTCATATTGGCCTTTAGAATTATTTGTTTTTCGAAGGATAAATTTGGAACTGTATTAATCTGTGGTTTTATAAATTTCGAAACGCAAACGACCATCAGTTATTAGTTTTGTTCTTTTAATTATTTTACAATCGTCATTGAATAGAATTATTCAAATAAATAATGATGAATTCTTCGAATAAATAGAAGAAATAATTTATTGCACGGAGTTATTGTACTAAAACCAAGTTATTTGAATAGTTACGTTACTTTGTTATGTTTTGTCACTTATTTGTTCTTTGAAAATTTTATTTATTCCCTATAAAAATTAAATGATATCTTCATAGTTTTGGGTGGATCGCCTTTATCTTCTATTAATCAATATTTGTAGACCCAGTCCGCCGCATTAAGTGAGAATATAGTACCTTCTTCTTAAACCATGCTATCTCATTATCATTTGCTGTTTGAATTTTCATTTAACTACTACTGTACACAATTATTTTCTCTAACAATTTGATGCTATTTCGATACAATTCAGTGATACCAGATGTCGAGGTTATCTGAAACATTATCAGTTTGACGCAAGGGAATACAATTCTCGATTTCGCAATTTTGCTGGATATATCATAAACAACGTGACATTTTTCCCGATCGTTTTCATTCACTTTATGCATGGATGGTTTATTATGGTTAAATGAGCACTCGTTCAAATTGATGGCAGTTGCTGGGTTATTCAAATTTATGTGTTAACAATTGGGGTTCCTTTAATTGTATCTGTTGAAACATATAAATTTTCTGACTTCTCTTTTGTCAAACTGTTTTCCAGGATCGAATATAGAAAGTAACCGAACATTGTTTGCCAAACTGAGGCCTTTGTGTGTAAAATTATTGAAACAACGTTTTAGCTGGATCATTTTTGAATTATCATCACGCGTGGTTGTATTAAACATTACTTATAAGAAAAATCACTGTTCTCTAGATTGTACGAAGAAACATTATCTGTAATGGCGCCAATTTGAAAACTGTGCACTACCTTCTATAATTTGTTTTGTCATTGACTGACAACAGAAGATGTCCCTCTTATAAAAGTTTTTGTGTCAACTACAGACCTCTCGCCCGCTAATTCCTTAAAACCGAAGCTGAAAATCTGAGCACTGAATTGATTTGTGGCCAATAAAGGAATGTCAAGTACCTATAAAAAGTGACAGAGGAATCAGTGTTCCAGTGGGGAACGAGAATGCAATTGGAATTAGCAAAGTTGATTTCACAATCTTTGCGTGAGAAATTTTTTAATTGTTTGCGTAAATTAAAGGTACAATTGGAATTAGCTAAGTTGATTTCACAATCTTTGCAGGTGAACTTTTTTAGTGAATTAAAGGGAATTAGCTTCTTTCATACATGAGTCATGTTTATTGGGGGGGGGGGGTCATTTCTATTGCACAAAGGGATTCTATTTGTCTAAATTGACTTCCTTGTCTCTCATTTTAATGACTCCAAAACTAAGAACTTGAACTATGTTTGATGTATGCTGGCATGTGGAAATTGAACAAATAATGAGATGGGGCGCTTCCAAATTATCCAGAATTTCTTAAGATTTTTAAAAGATAATAGTGTAGCACGAACAAATACAAAGTTTCAGTCAAATTCCTTATCTGAACCTCATACACCTTCTTCATATCTAAATAGACGCTTTTGGCTGATATATACTGTCAAATGGGGTAACTTTACCACAAAACTAAAATTTAAAACAAATTATTATATCCATAACAAGTATTATTCTCAAATAATCTGTATCTTGAAGTTGGCAGAAGCAGAGGCAGTAAGAATAATACCTGTTATATAATAGGTGTAATAGGGGAATTTGTTGTAAAATCTGGTTTTGTGGTCAAAGTTGCCCCATTTGAAGGCATGTACTTTATTTGCAAACCTTGCACAATGAATTATACATAGTGTAAAAAAATTATATATGTCATGGTTCACGCAAGTGATTCTACATCCCTAGATAGATGGAGATCTGTTAAAAACATTATAGATACCGCGAAATTGACCCTGACCTTAAAAATCAGAATATTTTTTTATTTTGACGTTTGACTCCCTGAAACGAGAAACAGTGTCAAAAGAACTATGTCCCAAAGAATGTTTCAATAAATTTTTATCCTCCCAGTGAATAGAGCACAATCAAATAAAAATATTGGGTCTTGATTTTCAAATACAAGATCAATTTTGCGGTATACATTTTTTAACAGATCTACACCGATTCAGGAAACGTGACATATACATTTTTATTTATTTTTTTTTAAATTTCAATAGCTATAAGACTCCAAACTCTTTGACACCCAAACACACACTATGTATTAGCCATTCATACTACCCATCGCTTTCACTGTTGCATGTCGCATCCAACGGTTCCCCCAAACATCACACACATTCATCCATCTAAAGCCCATGAATGTCCCAACAGCGCCAGGTTCCCTATCAAACAATTGCATAACCTTCGATCGCGTCGTTCACTGGAAGCCCAACGAGGAAGTAAACACGACTACCGCAATCTCGATCCTCAGCGGCCGCACGCGAGGGGATCGACCCTGACACTGGAAGGATCGACGGACGCTGGTAATGCCAAAGAACACTCGCTCCTCAGTAACCGCAGAAACGTATTAGGACGGTACAGAAGTTCATTCACTCACTTTTAGATGATGTTACGCAGAGATGGGCAACATTTCCTATTAAATAAAATTTTGATAAAGTTAACTCTTGTTAACGAACGAATGACGAATAATTCTTTTAATTTTTATTCGTTATTCGTTATTCGAAATTTTATTTAGATAAAAATTTTGTCCATCTCCGATGTTAAGTATACAAAAGTGTCTTTTTTTTTTTACTACACCTATCTAGGTAGTTGTACCTTTACCACAAAAGCGGCAAAAGATCATTTTTACTTTTGATGAAGAGTTTGGTTCAATATAGCAAAAGAACGCGACCTAACAAATACGTGGACTCACATTGTCGATGTCTCTCTTTCATGTCACGGCCTCACGTTGCTCTGGATCGATCTCCCATACTCGCTGGCTGGAATGATGGATCCCGTGTCTAGATCGCGCCCAAACGCTTCTCACACGAGACACTCGATCCGCAGAGGGATCTCACATCACGGCTCGATCGCGGTAACACCGATCCCCGCGCGGCCGGTTTCCCCTGGTGAGGACGGTTCGATCGGACCGATTGGCAACGAAATGCAACGGAACAGGTGGTTGCGAGCGAAGCAGGGGGGGGGGGGGCAGAGGATGCGACACGGTGAGAGGCCGACGCTCGACTGAACGCTCAAGCCGTGGGCATTCCGTTTGAACCGAAATGTTTCGCCCCCCACTGGCTGGTTCCCACCGATGACTACTTGTGCTGGCACAATGAGAACGATTTTGACCAGGTCGGGCTTTCTTTGACCTTTGTGGAGCGCGTTTCCTACAGGCGAATTTACACGGTCCACTTTGGGCAAATAGGGCGGTTGATTCGACGAAATTGGAAGAATGAAATTGAAGGGGAATGTTTACACGCTTCAATGAAACAGGGCGAACTTTTTCACTTAATAAAAAAAAAATTAAAATCGACTTCAAAAAAAAAAATTCGGTAAAAAGTTAAAAAATAATTTTGTTTCTTATTTAATGTATGACCCTCAAATTTTTTATGTCGGCGCCTCATCATTTGCACTGTGTAAATCTGGTGCCGACTTAAAAAAAATTGGGAGTCGTAGACGAAATAAGGAACAAAATAATTTTTTACTTTTTAGCGAATTTTTATGTTTTTGAAGTCGATTTTAATTTTTTTCTAATTTTTTCTATTTTGTATATTTTAGACATTTAAGTTATATACTATATGTTATAAATATGATATAATATTATAACGGGGATATGATTCCGATCAATCGTTTTTGCTCTTTTCTTGCCGATAGAGATATCGAGATGGAACGAGAGTGAATCAAAGGGGCTGAAAACCAGAGATGAACAATAGACGGTACGAGACAGACGCGTCGGTGATATTTTGTCTCGCTCTGTGTTTCGGACGCGTGATACTCCGTTCTTTACCTGCCCGTGCATACAATGTATTATAATGAAACAGATTTCTTATTGTTTGCTGTAACTTCAAAACTACTTGACCGATTTTGATCCAAATAAAATGCAATAAGTTTCACAAAAATCGGTTCAGTACTTATGGAGAAATTCACGGACAAACATTATATGTATGACATTCATACATATACATATAAATACCTCGAACTGAGAACCTCTTTCTTTTTGAAGTCGGTTAAAAATGGCGTGGAAGTAAATGTATGATAATTATTCGCTGAAATAATTTCTGAATATCTAGCGGCAATGTGTGTTCGTGTACACTTTATTCTTGATATTCCAAAGTCATTTATGGTTTCTTATATACAGTGGTTCACACCTATAATCGTACACTCTTTAATATCGCATAACATTTTTAAAATTGGTCTAAATTACTTTAGTTTTTTTTTCAGAAGTTAGAAATAAAGATTGATTTGTTTTCTAATCCTGCCACCTTCTCAAAGACCAATTTTAAAAATGTTTTATGATTTGACAGAGTGTACGATTTTGTGTGTGAGCCACTGTAAGAAACTATCAATGTAATATTGCTACTTTAAGGGTACATTCTCGTGTAAGTAATTCCTTAAATAATTGGGGATTTTTTTTAAAGATCGTTGAAGACTCCACGATTTTATCACCATCAGAATTGTAGCCATTTATTCAACATTACAATGGGAAAAAAATTATTTATCATCTTATAATATGTATAAATCCATATCAAGAAGACTTTTTAGTTTTTACCCCATGTGATACAGTTTTGTTTGAAAAAATCCTACATTTTTTAAGAGATTACACGAGAATACACCCTGAATGTAAAGTAGGTGTAAGCCAGGCCTTCCCAAGTAGGGGAAACCACTCCTGAAACACATGTTTTGATTCTGAAGTACCACAAAATAGTATGCTAGTTTAAATTTTAATTTTTCCAACTATTTTTAAGTCATTATGAAATTTCCTATAAAAACTTGACATATTTGGCACTTTAACCCTAAAGCGCCTCAACATGGTTCCTAGCGGCGTTACTTTCTCCTCGGAGAGAGGGTAGTAGGAATCGTCCCACCTTAGCTAAAGGCGCAGCGTTGGAGGGAGAACCGAAACATGTGTTTCAGGAGTGGTTTTCCCCTACTTGGGAAGGCCTGAGTGTAAGCCAAAGCCTTGAAATGCTTAAAATGGAAAAAATGAAAAATTCGTGGTTTTTCTAAAAATCGAGAAATAAATGAGTTTGTTACTGTCTCCACTTATATACCATTATAAAATCGAGAGGTACTACAACTTATTTATAATATTCTTATTGCCTTTAAAAACGATTTTGTGGAGCAAAACAGCAAGCTCTGCTTACTAAGACCACATTGACGTCACTGAAATAAAACCTTTCAATGTTCAAGATGTATGTTTACACGTGTTCAATTTGGAATTCGACCAATAGTAGAATCTCTGCCGACTTCTTTCAATGTTCAATTTAGTTGAACACTTGGATTGAATGGTAATTCAAACTGTTCACTTTGCTTTCAATTCTGCTGAATCAGCCGCATTGTTCAACCAAAGTGAACCGTGTAATTTCGGTTTAAGCTGTAGTTTCACTCGGGAGGAATGTGGCGCTAAGTTTTCAGGGCGTTTTTAGGGTTCGTTTGTTTGCTTACTTGGTGGAGTATGACTATTGCGGTTTCAGGGAATGGGTCTTCTTGGAGCTTTGCGAGTATGTACAGGGTTATCCATTTAAATGAGGCCACCTAAATATGTGACTTCCAATTGTGACGGTACAAAAATATTTTATATGCAATTTGAATGGTATCAAGGAACCAGTATGCTGCAAGAATATTTTTTTCTAGCTCATTTTTTCCGGAGTTTTCAATTTTCAACTGAGTCGATTCACTAGTAATTGAGAAATACTGGTTACCGTTTTTAAAATACCATTTTGAGAAAAACGTTATTATATATTCAATATTTTTAGTTTTCGAATTAAATAATTTTTTTTGGGGGCGGGGGGCACCTCTGCTCCTCGTACACTCGGTTACACTGTTGCCAAATTAATAGAATGTTAATAACAATCTCGTGGCTTCGGTTTCATATTATTTACTTTGCAACATTAAAGAAGCAATACATAAACGAGGACTATTATCGAAAACTGGAGATAAATAATTAAACTAGCCTACAAAATAAAAAAAAAAAATGCGCAGCAGCTGCCACCATCTTTTTCTTACGTAAAATGACCCGCTGATCCCAAAAAGTCTAAAAAAAATTCAATCAATAGGTTTTCGAGATATCGCCAGGAGAACTTTTTACTTATCTATCAAAAACGTGGTCCCACTTAATTGTAAATATCTCATGTCGTGAATGACCGATATGATCGAAAATTATTTCACATTAAATATAATTGAATCACCAACAAATGTATCTCACAAATTTTTTAAATCGGTTCAGTAGTTCGAGTGGAATCGATGTAAATATGTGAAAGAAGTCATTTTTAAGCGATTTTATTCAACTTCGATCCTCTGTTTGTATGGTTCAAATCCAGAAACTCAAATTTAACCCACTTCCAACTATCCAATTGTCTTGAAACTTTGCAGGCGTGCGTAGTCTTCATGACAATACAATACTTAAAAAAATTAACCCCGAGCGGTTGAAAAAATAACCCAGTCATCAATAAGTATAACCCATAACCACAAATCCAAACGATTTGAAATTAGCCATTCGCGTTCTTTACGAAAATGACAAAAAGCCGCTGCGTTCGGGTCGCTGGTTGCATCGCGATTTGAAATTAAATAAAAGATATTTCTAAAGAAGTCTGAACTGCGAAATGTAAATCCATAAACCCTAAACACTAGAAAATAAAAAATATATGAAAAACAATTATGTTAAACGATTTTATTAAAAATGCACTAAAAACTAAAAAATAATTCGTTTCTTGAACTGCAATTTCGATGGTGTTTTTCATTTTAAATAAAATTGTGGAGCAGGGTATCTCGCAACAAATTCATTTCGACGCTTGATGCTGTATTAAGGGGAGGTTCCGGTCTAGAGCCCCCAAAAATAGGTAATCTTTAGGAATTAATTAAAGAAAAACTACTATATATAATTTAATGGGACTTGTTGCATTGTATTAAGGATGTCTTAAATTATAGAAATATATTTTTTGTTTTATAATTAATCATTGCAGACGGCACTGGGGAGTCGTTAAAGTCAAGGCGTCAAAAAATTCATCCAAATCGGTGGGACCTCTATCTCCAAAAGTTATTATCCGATTCGACTGAAACTTTTTTTATTTTGAAGTATATACTTCTGGTTAGGGGGGAAACCAGACAAAATTACAAAAATGACACTTTTTGAGAAAATAACGGCACTTGAAGTTTGAAGTCACTTTTTCCCTATACCGTTCGTCCTTTCCACGCTTTTAAAAATTATAAATTTTCACTATTTTGTAATTTTGTCTGGTTTCCCCCTAGCCAGAAGTATATTCTTCAAAATAAAAGAGGTTCAGTCGAATCGGATAATAAGTTTTGGAGATATAGGTCCCACCGTTTTGAGAACACTGTTTCGAGAAAAACGCGTTTAAAGTTTGACGTGAGCGCCGCGTGGCCGGTTATTGCGCCAATGCATTTGCCGCTACTCAAATGCCTATAACTTCGGGAATTTTACGAATTTCAACAAATCCTTTTAAACACGTATTCCTGAAAGGTGGAACAATCGAAAAATGTAATAAAAAAAAATCGACTTTTAGACCGGAACCTCCAATAATGTTTCATGTGAGTGTCGAGTTGCCGAGTGTTACCCATGCATTTGCCGCTACTCAAATGCCTATAACTTCGGGAATTTTACAAATTTCAACAAATCCCTTTAAACACGTATTCCTAAAAGGTTGAACATTCGAAAAATGAAATAAAAAGAAAATCGACTTTTAGACCGGAACCTCCCCTTAAATTGATTCATATTCTGTTATGAAAAATCCTGCTGCACGATTTTATTTAAACTGAAAAACACCATCGAAATTGCAGTAAAAAGAAAAGAATTATTTTTTAGTTTTTAGTGCATTTTTAATAAAATCATTTAACATAAATTTATTTAATATACTTTTTATTTTCTATTTTTCTTCGATTGAAACTGAATCGAATTTCAAATAGAAAAAATTTTGGACCTAAGTTTCGGTATCTGCTGGCTATTTTACATAAGAAAAATATATTGGCATTTGCTGCGCAAAATGGCTCAGAACTGGTGTTACATTAACCCTTTAGTACCTAGATCCCGTTAAAAGAAAACTATCCCGTTTGCTTTCTATCGTTAAAAATGGTCTGAATTTTTATATTTTGATATAAAAAAATCACAAAAATGAAAACACATGAATACAGGATTCAGGTAGGTCCATCTCTCTTCAATGAATAAAATTACTCTAAACATGTACTACTTAATCTGGTACAAACTGTAAAACAGCAAAGAAAGGAGAATACAGACATATGATGCCTCAGACGTAGGGGTTGCAATCCCGCATTATTTTCAATCCCGCGGGATTCGTGCGAGATTGTTTTCAACGTATGAAAGTTCTTATTTAAATAAGACGAAACACGCACGCGTGAGATGGTGACGGAATAAGTGAGGAGCGCAGAGTCGCGAAACAAAGTAACATCGCGCTCGCCGCTCGCCTCAAATTATTGCACGTTTCGAGATAGTCATTTGCGCAATTTTGGTTACATACACAGTCCCGCAAGTCCTGCGGGACCCAAAAATTGCGCGGGATTGCGGGATCCCGTCTTACGGGATTGCAACCCCTACTTAGACGCTAAAGGGTTAAATTCAGAATTGGGGACAAAATTGAGAATAAAAATTACCGGTTACACAAAACGTGTTCCAACGACTTTTGTCCTGAAGTATTTGGGTTTTGTTGGAAATTGGGATCAAATGCTCATCTTATTGTTAGCCTTGGGGCGCCAAGTCCTGAACTCGAACTTCCTCACAGGAGACGCGCGCTGTCTACGATAAGATGTTACGGTCGTAAATTACGGTGTTTGCCGATCTTTGGCGCAGTGATTTACCGGGGACGTATGAAAGCGGCCGCCAAGGTGAAAGAAGCACGCGTGCATAATGACAGTGAAAGGAAAGGTGGCTTCGCCGTTGGTCGCCCAGCAAACCTGCCGCTATTATTCCGTCGCGGGGCCCCGGGAACAGATTGCGGGAAATGCTCGTCTGTTTCGGAAAGGTCGCGGTTTTTCCGGGAAGCGGGGAAAATTATCGGCATGAGCCGTCACCCGCCGCAGCAACGCTATAATTACGTCGGAATGGCCAATTTCCGCGTTAACAAAGTCAGAGGGCAGACGGTCCCATTCGACTGGCAGACGCGTGAGGAATGAAAGTAAGCGCCTCCATAGCGCAATGTCGACAGTTTCATGTGGGAACGCGGCTTCTCGGTGCGATGGGAACTACTCGCAGTCTCGTAGATAGTCTCGTTTTTACTTCCTGCACGACGGGGAACGTCATGGTAGAGAGGAGAAGCGCATGTTGCGACGTGGACATTTTCATCTTCTCGGTGGGTTGGTCCTCTGCGAGGTAGAAATTAGGTACTTACTTGTTGCGAACAACACTTTTCGAGGGAAATTTTTGTGCATTCTTGCTTCATTGTTTGTATACCTAGGGAAAGGACGAGATACAGTGTAGGATAAATCATAAAAAAAACTTAAAAAAAAAAAGTAAAAAAATTACGCCAAGTATGAAAAAAATAAGGAAGAAACCGATAAATTATAAATTCTGTAAAGTAAATGATAAAACTTCAGTTTTCGCGGTTGTTTCAAAATGCTAAATAGGACATTTTAACTAAAGATGGCAGAATGGCCATTTTATATTAGGTCGACCGCGTTTCCCGGATTTCCCCTAATATTTAGAGAAGATATAATAATTGCGGAGGGGGTAGGGAAGACCGGGGCTGGTAGGCCAATTTTCCAGTTTTTGATTTTTAATAAATTATATGGGCGAAATATCATTAAACCGGTTACTATATTTGATAGGGCATACATTTGGCTATCTGATTAAATTATTAACGTTGACTCAATGTGACAACATTTAAGGCATTTTAATGTTTTTCCAACACCTTACATGCTAGTCAACCAGCCCCGTGGTCGGGGTTGGTAGACTAACAGTATGGGGTAGATTGACTATAGGTGCAATCAGTTAACAAAATTTTGTTAGCAACTTATCTGAGTGGTAATAAAATAGCACAATGTTACGAGAGTTGTTTCATTATAAAATATTTATTACTTTTTAATAATAAATAACAATTTAAACCTTTATAGTAGCAATAAATCTTATATCTAGTATTATAAAAACATTCGCCATCATCTATCAACTAATTACTATCTTCACAATCTGATGTGCAATTTTTACACTCGTAGAAAAGTACATTTCCTTTTACGCATCTCGAGTGCACCCACATCTTGCAAGAAATACACTGAACCCATTCTTCTCCAGGAATACTTTTTGAATAAAATTCAGTGCATTCAATGGACATTGTATCGTCTACATCATCAGAGGAGTAATTAGTGTCTTGTGTCTTCATTTTCTTCGTTTGTCTTTCCCTAGTTTCTCTACAGTTTTCTTTGTTTTTCCCTGTACGCTTCACTTTTTTCTTCGTGATTTTCTGCTTACGTGATGTGGAAAGCTTTTATATTATGAGCTTTTCTTTTTCAAGTGTGTCAGTGTATATTGCGCTTTTCCTTTTGCGTTTATTTGTTTTGCACTCTTGATGTGGTCCTGCTTTGGGAAATGGTCTTATATCTTCCGGCGAAAATGAAGTTGAAGCTGTATTATTTGTTGAATCGTTTAAAGGCGATGACTCAATCCTGTTTGTATTATAGCTAGAGTTTATTTGTTTTTCGGGAGTCACTAGTTGTTGCTCACTATTTGTGTGAGCAGACGATTGTTTATTTATGCCATCAGTGACCGGCACTGGTCTATCTGTCACATAAGCACCAAAAAACTCAGATTGAGGAATAGTACATTACGTGACAAGGGAGAGAAGACAGTGATTTCGACGAGAGTGAAGTTTGCCGCCCGAGCGCAGCGAGGGCAGTAATTCACGCGAGGCGTAATCGCGTCTCTCCCTTGTCACGTACTATATTTTTTTCAACACCTGCATGAAAATAGGCGTAGTCCAGTTTCCTTGGGAGAAAAAGTAAGAAATTGTGAATACGCAATACGTCTGAAATTGGTCATTTTGCTCCCGTTCAGCAGGCGTAAAAAAGCACCTATTTTCATGCAGGTGTTGGAAAAAAATATTTTCGTCAAACGGATAAATCCCTGCAACTCTGAATCCGGCCTGTATATTGTTACAACTTGCTGCCAATGGAAGTGCAATTTTAATTAATTCTGGAATATCATAAATGCATATAGTTTTTCCCGGGTGAGAAGGTAGCCAATTATCGGAGGCTGTGTTAAAATATTTTTTTAAAGGTCCATAAACTGTCCTATCAAGGGGTTGAAGCTTGTGGCTAGTGAGGAGGGAAAGATAGTACAGTTATGCCATTACTCTTAAAGTAATCAAGGACTTCAATCAACAGGTGCGAATCATGGTTGTCTAACAGTAGGAGAACGGGATTTTCTTTAGATGGCTTCACGTATTGAACAAAATGTTTTGCGAATTTAATGAAGTTTTCCTCTTTCATCCAACCTGATTTGTTGGCATCGCCATATGATCCGAGTGGTCCACCTCGAATAAAATAATCTTTATAATTTGCACGAGGAAACACGAAAAACGGTGGGACTGTATTTCCGACTGCTGAGACAGCAACCGCAACCGTGACCAATGTTCCTCTCTCAGCTGAAGTTATCTTGCCTAATTGTCGCATGCCTCGCCGTGCAACTACTTTATTAGGAACATGAGCAGTCGTAATTCCTGTCTCATCGACATTCCATATGTCTCCGGGGCTGAGATTTAAGCGAGTATAGACAGTTCTTAAATTATTAAAAAATAAAGCTACATTGTCCTTGTTAAAAGATGTAGCTCTTGAAAGATTTGTAGCTTGTGGTGATCTAATTGACAATGTAGAATGTCGTTTAAGAAAATGTTCCAATCAATCTTCTCCAGCAATTTTTTTCATTATCCATGAATCAGGTACCACTTTATTGTTCTTTATGTCGTACTGGTACCCAAGTTTTCTGGTTTCATAGGGGGTGAATCCATAATAAATATCAGCAGCTTCTTTTATATACTCGGCTACAGCTATTTCTTCTTCATCGGTAAAAATTTGCCTGTTTCTTTGGTATCCAACTGTGCCCAAAACTATCTCTGACCTTGGGATGCTTGGATTTTGATTACTTTTACTTTGCATTTTAGTTACTTATCTATACAGTGTTTTATACGGTATATTATGTTCCACAGCAGCTGCACGAATGCTTTTCTTTTCAAGAATCACTTCACGACATGCTTGTTCTATAAGTTCTTTTGAAGTTGAACCTCTATTTGACTTTCTTTGATATGTCCTCATTGTTCTGTGAAATAAGTTATTAACTAACTTTTAGTAACGAAAAGTTCGTAATGAACTAATATCACTGGGGTTGGTTGACCAGTTTAGTCATGTAACCCCTAACGTTATTAGTCAACCAGCAACGAACGATCATTTTAACTTCAATACTCTATATAACCTTTAATTATTTATGTAAAATCAAAAACGCAGTCTCAATAGGTCGTTTAATAAACAATCTTTAAAATAGTCCCTTCACTTTTATTCTACTGTAACTATATATGTAGAACGTGGAAACATAAAATCTTTAAGAAAACATATTTACTTACGTAGCCAATTTTTTGATAAACGCTGGTAACTGCCAAACAACGTGTAATGGCAGTGTCGGAAACAAATGAATGACATAGTAGAAGCGACTTGTTTCTACAGAAAAGCGCTCCGCGGTAGAGCACACGTCGGTGGAAAGTTATTAACAATTCGTTAACCTACCTCTGGGGCTCACCAGCCCCGGTCTCCCCTATATTTTTTCTTGTTTCTTTTGTCACTAAAATATTTTGTATAATTACATTGATCACTGCTATTAACTTTGGTGAGGTTGAACATGCCTTAATTCCTAAGAAATACGTGTCTTTTTATTTAGGCCTGCTTGAATGTTTAGGGGGTGAAACCCACCCCCAAAGTTCATAAGAATAGTTGGTGTCCGCCTCCGATTGCTTTGGTTTTTGGATATGTTTTAGAGGACCCAAAAATAAGATATACGTATTTTTTATAGGGGCCCGTTTGGGGGGTGAAACCATCCCCCAAAGTTATAAGATTTTCAGGTGTTCGTCCCCGATTGCTTTGATTTTTGGATATGTTTGAGAGGGCCGAAAAATAAGAAATGCATGTCTTTCTATTTTGGCCCATTTGCATGTTCAATGATTGGCGACAAGAACATCGTCCATGCAGCAAGTTATGATGCAAATTAAATTTATATCAAGTTTTACTCAACACAATTTTTGTACCCCGTATGAACTTTGGGGGGTGGTTTCATCCCCTAAATATGAAAACGGGCCGCTATAAAAAAAACAAGTATATCTTATTTTTCGGTCCTCTAAAACATATCCAAAAACCAAAGCAATCGGAGACGGGCACCAACTATTCTTATGAACTTCGGGGGTGGGTTTCACCCCTAAACATTCAAGTAGGCCAAAATAAAAAGACACGTATTTCTTATTTTTCGGTCCTCTAAAACATATCCAAAAACCAAAGCAATCGAAGATGAACACCTGAAATTCTTATAACATTGGGGGGTGGTTTCACCCCCTAAATATGAAAACGGGCCGCTATAGAAAAACACGTTGTCACGTCCCGGGGGAGGTCTTTAGGAACGATGACTATAGGGGGGGGGGGGGGGGGAGAATCAGGCGCGAATTTGTTATCCAGCACTCTGAGGGTTTTGAGGGAAGAGTCAGGCGCGAATTTGTTATCCAGCACTCTGAGGTTTTTGAGGGAAGAGTCAGGCGCGAATTTGTTATCCAGCACTCTGAGGTTTTTGAGGGAAGAGTCAGGCGCGAATTTGTTATCCAGCACTCTGAGGGTTTTGAGGGAAATGTCAGGCGCGAATTTGTTATCCAGCACTCTGAGGTTTTTGAGGGAAGATCAGGCGCAAATCTGTTATCCAGCACACTGAGGGTTTTGAAGGAGATCTGGCACGAATTTGTTATACAGCACTATGATCGACCATGGAAGGTTTAGTAACCGAATACGTACTGAGGATACCCTCGTTAGAGCACTTGTTTTGGTTTGGCCCGGTAATTGCATTTACCGTTGCATTCAGGTAAAATTTACCCGTAATAGTTCCGCGAAATATGTTTAGGCATACGGCGGTACACGGCCTATGTGAAAGAACGTTAGTAAACACTGCAAGCACTCTCGCGTTCACGTGCCGCGATCAGCTGTTGCGGCTGCCTGTTATGTTTCGGGATCACCGTTGCCGAAGGATTAACTCAATAATTCGAAGCGTGGTTGAATATAAGATCGTTTGTTTTATTTGGATGCACGCCAATATGCCATGCACCGTTATTGTGATGACGGTTCGTTTTTATAATAATGCTTTAGACTTTTAGCATTAGCACATAATATTTATATAAATATGTCAATATAAGAATATGAACATGAAACACATGGAAATAGCCAATAAATTCTATATAAAACAATGAAAGTTAGGAATACTAAATAATATGAAACGCAATAAGCGTTGATAAGAGAAAATAATGTGATCGCAATAAGCGTTTAGAATGCAAAATAATATGATCGCAATAAGCGTTGATAAGACAAATATATATAGAAAGCAATAAGTAATAGTTAAGCAAGATAATATGTATGTTGCTGATATTCAATTATATAAATGGTAATAGTAAATACTTACGATGATTTTTATACACTTGGTTTAAATAAATTTTCGCAGCACTTGCACTATGTGTGCGCAAGGGTGATTGTCGAAAGAGCACGTCGAAAGAGAGATTGACGAAAGAGCGATTGTCGAAAGAGGACTTTTATCTCGGTCCCCTCGTATTTATATGGTTGTCGCGGGGGTACGCGCGGTAGCGGCCTTGACACATTAAGAAAATAAGTCGCAGTAGGACTTCCGGGGTTTTTATAAAGGTGCGTCTATTATTAGACGCATTTCTGTCACGTACACCAAATATTCGTCGCTATTATACTTCCGGGGTTTTTATGCACGTGAAAAGGTGGTGCTCGACCCAGCGAATGGATTTTGGGTGTTTTAATAGGAAAGGGGTAATTGTGGTCTTGACTTGGAGGGTCTTAGAGAAGGGGTGAGACGTGATCTCGATTTAAGGGGTTTTTGGAGCGAGGGACTTGTTTAGAAATAATGTGAATGAGGGATTTGTGCCTCGTAAGGCGAATAGGCGAAGGAGGTTTCGTACCGATCATCTGGAGATGGGGACCGCTAAGGTACATCGCCAAGGTGATCAGCGATTGGGGAAAAGGGGTAATATTTGAGTTTGAAGGACTTTGGTGGAGTGATTTCAATATTTATGATAGAGATTTTAGTTTGGTACCGCGCGAAAAATAGTGGGACGTCACACGTACATCTTATTTTTCGGTCCTCTAAAACATATCCAAAATTTAAAGCAATCGGAGGAGGACACTTGGGAATCTCTCCTTGTCAGACGAAAGTTAATTGTAAGTATTATATATCGTAAATAAAAAATATTCTTAAAATATATATTACATACCATAAATCAGATTTTATACATATCATAAATCAGATTTTATATATATGATAAATCAAAATTTATATGATTACAGATATAATCTACCCGCATGCATTCGTCGCTGTCTATTGATGGTTGACCTATCGTAAATTGCATCAGTCAGTCCCTGAACATTAATGTTTTTAGTATGTTATTAACTTTACTATAACTAGGGTTCGTCGATTACGTTCAATTATATATATTATATCATATACACATATATAAAATGGAAGTTTTTTTAAATGGCTGTATCTTTGTTAAAAACATCTTTTTTATGAAGGTCGGCTTATCGTAAAGGCAAAGGATCCTACTTTTCGATAGTATATAAAAATTACAAAAAATATTGTTTGCACTCCGTAACACTTGCCAAACATCAAGAAACTTTTACAGTTTAGCACATTCCTCTTTAAGGGCGGATTTTACCCCCTGGATACCGATTTCAATAAAATTGATTTAATGAGTCGAAAAGTAGAAAGTGTAAGCTATAAAATCGTTTTTTTTTTCATCATCTTTGGATGAATTTTACCAAAGTTATGAGAGTTTGAAGATTTTAAAATAGCCATGTCCGGGTTTTCGGGCCAAATACCCCACTGTGCGATGGTTCGTTCGTTGCACTTCTGCAAAGCACGTGTGTTTCGAAAATGTGCTGGCTTCTTTTTACCTAAAACCTCTTGTCCTGATGGGAGTTAACTCATAATGGAACGAGAGAAACTACTTGGGGGTAGAAGAAGTTGCTTGAAAAAAATCTTGTCAGTCAGCAAGCAATCACGTCACAGAAATGTTCTCTGTTCAAGACTATTACGCGATGTTCTGGGTGTACCCCCTGAACAACGGGAACGCAAGTGCTGCAGCGTGAGACTTTGCGCGAAAATACCTACGGCTCCGAACGCCAAGAAAAAATTCATTTCAACCAATTTTTATAACGTAGGAACAACACGTTCCATGGAAAATAAATTAAGTGATCAGTGTTACAGTGAGGAATGAGATGGCGTAAGCATCGGGGAACTGTATGTGGGACGAGAGGGCGTAAGCGTGGAGGCGCGATCAGTGTCGAGAAGAATGTAGAGAGAAGTGTACGTTTTTGGCACGTATCACGAATAAAGGCATATTTGTTCTCAGAGAGTTGTGTCCGCGAGTTTTTTCTGCAATTGTTTTACCCCCAATTCCTTATTTGTAATATCTGGCGACCGTAACAGGACGCGGGGGTACGGTAAAAGTGAATTTTGCAACGAAACAGTTAGGACACGTGGAAGCCGTAACCATGTGTGGGCAACATAACCTCAAAAATGGACGCGGCTAAGAGGGCGAGAAAAGTACAATGCACGCTTTTCACAAAATGTTTAAACAATTTTAACGTGACGTGGGAAAGTGCAAATAGTACACGGGCCGAACAGCTTGAGCCGGGGCCAGACCTGAATGCGTATACGCTGACCAGGCTGAGCGCGCACGAATGACGCATGCGGAGAGGTCGAAAGTGCCATTGTATCTTTCTTCACCAACTTCTGTGCTTAACTTAGCCCACTCCAGTAGATAAGCTAAGCCGATTCTGGACTAACGCATGGCGAGGGGGTGAAGCGGGGCGAGGGGCAACCGACCCGCGATCCGAGGAGGGGGAAAGCGGCCCATGAAGCAGGTGGAGGGGGAACGCGCGTGCGTGAGAGGTGGGAGGGGGTACCGCCGATAACTGGGACGCGTCGTGACTCTTATCGCCCCAAGACCAGATCGCACCCCGATATCTGCGACGTTTAAATCAGGTGTACGAGGGAGTGAGAGAGAGGTACGATATTGTCGTATATCTCAAAGTCGCTATTCCTCCCTAGGACCATGGTCAAAACATACGGATAGCGAAGGTCAAGTTCTGAGAATAACGAGGTACGGGATGCGTAGAAGATGCAAGTCGAAACCTGCATTGTGGTATGGCGCGATAACCGCGCCAAAAACAGATAACGTGGTACGGGATGCGTAGAAGATGCAAGTCGAAACCGGCATTTTGCTATCGCCCTCCCAAAACATATATAGAACCGTAACGATGGACGGCGGTCCACTACCGAGAATAATGCGCAGTCCCGTCGGTGCGCGCACGCCATATCTGAATCGCGAAACTTCGAAGCGTACCGATGGCGCGATGGCGACGGCGGCGTTCGAACAAGGAGCGAGAGAGAGGTCCGATATTTGCGTATATCCCTCTCTCTCTCTCGATTCCGCTCTAGGACCAGAGTCAAAACATACGACAGTACGACGCGGAGAAGATGCAAGTCGAAACCTGATTCGATAATCGCGCGGCTAAAACAAAGAACGATCGAAGGCCAATTACCTAGAATACCGAATACGCGGCATCGGTGCGCGAAAATGCAACGCGGACCGACGCGTTTCTGTTCGCGATAATGATCGAAGGTGAACTTTCGAGAAGAAGACACGTATTACGCGTAGAAGATGCAAGTCACACACACACAAACGTCAGCAAAGGTACAGGTTGTTGGTGGTGAGGATAGTGAAGTCGTACATAGTACGAAAAAACCAAAAGAAAAAGGAAAAAAACGTGATGAGGAGAAAAAACAGCGCAGGAAGAAGTGTACAGTGTATAATGAGAAGAAAAGATAGATGGAAGTATTCACGTAAAAACTATGTATCGTTGGAACCTATCGACAGTAACATAGTATGTATATGTGTTGGCACGAGGGTCTGGAAGCATACGTGAGCACAGTCCTGTGTCAACGAAGAAGGATAGCGAGAAGAAGGGGAAGAACAGTGCCTGTAGAGTGAATACAGATCGAGATACTCGTATGGTCACTGATGACTATGATGCGAGTACATCCCTACTCGTGGACTACCCCACCATACATCATGCTTATCACAGTCTTTAAGAAATGCGGGCGCGTCGCCGTGACAACTCATTTTGCAAGCGATCCTTCCTCCGGACATTGAAGTACATATCGATAATGTGTGGCGAGGATAGGTGCCAGGCATATATTCATCTAGTAACTAGTGTTTGTAGATTACTTGTGATGCTTACCTATGCGCGTGCGTTACGATTCGGCGATATTTATTAACGTGTATGGGTGTTTGTTACAGCAAAAACAGTATCCCCCGTTGAAAGGATACATTAATTTAGTATTGCGGAGGGCATTACGTGATTTCCGTCAAATGTGGCGGACTGAGCAAGAGGACGTAGATTTTTGGTATTTCGAAAAGGAAGATAACAATTTCTGGGGATTGCGTCGATTGTTCGACGAGTAAGTATATGCATCGATCTATCAGCACGAAGTTTCGTATCGGAACATGAAGTTTTACGCGTAATTGTTTGTGTTTTTCTGTTGCAGGCAGTGAAAACTGTTCGGCGAGCAATCGACAGAAAAAAAACATTTAAAGTAATAAAAAAAAATTAAAAAATATTTATAAAACTAAAAAAAAAATGTATATATTCGATGTTTTTAAATATATATACTTGAAGTTCTCCTTTAAAAACAAAAAACAGTGTTTCTTTTATTTTACAATGTGTAACGTACCGCTACCTACCGCCATAAATTTTTCCTTTGTTTTCATTATACATTGTTAATTTCCTTATATTAGACGTAAGATAGTATACAACGCGTGCGAAAGCGTTTCAAACAGCGCGCTAGAAAGTATAGTGACGGGCAACGCATGCGCATAGCCGCCGATTCAAACTACAGATTCAGTGCCGCGAGTGAACCAAGCGCGCGTGCGCATATCGTACGAACAACCGGACGCCAAATATTTTGAGCGTAGTACGCGAGTGGTACGAACCGGAAGTGAATTATCATTGGTGCGCAAAATCGCGCAGCCAGTGATTGGTGCGGGCCAAGTATAACAGGCCGGTATAAATACAGGCCCGCCGGTAGTAGAAAGGCAGACTTGGTTCTATCACCGAACCACCGAGACCTAGGCAGCTTTCATTAGCTCCTCTGTCAAGAAGAAGTTTATTTCAAAATAAAACAAGAGTGATTTCGGCGCGTTAGTTCGGTCAGTGTAAACTGTTAAAAAGCTATTTTGCAATTTTTAAAAAAATTTTATAAATTTCCGACGTTTCGGTCTTTGTTTTAGACCTTTTTCAAGGAAAGACTTTATAAGAATTATTGCGTTCGCTTTTAAATAAGTCAACACGTTTAGTACGACGTCACGATCTAACCGACTCGCGTGTCACACGTGTTGACTTATTTAAAAGCGAACGCAATAATTCTTATAAAGTCTTTCCTTGAAAAAGGTCTAAAACAAAGACCGAAACGTCGGAAATTTATAAAAAAAAATTTTAAAATTGCAAATAGCTTTTTAACAGTTTACACTGACCGAACTAACGCGCCGAAATCACTCTTGTTTTATTCTAAAAATACGGTCGATAACATTATTACTTTATTTTATTTAAAAATTCCAATTCTAAATCTCCCTCTCGAGGTAGCTTTAGTTAGCTCCTCAACCACGATCAGTCCTCAAGAGGTAGCTTTAGTTAGTTCCTCCACTTCCTCTCGAGGTAGCTTTAGTTAGCTCCTCCACCACTAACCGAGGCCTATACAACTACCTACTCCAAAGCGTGGGGCCAGCTTATAGGCACCAGAAGAAATAACCAATCCAATGGAAGAAAGGAATTAATTAAACTTTAATCTGGGAATGCTCTAACCAGCTACCTGGAAGCCATTTCAATAAGAGAGAAGGAAATCCTCTCACAATTCAACGTACAAATCAACCTAGCGTTATCAACTTAACGAACTCTATTCTTTATTACCGACTTAGCGTCGTAACCTAAAAACTACTATAAACTTTATTACCGACCTAGCGTTAAAACCAATCACATGCGATACGTCGTTACGTACAGACATCTGTTCAATTGTCAAAACTCACATAACTGAGAACCTTATATGTTCATTATAGACCAAGTGTCTCTACCATTTATTTTGAATAAATCTTTTGTTACATATTGTTAAAAGAAGGACTCTCGTATCTTGAAATTCATTTCTTAATCGCACGCCACCCGAACCAAATCCCACAAATTCACAGGTAAACCGCTCTACTTGTGAAGACTCCTGTAAAGAACGGCAACGTCTCGTTCAAGAACGTTACAAATGTGCGTATGTGCGGGTGTAATAATAGTTGCGAAAGTACTGTGTTCGTCTGAGATCTTGCAGGCATTGCTTTCAGCTTCGGACCGAGCGTGTCAGGCAAGATTCCACAATAATCGTCGTCCACGTCGAAGCCATCGGTGTTCCTGTCGTCGGAGTCGTTGTCGTTCGTCCCTTGACGTACACCACGTCGACGGTTGCGAGCTCGTGGGCGAGCATTTCTGAAAGCCTGTAGTACGGTACCCAGCCGTCGGACCAACGAAGCCCGTGATGATGCGCCGTGAGCCAGGTCGCTTGACGCTTCTCGAACGATAACAGGCGAACGTAGGAGTACGGTGGTTCGAAAATCCAATGACAGATGGTCGTTTCCGTGTCGCGATTGTTCGCGAGAGTCGTAATTTCCTTAGCGACGAACGTGTTACGTTCGGTCTTAAAGCCTTGCAGGTCAACCACGACGGATAACATTGTTAGGTAGTAGTAATAGTATGTAGTAAAACAATTGTCACCGGCGGCTGCAGATGAACGACTGACTGTTTGGCGATTATCCGCATCGGTATAGTAGTCATAGACGTAGTCGTTGGAATCACGTGAGTTTTCGCACCACGTTCGTCAAAGGGCTGTACTCGACGATGCGATCGTGTATGAGCAGGCAATACGCGGTGGTATTAGCGGGTACGTTCTCTCTGCACTCGAAGTCGATTCGCACGTCTACCGTTGCATTCTTCACCGACTCGTTCTGTTGAGAACAATCGATGACCTCGATAGGGGCGTATCGCAAAAATTCGGCCGCGTTCAGCAGCGGTTCGCCGTGGCCGTAGTATGAACGGGCAAATTTCGCGTACATATCGTACAGGAGAGCGTATTTAGATTTATCGAAATCCAGGTTCAGGTCGTCGTACGGATACGTCTCGGAATTCAGAAACAATCGTACGTTCGCAAGTTTGCACGCGTCGAATCTACTCGCGTTTTTCTTCAGATTATTTTTTCGATCGGTTTGCATACCGAACATCACGTATCGCGGTTTCTCGATCTGCGACGAGGCTTTCACGGTCCATGTGTGTTTCGTAGTCGTTTGCAGCAACGGATACTCGTGCAGTTCCCACGATCGGAAACTCATCGCGATCGATCGATCGCTTTGCAAGAGACGTAGCATTGACAGTTTTTGCGTGTCTTCTAACGCGACGTGCGGCATACGCTAGTGTATCTTGCGTATTTCCAGTTTCGGTATAATCGCGGAGGATGGGAGGGATGCCGCGTACATCGCGTTCGTATCGAGTCGCGCGCGAATCAGGATCAACTCGTGTCGCGCGTTCATCACGATGCGTCTGTAATCTTCGCAGAATCCCAGTAACGTGTTCATGAGCACGCACAAATTGAACGACACGCTACTAAAAATGTCTTTGTCGTGTGCGATGGTATGGTCCCAACCGGCGTTCATCAGCGTCTTGCTCTTATCGACGGACAACGACGCGTAATAATAATAATAATAATAATTTATTTGACGGGACAAGCCCATTAAAAACAAATACAATTAATGAAAAAGATAGTAACAGTACGTTACAGAACAAAGAAAAAAGAGAAAAGATACAAAAACAGAGAAAAATACAAAAACAAAACGCTAGTAAATAATATCGAATCGCGGGTAGATAGGTGGGGACTACCCTAAGAAATGCCATCTGCAACAAGGGCTCTCCGAACACTAGTCTTAAAAGTAGAAAGAGGACCGGTAAAGAAATCGATACACTCATTGAGCTGATTGGCGATGCCACAAATTCTGTGGAAGGGGTCGGCATGACCAACCCAGGAGGAGTAGTTGGGGGGTCTAAACAGCGTTGTACGTCTAGCGCAACGAGTGGGAACATTAAAATTGATCGTCGCAATTAGGTTGGGGTTATCCACCATACCATTGATAATTCTAAAAAGAAATGATAGATCAGTGACCCTCCTCCTGTGAGCCAAGGTCCGCACCCCAAATCTGCTCATGATCGGACCGTAGTCGTGGTCATACCGAGTCATAGGCCTGCCCGCAATGTAATGTTCCAACGCGGTGGTGATTCCCGGATTCCTGGAACAATCGATCTCCACTCCGTTCAATTCGTATCGAATTTCGTCGAACATGAACGCGACGCAATTGTTATCCAGAAAAACTCTCGCGGTTTTCGCTTCGTGTTCTGCCGTCGCGGGTGCCATCAAAGAGACGCGTCCTTCGACGTAGAGATAACTTTCGCACGGAAGCGTGTACACATCTTGTTGCTGAATGGGTATTCGTATCTCATCGTTATTGTCGAACGTCGTGTTGACGTACGGATTGTAAGAGCGCACCTCGATCTTCGTGATACGATCGTCAAAAGACGGTGCACTCGTCATGTCCAGTATGGTGTACATCGTGTTAGACATATGTGTATATACGTGATATATCAGTACGTTACGATGAATCCCAGGGTTCGTAAGAAACGCGCGTTTCGATGAGTCAACGGTTTGTCGCTTCTTCTTCCTCTTCTTATTCTTCTTATTCCTCTTGTTCCGCTTCCTGTCTTTATTAGCAGTGAGGTCGTTGGTGTTTCGTCTTGACGATAATGCGTCGTGGCAGAAGCCAGAGGAGCGGTAGCAGCGGAGTCGTACGTGTGATCGAACACCAACATGCTATACACTCATGCTATCGTATCGCGCGAACGCCGTTGTACGTGCAGGCGAATCGTTATTTCCTCTCCGCGGAAATCTGTAGGACGATCGTATTGATCGACGATGCGTACCGTTAAATCGTGTATCGTTCGTGCAACAATCGGTGGGTAAATGACGTATCGCGGAGTTTCCGTTACCTTATATTCCGGGGGTACGCGAGGTGAAAATTCGTGTATCGTGTGTAC
Organism: Andrena flavipes; assembly: GCA_963971345.1. Classification (NCBI taxonomy): domain Eukaryota; kingdom Metazoa; phylum Arthropoda; class Insecta; order Hymenoptera; family Andrenidae; genus Andrena; species Andrena flavipes. The sequence continues at coordinate 43,819,636 of OZ020479.1, read as the reverse complement.
CGGTTTGTCGTTGCTGTACGCACCGGTAGTGAGGTTTCGCGTTACTCTGATCACGTTAACGTTTATAATGTTCAGGGGTTCGTCGGATTCGTGCCAGATTCTCGGCAATAAGACACGCGTCGGGGAAAATCCTAGTAACGAGCCCACGTTGTTCGGTTGCGTAAAGTCCACGAAGAACGCACAGTACAGTTCGCTTTTCGTGGTGTTGTTGTTAGCTCGTAGCACTAGCGGATACATGTCGTTGTCATCCTCGTTGTTTTCATCGTTACCGGTCTCGTTGGTACCGCGTCTTCGAGGATATCGCTCGAGCAGTCGACGTCTCAAGTGCTTGGCGATAGCGTCTAATTCGTAGGAGCTGTGGGGAATCGTAATGGATTCGCGAGCAACATCGACGTCGGGGGTTGCGGTATTCTTGTTCGGGACGAAGTAGAATTGATCGTTGCTCGAGTCGATGTTCGGTATCGTGTGAAACGTCTCCAAGTCGGCGAGTCCTAGTTCGTACTGCCCGTCGCTCAAATCTATCGGTGGAAAATAAGTGACCGTGAGCACGCTGCTCCAACCCGTTAACGTGAGCGTGAGCGACATCGTACCACTGTAGGTTACGCTAGCGAGACAGAGAGAGAGAAAGTGACTCGGACGTACGGTAGCGCTTCAATTTATTTCGGGTAGCGTCTAGGCCAAAATTCCAGAGCTTTTTGTCGTAGAAATTGTACGCATAAATGACCGCAATTGATCTGGTCGAAACGTTGAAAACGATCGTGATTGTACTTGATCGTGATCGTAGTTGTCGTTCCCCGTCCGAAGTAATCGATCAATTCCGCGGGTGGTCGCAAATTCCCAAAACTGTCGAAATACTGTACATGCGATCCGCGTTTCGCGTACGCAACCCAGTGCGTGCCGTCGCCGCGATTCTCGTCAAGATTCGCGATACCGCATTCATTTGGACGTACGCACGCGGGGAGCGTGTCTCGCATAAACACCCCTCGAAAGAACGGTACGTCGATGCACTCGCACTCTAATTGCAGGTTCGTCATAGGTTCTTGCTGTAGTTGATGTCGCGTTATCAAGTTGATGTCGGTGAACAAGTTTGGCACACCTTTGCACGGCACCGCCGATGCTACCGCTACCGGCGACAACGATCAACGACGCATGGAGACGATTCGCTCGCTGAATCCGTTCGTCGCAAATTACGTTCGGGAGAACGTGCTGTGTCTGAACAGCACCGATCGGTCGACGTTCGACGCGATGAAACGCAAGATACGTCGCGTGGCGCATCCGACGAAGGATACCGATGCTGCGACGAAACGCTACGTGGACGACATGGAACGTACCGTCGGACGCGCTCTCGACACTATGGATGACGACATGTACGACGCGACAATGAATCAACTGGAAGAGTTTAAAACTGCGATAAATACCGCGATGGACGAACGTTTGAGTGAGTTGGATAAGTCGATAAATATCACGATGCAGTGACGCTTCGATCACTTCGATGCTAGACTCGTCGAACTTGCGACACCGGTTGCCGAAGTACAGAAACGCCAGGAAGTGCGGCGATGAACAACGACGCCGACGACAACTACGATAACAAAACCCGTCAACACCGTACGTGCTTCGAGTGCCTGGTACAGTACTTGTTGCTGATCGTGGAACGTTACTTTCGCCGCAGCCGTCATCACCGCTATGATGAGTACGAGTAAGGAGCGAATACAATTGGTCGACGAACTGCATTCTCCCGCGAGACGAAATTTCCCGCGGAGACCCGAAGTTACTCGAGGCTACGACGATCTGTGGCAGGCGGATTTGGTGGAAATGCGCGCGTACGCGACCCATAATCGTGGCTACAACTACATACTCACCATCATCGATACGTTCAGCAAGTACGCGTGGGCAGTAGGGTGGTCCTTATTTTTCCACTTTCGTTTTTTTTTGGTCGCACCCCCCTAAATTGTGACACATAATGAAAAAATGATATGTGCAAAATTTCAAAGTGATTGGATAACGGGAACCCGTGCCACATTTGAGTTGAAGTTTTGAAATTTTAGTGATTTCTTGTAAATTTCGAACATAATTGCTTTCGGCTATTTTTAAAGTATCAGTGAATGTGTTTTAATAAAAGTACAATTTCTTAGGTGTATAAGAGTATCATTTCTGTGTGACTGCAAACAATATTCTCAAAATCTCTGAATTTTACGACATGGCTTTGAGCCAAAGAGATCGACAGTAACCAACCTTGGAGTTTATCACTGCTTTGTATCAGAGGCGCTAGAGGAAAGACTGCAGGTGGATACGATTTATACTGATTTCTGTAAAGCATTCGACAAGGTGGACCATGGTATTCTCGTTTCAAAATTGTCCTCGGGTTTCGGTAAACCATTACTGGCATGGTTAACGAGTTATCTTTCCTGTAGGAGGCAAATAGTCAAGGTTGCGAATAGCCTTTCTGAGCCAATAAGTGTCTCCTCTGGTGTTCCTCAGGGTTCGCATCTTGGTCCCCTTTTGTTCAACCTGTTCATCAATGATCTTGTATATGTATTTCAAAACTCGAATTTCTTATTATATGCTGATGACCTTAAGATTTTTAGAACCATACGTGATGTGCAGGATGCGTCTGATTTGCTTAGTGACTTAAAAGATTTGAGCGTTGGTGTGCGGATAATAATATGATACTCAATATGAGAAAATGCTTTTGCTTGAGATCATCACGTGCAAATAACTTGATCGATTTTGAGTATAAGTTGGGTAACGAAGTCATTTCAGATGTGGATGAGATTACTGACCTCGGCGTCACCTTTTCTAAATGCCTTAATTTTAGCAGGCACTATGAAAATGTAACGGGAAAGGCGTTGAGGACCCTTGGTTTTGTATTTAGATTCGCTAAACATTTTAAGAATAGGAACTCATTAAAGCTTCTCTACACTTCTCTGGTACGGCCTCACCTTGAGTATGCGTCGGTGATCTGGAATCCTAGGCACAAGGTTTATATTAACCTTTTTGAGAGAGTTCAACATAAGTTCTTGAGGTCGGCTGCCTGGGTTTTGGGGAATCCGATGGCATTCTCTAACCATGACTATGGTCCGATTCTCCGTGACTTTAATCTTTGGCCGCTTTCTCAGAGAAGGCTTATATCAGATATGCTGTTTTTGTACAAGTTATTCCATAACCGAATAGATAGTGCTGACTTGCTAGGTAGATTAAACTTTTATGCCCCGTGCAGATTTCTCCGCTCTAGACCTGTGTTTGATTTCAGATTGCCGTCATATGCTCATCATACGGCTGATCCCATTAATCGGGTCATGTGTGAATTTAATGAGCACTTCCAGAACATAGATTTGTTCTCGCTTACAATTAGTAATTTTTATGTTACTGCAAAGGGCTGTGTTGGATGTATGTGCAGGTGGTACTGTGTGATATACTGACTTTGTTTTTTTATGTTTACTGTTGTAATTGAAAAGGGATTGTCCCGTTTACTATAATAATAATAATAATAATAATAATAATAATAATAATAATAATAATAATAATAAAATTAGCGTACAATACAACGTCTAAGCCATTATGCGCGGCTACGTGAAGTCTTATTTTACTACTTCCGATTTTTTTCGTTGCATCCCCCCCCCCCAACATTGTAACACTAGGCGGAAAAATGATCCCTGAAAAAAATTTCAAATTGATTGAACGTCGGTAATTAAAGTTGAAGTTGTAGTGATTCTATGTCAATTTTTGAAATCGTGAATATTAGTGCGCTTTACCTAGTTAAGGAATTGCGGATGGTCGGGTTTTTCCCGGCAGAAAGATGAAGAAGCTGTAGTGAATATTACCGCGTTATACCGTTCGAGGGTAGCGTTTTATGATATTACCTGGTAAAGTCTCTGGCGACCAAATGTATCTACTATTAGTCACAGCAGTGATTTTTCAGTCTGTTTTGTGAGTTCGAAGTATTCGTATTCGTATCGTGGAGCTTAAGTCGAGAATAGGTACAGTGATATTAAGAAGATGGAAATCAGAAATGCTGAGAGAATATATTTGTTGGGGCATGATGAATAAAAAATTATTGGCTCCAAATTACCAAGTAATGGACAAGTTTTACGTGTCCTATTTTATAATGTACGAAAAGTAAAACTCGATCTCCGTCCAAGTGCTGCTATCACGATAAAGGAAGTGGAAGTTTTCTGGGATAAAGCACGTATACCTGTAAGAGAAACACATCATAGTATCGACAAGTTATTAGAACTACATAAAAATTGGCGAAAATTGCAAAAAACTAGAAAACGCCGATGTGAATTGCAAGAAATAAAGGAAAGAGAATTTCTTGATGCGATGGATGACCTTTTCGACATTGCTCACAGTAACGCCTTAAATACAATCAAAATTCAAGAGGATAAAGTTTTTTTATTAAACCAGAGAAAAAAGGGACGACTAGTACTAATGATTGGAGCCGACCAAAATTTAGTGCAGAAAGAAAAGCGACAAGCAGTTCGACTCCAGCAAGAAGAGCTTCGAAAAGAACGATTTGAAGCCATGGTGGAAGTACAAGGTATGATATATTTTTAATAAATTTTTCTGTTTATCTATGCATCCTATTTCTTTGTTAAATGTTTGTGTATGTCCATTGTAGAAGAAACAGAACTACAGTCCTCATCAAGTAGTGGAACGGAAAATACTGTACGCGATTATATAGATGATGTACCTGAATCTTTTAATGAACCCGGCCCAAGTAATCCAAAAAAACAAAGAAGAGGAAAGAAAGAAGTCATTACTGACAAGCTAGTTGCAGTTCTAGATAAGTGCAAAATAAGTGATCGTGATGTAACCGTAAGTCGCGGGGTTACCGGTGGGACGGTGGAGGTACCGTATCGCCAGCTCAGGACGGTGGTCCAGGGCCGTCGATCGAATGATCAAACGTTTAAGTAGAGTGGAGTACGGCAATTTATTAAACCTTAACGCTAAATACAGGAGATCCCGGCCGGGTCTATGCTGACACACAGTGTGAGTGCGGCTTATTCTATCGCGGGTCCCGGTGTGTACGGCGGCGCGCGTCCCGGTGTGTACCAGAGTTCTGCAACGGGCGGATATATCGCGGGTTTACCCGTCCGTTACCCGTCCGTTTTTTGATTCACCCGACCCGCCCGGACCCGCCGGCGGGTAAGCGGGTCAGCGTCGATTTCTATCCGCCCATACCCGCCCGGAGCTGACGGAACTTTTATCTGACTCGCCCGTATCCGCGCTATATCCGCTAATACTCGCGCTACGCTATACTCGCTAATACCCGCGCGTTCAAACCAAGTTAATATTTTGTTTATATTATAATTATTAACAAAGGAAAAGTAACAAAAATTCCAATACTGCAGAAAAAATGAAAGCTTTTAATATAGGACTGATAGCATAAAATTAATATTGCACTATATACATACTATTACAAAATAATAAACACAAAACATTGTAATTAAACATAAATAAAGTGACATTTAAAAATGATATTTCCACTTCTTCATAAGACAAGAAATTCTCAATGGCTGCATTACATATTGCACTCGCAATCTGCGTTCCTTTAATAGCATAAGCCATAAGCGGTTCAGAATTTAAATTACATTTTTGCATGTATCCATAATTTCTTGAATTTGATACAATGCATTCCATACTGTTCATTCGTAGAATAAAATAAATCCGTGTCTTGATATAACAACTGTCGAATAAAGTGACAGTAAATTCAGAATTGAAGTGCAGCTAAAGGCACGGGTACGAACGGATAACAGTGCGACTACGGGTGAGTCAAGTATGCGTCGCGACAGCTTCGGGCGGATAGAAATCGACGCTGACCCGCTAACCCGCCAGCGGGTCCGGGCGGGTATGTGTAGCTTGGTAACGGGTATCGCCGGGTGAGTGCCGATACGGTTACGGGCGGGCGGGTGAATCGACGTCACGGCCGGGTGACGGGCGGGTCAAACCCGCCCATTGCAGAACTCTGGTGTGTACGGCGACGCGAGTCCCGGTGTGTACGGCGGCGCGAATCCCGGCGAGTATCGCGGTGTGTACGGCGGTGCGAGTCCCGGGGCGTATCGCGTCGTGTACTAGTGGTTGCGGCGTTTCGGCGAAACGGGAGAGGAAAGACGAGTTGACCGTTCGGTGTCTTGGCGGGCAAGCCCTGCCGTGAGACCCTGGTCGGAGAGTTTTGAGTCCGGTCACCCGGTAGGCACAACCCGTGGGTGAATCGGAGACTGTGGGGACGCTCTCGGGAACGGAGATGACTCTGTTCGGGAAATCGATAAAAGATAACGGCCTGCGTTCAGAGGATGCGGAAATACTTTCAGTGTTCCTGGAGATTTCCATCATGCCAGATGGATGGCTAAGGCAATTTATATACTTAAAATATATTTATTCCGCCAAGAATTTTTATTGAGCAGTAGCGAAATACTAGGAATTAGTGATATATGTATCTTTTTAGCTAATTTATATATTAAAGCCTGGATTAATTCACCCATTTCCGTAAAAGCACCGTTTCAAGATCTAAAATTCCTTAAAAATTTATACTCGTATTCTGCAATTGACGAAAATATTAGTAGAATAGCAATACGCAAATTTTGCGGCCATTTATGGTATCTTGCACCAGAGAATGTGGCATTATCCTTTTTCGATGACATAATACCTTTGAACATAAAAAAGCGTTTGATTGGGGCTCTAAAAGAGGCGATGCCGAAAGATTCGGTAAAGACAGTTTCAATACTTCCGGAAAACGTAAATAGGTTCAATATACCGACTAGGGCTGGGACTATTCGAATAATTTAATATTCGAATATTTTACAAGTATTCGAATGCTACGAATAAACTTCGAATATTTTAGTATTCGAATGTTACTATTCGAATACTATTCGAATATCAATGTATTCGAATACTATTCGAATACCGATATATTCGAATACTGATGTATTCGAATAGTATGGTGTGAAGTGGGTCCAAATTAGCTTACAAGATTTCACCCTGACAAATGAACATAAAGAGCTTGATTTATAATTCACACCATACTATTCGAATACATCAGTATTCGAATACTCAAATATTCGAATAGTATTTGAATACTTGGATATTCGAATTATATTTGACAAATAATTGAGCAACTGAAGTATTCGAATATTCGAATACCGAAAAATTCGACAAATAGTCCCAGCCCTAATACCGACAGACTTTTTAGAAAAGGACCCTTGTTTGGGAATGCATTAGTTCCCAAAGCCGCCACACCCACTCGCGCCGCAGCACCTACTGGGCGTCAGGCGTGCAGCTGATCGACGATCGATTTCGGATCGATACTCACCGTCAGGCGGTGAGCCAATCGACGCTCACCACGTCCGTTCGATCAACCAACCGACGCTCGCCACGTCCGTTATATCAGCCAACCGACGCTCTTCTTCACCGTTTAATCAGCCAATGAGCTTCCACCTCATCGCCGTTGCTTTTTGGGCTTTTCAAAAAGCGACGCTACCGGTTCATTCTTTGTTCACATCGAGTAGAGTAGAGACGTGTTCTTAACAATCCTCAAATCTCTAACTTTGTGCGCTTTTCACAAGCTTATGTGCTCATTACTTGTTTTGTGCTCACGGTTCTAATTCAAAACCATTGCAAATCAACAAGACGTGTTGGGGGCTCATAACAATCGTCGCGTACCGCGTGTTGTTGTATCGCGGTAGAATTGTTTGGTGTTTGTATTGAGCTCAAGCTCAATTCTTTGAGACGCACCACTTGAATATCTTACAGTGGTTTTAAAATAAAGACAAGAAACTTTGCTGTGTTTCTAAAATCAGTGTTCTTCCTGTTTCACCTTTCTCATCGTCCATAACCTAAAAACCACCAGCGTGCTCACCCGCGACTTTCGTGAACAACCCTTCATTGTGGGTAAACGACATTTCGTATCAGAAAGGTTTACAAATTGCAACACATTTAAAAGTAGTGAATGATACCGCTGAACGTGGTGTCAAACTTATTCCAACTGCGCTTAAGATGACACAACTTCATTTAATTAATGTAAGATTCGCACCCATAGATGGCGCAAATTAGGAAGAGTAGGCTAGACGGTAGGACAGAGCGCATGGGGAGCACTTTTGGCTTCGAACTGTGAGAGTGTGAGGACGTTTTCTTTTGTTAGAAGAGTGTGCGCAATTTCGGCGGCAGTGATAGCGATCATATTAAAGAGACACGGGCTACAACTCCGTTTCGGGAAAAGAATTGTGTCCGGCTAAAGGCGAAAGGGCCACCGGGCCAGTTTATAAGCTATAATTTATTTACTTTGTTACGCTACAGAAAGCGAGTACTATTACCATAGCGCACGGGCTAATGGTGTACTCAGCACGTGCTGCAGCAAAGGTTTAACTATAGCCATTTCAATCCAAACGGACCATTTCTGTCATTGCGTACTCTTTCAAACTTATTAACTTTGTGGGAAATAAAATATAGTGCGTGGTTTTCTTTTGTAATCCAGTTATTTTACTTAAAAAGAGAAACCCTACATTAATGCATCAAAAAGAATCCCATTTAAAAACATTGTCGTAAATTAATTAATAGCTTTACAAAATTAATGATATAAAAAAATTGCGCCACTTATAACAATGGCTATGTATAAAAAGAAAAAATGTATTAAATAATATTAAGCAGATTTATTTTTATACAAATAAATATTTCAATACGAATAAATATTTTATTCAAAACATTTGGCGCTGCGCCCCGAATTGGTGTTGCTAAACTGAATAAATATGTATAAATTGCATTAAATCTTTTTCTTTCTTTCTTGGGCGTGCGTTTGTGCATGTGTGTATGTGTGCGGGTGCATATGCTACGTCCCATACAGCACACTCCGTTGCTTGAAGGTGGCAGGAACGTTCCATGGGGGTTGGCGTGGAATGTTCCACAGGGGCGGACATAGGAACCTTCCTGGAACATTCCAGCAATGTTGCCGTGGAACATTCCACATGGAACCTTCCTGCCACCTTCATGGAACGTTCCTGACATTTTCTGGCAATGGTTACGGAACATTCTAGGAATTTTCTAGCCATGGTCACGGAACGTTCCGGGAATTTTCTAGCCATGGTCACGGAACGTTCCGGGAATTCTTTCTGTAATGATACTATTATTTTTTGTATTGTTATTCTTATTGTTTGCTGTTGCTGTTGTCGACATGTATAAAAAAATATATGAATATTTAATTGTGAATATTTATTGTAATTTAATTAATTTCCCTTATATTTTCTATCCTTTCTGTAATGTCACACAAATTTTGCCGAAACAACATTGCTGTAAAATCTGCGAACAGTTACGGGACCATTGTTTGAAAATTCCCGGAACGTTCCGCGACCATGGCTAGAAAATTCCCGGAACGTTCCGTGACCATGGCTAGAAAATTCCCGGAACGTTGCCGGGCAATGTTCCACAAGGGCGGACATAGGAACCTTCCTGGAACCTTCCAGGAATGTTCCTGGAACGTTCCGTTGTCGGGCCGCAACCTTTCTGGAACTTTCCTGGAACCTTCCTGCCACGGAGTGTGCTGTATGGGGTATGATATTAGAATTAAATATATGTAGAATAAATTTGCTGCGTTTCTAATATGCGTATGTATATGTTTATGTATTTTAGATTATAAGGGAGTTATTGTAAATTACTAATACTAAGATAATTAACATTTCTTTCGGTTTCGCAGCACCAAGTATTTTGAATAAAATATTTATTCGTATTGAAATATTTATTTGTATAAAAATAAATCTGCTTAATATTATTTAATACATTTTTTCTTTGTATACATAACCATTGTTATAAGTGGCGCAATTTTTTTATATCATTAATTTTGTAAAGCTATTAATTAATTTACGACAATGTTTTTAAATGGGATTCTTTTTGATGCATTAATTAAATGAAGTTGTGTCATCTTAAGCGCAGTTGGAAAGCTCCGTTATGTACTTGCAGCTCATTTTGATTTCACATATTTTTTTATATTTATTTGGTTTCATGTACTTGGCGTATTTTTGTTACTTTTTTGAAGTTTTTTATGAGGATCTCACTTCTTTTTACAAAGATTATTTGCATAGGGAATGACTTCAAATAATTTTTAATATTATAACTTACAAATTATCATGAGACAGAATTAAGGGTAAATTGAGTTACAGCATCATTTTCCGCTTCGATTACACTAGTTTACAAAATCCAAAAAATTATTTTTTATCCAGTCTCCACTATGAAATTCTTTATTCTTATTTTTTAAAATAAACTCTATCTCTTTCTGTTTCTTTTGCCCGCATTAACATCAGTTCCTTTTACAAGGATCAGTTTCTTTTCAAGGACATGTTAACACCTATATTCAGAGAATAAAGACGTAAAAAACATGTTGCAGCAAGAGATCGATACGAATGAAATTATTGCAAACAGCACTACATACAAATTTTCTTATAGTTCTCGAGCAAATCATTGATGATTTTCACAGTCTTGCTCACTTTCCAGCAACTTTTTGATCTGCGGTTCATCGAAAACGCCTTCCTTGATCTTGGCGTTGGAATGTGTCGGGAAAATGGTCTTTAAATATATGAATGCATCACCTGTTTGTAATAATTTCATTCGTATCGATCTTCTGCTGTAATATGCTTTCTACTTATTTATTCTCTCAATATAGGTGTTAACAAGTCCTTGAAGATCCATTACCTCAACTCGCCTTTGGATTTCTTCCCAACAAATCTTGGTGTAGTAATCGATGAACATAGCGAGCGACTTCATCAGCAGATGAAAAATATTGACAGACCCTACTAAGGATTCTGAGATGAATCAATGATGGGTGACTACGACTGGTTTCTTGTAAGAGAAACTGATCTTAATGCGGGCAAAAGAAACAGAAAGAGATAGAATTTATTTTCAAAAATGAAATAAAGTACATTTAAATTTATTTTCACTGATTATATTACTACCTATGTGTAAACTACAAATAAACTTCGGATAATTGGGATTGATGGAATTGGTTTATTTAAATTTGAATTTTCAGATAATAAATCCTCAGTTTATTTACAAATAAAAAACAATCTGATGATATTCACACATGGCACAATTCAAATTTCGGCAACTTACCTTGTGTTTGAGACTGCATTTTGATTGCAATTCAATGGTACAACGATACATACTTGTAAAAACACGTTTATAACTTGGTTATAACTTGACGGTAAGCTGTCAAAATTTGGAGGAGATTGCATAGCGAAGATAGCGATTGACGAACGAAACATGAGTTAGTTTCTGTTGGCTGAAGGTGTGCGGGTAACGCGTATACGTATTGACGAAAAATATATATACCTAATGTTTAATGACGAAAAATTTCTAAGAGAATCGTACCATTTTTGACAGATCCATGAGACGATATTACAATATCTCTGTCATGCGTGGACCGATTTTATTGAAATTGGTCTTGTTCGAAAGCCGATATGCGGTTTACATAAGAAAAATTCCTTTAAATTTACAAAATTTTGCAGGCGTGATGAGATATTAATGAAATAAGTTTCAGGTTAGGTTGGATTAGCCGGGCGACGAGTAAAGGTACACGGTAGCGACAGTTCGACATATACAGGGTGTTTTTCATGTACTTGGCGTCGAGACGCTGCCGCGTCTCTAGATTTTGTTTATAACCATGTAAAAAAAAAATCATTCTCAAGTACTACTACTATAATCATTATTACAAAAAACAAATAATGAACTTTTTGGGCATCGACAAAGAACTATGATTTGAGTAGCTTATACGCTACGTTATATACTAGTATTATGAAATAAAACTCGAAGATTTCTTATATACTATTGTAAATAATACATAAATATTATTATTATGTATATAATAAATTGTGCTGTTATTAAAAAATATTCACTGTTACTTCAAAAATAGCCGAAAACAATTATGTTCGAAACTGACGAGAAATTACTAAAATTTCAAAATTTCAAAATTTCAACTCTCTCTGTGTGTGTGTGTGTGTGTGTGTGTGTGCGCGCGTGTGCGTGTGCGTGCGTGTGTGTGTGTGTGTGTTATTACCCACGCTACGTTCATCCGTTGCATACCTTTTTTTTTACAAAGGGAAACTGCATTACGCCCCTCTACGTTCATACAGTGCATCATACTTGTATACATGAAAAACATCGCACGCGACATTATTGAAACGAATATACATATATACCCAGTTTCACACACACACACTACGATGTATCCATACACGTATCACTATCGTTATCACACTCGGGAATCCGATAGTGTCCCCACGGAAGTGTGTTGATCTGGTCGGCAAGTACGTATCGTTTATCGTCGTACGGACTAAGCGCTGTCTTACACTCACTCACCGAATAAACGTCGTGTAATCGCGTATGGATATGATTCTGTCGAATCGTCGTTTCCGCGTGCTCGCGAAGACACCGAACGTAGTCTTCGAAACGTATCTCGTTCGCGACCACATTCCTCTTCACACTCTTCACTTTTTTCGTCTCGGTCTCGATCGTTGCCGTCGCCGCGTCACGCACTCGAGTCACGTACATCTTAAGCCGGGGCCAGACCTGAATGCGTATACGCTGAGCAAGCTGAGCGCGCACGAATGACGCATGCGGAGGGGTCGAAAGTGCCACTGTATCTTTCTTCACCAACTTCTGTGCTTAACTTAGCCCACTCCGCAGTCGTAAAGATGGTGTGATACATAGTTAGCTAAATAAACATACAGCTCAACCCTCCGAGTCATCCCGTTTACCAATACAGAGTGATTGTTCACCGACGCGTGTCAAAGAGTTGCCACCTGGTACCCCGTGGCTAGGACAACCCCCTGCAGTGCCTCACCGAATTTTATGGGTTTCGATCCTTCAAACGGTTGAAATACCATTAAAAATTCAGAAATGTTCAAGAGTACCGCATTTCTCATCACATCTTTGCGAAAACGACGTCAATTTATTCCTTATGTTTCGCCGATGAAACTAACACCAGGAACAATGTAATTCAGACCATAATGAAGGAAATATCAGGAAAAATTGGTTTATATCATTTCAAGCTGAATTCTTTAAAAATAGTCGGATTTATATGAAATTTGGAATGATTTTCATCGGAAAAACATAAGGAATCCATCGGCATCCCTTCCATATCGTACGATGGCTTCGGACCCGCACGTAGGTACTGTTGTTAATCGCCACGCCGACTAGCGGGACAATACGGCCATAAATTGGGACCTTAGCGAAACGGTCCGGCCGATCGGCCCTGATAAGTTTTTGGCAATCAGATGTGGCATTTCTCTCCTCTACTTCGTCAAGGGTGAGAGGGTTCCTCCTCTACGAACGAAGTCACTGAAGGAAAGTCCCCCCTTTTCGAGGAACGGTGTTCCCAATGTATGTTTCATAATTATATTAAAACTACAATTACTTTCATGCATATGAAAAAGATGTCACCAATATAGCAATTAAAAAGTATTGTCCACCATCAATTCACCACCTGCAGGCTAGAAGGACGCCTGGTTCCCGCCTGCGTCGTCTTCTCCTCAAATTGAAGACGGATCCCATATCTTTCGAGTAACCACGCGCTCCAATATCAAAACAAAATCAGGCACAGGCGTATGCACTGCGAGAAAGGGTGAGGCGTAGGGGGAGATTATATTATGACCAATCGGACTTGCAATCGTTGCGGACGCAACGTTTTCACCTCTTCATAGTAATATTTTTTTTTATGACCCACGTTTTCTCGTAGCGCATATGTCAGTGCGTACTTTTGTTTTGATATTGTAGCACGTGTTTATACTGAAGAGATAAGAGATCAGTCTCCAATTCGAAGGGAAGACGTGACAGGCGGGATTACGCGCAGTGCAGCGGTCACCTCATTTTCTACCTGCGTCTTTCCACGAGGATTATTGCAGCCCCCCCCCCCCCCCGAGTAATCTCGTGTGATTTTTTAACACAACAGCGAGTCGGCCTGGCTGTATGAATTAAGAACAATGCAAGATGTAGTGAAGAAAATAAAGACAAATTATTCAGTGAAATAGAGCTTTAAACTCTATCATATGTTAATTGCATTATTATTATTCAAAATGTAATTTTTAAATTTTTGATTATCTGTTTATGTCAATATTAGCAATGGATTAAATTTATTTAGTCTATTCCTTCAATAATTTAAGACATTAAAATTAATTTCTGTAGGAGTTTCGTAAAAATCACCGAAACCAGGAAACTTTGAAGATTTATATTTTTTAAACAATTTCGAATCTGCAAAATGAGGACTTAACCCTCCCTAATTTCATATGGACTACCATATATGTATTTCAATATCATGAAAATTCGAGACATCGAGGATTTTAGAAAAGTATCACATTCTGCCTCTATTTTCCTCGCTGAACGCAATGCACTTCAAACTCCCTTTGATCTGTGGAAGAAAACCGACAACGGTCGGCTCAGGCCATGTGCCTTCGCCGGCATGCGCGAGTCGGGTCGCATGCGCCGAGTCACCACGAATGACCCGTCCACACTAGCATAGGCGTTCACGCTCATCCTTTCTGACGTAGAAGCATGCGCGAGGGGCTACTTTTTCACCCGTCCACATCAGAATATTCATACGCGCTCAGCCTGCTCAGCGTATACTCATTCAGGTCTGGCCCCTTCTTTGTGTCGTGGCAGCTAGTGGAATCTAGGATGGCAGAACTGGAATTCGCGAATGCAAGGTGCATCGAAGCATTGCTCGAGTCAGAAACAAGCGAATAAGAGGTAGAAAGCGAATGGGAATCCCATGAGGAATATAAACGTAACTTCTTGATAGCACAGGTGAAGTGGGTAAGGCATAGCAACGACGTGCCTACGTTTTTTCACGAAAAACCGTTCAAACGTCCGACACTGGAAATACCAAAGTTTAATGGAAATGCTAATAACTGGCTGCAGTTCTGGTCACATTTTCGAAAGATTCATGAAGACAGGAGTGTTTCGGCAGAGGACAAGTTGGCGTACCTGAAACAAGTCATGGAAAAGGGGTCGAAAGTCGAGGGAGTCGTGGAGGGTTATCCGACAACGGTAGAAAACTACGAAAAGGCTTTCAATAGTATAAATAACCGAATTCGGCCGAAACGAGCTTCTCGTCGAGTATTATACGCGTGAATTACTTTCGCTCGCGTTGCAGAACGCAACGAACAAAGGGAAAAAGACTAGTATTGCCGGCGTGTATGACAAAATATCGGCGCATATTCGGGCCTTGGAAACGCTCGGAGTTACGACGGATAACTGTGCGACGATGCAATATCCCCTGGTCGAGTCATCGTTACCCAAGGAAGTATTGCGAGCTTGGCAACGTTCGATGTCCAACGGCGAGGCGTTGGAGGGCACCGAGAGAACTAATCATCTGTCCCAGCTGTTGAGTTTTCTGGAGACCGAAGTGAAGAACGAGGAGCGAATCGACATGGCGGTTCACGACTTCTCGGTTCAGACGGAGAAGCACGAGAAACGGAACAAGACCAAAGCGGGCAGAAGTGGGGGCCAGTCGTCGCAGGAGGCAGCAACTGCCAGCGTTTTGCTCTCGAGTGAGGAAAACCGTAAGAAATGTATATTTGCTAGAAAGAAAGCCGTGAAAGAGAACAATTGTTGTTTCAAATGTTTGAAACGTGGGCATCGGTCGAGAGACTGTAGAGTTAATATGGGTTCTTGCGGCTGGTGCGGGGATCTGCATTCAATATTGATGTGCTCGGCTCTAGAGGGTCAAAGCAACACCGCGGCTTCGAACAAAACAGAACCGACGGTGGACGAGAAAAAAACAAATATTAAAGAACAGAATCTCGCGAGTTTGTGTAATCTTCCGGATGTGTATCTGCAGACGTTGCGCGTCATTTTGTATTCGGCGTCCGACCCGAAGGGTAAAGTCGTGCGAGCTATCATAGACAGCGGTTCGCAAAGGTCATACAATCGGTCGGAGACTGCGGAGCGGTTAAGGTATGAGCCTACCGAAAATATATAAATAGCTCACTCGCTTTTTGGTGGTGTGAATGCGAAAACGCAGTTACACAATACGTATTTAGTTAAAGCGAGAAGCCTCGATAATAGTTATGCTTAGGGATGAATCGATACAAGTAAATACAAGTAAAGTATCGATACTTTCACTTCGATACCAAGTAATTTTAGCATCGATACCTAGGGTTACAATACCAAGGGTGCGTTCCAGTTGAGCCCAAAGCGACCGCAACGCTCGGTTTCTCGTTCCACTTGGCGACCACGCCGACCGCGGTCGGGCTGAAAACGTCACTAATTTATTTAATATTTCTCTCCACACATTTTCTTTGATTAGGGGAGAGTAGCCTATTTTGGACCGGCTCCTTAATTGGACCATTTGTGTATCTCGATAAACAAAAATATTTAGCAGTGGTTTTTTCGGCTACACAACCGCTTGTAAGCAAGTGGAACGGCAAATCAGTACGGTCGTGGACCGGTCGCTTTGGGCCCAACTGGAACGCACCCCAAGTAAGTATCGATTAGAAGTACTCGTATCGAATGGGGCGGGTATCGACATTCTACATGAAAGATGAAAGCAAACATAGATACACTTGGCCCAAAAATATTGTTCCAACTACTCCAGATGCACGATATAGAGCATGATGTAAGGATTTACCTTACATCATGAATTATGATTTACATCATGTCACGGTGTAATAGACAGGTGTACCGACTCTATACCTTTAACACCAACGATTTTGTGTGCCGATTTCTGCATAGTTCCCCTGGCCGTCGCGAGAGGCGTCGTGACTTAGAGAAGGCATATACATATGTATTAATGAGACTGTAGTAGTAGAGATTTTAGTGGTATTAGTGGGCTTGCCAGAAACAACAGGCCACGCATGCGCGTCATGATCCCGTGACGTCAAACCAATCGTCGCCCGTGTCGGGAACAGAACGTAATGTTCCCTCTCCAGTTCGCGTAGGTTCCCCCTCCACTACGAATATGAATTCATTTATTATATTTATTATTTGCAAGTCAGCGCAGCGTGATTTGCACATTTATAGTAATATTTCAAAATGGTTAATAAATGTTGTATTTGCAAATATCGCATGGGAAATTTTGAAAATAATCCCCGACTCACATTATTTAAAGCGCCTACAAACAAAGAACTGTATAAGAAATGGGAAGCAGTTTTTATTAGTTTTAATTGTTTGCTTAAAGAAAGTAGTCACGTTTGTGAAAAACATTTTTTAAAGAACGATATTATTAAAGAGCACGTTATAAAAGATGTTAGTGGAAATGTATTGTATCAGGTAAGTCAATGTGAAATTATGAAATTAAAATTTTATATACAATCGTATTTTATAGTAATCATATCCTTAATTTGTAGAGAAGCCTCAGGAGACGAAGGCTTGCGTTCAATTCGATTCCTATTTTCTTTAATACTTCTATTAAAAAGGAGAAAATAACGAAAATAAATATTATATAGAAAACTCAGCCACGAATCCTGAGCTTCCACCTGCAGTTATACAGGTAAATGTTGATAGTATATGATTTCACGTGACGTGACATTAGTACAGTTAGAGCCAATTGGCTTCCTTGGCTTCAAGGTCCCCTTCCGCGCGGCTCTGGAAAACACCATGGAGCCCGGGCTCCTTAATGGCTCAACTGGCCCCAACTTTTCTACCTACAGGATCTGCTAAGTGTCCCATCATCTAGTGGTCAATCTTCAACAACAATTCGTGAAAATTATTCAAAGTCACTAGAATTAAATGATATAGGTAAATATATTTAGAATAATTAATTATTAATAAATTACAGTGTTAAAAACATTTTATGGTCAATACTGTTGATGTGTTACAGTCACTGATGTAAAAATAGAACGTATTTCTGCTAATAGTAATGATACGTGCACCAATAGTATCATTGAAAGAAAATGTTTGGACGTTTTTTCTATCTCTCACTGTTTAAAATTACACTGTGGGCAGTCCACAAAGTTGACTTACCAAGGAAAATGTTAATCATTAATAAAGTAAGACCCTCACTTACCGAAGAGCCTAACGTATTACTGATTGAAAAACAAGTATGTGTATGTTTTGTATATGAAATACTTTTGAATAGACCAGCGGTGGCCATATCGGGCCATTTGGGAGTACGGCCTCCATGATGTTTACCATAGCCGCGTGGAAGGGAAGCTCGAAAGCCAATGGTAACGTGGGCGCGCTACGGATAGGGAAAACTGTAGTAGTGTGCGGTACAACCTCATCCCCTTCCGCGCGGCAATGTTAAATATCATGGAGACCGTACTCCCAAATGGCCCGATGTGGACACCGCTGGAATAGACATTCCATAAAATCACTTTTGTAGGTTGTTCTCCAAGAAAATGGAAACTGCCAAATATTTATTTTTAACAAACTAGTGAAGGTATATGATACGTATCCGAACAGTTGTGAGGAAGTTGAGTTTTTTATAAGGAAGATAGATAGTTTAAAGATATGTACAGGAGGTCCAAGGATAAACCAATATAGAAACGTGCATTGTACTTGTGCATACCAAGATATTACGAATAAATGGCGACACAATCTGTGTGAGTTGGTCTTAGAAATAGGTACAATATGTAAACAATGTTTAAAATTAGATTCAACACTAAGGAGGCACTTTGACCCTGCTGTTAAAAAAAACAATACTTCAACAAAACCATTATCTTTGTTGACAAAAACAAAGTCACAAACTTTAAAGAGGTATAAAATAAGCAGCAAAAAAATCAGAACCAAAATTCGCAAAGCAAAAGAAGAGATTAAAAAAGCAAACAAAGAGAAGGGTGAAAAAAATTTAGATCAATGTTTACGAAAACACGAAGAAAAATATAATATACCTCATAATCAGGTTACTAATTATGTTATTTCTTGCCAGATATTTATATTTATTTATATTTTTTACAAGGTAATAAGCGTTTTTAAAGTGTGTTATTTAATGTTTTAATTTCATGATTTTGTATGTATTTATAGAAATTATTGATAAAAGAATGTTTATTTGCAAGTAAACGCAAATCGTCGAAAGGTCGCAGATATAATACCGAATGGTTACTGCTGTGTTTACTTCTACATATAAAAAGTCCGAAGACTTATAATTTTTTGCGCCGAAATGAAATACTGCCCTTACCTACTCACAGTACTGTGAGAAAATACATGAGCATGGTTGACATTGACTGCGGATTTGACATTAAATTTTTCGAGTTACTGAAGAAAAAATTTGAAGAAATTCCAGAAAGAGCTAAGCACGGAATGTTAATTTTCGATGAAATGCAAGTGAGGCAAAGCTTAGAAATAAATTCTAAAAAATTTACATTCGAAGGTTGTGCAAATGTAGGAGTACATTCTGATAGTAACAAATTCACAGAGTTGGCAGATCATGCTTTGGTATTTATGTTTCGATCATTAGGCGATAAATTTATACAATCAATAGGTGTTTTTGCTAGTAAAGGACCAACAAAAGGTCTAACTCTTGCTGCAATCGTGCTGCAAGCTATTATTTTAGTTGAAAAAGCAGGAGGATATATTGATGGCATTGTATGTGATGGAGCTGCAACAAATAGGAAAATGTGGAAGGAATTTGGAGTTTCTGGTAAACTAAATTCCAAACTGAACCATTTTTTTACAAATCCGGTTAATCCAAAAAGGAAAGTATATGTATTTTCAGACACTCCACATCTTTTCAAATGTGTGAGAAATACAATACAGAATAGGGGTAAATTAAAGGTATTACAAGAATTAACTTCTTTCTGAGGAACTCAAAACTAAAGCACGCTAGGAAATTATGAAATTGTGATTTATCTGAATTCAGGTGGATGGTCAATATGTTCGGTGGGTTGATTACGAGAATTTGTACAAAGTAGATCAATTCAATCCGGGTAATCTGAGAGTGTGTCCGAAATTAACTGCTAATCATATTAATCCTTCAAATTGTTTAAAAATGCGTGTCTTCTTGGCTACTCAGGTTTCGTACTCCAAATGTTATAACAAAACTTAATATAAATTCTTAAAGGAAATATAATGGAATTCAGTATTTTTTTAATTAGTAAGAGTATTTTTTGTAATTATGAGTCGGCTTGATGTATGAGTATTTTTTTTTTAGATATTTAGTAAAAGTGTTGCTGATGGACTGCAATTTTATCGGTCTCGAGGAGTGGATACGTTATCTAACTGTGATGGTACGATCAAATTCACTGTAAGGATGAATGATCTTTTTGACGTTTTAAACAGAAACCATTCGGGTGTCAGGTTGCGACAAACTAAAGATCTTGAGGTACGTACATTTCCAACCAAATTTTTTCAACAATGTAGAGATGCATAATAATAATTTATTTTGTAACTTTTTAGTTGTTAAGAGAATCACTAAATTGGCTAAATAATTGTGAGGAAGACTTTAAAAAAAAAATACAAGCTTCGGAGTTTTTGACAGCTAGTACAGCTGAGGGTTTGAGAGTGACTATTAAGTCTACAGTTGCTTTAACAGAATATCTGTTAAGTTTGAATGGTGTTTTCGATTACGTTCTTACCGCAAAAATGAACCAGGATTGTATTGAAGTACACATATACCCACAATAATATACAGGGTGTTACTCTATTGATAGTCAATACTCTAGGGCAGTGAGGCGCTCGAAAGCTAATGACAGTGACTCTGGTAAACACCATGAAAGTCAGACTCCTTAATGGTCCAAATGGCCCTCACTGCTCTAGGCGCCTTTACCGAGGTGCTCGAAGCCAATGAAGCGGCAGGCATGCAACGGATGAGGAAAACTCTAGTTGTGTGCGCTTCGGCCCTAAAGGTGATGTACCACGGCGCGTGGCTTGGCGAGTCGGCTCGGCCAGTCCAGGATCGGCGAGTCGACTTGGCGTACGCGAGTCGACGAGCCACGCGCCGTGGAATTTCACCTTAAGGGTACGAGCCTACACGCACACTACTAGAGTCTTCCCGAGTACCCCCTTCCACGCAGCACGTAGAAGTCGCTATGGAGGCTAGCGTCCTCGGACCGCCTACCTGGACCTGACTGCCCTAGAGCATTGACTATCAACACAGTAACATTCTGTATATATGTTTTAATATATTTAATATATAATTTTTTTTATAGGTGTACCCACGGTGTAAACTTTTTTTATTAATAAAAAAACGTAACACCTATATTTTCCTTTTTTTATTCGACTTTGTCATTTAACACCTGTCATGTTATTTGTTATATTTATAATTTTCTTTTTATATTTTGCAGCAATTTTTTGGTATTATCAGACAGGCAGGTTGTCAAAATGACCATCCAAATTTTCAAACATTTCTTCATTTATATAAAATGCTTTCAATATACAAATTATTGCAACCACCAACATTTGGAAATTGTAAAGTTGAAAACAATACTAATAAGAAGCCAATCATCTCGATTGAATATTTAAAAAAAAAATTTTGGAACAACAATACATCAAACACGCATATTTACATTGAAAAGTTAAAAGTTAAATTAAATAATATAATTGAAACTACGGATTTAGAATGCGACGAAGTATTTGAGCACGATTATTGCTTGCCAGAAGTATTAGATTGTATTATATACTATATAACTGGTTTTATTTGTAAGAAAATGAAAAAAAAATACAATGTTCTACGTGCTTAACAATATTTGAAAATGAAAGTAATATAAATGCCAGAACTGTTGCTCAATTAGTTGATGTTAAAAATAGAGGAAGATTGATCCACCCGAATACACGAATTTATGAATTATTTAGAAATACAGAAAAATATTTTCAAGAAACCATAAAATCTAAAAGATGTGATATACTAGACAATACTATTAGAAAAGTAATTTTAAAGTGTAAGTTAAAGTTTCCAAGTGAACCACACAAAGCTGACACAATTAGTAAATGTTTATTTTATTATATAACAATGCGGATGAGACAATATGTTAAATCAGAAAATCGTTCACTAACTAAATTAAACACAGTGAAAAAGAAATTAGCCAAATTTGTAAATAGTTAAGTAATCCTTGTTTGCACATACCTTTAATAGGTATATTTTATATTGTTAAAAAATTTATAAATAAATTATATACAATAATATTAAACTGCTAACTTTATTTATCGTTTATCAATTATTGATAATAATTTATAATTTCATACATCGTTATTTTCACTTAAAATTCTATCGGCACGAGGCAAATTGGTAAATATTGTTTGTATGCATGTATTTCGTTAATGTTGCAAAAGGCATTTACATATACATATATGCAAGTCTGGTATGGAATTCCTACTCGTAGTGGAGGGGGAACCTTGGTGTTGATTGGTTTGACGTCATGGGATCATCACGCGCATGCGTGGGCAGTTCCCCCTCCACTATGAGTGGAAATTCCACATCAGGCCTATATATATATATATGTAAATGCCTTTACGACATCGACGAAATCTGCCGGCCGGTGGAAGAACTAGGACGAAAAAGTCACACATTCTGACACAGTCGGAACACCTGTCTATTACACCGTGCATCATGTTGTAGAGTGGACTAACTTCACACAGTTAGCATCTGCTCTGCTCACATCCCTTCTACAATGTTTTGTGAATATGGCGAATAAAATGTTTATAGGTAAAAGCCTATGGTTTTGCCTCCCACCATATTAAACCATAAATCAATGTTACATAATTCTTATGAAAACATCAGAATTATGTAACACTATGTCATTGTAATTTATAGTTATTATCACACTTTAGGTTATATACATATATTTATAACTACTTACAATTACTTATAACTAGTGTTTACAATTAATTACATGTCACGTCCCGGGTGGAGGTCTTTGGGGGACAATGACACTGTGGGGGTTTTTGAACACAGGCGAGGATCTGAAATCCTGCACACTGAGAGTTGAGGGAGGTTAGGCGTGGATCTGGAATCCTGCACACTGGGGTAGAGGGAATTTAGGCGAGGATCTTGAATCCTACACACTGGGGTAGAAGGAATTT
Source organism: Andrena flavipes (assembly GCA_963971345.1). Taxonomy (NCBI): domain Eukaryota; kingdom Metazoa; phylum Arthropoda; class Insecta; order Hymenoptera; family Andrenidae; genus Andrena; species Andrena flavipes. The sequence goes on along the minus strand of OZ020479.1, from coordinate 43,796,704 downwards.
AGGCGAGGATCTTAAATCCTGCACACTGGGGTCGAAGGAGGCTAGGCGAGGATCTTGAATCCTGCACACTGGGGTAAAAGGAGGCTAGGCGAGGATCTTGAATCCTGCACACTGGGGTAAAAGGAGGTTAGGCGAGGATCTTGAATCCTGCACACTGGGGTAAAAGGAGGGTAGGCGAGGATCTTGAATCCTGCACACTGGGGTAAAAGGAGGTTAGGCGAGGATCTTGAATCCTACACACTGAGGTCGAGGGAATCTAGGCGAGGATCTTGAATCCTACACACTGAGCGACCAAGGAGGGTTTAAATAATGAAATTGTACCCGATGAACACCCGTTAGACCCTTGTGGGTTTTTATACCGGTTCGATAATACTCGTAATGGTTCCGCGAAATCCGTCTAGGCAAACGTCTGTACGCGGCCCGTGCAGAAGAACGTTTGTAAACACTGTAAGAACACTCGCTCGCGAACCGAGATCAGCTGTTGTAGCGGTTCGTTACGTTTGGGATCTTCGTTGCCGAAGGATTAACACAATAACTTCACGAATGATTTAAATGGTTGTTTATTCAGGTTAAACAAGTACGTTATCATGCACTGCGTTAATGGTGCAGTAGCGATGATCGTTCGCGTATGACATTTATAAATGTATATAAAATAAAATGTTTATGGATGGACATGCGATACAATAAAAGATGATAATATAGTATGAAATGAGCAAGTAAGAATAATAATATGAATTTCAATAAGCGTTAATAATACAAAGTGTTATAAGATGCTAAGCGTTAGCAGAAATAATAATACAAAGCAATGAAAAATAGTATGAAATAAGCAACAAGAATAATAATATGAAATGTTATTAAATGAGGATGATATGCCGTTAAACAATATGATAATTGAAATAGCTTACAAGAGTCGTTGTAGAAATAGTTGTTATTCACTTTCACTAATTATTATTATTATTATTATTATTATTAAATCAACGGGAGAACCCTTTAGAGTACAAAGTTTGGTATAACGTACAAGAAATATTACATATAAAAATTAAAACTAGAATAAATATATATACATATATAAATATAAAGAAGATTTAAGGAACTTTTAAACTTAACAGACTAAGAAGCGACAAGGACTAGACAAAAATCACGACACTTGAGGTGATGACAGATTCTTCAAAAGTAGATCCCTAAACATAGTTAGGGAGTCTACGAACAAATCAAGATTGGCCGGGCATTGATTCATTTCGCCCATGGCTCGATTTATGGGGTCAACGGAGTAGTACCGATATACTGGGAGCCTTACCACAAAAAGGGATCTTGGACGCAGCGACCGCTGCGGAGCATGGAAATTAATTCTCTCAACAAGCTCTTGACAGTTAATATGACCGTGAATAATTTTATATAGGAATACTATGTCGGAAAAAACACGGCGGTCACTAAGAGTCAAGAGTCCCAATTTTTGCAAGGCAGGACAGTAATCATGGTCCCAGAAGCGCATTGGGCTACCAGAGGCCCTCATGGCCATCCTCAGAAATTTGTGTTGGACCCTTTCGATTGAGTTAATATATTGTTTATGCCTCGGGCTCCAAATCACAGATGCATATTCGACCTGCGACCTGACCAGTGTTACGTATAGCAGCTTTAGCGTCCTGATTTTTTTAAAATGTTTTCCGAATCTGGCAATGAAACCAAGGGTTTTCATAGCCTTACATACAATGTTACGGTAATGTGCGCGAAAGTCTAGACATGACGTAAACGTGACCCCCAGGTCAAGGACTTCCGCAACTACAGACAATGCGGTACCTTCTAAGTTATAAGTTGAAGGGATGCAGCTAACTGACCTGTGCGACCTTAATAATACGCATTTACTCGTGTTAAGGCGCAACCTATTAGCGGTACACCACTGCTCAAATCCGTGGAGATCATCCTGCATCTGATCAACGTCTAGATCACCGCTGATTGTGCGGAAAATCTTCAGATCATCAGCGTACATTAAGAAATTACAGTGCCTGAGAACCCCCTTAAGGTCGTTAATAAAAAGAAGGAAGAGGAGAGGACCGAGGTGAGAACCCTGAGGGACACCCGAGGTAACATTGATCGGATCCGACAAGTGGCCCTGAACCCCTACCACCTGCACCCTGTCACTGAGGTAACTGTTTATCCAAGCGAGGAGTGACCCATTGATTCCATTTGAAACTAACTTATGGTGCAGGATGCAATGATCCACAGAGTCAAAGGCTTTACGAAAGTCAGTATACACGGTGTCGATCTGAAGACCCGCGTTAAGTGCAACAGAAATAAAGCAGTGGTAGACCGCGAGGTTTGTTGTCGTCGACCGACCTGGGACAAATCCGTGCTGCTCGTCGCATATAACATTTGTGAGATTGGACGTTAAGTGCTCAGTTATTATCTCCTCAAAGATCTTAGGCATTACCGATAGTTTGCATATCGGCCTGTAATTTCTTACCACCGAGCGGTCACCTGCCTTGAATACGGGGGTAACCAAATTGGCCTTCCAAGCTGCGGGGAAAATTCCCTTTTCTAGTGAGGAATTGAAAATATGCCAGAGGGGCCTAGCAAGGATAAAGCGGCACTCATTCAGAAACATGGGTGGGACGCCATCGAGTCCTGGGCCCTTTGTCCTATCCAGAGTGTTGAGCTTCGAGAAAATTTGGCCGATGGAAATGGAAACTGAATGAATGTTGACGTCGCCAAGAGGGGACCCCTCAGGATTCAAGGCAGGCAAAGCCCCGGATCGCGGTGTGTAAACAGAGCCAAAAAAGTCCGCGAACAGATTAGCAGCATCCGCGTGCGACGAGGCAGATCTGCTGTCAAGATGAACCATACCCGGAATTCCATGAGCACCACGTTTTGTATTGACAAATTTCCAGAAGCTTGATATGTTATCAGATACAGCACTCTCTACGCTGTCAATATAAGCACGTTGATCATGCGACATTGAAAGCTTGCATCTAGAACGGAGACTGGTAAAATTTATATAGTCGCTTAATGCGCCGGAACGCTTAAAGTCTTTGTGCGCCTTTTTCTTTAGTCTAATCAGGGACCTCAAGCCCGGGGAAAACCAAGACGGAAGGGTGGATCCAGTAACTGTTCTGACAGGAATAAAGGCCTCAATTGCATTATTAATGTGGAAGTATAGGCATTCCAAGGCTCGTTCCGGATCGGAGTCAGAAGTCACATTATCCCAATCCACAGAATTCAGATAATTTAAAACGCTAGGGTAGTCCCCGCACTTGAAATCCCTGTACACGAGATTGCATCGCATGGGGTCAGGACCCGAGGCAGAAACACTTAACTTTATATATATGGGAGGATGGTAGACGTCAGGATCAATGAGGACATCAATGGCACGATCCAAAGTGACTTCAGAAGAGTTTACAAAGACGAGATCGAGCATAACACCGAAATCGTTGAAAACATTGTTTACTTGCTTAAGGTTGCAATAACTAGCGCAACAGAGGAGAAGATCGATGGCTGCGGATTCACTCGACGACACACCCGAGTCTCTGAAGTAACTCTGAGCCGAGCCATTGTGCCATACAGCGTGAGGGAGATTATAATCTCCATAAAGACAAATGGTATCGTCACTATACTTATGGAATAGCTCCATTACCGAGTCAGCATGACTAGCGTATAGTGAAGTCTGGGAAGCCGGTGGGATGTAGACTGCCCCCAGAAGCAGGTTCTTATTATTTAGAAGGTGGACTCTTACAAACACTTGTTCGACGGCATGACAGTTTACAGTTACGGAGTAAGACAACAATGACTTTTTGACCGCGATAAGAACTCCGCCTCCCCTTGAGAAGACACTGGATAGTTGGGATCTGTCACACCTGTACACTGTATAATCACGGAGGCCAAGCTCGTTAGACGATATGGCGGGAGTGAGCCAGGTCTCTACAAAAATAATCACGTCATATGACAGTGCGGATAAGAGAACGGAGTTGATGAGAGAGTCAAGTTTGGTACGAAGACCACGAACATTTTGTACATATACTAAAGGGTTCAGTTCGCGTTTTTTTGTGACGAGTCGTTGTGTGATCTTCCCTTCACTATCTTAGGGACTCCACGGATGTAACGGATCGTCATCTGGGTTTGGCCCTGTTCGTGAAGGACACGGAGCTTCTCACGTAGCTGCATGATGGATTCACGTTGACTGTTTGTTTTGTCATCGGAGATCTTGTACGGGCCCTTATACCGGTGCTTAGACTGGAGAATCTTCTTCACCTCAGCTGCTGTGTCGAGGCGGACACAGAGCGGTCTGCAGGGAGTCTTGCCCTGCTTCCCAATACGATACGTTGATGAAACGAGGCGGCTCTGAGGGCAGATCTCCGTCAGAACTTCGCGGACAGCAGTCAGGTCGACGGATTTATTCAGTTCCGGCGAGGATTCTTGCGGCTCAGGAACTCCAAAGATGATAAGATTCTTGGATCTGTGCTCCCTGTCGTTGAGCTCCTCAACGACATCATCGGCTGACATTGGCGTCGGCTGGGCTCCTGTCGAGACGGAGGGCATGTCCTCCAGGGCCTTGACTCGTTCAGACAAGGAGGCAATGTCAGATTTCATAGATGAGAGGTCAGCTCTTATCCCCATCAGTATCTGGTCCCGAAAGACTGATAGCTTAGAATCAATCAGTTCGCTCACTATGTCCCTGATATCGTCAGCCGTAGGTAATGTAGAGAGCGACTGGAGAGTGGGCGCAGGTAAGACAGATATCGGTCTTGCCGGCGAGTCAACGGCCCGTCTGACGGTTGACTGCGATGAAGCGGATCCAGCACGGCAATCAACAAGACTTTTAGCGGCCCAGGGATGGCCCGAGCGAGCCAAACACGAGGCTCCTGGATGACAGCTGATACCACAGCCCAAGCAAGTTACAGGATTAGCCACAGCTGTAGAGCAGCCTCTGCATTTCTTCGTGCCATTAGACATGATGAGTTACAGAAGAGAAGATCAGACAGACAAAAATCGCACTTAGGGCAAAACACACTAAAGCCCACACAGCAGAGCAACTCGAGAATGGAGAAACAGCTCTAATAAGATATCATAGAGCACACAGTATTAGGCTAGCACCCACAGAAACGTTAAAAACTGGCCTAGGATTTGAACAGTCACAGAGTACAACGATGAGTCACAAGCCAGCGGGCGCACAACCAAAACAAACGACCTGTCACTTCAAAGTCTGATGACAAACTATATATATAGTGGATATATATATATAATTATATATATATACGTTCTTCGCTATGTTTCCGTATAAGAGTTTCCGTATAAGAGTTTCCGTATAAGAGAGAGATTTGCCTTATGGGTCCTTGTATTTATACATTTTAAAAGATTGTTAGGGGTGAAGGGCGGTTGCGGTATGCAACCTTGACCTATTTCGGCACGTGTCGCAGTACAGGTTATTAATAGATTTGGTCTTCCGGGGTTTTTATATGGCCTTGTAATGAATATTTGTCGTTAAGACTTCCGGGGTTCTTTTGCATAGAGTTTTGAAAGGGGATACTCAACCCATTGGATGGACTGTGGGTGGATTGATTAGAAAGAGGGAAAAGGGGTAATGACTTCTTTGGTCATGGAGAGGTTGTGAGACGTGGTCTCGATTTAAGAGGGGTTTTTAGGGACGAGGGACTTGTATTTATTAGATTTGGAGTGATGTGGTCGTGCCACGTAAGGTTAAGAGGGGATTTGGGGGTCGTCGTTGACCATCTTGAGATGGGGACCGCTAAGGTACATCGCCAAGGTGATCAGTGGTTTGGGGAAAGGGTAAGACTTGATTCTGGAAGACTTTGGTGGAGTGAGTTTATGGAGGACTTGTACTGTTACCGCGCGAAAAATAGTGGGACGTCACATACAACTACTTATAACTACGTTTAGAAATACTTACAATTACTTATAACAAGTGCTTACAATTATTTACAATTACCAGATAACTAGTGTTTATAATTACTCATTGAAAATATATATATATATATATTGATGATTATGATATCCGCTCACTGTTAACAAAACAATGTTGTTATATTAATTACAGTAATATTTCATATTAAAATAATATTGTTGGTGTCACGTCCCGGGTGGAGGTTTTTAGGACGATGGCATGTGAGGTAATTGTCAGGCGAGAATGTGTAATTCGGCACACTGAGGGTTTGTGGTACTCAGGCGAGAATGTGTAATTCAGCACACTGAGGATTGATGGGACTCAGGCGAGAATGTTAAATTCCGCACTCTAAGGGTTTGTGGGAGTCAGGCGAGACAGTAAAATTCTGCACACTGAGTATTTGGCGGACGTCAGGCGAGAATGTGAAATTCTGCACACTGAGTATTTGGTGGACGTCAGGCGAGAATGTGAAATTCTGCATACTGAGTATTTGGTGGACGTCAGGCGAGAATGTGAAATTCAGCACACTAATCGACCAGGGAAGGTTTAGTAAGCGAATACGCACTGGGGAGACACCCGTTAGAGCACTTGTTTTGATTTGTCCCGGTAATTGGATATACCGTTGCATTAAGTTAAAAGTTACCCGTAATAGTTCCGCGAAATATGTTTAGACATACGGCTATACGTCAGAGTTCTGCAATGGGCGGGTTTGACCCGCCCGTCACCCGGCCATGACGTCGATTCACCCGCCCGCCCGTAACCGTATCTGCACTCACCCGGCGATACCCGTTACCAAGCTACACATACCCGCCCGGACCCGCTGGCGGGTTAGCGGGTCAGCGTCGATTTCTATCCGCCCGAAGCCGTCGCGACGCGTACTTGACTCACCCGTAGTCGCACTGTTATCCGTTCGTACCCGTGCCTTTAGCTGCACTTCAATTCCGAATTTACTGGTACTTTATTCGGCAGTTGTTATATCAAGATGCGGATTTATTTTATTCTACGAATGAACAGTATGGAATGCATTGTATCAAATTCAAGAAATTATGGATACATGCAAAAATGTAATTTAAATTCTGGACCGCTTATGGCTTATGCTATTAAAGGAACGCAGATTGCGAGTGCAATATGTAATGCAGCCATTGAGTATTTCTTGTCTTATGAAGAAGTGGAAATATCATTTTTAAATGTCACTTTATTTATGTTTAATTACAATGTTTTGTGTTTATTATTTTGTAATAGTATGTATATAGTGCAATATTAATTTTATGCTATCAGTCCTATATTAAAAGCTTTTATTTTTTCTGCAGTATTGGAATTTTTGTTACTTTCCCTTTGTTAATAATTATAATATAAACAAAATATTAACTTGGTTTGAACGCGCGGGTATTAGCGGGTATAGCGTAGCGCGAGTATTAGCGGATATAGCGCGGATACGGGCGAGTCAGATAAAAGTTCCGTCAGCTCCGGGCGGGTATGGGCGGATAGAAATCGACGCTGACCCGCTTACCCGCCGGCGGGTCCGGGCGGGTCGGGTGAATCGAAAAACGGACTGCCTGATTAATTTTTGAGGACTAGGGATAGTACCCCAGTCAACCCCCTCAGTTTTTACTTCAATATGCCAGCAGCAACAAAGGTGCCATCAATGTAGCAATTAAGGGGAGAAGGCACTGCGACGGTCGAAAATAAAGGCTATCTTCAAGACACTCTTAGTTAACCCGTTAAAAGAAACCGACTTCGGGTATCGATAGAAGGGAGGCGAGAGAAATATTACGAGACAAAGATGTAATTATATTGAACGTAAACAGCCTCACGCCGAGTGCGAGCGAACGATCTGCAAGGAAAAGAAGCAAGCACGGCAAAATTCATATCATTGAATTTGTCTCATCTCATACAACGGCAATTTCGACGAAAGTACACGTCTCGTTTGAAATTTTTTTCCAACGGAAGGGCGTGTTTAATAGCTTCGGCGAAAAGAATGCACAAGGCGTACAATTCAGGGGAGGTCGTTAACAAATAAACGTGGCAAACTTATCTTTGCTACGGTCGGTACGAAACGTTTTATTATTTTATTGGTAACGGCATGTATCCCGAAAGGTCCTACACCGAAGGGGGAAAAGGCCGTTTTACCTATACCCGCAGCTAAATCCGCGCGGGCAAGGTGACGCGGAAAGAAAGAAGACAATTGGGGGGTAACACAATTACAAAGGGGAAAATAGGAGATGGGCGCTAGTCATGTACAAATCGAAATACCAAGTTCTGTATTTCTCATTAGATCTTCGTGAACATGATTCATACCAACGATGCTTTTCTGGTGTTTTCCGATGATACCAAGTACGTAGGATATGAATCTGGATATTTTTTAAGAAAACTTTATCACATTTGATATCATCTTCATTGGGAAAACACCACCAAATTCTTGCCGTTACTTGCATGACGATTTTGTAGCCGGTGCGAAACTGCACACGAGCGTCACGCGTCATTTTGCAGTCGCGTTGAAAAAATTAATGATAATACCCATAAGCTGATATTGGCGCTCTGAACCTTTTATATGCAAAATAAATACCTTTTTTTCAAAGCCGACTTACAAACTACTTTCTCTCTCAAAATATTATATCCGAACATCAACTCTGTAGATTTTTAGCTTTTAATATTGTAATTTGTAAAAGTTACAATGTTTTTACGATTTTCTTCGTTTTTTCTCGACACGTGGTAATCTAGAATTATTTTACACAAACTGTGATAAAGTTTCAATAAAAAAATTATTGGAATACATTCTAGAGACCTTGAAATTGACCCATAACTTTTTTCATAATAATTGGATTCTTTGGATGAGAATGGCACTCGTTCAAAAATTGCTCTGGGTGCCAGCCACCGAGGTGTGTCAAAGTTGATCGAAAAAAGAGGTGTGTCAACGAAGGGGTACTATTGAAATCACAACAGTGGGTAATGGACCATTACATTTACGATAATCTTGTAGGCAAGAAGGTTTAAAAAACTGAAGAAGCAATAATAATTTTCACAGTGACTGCAACCAGCGACCACTGTTTCTTTCATACCTTGACCAACGAGACAGTCTAAACATGTCACTGCAAAGACTGATCGACAGATCACACATGTGTATACTACGCGACTCTATTTTTGCGGAATATATGATTATGTATACATTCATTGAAAAATAAAAGGCCAGAAAAGACATATTCAATTTTCTTAATTTTTTTTCTAATTGTTATCTGTCATTCATCTATTATCATTCATTTAATATAATGTATTTTCATATAATAGAGAGAATTAAATCTCAACAGACGATGTTGTCATTGTCTTTCCCTCATTTTTCTTTCCTCTGTTCTACCTTTGTTGATTTTTCAAGGCCAGACCATGCTTTTGGGAGCATCTTCATTTGAAATTTCTGTGACCGTGGTGATATATACTTTCGATCTGTATAAAAAAAATCTGCGCGATTCCATCATCAACCGAATAGTGTTCCTAGTTAGCATCATAGTGCAACACGAATTGAAAAAACCTGCGCGCCATTTGCGGGCTTCCTCATAAACTTTAAAGCATTACTTTAGTATTACCATATGTAACAAGTGTCCATAGGGCAGAAATACATTCGTATAAATTCTGCTGTGATACAGTCTTGTATAATTGATTACACCCCTTGATTTCGCCAGGACCACTGAAAGTACCAAGTAAATGCTAATTTGTTCTCTCAATTATTTCGATTTTTCTTTTTGATTAAATTTGATGTCGAACATAATAATGTATGTAACACTAGTGTAACATTCTGCAGAAAAGAGCATTGGCTCAACATTATAATGCATAGGTACCTTTATGCATGATTCAACAGTGGCGTTATACACACATTTTTCATTTTTTTAATGACTGTTACACTAAGATTTTTTTACTTATTTTTACGATGAAGTGTGGGCAAAAATGCAACGATAAGAATTTTTTTGGGTGAAATGAAAAAATCATGATACCAAGGGTTGACGGTCCTCCGCGTGCGTAGGAGCGCCAGGCATTCTTACCTGTACCCGCAGTACAGAAAGCACCCCCACCCAGAAGAGCTGAAGCGGAAGGCAACCAATAATGAGCGACTGTGGCAATTAGCATCCAATCACTGCATTTTGACACTAGTTTCCCCTTCCAAGAATACACCCCATCCGAGCCAACTTTGATAATTTTTTCCACGACAAGAAGCACTCGCAAAGTATCGGTCGGTGAGCCAACACTCACCCACAGCTCTATTGAATTTCGTGTGTTTGCATTTACTCAATCACGTTTATAATGGAAAATATCCGTGGAACCGAGGCCATGGATGTGGCAGAAAGCGGGCCGAGCGAGGATCAGTCCTCCCTCAACGCTCTCGCTGATGACAGACCACAGCGTAGGAACCAGAGCTCTGTCTGGAAGTGGTTCACCAAATTAAATCGAGAGGAGAGTCTGTGCAAGACTTGTGGCAAAAAGTATAAAACAAAATCAGGAGGCACTACATCGCTTCGCCGGCACATGGAAGTGCAGCACACAGACGTGTTCCGAGATACAGAGAGGGACGAGAACCGTCAGGTTCAAGCCACGGCCAATGTAAACGGTATGTAAGAAACTAACTACTTATGCTTCTACTCATACATGGAACTTTATTTTGAACAATTACACAATTTCCCAAAACCCACGTGACTCATACCGCGAAATTCGCCCACAGTAATTGCGCAAGTGCCGATGCTTGAAGCATCGTCGCCGCGAGCAAAGCAGATCACAGATGCAATTGCCCGCATGGTGATTTCTGATTGCCAACCGTTCTCCGTGGTGTCTGACGACGGGTTCAAACAATTATTAAACATTCTGGAGCCTCGATACGAGATCCCCGGCCGGGCCACGTTCGCCGACGAAATCGTACCGCAGTTGTATGAAACGGAACGAAAGAAACTGCATGACATGATCAACGAGGACATGTAAACTGTAAGTATAACTTCTCCAATGTTCATGCCATTTATCACCATCTTTTATGTCATATTGAAGAACATTTGTGACTATATTAAAGATACACACCTACACATCTTTTAACTGTTTTGGATTAGACACGGACATTCGCATTTACCACCGACGGCTGGACGTCACGCTCGAAGGAGCGTTTCATTTCACTAACCGTCCACTATATAAGTGCAGAGTTTGAATTGAAAAATTGCACATTGCAAATAGAGTGCATTACAGAGGCGCACACGAGCGAAAATTTGAACGCTCACTTGCGCAAATGTTTAGCAGAGTGGGACCTACTCAGAGAGGAATTAACAATTTTTTTCACCACCGACAACGCGGCCAATATTTTAAAAGCAATTACGTTGGGCGATGAGTGGGAGCGTATCCCTTGTTACGCCCATACTCTGCAGGTAAATAATAATAATAAATCGTCTTTATTCTTTTATAATATATGGTACAACGCAGTAGAGTTTGAAACGCAAAGTACAGAACGGGCGAGGCTCAGCGCAGCTATTATTATGCCTAACCAACATGGCTGATAAACAGTTGAATGCTGAAATGAATAATAAATCATTAACATTACATATTTAATGCAACGAGTTTTTTTCAGTTAGTGGTAAAGGACTCAATCAAAAGATCAGAGGACCTCGTGGCCATATTGAAAAAATGCAAAACCATCGTCACTTTTTTTCACCGTTCTACGGTGGCGTACGATAAATTGAATGCGGCCCAAAAGCAGCAGAATCCAACGCTGAAGCCCCTAACGTTGATCGGCGACGTGGAGACGCGATGGAACTCTCAGTACGACATGCTACTTCGCTTACTCCAGGTACAACACGCACTTAATGGAGTGTTGTGTCAGCGAGGAATGCCGGATATTATAACGAGTAACGAGTGGTCCAGAATTGAAAAATATTGCGACTTACTAAAGTTATTTAAAGAAGCAACGCTGATGATGACAGTGGAAGATTCACCAACGCTATGCCGATATATTTCTTCGATCAGATACATACGGAAATGGTTATCCTCCCGTATGGATGAGGCTGTGCCACAACATTGTGCGCAATTTCAAAAATATTTACTAGAGGAGTTGAACGCGCGTTTTGATTTTATCGACACCTCCGAAACGATGGTAGTCGCAATGATTCTGGACCCTCGCGTTAAAGACCGGCTATTGTCGGCAGAAGCCAAGGACTCCGCTCACACGACACTCTATTTGTTTGCGGATAAGTACCTGGAGGTAAGTGACGTGAATGTCGTGAATGAGGAAACCGCATCGTCGAGCGAAACGTCAGGTATGTGTGAAACAATGATAAGATTATGTGATACTATGTTCCATGTCGTATGTTATATATTTTGTTTCTATGACAGAATCAACGTTAGGGACGTTGGCAGATTATTATGCTGATGTTGGGAGGCACGAGCTGGGGACTCCGGACGATACTCTCCGAGGAGAAATAAAAACATATACAGAGGAGAAAATCATAGACCCGGGAACGTGCATTCTTAAATGGTGGAAAGAAAATAGACCGCGATTCCCGAAATTGGCCCGTGCGGCACAAATATTTTGGGCGTGCCGGCATCGCAGGCTTATAGCGAGAGGCTATTTTCGCGTGCCGGCAACATTGTAACTGAAAAGCGGACATGCCTCCTGTGGCACAGGGTGGAGCAGCTATGTTTCCTGTCGGCGAATAGGCCCAGACAACAATGGTAAGAGCAAAGAAACCTTATTAATTTACTAATGTGCGATCTACGATCTCCATTGAGTTTTAACTATCTAACAGTCCCTGCATTTGTGTTCATTTTGTTACAGCAAGTCTACGTGATGTTGATCGCACTGGCGCAAAATCGGCTCTTTTTAGAGCCACCATGATGTACAAAGTCCGACCGAGCAACCTCCCCGCGGAGTACATCGGGTAACGCTAATGCCGGCGGCACGTGACCTTCGCAGGACTTTTCAAGGTCATCGGGAGGTCAAACAAATACCAATACTATATGTCCCCCTCATGTAATATAATGTAATATTATATAGCAGCATCAAGTACGTGCGTAGGGCCAACAGTACATTGTATGCCTATACTGTATGTTCCATGTATATAATAAGTAATGCATATGTATAGCATGTATATAATATGTATGTAGTATGTACATAGTATGCGTGCATCATGTATGAAGTATGTATGTAATCCAATGTACGACATATGCTACAGCGTATAATGAAGCTGTACAAATGTTATTTAAATAAAATTATTTTATTTTCGCAGAAGTATTCCCCATCCTCGTTCAAACCCATTGGTACTGCGTCCTTGTATTAATTAAATAAAAAATAAAAAATAAAAAAATGGACGTTTATTTAAGTTGTTTAGTGTTTAAAAATTATTCGTTTATTTATTTACACCTAGACTGCAGAAGTTAATGCAAGTCTGATATGCCACGTTCCAGTTTACTTCGTTTCATTCTCTGAGTTTCTGGACATATATATGCAGAATGAATACAGCAAATATGCCGACGCACTTCCGTGGGGATTAGAAAATTCATATAATCTTGCTTCATCAATAAGTATACAATTTATCAGTATATTCGCATGATATGTGTATTATACAAACTATTACAAGTATCACTGTACCTGCTATTAAATTACTAAACTTTGGAATATAATGTAACTATTACACTTACATAAAATTTTTAACATAGCTATGAAGCTATTAAACTTTAAAGTCAAGCAACTTCTAACAATTACTCGAACTAATTTGTAAACAAATCCCGCATATGCAAGAACCATGAAAAATACCCAAAATATGCAAAATTACAAATACATTTTTAAAATCCTCTTAATGATGAAATATAGATCGATCAAAGTCCCACTTGTTTATTTAATCCATCAATACAAAAACATGCATTTGCACTAAATTCTGCAGTCTATATTATACCTATTTCTTTATTTATTCATTTATACTTATTTAACCATTAACAGGCAACACCCTTTATTAAGGGGTTAGACGAATTCTTTTTACAGATACTATGAGGTTGGAAATTATTTCGTTAATTCTTAAGTGCAGAGCATGTATTAAGGCATATGTTGTATACATATTACGCGCGCGAACGATGTATCAAATTATGATGCCCAGGTTTATCTAACATGAGAAAGACTATGATTCTAGCGTTCATTAATCAAATATCTACAAGGTAGCATACGGATTTGAGAAGAAAAAATTTATTGTACAAATGAGAGCAAGGTAAATATCACTATTTATTTTTTACCTAACAAGGCAAATTTAAAACATTTATTATATACGAATGGGTTATCACATAAAAAAAATGATATCCTACATTTTAGATAATACCATTAAGAATATGTGTACCAAGTTTGAAATAAATCGGACAAACAGTTTTCGATCTGCTCGAACTTCTTTCGGACCGCTCGTTTCTTTCCAAGCCGCCCGGTTTCTTTCGGGCCGCTCGCTTACTTTCCAAGCCGCCCGGTTTCTTTCGGGCCGCTTGGAAAAAATTCAATCCGCCCGGTTTCTTTCGGGCCGCTTGGAAAAAATTCAATCAGACCGGTTTCTTTCGGGCCGCTTGGAAAAATTCAAGTACTTGGTTCTATCCAAGCCGCTCGGTTCTTTCGGATACCTGGCTCGGCTCGGAAACCGAGTCCCGGATTGGTTCGGTTTTCAAGCTACCCGAATATTCAAGTACTCGTACAGCTCTAGTTGCGGCAGCCTGTTATGTTTTGGGATCTTCGTAACCGAAGGATTGACACAATAAGTCGAAGGGTGGTTTAATATAAGAACGTTTGTTTATTTGGATGCACGAGAATATGCCATGCACCGTTATGTAGAAGCGGTTAATTAATATAACAATGCGTTAGACTTTTAGCATTAGCTCATAGACATTTATATAAATGGTTATTAAGAGCAATATAGATATGGATGAGTATGAGACACAGGAATATTAACAATAGGAGATAATATAGAAAGCAATAGGACTTCCGTTTCCGGACGCGAGTGTGGAAGAAGTGTGTGTTTGAAGTGCAGACTGGTTGAGGGAAGAGTGTGTGAAAGTGGTGTGGGAGTGGATAGAGGGTGAGTGGAGAAGGTGGGGGAGAGGTGCGGAGTTGTGAAGGGTGAAGGTAAAAGGGCAGGGATAGTGGGCGGTGAGGTATGAGGAAGGATAAGTGAGAGTTTTGGAGGTTAGGTAGGAGAGAGGTGCTGGCTGGCGGGAAGAGAAAGGTAGAGGAGCAGGTAGAGGAATCTGGTGGACAGGAGAGGAACTAGGAGAGCGGTCAGAG